>JADWOT020000009.1:6955462-8234604 GCA_036345935.2 Taenia hydatigena
ATTCTCGTATCCTAGAATACACTCCGGTAGCCCATGAGCACCTAAGCATTGACAACTTTAAATCCTGTGTTCGTATGGCTGTCATTTATTTAATATCACAGTGCGGTAGACGCAAGACCTCGAGCCGAAGACTAGAAGAGCCAGAACTTTACACCAAATGCGCTTTGTATTTGGCCTTGCTATCTTCATGCAGTCGCCGAATTGAGACATTTCTTTGTGGAGCACTGATCTACTATGATACACCGCGTAATTGAATAGCAAGAATACTCGCACAATGCGGTAGGCCTGTTTTCTGCGCCTCTCTCCATTGCATGAAAGCCAAACGTGGTTATCTTCAGATTCAACCCGAAGCCTCAGCAGTATGTTAGAGTAGTCTTGAAAACTATTACTTAAGTGGTTATTGCGCATTGTATTACATAAAGTTTTGACTTTATACTGTTAAGGTTACTTTAGCTGTTTGTCGATCTTTGTCCGTTTGATATTAAAACTTACTTAGGATGGTCTCATGACAAGAGTAGAAATGCAAAGCAGAAGTCTATTAGAAGAACTTTTCGGAAGTTTCATGTACATTATTTGTCACAAAGAGATAAATTACCATTTTCTTTAAAAACGTCCCCCATAAGTTCGTTCTTTTGGTAAATCGTTGAAATGCTCCAAAGTAATACCGTTTAGCACCCTTTGTAATACTTTGTTTGTTTGACTGCCGGTTTCGGTGACGGACACTTGGGTGGCCATATTGCGCTAGCCGCGTGGGCTGGCCTCGGGTCATGCCAGCAGTCCCGTCCCCTCGGACTACTGAATATATAGGCCCTTCCCTAGCATTAAGCCTTCTTTTGCCTTCAATTTTATTTCATTGTAGTCAAAACTTATTTGTTAAGCAAGACTGGCAGGTGTTAACATGGTAGGAATTTTAATCAGTTCAACAAGATTGAACTCGACCGCAATATCGACGCAGTCGCATTGACCACGAGCGAATTGGCTCTTTTGCCTGTTTGGCTCACAAATCCAACAGTAATCACACATTGAAGTCAGCGCAAAGCAATGAAACAAAAGTACAGCCATCAGCATTTGTAATCCTCAATTTCCATAATAGATTTGCATAATTCAAAGAAAGTAAGAATAAAAACCCAGAATGTGATTGGGATTAGGGGTTGACAAAGGTGACGAAGATGTATCGAATGCCACTAGTGGTCTCCAGGCCCTCGTGCAGGTGAGTCAGTCGACCGGGAAAGATGAGTGGCCAACCCACGCGGGTTTCCACGAGTTTGCAACCGTAACGAAGGAAATGCACACCGCCACCCTCGTAATCGACATGAACTCGATTGAGAGCCATGTCCAGAGTGTAGGTGGCGGCATCGTGGTGGAATCGGAGGGAAGGCTGTTCACCAGGCTTGTAGCGCACAACAAAGTTCATTCTTGCCCATGGCTGAAAGAAGAGTGCAGTTTGTCATTGAGCGGAAGAAAGTGGAGATGACGAATGCATCCAAAAGCCATGAATCCCTACTTTGTCGTTATATCCTTCCCACAGTTTCAACTGAATAGGATACACGTAGGTTCGAAGTACGTGGAGCCAATGCTCTTCCCAATCAATCTGACGCATATGGATGTCGCGAGTTGGGACGGCCTCGTAGCCACTCTCCAAGCGAGCATCATAGTTGGAGCCGTCAGACCACTTGCCGTAGTGTTCCATCTCCTCCACCAACTGTCGACAAAAGAGCTCAGACATCAGCGGCACCCAGAAGACGTCCTGACATGGCTGCTCAAAGTCATCCTTTGTGATTGATTTATTTGTGAATTTGTAGTAGTCGGGGTGAATGTAGGCCTCCTCCCAGTCCTTCAAAGGCAGGCAAACAAACATTTGAGCTGGTCCGCAATCATTTATTTTTGACAGGCTTTTTTCTTTTATTTTTTGTTTACTTATTAGGATTCGTAATTCTCTTCGTTACTAACTTGTAAAACTTGGTTAAGTGAATATTTTGAATGACCCAAACACAAAGGGGTCTTTTTCATTTTGGGTGGATAAATACATCTTGGCATCTCGGACAGAATTGACCCCTTTTTGAAGGAGTAGTTGCCTGTTTGCAAAATAAATACTTACAACAGGATTGTCGAAGAGTTGCCACAAATCGTTGTGCAAGTGAACGAGACCAAAGGTAGTGGGATTGGTGAGACGACCAAATTGAACACGGTTATCGACATACATAAAGACGTTCTAAAGGCAAAGAACAGTTTTGCTTACACAAACATCAGTTACAAATGAGACGGGTAGATTTGTGGCTTCAGACTAACCCTTTTGGTTGTTGTGGAGGTAAGAGACAGGTAAAAGAACTGCTCCTCTATAAAGCCGCTTGTGATTTCCGACAGTGCCCATCGATTCAACAGGAAAGTGGTTCCAACCAATGGAACGTTCCACAAACCACTTCAAAATAAGTAAAACCCGTAATCTAACATCTCTTAATAGAAGCATACTTAGAATCTCTTTGCAAGAAGGCCATAAACGAATAGTTGAGATATAACTGCAGCTGCGTTACATTATTTACCAGCCTTGATTTATATGGGCAATTTTAATACTATTTTAATTTATTCTGAGAGAATCACTCGTAAGGCGGTCCTTAGTAGCATCACTAAAACCACTGAGGAAATTGAAGGAATAAACCCAATAAAAATGGACTTTAAATTCCTTCTACTTCAAATACCAAAAGATTTTAAAGAAACACTTGTTATGCGATTATATAATTCACCGTTTGCGACGTTCCACGATTTCAAAGTAGTCAATGGATCGTTTGTATGAGCCATCATCAGCGATGTCTCCCCAGAAAGTTGACCAGAAGGTATTGTGACGAGTCATAAGAGGGGCCACTACACTACGATTAGTTGACACGAGATGTTTGAGTGTTCCTGGCCACGTGAACTGGGCAGTTCCCTCAACATAAAAGAGGTCCTCGCATTCGGGCGTTTCGAGACAAATATTTCTGTAGTGATCAAAGGAAAAAGTGTTTAAAAGGATTATTTTTTATCCTTGAAACTGAAAACGAATGTCCAATGTACACTTACGCTACATGCAGGAATGCCTTATCTTGTTCTTTGTACAAGTCGGGACTGATTTCTTCAACTGAACGGTAGTGTGAACCATGTGTGTTCAGAAAATCGTCTACAAACTTTTGCTGTTCGGGTATCTAGAATTGAGCTAAGAGACATTAGGATCCGGCACGGATTTGCCACAGCGTACAATACGGAGGGTCGTGTGCTCAACTTACTGCGCAGAAGGTTGTAAGGTGAATGCGGTTCTTGGGGTAGTCAAGATTCGCTAGGCGCCTGAAAAAAGGTTCAAGGAATGGGGTTGGACGAACGATGAAGACGCCAAGCATCACCACTGGATAGTCATCAGTCTAAAGGAACAAAACCGGACCTCTTCTCATTTAGCTGTCGGCAAATAGGATGGCATAACGTGAAAGATAGAGATCACATGTCCATGTCCCGACGAAACGAATGCGAGACATTTGTAAAAGCCACATAAGTAAATAAATGGGTAATCATTGCAAAGAAGGGAAAATGGTTGCTATAGTTAGAATAGGACGTAATTTAGGAACAGCCTAAATGCATGATAAGCCCAATTCTCAACATTACCTGAAGTTTTTCAAAGTCAATTCTGTCTTCATCGCAAATTTGACAACCGGTTTCGGGAGACCAAGAACGCGTCAGGTAGTTGCTTAGTCCATTCAATTTCCTCTGAAAGTCATTTAATAAATGATCCACCTCGCGTACATTTGTTTGCCTTAGGTTTTCTTCAAACGGTACCACACTAATAGTAATGTCATTGTACTGTGTTGTGGGAATGGTTATTTGGGGTTATTATCAATAAATCCATATTTATTCGAATTCCTAAGGCGAAAATTCTCATCCATCGTGGTTGCACGCCCACAGGCAGGCGTCCACGTGCCACGTAAGCAGGTTGGCCAGCGTCATAATGCAGCACCACGTGTCCTGGGGCAAGATGTGCCACGTCGGTAATTCGTGGCACTTCCCCAAGGTCACCATCGTGCATTTGCTAGTTCCTATGCCTTGGAACCACCTGAAGTTGAGCCCTCACTCACTCCGAATGTAAGATTTACACAGATGTAGCGAAAATCAAATGTCAGCCTAACGCTCCCTACCTTTGATTCATGCTCGTTTGCAGCCACGGCAACTACAGGTACTGTGTCAGTGCGGACGTTCTGGATGTAACCACGATCGTGTTCAAAACGGATATTCAGATCTACTCAAAGAAAATAAATACACTTTATATGCATACTTTGGAAATGCATAGCGTAGGA
The DNA here is from genome assembly GCA_036345935.2 of Taenia hydatigena. Lineage (NCBI taxonomy): Eukaryota > Metazoa > Platyhelminthes > Cestoda > Cyclophyllidea > Taeniidae > Taenia > Taenia hydatigena. Next base: position 6,959,776 of record JADWOT020000009.1, read on the forward strand.
GAATTGTGTAGGTTCCCCACTTACCAGTATCTGGAGTAATTTGCTGGAAAAAACTAGACGACGTGTCCATCAAAACTGAAGCCGATTGCTAAAATAAATGGGTGAAAGGTGGAATTTTTTTGTGCATTCCAGACGTCATTAAAGCAAATCATCTACAAACTCACTTTCTCAATTCCTTCTAGGTAAGACTTGACATAGTCTTCGCTAAGCACTGGTGGGAGGCTTGGAATGGCGCCATGAAGCAGTTTGGTGCGTGCGAAAAGGCCGAAGAACATGGAATCCAACTTGGATTTTTCATCTGCACTTGCAGCATCCTGTCAATATTAAAAAAATTTGAAATGCTTAACAGTACCAAAGGTGAATGCTACCAAGCTAATTGAAATAAGAGTTGATTTTTCGATCATGGGGTTGGTTTTCACTACATATTTTAAATAATAGCATGAGTAGTCGAACAGTTTTCTTGCCTAAAAATTTTTCGGCACTGAACGTGTTGATAAGGTAAACAATTTTCTTCAACTTACACCAGCAATATAGATGTAGTCAGCTTTAAGATTTTCAGCTCTTTGAATAAGATCGCTTGGTCGCCCAATGAGAACAGATAGGTGGCTATTAAACAGAACGTGAAGGATATGCAGTTAGCCGTATTCGAACATACAATTTAAAAAAAAAACAGTCGCTTAGCTGTTCGATCGTCTGCAAACTATGTACTGTTCACCTGTCAATGATGAGTGTGTATTCGCTGTCGCTGTATTCGATTGCCTGTTTAATTTTGGCCAGCTTCACTTCTTCTTTCACCTCATCGGGCGTGCGACCAAAGTCGGAGAGGTCGATTTCCGTGTAGTAGTAGCCAAACACGTCAGCAGAACGTTTGCAGCGCTCACTCGCATCGTCGGGTGCTCCTCTCAGCCCTATCACTTGTAGAGCTGCAGTGGAATAATTAGGGGCAGGTTATTATACGTCATCAAAAGCTCCTCTGCCTCAAAGTCAATGTGATTAAGTAAATCACAAATCTCAAGAATATGGCAATCAATCCCATTGTTTTCCGTCTGAAGAGAATATGATCAAAACTTTTAGAAAATAGGTCGAGCAATCTACTGTTGTGAAAAGTGTTCCATGATACCACTAAATTCTTTCTCGACTGCTTAGGCATTTGTAATGCAAAGAACTAGGGCAACCTAGAAACGGCAGTTCTTTACATTATGGATGAGGAGCTTACATGAAACTAGATACCGGCAATAACATACGATTCGGTGATATTATTGAAAGTCATGTAAACAGAGACAACTTGTTAATTGTGACACTCGAGTAAAGCGTCCTAAACCAAGGAAAGAATCGTTTTAAGTGGTGTCGATGCAGCCAATTTAGGTTTAATCGTCACGCGCCGTCTATTATGCTCTTTGTCAGGCGCCCGAAAGAAACTAAGTTTGCTGCAAATGAAACATGGTTAACTTTGATGAAAAGCATGCAACCGGAATTCATAGAGTACCAACATTACTTATTGGTTTCTATGTTGCCTTCAGATAAAATTGTTTTAAAGTATTTTATGGCAGCAAGAGTGAAGAAGACCGTCTGTCAATTTTAGCCATCGGAAGAGCCTGTTATTTAAAGGGGAATTATAAATTACACATACGAGAACGATTGTCTATAGAACTTAAGGTGGTGAAGTATGGTATGCAACAGTGTTGACAGAAAGCAAGGTGTATTGACCAACCAGGAGCCGAGAGAGAGGGGGCCACGCACAGCAGACTTATTAATAGGGAGACCAGTGTGATCATGGCGTTGGTTCAGTTGGGACAGCGAAGCGATAGCACCACTTATATAGTCTCTCGTCAGGTGGCCGATACCAATTGGCTGAGTGTCCTTTTCCCCACCTTAAAACATCGCGCTCTCATTGGTCGCCGAGGTGGGAATAGCGCGCTGTCGGCAGCCTGGCTGATGACCCTTGCAACTCAGTTCAAATTAAACTACTCCGGCTTTTAACTACCATTTTCATGCCCAAAATGCACAGTTTTATGCACCACCAACTTTTCAAGCAAAAGATTTAAAGTTAAGCATAAAATCTTCGTAGACGAATTGAAAAAGTTAAAAATTCTGGTGGTGCTTGCAATAAAATTGAACCGCTGAGCAGATGGGGAAAGGCCATAAATGTTGTTAATGAGTGGTAGCACCCAGCACTCCCATGTTTCATGTCTTAACGTCTAGGTGAATTTACAGGATCAGATACCAAATGCAGAGGCTAGCACCTTTAAATAACGTGAGTTAGGTATGCAACTTTTTATTCTTTTATATGGTTACTACTGGTACCTACTAAGAGCTTCCCTCTATAAGGTCATTTTTCCTGGCTATACCATGGATTTTTCAAAATGCTAAGTCCAGCCCAGCAGTTCCAAAGAGCAATGCAAAATCACCCTTATAAAAGAATGGGAAATTTCCTTAAAACTGTTTAACTCGTGGCTGGATATGGTTGGTGTCACCATTTATATTAATAATACAAGTAAATTTTAAGCCCCTTAAGTGATTGTTAAATACATATGCTGAGAGATATTTGAAGGCATTTAACAGCTTTTAGTAATCAACCGAGAACAGAATAACTGTTTCCACCAAGTTAATAAATGGCCTTATTCAAAATAATCATTAAAGTGCCATGCCTAGTTCCTAAGTGGATTTGTAATTTTGAAGAAGGTGCTATCGTTGGAATGTCTCAGATCCCAAAAATAGCAAGTTCATTAAGATCAAATAAACCTCTCTTGATTTACTTGGCAAACCATGTGGCATAACCACCCATTTCTGAATAAATACACGCAAAGATCGTAAGGACTCCTTATTTTGCAAAGAAGCACAAAATATGTTTGTGCATTCCGCAGTTCATTCTAAGCCGAATCAAGCTGCAATTTTGAGGACTTCTCCAATGAAATGCTGTCCACATTCTCCTTTGGTGGCATCAAACAAGGCTCCAAATACGTTTATCACGAGTTCCGGTGGATAAGTAATTATTTCATTACCTCAACTGCTAAAAAGAATTCGAAAGGGAAATGCTTGAGTTTTCGGGAGTAACCGAAGATTTGGATGTAAATCTAGCAGAAGTGTATTGTGTTTTGTTCGCGCAAAGTGAGAATCGACTTAAAATGATCAGAAGATTCATTTAAAGAGCTATTTTTACCTATTAAATGGCATACTATTTTTTTTGGGAACATTTATGCTGAAAAACTTAAGTCCAGCTCAGGTTTAGAGTCACTTATAAGTTTTTGAGGAAGGCACTTAAGAGAGCGAAAGAGTAGGCAGATTTTCTCTAGACGCGCTTCAAGCATTCCACGGAACAGCTACAGCATCTAGAGCCTCGGCAAAAAAAAACAAATCAAAGCCTATCCACCTCCGACAGTACTTAATCCAGACACTTGGACTTTTGCATACAATTCTAGCCCAGGAAGCATGTTCATCACCGCGCCACAGGAGGAAGTAACTCTAAATTCTAGAAAGGGCTTATTAATTTGCAGTCGCCACTTTATCGTACGCCGGTGAAATTGCCAAAGTCCTCGCAACACCTGCTCATCTACCCTTCTCTACGCACAGTACGTACGGTACGTATTTTCCTTCACTGTGTGACATCCGTGACGCATGATGTTTACCCCGTGCACCTTCCCGACAATGACAAGGGAACATCAGCCGTGGTGTTTACGGTCCTATCCCTTTCTTGGTCTGACCTCAGGGTGAGCACAAAAGAGCACGACGGTTAATGAATGAATTGGCATACTGTTGGGCGTCATTGGTAATGAACTAGTGTGGCAACCAGCCATTAGGCGGTGCCGCACCTCATTTCTGCACCAATCCTTTATTTTGTAGGGGCAATGATTTCGAATAACTTCTAAGTGGAAGTAGAGCGCTTTGGGAGAATGAATTGGGCCCTGTTTGGGCGTTAAAGCCTAGAACAAAGCTTTTGTTAGCATTTGTAATGGCTCACATCAAGCATTTGCGATTCCTTTCGATTCGTGGTGGGTTCTGGGGCATAACCTCACGAACGCACCGAGTATTGCTCTATCGTAGCTGTAAGTCTCGAATCGAGTCATGGAAAGAGCGCTGCCAGTAGATTGGAAGCAATGCATTAAATTACTGGTTATGTTAGATAAAAATTATTTCTGATGCGTCATTCACTTGAATTCTGCCAGAATCACTAAGCTCCAGTCCAGTAGAGTGAATGTGTTAAACAGCACAGGCTAAAATTTTGCCAATTTCACACAGGGCGTGAGTCAAAACGCTTGGCTCGTGCGCCCAACGGATGGAAGCACTACCAGACTTGAAGTTGAGGGAATAGTGGCAGTCATGTGACCCCTGAATGAAAGGTGCCAAGACCTCTCCTTACCCCCTTATTCACCCACGCGCATCTGCCCTCGTGGCAAGTGTACACGTGGCGCGGCCTGCACCGGTCACGCAGTCGCCAACCAGCACAACGGGCAGCATTGCCTTGGTATGCTTTCACTAAAAATGAGTAAATCTCGTCACTACCCTCTCTGTTGCATACAAGTTCTTTACCTTTGGTCTAAAGACATTGTTCAGGTGGTTGCGGATACCTAGCGCATGCATAAATTGTTGTTTAAAGCACTTAGCTTGCTGTTGTGCGACATAACACGAGCCATTATATTAGTCTGTCAGATTGACACTGATCTCACTTAGAAGTTATTCGAAATCATTGCCCCTACAAAATAAAGGATTGGTGCAGAAATGAGGTGCGGCACCGCCTAATAGCTGGTTGCCACACTAGTTCATTACCAATGACGCCCAACAGTATGCCAATTCATTCATTAACCGTCGTGCTCTTTTGTGCTCACCCTGAGGTCAGACCAAGAAAGGGATAGGACCGTAAACACCACGGCTGATGTTCCCTTGTCATTGTCGGGAAGGTGCACGGGGTAAACATCATGCGTCACGGATGTCACACAGTGAAGGAAAATACGTACCGTACGTACTGTGCGTAGAGAAGGGTAGATGAGCAGGTGTTGCGAGGACTTTGGCAATTTCACCGGCGTACGATAAAGTGGTGTTTACAAGTTAGTGGGGCTGTCATTAAAATTTCACCAATCCTGAATTGCAAGTGCACGCGGTACTGCAGCACATTTAACATGGGCCTAGGAGGTGAGGAGGAAATGTGGTCTTACGGTCTCGAGTGCTTATATGAGTAATGCTATGCCTCCCATCTTTTAAATAAACATCATCCACTGCACATCGGCTCTTTGTAGCCATAAAAAGCTTGATTAAGTGTCTAAGAGAGAAGATGCACTTTGAGTGTCATCCACGTCAGCAAACACGCAGATAGCTGCCTTTGCTAAATTTGACTAAAATTTAAACACTTTATGACTTAAAAGTTCCTGTCTATGGAAGACAGCTTTGAGCCTACTGTTATGTAACTAAAGCAGTTCTGTTTTAAAATTCCAAATTGTATTTACCTGATTGGCAACATCTTCTCACCGAAAAAACCTGATCGTTTGACTTGCGATTGGGTTTACCCATATACATACCCAATCTTGTAAGCAGTATTGATGTGGATACACATAAGATGCTTGCTGCACTTTCCAATTTAATCATACTGGTTCCTCTACCTTTTTCTTCTACTCTATCTTCAAATGAAAAGCATTTGGTGATATGGCATTCTACTGGTGCCTCTATTTCCCAGTCCCTCTGTGTACACATGACAAGCCTTTTTCCACACTGGTATGGGCCATTGCCTTTTTAATGAGGTCACCGGTCATCATGAAAAAATACGTGTAGTGCTTTATCTGTTTGTGCTGCCGATTTCTGTCAAGGTCACAGAGGTGGCCATATTGCCCAAGCTGCGTGGGCTGGCCTCCGGGCCATGCCAGCAGTATATTTCCCTCTGTCCGGTGAATGTATATATTCTACCCTGCCACTTTGCCTTCTTTTGCCTTAAGGGAGCCTCGGGACGCTACAATACGGGCTTTGAAATTAGTTTCATCTCACCGATAGCCTGGTAGTGTCTTTTTCGACACTATTTTGGTTCATTACGGCTTCCAAACGGGCTCGGTTTAATACATTGATATTAGCCTAAATTTCAGGTGTATTTGATGAACAGGCAAGTAGGATAATCGAGCCCTGTCTTAACGAGTTGAGTCGGGGAAAATTTTGATAGTAATATTTGCCGCTTACAACAGTTACAGTTTAGCGATATTCTATAATGATAATTTCAATATGTGACAATTGAGGTCTCTGACTTATACGCAATGTCTAAAAAGTGACCACCTAAATGATTTTATTCTAGAATTGTTGGGTATTATGGCGTTTTGTAATTCAGAATTGCAGACAACGCTTATGGTTGATAGACTCTGTCACGTCGCAAGAGGTGTAAATACGAAGCAACAGTAAGTTTAAACTTGTAAATTACTATCTTTAAAAGATTGAATATTTATCGTATTTAAGTTTTACGACTGCTGACCGCCCTATTCCGTTGAGTGTGTATTATCCGAAGCGCATCTCGGTATTTGTCTTAGTGCTAATTGGCGGTGCCTCCCTTGTCTCCTATTTGTAGTTTGTAATTAATTACTCACGCACAAATCGTATTGTTGGGTAATAATGGGTGTCTAGGCTATTAAAATTCATTTTGATATCCGCTGTAAGTATAACCCCTGGGTAAGGGTTCACTTGTTTTTTTTCTCCTCAAAATGTTCCTTTGAGTGACTTTTCAGTTATCGTTCTTTGCTTGGCCACAATTCCTTTTTTGAGGTGGGGGTTATGTTTCTACAGTTAATATTCTTCCGAAGACCTTAAGCTTTGTCTGAATTGTCGCGCTTCTTGTAGCATACCACTTATCCACGGTCTGTTATTATCTAGCTTTCAATGTTCGTTTCGAAAAGCGTACACAGCAATCATACTGACCTTATCCATGATGTTGCCTACGACTATTATGGTCAAAGGATGGCGACTTGCAGCAGTGATCAAATGATTAAAGTTAGTTCGTATTGGTTATTAGTCTTTCTTGCTTGTGGCCTTGCTTTGTCTCATTTCAATTGGCTTTAATTGTCATTTTCAATGAACGATCTTGTTTTTGTATTTTTCTTAAATGTAGATCTGGGACCTTCGTGAGGACCAAGAATGGGAGTGTACTGCTAGGTGGAGATATCATCTGGGGTCGGTGTGGCGTGTTTGTTGGGCGCATCCTGAGTTTGGGCAGATCATTGCTACTTGTTCGTTCGACAGAACCATTGCCATTTGGGAGGAGATTACTGGACAGGTGCGCCGCTGCATTAGAATTAGTGTTCTTATGTCCTGCAAGTAAATTAGCAAACTTTCGGCGCTTGGGCAGTTCTGTGTTGCATTTTCGACTTCTTATATCTGCTCTCCATATAGCTTCGAATAATTTGATAAGGTGGTAGGAGTTCCAGTTGCGACCACCTAGTCCTAGCTTCCAGCCATTGTCAAGCTAGGACGATGATCTAATATCAACCGCATACGTTTTTTGCGCATCCGTAAGTCGCTTACCACGCGAATACACATTAGTAGTTACCGTGGCGTTCATATATTTTCAACTGTCGGTCAACATTGCTTAAGTACGAGTCTCAGCTTGACTTTTTAATGTGAATACTAGGAGGTCGTAAATACGGCAAACGCGGGCGGAGACGCGCCGGCACCGACGCCAGCGGCGAGTGCGAATATCGCCGATGCTGGCAGCAACCAACAGAGCACTGCAGCGAATTCCACCAGCACTTCTAACACCCGTGGTGGCGTGTGGATCCGTCGGGCCCACCTGGTGGATCCGCGCAACTCCGTCACCGGTTTGATGTTTGCGCCACGCTTCCTCGGCCTCCAACTGGCTGCCATTTCAACTGATGGAGTTCTTCTGGTCTACGAAGCCCAGGTTCGCTCTCAATTCTCATCCTCGTACTGGTGACAGTGCACTCCACGAATTTTGCTCAATCATTCATACGAATTTCCCATTTTCTGTATATCTTGATTTCTCCATTAAATTAAAACATATGGGACAATTCAACGGGATCTGTTTTATACCTCTAAAGCACTCATGGGGAAACCGTTTGATCCCGTTTTCACAATTGAAACCTATCAACAATACTAAATTATTGAAGTTGTAGGTAATTTAATTTGCACTTTACCCTCGCAGGATGTTATGAACTTGTGCCAGTGGACTGTTCAATGTGACTTTGCCACGAACATGACCGGATCCTGTTTGGCCTGGTCTCAAGTGAGTCCTGTATTTTATTTTCAAGTACCGATCATCCCGAGTCGATAAAATCGGAATCGGGACCTATTTTCGACCTGATCAGCTTTATAGGTGGATGTTTCTTGGCCATACAATGATTGAACTATCTTAATATGAATGCTAGCGTTATCATAATGATATGTGAATTTCGTCATCACTTCTGTGTCAGCAAACGCTATTCGAATATTGAGATGGCCATAGTTTATTATGAAACCCTCTTGAAGCGTTTTTTCTTTGTTGATAGACAGGTGAATGAGCAGATGATCACGTTCCCTTACGTCTTACGTTCTATCAGATTTGTTTTGGTGCAATTTAAATGAAATTATTTGAAAACAAAGGAACCGTCATTGATGTAAATAACTACTGATGTCTCATGAACTAAATACACCTTTTCTCGACTCCAGTCGCGATTAGACCCACCACTTATAGCGGTGGGGAGTGCCTCGCTCCATGAAAATCAGCACCAAGGTGATTTGGGAGAGTTGGGCACATGTCACTTGGCTGCTCAGGGGTCGGATATCAATCCCAGACATGGAAAACTAATCCTCCTCGAGTACAAGGAGAGCTCTCGTCGCTGGAACCTGGTTCAGGATATAGTTGATATCAAGGACTCCGTCTACGACGTTGCCTTTGCACCCAGCATGGGCCAGTCTTATCAAGTTCTCGCTGTTGGCTCTGAAATTCTCCTAATCCTCCTCATCAAGTTTGTCACCGCTCCACAAGTTGGTCAGTCATCGAATGTCTTTACTCACTAATTTGTAAGTAACAGTCTTATTCCAGTGTCAAGGTTTTTAGCAGAGAATGGCGTAAACACACCAGGTGCTTACAAGGTCTCTGTGATGGCCCGTTTCGAGAATCATGGTGGTCGTGTTTCACGAGTCGCCTGGAATTATCAGGGTAAATTGGGCTGCTCTATTTTCTATTTTTGTCTCAGGAAATAAGATTATTTCGTTTATTTTTAACGCATTAAGTGAGCTTTAACAAAAACTGAATAAAAATTTCTCAGTGAGGTGAATAACAAAAACTGTGTTACATAGCGCCGCCCATTAGTAATGTCAATGCCTAACTATGAGTTGGCCTTGTTTTAAAGTAGTGCAGAATTTGATGTCCTAAGCTGGTAAACGCAGCTCAAAATTGAGCTAGGGGTTGTTTTCAAGTCGAAGTCCTGCTGATATTGGCTCGTTTTTCTCATCGAGCTCGTTAAAATGGCCCTTCACTTTTGAAATCAAGCGCAATGGACTAGTGTGAGTTCCTCAAGTTTGCAATTACATGGGGAGGAATGGTTGCTTGAACTCACTAATGGGAGGGTCGCACTATTGCATTCACAAATGCAATTACCAAAAATATCGAAAACCCACGAAATTCCAGTGATTTATGCACAATGGCGCACCCCGATGCACTCCCAAGTTCCGAAGGATAAATTGTGCGAACCACGAAGCTAGTTTTAGGTTGTAGCTCGCAATGTTTGCTTTCTCTTAATAATTTCCAAAATACGTCCAAACCTCCACTCCTTCCCCTTCCCTCCCCCTATGGAATTTTGCAGGGAACTCACAAAATGGACTCGCGCGTTAATAATGCAAGGCGTCGTCGCCTACTAGTTGTAATGTCAAAGGCGCACACTCACGCAACACTCGCGCTTGCCCGCTTGTGTCCTTCCTTAGCTATGCACAGGGGCGAGTCGCGGACTGCAGTGTCCGCGTTTCGATGAAGACGCACACAAACGCATACATACAAACTGGGAGGGAAGTTACAGGGCGAGGGTGGAGACGCGTCCTCCCGTGATTTACTACTCGTGAATATCGCCCACTTCGTGGGTGTGTGTGGCCATGCGCGTGCAACCGTGCGTTCGCTTCCGTGCGTATCTCCTCGAGATACTTCTCCCTTTTGCTTCTTCTGTTTTTGTTGTGGCCGTACATATTTTATGCCCTCTGTGCCTAAGTTGACATCATTAAGGAAAGCTGTGTTATTCAAGCATATTCAATAATTTCTTGTCCCTTGTTTCAGTAGGAGCTCCTTTAACAGGTCTCTTCCAAATACAAGACTAATCTTTACCGTTAAGCGAGTTCTATGCTTTTTACTTACTGTTTCAGTCTTTAATTGGTTAATTTTGGGCATTAAAATCCAGTAAAATTACACAAAAAGATGGTGTAAACCGGATTATTAATTATTTCGTTCTTTAGAATTGGCCCTTTCTATTCATATTTGGATTTGAAGGGGTCAAATTTCACAACCCTTCGTGTTTATTAGGCAGCACTTAACTTTACGGAGAAGTTGGGGTTTCTGATTTAGGAGGAACCCACCCACAATTTCACACCTCTTTCAACGCCAGTATCTCACTTACAGCGGGAGTGGAAGGACGGGAAGACAGAGGTTTACTTTGTTATGCATGCACGCAAACTCTCGCACGACCCCTTCTATTGGTCGTGTCTCTGCCCCAGCCGACTGTGCCACGTCTTCGTGTGTGGGAAAAGGAACATGTATCCGACAAATCCCCTCGCATAAAAGAGAATTCATAACGCTGCAGTTTAGTAATTTCGACTTTGGTCTTGAGCAAAGCGTGGAAAGCCCAAATCTTAGCGATCCCGTACAGTTTGGCTTATTTTTCATTCAATCGCCCCTAAGGACGATTATATTGTCTGTAGTTTTGATTCGATGCCAGTCATTCAGAAGAATCTACATGGATTTGTTTTTCAAATAGTTTTTTTTTTTGCGACTAGTGTGGTTCTCAACCGACTTGAATAATGTGTAGTCTTCCCTCTCTGTGAAATGCAGTCAATCACCTTAGCAACGACGATTTTACCATTGCGAGATTTAAAATCACTGGGACATCATCTTAATGAGCGGTCTGCAAATTTCCCGTCACTCGTACCTGAGTGTTATTGCCTTCACTGGCCCCATATAGAACCCTCGTAAAACGCTTCCTCTGAATGCTGCTAGTGGTTCCAATTTCTGGAAAGTGGCACCTGTGCAGGCGGCCGTCGGGTTGACTGCGATTCGCTTCTAGTTGGTGGCGCACTTATCTCATGCTTTCCCTATGTTTGATTATGTTTCTCAAATAATCTCCATGCAGGTGTTGCATCACACCTTGGGTGGTCGTTGGTTGAGATAAAGCAAATTAAGTTTTTTTTTTTGCTTTTTTCCTTTTAAAACAATCGCGTGAGTATTATTTCTAAAGGATCGGTGTGAACCCAGCTTGCTACGAAGTTTTGTTAATTTCATTGATTCTAAGTAGGATTTCTAAAGCATTTGCTCAGGTGCTCTGCTTATAGTTTATGAAAACTGTACATTGCTCTTGTAAAGGTTCTCTCAAAGTACTGATCCCAGTCTTATGCGAGCGCGTTCATGTTTACGTGATAGTTGACAGTAAATTGTTCAAAATTTATCATACCTAATCTCTGAATGAAAGGTGGAAGCGAGTTGTGATGTTTACTATTGTCTGTGTTGACTTGCCTTTCAGGGAACATTTTGGCCTCCGCTGGAGACGATGGAACGGTACGTCTTTGGTGTTCTAACTACCTGAAAGCTTGGTTTCCCCTTGCTGTCATTCGCCCTGGCGAGATCAGTCTGCCAACGCCGCCGTCGCACCTTAGCGCCACCTCGGCTATGGCGGCAATAGATCAGCAGTCCCATAGCTTTTCCAGTGGTGCTACCGCCGCCACGGCTGCTGCCACCATTAGCGCCATCACTGCTCCTCATGTCTCCTCTTCCTCCTCCTCACTCTATCCCCGCGACTCCACCGTCTCCACCAACATCACTGAGCCTCCTTCCGGTGGTCTGCTCACTGCCGCCGCGTCAGACATCTCCGTATTGTCTACCGCTTCCGCCGGTAAGTCGGCTTGGTCGGTAGACTGCCCGCTTTGTGGCTAAAAATGGTACATGGCGTGTCAATCCACGTAGCGTTTCATTTTCTCTTTATTACTGACACTTCCACTCTAATCACTTTTTGTGTGCTGTCATTCTCGATCCATTACGTGCATGGATCGTTGATAATATGCTCGAAGAGACCGTCTTCTTCTAACACTTATGCTAACTTTGCGTAAATGAAAAGGTGTGTAATCGACTGGCTGGAATAGCACTGGTCACGACTTACTGACTTTCTGTATCATTGCATCAAGATAATCGCTTCATTTTATCGCTTTAATTAATGACTGAATTGTCCTCAACCAGACTAGCAACCTTGGCCAAATCCCTTTATGTTTTTGTTTGCTACTTGAAATCTTTGTTTTCTAGCTTTGGGATTGAACCGTTCTTAAAGGTAGGTGCTATCTTCTACTCTCCAAAGCCCATTCGGCTTACTGTTCTCTCTTCACCATTCGCGTTTGCGTGCATTGTTAATTGTTTGAAATGCCGGAGTATTGCTATTCGCCTCGCTGCTTTATTTGCTGGTCATCGCTACCGTACAGATTGGACGGACCTTGTTGATCGGATGAAATGCGATATTCCATCATGCGCGATTGTTGAAACTATGTGCTCCTGGTAAACGTTGTTCTTCATTCTCGCAAAATGCTTCTCGCGCAGTGTCGTTCGATACTTGTGGAGTTCAGTGCTTGATTGCTTATATTTAGTATTCCAATTGTTCTTCCATGAGATAGACCCGCTATATTTTTTGAGACATTCGCAAATAGGTTTCCTACATATTCATCCATGACCAATTTCATTTATTTTTGTCAAGCGTGATTTATGTTGTTACAATCTCTGATGTCATGCGCAGTTTTGTCAAATCATATTACGGGCTTGCGCCTAACGTTGCTGACACGGCGTTGATACCGCTTTCGCTCGAGTTCATCATAGGCTAAGGTGTCATTCAATGGCACATCGCATTTCATCGAAGCTTTAGCCTAGTCCCTTACCTCACAACCTGAAAATCGGCTTGCAGTCAGTTTAAGTGGTTTCCAAGTTTGGAAGGAAATTGACAATTTTTCCCCGCTCATCTGCATAAATGTTACGCTTCTGCTTTTTAATCATGGATCCCTTGTCACAACTACCGGTTTGATGCCAATATGCTTAACTTTCTTATTTTTTCAAGGCTCCACATTAGCACCTTATCGCTTTTTGTTTGTGATCATGCGGTTTGTTTTGAGAATTTTTATTATTGTTGAAGCCTTGAATTTCCACGTTTTTCCTCCTCCCTCTAATTAAGGTCTAAATTTGCATATCGAATGCACAACCATTATTTCTTACGTAGAAATAAATGCATTATTAGTGGTTTTGGATCTGGTGGTCACCCGTAAATGGAACAGGTAAAATTAAATGTTGGTCTATACTTGACAACAAAATCTATCAAGAATCATTAAAGTAAGTGAAACGTGATTATGACAGTATTTCAGCTGCAGGAATCTCTTTACTCTGCTTCCAGCTCCTAAGTGAAGTAGTACTTGATTGCTTTTGTTTAAAATTTCCGCTCGTAATTAACACGCATTAGTGTATCTTCCCTATCTCTGAGACCGATAATGTTCGTATAGTTCATGATGAAGGCGCGAAATCCATGTTCACCCCACCAATAATAGAAACAGCATATTATTAGCATTTTTTGACAAATTTCTGATAAGTCATTCAACGAGCAGTTGACGACCGATAGAGATCATTCATTGGTACGACATCAAAGAATGTGTGCACAGCGCCGAAGCACGTGGCATATTTTGACCTTTGACAGCGGTGGCGGTGGTAATGGTTTTGGAGTGTCGGTGCATGAGACACGCAGATAATGGCTTACGTCTGACACGGGGTCTCAGTTGTTTTATTGTCTCACTTGCTCTGTTGATTTTCAAGCAATCTTTATTGCTAGCATAATTTTGAGATAAATAGTACCTCATCTCGTTTTCACTTGCCGCTTTCCCTGCAAAGGCGCTAATTCCTTTGTTCTTTCTGAAGTTCCGAGTGTGCTGACATGTGGGTCGCCCTGTCTCATCTCGTTTACTTACAGTAGCTTCATGTCTCGCCTTTGTTTTGGGGCTTTTTAGGTTAATTGAGTGACTGTCTAATTTATTGCTCTATTGGAATGGTCCCTTGATTGCGACCATTTATTGCAAGCTTTTTTATGCTGCTAACATGGGGACTCTACCTTGGTAGAGTGCTAAGTGATGCTGTTAGTTATGTAATCATTCTGATCCCAGCCACATTTGGGGCGATTGAACTAAAGCACTCTCTAACACCGAAGCAATCGCACTAATAGGTTGAATAACTTCTTATTCTTAGATCACACTGCCATGTGGCACGCTTAGTCTTTTATTGCCATCACACAGGTAGACTTTTTGTACATTTTAAAAATATCCCTCCATTTGTGTCTGTGATGTTTAGTAAACCCTGTTTGCTCGCTCTTCGCCGGTAAATTTTTTACCTAGTGGAAGTGCATGTTTTTGTGGGAAAGTGGTGTTGATTTTAAAGTCTCCCGTAGGTTTCGACCCGATTTTGTGGCCTCAGCAGTGTTGCTTTTTCGAGAATGATCAACAGCTTACCATTTGCTCCTTTGTAGAAACCGCGAAACCGGTTCGATTCACCAAAAGCGGCAGTGTGGCGTATGCGCGCAATCAAGTTGTCTGGCATTGAATGACGATATCTCCTGCGTTCCTTTTCCCAACCCTGTGGCAATTGCTATTTTTTGTACGCATTTTCAGTGATGAATTGAAGACAGCTGCCAATTTGCTTTAATCACTTTATATTCAAAATGGCTAAGTTCTCGGTACTGCTCGACTTCCTACCAGTGAATCAAATAAGACTAATAAACATCACTACTTTGTTAGGTGGGATTTTACACAGTGTTGCAATAGACTGTAAAGTACGGGTAGTTGACAGTTGTAATCCATACCTTTAATGTTTCGTCATCATTAGCAACGATCGGCTGGTGGGTGGATAATAATTCCTTTCAAGTGTGACAGATGGTTTCAGAAAGGTGTCAACAGCCCGCGAATATGCGTGAGGACGTCAAAGCTTACCTTTGGAGAAAGCAACTAGTTTTTCGTAAATACGACTCGCCTTTAATGTGATAGTGAAATAGGAAAAAGAAGAGATCAACACTGTTTATCAAGGTGGTCCGATTAGATACAGTTATTAGTGGAGTTGGTTTTGGTGCAGCGTAGAGGTTGTGTAGCTTCTTATTAGACTGCCCACGCCGGTGCGATCGCACCACCAGTAGGTCTTCATTAGCCCATCCAGACCTTTGCACCTACCTTTCAGTGATAGGAGCCAGCTATAGACGTTTTGAAGTTGAGATAAAGTGATCACTGAGAAATGGTATAACTCATAAATTACCTTATTGTTTGTCTTTATCCTTCAGTTTAAACGAGACAGCACGCGATGTGAATTGGGCAAATATCCTTTGAGCTCCATTTTTTAGTGTTTAACCAATTTTGCCTTCCACCGACGCCAATTCGCTGAGGGACGTTAAGGTGCAACAAGTGTGCATTCCTCCTCAATAAAGTCACAAGCCGCCTTCTCTGCAGGCACTACAATCTGGGAAGGCGTTGGCTAAAGCTCAACAATATGCCACTGTCTTATTTTTCATAGAGGAGTTTCTTAATTAGGACAATCCTGCCTGAAATCGCGTGAATAATGGATAGATTAGCTCCAGCCAAGTCCTTTCCGGATATCGTTAGTAACGTTCTTCCATTCAATCGTCAAATGGATTTTTACAAGTCTGAACTAATTAGCCTTTATATTTAATTCCGAAAATAAACACTTCATGAAATTCTGAGGAGGTATTGTAGTCAAGGATTGCGTTGTATCCAATTCATTTGCAAATATAACAACCATTTTTGGTTTGAAGATTGGTTTGTAGAAAAGCTAAAGTATCGCCATTTGTGCTCATCTCAGGTTAAGAATCTGGCTCTCAATTTTTGCCCCCATAGTTTTACGACCCGCACATTGGCGCATATCAACCAGTGTGTGTAAAAATCGCTTACGATTGTAGAAATTGCTATTCTACACTTACAGTTCGCAGTTTTGAGTCAAGCTTAACTATTTAGTTTTTTCTAAGAAGAACCGGGAATCGTTAAAATAAAATTTACTTCGACAATGTAGCCATTTAGTGAATGTTGGGCTAAATCCGTGCTTTCGCAGGTTTGCCGTGTAAAGTTGGCAAGGAAACCGTAATTAAGACTGTTTGTCAAGACTAACCCATCCCCGAATGATGGTCAAACTGTTGATCGCCGAAACTGTCATTTGCTGTACCTTGGACAATTCGCCGGACTACTTTCATAACCATCAATTCGTAGTTCATGGTGGATGGGCAAAATATTGTGCGCTCTAGTTTATGCAAAGGAGGCGTTTGGGATGCTCTCAAAAGATTATCGTCTAAGGATTATCATTTAAGGAAGCGGCCTTACATAAAAGACGAAAATTGACATATCCGCTGGTTCAAATTTTAAGTATTTTGATTAATTATCCTCAAAGGATGTAAAATTATCTTTTATTAACCAAACTACATACTTTTGCATCATCTCCACCATTAACCTCTGCCACCAACATGTTATGCAACTCAGCTTATCAACGAAAGGTGCAGATTACTCTGTGTATTGCCAAAAACAAGTCTAACCTACTATCGTCCAAGTGCAAAGGGCAAACATCACGAACATTCTCTACGATAATATTTTTTTAATGGCTTTTCGATTCTACCGGCAGCCACTTGTGATTGATTTGAAACACATGCAATGCATCCTGACAGGGTCAACCATCATTGTTTTACATCAGATTAGGAGTTCTTTAATAATTAGTCCACCATATAGTTTGTTATAAATAGGAGACTTTGATTGGTGAATTGAAAATGTTCAGCAGCTTCGTATCTGTGATGTAATGGCTTGTAAATGAGATCGTTTCCGACCTTGGTCAAGATTTAGACAGGATATAAGCGTATCTAACACTTATAAATGCAATAACTCGGTGAATTTCTTAAACATTAGACAAAATAAGAAACAATTGACTCGGTGACCAGTCTGATACCCGGGGTTGGGATTATACTGTTTAAAGATCCGACGCTGCCGTGTCTAGGCTGACTGCCAATAATAACATTCACCTTCCCCTCTCGCCAACTACATCTTTGTGTATTCTCTTGTCTAAGACGACAATCGGCCTTTAAGCTCAAACCGTTCTATAGCGAGTGCGACCAATTCGCCACAAGGGCTGCACACAAACA
This sequence comes from Taenia hydatigena, assembly GCA_036345935.2. NCBI lineage: Eukaryota > Metazoa > Platyhelminthes > Cestoda > Cyclophyllidea > Taeniidae > Taenia > Taenia hydatigena. The sequence continues at coordinate 6,977,124 of JADWOT020000009.1, forward strand.
AGCTAGGGGCACAAATCGGCAAAATGGATAAATATTTTCTGTAAAGCCTTGAGCCAGCAGTTGTGGAATGATGTGAGACACCACAGGGATAACTTAAAGGCAATCGATTCCCAGGGACAGAAAGTACCTTATGGCGTCATTTCGACTTTTGCAAATTAATGATTCAAATGAGTGTATCGTAAAAAATTATTAAATAGGTCGCTTTACTTCCGTGTATACATTTTGGCAGTGATAAAAGTGGCACGAAATATGCTTCAAAATTTTATTAATTGCTGCTCATTACCCACAAACTGCAAGAACAACCTTAATTGAGCACCGCAATAAGAAGAGGGAGCCACAAGTGCCGGAAAATACGACACACATACAAGCGGTATCGCAAAGTCTTTGGTGCTGTGCCGAATAAGCCTAGAGCATACTGTAGTCAAATAACTCAAAGGTGTGCTCATGATTACGGCAGAAAGGCAGCTTGAGTCTGCGAAGGTGGTGTAAAGAGTGAGTGCAGTGAATACTGTTGGCGATGAGGGGGAAACAAGGGACCCAGTTTCAGCAGATGGGGAAGCAGGCCACCGAAGAAAAGCAGCTGTGTCAACAGGTTCGTCATCGATGCTGGTGATCGTGAGTTCGGGGCAGGGGAATGAGATGGTGGCGGGGTTGAAGAGGGAGCAAAAGTCGTCGCTACCTCCGCCAGTTTGCTACTGAGGTTGACAGGCTCTGTCTGCGGCGGTGGGAGAAAGAACGAGTGTAGTGGTGGCACTGGCGGTAGGGGCAGATGGCAGCTTGACCGCCTCAACTTCATCGGCGGGTGACAGAGAAGGGTATCAGGGTTGCGCTTCTGGCCCGCCAGGCTCGACGGTGCTGCTATGTCGCTGACGAGGTCACACAGAATGGTTGAGAACTTTGTCCGCTCCAAATCCCTCCTCACTCGGTCACAGGTTTCGATCAGAAGGGCAAGCGGGTCGGATTTTGGAGGACTTTCCTGAGCACAGCATAGATGACGAGTGGAAAAATTCGTCTAGTGTACAATCGCGATGGCCAGTCCGAAATATGATACTATTTATGTTAGTGAGTCAAAACCGGCATGGCAACTTATTCGATAATGGACGGGAAAATTTAATCAGCAAAAATTGAAAGTGGATACACCATCAAAGGAGCGCACTTATCAAATCGATTCTTGCCACCGGAACGACGACTTGGGTCATTACTAAGCATCTCAGCCTTCGAGCCCTCCCACACTCTACATCTCTAGACAACGAAGCCGTAGAAAAATGATACTTTGAGGAAAGTCAAATCAAAACGTTTGGCTTTTAAAAATCGCTAAAAATATCTTTAGTTTAAACTGGTAAGATGATGCGAAGATTCAACCAGACGCTAATTTGATGAACCTACTGTCTACTGTTAGCAAATTCAACAAAAATAAAATGAAATAGAGAGTAGTTAAAAAGTCAATTTGATGTCATGGCATGCTTAACGAAGTATAGTTTCCTACTTACTTTAGACAACTCAACGGATCAAAGAGTAAATTATTAAAGTACTATCTTCGAAATTTGACCATTTAAGAACACATTAACCTCATTAAATTCTTCAACTCTCAACATGTCGGAATCGCGAACTTAGTTTCTAGAAAGTCATAATTCACTCAAGCGTCATTAGCAAGACTATTAATTGACACTTCGAGGCATTTATCGAATAAAGGAAAATCGTCAACCACTCGTGTGTAGATGGAAGAACCTCGAGTACTCACCTCATCCAAACTATCCGGATCAATGTAGTTAATGCAGAAAGTTTTATCAATTTTAAGGTGGGAATTTTGGGTGGTGTTACGAACTACTGCCTTTGTCGAGGTCGGAATCATGATAGTGTGCTAGATTAGCTGCAATGTGCAGTTTTAAACAACAAATTACCACCCCTTACATAAACAGACCTGACCGTTGTCTGATTGGTTAACTTGAACCTGTGCGACGGGTCAAAGGTAGCAAATGATTGGATGGTAAATTGCATGGTGCGCACGTGCGTCTGTTGGGCACTCTGTGCTCAGTGAGCGATGGGATTGTTAAAAAGTACTTGAGATTTCACCGTCTATCCAATGGACCCAACGAAGCGGTACAAAAAATCCACATTTTTTCATTACTCATAACTTGAAATCAATGAAAGTTCCTCCATAATGGAACGGTCTTGAAACGCTTCCCTTGGTTCTACTACGCAAAGATCCATTTTCCATAAGAACGCCTTCATTGCTACCCATTAGATTTTGGTATTATTAAAACATGCAGCAAAAGAGTATTTAGCTTTTGATTATGATTATGCAGTTTTTTTGTGCCGTGGTGTTTGGACTATAGAATAGGGATTTACACACCAACTGATCTATTTAGTTGATGTTTCCTTATCTCTTTGGACATTGGTTTGCTTCCATTGTGAGGCTTTAATAAGTCAACAATGAATAGATTTAAACTCGAAAAGCACACACTGTGACTCTCCACTTGTTGAATTTCAAATCTCAGTATCTTAGTACTTACAATTAATTTTTGTGGATTCCTCTAATCTTCCACTCAAAACGAAACTTCATTGCAAACATTTACGAACGGTTGCATTTTTTTCATTAACCTTAACGTTAAGGGCAAAAATATATTTAAATAAGAATGTAACATTTGGAATGTATAGATTATGAAATTCGGCGAAAAGTCGTTTTCGTGAGTTCAAACAGCATGTAGTTATTTTTAATCTATCAAAAAACAGCCTACTTTAAACAAACATTTCTACTCAAAGCTTTGTATTGAATTTTAAGCCGAAAAGTAGCAAAAGTTCTGCAATAAAATCGTGCCCAATTTTATAAGGGTTGGAAGATTTGTCATGCATCTGACAGTGAAAGAAGTAGGTTAAATATTTAGCTATCAGCGTGGACATTTAATATGCCATCACTCACTGCGTATCACTTCAACCAATGTCTTTCCTTACACTCGGCAATTTAGGCCACCCCAAAGCATGGTAGTGGTCATTCCATTGTGCTTATTTTAAAGTTCGACTTTAATCTACATCTTGCGGTTAGTACAACCTTAACGAAGTGCTTGCAAGTTTTGCTGATCTCTGTTAGGAGCTTATTTCCTTATGAAGAAGTGTTGATTATCACTAGCTGCTAATACAACGGTAACAGTTCCGTCTTTGGATTATGCACAAAATCCTTTTCATTGGTTTCTAAATAAACACCATCAACTTTTTTATCAAAGAGGATAGCATGTGACTTTTCCATATATCTTTGAATTATATACTTCGGTGCTCCTATTTTGAATGTGTAATTCAACCTGGTAACTTAACCCGCCCGTTAAGATTTATTGGGTGAACTTTAACATCTCCTGTTTTCGCGTTCAATACGAGTGTTTCTGGGTCCTCTTTACTCCGTGTTTATTCTTTTAAAAAGTCAAAAGGTAGTGAGTTTATTCACCAATCGAGTCACCCCGTGCGTGAGCGCACCAATTTCAGATAACCGTAACAACCACATTGTTTTTGTTCTCTTCAAACGCCTTATCCACTGTTTGCTTAACCCACTTTGCGCGGCATAACCACCAGCCGCTCTACATGACGTCTGGGTGCGCCTGCAGGGGCGCGTGTGGGTATCTCGTGGATCTGCCCACGCGTCGAGGTAATTTGAATAGGATAATTACACAGGTGCACCCGCACCCAGAACCAGTGACTGTGTGCGTAACGCGAACCGGGGTGCAGGAGAGATAGGGGGATCCGGTTACGGTACCCCCCCCCCCTCCTAATCCGCAATGCTTAATCACCCCTTTGTGGTACGTCTGTTAGCATTTACATTGAAACCTCTTTGCTGAAAAGCAACACACTCTACACACTTTTACGCTGTGCTCACTGATGCTTTGGCAGTAGCTCTGTCGGGTAACTTGGTTGTTGCATCAATTATAACGAAAATCCCGACACAACTTAAGGGATAAATAGGTTTAAAACCAACCTAACGCCATTTACGTATTGTCGGAATCGGAGTTAGCGTTAATGGCATCATTTTCCAGTTTTCTATGCCATATTATGTGGTAGTTGTAAATTCACTACTGGTGGTGCTAAATAAATACTAACTGCTGCATCTGTCACAGGAACAGTATAATCCGTTTAAAGGGCCCCTTTGAATGTGCTAGCGACATGTTCGTACACCTGACTGGAAAAGCGTTGGGGACAATTTGACTGTCATTGTTATTTTGCATCATGGCGGCTTCTTGCACCTAAATAATTTTGCGGCGCTTTTGCTGTCCAGCCACTACCCCACCACCACCCAACAAACGCAGTCGGCAGGACCCGCTGGGCCGTCTTTGAGGTGCATCATTTATTATGTGCTCACAACAGCGTTATCACTGCACTTGTACAAATCATGGGGCAATGATCACTTGGACGGATCAACCCACTCCACAAATTACGTTACTTTAATCGAACGGAGAGTTTCATAATAAGCGACAGACGATTTTTTAAAGTGTACGATAGTTGAGTTCGCGCAAAGCTTAATGTTGCGCTTGGTAAATCAAAACTAAGCTTACACTCAACGTAACTACGTATTTTTTAGAGGATTTTGAACAAAATACTGGTCTTTGTAAGACATATTTATCATTATTCGTGTCAAGATTAAAACATCCGCTGCATAACGAGGATGATTTCATTTTGGCCTATTAAATAAGCGGAATGAATGCTGAAGCTGAGACCGAAAGAGATTTTGTTACTTAGATTAAATAAGTAAAGCATAATCTTTAGTGGTTGCTTTTCGACAAATCTGAGTCAAAAAAGAATAGTTTGTGCTAAAAGATAGGTTAGATGAATCGGCTGTGGAAAGGCGTATGGATGAATGAGAGAGGACCATTGGAATTCGACGGTTACTTACTAATGTTCTCTTAGCCTTACACACGGCGTTCAAGAGAAATTGGCATTATACTAAAAGCTGTGTTCTCTGCCCTTGTGTCCAGCTCAATAAAGCAAATTTGTTCTTCAAATCAGCATATTAAAGGCCACTGGCATGTGGGAAAAGGCGAGGTTTGAAACAAGTTGACCGCTATGAAATTGTGGATGAAAAAAGTGACAGTATGTTCCCACGTTAAGTTCCTAATGAAGATGGCAGGATGATCGATTTGCGGTTGTGGACTAGCGGTCTCTAAAATGACAAAATGTGCTGACTGGATGAATTCCCATTTATGCTAGCAATAACGTTCCTAATAGCCACTCGTAATTAATCCATGCCAATGTGGGAGACTCGCGGATTTCCCACTTAACCATACTTCACATGCAGCGAACCGCAAACGAATTCTGCAATCTTAACTACCTGCAGATTGCAGACAATTTCAACGAGGTCCATCTAGCTCGAGGACCAAACTAACAAGTCGAACATCACCAACTGCTATATTGCGTTAAAATCTTTCGTGCAAGCATAATAAATGCAACAGTATTTTTTAAAGAAACCCAAAAGTTTTTTTCACTTTGCGGTAGGCAAAATGAGCCAAAATTTGTCTTTATTTATGAATATTACTTTTTGATGACCGCAATCAATAAGAATTCACATTGAGTTTCCTCTAGTCAGGAGGAAAATTCGTGCATTTCACGCGCAGCGATGCGTGCGGATATTTAGTTAAACAGCCATAAATACATACCAATGAGTGAATAATAGCCTTAGATAAATGGAGGTTGAAATTGCTGAATCAAACGTTGAAGTGCTCTTGCTGTTGAGCAGAACTGTGTGATCAACACGTGCCTCATTAGAGTACACTCTACATGCGTTTCCACCGGAGCTGTAGGGAACTTGGAGGGGTGAGATGAATCACTAAATGGGTCATAATGCCACAGGGCTGTGGAACATGAGGAGGCGACCGAAGCCTGAGGGATAACTATTTGCGCCCAAATGCTGTGATTACCTTCAACGCCTGCCCGGAAAATCCCACAAAATCTGAAGGATGTCTGTGCGGTCATGTGCATGGGTAAGTGCGGCCAGACGTTGACAGTGTGCCTGACACTTAATCAAGCACGAGCTTCTCGCGTCCGACAAACAGCATGGCACTTTCTTCCAGTGGGCATGAGCATTCACCGCCTTCAGGTAAGCGGTGATGAAAAGCGTCAATTTTCGAGAAGTTTTGCTAAAGCAGAATGTGAGAAAGGAAGAAACCTCTAAATTCACCCACATTTGGTTAAGGAATCTTTTTCTATTGTTGGATAATTTTAGGAATTTTTTAACTCCAGGATTGTCAGTAATTGCCGATGATTCTCAACAGCTTACAGGCGAAAAAAATCGTTCTAAATAAAGTGGGCAACACAATGTGGTTGAAGAGTTGCAGATTTGCTGAAATTTGAAACGACTTAGTGGATATTTAAGCAAACAAATCGTGGATACTGCGCTGAAGCACACAATGCATTGCTAAAAATAAAATGTCAAGGCCATTTAAAATCACTTAAAAGTAAATTCTCGTTGTGTTGCAGTTGATGCCATTTAATTCTCCTCCAAATTTAATATAAAGACCATTTTTGAGAACATCAGAATTACCGCGTGGAAGTGAAAATAAGCCGTCATCTCTGTCTTATAAACGTTTAAATGACGAAGAAAAGTTAGCAGAGAGACTAGAAATTCTTCGAGTCTTCAGTAACCTTAACTAGGTGGAAAACAGCGGCAATAGAATAATGATGGAGATGTGGAATTAAGAGGTTATCCCGATGTCATATTTCTGATCGCAAGAATCAGCAAGGTTTGATGGGATTTACAATCCACGAGACCGATGGTGACTTTCGAAGGCAACCGTTCAAGAAATTTTTGAACTAATTCATTTTTAGTGGGAATTGTGTAGCGGCAGACAACAGATCCCACAACCACGAACACGATGCTCAGGGTTATGGGATCAGTGCACATGTAATTAAGGTAGTCGACGATGTCAGCAAAATTGCACCTTCAAAACCGCGAAATTTAGCTGTTGTCGCCACTGTGGTGCAAGTAATAAGGTTTCTTCAAGTCCTATCATTGTTAATCTTACCTCATGTCAACAAAAGCACAATATTTAGGCTTATTAATGGCTTATCTTTAATTTGAAATGAAAATATAATGTTTATTTAATAATCGTCAAAAGATCGGTACTCCGATGCAAGTTCCTCCGGCTCCTGTTCAATTTCAGGCTCAGGCATGTCATGGCTATCCAAAAATTCCTCGGGACCGTAGTTCTCGTGAACGACAGACATTTGACCGTTCTCATCGTCGTCATCTGAGAAGTAGTTGCCTCGTTTTCGAATCATTGGTCTATATCGCCTGTGTTCCTGCAGCATTTCAATTGTTGGGCGTGATGAATCGGTGGATTTGTCACTGTCGTTGTCCTCAGCATGCCTACTACGATAAATGAATGCAGACAGGGGCATAATAGTAGGCTTCTTTTTCTTCCCTTGAACAGGAGATCTGTGCCGTTTGGGAGGGATGGCCGGAGGCCTTTCAATCTCGCTTGCAGCTATGTTTGTAAACACAAAATCATCAACTCCAGAGGAGGTGGTTCCATTGGCAAGAGCTGCAGTTTTTCGGTACTTAATCCAAATCACACCCGCCAATTCAGCTGCAGATGATGGCCCTACATTCATGTTGATAAAGCGCAGTAAAAGTACTCCATCCTGACCAAGAATATCCTCGGAGAATACCCGAGAGGCTTGTAGCTCGTCCCTAGTCTTAAAGACATCGGCAATTGAGAGCTGGCAATGCTGCTTCTCCTTGTCCTTATCATCTGGTAGAAGCTTGGATGGAAGCTGGCATTTGGCAGCGGTGATATTGAAGTAAATGCAGATGAGATTCCTGATGAAAAGCACTCTCACCGAACTCAGTAGAAGTCTATGAACACAAGTGAAAATACACAAATTAAAGGCCGAAAAGTCTTTTTATTAACTTGGACATTGCCGAGAGTGTGTGATCCGCGATTTTACATGCAGTTGTGTTCGTTTGCTTACTTTTTAGTTGATTAAAGTTCGAGCAACATTGTGAACATGCTCACAATCAACAATTAATTGCATTTGCATACCTTATTTCAGTATTTTGGTGCCACTCGTTCAAACTTATTCGCAAGCTATCCGAATCGGAAAATGCTTTGCCTCGACGTGCCGCACGTTGGCTGGAAAAGTGGCATCTCATTTGCTAGAAATCCAGATGCTCTTTAAAGCTGCTCCATCGCCTAGTTCCGCTTAAGACAGAACACCAGGGTCGATGCATGTAATTATCCACTTTAATTTCCCCTTGGACTAACTGTTCCAACATCTGTAGGAATTTTAGCGGATTATAACGGCTTTTGACCGACGCTTTTATGTTCCTTATGTTCCGACGCAAATAGCAGATTCATTCAGGAACACTTAATGCGCATTAAGTAGTCATAAAAAGATGTAACAGTGAAGTGTTACACGAACAAGCCATTGTAAAAGGATATAGCACCCACGGTTGGGTCCTGCCATGCTACTCTCGATGACTGAGCGGTTTCTAAATAAATCTTCACGGGTTCCCTTGCTTAGCCAAATGACTCTGGAAATACGGTACAGGTGGTGAATATATGTAACTTATCGAGGCTGTAGTTGGCCTAGAATGTAAATTAGAATTTTTATATCATTATTTTTATTTTAGAGTTGCACAGGCGGCTTCCTTACTTTGAAATGAAGTAATCTGCTCCATTCATGGGACGAGCACGTTAGTGAATGCTGCCTCTTTGCTTCACATTCATTTAAATTATGTTTTTCACAGAACAAGACGACGGACAGGAGGAGAATACTCACTTGTAGCACCACCGAAGTAAACTGAGAAGATTAAGGAGGGAGATGAGGAAGAACCAAAACCAGAGAAAAATGTAGATTTTTTCATTGAAGATGTTGATGCGGAGGACGCACTGGATGGTGTAGCGATGCTGGTTGCTGCCCATGCGACGCAGCTCGAAATCGCACAGGGCGACACGCGGAAAGGAACCCGTCTGGTCCCAAAACCGCGTATTCATCAGGTCACGCAGCGTGTCTATACCGAAGATGAAGGCCTCGCCATTCAAGTACCTTAGTGCAACACACAAAACATACTCCACAAACCTCAAATCACTTGAATTACAAATCTTAATGTCTATCTACCGGGTTTAATGCTTATTGAAGATGGTGAGGCGAAAATGAAAGCCTGGCTTCCTATTGGTGAGTGAGAATTAGTCACTCGTTTTAGTTATCTAGTAGCAACAGAGTAATGATGGAAAAACATATTTTATGCCTTTAGATTTATCCGCTATGCAGGAGAAAGCCACACTGAACATGAGAAAAGCGAATCGGCAATGGCAGGAGATGTTGGCACCTCCCATGTGTCTTCACTCTTAGTGATTTCAGAGAATCTAATTTATTAATCCATTTGGGCACTTTCTTATGTCCTGCAAAATTATAAACTATGATTGACAAAATTGGTGTTAACCTTTGACTTACATAACTCCTGATTACACAAATTACGGTTTACATAGTTTCTTTGTCAACTACTTTGTGAAAATGTGTCAATTATCCACCTCTTAAAATGCGGAATATTGTGCCTTAATCCAAAGGTCGAGCAAATATACTCTGGATTTACACACTAATGGACAAGAAGTGCTTACGAAATTAGCCCTGGTAGATAATTCACCTTCTGCTCTAGATACCCAATTACAGGAAGATTTGTTGCTGAATTCCGGGTGGGCAATACGTAGTCAAATATATGGAAGTGTTCCGTGGAGGCAATAATTCCGGTACTTTCGGTCACAACAGTCACCTAATGCTTTAGCAAACTCTAAGACGCTTAAAAACTCCCTTCAAGAAAGAGAATTGCCATTATCAGAAGCAGTTGTGCGAATCGAACAAATTTTATGGCAACGCCTTAAGTGAAGAGGCGGTACTCACGAAAGGCGATTGACTGTCCTCGGGGTTGCAAACACACATCCACATGCTGGTTTTGCGTCGCATAACCGCACTTCCTGGATCTTTATGATGCTGGAAGGTTATTATTAGGTTTGATGTGTTCAACGAAATCTTTTAAGCTAAATCCGCCTGCGTGCGCGGGTTGATCCGTTGATAAGAGAGCGTGAACTGGAGCTCTGCAGTGGAGCACAATGAAGACCCTCTAAATCCAGGTTTTGCTCATCTCACCTTTGCCATTTGAGTCTCCAGTTTTCGTTACATTTAATAATTTTCGAGGAATTTAATAAAAACATAAATTTTTGAACCAAAGAATTGTCCTTTAACTGTCGTTAATAAGAGCCAATTAAAAATAAAGTTTTCTACGTTCACTTGTTTCTTGTTCATTTTTAAGCTCATGGACTTAATTGTTTTGCACAGAAAAACAAAAGACCCCAGCGAATTTCGCCTGATATTCAACTTTTTCTACCAAGCAGGAAAGCATCTTTTGGTGGATCAGCGGGAGAGTTATAAAGGTTGCCGCAGCTTGATTAGACCGCGTTGGTGGTGGTAGCGAAGATAAGCGAATTCGAGTTATCTTCATCGCATGCTTCAATTTAATTCTGGGTCGTATTAGTTCAAATTGAGGTTGCATGAGTGTTGGATCATGATTATCAGATGGAAATAACTGGCAAAGGAAATCATCTGAAACAAGGAAATGACTTTCTATGAATGGGGAGCGTAGCTAAAATGAGTTCATCATCCACCTGCTACTTCGAGCGATGAAGGGTGGAAAATACACTAATCATAGAATTAACATTAATTGCTACAGAAAAATTTATGAAATAATGTTAAATGCCAATCGAAGAATAGCTTCTACACTGAAAAATAAGCGAAGATGGTCGAAAATTGTGGTAAGCAAAGCACCCAGGATTTTAATGGTCTTTAGGACTTGCAAAAATGAGAGAGTGGGAAAATTACTACTGTTGCAGCAAGTTAGCATCAATTTGACGTGTTTTACGGCAAAGATATCAAATGCTGTATCCCTTATCAATGAAGTAAAGACGAGTTCCTCAACGCAAGGAGCATATAGCAGCCAATACCCCTGTTGGCAATGAGGAGACATGTTGTAAACCATATTTTGCGAGGAGCCAGCCTAAGTCGACAGCCTCATAGTGGCGCGTTGATACTGCAACCGCGTGATGAGGGTCCTTGCAGCAGATGACGGCACAGGAGCACAAAATTAGGGTTGAGCCCCAGAAATTAAATGAGAGGGCACCCTTTTGTTAGTAACCAGGTTCCCGCAGCGGTCGGCTGGGGAGAACGCCTCTTCACTGTCGTTGAGAAGTGACACAAACACAAATCGTTTCGATGTTAGCTTGAAACTACTGCAGCAGTTCTTAGTGCCATATCATCTCAACTGTACTGCTCTTGTTATTCACTTTCCTTGTAAATGTTGACTAGCTATGAGAAAACTCAACTAAAGTTCATGCCTTCCAAAATCTCACGCATGCGCAACACCGCAATTTAGAAGCGACAGCGATTAACTTGATTGAGGGGGTGAGAGAGCTAAAGTAAGGGGCTTATTTTGATTCATCCACCACAAAATTGCACAAATTTTTAAGCTTTGACGTAACGCACACAAAATTTCTTATAAGTGTGAGGAATCCAAGTAAGAATGGCTGTATGAATCCTCCAGGAATGCATATCATACACCAGTTGTTTGCAATTCGGAGGGCTTATAAAAACGTGCGGCAAGGCATCTCTGTGCCAGGTTGCCATGAAAAATGAACCGAAGACGGCATTTAGATTTCCGAATGGAGGAGCCACCACAGAGGCTTGAATGAATCAGTTTCATCAGCAAAAGTGACTGCAGTAATTTGCAGTTAAAATTAATTCAAAAAGGATAATCATCGGAATACCTGAAACCATTTAGCCTGAGACATGAACAAATCCCACATTCCTTTATTACTCCGCTCTTCCTCGATTTTGTATTAGGATGTAAACAAAGGACATGGGTTCATCTCCTACTATTTAAAAAGTATGCACATATATATTCATACGCACATTCGGATTAATGCTTTTGACACATTCCATAGAGGTAATTCTCAACTTCTCAACAGTTCTTCAACAACCAATTTAAGGTATTGCAATCCTCTTCAACTCCCACTAATGATACCGTAATAAACTTACTAACATACCAAGGAAGTGTTCATTGGGATTCATTTGTGTCATCTTAGCACGCCAATTAAATTTTCTTACTCCTTGTAAGTCCATTAAACCAAGTGTACAGGTAGGAATGAGGTGATAAAGCAACCTCGTGGAATTAGTAATGGATTTAAGGGAAAAAAGAGCTGACATAACATACCTGCGATTGGCCAAAGCGATGCTAGGGGCAACCTCGAACCGACCAAGTTGAAGGTGGCTCATTCAGTTGGGTGCAATGAAAATGAAAGCCTCTGGGGAGAGATGGAGGCCAGCTGTGCGCTAGGCCGAACGCGTCTGCTGACTCGAGGCTGTGTTTGGCGCAAAAGTACAACGGTGACACTATAAACGCATTTTTCTTTCAAAAGGTACGATGGCAGTCCCACTATTTTTCATTTGTGCAAATCAAGAAGAATTGTAAACGCCAAGTGAACTTAGACATCTGGCATAACTGTCCAAAATGGAAGCAGGTTTGATGTTGTTTTCACTTGGCGGCGTATTCCAGTCATTCTGCCGTCAAGTCAAGCTTCACCTTAGTGAGTTGAATGCAACAAACAGAAATGCAGTGCAGAAAAAGTAGTCATCGAGGTGTCCTACATTGCGCAGCAGTGAATACCTCCCTGCTGTCTATTTAAGTGTGGAATATTTGGCACCTTTCATGTTGATTCAATTTTCGCATAGGTTGTGGGCCTATTGGAACTTTTGTTAACGAAAATAGTCAAAGGAGCAGATATGCAGATAGTTCCTTAGTTTGATTATTGGGAAGAAATAGCAAGTTTTTATTTGCTTGGACGGTAGTAGTTTTGACCTGTCAGAGATGATCGTCAAAGTGCCAAAAGGAAGGCATTTTTTGATTTAGTTAACTTAAAGGCTCTCAAAGGTTAGAGGTTGGGATAAACAATAACACTTCCAAGTGCCAATGGTCAATGAATCACAATGAGCTGCACCACCCATTTTGGTGTTAATGAGGGCTTCTAGATTGTTAAAAGTGATCTCTAAAATTCAAGTGTCACGTACTTGATCCATTCGTCAGACTTCAGCTAAGCCCCTACGACCTAGCCAACACAAATGCATTAAGAGACACTGACATCCATCGCTACTCTCATTTCAAAGCAGTGCAATATTCCCGCCCTAAAAGGGCTGGCGCAAACGAGAGCTGAATAAGCATGTGACAGGCCATCCCACTGCTTCCTTGAGCCTTCATCTATAGTTGACAGGTGGTGCTCTCTCCCAGGCATATTAGCTGTTGCATCTAAAGCACACATTCAAACGCCAAAACAGGACTCCCTCTGCCAACAGATGGGGCATGTCGGTTGCGCCCTCCCCGCCAGTGGACGAATGAGTGCAGCCTTAAGCACGGACCAAACAAAACCATTGGCGTTCGCGCTAAGCAGAGAATTTTTAGCTTACCTTTAAAATTGATGCAGGTTCGAGAAAAAAAAAGAAATATTTTTTCTAAATCGCAAGATCAAATTGTTACTTCCGTACACGAGAGCATACAACACCTGATAGCGCCGTGCCTCCTTTGAAAAACGTTTTAACTTCGCAATTGTCGAAAAACAATTTCATCGAAAAAACCTCGCAGTCAAAATAAATTATTACTTAAATTTAAACTGCTTGAAACTGTTTACTGAATGGCCCTCCGGAAGCAATTAGTCTTTCAGTGTCAGTTGGCAAAATTTACTCCGGCCATTCTCACATCGAAAAGGAGACTTTCAGTGGGCAGGTTCAGCTGAACAAGCTTATTAGTCACGGAAATATGTTTCTACAAAATGAACCTCCCACATAAGCCCGAAAACTCTGTTCTTGCCCTATGTGTAAATAAATCGGAGTAGATAAGGAGAAGGCAGACAGGAGTAGCATTGTGTACCCGATTCCTCTAGCACACGAAGAGCTAAACTACGCAGTCAGCTAGTTTAAACAGCGGTAACGATGGTGGAATCAACACGGAACTTAAAATATGTTGGGACACCAAAGGGTTCGACCTTCTTTTTGTGTATAAGGCCTTGCCTGTCTGCTACCTTGACTTATGGATGATTTGTGCCCCATTGCTAAGGGAATATTTTGATGCAAAATTACGAGAAACTCGTAATATTTTTGTTCCGTGCGGTCAGGCGTGTCAGAGTTCCTTATGCCTGTTGGTAAATCCGTAAGAAGATACGTGAGAGACACATAAAATTAATTTCCGGTTAAAGGGAAACTGAGACAAAGCTGGATTTTGATAGGTAGATTCATATTTTTCTAAGCTGGCCTCTTTCAAAGGGTAAAGCCGTAGCACTAGCTTATTTGTCACATGGCTTGGTAGCTGGTTGATATTTACAGCTACAGAGAAGCAAATAATTGCAGCAAAGGGCTGTGGTTGCCAGCACATCCAGAGTTGACATTTATGGAAAAACCGGATAATTATGTGCAGTTTGCGCTAATAAAATGGGAAGTCAAATACTTTTCCCTGCAATGAGAAATAGCTTGGCTAAAAGACATACTTTCTTTATGAAAGCAATGAAGTGGGAAGTGCAGACGATTGAAGAGATACATTCTTAATGAAATGAAATATGATAAGGCATGGGTCGAAACAGGAACTGCCAGTTTCCTTAAGTGGCGACAGGGTGCTTTAAATGAAAGAGAATCTGAGACGGGTGGAGGAACTAAAGCAGGGCTAATAAAATGTTCAGCAAAACAATCAAAATGATTTTAGTTTACTAAGAATGCATAAAATGTTGGAAATGAAACAAAAAAGGTTTTAATAAAAAAGCAGGACTGTATACTCCCGTTGTTTTAAGATACGGTCGCCTAAAGCGGATCTTTGAACCAAGCTGTAGTGGAGTGGTTGCGACAAGCAATTATCTGCTAAAAGGAATCCAAAATCAAGCGGGTTTTATGAAGTTTGATAATGCGTTTACATTCAGACAGCATCTTTTAGTTCTCAAAATCGTAAAAGTGACAAGAAAAACGACAGAAACGGTGACGTGAAGACGTGGGTAGGTGGTAGATTTAATAGTAACCTTACAGACAGTACATTTCATTTAATTTTAACTAAATTAATGCGCGAATACACAAAGCTGGTCATTAATCAATGTAATCTGAAGTCGGGGCAACTTATTTTCCTGCCATGGACAACGCAGTGGATAAATATGTTTGATTAAAATGACTTCAACGCTACTCTGTTCATCCTTAGGAAAAAGAATGTTGTGGGAACGACCCAGCTTTAAGCACAAATTCTTATGCCAAAATTTTGGACTTACTGAACGGTAAGGCTTTAGCTAATCTCAAGCCCTAGATAGGATAGCCTTCTCTTTGTCCAGTTCACAAATCTGACAGCAATATTCTTCTGCAATTAACCAAAATTTGGAGTGCCATGGGATAAACATGCTTGCAGTCAATTTGGAAAATCCTTCAAGCACAATGCTACACTTAAACTTAACGGAAAAGGATAATTTATGACAGGTAAAAACCGTCAAAACTCAATTTCGATATTGCTTTTGGATGGAATATAAATAATGCCAAATGTGTTTGTACCGGTGAACTGGAGCAATTTGATGAAGAAGAAATGGTTGCCAATTTTAATAGATGTCACCATTTTTGTCTTCTAGCCAGGAATGGAGTAATCTTCCAACTTTTGAACACTGTGAAAGGAATCGCAATGCATGATACCCAAGAAATCACTGACAACTCCTAATTGAACTAGAAAAATTATCCATTTCAAATCAAACAAGTGTTTTTACTAATGACAAATAAACTATCATTACTGTTCCCATCTCGCGAACGTACAAATTAAATTGACATTTTAATACGCGGCAATGATAGCAATAAAGAGTACGAGTTCAGTGAGACATACTTTCCCGTGAGAACGAGTTGAGTAGTAGAATTAGCCAGATAGAGGATCTTTACAGCGAGGTACAGGCCAGAGAGGTAGGCAGAAGAAGTGGGCATGCAGGGTCGAGGTCCGGGCACTCGGGCCTGTTTGGAGAAGGCGAGAGGCACAACGGGAGTACTGAAACGCCGTCCACTCGTTTCACGCCTCTCGTCTGCTTTGCTTCCAGCGGTGTTGAGCTGGGACCAGCCCTTGCCATAATGGCGTTGATCGGTAGCTCTCGTCTTTTTGCCCCGTCGTTGTCGACGGAAGTGACGGATCGCCAGAGCATCCTCCAAATGACGAACCAGACAGTTGATCAGGTCACGTCGCTGGTGCAAAGAGTCATTCAAGTTCTTCAGATCACTTGACACCTCCATCACGGTTCTCAGCTGAAAGAAAAACCCCACTCATTTGTATCGCCTCGTCATGGAGTTAAATGCCACTAATAACCTAAATATTGTACCAAAAATACTAGTTACCAAATTTTCCAATTCTGCTTCCCATTTAAAGTCAACGATGTCTGAAGTGGACGCTCTCTCGAAGGATCCATTATACCGAAATATCCAGAGCATAGTGCAGATCTTACACAAAATGCGAAAATTTAATTAAAGGAAAAAAACTTCCTCCTATTCATTATCATGATGAACATGCACCTGTGGGACACTAATAAAGGCAGACAAAGCCGGTTTCCGCGCCAGAGTCTGGCCTGCATCTTAAGCATCCCATCAATCATTGGAGAAGCACAATCGCAGTCAGCGGCTCTGCTGACGGTGTGCTAAAGGCTCCACTGCCTCTAATAACATGCTACAATAGGCGTATGATTGAATCTACGTTCATTGTTTTGAGTAAGTAATTTATAATGCAAAAACGGGGTGTTGAATTCTCTGAATTTCTGAGGCAATCACTTTTAGCATTCCATGCGCATGGCTTCAAACCATTATCGACCATACCATTGGATGAATTGGAAATATGATTACATTTAGAAGTCGTGGAAACATACTACAGCTGGTACTTTGATATCCAAGAAAACTAAACTCATTTAAAACGACGGAGGAAAAGATCCCAACTCATTCAAATGGCCGCTGGAGAGCAAGTGCTTGCAGCCCTGCAATTATCCAAGCGAGTTAACCGAGTCTGCGAACCGCAGGGGAATTATCTCACTAAGAATCTGAGAGTTAGTTTCCTCTGCCACAGCATTCTCACCCATAAAAATCTCGTTTTATTACAATTTCACATCGACGAGTACCTTTCACCCATTCTGCGATGTAAAACTTGTACTCGGTTGTTCCGAAAATTTTATTTTTAAAATAAAAAACTAACGATTTAGGCGTTTGGCGTCAATTTCATCCCGATACTTCTTCAAACGATGCTATAACGAAAAAATGACATTGCCCGTTTATCATTTTTCCTCGATGTAGGTTAATAGGGTCTGAAATTCAATGCATACCTACCACGACGATTCAGAGGCAAAAAGTTTTAGCCAATTTTATTTTCTGATCACGGCAGAATGAGACAAATGAAGCTCCATAATCTTAAGGTTTCTCAGGCCACAAAAGGAAGATAATAACTACTTATCATGATGACAAATAACGGTGAGACAGAATGATGTTAGAGATATCAACACCACCAAGAGAATAATAATTTGTGCGGCTGAGTGTCACCTGAGACCCATTTGGAAGTCGTAGGCCCGGAAATTTATATTGATAGATGCCTGCGGACAAATTGCATACTTTATAACCGAAGAGGCACGATATTAGCATGAAATTAACGTGGAAAGCCATGTACTGAGCCAAGTAACAATCAATGAATCGAGAGTACCCCATTAACTCCCTTCACGAATTCCCGTGAGTTCATGGTCCGATAGAAGGGTGCTGTTGACAAGTTAGTAATTCATAGTATTCGAGGCCTTCGTTATGATTTGCATCGAGAATTCATTTAAATGCCTATCAACACAAGAGACACTATTGAACACAAAACCCATCAAGAGATGCCTAAAATTAATGGTGGGAGTTAGGTAAACAGGATTTTATGAACAGATTGGAATTAAGGAGGCTGCTTCCGGAGACCGTTCAAGAAGATTGCCAGTCAAATTCTTTGCTGATTTCGTTCTGAAACTTGCCACATAATTAGTTATTTTGTTGTTATATATCATTCAGTCGATTGTGAACATATTGCCAACGCAATTGTGAACTCATGGACTCGTTAACAAGTCATCATAGTAGTGGGATTAAAAGTAAGTGTGGTCTGGACTTTCAATGTTGGTTTATCATTCACCAGTGCTATCAGCTCTTCCAGTCATTCTTTGGCGAGGAGGCTCTCGTAGAGGGAACGGGGCAAAGTTGTGAAAAGACGGTTATCTAAACTATGAATCACC
Organism: Taenia hydatigena; assembly: GCA_036345935.2. Taxonomy (NCBI): domain Eukaryota; kingdom Metazoa; phylum Platyhelminthes; class Cestoda; order Cyclophyllidea; family Taeniidae; genus Taenia; species Taenia hydatigena. Next base: position 6,995,426 of record JADWOT020000009.1, read on the forward strand.
ACCGGCAGTGTGCCCTGCAAATCCCTTCATAAATTAAAAAGCACACACAGTCATTGTCGAAACTTATTTAGGGCTTTAGAATGATGGCACGGCATCTCAGAGAAATGCACTTAAGCATTTCACTATGTAGGTCTCAGAGTTTGTAGATCAAATAGCCAAAATGCACAGTTAAAGTGGCGGCTAATGGAAACTCCCATGCCATAAATGTGACCTTTGGGGTGAAAATCACACCGACCCGAATGAACGCTAAAGGCTAAACAGAAAGCACTTTTATTGCCCCAGTCTGCAGCACTCAAGGTAACCTTAAAGTGCAGTCCGTCTTCCGGGTAAGCATTTAACCACGTGAACGGCTTTGATACAGTTTTTTATCTATCATGAAACCCGGGTCCACGTCATTGACGTTCAAAACAATGTCTTGCATGTGACATTGAATCCCATTATACATTGATCAGAATGATCTGAGTAAACCAACTTTATTGTAAATTCCTAATGAGCCCTAAAATAAACAAACTTTTTTGACTTTCCAAGAAACTGACTGGAGTAATCTACAAATATCGCTAATTGGATCTTTACATTCATACAGAATGACAATGTTTTCAATTTTAGGAATTGATCAGCATACAATATTTTCGGCTTTACCCTTATGGTACATTATGCACTAAAGACCTTGGTGAAGGCAATCCCAGACAAGTTCCGACCATCTTCAATCGACCAGCGCAGTGGTTTTATTGTTATTCATCAACAAGTCCAATGGCCCCTCAGCAATAGAATGCAATAACAATAAACGAGACGCTCACATTTGTGTGACATTCCTTCAAAAAGCTGTTTTGAGGTGTTTATCCCTGGATGTTTTCTTTTATCACCTGGGAGATTCCATTCCATCCATGTGCTCGCTCCATTCCCGGAACAGCATTTCTCTACATACTGTGTTATTGATGACAAATCTGTCAAGTGATAAGTTCTTTTGTGACCTTTTTATCACGACAAATAAGTGAAAACGGAGATGCTACAAAATCAACACAGAGGAAGTTGAATGAGTTACTTGGTGCGGGTTTGGCTGTATCACGCGTTGCAATCTAGCGAGAACTGCATGACTGAAATATAATGTCTGGTGCAGCGCTGCTCACAATGGCGCATTTCCTGAGTCCACTACCAGTGTTCACGGAGCACCAAACTAATACATTTGAGAAGCACAAAGGTGTACAAGGACCTATCAGCCGTAAATGCTAAGGTCAATGCACCTAGCGCTACAATAATGTGTGTGCATAAATTGTGGAGATTCCGTATTAGGCCAGATTAAGGCATTTACTTAACGAATTTATGGCAAAGGTAATTCACACACTTTAGCATTTTCTGAGATGGGCAATTCACGATTACCAAAACTAATCTATTTCAAATGTGTATAATTAATAACAATGGTTTTTACTGCATATCCATGCATAATCAAGCAATAATTTTAGCGACAGGTTTAGTTTTGGTATATGATTTCACGATTTTAGCCCACAGTAGAAAAAAATTTCACTCATCCAAACACCAACTATTGGAATAGAGGGTCTGCACAACGATAAAGTATCATTTACTTAACTGACAAATCCTTTGCATAGCAGCTACCCGTATTTGGTAATACTTAAAGAGAGCCACATAGATTAGACACCACAGTTCGAGGTACTCACATTAATTCTTGATTGGGTATTGAAAAGTCGCCAAACAATGCAGGGAAGAACAAACAGCGCTGCCTGAATCATCAAAATGAAGGGGACCCATTGATAGTAGTAAATTTTCTTTTCATATCGGATGTCCTCCTCAATGGGCACCGTGGCTTGTGCTGGGGGGATGAAGTAGGTGGAGGTGACCCAGCACACCGTCTCCGCGTACTCGCCTTGCGCACCGGTGAAGTCATTCGGAATCCAGCAGCTGATCGGTTTGCCCACCAACTGACGAGAGAGGACAATTGCAGTGAAGAACATGAGGAGGTTCATGGTGTACGTGTGGTTTACTCGATCAACGAAGTCGTCGTCCGGACAGGACCTGTCCTCCCCGATTGAGGCGCTTGAGTTAGTGATTCCATCGATTATCCGCGTGTCCATCACTTGGGCTCGGAGCGGAAAGTCAAGGGGGGCGAGTGGGCACCACGCTCATGTACAGTCATGCATGTGCGAAAGTGTGTTTACCAGGACTAATTGTGTCACACTACGCTTATGGCCTAAGCTCATTGGTCGGAATAGGCAGCCAGTGAACGTTCCGATCGCTGCCTCGGGGACACCAATTGCATGTTTGCGTCACTATGGTGTGACGCGAGAAGCGCATTTTCGCATCGGTGTTCACACAACCATGCGGTGGGCACATTGTCGACCAAAGCACCTACAATGTGCTCAATGTGATCCCACTTGGACAAAATTAGTTTTAAGAATAGGGTTGGCTTGGTCAAGTGTTGGAAATGTAATTTACTGAGGATATAAGAAAACTTTACATTGATAACTTAGTTTCAGGATTGACCAGAACTGCTAATTACTTCACAATGTGAGTGGTAATTAATGGTCGACTCCCAGTGTGGCAACTAAAATGCGTATAATCAAATGCTACATTACGGAAAGGTGTTATTGCCGGAATCTTTATGCATGTGCCTCTAGCACCCACAAAGATTGAAGGTGGTAGTGAATATGTAATCCAGTTAAATAATTACCCTAATGTAGTAGCACTGACAATAACAACAACCTTAAGATTGAGGTCTAAACTAAGTTTCTCACACGAGAGAATTCAAGATCTCCAATTTAAAAACAATGTCTCCGAATTGGGGAGCTATTTTTATTTTCGCCAAAACGTCTCAGTTGTACACAAGAGTCAAAAGCAGGATCATCTTCATATTTGTGTGGCAGTAAAGTGTACGGAACTGTATCTTTCTCACCGTCAATAAAACCATCTTACCTAATATGGTTTCAGACACGCTTTATACACTATTTGTTAGCAGGCAATGTCGATACTGAAATGTCTTTCAAAATGTGCTTCAAACTGAATACACTCGTGAGCTCATCTCCAATGGGAGTTCAAATTGCGAAGGTAACCTTCTAGCCGGCATCCAACCATTCTCGAGCATCTGATCACTCTCAAGGGTTTCATTTCAATCCAATTATGCCACAAATTTGGCACAGTAAGTGCACTAAGTTGTCAAATTCGGCGCCTTCCGGAATTTTATACTAGCCCTGAAATCCTTTGCATAATAGCAGTTAATTAATCCCGAAAGCACCTGCAGAGACTCATTTTTATATTAAAAAAAAATACTCGAGGTGTCGGATATTATAATAATGGACAGTAGCAGATTATAGAAATCGGGTTTACTTTATAGCACTACGTGACTAGTAAGGTGGACGGATGGCTTCAATGAGAGCGGTTAACCGTGTCATTATCCGGTGACCAATATTATAAATTGCATGGGAAAAAATAAATGAAGGTATTTATTGAGTTGCAACCATCTTGAACATCTCCATGGAAGTCTGAACTCAAACCATTTATTCAGGATTTTTCAATTCGCAGCATTCAGATAAATAGCATAAAATGGTAACTTGCTGGTGCTTTCTTTCAACCCAATTTAGAGCATAAGGAAATTTCAGTTCATTATCCAATCACCTTTTTAAATGGAAGTTGTCTCCATAGTCCAAATCACCAGTCGTTGTACTAGACTTTTTATACTATCCAAATGGCACACTTTATGGCACTGAATTCTAGAGCTCCGACAATGCGATGGGATTACAAGCTTTAGGTTCTTTATTATCTCTACATATGAATAATTTATTGTACACGGCAGCCAAATTCCTGAAATAGGGAATCTCAGGCTAAAATGAAAAATTAGAATGCCAGCGCATTCGATCAACTGAACTGGATTAAAAAAGTGTTATCGCATAAACCACTGCTTACGTGTGCATCAGTTCAAACGAATAAAAGGATTGAAAGCACTGGGTTTTGTAAAAATTCTATCATCATTCCATTTGGGAAACGACACACACGAATTTTTAATGGATAAATGTCTTGGCGCTATCCCCTCTAAAATGGATACGCTTTCCTGATCCCTTCTGTGCCTCAACTCCATCCCTCTCATAATCTACTTTGAATCCTACGGTTTAAGCTGACAAACGTGGGGATAATACGGTTGTAAAATTGGCCTGCCATCGTGCTTTGACGTATACGGTTTAAAGCACTCCAGTCTCCAGATGCGCTGTTTTTACTATCTAGGGGCTTTCTTCCCTGCATTTGTTGTCTTGCCATCGTGAGTGGTGGTCCGTGGCACTCCTGACTACCCGGATTCGCACTGCTGCCAAAATAAATGTTCCCGGTGAAAGTTGCTGCCCGATTATTCATTTTAATTGTTTGGGAAATAACTAACTAGCGCATTTCATGTGAATGAAGTTAGTTGCTAAACAAATCATCCCAGCAACTTTTTTTCCCACTGGATGAAGAGTAGATAAATATTGCCCGGTATAAGGAGGTTGTGACTATTTATCATTTGTCAAAATGCGATTATGATTTTGGGAGGCAACTGAGCTCACAAAGAGCGGATGCTAGATTATAGCTCCTTTTAAAAGCAATCAAGTTATTTTAATCTTACTGAGATAGCAATAACGCAGTCCAGATGTATAAACCTTGACAGTGTAGCTTGAAAGCTTGCTTTGGGGAAACGACTATCACTTTAACTGCTAATGTTTTTTAGCACAAAATTATACCATCGCACTACTGATGCAGTGCGTTTGTTGGATCTATGTCTCTCCTGTAGGATTGGCGGTGCAAAAGGCAACAACTTGTGCAATTTGTTTAACTTTTCTTTTTTCTTTTTTTGCAGGCACTTAAGGCCCTGCAATTGTACCCCAAGACTTGCCAGCAGCTTCCGGCCCTTCTCTACGCCGGCTTTGTAATTTATGCCTTGGTGTTGTGCCTTCTTTTGTCTTTAGGGAAGTCTTGGGACGCCACAGCATGTTTTGTGAAAAGTCTCATGCACTTTAATCATTTTTTTCATTTTTGCGCGAAAGTGATGCGTATCCTGGTGGTGCAAGTGGATGTGGAGAGCACAAGTGATCGAGAGTGAAAAAAGTGAGATTCAAATAAAACAGCACAGTTTGTCCTTGCGAATTTAATGTCTCAAAAACGAGTCCATAAGTTTTAAAGAAATTCGATGCACACACACACACACACACATGCACTGGCTTGAAATTACTGCCTGTGTGGAAGCCACTTCATTGCAATAGAGGAGGCAAATCTTTTATCCCAAATAGGCAATCTCATTGCCTAAATTTATAATGTTGAAGCAAACTAGAATTAATGGGGTGCTCTCAAACCTTCTCCTTCCCATCCGAGTTACAATCCATTGCTCACAACTTGATTTCTTTAAGATTTTTATTTTTTCAAAATTTGAGTTAAGGGTTCTTAGTTCAGGAAAGCTACGTTTGGAAGCGTTTGACCTGTTCGGAGGCATAGTGTGCGACTCACTATTTGCTCTTAGGATTAATCTACTCGCTTGGGAAAACTCGCAACTTTGGATTTGCTCCATGACTGGAACGAATGAATGGTTAGAAGAACGCGTAACTTAGGGTACGTTTTGATTGCCGCGTTTTGTTTGTGATTTTCACCAGCCGATCACGCAAAACAGAGTCTTTTGTTTCCTTTGAAATGCAACAATTTATATCCTTTTTGGTGGCTGGACCATTCAAAAAATGTATATTTTAAGACTAAAGTAGTTGAGCAGCTCTTCCATTTGCAATCCAAAGGTTGGTCGAATCCACTTTGCATCTTCTACGGGATGTTTACAGTATCAATCGCTTTAAATCGGTTCACAGGAAAAGTTCATTTTAGTTTTAAATTCTCACCTCCTCTGCAGGTCAATCCAGGCGCACTGTAAATGAGGTCTCAAAAAATGCAGTCTGGCGAGATCCTGAATCCCATTGCATCCCAATTTACGGTTTGAAGTGAGTCCTCCTTACGATTTCAATTTATTATTTTTGCATAGACATGCGACTTGTTCTCCCTCTTTTGTTTAAACTGCAATTTTATTCATCTTTTAACAAATAACTCATTCAAGCATAAAATTTTTCTGGACATTTCTTGTGTCTATGCAGCTTTTCTCCACTTTCTGGGGTTGTTTACCCAAGTTGTATGAAAGTAAGAAACGATGGGAATTGCTAAAGCAAACACATGAAGGGCTGCTCTTGATGCGCCAAAATTTTGTTAATTCGAGATTGATAATTGACATGAAATTGCATGTTTGAGCAGTTACGTGACGTTCTGCCACATTTACTCTAGTCAAATGTTTGCCTTCTCTGAGGCGGTAGAAGGAAATGGGAAGCGTGAGTTTAAGTGCTCCTTCCGCATTTTCATATAACTTTTCCCACAACCTGCAAGAAATGAACGGGCGCCTAAAGCCTTAGCTTTAAAGAAATGGATTCCACCCAGTCGAGGAGAACGTTGTTATAAGGGGAAAGCGAAAGGTTACAGGAAATGGTGCCAAATGAAGAGCCACTCGCAAGTAGCCAGACAAACTGGAGACCTTTACGCCAACGATTTAGTTAATAAGACAAGTCATGCATAAAATGGACAATGGGAGGAATAAATTGCAAGCGTGAGGAGGAGAGTGGAGAGGCATTTCATTCGTGAAACCGATGTGAGCGGGCGCGTTAGACACCCTACTTATCACTCACTTAATACGTGATAATAAAATAAGGCTCCAATTTGTCCATTTGACGCACGGATTCTGAGAGACTATTGTTTTCTCCGTTCAACGATTTTAAACTTTTTTTCGAAAACTCCTATTTTTGAAACTTCCGGTCCATTCTTTTGTTGGAACGGTTAATAAATTAGAGTAGTGCAATTACTAAATTACGCAGCTCCGTTTTCCTCTTGGATAATTGCAATCAACCATCTACCCAGTTAATGTTTAGCGGACCTCTGTCAGAGCGGAAATTTTTTTCGGCACCGCGCGATTCAGCACAATCTTTGCTTTTTGAGAACAAAAAAGGCGAACATCTTGCGAATCGTTGTTCATTATCCTACAGAACCAAGCTAGGATTCGGCAACTTTTTGGAAATAATGAAACAGATCGCCTGTTCAAGATTGGAAGGTTGGTCAGGCGTCAGCTGCATTCAACCATTGTAGAAGTCGAAGAAATTGCCTACCTTTGTCCACCACCAATTCTTAAAATGTCGCTTTTCAAATCCTATTTTTAAGACAATAAAGCAGACGTTGTTTGAGGGTTTCAAACAAGGATACGTGGTGACTGTCATGGTGCACTGACAATGGTGAAAGGGTTTGGTGCATCATAAGGGAGTGAGTTTTGAAAGAAATTCCATTATCATTAGTTTTTACATTTTTTGAGTGTTACCGCATCGGAATTTTACATGCCTGAGACCAATGGTGTAGTTTTCAGCGAGTCCCAATCGAGCGATTGAATAACGTGGCTTTGTAACACCATGGGCAAATCTTTTCAGCTCGCTACGACGATTCTTTTTTAAAACACATCTAAGATACGCATTTTCCCGTTTGTTAATTTAAATGGATGAGATAAATTAACAATAAAGTACTGCGTCCTTATCTTTACTTCAAAGATTAGCGATAGCCTTTGTTCTAATAAAATAATCTTAAGAGACCTCCCAGGGATCGTAAGGACATTACTTTTACGCAATGATTCTAATCCCCATGTCCCTCCTACATTCACATTCATTTACTGCTCCCTCAGATTAATAAAGAATACATTTGCTATAATGATACGTTGGATACTAACCAAACCATTAATCCCAACTATTCAAAGGCTCACATTGACATTCAAAATGTGTTTCATTATTGAAAGGATATATTTTCGCATGCATTTGGAAGATATAATTAGTTATGTCATTGTAATATTTCGCACTTTGAAGACACCATCATAGTGGCGATTGAATGTCATGCAGTTGGGAGGTGTATGATTCGATTTAATACGACGTCACAAAGAACACATGTATCCTTCCTGGCAATCTGACTAGATGGATACAATCTTTGGGAAGGAGTACGCATACTTTCCGCACTACAATAAACATCGTGGTGTGGAAAAGCCTGTGCCATTTTCATTGAAATTTGATGGGCTGCGAAAATAACCAATTATTTAATGTGTTTACCCTAAGATAGGCGTTTTTTGAAAAACTTGGGCATTAATAAGAACACCTTCCTCATTCACTCAGGATTCCAAGGTCCTGACGGCTTCCCCAAGTTCTCAAATCAAGTGTCCAGGTTGACATGAGCTGTTAAGACAACCATCTCCGATCTACTTTTCTTTTCACGATAGCATTTCATCTTTCCCGTTATTAATCGTTACATGCTTGCCTTTGAAAAAATAATGCATAACACGTTTCTCTCCCAACGGCTCATAAACCCAGATTACACCATGTCCATGTTATGCAGTAGTGCGACTGTGAAGACAAACAGCGTGACTAGTCAGTCCTTGGTGAAAATCACAACACTACATTTTATTTTTGCTTTCTTGAATATGTCATTTGTCTACTTGTCTTCAAAAGGTCACCACTATACCCTAAGCATAAATATGGGTCAAGTTGCAGCCTCTGGTTTTTTTATGTTTCATTACCCACACCACAAAAATTAGCGCAAAATTATTTTTGTCTAATCCGGGCACTACGAAATGCTTCGCGGGTATAACTTTTTCATATTGTCGCAGGATAAGCATGAGGTATTTCTGGTAGAAATCATCCGAAGCGCTTCCCATTGGGTGAAAATGGGCAAGACTGGAAACAGTAATTGCTACGTCCATACCCAGAGTGTCCTAAATCCACTTGAGGCTGGGAGTGACAAAAGCGAAATTTAGCATTACCTGTTTGAAATTAATTCTGTCAGGACGAATCCAAATGAAATGAGTAGATTGTGGCCTGATCAACTCCAAATGTATGAAAACGAATAATTAGTCGGCAGATACCTAGAATTTCATGAAATCCACCTCATAGCTCCATAATTCGGTTGATTAATAGGTGTAATTAGTTTTAGAATTTAAATTTGCTGAAAACTGATGTCCACGCTTTGAGAAAACGCAATGCTGTTTGCGTTGCCTCGAAAAAGGCAAAATCTTCGTGACAATTTTATCCGTTTGGAGAGTAACATGCAGGAGAGGGCAGGATTCTTTTCCCCTCCTAATTCAATGAAGAAATGTCGCAGTGAGATGGAGAACTATTTACAGATTGGATAAAGTTGCCACATAATATGAAATCTGGGCAAAATTGTTCCCAAAGAATTAAAAGTGAGTATCCGAGGCATTTAAGATTTGCGTGACAAAGTGTCTCCATTTTCACAGGAAATGGACTCTCACTTAAAACCTCTCTGGTCAAGCAACTGAATGAATATTGTTTAAAAGTAAATGGAACCGAACATGCCTACTGCACTTAATTGTTCCCTTTTCACTTTTTTTCTAGTACTTTTCAAAAATTCACTCATGCGATTAGAAGGTTAAAAGTGCGCGGGTGTGTTTAAACCTCGATGGGAACATTCGGCCGGTCAACTCACTTCCGTTGACAAATCAAAATGCAACACACGCTGAAAATGTTTTCGCTTATACGTGGATGAAGTCATCCGACCAGGGTTTCTTCGAAGTGGCATGCAACTATGAAAGTATTGTACTAAGCTTAGAGTGCAAAGAGTAGAAACACGCAATAAACATGGATCAACGAACCAATAAATTGAAATAAGTACCCAAGACAAGAATTTTAATTACAGGCAAATCTGAATGCAAAAAAGGTTGCATAAATTAGTCAAAGTCCTATTCCAACATTAATTTTAAAATCGTGACTTCGTTCAGATGAAGTAGCACTACGATCATAATACCATTATAAGGGATGTGTGCTTGAATACACCTTTAAGGTGGCAAAGCACGCGGATTGGGCCAACTTCTTGACTGAAAAGCCACCACCGATTCCCAAAAGGAAAACAGACTCTGATCCTCCAGAAAAATTTGATTTTTCGCTAGTCCATATGACCACCGTAAGTGATAGCTTCCTCAAACCATTCTTTGTGATCCAGGCGTTTAAAATTGGAACTAAAAGAAAAACAACGGAAATGCCACACTATGTCACAACTAGCATAGTGGTACAAATTATTATGCACAATGGCATGGATGGTCAAGGAACTGGAGTGAAGAATACTAAAAAGGCTATCAATATTCTGCCGTTCGAATCCCTTTGACCGTGAGAGTACTTTTTAAAGGCCTGTAATTTTGAATAAAGATCGAAATTAATAAAAACCGGGCTAAAATGGAGGAGATGAAGACTGCAAGTACCTTGAACTCAAGTTAGTGCATCGACTGGCAATGAGGCAAGCCAGCCTGGGATTATCAACGACGGTTACTTTACGCACCAGGATGTCCGCCAACACCTCCTCATCCATTTAGGTGCGAAAAGTTGTTTGGAAGTCAGCACGCAAAATTACCACTGCTTTGTCCGTTGGGCCATTTCTGTTCATGTCGATTACCATTTGCGAAAAAGAGCTACACACGAGATGATTTCAAATTGCAAAATAAGCCGAGATGTGTATAGTTTACGGCTTTGGTGCCCGTCAATATCCTTCACTCTAATGCAGCAACGAATATTTATTATTGTGATTAAGCCGGAAAGAAATTATAAGAAAAAATTGTAATCCTATAAATTACCTCTACTTCCACTACAAACCACGCTGTTTGGATGGATAGTCAAGTAAAATGCTTTTTTGCGCCTTATGTCTAAACCTCTTCAAAGGATGGCTGGGTAAAAGTTTTAAACGCCTATCTCAACGACAGCTTGTTTTAGTAAGCTAAAGGTAAAATAGCAAACGGAATAACACATTAAAATAGAGCATGAAGAATGAAACAAGGGGAACACGCGTTTTGCCGAGTGACATTTGACCATGAGGGTCGTGTTTGGCACCTAATGTATCCTCCAGTTAACAGTAGATGTACTCCCAATGTTCATTAATACATTATGAGGTAACAGTGGACTGAGATTGTTGACTGCACACAAATACCGCTCAGGAGGTTTGCCAAAATTGCGGCTATGCGAATACCACAAATTACATCATGGCAAATGCAATCCCACCAGAGGCATTGTTATTGAATGATAGACAAAGTACCGAATTTAGGGAGTGATTCATTCGTTGTTAACTTTTTTCTCAGCATCAATCTAGCGCTCCGAAACTTCACCGAAGACGGAGCTTAGGGCTACTGGCATGGCCCAGAGGCCAGATCATCCAGCAGAATTACAATAGTGGTCATTTTACCAAAACCAAGAGCTAAGCAACTGATGCATGCAGTTATAGAGATTTATAGGTTGGAAAGTAGGTCACGTTTTACTTTCTGTAATGCTTTGATTACTTGTTTAGCTCGTCATTTTGGTTTTGGTCGGCGTTTTCTTTGAGTTATCTCAGTATCCCATAGCCATTATGCAAAAGGGCAATGGGTATTCTGCCCCAGCAATATGACTTCGTTTGTCTTTAAAATCTGAAGTAGCCTTAGTCGAGGGCTATCCAAAAAGTTCCTTACGGAGCTACGTGCGGGCACCTCTTCGAAGAAATCAAATTTGCGATAATGCCATGCCTCTTCCACTTCTCTACTGCCTGGATGAAAGTCAGATAGATAGTGGCGAGAAGGAATAGCCACGAAACCTTACAATCACTGAACTATTTTAGCCTCAGTTCTTTGTTAAATAACCGTTTTTAGGCCAGAATTCTTACTGCTAGTAATGTTTATGCACGAAAGTCTGACAATTCTTCTTCCTTTAATACAGCTCCCAAACGGGACGAAACTCCAAATCTAGCAGAACTGGCAAGAGGGGTTAGTGAAGCTACTTCGAATATTTTTGTCAAACACCGAAGTAGCGTCCCGAGGCTCCCTCGAAGGCAAAAGAATGCAGAATGATAGGTTAGAATGTATATATTCAACGGACAGAGGGAAATAAGCTGTTGGCATGGCCCGGAGGCCAACCTACGTAGCTAGGGCAATACGGCCACCTCTGTGACCTTGACCGAAACCGGTAGTTCCAACAAACAAAGTGCTACAACCAAATTGACGACTTGCGCAACTGGTTTGTATGCATTATTTTTACAGCACCAACTACGCTGTGAATATCAGAGCGGACTGTTAAACAAGGGAAGCGCCTGGGATTACACTTCGATTTGGTTTTGTTAGCACTTAAGGCCTATCTTTGCGCTTCCGCTGGATGACTGCTATTGCAGACTATGCTAGTATTTCTTCAACCTTTCTATGCGTTGGTAATAAGTTTCCTGCCCCGGTATTATGACTTTCTCCTGTCCTGAAAAAAACTCGAGACGCTACGCTCACTATGATTATTCAATTGCAGCTGTGCATATGCTGGTCGGGTTAGTACGATTAAAAACATATTAGTACATGGAAAAGGTGTGGGAGAAGCAAAACCAGTCAAGGGTCTACATTTACAGTAGCGTAATAATACTCGAATACTAGGTATACGTAAATGCTTGGGTTTAAGTAGCCAATTTTAGCACTGAAAGTAGTAAGTTTCCAAGTTACCAATGGTAAGAAACAAGTTGTTTCTCTGCCTTATATCTTTTTATCAAGCGCTTGTGAGGTAAGTAAGATAAAATTATTTAGTGGTGCTCTGCTTAACGCTCATGATCGTTTAACCCGTCAAGGTCATTTATCACTGCTCTCGCCTTTTTCTTGCTTGAGATGAACCTTGTGCCACACAAGGGGAAAGTTTTCTTATTTTACAAGGCCGATCAGCATCAATAAGAGCCATAGCACCAAGCTCACGCTTTTATAGGGAAGTTAAATTAGACGAATCACATTTTGACATTCACACGTCAAGGCCGTGTGTGTGTTCTGTCAACCACATGTGGAGGTTTTGTTTTATACTTTTGTATTCTGTACCAAGGCTCATGGATATACGTTTATGAAACTTCCATGTTTGCATCATTGGATGCGTAATAGTTGGTGACTCACTATTATATGGCTTCAATTTTTGAGGACTACCAGAATTGATGTCGAGAAATTCGCAAATACTTATAAGTAATTTTTAGTCAATCTCTTTTTTGCGGCTGAACTCGTACCTGAGTTGAATTTTGTGGTAGTACTATCGTGAAGCTTCGAACTCCCATCCTGTGTTGGCATCCTCTCGTTACTGTCCCCTGCTTTACCTACTTTGTGATCTCAGTCCGAATGAAACACACTTTCTTGACATCTCGACCTTGTTCTTTAACTTTAAACGTGTTTTACATTTATAGAGACTAATGGGGAAGATTGACCAACAATCGATGTTGAAGAAAGATCTTTATGTAACGTCTGATGCCATTAACAGATTTAGGTATTTACTCAAGACATTCTTCGTTCCGATTCCTATTCATATCATGATACCTTGTGTTTCCTGGCAAAGCGATGTTTTTTGAATGTGGGGTATTTTCTTTTAATCTATGTTGGTAGCCGTGCCCGCTTGTTTGCCAACGAAAATTCTGCCAATCCTTGGTTCTTTGCGGTCTAAAGTGGGAGAGTCCAATCAAGTCGGAAGAATTTATCTCTTTTATTAATGGTACTTATTACCCTTGTTAATATCCTGCTCCAGGAAATTTGTCAATGTCATACCTTTTCAAAAAGATTGGCCTGGGATCCTGCGTTATATCCGATCATATGCCCTTGGTCCTGTTCGGAGGAATGGTTGAGGCCTCCGCCTTTCGGGAGGTTGACCTAACTGGATCGCTTAATGTACTCAGCTCATTTTTGTTCTCTTCCAATTCGGATGTTCTCAATGAGTGCATCGAGATTTTAAACACTTACATTAAACAGCGTTTACTAAATGATAGCCCCAAAAAGGTATGCTTAGGAGTTTCTATTTTTGCATATTTAGACTACTGATGAAGAGTTGGATCTCCTGAAAACTGGTTGTTGTCGTTTATTGCCACATTGGGATTCTGACGACTTTCGAGTGCTGGAAAGGGTTACTACCTATTTTAAAAATATTTTCGAACTTCTTTTCACAACACATCGTTTCCAAAAACCGTTTGCTGACTGGATTTCTTCAGATCTTATTGAAAAGTGCATACTTGGAAGCCCATATTCCGTAACAGAGCCAATCATCCTCTCGAAAGGCTCCATTAGGCTAATAGGGGCACTAATGGTTCATGCACCCTTATCGTGGGTGAGTTCGAGCGCATTCGATCCTTATTACCGTGCAGTCACGCTCCTCACTTGTTATGATCTATTATGCTTCATTTAAGTAATCAACTTTTAATTCGAAACTTTTCTTTGTGGTCGACTTTTTACAGAGCTAGGTAAATAATCAAGTCGAAATCTATATATTCGCGGAACACTAGTGCTTTATTGAGTAGTTGTTGTGGATCTTTAAATTATGCATCTGGAATAACTTTGAACCTCATTACGGTCTATAGAATTTGCATATTTTTCAGATTTTCGAAAGATGTCCCTATTTAATGACAAGTCTTCTGCTTGCCTTGGCCTGGAATTATTGTGCTGCTGGTGCTGGTGACATTATTACGAACATCATACTTCAGTGGTAACCTACGTTTTTTAAATTCTAACCCATTTATTTTGCTATATTGTGCATTCTTGTTTCTTTACCATCGAAATTGCCAGATTAATGCTGTATAAATTGCAGCCGGAGAAATGTCAATGATTGGCTTGAGCGCGTACTTGATCCGCTGGCCAACTTTCTGATGCATGGTGTTCTCTCTTGTTCAGTCGAGAAACAGCTAAAGGGCCTATCAGAAACGGATATTTATGCAGCTGCCGTGAGTCCTCTCGTTACCAACTGATCTATTACTTTAGCACGTTTTTCCCGCTCAGTAGTTAAGACATTCTTTTAGTCATTATTACGACTGCTTAATTGCGCTTATTTGGCCGTTTCTGTATGATGAAAGGCCACAATAGAATGTCATTTCCAAAATAATCTGCGAATTGCTGTCCGTAAAAAGTACTGCAATTTAGATAGGTTTTTTTCTTGTACAACTTCTTAAAAGTCGGTAAAAGTCGCCTCAATAGAAGCACACTTCAGCCCACATTTCAAATAAACTGTTTCTGCTCGATGCGACGTCTACTTTAGCAATTATGTGCCTTACTCGACAATGCAAACAGTGAGTAACTTTAGCCTCTAGTTTCCATAAGTAAGTATTCATTACAGAAATTGCGGCTTGAAAACTTCATTCTGCACTGCTGCAAACCCCCTCTTGTGAGTCTTCCACTTGGCGACCTTTACCACGAGCCACAGGACCTGTCATCTGCAGAGGACATCCCTCTTGTGCAGGCGATCGTTCACCAATTAGCCCTCCTGCTAGAAATGGTCAGCCCCTGTACCAGCCGTTTCGCCGAATTTCGCCTCAAAGTATTCGTTGCTCTTCTGCCCCTCCTCTCTCCCACTGTTGCCATTCAAGTAATCGAGGCGGTAAGTTGGACTTAAGACACAAACTAGGGGAGAACTTCAAATCATGCTATCAAGTGATTTGTCGCTGAAGGTGGTGCAATTAATTTTAAAAATCTTACCTTGCCATCTTCCCTAATGCTTCATACGGTACTTAACAGCATTTGAAATTCATGCCAAACAAATTCATCCTAATACAACTTCTTCACTTCATATTCGACTCACACGTCGGCCTTTCCTCCATTATCAGGGAGCGAGTATTTCAACGAATAAGTGATATTTTATGCTCGTACAGTCACGTCCATTAAAGTTGAAAAGAAATGCGCTCAGCCGACGTTTTTCTCCTTCCTTTTGCAGCATCCTGGCCTCATAGAAGTGGCACTCCAGCACAGTAGTGATCGGATCCGAGCGGAGATGTGTAAGTGCCTTGTGGTCCTGATCATCAAAGCTCCGGTCGCGGAGGCGCCACGGTCCACTTTTTATCGCTGGGTTTTTGAAGGAGTCACAAGCCTTCTGTCGTCTGCCGACCCCACTGCGCGCAACGTGGCGATTCATGCCTTTTTTGAGATGACTTTGAACCTCTGTAGTCGTTGCTCCACCTTCATTGTTGAGGAGACTGATACTTTGGCCATATCTCACTGGTCTGGGGCGAATAGGTATCATGATCCCACGGAGTCAGTTTTTGGTACCACTGCGGTGTCTCATCTGCAAGCTTTGGGTATGAAAGTTGTGAAATTTATTTTTGAGCATTCGTTTGTAATGTTGCGTTTAGCAGCTTTTCTTATTCGGTGTTGTGTAGAATAATTTTGCTATATCTTGCACCGAGTATTCTTTTTAATCACCTTGTATGCATGAGCAAGACCTAAAATGTGAAATTCTGCCTTCTTTAGGTGAAGTTTATCGTTTCGCGACTTCTCTGTGGTCACGTTATACTATGACTCCCGATGTTCCGTCTGAAGTGCACATATCAGATTTGACGCCTTTTTTAAAAGAATTGTTGTCACAACCCGTCCTTCCTCCTGGCATGCCATATCAGCAGCAAAAGATGCTGGGGATGCTAATCAGTAGTATGTTCAAGCTCTCCTTCATAGAGGTTGGTAAACAGAAAAATCTCAGGCGCTTCGGTTTCGAACCATGTAAGCTCCAAAATCGCAGTTCCGCTTCAAGTACATGAAACGGCACTATTAGCTGGGAACATTTTGTACCTTTGAGGCATACCTCAAATTCGATGGGTTTAATGCAGTGACAAGCAATAATCTCTAGCTTTTTGCGAGTGTATACCTGCAGGCCAAAATTGTCTAAGTGCGGCATCATTATTATCAAAAGTCAATCTTAGCTCACTCAGGTCTGACCTTTGCACGTTTTTCAAGTTATAAACCTTTTTCACGTTTTAAGGTACAGCGAAAAATCTACAGCAAATTTTGAACCGCATCATCAAAATTTCCGGCTTCCCTTCCCTCAATGAGCGCACCACGTGGATGCAGCTGATAGCGTCGTTGCCAAATGTGAACGTTGAGGTATTTCCAAATGTGACATTTAAGCTCCCTTGACTGTCTTGGATATGATTTTATTTGAATGCCGGATCACAGGCATATTCAATTTTGGATGGTACAACCAAATATGGTTTAGCTCTCAGTTTCGCTTAGATTCCTAGTGCATTCACTACACAGGATGGTGCCGATGCAATCGACCACTGTTTAAGCTAGTACCATCAGATTGTTGTGCTGTATCATTCAGATCTGTGACGCCTGGTTAACGTAAGGCCTTATTGTATTCCACCATGCGTACATCCCATTTAAACTTGATTTGGGGATTATTCTTTTGGTGCTGGTGCCAGATCCAGACCGTTTTCTTGGAAATCCTCATCACGTACTGGCCGCAGACATCTTCACCGGAGTGGCTAACCCCGGAGGTGCGTTTCGATCTGCTTCGACTTGCCGAAACCTGGTCCAATGTCCACCTGCTCGAGGTACATTCCGCGGGCGCGACACTCTTTCAGTGGATGCTCACCTCGTATGCCTCTCCACGCACATGCACATGCGTACACAAAGTGCTTGAATAAACCGACATGTCATTTGCTTTGTTTCAGTGTTACTGACCAAAATGCCGCCAACCGATTGGCCTCAGACCTGTTGGCAAATATCCAGGATCTGTGCAAGGACGTGGCTGCTTCAAGGGAAATTTCGCCTGAGACGGTGACTGGTCGTGTAGTGCAACGAATCGTAGATAAACCGAGCTACGGTAGGCGTATTCTTTGCTTCATCATCATTCTGAATACGCATAAAGTAGTCGTATGGGGCATTTTAGCTTCTCTGATGTTGGTAGAATTTTTCAGTTTTTATGTACACTAGGGACGATCAATTTCATCTCCAGCTGTTTATGAAGACATAATAAAACATGCGTCGATGTATTTTATTTCAACCATGGCGAAGTTCTATTTCAGCAGTTGAGTCGGAACTCAAATGGTTCCATTTTCCATCGCCTGATTTCTTCTCATGTTTTGATCGAAAGTCATGTTCATGTTTTTCAACCGGTTATTTGGTTTTATAATAGCATAAACGTTTCACGATCGTCAAAATGAAGCGATAGCTAGTTAATTTTTTTAAGCCACCCTTTTAAAAAACTAATTCTTGCTTCTGCGTTTTCTTTATTAAATAGCAACACCATGCATTTGTTGAATTTCATTTCGGCAGGGATCCATTTGCACCTCTTCTTGTCCTTACAGGTTTTTTGACAGCTATTGACAATGTTTTCTCCTGGTTCGGTAACAAACCTGGTGTCAAGGCGCGATTCCCACAATCTATGCTCGAGAATCCTCAAGACCTGACCACTTCAGATCGTTTGGGTGACCTTCTCAGTCCTCGGTTGGCTGAGTGCTGCCTCCACCTCTCTAGCACATGTCTCGCAATGATTGGGTGTCCTTGCCCGTATTCTGACATTGAAGAATTCAGTCTCTCCAATTTGGTTGCTGGCTGTATTTTTTGCTCCATATTGTTTCACCATCCAACTTGTTATCCCTACATCACCTCTGGCTCCTATTTTAGGTGAAACATCTTCTTTTGAAGCTCTTGGCCGGGCTATCATTGGCCTCACACTTCAAGCTCAGAAGGAAACGGCGTTTTGTGACGATTTGGAGGGGTACCCTGAAATTATGGCTAAATTATTTTTTGAATTTACAGATCCACGGGTTCCACTGATCCGCCAATCGAGCTTTCCCCCGAATATCAGCACATCCTTTTGTGGAACTGGACTATCATAAGGGTTTCGCTGAAATCCCCTTGATAACGTTTTCTTTGTAGTTAACCTCAAGCATCCTCGTTAAGTGGGTTTGCTTTCGCGTCTCGTTGGTTCTTTTTCGCGAAGAACCACTCGATGGGATTTCGCAGCGATATTTACTGTTAATAGGCAAACAGTTGATTTCCATTCTCATGACTTGTCGCCATAAGGTGAGTTTTTGCCTTCATGGAGTCGCTTTAAGATGTTAACGTTTCGGCATTTGCCGTTTTCGTCTGTATGCGTTCTCACACTAGGGTATAGTTGAAGCTGTACACCAAAGCCTACGGGATTATCTCACAATCTCAGAATGCGTGAATCAGCGCGTCACATTGAGACAGACTCCAATTGCACGCGATCTCGGTGAAAAACTGATACGACCTGATCAGGTGATTGATGTCTGCATGTTAGCTGTCAAGATAGGAAAGTTTTCGGTAACTCGACGTGCAGCTGGACTCTGGCCAGCTACCAAGGCGGCTCTCATGGCCGAGTTACTTGTCTCCCCCTCTGACCAGGTACGGCCCTATTCCATGTCTCTTTTTTGAGCCAGTTGAGATGGATGTTTATTTTCCACCGGCGCAGCCCCTTCTTCACCGATGGCTGTGCGCTATGTTTGAGCTTGGTTGCACACCAAGGGACACTGCGGAGCCCATGGACCCCGTGAAACATGACCCACCACAGGCATTGGCATTGCACCTCATAAAGGGTGTCTTCGAGGACGCCCGATTGGGACCTGTGGCCTTTGCCTCACTTCCACCCCCTGGCAGCGACGACTGGTTCACCGCCATCGTCTGCCGTCTGGCCCTGCCCAACTTCACAGCCGACGAGTGGACCATTGCCAATGCCTCCCTCCAGCTGTTCGGTGGGCTCCTCTTCACCATGCTCCCACTTCGGTTCTATGTATATACCTTATGTGATAGGAGATCTAGCGATCTGCAGACCGAGCTTTTAAATAGTAAGGCGTATTATAAGTAAAAGGAATTCGTGAGGCTAATGTGCTATCCCTTATAGATCGTTTTAACTGATGTCCTGTCTGTTCGTGAGACTGCAAAGAATGCGGCTGCTTAGCTTATTTTAAAGACTAAAGTCGTGATCGGTTCAAGTTTCCTAGCCATCTAGCAGTTCTTACTTCCATCATTTTCTTGCACGTTATTTTTGGTTTCTGAATGATTAACCGAAAAACCTGCAGTTACTATTACCGCCTTTGCGAATGCACATATAAATGCTGGGGATCCCATGACAAATTTTCGGTGGCTTCAATCTATCAGAGCCGTGTTTTGATGCGTTAGAGCATACTAGCACTTTGAAGAGAAAAGCAAGCCACCTAAACCGCTGTGTAGTTGTATTTATCTAAACCCTTTTTAGAGGTAGATCTTTAAGGTTGTTTTGCCAGTTTGCTACTTGCTATTGTGTTGATTTGTGGCTGAATATGCTGTGCTTGTACACCGCTCTCATTTCAGGAGCGTTAATGAAGCGTCTAATTGGTCCACTTCATTCACGTCCAAAAGCGACAGTGGCGGAGGTGTTTGGTCGCTATCCTTCTCTTTTCAAAGCCTTTCTGAATACCTTTTTGGCGGATCTCACTGGCAAGCGGCTGGCACGCAGTGCTGCAGTTCCTCTTCTCGGTCTCCTTTCACGCCTTAGCCCTTCTCCTAATGCAGCCTTTTCGTATGCGATCTCTTTTTCTGTATTGCATGGTCATTTGTCGTAAAATCATTGAAAGCGTCTTAGGCTTGCTCTAGGTAGTTGGCATGGCAACTTGAGATGCCAACTTGTTGTGCTTTTGAACAGGTTAAGCTAGACATTAAGCGGAGCTAAATGAAATGCCTTGACACCCTAATTCATCTCAACTTGGCGGTATATTGTCCTTTTAACCGTCCAGTGAAGAGAGTAAGGAGGAGATGCGTGACTGTCTGCGGCAGTATTTGTCGCATCGAGTGGCGAAGATCCGCCACCTGGCCGCCGAGGCGTTCGTCGCTTTTTTCACGCCCGCTGTCACACCCACTGCGGACCTTTCCCTCCTTGCCGTACCAGGAGGGCTCGAGTGCATCTTTCGAACAACCCGCAGTGTGGATGCCCTCTCGTGTCACGCCTGTGCCAGCAACGCAATCAGCGGTCAACTCTTTGCCCTTGAGGCCTGGCTTCGAGGCGCCATCACCAATAAAGAAGCCTCCCAACGTGCAAAGTGCGTCAGTCCTGACTACTTTTTGTTGGTAGATACCTTAATTTGACATTACGCATTACTAAGATGAACCACTCAAGATCGCATAATGTCCACCACTTTTCAATGTAAATTATTAGTCGCATTGGGTCGTCGCTTTATTGAATCTCAAACTTGCGGCCTAAATCTTCAAGATCCCTTCAGCTTGGGTTCATTCAGTATTGCAAATTTTTGATTGTTACTGATCCATTAACAAGAAGTGTGCTCAAGTAGCACCGGTAAGCCCGCCTCTGTGTTGAATTACAAGGGATTTTCTAGCCAATTGTGGAGTAGTCTCGTTATGCTAATAAGCAGATTACATGTCGCTTTTTTGCCTCGGCACACAGGCCCGTTTGTGCCCTAATACCGATGCACCGCAACCACGAAATGGGGTTAATTTTGATAATTTGTTCAAGCATCAAATATTTGAATAGTTCAACGTAGAGGCAGAAGCGTGCAGCGACAGTCCATGCTTAAATTTATTTGCTGTTGCTCTACAATGTCTCGCGCCAACCTGAGTATCCTTAACACTCTCAAGCTGTATCTTTCCATCCTATCACTTGATCCAAAGGTGATCTAGAAATGTAATATCGAAACGGAGAAATACACTCTGGTTTAGTGCATTGTTTACGCCAAATTCCTATCGCGAAAGTTTTTACCTTCTATCATAAACATTTAATGAAGGGATCAGCATTGATTGGGTAAAAGTGCTTGAATCTGGGGTGTGTTTTCGCAAAGATAGAGGCAGTGACGTACGAGTTGTTGATAAGTTCCGGTTTCGGTATTATCGGTGTGGGAAGCTGGATTGCCTTCAGAGTTGAAACCAACCCTTTTTCAATGTCTGTCAGGGCAATGATGTTAAAGAAAATTATTCGGGATTGCACTGCATTCAGCGCTACTTTATGCGAATTCATGCTCATACTTTTCATTTTAAGCTATTTTTTTGGACTTAAAATGCTTTGATCCGGCGGGTTATGGGCATTTCAATTTAACATATTAATCGTTATTCTACTGTGGTTACCTTCTTTAGACATATTGACTGGCTTGGTTCAATAAGGTACATCAACAAATGGACTAGCCCTGATTCAAAACGCTGGTATCTAGCAGCGCAAATGGCGAGGATGTTGCGCTATGTTTTCATGTACATTCCCATTGTGGAAAAGTCTCGATATCACGAGGAATTTAATTACCATTGTACCTACCATCAATGGAGAGATAGCCCAGGTGATCTGCTTTATCAGGTATTTCTTCTTTGGTGCATTCTGTCACAAACTGACGCATGCAACTCTCTAATAATGACCTTTTATCCCTTTCACTTTACTCCTAGCCTCTCTTCCTCTCATTTCACTCGGCCTTTTACGATCTCTACCACACAATTGACAATTTTAAGCGCCTGCCCATGGAATCCCATAACATATTTTTCACGCGGCCGAACAACCGCATGGAGGAAAATTTATTAGCCTACCTCCTGTTCAACATTGAATGCGGAATGCCCCCTGATCTTGACGAAATTGTCTCGGGAAAGGCTCTCTCTCCCACCCTTCTGCGCCTCGCTTTGGATGACTGTGTGATAGCCTGTAAGAACGAGGACTCGGTCATTCGCTGCCTCAAAAGGCTGACTACTTGGCCTCTCACAGAAAAAGAGAGACCTTCACTCCTTCCAGGCATTCTTCTGGCTATCGCTTCTCCGATAACTCATCTCACAGATACCCAAGCACGCTCGTAAGTTGTGCTGCCTTTTTGGAGAACCGACAGGGATCCTTTGCAATTTCTTTCGGCCCTTATTCACAAGTTTTTGATCCACTCCAAACATGGTCCTTTGCTTGTTTAATGTAAGTTCAAGGATGCAATTCCACTAGGTAAGTTAATTCGTTTATGGTTCTAGTAATGATCTCGGGAAACTTTCAAGGCCACTTTTTTGGGAACCTTCTTCTCTTACTTCGCAGACAGGTCCCTTCTAAGTAGTTCTGTATTCGGATGCATGCAAGTAAACTGCCCTTTATTTGCTTCCTCTAGCACATATACCGCCTGGTGGGTGAAGCACTTGGATCTTTGTCTATTTACAGCGGCAATGAATGAACATTCAAGATTAAAGGCTTCGCAGGCACTTCTCGTATGGCTTGATTCCAATAATCGAGCTCCTGTTTATGACCTCTCCGACTCCCAACTGGCTAGGTTGGCACTTTTTATTCTTCCCTTTACATGATGACTTAATTTCGCCTCTAAGTTAACAGTCATTGTTTAGTTTAATCGCTTCTTCTTTGCTTATTTAGTATTATGCGTATACTATTTCGTGGACTTTTCGACGAGTCCACTGATGTGCGCAAAGTGACAGGTCGAGCAGTTGCTCGTATCTTCGACCTCCAACATCCCGTTTGTCCGTTGTACGGAGCTAATCTCCTCCTCTCTAGCCTTCCATCATTTCTCTCAAGGCCCGTCGATTGGCTAGTTGAGTCCCTCTGGTCCCAATTTAGTGCAATCGCCAGTCGAGCTGAAACTCTGCACAAGTATCGTGCAATGTATGCGAAAAAACCTATCTACCGTTTGTTTTTGTTTTCTCAAGTCTTTTCATCTTACCTCTTAGTGTATGTAGATGGATAGTTTGCAGGAACATGCCCCTTTTTTTCCCTTTTACTTGTTTTAGAAATGTTTGCTATGAACCAAATGAAGTCAACCCGTACTTAGATGTTCAGCTTGTACTCAACCTTCTGTTTTCGGCTTTGAGGCACCACAATGCGAACACAACGGTAATTTGTTTGGTTGTATCACTTTCTGCTTGGTGGTCAGTTAATCACTCCACCTATTCACTTGCCTCTTGTGATTTCCGCACAGACAATTCCCCGTTTGCATCTATTAGAATTTTTCAATTAAAACTCGCCAGGCTGTTTCCTATTTATTACTTTTACATTCATTCGAGTATTTGCCAGTGGAATTTCCATATTCGTATAATGGTAATTTTTGTGTGATACAATTCGTTTGTGTCCTAACATTTTATTTGGCGTACTGTTCTAGGAACTCTCAGAAGAGGCTGCATCAGTGCTCGAGAACTTCCACAAGTATATCATAAACGGAGGCAGTCTGCGTTCTGCCGTCCTCACTTTTAACTCAGCTGGTCTTTATCAAGCCTCACTAGCCAAAAGACTAGCCCTCCTATCAACTCTGACTTGACGTGCCCTATATCGTCATTTGGACTCCTCAACCTCCTTATATTAAGAGCCTAATAATGCCATCCTTGGTGTGCAATCTTTAAAAAAAATTGTTTCTATATGAAGAACTTCGTGCTTTTTTGGCTCGTGTCGCGCACATCGTCTTGGGAAAGTGGGAATGGTTTAGCACGTTGACAACTTTTGTTGGAACGCGAATCCGCTGGGGATACTCATTTTTGAGGTTTGGGTATTCGCGATGGCTGTGGGCTCGTTTGTGCAGCTGCCCTTGGAATCCTGCTTTGTTCATTGGCTGTGAAATCATGCAGTGATGGTCAATGCTTAAGATCGGATTTATGCTCAGTAATTCGTCGTGGATGCTGAAAACAGGCCTACACCTGGGCTAATAAGGTATTTGTCTGCGTGGTTTAATGCCGGAACTGGGATTCGTTTGGGCATGTCCCTCCGCGCCCTCGTTGGGCGGTATGCAACTTAAGCGCGCATCACGTGGAAAACGCGGCTCCTGGACAGATCGATAAGACGTGTCTCCCGCGTATTTTGCAAATCCACGTCGCCTCAATACCCCCACTTCCTTGGGACATAATTTCACCTTTTTAGTTGCAGTACCGCTTGCATGTGAATCGTCTTAATAATCAGTGTGCCAGGAATGCAGGCTTGTTGATGCAATTCACGGCGAATAATAGTAATCGAAAGGCCACTAGAAGGGATAGGAAGACACTTGACTCACAAGAATCTCACATTAATTCCCAGGGAAAGCCTGTCAATTTTTACCTTCCCGACCCATCAACCCGATCTTTCAGTTTTTTCGCACCAAATGAAAGAGAAAGTAGCTTTGAAACCAACTCCTGCCCCATCATTGATGATCGCTCTAACTCTGCATCGCCTACAAGAAGGCAACCTCATCCAGCTGGAATGAACAGTTTTAGGGGCTTTGGACAAACACCAGGTAATGAGGAACGCATTCTCGAATGGCCCCCACCTGAACCGCGTCCAATCTTTATCCGCCAGATTACTCCCCAGTTTGGAGTGATGTTTGGTGGTCTGCCGCGACTTCCACAAAATCAAGATGTCTGGTTTTTCGGCCCAACAGCCAATATACAACAGCTAATTTTCGAAAGTGGACCTGATATGCTAGAACTAGATGACGATAACTTAAATGAAGAAACGTCCCCTCAATTGTCACAAGATCAAGGCTCTGGTTTGCACGGAACTACAAGCGACTCATCATTAAACACTGATCCTCGAACTCTTGAAACCGATGGCGGTGAAGCCCGTGAGGCAAGTCCAAGAGCTGATGATACAGGCGAACTCACTCGTTTGTTGATGGAGTCAGCCATCGAACCTCAGATTTCAGAGGCCCAGATGCCCGCTGAATCGGGTCAGTCCCTAGAAGAAGTCTACATGGAAATGACCCCAGGAATCTCTGTTACGCCATCGAACGAAGATGTGCACAGCGCAATTCGCGCTCAGCAAGCCAATTCAGAACCGCCTCCACGACCGATATTTTTCGTAATTGTGGATACTAATGAAGGTGGACCTACTGATGATGAGCGACAAGCCGCACAGTTTCATTTTGCACTGATGCAACTCTTGGCACAATTGGAATCCACGTCGGACGAAGAACCCCCACTTGAAAGATAAAGATGTTGCATTGTTTTAGTTCCATAGTCTTTTTTTTAAAATAAATTTATTTGGTTTTATTCCCATATGAATTACCTGCACGTCCACTTGTGACCCATCCTTGTTGCTACATGCTACTATTTGTGAAGAGTCGCCTTTCCTGTATGAGCCTCCTCAACTCCTTTGCCTAAAAGATTAGCTAAACAAAGACGTTTGCTGGGCAACCTGATCCTTTGAAGGTTTGGATTTGATGGCGAAACGAATCATTAGTGTTTATTCAACTACAATTCAATGATTCAGATGCATGTTGCGCCAAAATGGGAAAACCTCTCAGGCATCATACTACCTGATTTGCCTGGAAAGTCGCCACAAGATTGCTGTAGGGATACATGTAGTAACATAGTTGCTCAAAACTGTACAACGCTCGGTCAACCTCGAAGTCACTGACAACAGTTTTGAGTTCTGACGCCATTGAGTACCTCCGATTGCGAGATGCATTATCACAACCAATTATTCTGTGGTGAAGTCGAAAATGCCATTATGAAATCCTTTGCTAGACCTCAAAGACAACCTTCGGTTTTAATTGGAATTCCCCTTTGTATTTAAAATACATTGTAATAAGACAGATTGCGTGCGGTATCATCAAGCGGGCACGGTTAAATTGTTTCATTCAATTCGTAAAACCTGAAACTAGTACCTACACAAGTAGCACTGCAATCTCCACCCGAGTGGGTCATCCAACGAAAACCCCTTCCATCAAAACAAGCAACACTGGCGTACGTGAACGCATTAAATCAAGACCAATGAGAAACCTTCAGCAAATAAGGCTAAAACACACCCGTATGAGCAACTTTAATGGCGATTGACTTAAAAGAGAGAATAACAAGCTAATTATATATACACAGATTCTCGATTACATTCACAAGGCGGAGTGGTGGCTTTCAGACAGCATTGTGGCGCTTAGTCTGTCGCAACTTAAAGATGTCAAGAACGCCTCCAGAGGTGACATTAGAGCCACCGCCACTACCACCAACCTCGGCATCGTCGTTGAAGGCCGCGTCGTTTTCGTCGTCTTCTTCGGGCTCCGCCTCATCCTCAGAGTCTCCAAAGGCGTTAGTGGTTGCCGTGGCGGAGCGCTTCCTTCCTGCCACCACACCTTCCTGCTGCTGCTGTTGCAGCTGCTTGCGTCGACGAGCCGCCGCTGCCATCAATACTTGCTGTGGTACCGTATTGGACATCTCGATGGAAATCGCGGTGCCTGCGTCAATG
This sequence comes from Taenia hydatigena, assembly GCA_036345935.2. NCBI lineage: Eukaryota > Metazoa > Platyhelminthes > Cestoda > Cyclophyllidea > Taeniidae > Taenia > Taenia hydatigena. The sequence goes on from JADWOT020000009.1 coordinate 7,022,335, forward strand.
TTTGTCATCGCCACATCTTCTGACTCAGCCATCACCTGTGAGATGTAGTCTAGAAGGTAAAGAAAGACAGTTTCGAGAGATGTTTTGCCTCTAAATAGTTACAACACTCAATACTTTCATGCTTTCAGACCGAGACACCAAATACTATTTAACTAGCTTAATTATGTTAATTATGTTATGCATGCATTTGGCTAGCATTGCTTAGCTCACAACGAGCAACGGTTGTATAAGCAACAATAACCACAAATATTACGCTGAAAACTGGAAAATAATTTTTGGCCTTTGAAGAATATTCTTCTCAAATAAATATGCATAATCATCACACCATGAAGTAAACAAAAATAGGCATTTCTACACACAAATTTAGTGTAGCTAGAACTTTGACTATGCAGATTACACATATTTCGGCCAACAGTGGGAGGGAGCCACGTTGGTGCATTGATAATAAAACTTTCAACTAAGAAAAAAAACCCACCCTCAGGTATTTCAAGATTGAGGAAGTGTTCCAGGAACTTATCCACCTGCACGAAGGGCCCATGGAAGCACTCGGGAGGAGGAAGCATGTGGATGAGAGCGGAGGCAGCAGGAGGTGGAGGAAACTCACCACCGGCAACAGGGTGGCTGCCAGTACGCGGATAAGCTTTCGGTTTGAAGGGTAACATTTGGGCGAAGTCCGGGTGGGGGAATGTGGGCTGCTTCGCGCCGCCAATAGGCAGGATGCTCGACCCGTCGCTCGCGTCAGCGAGCGGCAAAGCTGACTGATTTGAGCCACTACCGCCGACACCGCCTTGCACATCCTCACCTGGAGCGCCTGAACCCACCGAGTGCAAGAAGGCGCCCCCTGCACCGGTCACGTTAAGCTTCGCCAGCTCCTACAACAACGACGCATGATGTTATTGGTTGAATGACTAACTTATTTCAGTTATCAAAAGGACTTAAGGGTCAATACAAAGTGAGGAACAAGGTATGCCTCACCCGATAACCAAGCGACCTCAGTTCCGATTCTGAGCAGGGAAAAAGGTCCAAAAATCGATAGCGGTCAATCAAAAGCGCTGTTTCGCGCCCTTGAAATTCCTTCACATTTTCGATAGCTTTAAGCCGACGTTTCTCAATTTTCTGAACGCTGGCAAGGTCACCAACCTAGATTCGAAGGCAGAAAATCCAAGATGACGGTTGCGTTGGTGATAATTTTATCAATTAAATTAAAGTCAAAATTAATTAGAGGAACGTGACAATCACATGTAGACATACAGATAGTCTAGCTAACCCACAAACGTCCCTTGAGGTGGAGAAAAGCTTAGGAGTGGGGTGATCACCTGAAGTTCGAACTGCAAGAACCGAGCCCAAATGGATCGAGCACGTTCAGTGGGGATCTCATCGGAACCCAGGGCGCGTTCGAAAAGTACTCGAGTATTGTTATCCTCGTTGAGGTGAGACATATACTCGACGTAGCACAGTACGAAATCGGGATTGCCTGCGAAGCGCTTCATACCCAACGCAAATATATTCTTTCCAACTTCTAAATCCTGCAATAAATGAACGTACATCTTGGTCATGCTACACAGAGATGAGAGTGAACTCACCGGTTAAGATGCAAATGTCATGAGGTTGTAATTATTTTTTTCATTAGCCAAATCAACGGGTTCGTATTGATGATGGCAAAGGCAGGTCAACAAATGGCAAGGCGACGGCAGCCTTCACGACACTAATTGAACCTATTCTGGCGCCCGCAATAACCCACCGTCAGTAGGCGAATGCGGTTGTATGCAAGAAGTGCAGGTAGTAGTAAAGGGGGGAATATCAACCGAAAGCAAGAAAATGCCTACCTTACTACAAAAGTACTCCATCAGAGCCGCACTCACGAAGACCTGATAACCGACACGGGGATCCTCGCGAGCCAACTTAAAGACTAGACGCGCTGACAGAATGCCCTCACAGCGACGTGCAAAACGCATGTACTGAATGTACGGCTGGTTTCAGTAAGAAATAGGGAAGGATAAACAAGCAATCGTATTACGAGAATGAAAATCAGAGCTAGTGGGAAACAAACCAAAGTTGGATCGACGTTGTCCATAGAGATGAGTTTTTTGTAAATGCTGTGAACTTTGGCATATTTGCACCGACCCTCCTCGTAGTCCGCATAGGCAAAATAAAGCATAATGTTGCTTTTGAGCAAATTAATACCCCTTTCGTACATCGCCGCCGTGTCATCGGCGAATTGTGAAGCCATTGCTTGGTCCTGTTGAGCCAAGAAAAGGAAGTCAAGTTTCAAGCCATGGCAAATACGTTTCACCAACCACAATGATTGTATCTAATCCTTTTCTGAAAAAAATTATAGTACAGTAAAGAAATAGCTCAAATTAGGAATAAACACTTACACCTTTCCCAGCAAGAAGTTTGCTAGCTTGCTCTAGATAGCTGGCAGCTTCGTACCAGATGTCAGGATGATGCCCCAAGCAAAGGAGACACTGCTCGTAGGCAAACATAACTATCAAGGAAACAAACTTTCAACAATACGAATAGCATGAAAGTTTTGAAAAAAAATGACAGCGGGGGACTTTCACCTCGTTTAGTGATAGTGGTGATGTCTTCAGTTTTTAAGGGATTATCTTTTTCCCACTGAATATACTTTTTCCAGAGTTCCACCTGTTTAACCTCAAGTGGTGTTACTTGAGGCGGTACCGAAGGAATGTTTCTTGACAGTCCTTTTGTCATGATCTCGTACTCCTTAGTGACATTGCGCGCGTTCATGTAGTCACGGCTGCGCTCTTCAGTCAATTTCTTTGCGATGTGCGGGTTAATTGAATCCTCGTACATACAGTAGTCCCGCCAGACCGTCTCAATACCCAGCATTGGAGTGATGATTGCCTTTTGGTAGACTCTTCGGGTAGCTGTTATCTTTTGACTCTCCGCATACGAGCCCTGCACTTGGCTGTAAATAAATTAGTAGAGCATAACATTGAGTTTCACGAGGTGACAACTTAAGAAAACACTTACGTGGATCGCAAAAATGAGATATAATCAGCCCATATGGAGTAGGAATTTAAATCAAGACCCATTTTGTCCAAAGTAAAGTCATAGGCTTGGGCCATTTTCTCCCTAAGGTATTCATTGATAAAACGTAAAAAGGAAACTACTTAAAATTAGGGTGTTTGCCTTTTGTATCCTTAATGTACTGTAGGTAAAGTTTCCATAAATCTATATTCAGAATCTTAACGAGGCATTTTTGGAAAAGTTTCTCCACTCGATCATAATTCTTTGCCTTCATCTATAATTTAAAAAACACAAAATAAGACAAGGTCTCAAGTAAATAAATACGCCGTTTCGCCAAGCCCCTAGGGCAGTTACAGAGGCGACAACTTGATGCTAATGCGGGAGATTGCAACACAAAAGCCAGATTATTAACCACAAAGACACAACTGGTTGAGCTACAAAGATTCCAAAAGACACTATACCTCCTGTTGGATGTATATTTTCCAATACTGGCCCGCCGTAGGAAATTGGGCAATAATCCTTTCGAACGATTCACGTGCATCTTCTATTTTTTTCGACTGCGCATCACGCAAAATAACACTCCAAGCCTCAATATCCCACACGTTATTCTTTATTCTTTCCTCCGCACGCTGAAGCTTGTCAACTTTAAGCGTGCGCCGTTGAGCAAATGGCATACTAATCATGATGACAGACGGAAACGCACAACTTTGAAAACTCGCAGGCTAATAAGTCATGACACTTCGCATTACTAATGGTCGGTTTAAAATCAAGTCAGTATTATCATTTTATTATTGCATAAAGAGTTAGTAATCCCGAAATCGAAAACATAAAATGACCAGTGCATTAGTCATGCCAGGGTTTCCTGGAACATGATGGAAAAAATGGCTGCATAGTGTCACCAGTTTCATTACAATAAAATATTCCAACATAAATTTAAATGTTAAATGGTGTAAACTATAGCGGACAACCTTAACGACTTTATTGACTTAATATCACCCTCAGAATGCTCGATGCATATAAGCGCTAAGAAAAGCATTCGGCACATTGGCCACGCCACCCACTACTGAGAACCCCCACCTACACCCAAGCTGATATTTGTTGCAAATACCGATTTTAAGTCCGCCGTGTTAGTCCGCTTGCGTGACCACGACTGCCCCAAAATCCCGAGCGGAGAATAGCATTCCGAACGCACCCGCCAACTCCGCAACACTTTACTGTGACGCAAAACAACGATGAGACAACGCAGCCAGAAAGAAGCACAAACAAAAGGTGAAGAGCGCAAGCAAACTCAGCTCAAGTGTATAAAGGTAGTCATGATCAAAGAAAGAATGAGAAAATCAAGCAACTGGGGAGGTGTGACGAGGTACATCGCCGTTACGTTCAGTAGCAAGAGCTTTAAACAGCTCCTTCGTTCCGTGCCAATCGAAGCTGACGGTTTTCCGCGGCCCAACCTCAGAAGAAGAACAGATAATCCGAAGAGAATCCACCTGAGCAGATTCGAAGCCACTGGCGGATAGGTATTTGGATGTTCGTCGCAGTTGTTCAGCTTCGGCCAGTGGGTCTAAAAAATAAAGTGCGGTCAAAATTTGATGAGTAGGCGCTGGAAAGCTTGGGTCGGCTTTCTATCCCATCTACTTTAATAGGTTAACAGGTAATCAGGTAATCTATAACCACATTATTTGTCCAAGAATGCTCGTAGTTTGGCTCTCCGGATTACGCAGACGAAACTAGTTAAATCGATGAAGAATTTTCAAGAGAGTAGGATTAATTTGTAACCGAGGGCATTTCGGTATTAGTTAAACTTTGCTAGAAAGCTTTGGCTCATCCAGAAGACCATTGCTTGTCATAAATGGAGCAATGACCTGTTCTACAGAGTCCTCAGGTTACCCAATCCCGTAGCAAACGACAATTGCACAATTCAGCGATCTGACCTCAAAAGAAGGTAAAACCGGCTTTGTTTGGATCGGTGTGCCTTCGGGATCAGCAACGATCAATGTAGTAGTCCTTTCTATTGCTTCCGTTTTGCCCTAACGCAGTCCAGGAAAGCATAGGCCCGCCAATGATTGCAGTCATTGAAGCAATTTATAGACCTTGAAATGGGTTCTCCTTCGCTGCACGGTCATGACAGTGGACTGACTCATGCCAAAATCGGAACGACATAAAGCACTCAACCCCCGATAAATTTCAAGCCTGGGTGACTAATCAGAAGACACTCAACTACCAAAATGAAAGTGGCAATCTTCTGAATGTACTGGCATCTAAAAAGCACTGCAAAGTGGAATTAAAATTCCGATAAAACTGAGTGATTCAGTAGTATCTTAATATGAATGAAAAACCTAATGGGACGAAGGCAGTAATGAGCCCGTATCCACCCAGGCAATAAAAGGAGTTAAGCTATTTGTTGACCCACCGAATTCTTGGAGCTCTTTCAAGAGTTTACTGACCTCCGGAGACTCGTGCAAGGCAGCTAGTAAAACTAGGGAGGGGAAATAAAAAGCGGATCAAGGATATAGGTTAAAGGGCTGCATTTGTCCCGTGAATAAATGGCTTTAAGACTTACTTTGATTAATTATGCGCAGCCTTGGAGGAAGCCAAGAAGCCAATTGAGAAGTAGGAACGGGAATGTGCAATTTTAGGGACTAAAAAGGCAGAAATAAGGAATGCAATGTAGACCACTGCGTTGTCGAAATTAAAGTTATGGTTAATAGTTTAAATGCTGATGGGCTAAACTTCAGGCTATAAAATTCGACCATTCAATGTCCAGTGTGTGCTAAAGGTGAAGAGGAAGGGAGAGTAGGCAGTCGTTCAAGTCCGAGTTAACACCTCTTGTTTCTGTAAGATAGCAGCAGAAAGTGCAGGGCAGCAGGCGAAAATTGAGGTTTTCGAGAAAAAAATGTATGAAGACCAATCACGCTGCCTAGATTAATTCGAGGTAGCTTAGAGCTTGTGGTAGGCGTAACAAACGAGTTAGTGACTACCAAAACAATTCCAACACAGCCTATCAATGCACGCTATATGGAGTATGCAAAAACCCAAAAAATTATCCTTACTCCAACGCATGCAACTTTTATGATTGAATCAGTACACTCGAAACTACTTTGTTTTCCTAAACCATTATCACGCGTTTTAAAACAAGACGACGAGGTACACTAGAGGTCCTCGCACAAAATAAGTGCAATAAGTTTTGCTGTGCAAAGTGAGACCTTAAGTGGAAGGTAAAACATACCTCATATTCTGTACATCCTGCAAAGAGATGGAAAACTGCTTCAAAATAATAGTGGAAGAGACCTCGCACTCAGAAGCAAAATTCTAGAAAAGTGTATCTGGTCTTATCGAGAAAGTTTTGAGAGGAAGTTGGAAACAGCACAAAATGAATGTCCTATGTACTTATTGATGCAAACAAACATAGAACGGACAGGAAGTGCCTCGCAGAAGTATTGTACCTGAAGATGAAACTTTTATTTGCATGGAAACGCTAAACCAAAGGACAACACAATACAATGGCCTTGACAGAAGAAGAAATTTCTACACATCCCTGGCGGGAGGAAGGAAGAGTTGAATTGAGTGAAAATGGATAAAACCTTGGACATCGTAACCAATTTCAGGCGCGAAAATACACCTTCTCAAGTCCAAATTGGGTATTAACAACGGCAATAGCTGCTGCTTGGCAAGCGAGCAGCTTAACTTGCGCTAACCTTATCTCTAGACCACGGAAACGGCTAGTTATTACCCATTGCTGCTGTCACAAAATTTGTCGAGTGTAAAAGGGAATGGAAGAAGTGGGTAATATATTAGCAATAACATACTTTTATTGTGTAAATATGCTTCATATTAAGAGTACCGGTCTTTGTGTAATCGTGCGCATTTCAAGAACTCAATAAGAATGATAAACAAAGTCCAACTTGTTACTGCTGCAGCATAATAATGTTCGATGGGAAACAGTTGAATAATCAAGGCAACCGATTGCGTAAGGATAGATTTTGGTACTGAGTTAGATATGAATGAAGAAAAACCATGCGTTATACGAATTGCCAAGGCGTACCTGGCTGAACTCTGGTCGTCCCATTGGCCAAGGGAGGTCATAGGGGGGCAGTTTATGACCAGGTCTCTGCGCTCCCTCAATCAAGCGTTTTGGGACCTTGGAACTAGCCAATCGCCTGTGACTTGCCTCAGCATCGGCGACGGCTTGTGTGGCTAATGTAACTGCATCTTCAGTGAGAATCGGTGCCGCTGCGGTCTGACCTGTAAGCAAACCGGAGAGACGGCTAAATGCTGATCGTAGACCGGGGAATTCGATGGGTTCGCCGATATGGTGGCCGCGTGGCATGCGCTCCAATTCCTGTCTCTGCAGGTTTAAAGAAACCGCGCTACCCGAAAGACCATCGCTCCGCTTCGACAAGTCCGTCAACTCGATTAGACTCCCCGGTGGGTTCGAACGTGGCATCCGTCGATACATCGCTGGATGACCCTACAAGTAAAAGCAAAACATAGCTTGCAGATAAAATTCGCAGCTTATCTTAGGGACCTTGCAACGGAAAAGCCATTATCACCTGTGCAAGTACGCATGCATGCGTAAGGGAATGTCTTTGGTGTAGTGATAAATGCAGGAAGATATGCACCAAGGCTTAGAGAAAGAGCATAGGAATTACTGAAGTTTTGCTCTTATAACCCAGAAGGTAAAATTTACTGGGGAACGTTTCAGTGCATCTATCCCAAAATAAGAGTAAATAAATCACTACTAGCTACTATGAGATCTAAAAATACCTGGATGTGACAGTATGATGCAGAAAAGATTGCGTAGACGGTGACTGGTTTTTTATGCGTAAGGATAAGAGGGGGTCTACCAGGTTCTGTTTGAGATGAGCCAGAGTGGATCGAGTAGTATTGGCGAGCACAGCTTCAGCAGCTTTACGTCGTCGGATCTGGAGGCTGTTGTGAAGAACGACAAAGTCGTCCAGAACTTCGCGAAAGAGACGTAGCTCTTCGCGCTCCGCCAGAGAGGCGACGAGGTGCTCGGAGATGTTACCCGTTTCTGTCTCTAGCTCGTTGGCGTAGTGGCGCAGTAACTGTGGGGATAGGCGCTCCAACTCTGCAAAAGGGGAGGCGCGCAAAGCTGAACTCAACCACTCGCCATCTCGTCCACCCCCTGGGCAATGTAGCCGCAGAATCGAGTATATACCTCGAGTTTACGTCCCCTTTCGGCTCCACCGGGATTTGATTCAAGCCCAAATGAGTAGTTCCATCTACTCCAATTCAAGCTCCGTTCTCACCGATAAAGTGATGAAATTAACCAAGGGGAAAAACAGCGCAGAACTGACACATAAAATGTTAAAATAATCATTGATTTGCTTTCGATTTAAAGGAAGTAGATAAACTTTTAATCAATTCACATCCTTATAGAAGGAAAACATCCCTGTTTAGCCACAACTTTCTCAGCAGTTTTGTTTACAACACCATTCATTTACTTGAATGAAGGCATTTTGGGAGTGTTTTGACGTCTAAGTAGTACCGTTTCACTTTGACACACGACGTGGCAAGTAACTAAGAAATGAGGTTAGTGAGGGAAACTTTATCTAGTTCTTTAATGCTCAAATCTATTCACCACGTATAATTTTGTCACGAAGCTTTTGATCGTCGTAGTAAATTCTTTCCTTGATTTTTCCACTCAAATGAGAGCTGATAGTCAGTTCGGTCTATCGGTTCTTTTACCTTAACATATTTCAACTAAATTCACTCCAATGAAATTATTTGAATAAAATGCGCCGTTTTTCAGTGAAACGAGTAACAGAGCCCCGATTCCAGCAGCATCAGCAAACACTGTATTACACATTTCAAATCTGTCACAAAAAAGGTTCCTTTATTCACGAAATGACATGCGCAACGGGAATGAAACGAGTTGGCAGTTAATCAAAGCAAAACACGTGATCATAAGACTGAGACTCATTATTCGTGGCTAGAACACAACACTACATCAGTTGACAAACTAGTAAATTGTGAAAGTTTGGACATCAACGAAGCTCCTCAACTAACTGATGCATGCGCAGTTACGTCATAGTTCAGTAGGTGAAACAGCCTGTGTAAACAAGTCAGTTGACCCGAGGGAAGGAGATGTAATATCTTCGGGACAGAATGAAGGCAAAACGTGCTCGCCATGGTTCCAAGTGGCGCCGATGGAGGTAGCTATGGTAATTAATGGGCAGTTCGATGTAGGGCTGAAAAAACTCGCAATTGCCTCTCAAAGCCATAGTGGAATCCTGAACATGCATACATAATGCGTTTTCGGCCGTCACCTGAGTATGAATCCAAACACCTGATAAAGACCACTGCAATTTAACTTCGCTCGTTTAGCGCCCAAAATCACAAAGTCTGGTGCCATGAGGCAATTCGAATGAGCGAGAAATACCACAGCTATCATGCGGATAAAAGGGCATTGATTTGGGAATAAGATCGTAGTAAAATACCTGAACCCAAGTCTACATATATGTGGAAACTCGCAGCAACATTATAACATATTAACGATGACAAGAGCGTTGCAGAGTTCTGGAGCACGTGAAATACTTCGCATTCTAAACCATGCTTCAATTAATTGGTGCATTGATTGCACATCCAGTCTATCAGGTCACACCTTATGAGTCGGATACTTGTGGCTCCGATTCTAGTCGCCAGACTTTCTATTCAATCCTAAAGCAGTCCTTCCTCAGAAATCGACTAGCATCAAGCGTGAAATTACAAAACGAGTTACCTTGAGTCCAATCGGAAGTTTCGAAGAGCGGCAGAGTTGGATGGCGCGCCTTAAATGCCTCTAGAGCAGCCTGGAGGCTGGCCCACCTCAGGGAGGCGTCTAAAGCCTGGTCTTCTGCCGCATCCGGCGCTGCTGTCACCATCGCTACTGACGGCTGTTGGTCGAACGGGAGGTGCGGTGGATGCGTGTCTGAGAGAGAGTTGGGGAGTGATTCGCAGGAGGACGAGGAGAAGGGGTCAATGGAATTCGTTGCCACCGTATCGTCATCCCCCACCTCCTTTCCTTCCTTAACAGCATCCTTTCCGACCGCCGCCAATTTCTCGCGTTCCAACTGGGAGGAACGGGAATGTGCATTGTGACATGGTCCACAGTAAATTATTTCGAGCATATAAATTACGCACGCTTTCGACAATTTGCTAGTAATAAAACCATTTATAGGGGCTACAAGAGCTTTGTACAAAACCCTCTCATTAATGTTAAGTGAACGAATGGTTTAACTACTCGGTTAATAGTCAAGAGGAACGCGCGAGACAGAAATGGAGACACCGCCAGTGAAAATACAAACCCAGAACTAATGGATTGAATGGATGATTTGTACGACAAATGGCACCTAACAGATACAAGCGAAGAAATAAGACACACAATTTGTTTCCGATACTTAACTAATGAAGCGACTTAGATTTAGTAATAACAGATTAAGGCAAAAGATTTCGTCCATGATGTCAAATAAGGTAGCAACTATGCGTAAAGCTAGCATGCTTTCCATCAATAATTGCTGATATATCTTTGGTTAGCCAGTAAACCCCCAACAATAAACGCATGAAGCGATTCCGTCAAAATCAAAATGCCCAAGTTGTGCGAGGAGAAAGAGAAAATCTGCGGTTGGGGTAGGAACCCTAGATAGTAAAGTCAATTGAGGCCCAGCACGGTGGGCAAAGTTATGAAGGGGCTCGGTAAATTAATTGCCCATATTTTTGAGTACTGAATATTTTCGCAACAAAGAATGTACTACTGGTGTTAATAAATGCCACCTAGTATGGGAGGAAATGAATATTTAATGGCAGTGCGCAGACGCTGTTAGAATGACTTAAAGCTTCTCAACAAACATCGAGATTTTCTACAAGACGCCTAAGCAACTTAATGACCAGGTATAGAGAATTAAGTCCATTAAGGCAAAAGGAAAGTAGGAAAGAAGGAAACACAACACTGTTGTCAGAGGAAGATAATAGCTGCTACATTCTTTAAAATAAAACATTAGGCATAGTTGGCTGGGCCCTAGTCGTCCATGCATATCGCGATGGCGAATGGATAATTAATCGTTCAAAAGGTAAGTTCTCTTTACCTCAAGTACACAACTTCTTGGCCAGTTTGGGCTCAATTTGATTCTAAGTTGTCGACTATTGGCTGTAAAAGTGCAGCATAGGCCTCTAAAGGAACGCATGGGAAAAAACACTTTATCTCAAAACGATAAACAAAAGGCGCCCACTTGGTTCAACAGATGATGACTTTTCAAAGGTACACTTAAGACAGATTTCATTAAATTTGGACGCTTTCATCATGAAGTTTTGATGAGGAGGAGAAACAACACAAAGAACTGTCTTCGTAGATGCGACAGCACAAAGTAAAACAAACTCGAAACCTGGTGACCAAAACAACGATTAATTGATGATTCACCAAAGCCATAAGTAGGTATCAAACCATGATGCTGCAGTTCGAATGGTAAATAAACAGGAAAATGAGTTCTAGGGCCTTAATTGTTTCAGCACTGCAAGGTGGTCTAACTGTCAAAAGCCACATGACAAAGCCTACAACACCACCAAAACACCCATGAAATAGTTGCTTCTCAGCAAATCACACATTAAATTATCAAACACACAGCACCACTACTCAGTCAAAATTTTTCGAAAAGAAATTAAAACATAAGGCAAGCATAACGGATAAGCACATTCACCACTCCAAACGAGGTCGATCTCATAGTTCAGCGAATATGTTGAATGCGGGCCTTCCTAGGTGTTTTTTAATTCTAATCACATAAACTTCCGCAATGCACTACCAGATTCACACTTTTCAAAACATTACTTCATTGATTGCAGCAGGTCTTTTTAAATAAACGAAATCCATCAACCAGCGTCTACCTAGACAATCGACAAATATTTTTTGTTTTTGGTTAAAGGCGAACCTTTACCAAAAACGAAGTGTAGGGTTTGCGTTTTAAAGTGTAACGCTTGGTGCGCCTTTTTATGGAATGCCAATGGAATGCAGCAGCCAACTCTAATAGGAACTTTTAAACCACTATATAAGTTGAATATGAACCTCCACAAATGTGGTTCAGAGCTGGCCACAACGTTCTACTTCCTATCAGAAGTGGGATATGATCCAACCCACTAGTAGTACACATATAAAACAAGGTAATATTCAGAAAGCTATTTCATCCATCGCAAGGCGCTACTGTTTTCAGCACCAGCCTTGTGGCCACCATGAGCGTAGTTGCTGGGGTATGAGAAACCCCTTAACCGTCCGCACAATATGGAGTATGCTGCAAATGATACTTGAGCAGTAAATCATTTCGACTTTACTAAGTGGTTCACATGAGTGAGACACGAAGCGAATTTGAGTTATATGCGAGGTCCCAGTTATTGACCTTTGCGAACTTTAAAGCTCACCACATCAGTTTCGCTTTAATTACGAAATCTTTTCATTCACTTTTAGCTGTCCACAGAACATTTCGCGTGGCATCATCCAAACTTTCATCGGCAAGAAAATGTAGTGAAAACGCCTGAACAGTGACAACTAAACTCCGCATTTGTTCAACATAGCACTTTACGGGATCAACACAAGTGAATAGTGGAAAAAAAAGTATACTGAAGACATGCACTGCTTGAATATCAGAACATAGAAGGTAATAAATGGAATTTATAATCTCTACGAAAAGCACATAAAATAGGATAAATCTGCTACGTAATCTTAGAAACAGGCTAGTTCCGTGCGTGTCCTAGTGTGCCATAGCATTTAAGAATGCAAAATAATTAAATCTGCATTTTTTTTGTTAAAACAAATCATTCAGCGACTCCCATAAAGTTAAGAAAGAGACTATTCCTTCTATATTGAAGCTCACCACTAGCTTTAAGCTAAATAATGCATTACTAAATAATAAGGCAATGGATGCAAGCAATGGCAGCTAAGAAACCAGAAATACCTGTAGTTCGTATTTTTTCAAGTTAAATGCAGCCACAACACCTCCATCCCATTTCCTTCAAATTCGTCGTATGCTTATCAAGCAACAGGCAGTAAATACAGCCAACGGTCTTATCGCACACCCTGTTTCGATGGGTGGGTAGGGGAGAGGAGACATTAATTTGATAATTGCGAAAAACAGTTAAATCACAAAAAAGATTTGCAACACCGTTGATGAATTTAGGAAAGCGGAATCCCGTTGCATATACATTATCTTTTGAAAGCCCTGTAACTCGTTCATGGAAGCCTGGGACTTGTGCGTAATCCTTCATTTTTGTTGTTTTCACTCTAGCTTAAATGAAACATGCCAATTGGAAATGTAATTTTTAGCCGCCATAAATCTGCAACGACCGTTAATGAATGACAACAGCTCTCAGTAAATAGCAGCAATGATGGTTTCATCTCGCGTATAATCAGGAAGGCATCCTTTAAAATTACAGCCGTAGACCTACTTTAAAATGATTTTCTGCAACTGAGACCATACACAGAGGAAAAATTCACAAAGAAATGAAGAGAAATACAAAGGAGCGCATATCCTTTGATGGAGTACACATGAAAGATTGGTCACTGGATTCGAAACAGCGCGAGGGCAGGAAAGGATATGGTTAGAACTTATCCAAGTGAACCGAAAGCATGTTATCCAAAGCGGCACATCTTAATCCAAGTGCATAGAGGTTGGAGTTATTGCGATGATAAGGAGTGAAGCAGCATCATGATGGAGACCATGACACAAATACCACTATCGGGGGCAGCCGGACCATATAAACAAAAAACGAACTACGATGGTTGAGAATTAAGATTATATTACAGTAAATACTTTCGTCAAGGCGGGTGTTCAAAACCACTAATTTGCACTAAATCATCAATCGTATAAACTTTCCAACATCGAGTGGTGTTTTCCAAAGCCATAAAATACAGAAAAAACGCACATTACCAAGTTAAAATGATTTCCCGCGGTTGGTCGATTGAGAATCATCATATCGGCTAACGTTCATAATATCAAGTGGATAATATAGCTAGCACGAGCTACTGAAATAAGCGCGAGATTAAAAATATTAATTGCATATCAGGAAGCGCGCAGTTGTGCTGAAGTACTGCGCCTTCAACGATGGCGAACAAATCCGAGCATTCTCAATGAGGTAGTGGAAAACTAGTCTTAACAGATTTTGGCATAAAACTGTGGTAGAGGCGACGTTACAGTTTATTTTGAGCATTTCAAATAACTCAGTTTCTTGCATATGAGACACTATGATTGGCCTGTTGATGAATAAAACCTACTGATTACAGATAAAAAATGTCAAGAATTCGTGTCTACTTACGAGCAACTCAGTGTTCGGAGCAAACGCTTCAAATTCAGCATCAGAAATGGAATCAGCATCCGCCATGTGAAGATCCTCCTACATTCAACAGAAATAAAATTTCCTATTCAGAGCGAACAGAGATCGTGCATGACCATGGCTTGATTTGAAGTTAGAGTGGTCCAACCTCAGAGCACTCCAAGGTTCTTCGCAAGGTACTTTGTACTAGAAAGTGGCAGATTGTTTAGAAAACCTATGAAGTTGAACTGTGGGTGCAGCAAAACTTACCAAGCAAATCCAAAATTAAAATCCACAAATTATGTTATCAAGATACTGACACACACCAATGCCCAGAATCTCACATACTAACAAAGTTAGCCAGGTAAGTAGCAAACCGTGATTGCGCACTTTGAGTAGATTCTATGAGAAGATGGGCAAATGTGCAAGTGCATGCACACTACCAACATCTTAACAATAAATCACATTCAACAGAGCACATAAGTAGCCAACGTGACAACTCACTGTCAATCATAGCTAATCTAATCATAGGCATTTTTCGCGCACTAACCATGTTCAATGCTATAGGCCGCTTTTCAAGCGGATAGGAATCCCTTGGATTTTCGATGGGTGCAACGCTCATCCGCCAGAACGACCTTATTCATTATTTACGAAAAAAATCCATACTTAATAGCGTCCAATGATGTTTTAGGGTTTTGGTGGTTATTAAAATCATCAACTTCGGATGAATCCAACAATCCACGGGAAACACTGTCATCAAAAGTCCATATGAGATGCTCAAGTGATGCTTCCAGTTGTAATCCGCCGGATATATCAAACGGATCAGACAGAGAGCGCTTCAATACTCCTTCACATGGCTGATCTTCGAGATCACTTTTGCCGGTACACGACAATTCATCAGCCTCCAAAATAGCAAGAGGCGCATTGGAGAAGTCCATTTCCCTAGTGCGCCATAAAAGAGGCCAGCCACGTTGATAAGCGAAAACAAATTACAGTTTACTCAACCATGTTATAAAATTATACTTACATACGACATTTACCAGCATATAAAATTTTCAAATCTTATTTTGTGCAATTTTTCTGTTTCTTAAAGAAAGCTTAAATTGGGTGGAAGGATGAACATTCAGAGCACCACGGACCTCTAACATTAGTAATCGCAGACTCTATTCATTGCAATATAATCCCCAAAAATTAGGACTATATACCCACAACTATTTGGTAACTAATTAAGTAATGACTGTACCAATATCCTTATGGCACGGGAAGAGCGGTATATTCTAATGTCGAGAAAACCGACCTTTACCTCAAGCGCGAGGTTAAAGTTATATTCCCGCCTCTTGCCTATAATGCACTGTAGCGTCCCAAAGCTCCCTCAAGGCAAAAGAAGGCAAAGTGGCAGAATAGAATATATATATTCACCGGACAGAGGGAAAAAGACTGCTGGCATGGCTCGGAGGCCAGCCCACGCAGCTAGGGCAGTATGGCCACCTCTGTGACCTTGACGGGAACCGGCAGTTCTAACAAACAAGGCACTACAGCACATTTAAAGAACTGCATAAACTACAGTGGCACTGCATAAGAATCGTTTGTATTTCGATTCGGCATTAGGCTTAGTTACTTGGCAGTGTCTATCAATACAAGAAAGCGTATCGAAATCCGAAGATTCATCTGTGGTTTATGATGAAGTACTTTAAAGGTTTTAAATGTGACACTGTAGCGTTCCGAGGCTCCCTCAAAGGCAAAAGAAGGCAGAATGCTAGGGTAGAATATATACATTCAACGAACAGAGGGAAATAAAATGGTGGCATGGCTCGGAGGCCAGCCTACGCAACTAAAGCAATGCGGCTACCTCTGTGACCTTCACCATAAACGGTAGTTCCAACAAACAAAGCACTGCATTGCCCTCTCCTCTTTCGAGCGTTGTCCCCGACGCGACCCTTCGTACACCTCCTGCGTCAGCCATCACAACGTACTGTAATACTTAATTCTTTAAATGTGCTTTGTAGGCCAGAGAGGCGGGAAGTCAAGTGGAACCACGTGACGGAGCAACGTGGAGAATCCTTGGAGTGTGACTGACCCTCGGCCTGAACCCCCATTCGTCGCCTAGCTGTATTTATTACCCATATAACAGTAAAGATGTCTAGACGCACTCAGACTTCTACTGGCAAGGGTAACCAGGAGGGAGAGGAGGAATCCCCACACTGGTGGCAGCGTTGGCGGACCTTCCTTATTTCAAGGAAGGGATGAATTTCGGAGATTGGATGAAAACCGTTAGGTTTAACATCCACTTGTTTCCCCAGCGGCAGAGGATTCCGCTGATCCTACACGCTCTTCCGCAAGAGCTGTTCTCCGCAGCGGTTGATGCCGGGGTCTCACCCGACTCCGATCTAGACGAGTGCTGCGAAATTCTGGCCCAGCTGGTCATTGACCAACGAGAGGGGTCGCTCGCTAGGGAGTTCTTTCTCCGCGAGCAAAAATCGGGCGAAAACGACGAGGACTTCGCGGGAGCACTGCAAATCCTCGCTGAACGGGCTTTCAGGGGCTGCCCACCTAACAAGGTGAGAAGGTGGGTGACTGTCCAGTTCAAAGCCGGCGTTCGTCCTCCGTCTATCGCCGCGAAACTCCAGGCCCTGAAGACTAGCGACCTCAGCCAGCTGGTCGATGCAGCCACGAGGAAACGTCAAGAACTCCTCCTGACTTCGTCGCTCCACACGACCCCCCGACGACCAAGTTCCACACGTCCGCGGTGGACCCCTCCGCTCCGTCCCGCAAAAGCAGGTGAGCAGCATTATTCCCTATCCTGCTTATCACCCCGTGGTTCTCTTCCGTTTATGCGAGTCTCCGGCAAGCTAGAGGGACGCCCTTGCAGTTTCCTTCTTGACTCAGGCGCAGCTAAGTCATTAGTGAACCCTCAAGCGTTCCCTGATCTCCACAAAAAGTTTCGCACGGGTCCCTCCTTCGCAAAACTTCTCTCAGCAGAGGGGAGAAAGATGAAAGTAAAAGGATAGACGTCACTAAAAGTGTTACTGGGGACAGAAACGTGGCAAGTCCCATTCATTATGTGCCCCGAGTTAGTTTGGGACGCTATACTCGGTGTGGACTTCCTTCGTAACACCAAGGCGGTCCTGAATTTCGCAGAAGGGACACTCGTGACCCAGCGGCATAAGAAAACTACCCCAGCCAGATCTCCGCCCAAAAAGGACGCAGGCGCAATCTGTAGCGCCCTCTTCGAAGCTGCAGCCATCCCGATCAACAACTTGGATGAGCTTTGCTCCCAGCTAACGCACATCACCGATGGCGAGAGAAAGGAGCTGCGCTCCTTGCTTAGCAAGTATCCAAGCATGTTCTCATGGCAAGGAACAAAACTCGGGCGAACAAGGATGGTCAAACACATGATCGACACTGGCGAGGCCAGGCCCATTTGGCAACCACCCAGACGTATACCTCCACCCCTCCAGGACGAGATGAACCGTCTGGTGGAGGAGATGATCAAGGACGAAGTGATCAAACCTTCCAAGTCACCATGGGCTTCTCCAATCGCACTAGTGAAGAAAAGTGACGGTAGTCTACGGCTGTGCATCGATTACAGGAAGTTAAACGCCGTAACCAAGAAGGACGCCTTTCCCCTACCTCACATCAACGACTCCTTGGACGCTTTGCATGGATCGAAGTGGTTCTCCACCCTAGACTTAAAATCGGGATACTGGCAAGTAGAAGTGGCGGAAAAAGATAGAGAGAAGACGGCTTTCATAGTACCCAACGGACTTTATGAATTCCAGACCATGCCGTTCGGACTCTGCAATGCCGCAGCCACCTTCCAGCGCCTGATGCAGACCGCACTGATTGGGCTTTTCCCGAAGCATTGCATAATCTACTTAGATGACGTTCTCGTTTTCGGGGGAGACATTCGCGAGCACAACGCCAACCTTAAACTAGTCCTAGACCGTCTGCAAGAGGCAGGTTTGACCTTGAATCCAAAGAAGTGTCATTTTCTCCGCCGTTCGGTCAACTTTCTGGGGCACACAGTCTCGTCAGACGGGATGGCAGTCACTGAAGATCGCACGAAACAAGTGAGAACCTGGCCAACACCAACTAATCAGACGGAACTTCACAGTTTCCTCGGTTTGGCAAACTACTATAGGCGCTTCGTGAAAGGCTTTGCCAAGATTGCTAGTCCCCTACATAAGCTAACCGAGAAGGAGGCAAAAAGAAATTTCAAGTGGGAGAATGAACATGATGAAGCCTTTAAAGAACTAAAGCGTATGCTCTGCTCCGCTCCGATTTTGGCTTTACCAAACTTCGAGACCACCGCACCTCCCTTCGTACTGGACACGGACGCCAGCGACGTGGCCGTGGGCGGTGTACTTTCGCAAAGAGACAAAGAAGGCAGGGAACACGTCATCGCCTACGCTAGTGCCAGATTGAACAAAAAAATGCGACAGAAGAGTGCAACAGAACGTGAACTCTTCGCCATCTATACAATGGTGCGACACTTCAAGCACTACCTGATAGCGAGACAGTTCATAGTGAGAACAGACCACCAGGCGCTGACCTGGTTGAAAACTATGAAGGAGATCGATCGTTCGGTTGCACGCTGGTACGAGGAACTGCAACAATATGATTTCACTGTGCAGTACAGAAAAGGAAACTCGCATAGCAACGCAGACGCCTTATCCCGCAGGCCCCTCTCAGTGGAAAGGCATGGCGGTGTAGTGGGAACCCTATTTTTAAGCGAGCCGACTAAACATCAGTGGAGTAACACACAGAGTACAGACCCCGACACGTCCTTGGTATACGACAGGTTTCTGGCATCCTCGTCCAAGCCCACTGCGGAAGAGATGAAATCATCCAGCAAGGCAGCCAGGCAGATATGGCAGCATTGGTCCAAACTCTCCCTGGAGGACGAAGTCTTGTGGTACCAAGAAGATGCCACGTCTCCCAAGCGCTTGGTTGTTCCAGGTTCCCTGATACAAACAGCCCTCCAAGAGCTGCATGAACAGTTGGGCCACGTCGGTGAGAAAAAGATGGTGGAGGCCTCGGTGAAACGATATTGGTGGCCCTCCTTCTCCCCAGACGTGCACGACTTCTGCCGAACCTGCATTACTTGCAGCAGGTTCAAGAACCCTCACTCCACAGCAGTGGCACCTCTGCAGCCTATGCTTACGGGATTTCCGGGCGAACGAGTGGGTATCGATATCATGGGGCCCCTACCCCTTACTAAGAGGGGAAACCGATATATCTTAGTTATGGTTGACTACTTCACGAAAGTGGCTGAAGCGGAGCCCATGAAGTCCCAAGACGCCGAGACAGTCGCGTCGACCTTTTTCAATCGTTGGATCTGTCAGCACGGAGTGCCTGAATCAGTCCATAGCGACCAGGGCCCTAATTTTGAAAGCCGACTCTTTACCGAACTATGCAAGTCCCTCGGAATCGCAAAGACGCGCACGACACCTGGCCACTCTCAGGGCAATGGGCAAGTGGAAAGAACTAACCGAACCTTGATAGGGTTACTGAAGGCTTTCACGAAGGAGGCACGGCCGGAAGATTGGGATTTAAACCTTGGACGTGCTCTTCTTGCCTATAGGGCTACAGTCCACACATCAACGGGTGTCTCTCCGTTCAAGATGCTCACCGGCCGCGAAATGAGAGTTCCCTCTGACGTTTTCCTCCCGCGCAAGGAAGTGGCTACCGACAACGCCCCGGAGTACGTACTACGTCTCAAAGAAGGGATACGAAAGACGTTTAATCTCGCCCGCCGACACCTTCAAATGTCTCATACCAGACAAAAGAAATACTACGACAAGCACAGTCGACTCACTGCCTACCACGAAGGAGATCTCGTGCAAATATATCGGCCAATTCCTGCACCTGGGACACATCGCAAATTTTACCACCCTTGGAGTAAAGATCCCTTCCGCGTAGTAAAGGTCCTGTCCCCTACGAACTACCTCGTCCGGAATGCGGAACTCCGTACCCAGCCAATAACCGTCCATCACAATAAGATCCGGCCTTACAGAGGTGCTCAGCCGGTCGGCTACGAGGACGAAGCCTACTTAGTCGTAAAAGAAGGCAAACCACCCGACGGTTTAACCAAAGCGACTCAATAGGGGTAGCGCCGGGGACGGCGCTCAAAAGACGAGGGGGCTATGTAATACTTAATTCTTTAAATGTGCTTTGTAGGCCAGAGAGGCGGGAAGTCAAGTGGAACCACGTGACGGAGCAACGTGGAGAATCCTTGGAGTGTGACTGACCCTCGGCCTGAACCCCCATTCGTCGCCTAGCTGTATTTATTACCCATATACAGTAAAGATGTCTAGACGCACTCAGACTTCTACTGGCAAGGGTAACCAGGAGAAGGAGGAGGAATCCCCACAGTACTCAGTGCTGCAAGAAGCACCCACGAGCTAACCATGCCAGTCGCCAACATTCCACGCGATTGAGGCGATGCTTGACACCAACGTCAGTGATCCCTCTTGACAGTGCATTGCACTTCGAGTTTCGTTTGGCTTGAAAACAAAGTTCAGTATATCCATAGGGAGACGTTAGCAAACCGGACTCCTCGAGCAAGTATATTAGGGCTAATCTTTGAAACGAAACTTCCCAGGTGGTCCATAGCTAGTGTCGCTTTAGTTGTTGATAGCTTTCTTGCCGAACACGGAGGAGTAGATGCCGGAGGTGGACGTCGTTCGTGGCCCATCCGTAGCACATGCACTTCTTTCGCAGCGCTGCAACATGCCGCAGGCGGTAGGGATCGGGATGGTAACCCTATAGAGTGGGATCCGCTTTCCGCTGCCACCGATGTAGCGTTCCGAGGCTCCCTCGAAATAAGTTGCTGGCATGGCCCTGAGGTCAGCCTCCGCAGTTAAGACAATATGGGCAACTCTGTAACCCTGACCAAAACCGGTCGTTCAAACAAGCAAAGTACTTCATATACTGTTTAGATAGCTTACTGCAAAACTTTGTTGGTTTTGACTGCCGGTTTCGGTCGCACAGGTGGCCACATTGTCCTGGCCGTGTGAGTCGGCCTTTAGGCCATGTCAGCAGCTTATTCCCCTTGTTTATTGAATAGACATTCCGCCTTAGTACTATGCCTTCCTTTGTAATACTTAATTCTTTAAATGCGCTTTGTAGGCCAGAGGCAGGAAGTCAATTTGAACCACGTGACGGAGCAGCGCGGAGACTCGCTGGAGCGTGACACGTCCTCGGCCTGAAACCCCATATCTCGCCTAGCTGTATTTATCACCCCATATATATTAAAGATGTCTAAACTTACGCAGACTTTTACTATCAAGGGTAACCAGGAGGGAGAGGAGGAACCCTCTACACTTTTGCCTTCAAGAAAGTCTCGGGACGCTGCAATTACAGTTGGAGTTCAGTGGTTAACTTTGTAGTACTTTGTTTGTTAGAACTGCCGGTTTCTGTCAAGGTCACAGGGGTGGCCATATTGCCCTAGCTGCGTGGGCTGGCCTCCGGGCCATGCCAGCAGTATATTTCCCTCTGTCCGGTGAATGTATATATTCTACCCTGCCACTTTGCCTTCTTTTGCCTTAAGGGAGCCTCGGGACGCTACAAACTTAATCACAATAATTGTGCCCAGTGTTTGAATAGGTTAATCTTGGCTGAAAAAAACTAAATAAGACGATAAATATGATTGCGGTGGGGAGAAATGGAAAATATTTTAATAAGAGTGCTTATGCTAATGTTGCGGAACAAATAATGTAATCATTTTTGCTTGTTTGACTCCCGGTTTAGGTTACGGTTGACTAGGTTAGCCGTTTTTTACCCACTAGGTGGGCTGAACTCTAAACCGGGCTAGTAGCTCTAATCCCCCCCATGCATATGCATACTCCGCACAAATATTGCTTCAATATTATTTAAGGGGGTCTGTAAGTGCTACAGCACGACTCTTTATCGATCTGTAATAAAATTCGATTCAAAGCATTAAAGTCTTATAGCTGATAATGTTTTCTGTTACTTGAAATGTATTGCATGCCTCTCATCATTTAATAATTCTTCCGCAATTCTTTGATAATCAGGCTAAACTTAAGCACTTGTGCAGCTTTTAAAACGACACTTTTTGCAATAAAAATGCATTTTTTCCTTTGATGTAGGCTAGTGTTAATGGCCAAAATGAGTATCAGACGCTTCAGTCATTCTGTTTTGTTTTAGCTCATCGGTCTTAATGGCCTGCAGTGTCAGTCCTCGTTTTAAAAGTCATAGATGTCCAAGCGTTCGGGTGTGGTAGGGTCTGCATGTTTCTTCCAAATAACCAAATGCCCTTGTTTCCTGACTTTGTTGGGACTGTTCGTTGTTGGTTTTGTTGTTTCGATTGCCCTATTTTGATTTACTAGTAGTCGTTCCTCTTGGGTTAGATTTTACTCGCCTTTTATTATGTGCACCCATTGTGGATACGTGCATGCCATGCGATTTTCTACTGGCCTCTATTTGAGCATCAATTTTGACGTGGTTGTCGTTTGATGTGGTCTATCAGTTTTACCTTCTGTTGTGCTCTTCTAGGGCAACCGTTTTTCCATGGCCGCTAGGCGGGCCTATTCTTCAGTGGCAGGACAGCCGGATCGAAATTCTGTGGGCCTCCCGCCTAGCAGCTCACAATTGTGTGTCATTATTGGTTTTAACATCTTTTAAGCATGGTTTGTTTTGCAAGCTGCTGCTTTTCTGATGCGTTACTGCTTGAGTCGTTATGCTAGGACTAATTTGTGTGCATTGGTTTCGCCAGTCGATCAAAATTATAGTACTCCTTGTTTATTATGTTTTTTTCGTCATTATTTGGTGATGAGTCTTGACCAAACAGCTTTTTGAAATATCTTAAAAGCATTTTCATCACCTAGGCCTCGACCGTCTGCAGCCATCCCAGTTAGAGCTAAGCCAAGAAATACTACTACTACGTGCATATCAAATTTAGTCGAGGTAAGTTTTTCGTGCTTTTTACTTTTTTTGTCAACCTAGTTCCTCAGCGACACAGGTTACGAGGGTCAGGTATCCCTAAAGGCTCTTCAAAGTCCAAGCCAAAAATTGGTCTTCTCAATTTTTACGCACATAATGAATCACTTCGCTCCGAACTATTTTATACCGCTGGATAAGCTGGCTTTCGAAGACTACTTTATCAAGTAATATTTTAATGCACACGCATTACTGATGCTCTGCCATAGTAATGTACGCATTCATGCAATTCTAAATTTAGTGCCTCACTATATATTTGCTATTATTCTCCCAATTTGTTTAATTTGTTTCTTTTTCAATTCTCACTAGTTCGTTTCTTAATTTACCGAGCAAAAACTCGTTACATCTATGTTCTGTGCTTTATAAATTTAGATTGTGTGTGGAATATTAACTTTTGTAACAGACACATTGATTCGTAGAGATATCGTCTGGTAATTCTACCCCACGTATATGCTCTAAAACTATTTCTTGGATTGATAAACTGTATTCAGCTACGTATAAACAACACTTGTTCTTAAATTAACGCATTTGTTGTAAATGTGCAATCCAAGCACTTTGAAGTCATTTGGCTATCCCGTGGCGTTGAAGCGAAGTACTGTCACGACACCAGGAGCTCCACACTCTGCGTCACAGATCCTAGCTGCCTTGGATTGGCTCCGTAACGAACTCTCTACCTCTATGTCCGTAAGTCTCCGTCTTGGCTCCACTTCCCAACTAGGATCCCAGGCACACTATCCAATTTACTTGGGCTATCTTCCTGCTGTTTTAAATTTGTTAAACCAAACTTTCAATATGGTTTATTTAAGCAAATTTACTGATAGCATAGAAATTTTAGTAGATTTTTGAGTGATTCAAAAAGCTCATAGTGTTAATGTCTTAATTTAGCTTCTGCTCGCCTGATTTAATTATTACATGATTAATTGGGGTTTTTCTATGCTGAAGTCGTTATTGTTAATCTTTGGCTTATATTTTCTGTATTTTTCGCATGGAGGAGTGGGAATTACTTTTTTTATAGAAAATGGATGACATTCATTTCGCTGCCGAAAACGAAGGGGGATCAGTGAGCAAGCTGATTTTTGGTCTCTTGCTTGATTGTGCTGCTGCGAATACCGTGGAGCCGTCGACCGAAGCTCGCAAGGTACGTTCGGATTTCGCGCCTTGAGCCACTACTGTTTTGCATCCTTTATTAATGTCGATTGGGGCGCCTTACACCCAGATTTTGTGTGGTGGCAGATCTATAAAGGGTAGTCTTATTGCAATGGAATTGTTAGAGGAATGCTATTACAAGAGATTGGATCCTGTCTTGCCTAATCACTGTTGCCTTGCATGCGTAGCGTTTCGAGGCAGCGTGTGCACGCAGTTTGAGGTGTCGACCGGAGGACGTGGCGGAACTAGAAGCGGAGTTGGAGAAGATGGAGAATCAGCCCTCATCAGCGAACCTCATCCAACAGGAGCGCGACCTCCGCTGCCGCCTCTCTGCCACCGAGTGCGAGTTGGTTGAGCAGAGCGACCGTTTGTTGCATCTTCAGTCCCTTCTTCCTGAAGCCGAGGTTCGCCTTTTTGCACTCCGGATGCATTGCCTTTTGCTTTTCATCTTTCCCCAAAAATGCTTGAGGTACTTTTATTTGCACGACGTGCAGCAGATACTGAAGAGCAGTGATTTTGGTAGTTGAGTTGGGGTTTTCGCCTAATTTGTATATTGATCGACAAGTTCTTATTGGTAGACTACCCAGACTTGTTTGATGATCGTCAGGCTCACGCGCAAATTATTGCGGGTTGTGTTGCTTCGTTCGTCTCAAAATACACAATATCTTCCCACCACTAAGCATCACTTGCTCCCACCGATGAAAATGCTTTCAATATATTGCTCGCATTATAGCTGGAATTATCTTCTAGTTGTAAATCTTGTTTATGATAAGTCCTACGAGCATCTGAAGCATCTAATTCCACACTGGAATAGATATGACCGAGTTTGACGCTTATAATAAATCGAGTCGGTACTTTAGGCGAAAGCTAATGCGGCAGCATCAAATGTGCAGCAAGTTCGTGATCAGGTTGGTGAAGTGGCCGCTGAGGTGGAGAAGTTGGAAAATGTCGTTTCATCGCAGCGGGCAAAGTGAGTCAGGGACCTCTTTATCATGCTTGAATGGCACTCATTTTTACATTACGGTAACGGCCTTCTTCATTGTATTCGTTATAACAATGAGTTCAAAAGGTCGTCAAGAATTTTGTCGGAATTTCAGAGAATTTTCTCAGTGTTTTATAAAAGCTTCCTCTGCAATTTCGACTGCTTTAACGTTGATTTGGGATTGCATAATTATTGCTGAATCCATTTCATTTTATTAATGACATCTCATTGCCTATTTGCCCGCATTGTAGGTTTGGGGACATCGTTACCACTTATCAGCGCTTGGTGGAGCACTATCAACAGCGTGTTAATGTGAAGGACGAACTGGTTCGGCTGCTGCATGAACGCTCTATTGAGCTCGGACGTCTAGACAAGCCCGTAGCGCCAGCCCTTGACGAATACAATTCTCTTGCTGTCCGTCTGGCAAGTGCTTATTTACTGAACGCATAGTTGTAGAAAGTAAATAGTTCAAGTGCGAGTTAACGTTCCCTAGTTTACTTGTAAGCCTTAGCTTTTACTAGGTCGTTAGGCTATCTTTAAAGGGGGTTACAAGCCTATGATAACGTTTTTGTTGTTTGCAGACTGATCCCTCGTTGCCGCAGCTGAAGATGCGTTCCTACCTTCATACCTTTGATCCATTGAAGGAGATTCCTGTTATTTGTTCCGAACTCGCTGATGTCGAGGCCAAGCTAAAACGCTCAGCGGAATCTAGCGCGGCTGAAGTCGCTCGCAAACGTACTGAATTGGAAAGCTTAGAATCAAATCTGAACAAGAAGGTGGGCTTCGAGGTCTTGTTTCCAGTTATGATGGGCAAAAATGTAGTTTACCAGGGATTTATCATGCCATCATGTCCATTAATTTTGCTTTGAGCATTATTAGCCGCAGAGATCAGGGTGGATCAGAGTATCTCCCTGCTTTTGGTCCAAATGTTGTGACTTGTAAGCCGCTATGTATTGTTTGACAAAAGCATCCACCCAAAAGCTTGATAAAATTTTAATGTAATTATACTGCGTAATGGGATGTGAAGGTCTACAATCCCACATCGGGAAGAGGTCTTCACTTTGATTGCACCCTATTTAAGCATCCTATCTAAGACGCCATTGGAATCATTTATCCATCAGACGGAAGAGCTGGATAAGCTGGAGCGGGACTTAATTGAATCGGAGAAACAACTTGAGGATCTAAAGCGGCAGGCATTGTCGAAGAAGGAGGCACTTGATCAGTGGATTACCGAGACGGACGTAGCAATTTCGGAGGCGCGTCAGTCGGCTGATGCACGGCAACAGTATCTGAAAAGTCTACAGACCGATATTCAACAAAATCAGGTTTTTTGTCTGGTGTAACTAACTCGTTAACCAGTTCCATTTCAGTTGTTTTTTTTTTCGAATTGTGAATGGTCATTAATTTGGCAGTTGAATGTGCTTTGTTAGTATGGTTGGTTGGTTGTTAGCTTTTGAGAACCAAATTTAGTTTTTCTGACGCCATAGTTTTTGTGTGGCTTAATTGATTGCTTGAATAGGCTAACCGTCTAAATCGCTTTTTCTTGACTTTACAGAAAGATTATGAATACTACCTTGATTTGAATCGGAAGATGAGCGTCTACGCGGAAAATTTTCGGAGGGAGGTGTTAGAATTTATGCATTTGCTGAAAGTAAGTACTCAATTTTCTCCAAAGGCGTTCTTCCCGGCATGCATGATTTTGTTATCTTACTCGAGTGCTGCTTTTGAAACTTGGGTTTGTCGTTGCCAGCCTTGGATTTGATTAGGATATTCGTTCCGCTTGCCACTTCTTAAGCTCATCGATCTACTTCAACAGGCTACCAGTCATGCAATGCATGCCATAAGAATCGACACTACCTATTTTCACTGATGGTCCACTCTGAATTCTTTCTTAACTAAACGAAACCTTTCCGTTTAACGTGAAATAGTAAAATTTTTGTGCATATTGTGGTGACTTCATGATTACCTCGATTTCACTTAGCAATAAACCTGTTATAGCGAAACATTTCTGTCTGTTGGAGATCTTTGACAGATAGGTGGGTATGCGCCCTCAAAATGTTTTACTGAGGACATGAGCTCCAGAACGTGGGCTACAGCAGAAATTAGTTTCTTTCCCTCTGAATAGGAGCGTCTGCAAGAGAAGGCGGATCGACGAAGTGCAGAGGAGAGCAAGTTCGGGGAAAACATGGAGGAACTAGAGTCAAAAGTATCCCACCTCGTCAGCCGCACTGAAGGCCTCATCAAAGAAGCCAATCTACTCGCCAAGAGGGCCTCCGTCTCTCCTCCTCCTTCCTGACACCCACGTCCTCTTGCCGGTAGAATTTTTGTAGCAAATGGACACGAATCCGACGTTTTAATACACGCATCACTGCAAGTGCTCTAAACTTAGATTGCCGAGCTTTTGGTTAGTACTTTTAGTCTTCACGAGGAAGGAGTGCCTGTTTCTTTTCGAGGCGAGAACTCCACTATTGACGATCTGATGAGGAATTCATATGCCTGTACAGTGGGACTGCGAACTCTCACCCACATCTGCGGTGCCTCTCCAACTAGTTAAATAATATTTCCTTGTCCCTCATTCTTTTAATCTCTGGTGGTTGAAAAAAGGTTACAAAGGGGTCACTGGAGTTTAGTGGAAAGTCTTCAATACTCTAAGTAGGTTTGGGACTACCTCCAGTTCTTAATTATGAGGTTTCAAGTGGGATGGCTTCTTGGCTCAGTAGCAACGTGCAACTCGCCGTGTTCACTTTCGCAGAAATCCTTAAACATATATGGATATTGAAAATGAGGGGACATGGAATAGCAGCCCCAATCTACCAATTCCCCGTTCTTCGGAAACCGCAAGCTCAACATTTCGGACGGAGAACCGCAAACTTTATTATTACATAAAAAGGCTGTACACGAATGTCTAGTTATCAGTAAAATTCTCGGGGTCGATTTCCTCGCTGTCGTCACCTAAAACAAATGCAAAGTAGCGAGTCCTTTCATACGCAAAAACTACAAGTAGTAGCAGAAATGCCTGATAGGCTACTGTTGTCGTCGATGTGTCCAGCGCGCGCGTAAAAATGAGTGGGAAGAGTCAGGATCTGTGAGACACGTCGAATGGCAAATGTCGACGAAGTAGTACGAAAAGAGCAGGGGAACGTACCCTCGTTGCCATTCTCATAATCTTGAACGCTTCCGAATTCACCTTCGGATAAGTCTTCCGGATCAGGGTTCAGAGCCTGGCACTCTGCAATCGCGTCATAGAGGTCATCCAGGTCACGTTGATCAGGCAATACGAAACGAAGACTGAAGATAGTCTTTTCCTCATCGATGCCGTAGTCTCTATCTTCCTCATCGCTGTTTTCTAAATATAGTGGCCAGACGTACCGGTGAATTAGCCAAGGGGTTCTTACCAACCCTAATTACAAGCATGAGTTTGTGTGAGTAGTAAAGAGGACAAGTCACACCAACCTTCATCATCGACGTCCATTCCGTTATCACCACTACCAGATGGCGGGGGCTCGCCGTTTGACCAAACTCGTTCCCCATCAACCATAAGAAAGAGATGTGGATGAGGAAACTTAACATTTTCGTGCCCACCATAAGGATCACGACTGACAGCATGAAGGCAGATATTTGGGTAAAAGAGGGAGAAGCGACGATTTCCACCATCCCAATCTACAGAGCTACAAATAAAAATAACATAAACAAGCACTAATCAGCTATGAGTTCGCAAAATGAAGCATTCCAAATAAAACAACCTACCTTTCCTTGACCACCAGCTTTCCCTCATCCAAAAGCCTGGTGTCCTCGTAAAAGGAAACACTTTCCTTAACAAGACGCACATCGTTACTTAGAGCACTCCCAAAGCTCATACTCAACTACGCGTTTGTTTGAAGTACCGCTGCCCTCGGACTGTTTAAAACAAATTGACATGTGTTTAATATGTAAAGGCGCTTATAAAAATCAAAATCTTTTAAAGTATAAGAACCACACGGTGAAAGTCATATTATGCAGAGTTCACCTAGCATTATGCTCTGGTCAGTAGAAACACGAATAGCATAGTAGCTTAAGTCGTCGTTGAAGCCGTGATAAGCCAAAGTAGAACAGAAATCGCTAAATTACAAAGGGTTCTGAGAGACTTCCCGTACATGGATTGCGCTAGCAGCCTTGAAGCAGTCCACAAATGAATACAAATTAACGGCATTATTTGGAATACTCGCTCAATAAAATACATTAAACTCATGGCCAAAGGCAGTTAACTCTCGTGGCTTACGACATTATAAATGCAGATTGTTGTAACCTTTTCTGCATCCTTGACGCATTCCCTCGTAAGTTTCCTACACTTCCTATTCATGCATAGTTCAAAGTTTCTTATACTTTCTAAAGTTCGCTTCAAAGAGACCATTTGATTTTTGGAAATTATAATGTCTAGATTGTAATGAAAGAACAACACTTGAATTTAGCGACAACTTTAATTTGCACTGCAAATATGCCTAATGAAATTCGGTTTAACTGAACAGTTCGATCCATTAAATCAAAAGTGAAATTGCTGTCTGACTTTATGCGTGCAATGATTGTGTTTTATAAGAATGTGCCTCGTTGACGGCAGGTGGGAACACAATTCGAACCTAGCACTTAATAATAAAATCAGGTAGTCCAAACAAGTTTGATCTCAGATGTTCACCCCCCTCGGTCCTCTGATGTTAATGTTAATGTTCTGACGTAACCAGCCTGTTCGTTCTTAGGGTGGCTGTAGGGCGGAGGACATGAGCAGGTTGGTGCTGCAATTTGGTTCGGATATCACTATAATTGCTTGATCAAATTTAGCTCCTCGTAATTTGACTGAATTCTCCAATAAGTTTTAGGTGTTCATCATGAATGCTTTACACCTTCAAATGAGGGCTGACCGGATTTGAGGAAGGTAGATGTCACTGCGTTAAATCAAATATGTCAAAGTAAAGCTTTCCAATTTGTTTGGGACTAAGCCGTCTTAGGGCTACGCGCTGTAATTTCTGAGAATTGTAAAAGCTAGTTTAAAGTATGTGCGTGGCCTATCAGAGCAATCACCTATATGAGCGATGCAAATGACCGATAAGTTGGGGATTAAGGGGATTTTGTTAATCCTCAATGTACGAACTAACTTTGGACCCATCATCTAAGTTGAAGATTAACTTTATATTCAGGCGATGAAATTCGAATTTAATTGAGCGCGATTTTAGGGTGGAGAGAAATTGAATCTCACATTAAATTTGCAAAAAATTTTTTTGGTTATAACTCACTGAAAGTGTCCTTCAATGCGAATAACTACGGTCTTGAAAAAGTTGTTGCAAAAAATAGATGAACTATGGATGTAGAGTGTAATACTTTGTTTGAACTACCGGTTTCAGTCAGGGTCACAGAGGTGGCCATATTGCCCTAGCCGCGTAGGCAGCTTATTTCCCTCTGCTTTCCCTTGCATTCGAGGGAGCCTCAGGACGCTACAAGGAGCTTCTTCGAACAGGATAATATGGAGGAGAGTCCTGTTTGTAGTGAGGAGATGATTCTAAGTTGGATGTATTAGCAATCCGAATGGTCACTCCATCATCTCTTTGAAGTTGACAGCTGATACACACGGTAATACTCGGGTGCCTCCATATACCCACTCCGTTACCGTTAATAACGGCGCTAGGTGGCCCATAATTCACATCATAACAAATACCACCAGCGGCCGAATTCTAATGTTTCAAAATTACACTGTTTACTCTTGCGCGAGACTTTCAGACCGAGATCATATTCATTAGATTTTAACCCTAGCATTAGTTTTAAGAGCTCAATTGTTACCAATTTTGGCCCCACTAAGACGGTTTTAAAGCTCACTCTTTCAAATCAATGTCTAGAAATGCCCCAAGACATACAAATTCATTGCACTCAAGAGCTATTAATAATTCCTCAATGATTTTATAGGGCAAGTGAGCGTTAAAAGCCATCCCGCGCAAAGATCGTTGCCCAAAATTTGAGCTGCAAAATCTCTATTCAGCGATGGCAGCAAAAAATTTGCGCTTCTCTTAGCGCCCCAAACCTTTGTCATAGTCGAAATGGTTCAAATCAGGGTGATAGAACATGCATTAGTAGTGTGCAGAAGAGTTTGGCGGCTGTTGGCATGTCCCGAAAGCCAGGCCACCGAGTAGGAGAACATCCTGCGGCGACTGAGTTACCCGCGTTCTTCGGTACACAGTTAAACAAAACACAAAATGTCAACGTGTGCATTTTAAACATTTACACCGATCCAGCCTGAAAGCGAGTACGACGAATCCAAGGTAAGCAAAAATAATTAGTGTTTGGTTACTTCAAAGAAGGCGTCATATTGCTGGGATCTCACTTTCATCGAAGTTTTCATGGCCATACCAGCAGAAAGAAGGGTGGTTTTCCATTGGCGTACAGGAGAATTGAGGCGGTTCCATGCATAGTCTTCCAGCAATACCGCCAAGGCGGCAGTTAAACCTCAGGAAACGGGTGGTCTGCACAACCAAATGACTAATAAAACAATTATAGAGCCATTAAATTGTAGGTTTGCTACCTTTGAAGAGTTGAAAAAGCGACAAATGATATATTTTACCATCGAACGAATAAGCGAGCCAAAATTTTCCCACAAAATTCACAAATATGTTTTAGGCAGAACCGTCATTTAAGCATGGGATATGAAATGGCGTAAAGATAAGTTAGCAGTAACAATTTGAGCACTGGTTTTGTTAAATATTTACTGTTTGAATGGTAACAGCTAAATACAACGGGGCTCGTTGAGATCTTTTTTTTTCGGTTATTTATGCATCCATCTTAACTTGCGAGAACCATTTAAGGTGATTCAATCCTTTTGTAATATGCTCTTTATAATGCTCAGCCCAAGGTTCGAATTGTCGGTCGAAATCATTTGGAGATAGATCTCATCAGAACTTACAGTTGGCACACCATTTCGGTTGAAAAAAAATTAATAATCTTATGGCGATACTTGGGCTCGAAGCAGGCAGTCAAATACTGGTATAATGTTAGGCATGCAAAAAGTTTTGCATTTCAATTACGAATGTTTGGATAAATTGTGGAACTATTGAAAGACAATAAAGTTCTAAAGACTTTACTGCAAACGGTGAAGTGTATAAGCCTAAATACAATATCACTTTATCTAGCCTATCTAGAGTATGCAAATGGACTCATTCATTTGAGTTTCAGTTATCCATAAACCTCATCTCGCACATAAAGGACAATGGGAACAATTGGGAGGTGCTACCTCCTTTCACACTGCTAGCGAGCCGACTGAAGCATGCACATCACTTCGTTTGGCGCATTCCGCATATTTTTAATAATGACATTTTAAGATGATAGGTTTTATGTAGCATTATTTAATATTCATGCGATCCCTTCCACCTTAAACTGTTTCAAATATTACGTCTCGGTAGTAATGGGCATAACTTAGGATGGAATTTGTCCACAGTGACTTACATTTTCTAAACACGCGAAGTCTACCCAGTAAGCAGGCATAAAACTTTGGGATGGAGGAGAGATTGTCCAGGCGCGGCGTCTGGAGACTAATCTGAAGGCGAAGGAAGACATGGTGTGCGAAGAGAACATGTATTTTCGAAGCACAGAAGGGCAGCGTTCACTGGTGTAACCCGGATGTTGTACCGCCCAACTAAAGTACCAGAGCGGAGCCTTAGGTGTCCGCAGGATTAAAAAGAAACAATCAAATTTTTACCCAGGTAACGAGAGCATTTCTGAAATAAGCTGCCTCAGCTTATTGTTTACACAATCATTTCCGATAAACATAATGTCTTTTTAAAGAGATGCACGCGCGGTAATGCTGCTGGGTAGCAAAAATAACACTTCTTAACCCTACTTTACCCGATGGCCGACTGAGGAGACTTAACAAATGACATTAACAAGTTGTACTTAAAGTAAAGCTAATTTCAGTTATTGGTGTGGAAAGATGTAATCTATGAATGAAATTTCAATTTCACGGGTCAACCACGTGACCGCACGACACAGGGTGGCGTGCCCATTAAGATGCCACTGATAAGTGGAAGATTGGTTGATAAATTAGTCAACTATAAAGCTCTGTGGCCAATTTTACTTTCAAGCCCAATGTTTTGAGTTAATATTGCGTAAAACAACAATAATTTTTTTACTAAACGATGTCATGCAGTAACGCGTATTTAATTTGTGGGACTGAGGATCCCTCAAATGAATTAAAAAGCTATTTTGGCCGTACCTGTATGAATGAGAGAGGATAGAAATAGCATCATGAAAGATCAGCCAATATTGCGGTTAGGGAGATAATCAAGTACTCCCATCACCCAGGGCTAAATTGTAACGTTTGCCTAGCAAACTTGTTACCTTATTTAATACCCTAAAGGTGCCAAAAAGCGGACATCCAGTGCTGGGGTACATTTTGAGCGGGCAACTGCACGTACGTCCGTTCTCACGTGACCCGCAACAGCAATTGCATCACCACAGAAGGCACGAGAGTCCATTATCCCATTGAGGGGATGGCGGTGGGTTTGGCCTCAGGGACAAAAGCAGGCCGAGCGGCGGTAGCGATGGCACTCTGGTTGGGGTAGAGAGTAATGAGAGCGAAGCACTATTGCTACACTTTCACGCGTGGCCGTAAAAACGACTTTCTCTCTACAGAGACTGTGCGTTGGTGTAGAATTGTGTATGGCTTAAATAGACTCCTATTTCTTGGGCGACATATGCGGGAATCAGTGACATGTCAAATTAAAGGCAGGTGGGAATGTGAAAAGCCCATGGAAAATGGACCCTAACTCTTGATAGGCACTCAAGAATAGAATTTCACTTACAATTTACATTTGTATACCAGGTCTTTTGCCCAAATCGAGGCTGAGCTTGTAGTGTCCGTACAGTAGTGGTTTGTCCCCGTAAGCCCTGAAGCTCTATCGTTTGCCAGACCCGAAAGTCATGGTAAGAACACAGTAAAACGATGCTTTCCTTTAAGGTTTAATGCTACGCAAGAGCCTGAGCAAAACGTGGCTCAGCAAGTGAGCACTACCTTCCCTCTTGTGATGCTGACAGCACTTTGTATAACCAGTTTTTCCTTCATTATTGGGGCAACTCTGAAGCAGGTAAATTTTAAACCCAGCTTGAATTCTTATGGCTTGTTGTTGAGAACAATTGAGATTAAGTTGCCGAACAGGGGGTTTCTTTCAAAAAGATATTTATGCATCTTCTTCGGTAAATAATGAGGCAGCGATACCACAAATATTTTACTGAACCATAATATGTGGGTACTTTTATCAATTTCAATTTTAATTAATTTTAAGCTGTGACCACAATAGCACTTGTGTTTTACTGCCGTTAAGTACATTCTATCATTTAAGTGGACTGTTTTTACTTTAAAGTGATCCAAGGGTTATGAAGCGTTCAGGCGATAAACGGAAGTCGCCGACATCTGAGGGCCACGAGGCAGGCAGACGGATTGATTTGGGTAGCAGAAGCAAGGCAAAACAACAGCTTCACTTGTAAAAAAACATGAAGAAATGGATGTTGACACTAACTTTGGGTGAAATGGCGAAGAGGTATCAAGTGCATCCGCGCGTTGGCAGACCTTATCCCCCATGCAACGCATGGCTGGTGCTGCTAATGTGGACACGCCTGAGCGCTGCCGGTGAGCGACGTCTGCTTGCCCACGTGCCTGGAGCCCAAGCCAAACTGCGCGCATGGCTGAAGCCACTGTCTGAGGAATTAAGGCATATTTCAGCTTGACGCTAGGTTGCGCTACTTACTCAACTTAAAAAGTGGCTTGCAAAACAAAGGAACGATTTCCTATTAAAGCATGGCAGAAATAACTACGCTTCAAAAACGGACCTAGTTTAAGCAATTTATTTGAAAATGCTATTTACTCGCGCCGAGATCTCCAACGTTGGCAACAGCTTTTAAGCAAAATGTCCCAAATGCACTAGTTGTTGCTAAACTTTTAAAATCCTACTTTGAGGGAAAAAGGATTCATGATCTTGTGATGGTGCAAGCAAGCTTTGCGAGAGGATCCAAATAATCACACGAATGCACAACTCAGATGCACCATTGGGAGTGACACTGAAAAGGCCGCCATATCAAATTTCGGCCCAAGTACTTACCACCTTCGCCAGCTCCGAATGCGGAGCGGCACCACTGTCAGATAGGGTAGGAAAGATAACAAAGCTTACTATGACCCGACCTTTATCCAATCTATGATTTTGATTAAAGGAGGTCACTTAACAGTGGAATAAGTTGTCAGTGCAGACAATTCTCGAGAGAAAACTGCATTGTCGAACAGGATAGAATTGAAGGTGTGCTGACCAACCGGCTTGAATTCTCATCTCTCTATGCTCAACTAACAGCTCTCCCTCTGCTCGAAAAGATTTTGCGATTAAGGAAAAATGGAACGATTGAAAAAGAAAATTTCTACTGTTTATGAATTTGAGACGAACCTGTTTAATAATTTAAGAGGTTACCTCCAAGTAAACAATGAAAAGAATACGTTCCTATTTCAAATTTTTAAGAAAGAAATTAATGCACGAATTGTGAAATTTTACCAATAAACAAAAAAAATGATTTTAATCACAAATACTAGCATCATACAGCGAGAAGGCCCTACAATCTTATTTCGGAAACATTAGAGCTTAATTGTGCGAATTTTGCTGTTACAGACAAGACGCAACAGATAATAAGGCGGAAATCGTGCTGATAGCACTTAAACGCAAAGTAGGCCTTGAAAATCAGTTTCTGGATTTTCACTGCAGAAACATAATTATCTCGAAAAAGAAAAGACTTTTTAAGGGTGCGACGAACAGCAAACAATTTCCATTGGTGATGATAGACGGTGAGCTTATCAACACGGCTCCTAGCTAATCTTACCTAAAGGCCAGCTGAAATGTCGTGTACAGAAGTAAAGGAGACACGCGGATGCCTGAGTGACACTAGTAGTACGCAGCGACTTTTACCTGAGCGAATGCACAGCATAAAAAGCTTTTGGTTAAGTCAGCTTGCCAAATGATGCGTAATTCCAGCGGCTTATTTGGAACGGAGGGCGCGTGTGCAACCAACCCGGTGAGGAGGCGGACATTTGGCTGCAAATTCAGATTTGAGATGGCAGAATGCCTGTATATTGTCACAACGGCTTTAGTCACTAGTTTTATTATACTAACTGGGAGATTGGACACAAGTAAGAGTGTGGATGTCTATGGTTATTACTACTGAGGAATATTTGCGTCCATTAGCCCAATACTATCAGTAATAGAGACTTGATTTTGACGAAAAGGATGTCACCATAGGCAAAGAATAGCAACGTTAACAAGGGGCTGCATTACTACAATTACCTACATCATTTATTTGTTTCAAATGGTAAAGAAGACTTCAGAAAAAGTGGATTTGCTGCTTCCTACAGACTTGCAGATACAAAAAGCTGCTTCATTACCACCGGCGCTAGTGCGACTTTAAAGGGAACTTTCAAAACCTGATACTTAATCCACAGCCTGTACAGTCGCCAGTCCTAATAATAACATTTACACAAAATCGCAACATTGTGATATGTCTCAGCCTGTACCCAAATTCTGAGACGGTCTGAGAGCCCGGTGGATGCTAAATTTGTCGCCGACAAAGTTTGCGACACGACTTGCGCGGTAGGTTTTAAAAGCGTATCCGCCTAGAAAGGAAATGCAAATGATTGATACAATGTTTTGAAGGCGCAAACACCGTCCCGTTTGAAGAAGTTGCAATCGCACTTTTACCAGACTGCTGGTTTATTAACGAAGTTCAATACCTCCTACAGTAAAGCAAACATTTGCTCCATTTGTTACCAACACGTGCACGCATTCACAAACTCATCGATGGAAAAGTGCGTAAAAATGGTAAGTCTGTAATTTGAAATCCTGACTTTGTATGCTTGAGTACTACAAGATTTGACTTCCGTAATAGTATAATAAAATTAACCTATTTTTTAGGAATTAAGTCAATTCAGACATGTATTTTAAACATTCTGACACTAAGAATACAGTGGAATTTGTCAAGCCTCATCTAACTTGATGAACAAACTTTTTAAACAAGTTTCTCCCGGCAACAGCTAAACCTAAGACGTCATTATTACTCTGACCTTTTCAATACAATTCCGGTTATGATGTTGAACGGCGAAGTAATGCTTGAAGAAGGACTTCAAGGGATCAGTGAACCATTCCACCTGCACCTACTAGCCATCCGAGTGGTGCACTCAAAAGTAGAATGGACACTGAAGCACTTGTGAGTCTGCAAGAAAAAGTGAAAAGTATAATTAGTGTTCTAGAACCTCTCTGAAGACGAAAAAAACATAAGTTCCGGGGGAAATACATGCATGTATTTGTCATGCTGCAAAAATTGGGGCTACTGGCATGGCTTAGAGCCCAGCCCACCAGGCAAAAGCGCTCCTTCACCAAAAACAAGAGTAAAACAACCAGCGTATTGCAACATGCCTGTTTTAATAAAAAAAGGATTACTTTAGAAATGAAGCACTCGACATAACTACCTCGAGGCTTATTTTCGGACGTGCTTTGAGTCGGTGTCTGGTTAAAAGGTCTGGTGGTAAGAGACAGAGCGTCCACAAACAAGCTTGTTTGTTCATTACCCTATTGCTAATGCTGGGCAAAATAGCTTTCCCACAGGTGCTCAGCATCTGCTTTTAAAGAATGCAATTGTTGCAATAAGATTGGCCGAATCGCGCTCATTTAGGCTTGATAAAACTCCAAGCTTGCTCACCAACTTGAAATCGGAATGGCGCTGATAAATATGCATAACTGATGTACGAACTTGCAAAGGAGGTATAAAAAATTTACTTTTGATGAGTTGTTAGGAAGTAAATTGTAATGGATCATAAGTTGGCCTTAAAATTTCACAAGGCAGCTAATATGGCTTCCCGAGAACGCGCATTGCTGGCGTGGCCTGGGGATCTTGCTGCCCGGCGGACGTACAATCCGCCGAGAACTGAATGCCCGTGCCGCCCAGCCACAGAGTCGGACAAGCTGCCGAAAGTGAAGTGAATGCAGGCCTAGGTGAATTAGGATGGCTTAACAGTTCCCATTAGCGAGGAAGTTGCATTGGACGCAATATGCCTTTACGCTAAAAACTAACGTTTTCATTCTCTTAACTTCTGGGGAAATGCTGCACATAATTAGTTAAAAATAGCTCCAATATAGCATATGAAAGCATTTTGAAAATGTAAAACAGTCGGTAGCAGCACTTTCATAGAAATGTTTTGTGCCTAATTTTCGAATCTAAAAGTGTTTCTGGTGTCCGGAAACAAAAAATGGCCAGTAGAGTAAATGTGTTACTTGGTAATGGGTCACAAAGGTTTCCCGATTTGCGAGGTTTAGCAACACGCAAGGTAAATATAGAGGAAGTTTCTCAAACAACTTTACGTTAAATTGGTGAATAAATTGTACAACTGAACACGTCCCACCAACTGTCAGGGGGGAAAATTATCAGTAAATGCGCATAATGAGTTCCGGTGTGACGTATTCAATGCATGGATTAAAATATATAAATAATGCATTTATGGTAGTTTATTTGTATACATAGCATCCATGAGGGATGAATGCACGAACCAGTGTCAACGATATTAGTGACAAGAGTATTCATAAATACGACGAAATCGTTGCAAAGCCCGAGGGACATATGGTCCACATCACGAGACACATCGTTGGTTTCTAACCTTAGTTAAATGTCCAGATGTTTCGATGATGCAACAGACACGAGTGGAAAAGATTTCCTTGATTAAGCAGTTTTAAGGAGGCAAGTTACAGTCCCGAAAACTTCAAGGATAACTTGAGACAATGTTTATTACAGACAAGATAATGGGCTTTACATTGAACAAGGAAACTCATTAAAGCGGAATGTATGAGAAAACCTGTGCACGTGGGAAACGTTTTTTGCTGAAACCACATGTACAAAAATACCAGTCTTTAAGAGTTATAGATGAAAGATGGGCAAAATGCTTTCTACTTCAAGAGCTTCTCGTAAATAACGCGGGTTGAATCCAGAATCCCAATTTACCTTTAAGGTCATTCGTGACACTGAAACCCTTAAGTGCTTATCTTAGCCACTTAACAACGCCAAGTTTAATCAATTTAATACATTTACATCCGAATGTAGTGCTATTTAGGTTTGGGAAGGGAGCAAAATGTGCGCGTATGTATGTCTTGCTGTTCGCACGATGGTTTGTGTGCGCTCGTTCCTGAGACGGCTCCCACATCGCCTTCACATTAACTGCCAAAGTGGCAGTAAATCCACTTTCACATCCCTGGAGTGAATAGACTGAAATTAAAGCTAACTTACTTCCTTTAGCGAATAGTGCATCACTGCAGTTGGAGCGTAGCCCTATTCTTTAGAGGGAGCTTTGAACAATCCAACGCAGTCCCGTGATTAAAGTCCGAACGCTTTAAACCATAAAATTCAACGTATCTAAGTTTTTAAAAAGTACTCAAATTTGGAAAAATCACGTAGGTAAGGATGCAATTAAATTGATTTCTCAATGCAAAGACTAATAATAGCGGCAGTTGCTGGTGCAAGTGACTGCCCACTATCTAACCGAAGCATGTGTGAATAGACAAACAAACATGCACTCAGCAGTGTTTACTACTTTTTAAGTTACACGCAAGAAATGGCTACACCCACCAGCCACAAATGCTGTTCTTTGAATAATTAGCTGAAATGTTATTGTGTTTGTAGGACGTGTAAGTTCATTTCTTGAAGCCAGTGGTTAGTTTATTTTCCAATGTTTGGAAGTGGATTGCCGCCCACTACCTTCATTACTGCAGTAAATCATTGAGAACTCCGCCTCTAGGAGTGGTGGTTGCAAGCTAATGCACAAAAATGAATAGTATTTATTTAAGGGAGGGTCTCATCCGGAGTTTTGCATTGCTCTGATGCAGTATGCATCAAATGACTCTCCAACGCCCAGGAATAGCTGGTCGGTGGGCCTGACTTTCAAAATGAACCAGTGTGATCAACTTCAGAACTTTCAGCCAATTATGATATCCGCTTTTGTTGACGAATTTAATGGCAGCCATCTGCCACATTTTAAAATGTGTTTAGCAAAATAAAACCTTTTCTATGTGAAGTCAACAGGGGGCCAATCATCAGCCGTGGAAATGTAATTAAGCGACCTGTTCCATGTCACATCAGGAGAGACTTGCTAATGCCAAATTATTCTCAGACATTACTAGTATGATAGAGTCATAACTCACGCCGTATTCAGCAACGATGTGAGCAAATAACTAGACAGGCGTTGTTCTCGGGACTACGAGGATCGAAGGTAAAATATCATTTGTTTATTTGCTTATTAAGGCTAACAGGATTCATAACCACACCGTTTGCAAGGAATTAAGTTAATAAAAGCTTCTAGAAGCTTTTATGTAATTAAGGCAATTTCTTGATAAACAGTTGTATCATAATGACACGTCTAACTAAAGTCCATAAATTTAAGACATTCCAACTGTACCAACCAGTGGGAGACAGGCATGAGTGCACAAAGGTTCACTAGTTGTATTTACGGATGTTTTAGGTTACCTTTCAAACTTATTATCGAAAAAGCGGACAAACACGACCTTTTGGCAATGTGTCTACGCCTTTAGCTATAGTTAACTGTCGGAGGGTTTCACAACAAGGTAAGTGTTTAGCGAGCGTAACATACAAAGACAGCCCTCAGTGGCTCTATCTTTTTGTATAGGACTGACAAATTTCGTCAGTTTAACAATATCCTTTCTAAATTTTAAATTCCACACCCCTTATTGGACACCTTCACGCAGACTGTAGAATTATTCATGATAGCATGGTTAGCAGACGCTTACCGACGAAATGGAAACCGATGCCCTTAAAATGTCACCTCTTTATCCAAAGTCTCGCATGCTGACTCACGACGTAGCAAATTTGATGCAAGGGGTCAGAACACCGCTAGACCGACCCACTGCACTAATCGAAAGGCGAATTCGTTTAGCCCACTTTCTCAGCCAGCCAATCAGGATGCGGCTACAGCGACCCGCGGACACATACACGCGTAAAAGGCAGCCCGGGCATCAAAACATACAAAATTGTACGCTTTCAGTGGCCAGTGCCTGCTTATCCACGAGAAGAGAAAAATGAAACGACAAAACGTTCGCACCCTGGCCCTCATTGTGTGCACATTCACCTACCTGGTTCTCGGAGCAGCCGTCTTCGACGCTCTCGAATCGGACATGGAGGGCACGGAGAAGGAGAGACTACAGGCGCAGGAGAGAGAGTGGCAGCGGAGGTACAACATCACCGCGGAGGATTTTGAAAAAATTACCCAACTGGGTATCCAGTTGAAGCCCTATCGTGCTGGGACGCAGTGGAAATTCGCGGGTGCCTTCTACTTTGCCACAACGGTCATAACGACAATTGGTGAGTTCTGTGATGACGTGATCAAGTTTTGCCAAATGTTGCGGATGCACAAGTAGGCGAAATATTCTGCAGCGCAGTCTCACATACATGGAGAGCTGTCGATTTTGATAAATGTTAAGTGAGTCATACTGGAACCGTTTCATCTGCTACTGGGAGCTGACAAATGAACTTAACTAACTGACTTCTTCATAATTGCCAAAATCACAAAAAATTATTTCCTTCACTACAATAAAAAGACAACTGATCGACGATGCAGAATAGCTTAAAAACCGAGTAAACAGGAAGCTGGAAGCGATTATTATACATTAAAATAAGATACGTTTACAGAATGGTGTAAGCATATTTTTCACAACTTGTTTTCGTTGCCTGGATATAGCAATGACGCACATCAGTTTGACTTCATTTGTCCCCTCTAAAAGTGCATTTTCAGTTTGATAGCTTGCCTTTTTTACCGCTCTTGAGAAGAGCGGACTTATGAGGTATTTATTACTTCCTAAAAGCGTGCCTCAGTTCAGGTCACCAAAGCTGATGACTACCGACTGTTAGAACCTGTCCCAAAGGCAAGTTGAAATACTTCTCCCCAAAGCTTATTAAAATGTGAAGCACAGTGCTGCCTGAATGAAGAAAAATTTTGAGCGACTTGCTTACCCCTATTTGACTGATTACTGCAACAACGCCACTTCTTCCCAAGGAAAATTGCGTCGCGGTAGCCTTTTTTGCGTTTATGCGGCAATTGGTCTGGCGGTTCGTTTTCGAAAACATGACAAAAGCGTTGCAGTATAGAACGACCGTAAAAACAGCGGATGCTACGAGTCTCAAATTTAATTCAAGCCGTATTGGTGGGACATTCACAGTCTACTCGTGGGTCCGTAATCCCCATTAGAACCGAACAGTGGGAAACACTCCCATTTAAAGGTGCCTCTTAACTGCCTGCCACAGGGCGATTACGCGTCCCAGCGTTTCGCACTGAACGACCGGTGCAGTTGGTGCGCTCATTACTTTGCAAAAAGGTAGCCATAAAATGGAACCTTATCGAGTCCATTCAAAAAAATACTGCCATGAAGGCATGAAAGCGGTGAT
Source organism: Taenia hydatigena (assembly GCA_036345935.2). Taxonomy (NCBI): domain Eukaryota; kingdom Metazoa; phylum Platyhelminthes; class Cestoda; order Cyclophyllidea; family Taeniidae; genus Taenia; species Taenia hydatigena. The sequence goes on from JADWOT020000009.1 coordinate 7,065,185, forward strand.
AAACTAGTTTGAAACAGGCATAACAGGAAAAATGAATTGCTTGTGGTTATTAGGGTGTAATTATGGGTGCTATTGACTTCCTAAGGCTATTTCACTTGAATAACGATTTGTAAATAAGTATTTTTCAAGGCGCTGCGATGTGACATGTTGGCGAGGGATGAATAGGGAGGAAAAGTCAATGTCATTTTAGTGCTCCCAGTTACCAACAGAATGGAGCCTTGAAAACAGTAGTCAACTCCTTGAAAGACCGTACCCGCAAAAACAAAATAGAAGAGGTCGGTATATTCAACGCCATATTTATCCGACAATGCCTTAGACGTAGGGAATGGACCCTCAGGTTGGATGGATTGAAATGACATATTTTGTGTAAGCACTATAGATGCGTGGACTTTACGACGATCGTTTTTACTAATGGTTGATTGGTTTTTTTAAACTATGAAAAAATTTAAACTTTGAAATCATGAATGAAAGTGGTGGCCTGAAAGGGGTCTTTTGATATCCTAAGCACAGTTGTTCACAGGTAGAGTTAAGTTGATCCTGCTAACACTTTTTGAGGAATATGATGCATGACATTCAATTTGGCATTACCCAGTGGTGTATTAATCGCCTGAATCTGTTAATGAACAATTTTGAGAACTATTGGCTCAGTATTAGCAGCTATGGATTACCATCTTGAACCCAACCATGCATCCATGGAATTAGCTATTTTAAACACACAAGTCTCTGCGGACACATCGATTTTGACTCCCACTTTTGCAGTAAATACCGCATTGTTCACTGCGATTAATGTGTGCTCTGTTGCTTAACGCTTGAATTACAAAGATGAACGTTTCTTTAAAAAGCATTTAGTAAAATCGAGACAAAGCTACACCATAAATGTGGTACTGAGAGCAGGTGACTGGTCCTTTGACTGACTCCGATATCTGATCTGACAACTCGGGCTGCCTTCGACTTCAACATGCTCACACTTCAAGTTGCGTGACATGTTGATTGTAGTTACAAGTACACAAGCTTGCACTTGACGACTAATAAATATGTAATGCCATGAGAAAAATTTTGCTAAACTGAACATGCCTTCGTTTTTCAGCATTGAGTAAGTGATTGCTGTGCCAGATGGAACCTTGAAAGAAATGCTATGCATTCTGCAACAGCATATAATGCCTTGCCTAATAGTGGGTGCCGTTAGGTCACTTCGGAAAAACAACGCAGTAATTTTTATTCCTAATGGCATTAATTTGCTAGGGAAGCACATTCCGCTACTTTATTGTAGTCGTAAAGCAGACAAATGCATGACTAACCCTAAACGCATAAAGACAATTTTACGAGCTGCACAGTAGAAAGCTGAGCCTTTTTCGTTGGCCTACTATCCTGCATTGTGGATAGTCCAAATTCCGGTCAAGAGCTCTCTTTGCTTCAAAGGCAGAGGTGCGCCTTAGGGTGACGCCATAGCACATTTTGCTCCGTGGTCGACTCACTCTGAAATTAAAAGCTCGATCTTAGTGTATTGTTGAAAGTGCTGACATGTTTGTCAGTACACTGGCTCTTTTTTTTTACGGGTAGCTTTAAGTTACTCAATCACCCACAATGTCGAGTCATGCACAGAGAGTCTCGCCTTAAGTTAGCGTCCTGACCAAGTAATCGCTATTTTACAGCGTCGCGGCTTAGCGCCCGCCCACTCCCCACCCTAGAGGTGTTACTGGTCTAATAGCATCACAGATCGCGTGCCATTTTATTGAACAAACTGAGCTACAACTAATTTGGCCATTCCATTTTGATAAAAACAAATTGCTATAAACTTATTAGGTGTTTTGAACTTTCGCTTCAGGCTATGGGCACTGTACTCCCAAAACCGTGGGAGGCAAAATATTCTGCATGGTCTACGCTCTACCCGGCATCCCCTTGTGCCTTGTCATGTTCCAGAGCATTGGGGAGCGAATCAACACCCTCATAACGCGCCTTCTTCGTCGTATAATCAGTCTACTAAACTGCAAAAGTCGAACCGTTTCCCAGACGCATTTGATTTTTGTCAGTGCGAACGTTGTCACCATTGTCCTGACTGCTGGTGCTGCAGTGTTTGCTCAGTACGAAAAGTGGCACTATCTCGATGCGGTCTATTACTGTTTCATCACTCTTACAACCATCGGATTCGGAGACTTTGTGGCGCTCCAAAGGGAGGATTCATTGGCCAAACGACCTGATTATGTTGCTTTTAGTCTAATTTTTATTCTATTTGGTTTAACGGTGGTGAGTTCTGTGATGAATCTCCTTGTACTGCGGTTCCTTACGATGAATACGGATGATCAACGAAGGGACGACTTGGAGGCAGCAGCTCAAGCTCAGGAATTGAGGCGCCTTCATGGTGATGTTATTCATTCTGTCATCGGAATGACCAGTCATCTACCACCAAATTGTCATGATGACACGGGACAGGTCACAAATTCCATTCAGTGTAAAGAAATGTCACATGTCAAAGAAGTTAAAAGCATGAACCATCAACCTGCTAGGTATTCCTACGGTGGAGACGTAATAGTGGACCAATTTCATCCCATAGAGACTCATCAATCAGCAGTCATGCTACACGTGGAGAAGTATTTTCGGTCATTCGCGCGTCTCTTCGGCCACGAAAGTCATCAGAATGCCGGCTCACCAGCTGGAAATTTCCTTCAGAATATGGCAGATCGGGTGTCGCCAACTGCCTCATACACCGAATCAGAAATCTACGATGAGGAGTATTCTCCCTGGGTGAGCCAATCGAAGGAGAAGGCTGAACGCGAGCATGGCCAGCATATCTTCCGATTCACCGATTCATGCTACAGAAACCTGCGGAAATTCAAGGAATCAAAGGCGTGCATTAGAGCTGAAAATGTGGGATGCGAAACTGAAGTGGGCAGAGAAGCAATTTTAGTGCTTCAACGGAACTGTGAACAGGAGACTAAAAGTGAGACGTACACTGACCCGAACCCCGACGATTGCGAGTCACCGCCTCGCAAGTGTTTCCGATATGCCTCGTTTGAACGAGCGTCATTTTAACATGATCCCGTTTTTTGCCATTATTTTACTGCATTTCAACCGGTAAATGTTTGTATTCTGTGATTTTATCAACACACATTAAATATTTTACAAAACCTCCTATTTTTACTCGGTAGTCCATAACGCTATAATGAATGAAGCACGTTATCTCGCTCGATTTCAACACCTCAAAAACCATGCATTTGGAAAATTAAAGCGCATCACACCTCGATAGGCTCTTATAAATTTTCTGAGAATTGTTTTGGATAATTCCGAAGCTTTTCTGTATCAGGTAAATAGGGTCAATTGAGTCGATTTCGCCTGCCTTTTTACGGAGTGAAAGAGTTACCGCATGATGGCTACTACTGAAGTCACCCTATCTGATGGGTGAGATTCGAGGAGGGCCGCTTTCAGCAAGTCATCCTTCCAGACCTGTTTAGTCGTGCGTTTGTTTCAGCAGTGCGGTTTATGCCAGTATATACGTCGGTAGTAACGTATTCTTCCTCTGCATAGTCGTCACTAAAAATGTCTTCTTGTATTTGGCTATGCAGATGTGCCAATCTTTCGCTCTTTTACTTACTGAAACTGATAACTTCTGGTGAATAGTTCTTCAACTTATCATTGGAGGAAGCATTTTCTTTTAGAATTCTGGCTTAGGAATAGAGCACTTTCGATAGAGCTAGGTCTCTCAACTCACACATTTGCGTTAAATTCCCATTGCTAAATCAAACATCTTTTGCATTGAATCTTCTCAATTAATGAACCATTCTTTAGAAGAGAATGGGAAACCAACTATACTCCAGTGGTTTCCAAAGTTGCCATTTTATAATTTCAGTTTATAAGTACGGTCGCTTAAGTGTCACCGCTCTAGCCCTGATAGCATCTTCCCTCCTCATCCAAAGCAGACTCATTTATATTGATCGCGAGAACCTGCAATCCCCAAGTCATTTCAACTGTGAATAACAAATGACTGTGGAGAGGAAAAATGAAGAATAGCGGCGCACACATAATGGGATCCGTTGATGGGGATTTTAATTAGTCAGTAATAGTGTTACAATGAAGCAGATTAATTCCGAGAATTTTACCCGCTAAGACAAGTGATGCATCTCACCTCCTTGTACTCGTCCCCACCCACGTGTAGGTCCAGCGTCATATTCTTCCTTAGATTGAGACATTGCAGTTTTCATTTAATCTCACTACTGCGTCATTGAACCCCGCATTTAGAGCCTCTAAGGTCTCGCAATAATTGTTGTGAAGGTGAGTGTTTTGCAATGCAATATCAAACCATCTTTCGGTGTCTTGAGGCTACTTTCTACTAACAATATTATAGCTTAATAGCGGCAACCCTCTTTGACTTGAATCTGCAGCGCCTAACAACGCGCCAGAAATGAAGCTTGGGGATTCTTGGTGAAGTTGTATGCATTTTAAGCCCTAATTTTACTCAATTTAGTCTACCTCAAGGTTTCGAAACAGCCTTCTGTTGCAGGTAACGGTGCTGGGATAGCGGAAATATAACATAGCTTTGGCAAATGCACAGTCAAATGCTTGGGAGGAAACATCCTTTGAAGGAGGCGTTTTTATTCTTACCCTTCCTAATTTATATCCGGTCTCCATAGAGGTTGGGCAAAGTAAAGATGAAAAGGCACGCACCGGAAGAATGCCCTTTCTTTTGCATTTGGTTATAAAAACCAGCTTTTGGAAAGTAAACATTTAGATCTGGGTAGTTCGCACGCCATTTAAGTAGACTTAGAATACCCCTCGCGATTAACGAAAAAAACGCATTGCACATACTGCTTGTCACATGGAAGCAAAAAAGCCAAAATAGAAATTCACTTTAAGAAGCAGAAATACAACTGCAATCGCAAAATTTAGCTGCAATGAATCGGATGCAAAACTGCATAAATCATGTTGTGTGTTCCTTCTATTTACCTCAAGTATTGCACGAGATTTTACTACGGCTTTAGCATGGCAGCTGATTCACGCCTTAGATTTCGCCTTCGCTTGACGAGGAGGTTTATTTGAATAGGCAGGTACTAATCTCAGAGAGGTACTGTCATGGGAACTAAGTTGCTGTTTATTATTGGCGTTTGAGGACAAAAGGCACAACACCCATGCACCCATTTCGGGTGGGAAGGATTTTGCAGCGCTTTGTCGTTCAGTGCTTTGAGAGCATATGCAATCATCCATCATGAAGCCGATCACTGCTAGCGATTCCACCCAAACTTCTCTAACAATAACCTTTAATGGAAAGTAAAACTACTTATTTTTTACAAAATGGCCTTCCTCTTGTCTCTCATGTAATTTTTAGCACGCAATCCAATGAAATGTTATATCTTGGGGTTAGTTTTAATTAGAAGAAGCAAAAGAAAGTGAACATCCTATGCTAGAGCAAATAGAGGCTGCTAGTCATGTATTGATACGAATGCTCGTTGTCAAGTCAACTTGGGGTTTCCCATTTTTAAATTCAGGATTGACACTAGCAATCGAACCCATTTTGACTGCAAAAAAGAATTTTCAAAGCGATTTTGGAGAATACCTACATGAATAGGCTGCTAATTGTGAAAGTGAGTGTAAATGGGTAAATTGTGTAAATTGTCCTGCAACCCGCTTTCAGTGCTTCAACATAACCGCTTTGTAAGTGCAAATGCAGTTCAGCAAGAGGCTAAAGAAACAATTTGGTGAGAGAAATCGTTCAGACAAGAAATAATAATAATAATGGTAACATACCTAAGTGCTGGAATACCGCGAAACCGCGCAGTTTTGCAAAAAGTGAGGGAAGTTAGTAGGCCTCCTCCTACCAATAGCAATGCTGTTAAAAAGTTGACCCTCCAAGTCACCTGAAGTCCCAACAAATGGCTATTTATTAATGGCCTTAGGTGGCACTCTCTCTAGTCGGATCTGACTTTTAATCACTACCACAACAACGATGAGAGTTGGAAGGTCTGTTTGTCGATGCTAATGCACGGGGCCGCCTTGACAGTGCCACTGCGACTCCACCCCTGAACAACTTTCTGCGCATCGTCTCACTGTAGTGCAATTGATCCCATCAGACTCATCGAAACACACTATGAATTGCCTTAAATTTGCTCATTTCTTGCATAAATACCATGCACATTACGAATTATGGCGAGGATGAAGCTTTTAAACTGTTTGACAAGTTTTAACGTGTTTTTTTGTGAAAATTTATAATAACTTACTGCAGACTGAGGTAACTAAACGGGTTTAGGGTTGAATAACAAGGATAAGAAATTCCGCACCCTTTTATAAATCGGATTGGTGGGCCAGTTGGCGTAGTGGTTGGAGCGGGTGCTGGCAGCTTGAGCAAAAGGCGAGTCTTTCGTTCCAATCTTTTTCCTTATGGAATACCATTGTGAACCAGCACAATTCACGTTTTTACGATTTACGTGGCAAGTGGGTTAGGTTAAACTGTTGCAAATCAACTTGAGTGCGCAAATAACTGGCTCTATTCGTTTGATCATTTCACCGTTTTTTGGCAAGTTAGACGTAGACCACACATTAAGTTTCTCAAATAAAAGTGCTATTTCGCCGGCGATTTTTCGTTAGAATTCAACTTTACTGGGATGGTAGAGAAGAAGACGATGCCCGTTGAACGAATACTACCGCTAGAGTGAATCCGCTGCAACACCCTCCTCAAAATGCTCAGCACGGGCGGTGAAGTTACTCGCACTGGCAGTTTCGGTACATATCAAATAAATTTAAAGATTTTTTGCAAAACGTGAAATTTTTTCATCCTTTTAACATGGCATTACCGGTAAACCGTCGAAAAATAAACTCTATTTGTCACATATGAAGTGCTGATTTGTTTGTTTAATCGGACATCTCAGACTGAGTCTAGCTTTGGAAACTTGAATGCTGCAATGTATCCTTATGTGTGCTGACAGTAAAACAGCTGCATCACCAATTGTCGGAAGTCTCCCCTCCTTTGCCACTACATCCACGGCCATGTTTGCCTCTCCTATCAGTTGAATTGGCGACACAGCTAGTGTGAGGGGCATTTGCACTACTGCAGCCTCGGAACGCTCCCATTACAGTATCAATCCACTCTGCTTTGAACTGCCTAATTCGGATTTGAAATAAAAATTCATTTCTATTTTTATTTACATACAAATGTGTGAAAATTGAACGCAAATCCTCTCAAATCTGTGAGTCTGTTTCTCCATTTACTGAATTTCTGAATAATTCGGTGATTTTGATGCCCTTCCATAAAGTACTAAAGTTTATAGTTGTACACAAAGCTAGCAACTTTAAACAGTTCATCATGTGAATAAACAATTACCTTAACAACGATCAAAACACTGACGCAAGTGTTCCTTTTAAAAGGCAAACATAAACGCGCGATTGGAACGGAAGATATACCATTCCCTATGGGGGCACTTTTTGTTATAAAGATGGTGGAGTGGTACAAATCACGTAGAAGAACGAGGCACGAACGGCCATCCACAGCCGCCTCTGTTCCCTTGTCTGCATGTTGCCTTCCTCCTGGTTGGATGACTATTTCCACCCTGTAGAGAGGCAATTCGGAACAACCCGACAAACCATCGAATCAGTATGAAGCAGAAGGCGTAGTAGGGTGCTCTCAGCTATACTATTGCGTGATAAAATCTACACTCTAAGTGGGTAATTAGCTTCACGATATTCTCTGCACTTGATCCATCTACTAGGATGCTGGGTGAAACTAGTTCGTTTGAATTCAAAATTTGCCAATAAAAACAATCTTTGCTGTAACACATTTTACTGTCGTGTTAAGGTTTCATGTGGCATAAATTTGCTCGAAAAATTTGCGAGATGCCACATTGATTTGACTAAATGTCGTCGAAAGACCTGACAGCATAAGACGGCGGCTGGTTGCGAAAAGACGGTAATCAATCAGGCTGCCAAGTTATTTTGTTGCAGCGCTGAGGCGACAACTGTGTGTTTAGTTAAAAATGCTTGATATGAAAGCACTGCAATGTTTTTCTCGCTATTCTACTAATTAAACACCTTCCCATAACCAAATGATCGCATAAATAAGAATATGTTGTGCATAAACTTGGGAAGTCTTTTAACAACAAACCAACCATAGTAAAGTATTGCGACGAAAATTAGAGGCTAATTTGAGGAAATTGAAACGACTTGCGGGAAAAGGCAATTGAGTGAAAAAAAGAAGAGGCTGTTTTGAATCACCGACCTCGAGTACCGACACAGCCTGGGACTTTTGAGCAAAGGAGGTAAAGCTGAAACAGAGCGGATTTCCGCATTTCGGTGCAAAACAAATTTCCTCTCACTGATAACCACACTAATCGCAAACCTTAAGCCTAAAAACCCATATTTTTGGAAAATTCCCTTTCAACTAGCGGTCTTTGGAACTGGAGAATCGTCATTTTACAGTGAAAAACTGAAGATGCGGATTTGTTTACGACAGTGGTCCAGTAATCAGGGATTTGTGTTTGCATGTATCTGACATTTAAGCGACAGTGTGGGATTTTCAACCCTTCCCAAAAATTGTTCAATGAAATATGGTCCAGCTTTTGCAACAACCAAAGAACCTACCAAAAAGGATCGGCGGGCCTCCTTTAAAGTGCATTTGTGATCAAGTACCATCCGCTATTAAGCGGTGCCTTCCAACACCTTGTCCGCCAAGTTTTAGCAAGGCTTCCTCTGAGAGCATTGAGAAATGCAGGTATAACCCCAATTTTTAGCATAAATCATCAAGAAGGGCATCACTATAAGTCGAAATAGGGACTAGCCCTAAACATCCATTCAATTTCAATAAATTCACCTTACAATTTTGCAGGCACGAATTTGGCCATTAAAGGCGCATAAAGAATTCGCGTTATCACCCAATATGGGTACAATGCAATTCTACCCCATTACAGGACAAGTTATGCAAAGGATGACACTCTCTTGTCACGTATAATAAGGGATTCAGGAAAGGTTCCCTTACTCACAGTGGTGTTTGCAAGGTTTTGTTTTCACTAAACGGTCATTCCAAGTTTCGGTTGTGAAAAATTTTTAAATTTAGACATGAAAGTCTAAATAAGGGGAGTAAACAAGGGAATAAACCGTAGTAGGCACTAGTGGAGTTGAAAGTGTTGAGATGACTCTGTGCTAATGAAGATTCGGACCCTGGAATCTCTGTGTATTTCCCTGAGGCTTCCTTAAGAACGAAAGAGGACTCTTGATCTACCGAAGGGCTTGGGAGCTATTGGAGGTCAGGCCGATTGACAGAGGAACAATGATGGAGCTCCTAGGTGGCTCATCATCAAAACTGAAGGTGTAGTAAACGACGAAAGCATTACATACAGTGCCTTTTAGTGGATTATTTGGTTTTCCTTGAACGAAATTACTTCGAACAAGTTTGTTTTAGTGTATGTTAAGAAAAATTAAAATATTCCAAAAGTTATGCACCATCAACAAGTTAATAAGCGTTGGGTTGGTAATCAGACCTCCTCCAATGCCACAAGCCATGGAGACGAGTTAAATCACGTATTTTGTTGATTTGATTGCCGATTACGCGGTGGTACGGAAAGCGAGAGAACATTATTTTTGCCTGAGCGGCAGAAAGCCCAGAGAGAAGAGCCGTTTTTTCAACGTTTCCTTGGCTACGCAATAAATCATCGCATACGTTAGCTGTCTTTAAAAAAAACGCAAAAAAAACGAGATAGAGCTCGATTTCTTGCCATACCTTATGTATTCCTTTCTAGTAAATTTAACAGCCTCTTTCATTTACCAGTTGCAGCAAAACTTGTGAGAATGCAGGATAGGACTTTCTGAGGATGTCTGCAAATCAGCAAAGATTATCTTGTTTAAAAGTCTGTAGCATCCTAGAAACCACCTTTTGCCCCGTCCCTCCGATTGAACTTGATCACGCTTAGATATACATTACATGGAATAACATCTACTCAAGATCAGCACACTATTACAAACACATGCGGTCGGCTGGTAGTGATTTTGACCCGATCTTCGCCAGCCTCCAATATTCGGCCACAGAGCTTGTACAAGCACGCCATACCTGCGTGCTTACGCACTCATTTCGTCACTCAAGGCATCTGCACTGAAGTCTTGACTTCTTGGCCATCCGGCTGGTAGCCTCCATCGAACGTAGGCAACTCCGCTACATAACATCGTCGGGTTATAACAGTTGGTGAGTCACTTCACGAATAGTTGAGAAATTGCAGAAAAAAGAGAGTGGATAGGTTAGGCAGCAAACTGCTCTTGCTCACAGTGAATCGCCGCATTCTTATTATCAATGTGGCACATCAGCACATCGACCGGGCTCAGTGTTTTGAGGGGTTACAGACGCAATTTTCGCTTCAAATAGGCATAATGATCGAAAGACTAAATGGAACTAAATTTTTGTTGATCAGCACAGGGCCCATGATCAATTTCAGATTTTGGAAAATAGAAACTCATTCAAACGATGCACTGAATGCGGTTGCAAGGATAGAGAGCATCACAAAATCATCACTACATTTTCAAATTCATGGTACAATTTTAAAACATCAATGACAGAGGACATGTGATCTAATTGAGAAGAAGGGAACCAATTACGCACTAAACTAAAAATCGGATTCATAGAGAAGTCGAATCGGCTGACACCTACAACTTATTAAAATGCAGCTCCAATTCAAAGTACTTTCAAAAATATGTTTACTACAAGCAATGCCACTTTTAAATAAATCAGTTTCATTCATTGGGAAGAAGGTCAAGGCTCAAAGGTGGAAAAGGTGCAAGGCCATCTCAGATGACGCCAAAATTTCCGGAACTGTAGCATTGGAAACCCACCACCCTGATGCACAACTTCCGTTTAAGCACTGACAGCGATGCCTGCCACGATTCAAATTATTACAGAGGTCGACTTTGCAACCAGCACTCATGCGACTACCATTTAACCGAAAAAAAATTGTAATCCTGCATAAACTCGCCTAGCAGATTAACCCTTTTACAACATAATGATGCATTCATGCTATAAATCAATATGTGAATTCCCCGTTACATCAAAAACCATGTTTCACCGACAGACTGACCAAACAACGTTGCACACGATCAAAAGAAACAAAGATAAGCCATCACAGCACTGGTTACTTATGAAATATAAGTAAAAACAGGAAAATCAGGTCTTGTCAGCATCGGTGTCGGAGAGGAAAGTGAGTCCAGTAGCCGGTTTTCGCTTTCTAAGCTGTGGATTGGTGAGACTCATACCGGAAGCCTTCCGCTTGTGCGAAGACGAGGGAATTGAGTCGTGAATGCTGATTGAGGAAACAAAATGTTATATGAGGAAACTGTTAGCTAGGGCAACATGCTAAATGCCGGTGAATCGGGACAAATTATTTATTATACATCCATCTCGATGAAAAACAATAATTGTTCGATTTTAATGAAAGACCGAATCGACAAATTCTATCAATAATTTCCACTAGACAGTTTGTGCATGATTTCCAATTATACGGTTCAGCATATCACTAGGAATACTTTTACAAAAATAGAAAAGTACTAAAATCTGAGCACGGAAGCTGCAAACCACAAACTGTTAAAGGGTCTAGCACGCGTGGGATGTCAAATTGAAAGAAAACCACAAGTGTCCAGAGTGCATGTGAATGACCGTAAAATCATTGCAGGAAGTAAAAACACTTCCACATGTACGTTATGCAATTGACCACAAATTTTTGACTAAGTCTAAATCTATTAACAATCTGGGAACGCAAAGAACCCTTAACAAAGCGATCCATTCACTCAAAAAGAAATGAAAAGTTCATCAGTGCAAAAAACCCCACGCACTTTAGATGGTTGAGCGATTCCGCATTTGCCTTTTCCAGTTCTTCAATGTAGGCTTGCTTGTGGAGAAGCGCTTTCGAAATTGATAAAACCAAATCAACCTCATTTTGGGATCGAGAAAGTTGAAATACTATTTGGACCGGGAGAGCCGACCCTATTATGAAATCGACGCTTTCTGGATTAACATCCTGGAAGGCAAATTTCTCTTCGGAGATCCGGTCTTTTACCCATGTAAGAAGCAAATGCATGTTAGGAAAGTTGAACTTGCGGGCAAGTTCTCTAAGGAACAAGGATGAAAATGATCCACTGTATCCATATCCTTTGCTAGGAAAGAATGCGAATATATGAAGTGCTTTATCTATTTCCGAGAAAAATATTACTTCCTCATGGATATGAATGTAGTCCCTTGTCTTTGACAAACATAAACATTGAGATAAAGCCATAGAGCATTCTAAACAAATAACAACAAATACTTAAAATTGTCCGCATTTTCACCCCATCAAAAACTAAATGCCTCATAAAAAGACACTTAATAAAATATAACAAATGCCCAAAACAGTCCTTAAACTACAATAAAGTCACTGAAGAAGGACAAAATTGCTTCAAAATAAGGAACACTGCAAATTTACCGCTAGTAAATACAGAGCCACCTTTCCAAAAATCAGCCAATGGTCAGTGAGCAAGGCGCTTTTGCGAAGAAACTTGACTTAAAAATGGAAACTAAATAGTTATGCTTCAGTATAAGGCGTTTTAGAAGTCATATAAATCAAAAGTATATTTATTTCACCTTACATTAAAATCAGTGCTCAGGAACGCTTTATAATTTTAAAATATGCACTTGTCGATTTATAGCGTAACATTTGTTAAAAAGCCGTTAAAATATGCTGGTGCTCTTTCAGCAAATGTTTCACCCTATTTTATTATTTTTTATATCTAAAGCACAATTAATATTAATTTTTACCAAATTTTAAGTTTTCATGCAATTGTTTGATGTGTCTTCAAAAGTAATTCATTGTTTTTCTATTCCACATTTATTAATGTGTAAATAGTGCTGCTTTCTGTATCTCAAGGTCAATGATTCTAAGCTGAAATTTCAATGGGAGTTTTTCATTAAATAATTATTTATCCCTATGTATGACAACTTGGAAGTAATTGACATTTATAATGAAGGTATTGCTGCATTTGATATAGTGTTTTAGATGACAAGCCTAAAATCAGGGACGTATCGCTGAATAAGACATATACCATCGAAGAAGCGGTGGAAGCATATGGATTGGGATGGTTTCAATTTAAAGTGGTTGCTATTTGTGGGATTTTACAAGTTAGTTATTAATCTAAAAAACTGAAGCATCTTGAGATCATTGTTTTTAGTAGCGTTTAATCGGTTTCGAACCGATTTACCACTCTGCGTTTGAGTCATACCGTCCACTGGGAGTTGTACTTATCATATTATGCAAACCTTTGCTCGATTTTTATACTTTTAAGTGCTTTTTTCACATATTTGCTTGCCAAAATAAGAATAGCTGACTTTCAACTTTGAGGATATAAATGTATTTGCCTCTATTTGCGTTCAGCTTTTTCAAAGTCTCCTTTAGTTCAAAGTTATGTGCAAAAGATTTTAAGTGCATATGTTTAAAGCATTAGAAGGCCTTCAGAATGCTGTTTTGTTTTTTGGTCGTGGCTAACATTTATTTATGCATCTGATAACATCTCTTGTGCGTAAGTGTTATGCTCCCGAATTCGGGGCATTATTATCGTCCTGTCATTACTATTTGCTTACAAACGCATATTTCATTGCTAGTACTTTTTTTCTATTTTTGAGTTAAGTAAAGCTTATGTTAAACCAAATTTATTAAGATTTGTCTGAGCCGTTTGGATTTTTTACCTAGCACCTAGTTTTTGACCTCGATTGCACACACATGGACTTGACTTTTTAGCAGATGAATGCTTTATGGTTCTATAAATCTATGTTCAGGTAACTATTAAATCACGTTTTCGAAGCCACAAAAATTAGGTAGTATTTTGCCTCGTATTGGACCGAATTTCGTCAGCGATTGAGGGATTTTACTAACGACTTGATGTTTATCGTAAAAGTAGATGTACTTAGAGTGTGGTGGAGTATGTGTTTGCTCTTTCCGCTTATAAAATCGCTACCGTATAAATAAAGCTGGTCTATTTCCTGGTCATTGGAGTTTACCTTAATTACATACACGTAGCTTTTGAAGTTTTTTTCCCCGTTTAATTTTTATACTTTTTGGAATCCATTTGCCGTTTTCTTTATTATAGGCTGCGAACGCCATGGAAATGCTGCTATTATCCGTGTTAGGGCCGGTGCTTAGATGTGCTTGGCAGCTTGATTCCTCCCAAGTAGCGCTCATCACCACTGTACGTCTCATCTTGGATATTGTTGTTCCGTTTGCGGCATTCTCTAACGTCCACATATGTTGAGCTTTACTAGTTGCACACATTATTTTCAGTAGCGTTACTTTTAATGCTTCAAGAGGTTTTGATTAATTTATCATTGTGTTGGGATGTAATTTTAACATCCTTCTTAAGCTAACGAGTCTTAATTGTAATCAGTGATAATCTTACATTTAGTGACATGAATAAGTGTTATTCGAAGCATACAGAAAAATTTTCCACCACGTGATGTGTTATTGTTTTCCACGCAGTTTGACTGTGTCCAGCAGAACGTCATGTATACTTATGCTTGATTCTGTAACGTTAAGATTCAGTCCATGACCTCTACTATCATTCGCATAACAAAATACCCATGTTGCTTTAATTTTGCGTGGATCATACCGTCTAAGACTGTAGTCGTAATAAAGTAATTGTTACATCGCAGGTGGTTTTTATTGGCTTCTTTTTCGGTGCGCCAATTTGGGGTCTGTTCTCAGACAGGTTTGGTCGCAAGAGGGTGAGTCTCAAACTTTTAGTTTCAAAAGTTTATTTTCCTCACTTAAAGCATCTTATGAATGTTAGATGGGACTCGTAATGCTTCAAGTGCTTTGGTCTATGATTTTATTAATTGATGCTATCAAGAAGGTCAGACGCAAACAATTCTTAAGATCCACTGAAATGAAGAAATACGTGATTTTACCTTACATTTGCCTTAACAGGAAATTGTAAGGAAGTTGTAACTTTTGAAGATGTTTTCAGCTGTCGGTGGTGCGCATCGACTCTGCCTTGTGGCTTTTCTTATAATTCACTTAAATGCTTTTACTTGAATTAAAAAATAGCTAAGATAGACTCTGCTTTGCAATTTCGGTAATCAAATAACACGCTTACCTTTATCCATAGTTTAATTTTCTAATGTAAAGCAAAGCAGACGCCGTGCTCACTACCGGAAGTGAGACAGAACTGCGTGATAACCTAGTAATAGAGGGTTAAATAAAACTGCTTTTAGATTTGGATGACTCGATGAGAGTGTGCAGCAAGATGCAGCCCAAATTTGAGTTAATTTTTTTTGTTTCGCGCAGATTGGAGTCTAGACATGGGCATCAAAATGAAAGTGACCACTGATGCTAGCTTAAATGCGTGAGAGGCATCAGGCTAAAATGTTCGCGGAGGAATTCGAATGATCCTCCACGATCATCTCATGCTGCTGCAGTCAGGCTTTATGCCTAAGAGGAGGAAGTCAAAATATAAACGAACCAAATCACCTTTGTGATCCTTCTTCACCTCATTCTAGTCTGATTTACTTTGACTTTAGTGTTTCGTCCTCGTGCTCTCGTGGGTTTCATACACAGGTCTCGTTACCGCTGTGAGTCCAAACTTCATCTGGCTGATCATTCTTCGTGGACTGGTCGGATTCGGTATTGGTGGAGAGGGTAGCGCGTAAGATGGGGAAAATTGGTGGTTCTTCACCTCTTAACGTTATTGCATTGCATTTCATGCAGATTTAAATCACAGTTTCTCTTCTCTCCACGAATACGTTATATTCTGTGGACTCAGGTGACCGTTTTGGAATTCACTTTTGTGTACTGTGATCTCTTCAAATTGAAGTCTGTAGGCATGCGTGACCGTAATTTTATGTTTGCTGTTAGAACACACTACATCTTGCTCAGAATAATAGGCTCAAAGTGTATTAGTTACTCTCATTGATGCTGCTGTGTCTTAGACTTTACAGTCATGTGTTGATATCTCTTTCAAACTGCTGTTTGATGGCTTGGAACAAAATAGTACTACATTTATGAAATTTGCTTGCATTCTCCTAATTTTCTCACAGCTACGTATCAATGACCAAATTTTGCTTTAGATACACCTTGATGTCTGAATTTCTTCCAGTCAAATATCGAGCCAAAGTTTTAATAGGCATTTCGGTAAGCTGAGATTCTGAAGAGAGGATTTTAGTAGGGTATTGTTGGGTTTATCAATAAATTATGCATTTACTTACAGATATTTTGGGCGATCGGCAGCACCCTTGAAATTGGTCTGGCTTTTGTCGTTCTGCCCAAATTAGGCTGGCGCTGGCTGGTCTTCTTTTCAGCAGTACCTCTTGTCATTTTCTGCTTCTTAACCCCGGTACTTCTACCTTTGTGCTTACTTGAAGTCTTAAAAGTCCTTTTTTAGCAGCTTTTGAGAGTATGCAACCACATAAGTACTATTTGCGCATGTACAAACACCTCTTCTCTTGGGATGAAATTAGAGCACACGGTTGTCTTCTGTAGTGTATAGTGGTCGTCATCACTAAAAAATTATATATTTGGCTAACTAGGTCACCTTAATCTAGGTTTCTTACCACAAACCTTAGTGCCTGCCGGAGTCGGTGCACTATCTCATGTCGGCAAACAGGAAGGAGGAAGCGGCGCAAGTAATAAAGGAGATGGCTTTGTCGAATCGGTGCATCCCGTTGGAAGGCAAACTCGTCCACTCCGCACCTACAGCTACCGTGAGTTTGCTGTCCAACCTCCTTGCTGATACCCGTCCACTTTACGACTTTTGATAGCCACATATAATTTTCTCTGCTCAGGCTTCCTTCATTCAATCGGTAAACATTGAATTCTTTGGTTGTCACGTTTTGTACTCTTGCGATCTCGCATACCTATCCAGTTTCATTCAAGCCAAAGTTCTGCTCATCTTGCCTAAAAACCTTAGTATGTTTGAGCCACAAAACATCGCTTACGATTAGACCTTCTTGTCTATTTGGATAAGAAGGGGTGGTTTGAGCTTGTTGCATGCGCAAGTACTCACCGAAATCGCAAATCACTTGGTACCTCTTTTTAAGGAGCATACCAATGTATGCTGCACCTCTATAAATAAGAATTTTCGCTTTTCAATGCTAACGTCAAATGTGTAATAAATTCCCTTGCTGAGTACTTTACAGGCATAGCCACGAAAAGTGATCTCAGTTTTGTCCGGAGCATTTGCGTAAAACGCTGCAGCGCGTTCCGTGCATAAGGCCTCATTCTTCCTGGTGGGAAGGTACTTATTTACACTGCGGTGATATCGAGCACAGACCACATCACCACAGTCGGTTAGTGGGGACGATCTTTCGAGTTCACGGCGCGAGATACGCGGATGCATTGAACTTTGAACTGTTTGTTTTAGCCACGTTGATCTCTATAAGATGTATCAGGTGGGAGTGCTATCAGTAGACAAGTTATTGCTCGAAATACCCATCACACTTGAATTAAATAGCATGAAAAGGCATGGCATTGGGCATTGCTATAACTACTCATCCCAATCTTTGCTTGTACACGTTTCCTACTAACCCTCCATATCCGCTTGCCTTGTGAGGAGATTGAACTCGGGAAGTTGTCACATCTATGGGCCCCGGGCTATCGACTGTTGTCGGTGATGCAACCAATTCTGTGGTTTGGAGCCGCCTTTTGCTACTACGGCATCATTCTCGTCAGTTCGACTCTCTTCACTGTGCAAGGGGCTTGTTACAAAGGTAGCCTGGTCTGCATTTTTACATTCGCTACACTAATAACAAAATGATTGCTGTAGGCACGTAGTGATGAAATGACATTTCTTCTTTCATGGGCATGCACGCAGTAAAGCTCTTCCTCCTTTTTGTTTAGTGGGTTGTGGCTTGAAAAAGCTCTTGCTGCATACATTAGGAATGTTTACTTGATTGTTATTACTGCAATTTGTAATGACGCGCTTGCAGCAAAAAGCTTATTTGTGTGTTGAAAAATACAAGTAACTGAACAAACTGGCTTTTAGAGTTTGGAAATCGAGGAAGAAGTCATATGCTTTAGACACAACAGTGTAGCACCCCAAGTCCTTCCTACTAGCAAAGGAAGGCAATTCCGAGGCGGAGGCCATGCCATCCAGCGGAAGTACAAAACCAGAGCCCTAATCCCCCCACAAAACCGAAACAATGTATTAACCAACTAATCGGAGTATGATGGCAGCATGATGTGTTCAAATTTGATAATTTAAGCCATTATTGATCAAGTTACTTCGTAATTAGATTTGTCAAAAACTCATGCACAAAATTGTCATTTTAAGCTCCATTTCTGGTATGGGATTTCAGCAGTGTTTAAACTAGCCTTAATTGTGCCAGTAAACGGTAGGTGGAGAGAGGCTTGTCTCTGGAAGGAGCGTCAGTGCGTTGCGCGAGGTAGGAGAAGGAGCACAGATTTTGCGTAGGCATAACCCCTGCCAGTAGATTAGTAAGTTTTTTTTTGCTAGATTTGCTGTTGCACCCAGATTACAACGGCTTTGGTGCGGATAGGACTGCAGTAGTTGATCAGTCATGCTGCGCAGCTTTCACCCGCGACGACTATTTATCTATGCTGGCGTCCTCCTTGGGTGAATTCACAGGTATGCAGTTGGCTATTCTTTACAAATGGCTTCGTTTCATAATTTGAATGCAAACTTATTCAAATTTCTTTGCTAGTCACCTTGTTTAAGTTAGTTTAACTCAAAGATTTATTTAGCTTAGAAAGGCTCCTGCACAGTTCGGGGTTCGAAGTGTAGCTCTTGGGGTCTAAGCCATTCAAGGAACAACCTCAGAGCCCTCGTGCAAATGTCCACAAGCAAGGAGACCGTGCCTTTTCATTTGGTATCGCACCTGTTTTGCCATTCTTACGGGGCTTGTACACACTGCTGCTAAAAATAACAGTAGCCATGGTTTGTCGCCGAAAGGCTTTTTTGTCGAAAAAGTGGAAACATTCAACAGTTAAGCGGGTTCAAGGGGAATTTGCCAACTCGATTTTTCGTATTGAACGTCCAGTAGTCTGAGCAGATGGGCTCCAAAAAATTTGCTCAAACGAGTCAAAATGTACGCACCTTTAGACATTGAAAAACGGTTGATAAATATGTATGAGACATTGCTTAGTTTAGGCATTCCTTTGTATTTGGCAGTTATTCCACTGATCATTATCACGAATGACGTTATGGGCCGACGTATGTCCCTCGCTCTCATCTCCGTTCTCTCTGCTCTCCTGTTCGTGATTTTGGATATCTGCATGCCAAAAGCGGCTGCCATCGCCGTTCTCTTCGTCGCACGAGCACTCTCCTCCGGCATGTTTAGCATCGTCTACCTCTACACAAACGAAGTGAGTGCAACTTCATATTGGGAGGCATGCATTTTCCCTTCCCTCTGCATGGTGGACCTGAATATCTTCACTAGGACGATTTTCGCATCCATGGGGTTAAAAATAAAAGGCATATTTGTAACGCATTTGGGTTCATGAATCACAGCTTCTTAACAACTCTCAAAAAATGCTTTCACGAGAAATTTGAACTTAAATCTTCATAAATGACTGCGATTTTAATAAGTTCTTCAGCTCTATAAAAATTACGAAAACCTAGGACCGGATTTTCAAAGTTCCTACCTAAAGTTTGATAACTTGACAAAAAGTCTACGCATATTGAAAAGTGGGTCCCGATGTCGGCTTTGACAGCGTACCACAATTGCACATTGTAAATTGTATTTTCGTCCAATTTGAAAAGGTTGGTGCAGCGCTTCGAGCCTTCAATGCAGGTGTATGAGGTCATAATAGCTTGGTGGAAAATATATCACTAGCATACAGAAGGGCTGGGAGCTACTGCCCTGAATCGAGCAGTACAACTCGCAGCCGAGCAAAGGTACAATCTGCGGAGGCTTAAGTGCCCGTTCTTCTGTTTGGAGTCTGTGTTGATATTTTCCACGGGACCATTATTAAAGAGCCTAGCAACGTCCAAATTAGTGTTGCAGTTTATAGGGCGGGCATGCCGAGAGTGCCCTCATAGGTTAAATGTGTGCTGGGCAAGGGTGGATAAATCAAACGGCAGGACAGTAAAAAAGTAATCACGATATCTGATTCAACTCTTACTCTTCTCCATTAAAGCCTTAATTTCGCAATGCAATAGAGATAAGAAAGCAGATTCAATAATCAACCAAAAGGGCAACCGCCGACTCTTGGAAATAAAGGTCTGTTATTTAAGGCAGACCTGACAACTGAAACTGTTTTTCCCCTTCTTCTAGGTATATCCAACAACAATTAGGTCTCTGGGTCAAGGCGTATGCAGTTCCTTCGCACGTCTAGGAGCGATGTCGACACCATACGTGGCCGAGGTCATTATGCCCGACGTGTCAACTCTTCTCGGTCTTTCACTCTATAGCGGTGTTTGTCTACTCTGTGCAGTCATAGCCCTTTTCCTGCCAATTGAAACGAAAGATCGTGCGCTTCAGGTAATTAGCACCAACAACTAATGTGCTTGCGCATTGTGGCTACGCACACGCCTCTGCACCTATCGCTCCGGCGGCTTTACAACTAACTCGCCAGAAACGCATCCTGCAGGGTGGTAATCAATTCAAATGTGCTAACCTACCAACTCCATCCACATAAAATGACTAGTATCTCAGTTACTAGCGGCCTCTTGAAAAGAAACCAATGTATGATTGACAGCGCGTCCAGAGGTCGAGTCTCATTGGCGATGGTGGTAGGCATGTGGACCGCCTGATCCGCACAGTAATGGCACTAATGGACGCCAATGCTCACTTCAACCACGCGTTTGTCGACTAGGCTGAAAACTAAAAACACTGATATAAAAACGACACGAAAACCAATTAATTTGCGCACATAAATCCTCGTTTCATATTTAGAATTCGGTCGTGGAAACAGTTGAAGTTCACTTTCGTCGATCTTCGAGTGATGGAAATGCATCCAATCCCACGCTCACCACAGCGTCCTAATCAAACTTCCCTTCACATCCTGCTCCTGCATCCCAGAACCAGAGCAAAGGCTCAACACCTCGAGCAACTTGAATGTATTTTATGGAACACAAAATAAAGCAACAGATAAAGCACAATTCTTCACCGGATACAAGAGCTAGAGTCAATTTTATGCCATCATTCCAAGAAAACGTCCAAACATGCAACCGGAACATTAAAGCACAAAATAAATTATGTTGGAAAAAAACCACTTCAAGATGTATGCCCCTGTGGTGTATTTTGATGGCTAGTAAATATCGCGATAAGTACATAAAAAAATCCGTTTTAACAAAAGGTGGCGTCAAGAAAAGTCTAAAGCCAATTTTTCAACTGCATCTGCGATCTCCTTTGGATCCCACTCCTGTTTATTGGAGTTTGAGCATCGACCTTGAGGAGTCCTATTCACGTAGGAACCACCGTTGAAAGCCCTGCCACGTCGAGGAAGGCCGTTGCAAGTCCTAAACTGCTTGCCGCGGTCAATTCGTGAGTTGTTCCAATTACTTTGGGGACCCCTGTATGAATAGTTACGATTAAAAGGCGCACGCGACCTCAAGGCACCACCTTCAGGATCGTTCCCCTTAAACTGGGACGTGCCCTTACCCCTTGCATAACCTTGGTCCTTGCAATCTCCTCTGGGGTTAACTCTGGCCATTGTTTGCATAGCATTAGTGCTGCCGTAAGATGAAGTAAGAGACACTTTTTCTCCGGTTACACTGCAATTTCCAGCCAGATTGGCTGGATTTGAGAATGTGTCGCCAGATTCTGAGATCGTCGGTTGAAAGCAATTACCTCTGTATGTTCGAAAACCGTGCTCAGAGGCAGGTAAGCTGACCGAGTTTCTTCGTTCGTCGTAGGAAAAATGGTTTACTTGGCCAGAGTCCTGTCTTTCACCGCATTCGGAAGCAGCACGCGAACAGCTCGGATCAAAATCAGATAAAAAAGGGTTCCTTGACTTGATGATGCTGGGAGGTGAAGAGCGCCTATTGGGGTCAGGTGGAGGAATATAGTTCGGCAGGAAAGGATTAGTCGAATGCCCTTTACTCTCGCTTTCAATACCGCACCTGGGTCCTCTTGGACGAAATGGACGACCGGGTCCCATCTTCGAATAATAACCAAAACTCCTCCCCCATTTCCTATGCGAGTTGGAAGCTCCTTGCATAAATTGAGTCTTTTCACCATTTAGAAGGATCTTCTCATGATTAGTAGCGCCATTTACAGTCGAGTTGATGGCTAAGTCATTTGTGTCCTTGTCACTGCGCTCACAAAGACCTACATTACGAGCAAATGCCCTATCGTTTGCTCTGTTTCGACCCATTCGTTGCGCTGAGGAACGAGTTATATACATGCCATCTCGACCGCTTCGTAAGTCAGATTCGCAATGAAATGGACGCATCTGTTGTAAGGGAGATGTCCTATTTTTATCTTGGTGATTCCCTCTAGCAGAAGATCGGTTCTCCGATGCAGAAAAGGGGAGAAGCTCGCAATGCGATGAAAATTCAATCGGTCGCACAATCCACATTTCGCACAAGATTCTGGCCAGGTGAATCATACTTTCAGTGGCCTTCTGAACACATTCAACGTTCTGTATGGGGGACAAAAGTCGTTCTAGCCAAATATTAAGTGACTCACGGTCCCGCGAGTCCTTGAGAGCGACGGCTAGATTGTGAATAAGACGCGAACTGGGGAAGATGCGTCCTCCCCCTGGAAAGGATAAAATTCCAAAATCCTCTTTGTTGACGCCTTCACAGACGCTAAGGGCATTAACGAGTCGCAGAAGAGAGAGCAGTGAAATATATAGTAGTTGAATCTCATTAATTTCATGGACGACATCCACATGGTAATCGCAGGCCATGTCATCGGCCAACTCATTAAGACGCCTAAAATTCAGATTGCCGTTCGAGGCCTCTACCGCACAAACGACTAAAGCAACAGCCAAAGCAGTTGTTTGATTCAGAATTTCGAATTTTCCATCTGGATGAGTACTGACATGCCATAACGTCAAAGTTAACGCCAGCATCTCAACCCAGTTACCCACAGATTTCATTTGATAACCGATATTTTTGTAAACAAATGAGGCACACGTCTTTGCTGAGTCTTCAGAGGTCGGAAGAGGAGAAGGCTTCAGTGTAAGTGTGCGTCGACGATAAAGTGAAACATCTCTAGATCGCGAAAATTCAAGAATTGTGGGCTCTGCAAACCCGTTCAGACGAACAATTTCCGCATCAGAGCGTCTAACGAAATCGAGTGCCAAACAGTACTGGAGATAGCGAATGCCTGTAGAGCACTCCGTGGAGGAATCACGAGTTGGACTTTCTCCTAGAACGGGTAATACCACGGTGCTTGAAAGAATACGAGTAAAAACAACCGTGGAAAGAAAGCCTGAGCGATACAATTGGAGAAATCCGCGTGAAACCTTGGACAATAAATTGGCCATTTCACATTCTGGCAGGCCACTTTCGATCTCATTGACACCGACATATTGCTTTACGTACTCGAAACAGGATGGCTGCAGAGCCAAAAAAGTAATTAGATCTTTGGATGTCTTTAATTCTTGCTTTCCTGGCTTAACGTCGGGAAATAGATACCTTGCAAGAACCTCACCCTGCCTCAGATCGATTTTGAGAGTCAAAGTAATCTCCACAAGTTCCTTAATAAACGAGGAAATTGCACTTTTTTCCAACTGATTCACAGACTCGTTGAAAGCATTTATGGGAGAGTCAATGGATTCCAACCAACTAACGAGTTCCTTCGCACGCTGGACCATAGGTCGAGGGGAACCCTCTGAACCCAAATTTCCTCGGTTACTGATGTTATTGTAAAGTCGATGAGGTAGGGGGAAGTAAGAACCGTTCGGTGGTTTAAAGTAAATAGCAAAGAAAGGACGCAAAACGTGTGGGATGCGATGGATACTAGATTTCAGCGGAGAAAACGCATGTGCAACGAGACACAAGGAGTGTGGATTCGAAGATTGAGGGACTGGTTGAGAAGAGAGAAATCTAAGGGGAATGTAAATGAAGCAATCGAGACGATCACTTGGTTCCTCAAACTCAAACAAAAGAAGCTCATTTGAGTTAGCCACTAGAGGGCAGCGAAGGTACGCTGCCAGAGCAACGCAGGCAGAAATGGCATCTGAATCACAAGTGACATGCAAAAAGCCCATAGCATCTAGTTTTTCCACCAATGTCTCCTTTGCAAAAACAGGAGTACAAAGTGAACCGTTGCGGTGATAAGATTTCGAGGTCTGATTTGATGCGCAATCTTGCTGCAAACTACAGTTCAAAATGCTGGTCCGTTTTTGGAGATTGCGTATATTTTCTTGCAATTTAGATGCCTGGATGGGAACATGAGTTGCGATCAGTCAGCATCGGATGCACGTTCCATACGATAAAAAAAATAAACATGGGATAAACAAATTGATACAGTTTATAAGACAGTTGATGTAGCGTACCTTCAAAGCGGATGCACCCCCAAAGACAAAAATAGGCCGGATATTGCATTGATTAAAGATGCCTAAAACCTTCATCAATTCCTCTTCCATTTGTAAATAATCGCCACCATAGCGTAGAGGATGATCGGATATTCGAAGAACATTTCTCAAAAAGTCATGAGCATGAACAACGACAGCAGCATCGTAAAGCTGAAGTGTTTGAAAGGCTGAAACTTCCTGTTCAATTAGAGTCCAAATATCACTGTTAATTAGCATACCGGTGTCAGTCGCAGTTACCTAAGGCAGTATTCAAAGAATAAGTTCCAAGAAGTACACCGCAAATCATTCTAAATAAAAAAGTTATTAAATTTGGTTCGAGGAAATTCAGGAGCATATCTTAGGAAACGAACAGTCGAATCAACTAGGTTATTCAAAAAAAGACGCAGGTCAAAAGGTAAAGTGGGAAATATGCTTGAAAAATAGAAACTAAAATATGTTAAAGCATTGCTTCAAAACTACATAAACCTGACATCATTATGTTCACGTGATTGAACGGAAATAAATACAATGACAACGAATTTGGGAGTCAAACTAGCAGTGATAATTCAATGGGTTACGAAGATCCTGCAATTGTGACTTTAAAATTGAAAGAGGAAACATGCCGAACCATCAACTTCCAAAAACAAAACACGGCCCACTAACCAACAAGGGCAGTTCGTTGACCATACATCTACATGATAGATTAAAACAAACAAATTTCGAACTCAACTGCTAAGTGAAACACCGAAAGAACTACCAATAATCAATTGTTACAAGAAAATCTGGCTGGTGAGTCGCCTGACCACCGACTAAGATGCGACTAATTCACTGGATGCCCATTAAACGGGGGAAGCTGGCCCCCAACGTTAGGACCCCAAAGCCCCCCACTTCCTTCCCAGCCTCGTATTCACCCCAGGTTCGCGATTATCAGCCGAACCACACCATCCACTGCCACACAGCGCGGTGGGGCGCCCTACGGCCGCTTCGGAGCACAGCGGCCAAGCGCACCGAGAGAGCCGGGGGCCAAACCGCGGTAGCCCACCCGTCCAAACGCACATCGAACTAGAAAACACCCCGAACCCTCCCAAGAACGGCGAACATACAAGAGGCGGATACAATAGGATACTATTCTACTAATACCAACGTTCCAAAGTCCGAGTTGTAGAAGAAATTCCGAGGATTCTTTGAGATCAAGGGTGACCAAGTATATGACCCCATCGGCGAGAACTACGGCCCCTTGTACTCCGAGAAAGCCATCATCTTCCGCAGTACAAACAACGGTGGGATGAAGATAGAGAAAAAGGCTATGCACGTACCGACACGTTCCTAAAGTTAAAGTATGTTCATCAGAAGTACCTTTGTTGTAAGCGGCCTTTTGGACCGAATAATGATTGGCCTGTAGGTCCTTTTGCACATCAAAACAGGGAGCCTACTCACAACCATCGTTTCCTTCACGTCGAATGTAGACAATGTGGCTCTATACCAAAGATCACTCTGCGCAGCATTGTCAATGCTACTATGCAGAATCGTCAGATCAAGTACTTTAAGTTCATTTTTCAAGTGTTTTAATCTAACATTTGATAACAAGCAGGTCGGAGGGCTTAGAAATGAAGATCGTAAGTAGTGGAATTAGGTTTAACCAAATAAATTTTCCAAATAATTTGCAATGCCGTATAATATGCTAACAATTCCCCATAAGCGAAAGTAGACATGGCATTTGGACGGCTATGTACCGCTGACCTGGAACTGCTGGCATGGATCAGAATCTAGACCACCTGCAGGAGGGACAATGCCGCAGCCCAAGGTGGTCTGTTGCCAAATCTGATACATAATTTGATATTCTTATCAACATCTAGGTTCGTTGTCTTAGGAATTAGAGACTGTCTTGGAGGTCACCTTTTATTCAATGAGAATGATAAAAAATTACGGATTGTCAAGGCTTTACAGGGGATCGAAGGTTGTGTTCTCCTCAAGGGTTATTCGCTTTTTCCAGTTTTTGAGCATGGAGTCTTTTGGAGTGATAGTCACTTATACTTACAATACATTTTTGGGTAAAAGACAATTTAGAGGATAGGCGGTAAGCTTACGCCAACATTGTGACTAAGTTTGCTGCGAATTTTAGTACTGCTTGATCACCCTTTATTGATTTTCGCATCGCCGGATCCCCTACAATTTTGTTAAAATCTTCGCTTCTGTGTTTAAACATTGCATGCATGCCTATCTCATTTACGTACACGGCTTTTTAATGCTAATAATGTGGAAATAAAAGTAGTCCATTTTTATTTTAAGGATGCGCAAATCTTTAAATCTATTGGGCCCACTATTATGTCAATAATATATGTGAAATCCGGTATTCTTTCTTCAAAGGAGAAAAAGTGAAGTGTCACATTGACAATGAGGTATGAACCTGAACTTTTATAATCAGTTACTCGTTGGTCATGGCAGGTAAGGGAAACTGAAAAGTTTAAGCGAAACTTCTGATTGGCTTGCGATAACATCGATCGAGAGTCCGTCCGCCTCGCGCGCGTCTGTGTCGTCGCGACTCCTCCTCCTCCTCCTCCTCCTCCTCCTCCTCCTCCTGATTGATTCTTCCAACCGTAACACGCGTTTGCACTAATTTTACGCAACAAACAGCGCTACACCTCTCTCCTTTACGATAACCAGGAAATGGGGCCGTACTACCGTTCCCATTTTTTAAGACTTCCAAGTTTTCACATGGGATGTTTTAGCTAGACGACGATTAAACAACCAAAGTATGGCTTCTGTTACTAAAATATTTGAATGAGAGATATGGAGGCGGTTAAGACTTGATTGTAGGGTTTTCCCTGCCTTTTGCTGCCTAGACGGGATTTTTATAATGTCGAGGGTACTTGGCAGTGGTGGCATCATACTTCAGCACGCCGATTATGTATTAGATTGAGAATCTTAGCATCTCATAAGAAAGGACAAATTATTATTCAGTAGACTTCAAGTTGGTGATGCGCTTTTAGTGACTGAAAAAATGCTTTAAATTTTTACCTTGTCGCTAACCAAAAGTGGGATGGTTTTGAATGCAAAGATAGGACGCACTTTCTTTTCTAACGCTAGCAGTTTTAAAAATTTATTCAGGAATGCCAAACACGGTTGGAATGTTAGATGACAATTTTTCTTCCGAAGAATACAGAGCAATATCTCTCAAACGGCCTAACTTCATTTTATTGCCCATAGTTATTTGGACATTGTCCCAATGCAACATGGTAATTCGTTGGAGTTGCGTCAGCATGATGATTGGAAGTAGTTGAAAAGCACAAACATTATTGCACCTCTTCTATTTTTGACGATCAACCGATTTATATCCTTCAGAGTGTAGCGAGTTTGGGGCGGGCATGTACTGGGATTTTTACAAAATAAGCAGATTGAGGCACATCTACAACAAGTTAAGCAGTGTGGCCAGGAGGGGAGAAGGAGGACCGAACAGACCTGCACGTCACTGGGATGCTGAGGATTTGGTGAGGGAAGTTAGGGAGAGAGGTGTTGACGTAGGACGAGACAGGCGAAGCGCTAACCAGAAGACCCTTGATAGTGAAACGCGCTATCTAACTAAACGCCGAAACGTGCCCCTCTGGCTCTAAGTGGACCTTACCAGGGTGAAATGAAGTCGAGAGGGTATAAGTAGGAAGTGTGGGATGTGGAGTGAAAGAGGAGGGGAGTTTGAACATCGGGATTTACTTGAGCGGTTTAATTGCGTGTATGCATGTGCCTCAGGAGGGAGGTTTTCGGATTCTTCGGGGGGATTGTAATGAGATTCATGCATGAGAAGACGACGATATGGAGAAACTAAAAAGGAAATCAAGGGTATCGTTTCACTACATGCTTAATAAAAAATTAATCAACTCACAATTACAGAATTGGACTACCATTAGAACTCGTGGCAGCGTCTTTTCCGATTACCCCACATAGGCCTCCAACATAAATGAATGTAACTTTCCATAGAGGATCTCATGCTTATAGTTTGGATGGGCATTCCTTGATAAATTCTTACTCGCATATCAAAAATTTGAATGGCCTTTCAAAAGTAATTATTTGATTGTTGTAGTTGAGGTCATTAGCATTGTCAGCGCTTAACAAATGTGAATATGCTATTTAATTACATGAATAACTGTGGGTTGAAATATGTTGAAAACAGGTTAAAAGCGGTTTTAGAGGACATGAATGAAACTCATCTCAAAGAATTCAACCATGTATTGTCCAGCAAAAGTGGACAATTTTGAGTACTCTTCTTTCCAAGACAGTTCTATTAACAAAATCAATTTGGAAATTTGTGAACGCACTGTTGTACCTTGACTATTTGTTCAATCCGTCCTTTGATTTACGTTGACACTCAGGTCGCCGCCTGAGTTTTCTGCTGGGCTACACTAGTAGGGCCCCAGCGCTTCTGTAGTTCAATAATACAGATTCTGTCTTCGAGTCGCGCCTTCTTTCGGCTTTATGAAAGACTAGGGGCACCATAATGGTGACAGCTAAAAGCAAACCCGATATTAAACGATAACCATCCTGATTCCTACTGTAGAGTTATAGCCCCCAGCGTGATAGAAGAAGAGCATATATTGCGGGTGGGAGAATCTGTGTAGGAAAGCTACTAACTGGAGTTTCGTCAGTCGCAAACCATTTGGAAAAGTTTGTTTCGGTGTTGTCTACGGTACCGGCATGAAGATGTTGATTCACTGAGCACGGAACACCTCCACCACTCTGCCGGTTGGATGGGACCCAGATAGATACGGCTGGTCAGCACTGAGATGTGAGCAATGTGGCAAGGAGGAATAGACACGAAACCCGCCCTTTAACAAATGATTCTACTTTTCGACCGGTGTTCCTACGACTATCGATGGACACGTGTGATAACCAGCACATTTCCCCTTCCCAAATTCAATTTCCAAAGAGGACGAAACTGAGGGTTCAGTGGGTCGTACGCTTAGTTGATGACCGGCATTGCTGGTTCACGGATGTTTTTGTTTCAAAACTCCAACTATGTTGCGATGGCCGACGCGAGAGGTTGGCCAAGGGGAGAGCCTAGGACGTAGCTCTTCATTTTGGTTTCACGGGCACTGAAGACCCTGCCTTTGTAATTCCTTTGGGTTGCATGGCCTCCGAGCCATGCCAGTAGTTCAAAACCCTCCTGTACGTCGATGCTACACATTCTACCCTAGTATTATGTCCTCCTTCGTCTCCAAGGTATTTTCGTTGCGGTGTATTGTCATATTGTAAGATAAGGAAATCCCGTCATCCACAAGTGAATGAATTGCAGAAATGTGCCACAGTTCACAGGCGTAGGACAGGATCTCGATTTACAATTTCGATGTATGCAAAAAGTTGTTGAGAAGTCTGCGTCTCAAAGTGGTGATATTTATTTTGCAAAAAGTGTTGTTCTCTAAACGAAGACGTGAAAAGCGGTAAAGACGGGATACTTGGACCTAAAATTCATCTATTTTTTGTATTTAGGTACTTAATAAATGGAAGACTTGTTACTCACAAATTAAATAGAGGCACGTTTATCTCACCCTCTTCCAATTGTCCATAACCGCCTACTTCAAAAGAAAACTAAGCGTTTCGTAGTTTGCCCGAGTTTCATTTAGTTTGCGAATGAATCAGGTACCAGAGTGTTGGACCTACTTGGACCCCTTAGGTCCAAATTTAAAAAAAGCGCATATTTCACAGTGTGGTTGGCATTAGCTGGAAGCGGACAACTCTGAGGACTCTATTCGGCCTCTTTAAATTTAACTTTTTACGCATTTGAATTATCTGTTAAATGCTCTAGCTATTTCCAAGTCAACTAGCACTCTTGTTGAATGGAGAATGTAAAACCAATAAGCTTTTGAGCTCACTGCAAGTTTAAATAAAAAGCATATTTTCCCAGTTCTGAGTATTTTTTAGTTCCCCAAAATACGGCTGATCATACATGCTCGGTTAATAATATGTTGGTATGCATTTCCTACACAATGATTAAGAAAAATGAGCACATAGTTTTACCAATCAGAAGAGAAAAAGGGCATATTAGTTGAGATTATCGATAAGCTTCCCAACCACATTTCTAAAAGTCATAAATGGTGGTTAGTAAATTATTTAAAGTTCACGGTGGAGAAGGTAACAGTAATTATAAAGTAGGCACAGACCAGGGTCTATTGGTGGGTGTCGTTGGTGGTGATGTTACCGAAAGTTGGTGTTGTTTGAGCAGATGTGTTCGATGCACTATTCGTGCCTCCTTTCTAAATTTCTTTTACCGAACTTGAGTCAGGCTTGGTTAGAATTATGTGGCTTCTCTCCTTCTTGATAGATCATGGCTATTCGTATAAGATCCTCGAGCAATGCCAGAGATGGGGCAGAGCGCACTTACATGAGATGTTTTAGAAGTTTTCAAATTTGAGCTACCGGCCAGCCAGTAGAATAGAAATAGTCATGGAGAAGAATGCTGGTAGTGGTGGTGGCGGCGGTGATGGATGAGTCTTTACGGCCAAATGTCAAGAATGCACTCGAGAACGCTGACCATCTTGCTGGGTTGTAGGAGGCCCGAGTCCATGTCGCGGGCCGCCGTGGGCGAGGGATGAAGGAGACAAGGGGCCAGGCAGACAGCCAAATTGTGAGAGTTCATTTTGTTCACCACTGACTTACTTGTTATCCGCTTAAGGTGGTCCAACAGGTAAAGGAGGACTTCCTGTGTGTTTTTCGAAAAAAAAGGAAACATAGTCAATCTCTTGCATGGCAAATGTATAAACTAAGGGCAGGCCGGCCATTACGCAATTCACGCTTTCAAATTGTAAGGACTCTTGGTCATAAGGTTTTTATGCGATTTCTGCTCAAAGAAAGCTGGTGGAAGCCTTGGCGAACCACACATTGTTCACCCAGTGAAAGTGGGCTTTGTGGAGAGCAGGTAGGTTAATTAATCATTGAAGCGTTGTTGCCGTACAAAGTAAACATTGGTACGAGATGCTATCATTTGAAGGAAATGCATCTGCACGCCAATGGGACCCATGA
The DNA here is from genome assembly GCA_036345935.2 of Taenia hydatigena. NCBI lineage: Eukaryota > Metazoa > Platyhelminthes > Cestoda > Cyclophyllidea > Taeniidae > Taenia > Taenia hydatigena. The sequence goes on from JADWOT020000009.1 coordinate 7,096,594, forward strand.
ATTCGTTTCAATCAGGGTGACTACGTAAATATGATTATTTAAAATGGGTTTTAAGTGTAATAAAAACACAAAACACTTGGAGAAGAGAAAACTGCGCCTGCTAGTCAGTCAAGCAAATTCTGAATTACACATTCATCTAGGCTGAATAGAAGACTAGAATTTAAAAAAATACTTGCAAATTTGTCAGTCTTAATAAGAAAATGAGTTGTTATGGGAACTTTCTATTCAAGTTGCCGAAGTTGGTGGACAAATGTCACACCTAGGCATGAGGTAAAAGTCATGGAAATCATTGAGCATTTATTAGCAGGTTGGAAGCGGTAAAATCAGACAAATGAATTCTACATTTATGCATTAAACAGCAACAGTTAAGAATTCACAACTATTTTCGAAACTGATAATAAGAGGGATAATTACAAAACCGAATGTTTTGGCCTAACAATATTTTTGGTTGTTATGGCTCTCCACTTGAGTGTATGACCACCGTGAAACGGGAGGAGTCGGAAACTTAAAATATCCATCTATTTATAGTTGTGGAAAGTAGGTTATGTAAACAAGTCCCCTTTCCAGATTTTAATGACAGCAGTCGTTTAGCCTAAAAGTCTACGAAGGGCTGCTGCCGGACAACAAGACTATTTCTAGATGCCATAAGTAGTGCTTTCAAAAGAGCTAAGTTAAGACCATAAAATTTTGATGATCAAGCACTTATTTAAAAGAGAACACTTCAGTCTACCCTGTAGGCAAATTACAAACGAAACAGGTTTGAGCCTGAATTACAATAATAATAATAATTCTAGGACGCACGAATTCGTGCTCCTAATTTTGAGCCTTAAAATACTTTGCTAGAATAGTTAACGCTTCACAGACAAAAAGCCGTATTGCTTCACTTCCACCTCGTCGTGGATTAATTGTTTGGCTGCTATGTAGATTAAATATGCATGTGCAAAGCTACTGTGAAATAACAGACGCAAATTGACTACTGCTAGTCATTACAGCAGCCACGGTCAGATCCAGTGTGGTGTCAACAATCATCCGGAAATCCCCTGAAAGTCCAAGCGTCCACGATAAAAGCTCACCCACCGACGTAGGAATTAAAACAACAAAAAATTCACAAATAAGGCGTATTCAGTATTTGTCCACCGGAAACAACATTGCTTTTAAAGGCGATTTATAAGCTACCTCATTTTAGTTGAATTCGCATGCTAAAACGAAGGGGAAAGTGCATTCCTGTACTCCGTAAGTTAGTGGCTCAAAATGTAAATGTCACTTAGTAGTACTTACAATTATGCCTACGTATAATGCTGCCCGTTCCTCGACCATTCGTAAGTTCGCCTGGAACTTTGACACTCACATTTGCCAGTGCCTTAACCACCACTTTCATTTTTAGTTGGTATCTTACGGTTTTCAGCACCAAGACGTAGCCATACTTTCATTCATTGTCTGAGAAAGGAAAGCTCAAATTCCTTTTAAATGATCACGAATGATTTTGGTATTTCCTTAAATTCATTAGTCTTTTGAAATGTGACAAATTAAGGCCTCATGTAAAATAGGCCGTTCTTCTACGGGGAACTAGTGGGGATAAAAAATGGCAGTGGCAATAACACACGAATTAAGACTCGGCTGATAGGGAAACGATCAGACCAAAAGTACACCAATTCAGGCATCCGAGTATTCAGAACTTATTAAATGTTGGCTTGCAAACACTAGTTTCCACTATCGTGACCAGAAAATCTGATTATGTAGGTGTTATAGTTTTCGGCTTTACAATGCAGTAAACGATTCGCCGAACGAGATATTCAGGACAGTCGCAGAGGAATTACATCCCTGTGGTGGGTTGCTAGGCTGCAGCACTCAGTGCTCAATCAGACCTCAAATTTAGGGCCATGTATCCCCCAACAACTCTAGCCACCATAATGATGAATTCATTAAAGACGCGAATTTGTCGTTATTTGAGGGTTAGAATATCTATTTGTTACTCTTCAACATAATTTCACAATATTTTTAAGATTACCTCTGCAAGGAAGGAAAGTTGTTAAATGTATTGGTGGGGTTTCAAATTTTATCAAGCACTGCAAGTTAGATAATGAAATTAGTAGAATATAATGTCACATTGTGAGTTTCCATTAGAAGTGCTTTGCCTTACTTGGTTAGAAGTTGGAAGACAATCCAAAATGTTTAGTATGAGCTTGGTGCCCATGTGAGAGTCGCCGGGACTTGCGACTTGTGTCGCCTCGTAGACCATTGGGTAGAGGGCATTAGTGAAGAGAGGCTCGGGCAGCTCTCGGAAGAAGTCTTTCATTGTGGCTATCAAAAGTAAATAGATTGCTTGGATCGCTAAAGCTTGCTAATTTATTGGAATGAAGATGCCAACGTGCTATGTCATCGCAAACATCAAATAGTAAAATAAACGACCTTACAACACCTCTGGAGTTCCGGCCACTAGTTGGCACTGCTACCGCAAATGTACACCATTTGATTTTCGAAGCGACCTCCTCGCTTATTATACTTAAAAACGCAATGCTTAACCGCAAATCGCCAGCAGTACTGTTTGAACAGCCCCTGTCTAATAGTGAGGGATTTGACGAGCAACCGATTGGTGTTAGTGGCAAAAAATAACGCATCACAGGCTTTAGCTAAAGCCATTGCATAGAGAGGGTTTCATTGAAACATTTGCGATATTTTGTGCGAAATATCTTATTTTTAGAGCCAGTCATACGAAAGTTACTGGTTCTTAGTTCTGACAAAATTTCTTCTGCTTCTTATTTACTTACTGCTGTGTAAAAATTTAACATATTGGTGGGATGCTCAGACTTTATGGATTCATACGAGTAAAAATGTAACAATCTAAGAGACTATAACCAGCCACCATTCATAAGGACTACTAATAGTTATTTGAAAAAGGGCTTCAAACTGCATGAAGGCCAATCCGTACTAAAAGCAAAAAATGAAAGTTGATTAATACAAGAGCGTCCTGATAGGAGAAAAATATTTGACGGTAAAACCGAGTCAACCCAGAAGGAATCTTAAGAGCCCTTCAATTGTGTTTGAAGGCGTTAATCGTAGTACACCTTCTAAGTCGTAAAAATAAGGTCTTTTGAAAGGTCTGAGTTTCCTCTTTTAAACCCCATAAAGAAGCAAAATGCACTTTCACGCTTAACAGCTAACCTATACTTAGCACGAAAGATCCTCCATTGCATCAGAAGCCAAATTTAAGTTCCACCTTAGAATCATTTCATAGTGAACATCAAACAAGGCGCTTAGAGACATAAATAGTTTTATGCTACATTAAAGCAGGAGGAATTGCTGAATGCTTTTATCTCTTTTACATCGTTAGGTGGCGTCACTCCCTTCGCCACTTTACAGGAGGAAGGACTAGTAACTCAGCAGTCAGAAAGCGCTCTTGATTTGGTCAAGCCAATCGCCTAGGTGCTCCGCTCTCCAAGTTTTCTGTCAAAGGGTATGGAGTACATGAACCGGCGGAAAGTGTCGGCATTACTAAGTCTAATCTGCGTGGCCATTAATTATACCGGTGGTTAGTTGGAGCGCTCTGGGTTCGAACAAATCGAAGCGGAGGTTATCATTAAGTCGCCCGCTACAGGATTCAAGTGACAAAAATTACCGTTTCCTCTTTCCTTAACCATAATCGCTTAATTTGAGCGCCCGGTTACCTATTTATGCGGGCATACTTTATTCAAGTTACTTTTTTACGTTCGCTATATTTATTACGAGGCGGTTTGAATACCATTAATGATAGAATATGCTATTTTCTCTAAAGACGAAACAGGGATGACTTGGCGTTTCCAGTACCTACACTTAAATTTAAAACCAATTACTTTTATGCGCATACACTCTGCTCCCTGTATTTATGAAAATAACTTAAAAATTCATCAATGTCGTAAAGCTGACAATAAAAAAGGCATTTTGCGCATATATGCGTGGATGATAAAAAACCCACTCGAAACAAGGGGAAGGCGTCGTACCAGATCTCAGCTAAGGATGAGGCTGTGGGATGCATTTTTCTCATGAAATTCTAAATCTCCGAAACTAACACTACTTTCGGATGCATTGCGCTGATGTGTTCGTTTGTTCAACAAACGATTAAGGAAAATCCTAACCTAAAACAAAATCCGAAAGCAGTTTTTTTCTGCAAGGATTGCAAGTGTGAAGTACTCAGGATGTGAAAACAATATTTTACAAAGTAAAATAACATTGGGACTAACTCTGGTGTTTATAAGTTCTTTGACGGGAACTCCGGAATGGCCGTTACCCAACTAGATGCCATGTTCAGACCGCAAATTTTGCCTACCATTCCTCGGTATTATTTAAGTAGAAATGGCTTACCAATTAGAAGAAAGTCAAGTTTTTCCATTTTTTAGAAAGTTATAATATACGCATATGCTAATTATTCAAAGGATTTGTTGAATAGCATTCACAATGACATTTAATAATCAAAATTGATTGCTGGCCCAAAAAGCCAGGCAATATTCATGTAACATGAAGTTCTTCATTACCTAAACCTGCCATTAATAAGTCTGTGCTGTGGGCGGTAGTAATTAATTTGAGTTACTGAAGTGCTTCCGGGTATGCAATTTAAAATTGGTGCCCCTAATAGGAAAGGACGAGATGGCCACCATCATTACACGGTAAATATTGCAAGGCGTAAGAAAAGTCAAACCGTGGACCAACGGTTCCCGCATTTTATTTTGAGATATGAAAAAATGGCTTTAATGAATGAACAACCCAAAAGTCTGAAGTTAGGTTAGGACAAATGAAAAAGAATATTTCTTAAAGGTAAATGCCGGGAATGAAAAGACCATTTGAGGGTGGGATTTAAGTCGCGCCCGTACTATTGAGAGCCGTCGGACTATCTAGGCCATGCACAAGAAACCTGATCGCTAAAATCTACGACAAAATTTATTAAACATCGTGAAGATGTAACTCACCAGTTATTGCATGTATGTCAGGAACAGCATCGGCTGAGAGATCCAAGGCAGCAAGAGCTCCTCTTACCGCCTTTTCGCTCCGTTTCACCAACCCTTGAGCAATCTTCTCCGCGGTGCGAGTGAAGAGGTCGCGCACCTGTAGTTTCATCCATACCGATCCCGAGAGTCGATAGATTCCGACCACCTCTGTGCCCCGCCTGTCCACCTCTTCAACACACTTTCTTATCAGCAAGGGGACTACTGAATCGGAAATGACACCGAGACTGGCGAGCATGCGGTCTCTATACACAAGCTCGTCCAGACTCACTCCAAAGAGAGTCGTGTCATAGGCGGCTGACAGATTTCGTCGCATGTACAGAGCAATCATTGGGAGAAAGCCCATTTGCAAATAGAGAACTCCTCTTGGTTCCAACTGAAGAGCAATCTTCTCAAAGCGCATTCCCGATCGTGCAATCAAGGGACTTGTCAGTGGTTGACATTCGTCCTCCGGTTCTTCTGCTTCCTTCTGTTCTCGACTAGGTGATGTGGAGAGATTTTGCTGTGTCAGGGAGGTTAGATCAATACCACCGTAGAAGCATAATCTGTGACGAGTACGCGCGTCCCATTGGTAGATGAGGATAGAGAGAAAACGTGATTCCTCAATTTCCATTTCGAAAACCTCATCCCATTCAAAGTAATCCGTACTCGTACGAATCATTGATCGTGCTTTGCGCACAGAATCTGTCTCTATAACACAGTACAGGTCACGCAGAAGCATTTGAGTGGTTTTGAGACCACTGCCAGCAATTATGTTGACAACAAGAAGTCCTCCACCAGCGACGCTGCCGGCACATTCGCCACCTCCACCGTCCACGTGAGTGTATATTCGGTGGCGCGGAGAAGACGCCTCGTGCGAGGGTGATTGGCTTGGGTTGAAGGGGTGGTGAGTTTGGCCAGGACTGGGGTATGGTTCACTGGAAAGCAGGTTGAATTGCGAGGAGTTGAAGTTGGAAGGAAGCTGAGGTCGCGGGATGGTCGAGCTGACGCCCATACCACTACTACCTGGCAGACAACGCTCCTGACCGCTTCCAGTAAGGGCGTCGGGAAGATGTGGCTGTTGCATCATGTTGGTCTCCTCACTCAGGGGATATCGCATTTGACCAATTGGGATTTCTTGAACTTTGTAAGAAAATGCAGAAAATGTAAGTAAATAAGTGATTTAGGTAAGAAATCAAATATTTTTGGGTTGTTATCATCAAAAACAACGAATTGGTAAGCTGTACAGAGAAAATGGACTTTTGCCAAGCATGAATTAGAACGCGTATTACCTCAAACCTGTATCAGCTAACACGAGACAGTTTTCATGTTGCATAGTAGAAAAACGCGTTTCATTAATATTTATGCTCGCGTAAACCACGCCTACTACCTTCTCTGTAGGTGTCAAATCAAATTTACAAAATCATTTTTATGCAAAATCCACGCAGAGTTCAAGTTTATGAGTTGTAATTTTGTGACTTGCCCGTTTGCCGACTTTAGTTAGTTTATGCTGAAGGAACACTCGTGAGGTTAAAAAGAGCACTGCTGCTTTGAATAAATAACCTAGGATTGCCTTCTCAAGCCCATAAAAATTCAAAAATGGTTTTGTCTAGCCAAATGGGAAATCAAACCATGAATAGGTAAGGAGTTACACAATGTGCATTGTGCTACTATACTTAAAGGTATTCAGTAAAAATAAAGTGTTTTGGTTAGTTTTTACTTTTTGTGCAAATTTTTCATACATTAGCAAAGCGATCTAGGCAAATGCTTTCAGGAGAGGCTTAAAATCTGCAAGCAGAATGCAGTAGCAAAAAGATGTGCGCACGACCAGTGTAGTGGCGAATTACGGTCTAAAGACTGCCTCTATGCGGCTTAAGTGCCAGTCTCTATTCTTCGTCAGCAGTTTGAGATTCGATTTTACTGAAGCAGTACTATGAACATCGGCAACTTTAATTAAAAAGGCAATTTAAAGGCTGTGGCACTAAATGCTTTTGCGATGGAGTTCTGCCGCCTCTGCGTGTGTGTGAGCCGGCGAGTGAGCGCGCCTGAGGCGAGGTCCTAATGGCATAAAGTTAATTCACTCACTCACACACACACATACACACACACACACCGTCTTCTTCCGCTCAATTGCCTTCCCCGCGCGCTTCTTAAGCCGCCGTTGGCGTCGCTGCTTTAAGGAATGCATCCTAAGATGGAGTAGTCGTAGCTGCAGTAGTAACATCAAACCAATCTTTGCATCACTGAATTTCTCGAACTCAAAATGACACAAATACACCTCCACACTCTCCTGCCACCAATGAGTAAAGAGCATCTGATTTGACTGTAGAGGCCTTGTGTGTTATGAAGGAGCTTCCATTAGGGTTTTTATTCATTCTATCGATATCGTCTTTATTTCAGTTAACAGGTTCTATTAAAATTCGCTCTACTGATCATAAGCCAATGATAGCAAAGAGGCACTACTGATGAAGCCGCTGCACCACTTTCAAAGAAGGTCTGCACCAGTTTAGAGTAAAATATTAGCATCTTTGCGTAACCAGTGGGATTCTGCTCATAAACAAATTTTGCAATGAAAAAATAAGCATGCTTTCGAGGTGGTGTTATGGGATTGCCAATCAAACGGCTTGAATCCCGGGAACAAGTGCTCATAGAACTGTAGAAATGTAAGTTTTTTTAGTGTCTACAGGGGATTTGGGTTGGTCTCTTGGGAATTAAAACAAAGCTGGTTCTACGGACTTCTTACAAAAGTGCATGCAGTTGTGATTTGAATGAAGCGGACTGGAAGTGTCTCAGTACAGTACATAAAATTTTACTTATCCTGCAATGCGGATTACGCTTAGAGAAAATCATCAGGTGAATTGTTTTGGCTAGTTAAAGCCAATGTATTGGTGCCTAAAACTTGGATTAGCTAAAATAAAGGTGTCTGTGGCTCATAAACTTAGACTACGGAAACTCTAATCGCGCATCGTACTGGGAATGGGTTATCACTGCCTTTAATCTTCTTAGCACAGAATCGCATAGCATCACCTCGCCCCTTTACAAATTCACCACTAAATACTGACAAAAGTTAGTAGCATAAACCATTATGAATAACCCCCCCACCTCAATTACACTTTAGAGGCTAATTCAAGATTCTTGTGTGCCACACAAATTGCATGGATTACCTCACATCGTTCTGGTAGTCTAAGCATTAGGAATCTCACAATTCTGAAAGCAACATTTATCCTAAGCCGCAACCATTTCGTTGTTAGAGTTTCTAAAATTTAAAATTGAATGAAGTCACTATCCTACTTTCTCGCAAGCATTATAAAAAGATCTCGCTGAACGATAGCATCAGCACGGAGTCGTGCGCAATGTGCTCACGTCAGAGGCATTACTTTGAAAGCCCTCTTCTTAATCTCCTGTCACAAGGTGACTTCATGGGTTGCAGTATGAGATTTTCATTAAGCATTTTCACTAAATTAAAATGGTTATTTTTCGACAACTCCCACGGTGCTCAACGGGCCGTAACGACGTAGTAGTGCGACATTAGTAATTCTGCAATAATTCAAAGCGTTATCTGTAACTTGCCACCTCATAAATATACGGCTCAACGGAAATTGTCATGCACTATTCCGGAGTTAATACTGGTAGGAGCAGAATTTGCATCTATGGATCGTGATTTATCAAATAAAGTTTAAAGGTTCCATGAAATGCCAAATGGATAGAAGTAATGGAATTAAAATGCCTTCCAAAAGTAAAACGATTTCTAATGACATTTCAAGCACAATCTCACAACGAGACTGCTTTGCTTAGTAGTAATTTTGAAAATAATAAAATAAAATGTAATTCTCCTGTGAAATGCTAATGTGTTCAAGACAGTTAAAGAAGAGCCAAAGCTTTCGATAAGTTAAGGGTCAGATTAGTTGGGCTGAGGTAATGCATATTTGAGTCATTATTTGGGAACTGGGGTCGCCCTCGGTCAACAGGGAATCTCGTACATTAGTCGACGAAAATAAGTTTAACAAAATAACGCCCTTATTCGTGGTTTCTGGAGGAAAAAAAACGATACCCCTTCACCCTTTATTCAGACGAAAATCGCCTCTTCCTGTGCCATTGCCGGTGATTACTAGAAGTCGCTTACTATCGAGTTCGTCTGTCGCCGAGACCACAGACTGAGCAGTTAACGCCAGCAAGAGAATGGATTAATTTCCGTCTCTAACACTACTCGCAAGCATTTAGGGATTAAGTGAGAATTTCCCATCAAAATGTTTCATACTATCAATTGTTGAAATTTGCTCCCCAGATGCCTGTTAACAAGCCTTCTAGCATCATAGATGAAATTTTCTTCCGTATTCGATGTTTTATTCCGTATGCCCCAAATGGAATCCATTTAAGTAGCCATAGTTTTGTGCCGATTCCACGACTGTCACCGTAAAGCAACAAGATAAAATCAGTTTCCGATTATGACTAAAATTTAGCTCACTATGCCATTTAGGCATTGCATGTCAACTTCATGCCCATTCGATAACACGGTGCAAATAGAAGAAATAAATTTTCGAGGAATTTATTGTTACGTGAATGTTGACAAATCTTTTATTAGTTATCGTTCGTTGTCTGTTAAAATTAGGCTACAATTGTAATTTCGGCCTTAAGAGGGTCACAATTACTTCGTTTTTCGGTTCGTTGGGTCTTTGGAGTGCAAGGGCCGTAGTACAACAGCGCTGGCTCACTTTAGAGGAGAAGAAAAGGGAGAAGAACTTCAGTCAACCAAAAAGGATGTATTTACGGTTTATTTAGCCTCACCCGTTTTCGTTGTGGAATGGTAGACTGATTTGGTGGGTGGTTAAAAATGTGAGAAGGAAGTGTACTGACGAAGAAATTAAACTTGGCAAGCTACTGTACAAATAAACCCATTTAAATGAATCTCACAAGGGGATGCACTTGAGCATAGAGTTTACATAATTAAGTGTCGAATCCATTTACTTCTCTCCCAGAAGGTATTACACAAATTGTCACCATAATGATATTCTGCGATGAATTTGTCTTAAATAAAAAAGGCTGGTTCACATCTATAGCAAGTAATTGGAGGTGAACTTGGAAAGGAATCGCTTGTTTGCAAATACATTCAATCAGGGATTAAGGGAGGAGAATAAAGACGAAGTCGACGAATTGGAAGAAAATGTGGAGCTGTGGGACCAAAACGCCCCACGGAGGTCTTATTCCCAAACAAGGCTTCTCATTAAGAACCACCTTGTAAAAGATGGGAAATTGAGCTTTATGACATTCCTTATTACTTTTTTATGAGCAGATGAAAATAATGTAATAAGTTAAATTTGTTACAATATTCACCGTAAAATTTGTATCTTTATCCCCTTACTTGCATAGTTCAAATAAAACAACTAACGATTTTAATTGCTGCATAAAAAGTCAGTGTTTCAACTTCAAAAAACGTCTGCAACCCGACACTTCTTCATGTGATAAATAACGACCAGCACAAACAGGCGATAAGGAGATATTTAAACCCAAGCTGTCGGCAACCATTGCCGTGGTCTCCAAATTATACAAATGAAACTAAAGGAATGCGTCTGAAACTTGGGTTTCATTTAATCAAAAACTCCAGCGGAAAAGCTTTGGAGTTACACTTGCAGTGGATTTGTTGCAAGTCACTTTACCACAGGTGGAAGGTGGGCCCTTTTACTTGCCGTTTCCTACCATTACAAAACGCGACTTTTCACCTGTCACTCCTAAGGGACGCTCATTAGCAAGTCGATTGGCCCTCGCTGCATTAGTCCGCATTTGTGGCCCCGTAGGATAGAACTCTCCCCACTATTTTAATGTACTTAATTTGTGAATTCCTGGACGCCAACCTTTTTGAAGTCTTGCGAACGAGAGTTGTTAAAAATATCAGTGCATTTATGTAATGCCTCGTCGTCTTAATGGGAACAAAATCCCTGAAGTGCATATAAAGAAGGCTTAGAAATAAAACGATGAGTAGAATAAGCTAGAAAAGATGTTTCCATATTTTGACAATAGACTTACAATAGTGAGATCCAATATTCATTCTCTGATTGTTTGTATCCAATAATGAAGTAGATGGAGGTGCTTGTGAAGTAAAATGCGTTATATCTACGCCGGCGTTGCCATAAATATCCGGTTTCTGTAAGGAGGCTGCATCAAAATTTACAGATTTTCTTTGATCAACACTTGTGGGGAGACGTGGATACAAAGAGGTGTCTGCGAATTGGCCAGTCAAGCTCCGCATAATGGCCGCTTCGGAAGTCAAATCCTCCAAATGGAGACTGCCTCTTGACATGGGGACACCCATAGGCGGTTCCAGTGACTTTGCGGCAGGTCCTCTTGAGGTGGACTGTACAGCTGCCAAGGCCATCGCAGCTGCTGTGGCGGCCGCGGCAACAACGCTGGCTGACGGGTACGCTTTGCTTCCGCCAACCATTCCAAGACAATTTTGAGGAGCAGCGTTGAATGCATCCAGAGAGTCGTAAGCATTGACCTCAGAATCCGACCAGTAGGGGAGAGCCCCGGCTCGAAATTGTGGCTTCCTTCGAAGAGAAGGATCCAATTCCGATGATCCTGGAGGGCAATTAACCGTGGCGTTAGCTGCTGCCAGTAGTGCAGATAAAAGGGGATTTGAGTGGGTTTTTGCTTGCTGAGTAACTCCTGCCTCTGGGTCGCACTGTATTCCTTTATCCAACAGTGTATCACGGTGGTGGTAAACAAGCTCGTGTTGGGGGCTTGAAGGGCGTGGTACAGAAGGAGGAGACAAACCATCGGAGATGTCGAAGGCCTTTGAAGAGAAACTTCGAACAAAAGGTGGTGGTGCTCGTACACGGGTGGATTCCGATGGATGGCGGAATCGTGGTCGTCCCTTTGTGTCGCCAAAATGCACCCTCGGAGGTGCCTGTTGTATCTGAGAAGGGAAACGCGAAAAAAATGGCGGAGCGACCGCAGTAGTGCTTGACGGAGGATTCTGGCCATTGTTGTTGCTATTAGGATTTATTCCACCACCTGTGGACATTCGATAGTCCCCTGAGTTCACGACGGCATACGTCTGCGTGCGATTCCGTTCGGCAGAGGGCGATAACAACTGAGAGTGTTGTCGCGAAGGCTGTGCAACTGAGGTGTACTGGCGAAGCGATGGCAGCGACGGTTGTGGGGGGCAGTTGGATCTGGATGTCTGAGACTGCTCACTGGATAGGCCGCTGTCGACGGACTCTTTAGCCATCAGTGGCTCACTGATGGCCACACAACAGCCTCGTCCATCACAAATAAGCCACTTATTCGCATGATATGAGAACGGTGCGTAATTACCTCGTTGACGGCATCAGAAAGACTTCCTACATCAGAGAATGAACGACCGGGTTTGTTGAACAGACGCACGAGGCGTGATAAAGCGGGCGTGGGCACGGCGTGTGCACACCCAGTGGAGGAGCGTGCGTGCGTTTGTAGGTGCGCTAAAGCGAACGCCCAAACACACGCACAAAACTGGCAAGCAAAACCACAGGGAAGCGGTTGTGTGCGTGTGTGTGTGCCCCTCGGCCTGGGTGATTGGACAGGCGGGCTGCTCCGCTGCGAGTCGATCGACTTGGCCTGCGCTCACGCGCGACAGCTCAAGTGCGCACGTGGCCGCCTGCTTGCATAACGCTGCGGAGTTGGTGCGGAGCTTGTGCAATTTCCGCTCGCATTCTCCATTTGCGGAAAATCATGTTATGCTCATAATTTCTGCCTTGGCCAGCGTAGGGGCCTTCACTACTCCCTCCTTACACCATCCATCTAGTTGCCTTAGGTTTTGAGCATTGTGGATCAATTTAAGCACCCAAACGCTTCTACCAGCAATAAATAAGTTCGAGTCACACTCGTTTCAAACTAAGTTGTACAACATCTTTTCTAGAGTGGTGACTACTTTCTACAGTTCAAAGAAATAAATTTTGCTACTTCCGTTTGTAACTAAACTTTTGGCTATGAATAGTGGGAAGGTATGCGATTAACAAGTAAGTCGCACTTGACTTTGCAAATGTTAGCATGCATTGGGTTCGTTCCAAATTCTCTTCGAAGACCTCTCATTACACTTTTTAAATTCTGTTTAATTCAAGAAAGCGCAGTACTTATTCGCCTTACTTAGCCAATATTTTGGGGAAGTTGCTGGGTATTTCCCGGTATAATCCCTTCAACCAACCCAACAACTTTTCATGCATTCTTTTATGATGCTTATCAAAGAAGCAGAAATTACAGCTTTTATATCCCGGATATTGTGCATAATATAACATTTCTTTCATCTCGAATACGGTTTCTTAAGTAAAGTGCTTTGTCATCACTGTCATTTGGTAGCGCTTATTCTGTGTAAAGCAGCATCAGAAGTCAAACATTTATGACTTTCAGCCGGTGTCACATTCACACAGAGTGACCGAATTCCGATGGACCCTACTAACAGTTAATTTGGAGGATCCTGTTATTACTATTATTATTTTGGGCGTAGCCAAAGCGTTAAATGTTTTTTTGTTTGGCTGCCATGACGACAATTTAATATTCAACCGCCTTTTATCAACGTCGACATGATAGAAGAGGTACATACATTAGCACTGCGGTGCTTCTTTGGCGCATCACTCTTACTGCTCTCTCGCCTACGCTCGTTTCCGTGGCCAATGCTGCAGCCAAGTTGGAGACGTGAAACCTTGTATGCAATATTTCAAATGGGTGGTCAGTCTTATTTCGGTTTTTGGCCTCATCATGCGGTCCGGCCATTTGGATCAAGCACTTCGGAAGTGATGCGCCTAACTCGAGCCACTGAACACGCATCACCAGCTAACCCAGGGGGCTTATTGTGCCAGATAACTCAGCAGGTAAAAACCATAGCAAGGCTTTGTCGGTATGGCTAAATGTAAAACCAGACACTGGTGTGTCCAACCGAGTAGCAATGAAGTTGCCTAATAGATCCTTAGCCTAATTTAAAGTCATTTTTGGTGCAAGTTCTTTATTAATGAATTTTTAGAAATACGTTCTGCTAAAAGGCTACCTTGAAAAAAAAGACCTTTCCGAATTTTTAAACCATAAACAAATTAGGTCTTTAAAGTGCAGTTGCTTTCAAATTGAGTTGGTGCTTTCTTTTCATGCCTCAAGATTTATCACTGCGGCTTTAAGCGATGATTTATTTTTATTTATGGTAAGAAGAAATTAGTTGAAGAGTATTAAAAACCGATTATAAGTACTGGACACGATGAATCACTAAAGTTCCATCGCTGATTTAATGCGGACTCCAACGTGGCTTGTTGAAATGTGGTAGCATTTTCAAGTGTATTTTTCCGCAAGTAAAAGGTCTAAAACACTAGTAACTTTTTATAAACGATAAAAGAACAGGATATCTTAGAGAAGGTAAATGAAAATGATGGCTAATAGGACCCGTGGAATCCTAAACAATGCAGTGTTCTGGTCAATCAGGGTGCCTCACCCAGACGGCTTATATGCTCTTATAGAATAATCATGCATCACGAATTCGGGTAATGAAATGGAAGCATCTCTCAAATTGCCTTCCAATGTTGATTGAAATTGTGATTGTTCAACCGTTTTTAGCTTGAATCATCGTTTTTCCGCCATGTCACCACTTTGTTGCCCTACCAAGTGGTCGTCTGTTGGCTTCAATTCGTTTACCAATTTAAGCCGATTCTGCAAAAATACTGAAAACATACTTACTATGTAATTTTAATAGTGCGTTTAAGCAAAAATAGATGCATGGTGGAGTAGAAGTGGTTCCCATCTGTTATGTTGATTGGGACAAGGAATTCTTTTTCAACAAGTGTTATGCCATGCCATATTTCTAACGCATCAAAACTCCCAAGTTCGATATGGCTGAAATTCAAACAATCGACGAGTAAAACTATTTTCCCACATACGCAATACATGCATTCAAGCATACGAGCAAAATTCGACGGTTGGCAATTTTAACCGCACCCGACGTGTGAAGCAATTGATGTCAGTAGGTGCGGAATCACCAACAATTTTAGCATTTCTATTGAGTATATTAATTAATTTTTGGGAGAAAAAGCATGAATAAATGGGAAATACTTTTGCGTTAAACCAACCATCAAATCTTTCCCGATAAAAATAGAATGGAAGGGGGTGGATCAGTTGTAGTTTTTACGTTGCTCCTCCCTTCCACTTCTGGCGCCAGGCATTAAGATTAAGGAGACCGACCGGAGGAAGACAAATTATCATAGTTTTAGGTCGCCCACTTGAGAATCGATTTCGGCCACTCACTCGGGCAGCTAGTGTAAGTCGACCGCTTGTCACCTTTAAAGTACATTTAAACAAGCGAGCAATGCACTGCTTGAAAGCATTATAGTTACTTGTGAAAAGATTTTGATCGGACTTTGTCGGTTATAGCGATTCTAAGATGTTGTAGCAACAAAAATTTTTTTATGCTTAATTGAAGGGCCTACACGCTTAAGCCGGTGTGTTATTTAAGCTGAGGGACCTCAATGCGCACACCACCTTTTGCCACGTGGGGATAATTCACGTGAGCTTGACTCAATTAGACCTGCGAAATAGGAGGATGTTGTTTGTTTCATTGTCTTCACAACTCACGCCCTGAATGTAAACAGATTCTGTCTCTTCACACTCCCAGCATCACGAATGCCATAAAACGTATTCAAGTAGCTAGACTTGTTTGCAGTTCAAGTGTGCCTTCCGTGTGAGAAAATGCCGTGACACAACTCTGTTTCTGTCGTGCAAATTAGCTCAGAAATTAACATATTCAGAAAATTTTTGTTCAAATTTATTTGCGACATCCCAACAAATAGCTCATAGTTACAAAAGCCATTTGACTGACTCAAAATTTCACTGTGCGTAGCCTACCTAACTGGCATGAAAATTAGGTGAACATCTATTCCCAGCTGTCACAATCTACAACAGTTCCTAGCTTTAAAACAAGCCTTGTTGGATTTAACTGGAGAGGCAATTTCCTAGGACCCATATAACTGACTGGGGCAAATAAGGTACTGTTATAGTTATGATTTCAAAAAATAGGATTAGTCGCAATTTATCTGTGCATTCATTTTTTCCCATGCCAGACAGGAAAATAGCGTTTGCTCTGCTCCTTATACGATGGCTTCTTGATGTGTCCAAGCAGGGCCGTAATGCTGCTGCCATGTAATGCTGCACCTCTTCCAATGTTTGGATGACAAACCAAGCAAACAAACCACTCCTTCGTCCTCACGAAGAGCCAATGCGCTTACAGAAGTGGTAGTAACGAGTAGCTACAGCGTCACGGTAATAAGGGCTCGCAACATCAAATTTTGTATTAACCTACTAGGAAATAATACCAGACATTGTTGCGAAAATCTTAAGTTCACTAGGCACGCTATCATCGCAACTAATGTTAAAAGAATAGAGCGATTTTAAAAATTCGATATTTTTGGAATTTGAAATACGATGGATGGACAGCCAATGAGCGGCTAACGATGCTTCCATCAGATTGCACAATATGCCATTTCAAGGATGTGCTAAAAGGACAAATTTATAACTCCGGAATTTCACTTCGATTGCAATGTACTAATTAAGAGACTGGCTTTGACTGTTTCCGAGAGGAATATGGTTTATTTCCGCAAAAAATTGGACTCAGTAATAGGCTGTAGTTGAAGGTAGAAATCATAATTCCTTGAATTTTGTAAAAATATTTAAAAATTTACGAGTAAAAAATGGATAGGAGAATCATACAAGCAAGTAATAATGCGGAAAACATTGCCTGTTTTGGCTTTCCTATACGCCAAAATAATTCAATACATACAGCATTGAATTTCGTTTCATTTCTCATTGAGGTGTTTGCAAAATTGTTTTACAATGATCTGCGAGCCACAAAGAGCATGCCTTAAGCAATACGGCTGCCGCAAACACATAAACGGATAGAAGTAAATTTCTGAAGAGAGAAGTAAATTGTCAGCTTAATTATCCAGACAGAGAAATACATTTTAGCCCAAGTTAATTTAAAGCATCGCAATTCAAAGTTGCAAGCATTTCAAACCCCTTTGCTTTGTTAAATTTGACAGTATGCTTAAAAAATTGGAGGCCATATTCAAGGCTTAGAGTGTACTGCGTAGATTACTCGTTTAACTTTTTGTTCTGGCCTTGAGAGCACTTAAGACCCCGTCTTTATGCTTCCGCTGGGGGGTATGGCCATCAGGAAGAAGGATTCATTGAAAATGGTTAAAAACACATACCCAGTTCATTTTTTGCGTGATTATTGATAACAAACTATAAATTTGCATGTATAAAGGCAATTAATAGGCTACAATTTTCAATATACGTAAGGGATAACCGTGGCGATGATGCTTCGACCACTTCAAGATAATATTAAGAGCCAAGCGCGCATTTGCTACATTTATATTAACAGGAGGGCATAAAGACATATAATGTAGCCTCTAAGTCTGCGTAGCGCATTTTTATTCCTTGAGACTGGAAGAATGCATGGAGGATGACACGTTTGCTCGAGTAGAGGACTGGAGTTATTCAGATTATTAATGCCTGAAGAAAATTGGAGTCTTTTTTATTCCCTAAAGTTAAAGGCATCGCATGGATGGCATTAAATGATCGCTTCTTATCCAAAAGACATTTGCAAATGAAAACGCATCATGTGATTCCTTAGTTGCTCGTTTAGCTCTCGGTTTTGGCAGAGGAGCATTTTGAGTCAAAACCATTGAATCTACACCAGACGGGCTAATACCTATACCATGCCAGTAGCTCTAATTCCTTCGATATGTTTGTTGTATATTCATTCAAAAAGTATGGCCACATTAGCCCTCAGGAAATCGTCAGTACCCTATAATAAATACAGAATTTATTTTACATTTGAACACAACTTATTATACATTGGCAATCGCCAAATTCTTCATGCTTTAATTACGTTCAATATTTCTTGCGCATAAAAATTTGGAAGGGAGTTCTTCGTATTATATGAAATTACAATCTAAAAATTCCTTTCCCACAAACACCAAAATTTTGACAAAGTAAAATTATTCTACGATTTCTTATGTCTAACCTTTAAAATAAATAAGCAAAGGGCAAACATTTTGTACATGTAAACACAATGAAATTAACTGAAGCAAATCAATTTGTTGATATTTATAACTAACAACTAGCCGGACCGCGCGTTTCGAATTTCGGCGGCTATCGACGATGAACAGGAGGCCTGGTATTGCTGGAATAAAAGAGCGAGCTCAAATGCAGGCTAGGTATGAGGAAAAGCGTAAACAACTGGCTGAGGACGCTGCAGCTAACCTTCATCGCCAGTTGGAAACAGTTAAGTCGTCCCTAGAATACTTTGCGTCGAAATATCAATCCAAGATAAGACAAGATCATGCTTTCCGGACGGAATTCCAGTCCATGTGCGCTAATATTGGCGTTGATCCTCTCGCATCTAGTGATGGCTATTGGTCGAAGATTTTGGGCATCGGTGATTTCTACTACCATCTCGCGGTCCGTATAATTGAGGTACAGCGTCTTAGGTAGTTCCAGTGTTTCGATCTCATATGCATCGTTTTAAGTATATATGCCATGTGTCGATTTCGTTGCTTTATAATAGGAGGCTGATGATCTCTTGAACCACTTCAAGGTTGTTACTTAGCTGCTAACCGACATTAATATGGTATTCCTTGTTGATGTAGCCTTTTCCACAGTACTTTTGTTTGCTTGTAGATTTGCATGGCAAACCACCGAAAAACTGCTGGTTTGATGCCTCTTGAAGAACTCATTCTCGAACTAAATGAAACAAAGAGCTCTCGTGAAACCGACATTTGTCAAGACGATGTTGCAAGAGCCATCAAAAAGCTCCAGTGCTTGGGCAATGGTTTTAAATTAATCAAGATTTCTGAATCGCGTCAACTAGTTCAGTCGGTTCCAGGCGAACTAAGCATGGATCAGACTGAGGTTTTGAAACTGGCCGAATCTCACGCAGCTCATGTTAATGTACAGCAATGTGTGAAAAAGTAAGATAGCAAATCTTGCTGTTTTCGAAGCTTTTTGGTCGGCACCTTGTAGCTGATGTTTGGATACATTGTTTATGGTTCTAATTTGATACATAGTTGCCTGTTTAGTCGTCTGCCTTGTCTTCGGCGAAGACGTTTTATGCGGTGCGGCTGGCTGCGCGTACCATCCCTTGGATCACCCCTGTAGTGTTTTTATTCTTTGAGTCCACATTTATCTGAGCCCATTGTAGTCTTTATGATTTTATTTTAGTGTACATGGACTTCCCCCGTTTTTTAAGCTCAGGCTGAGCAGTGTATGTTTTACCTTTTAGGTTAGGGTGGACAGATGAACGCGCACACGCGGCCTTGGAGTACCTCATGCAAGAGGGACTGGCATGGGTGGATGAAAATGATAATTCCGAGCGTTCCTACTGGTTTCCTAGTTTATTGGACACCAAGGCAAATTGATAAATCCATCTTCTTTTTTTTCACAACTACCCAACAAATGCCAAACGAACGTTCTTTTGTCTATCTCCCTCTTCAAAATACCAATTTACTTTGTTTTGTGTAATGCTAGGGAGGGACGCCGAGGGATGTCGAGATTTCTCCGGCATAATATTGCCGTGAGCATTCTTGCTGATGAATTTGTAGGTGCGTGTGGATGCCCTCCTAGTTTCTTTTGCAATTATTGATTTTAGCTTTGTTTACTTCCCATATCACTCGTAATGCCTTTAATTAGCTCACTGCTTTAGAAACATAGCTCATAGATCTGCAGAGACATGATAAGCACCCAAACTGAGTGAATGAACAGGCGACGGTGGGGAGGAGAGCAACTGCAATTTGCAAAAGTTCAGTTGCCACCTAATAATACTGCGGTCAGGACGCACTACCTTCTGCGCGCGCTAAAGTGTTCATTTCTGAGTGAAATAAGGTGGTGCCATTCTGGAACTTAGGCGCTTTTAATCCATTTGTGGCTTTATCGCTGAAATCCACTCGGTGCGTGCTAAACGGCAATTTGTGCAACTGGGTTTGCTGCAAGTCGCCGACGATGGCTCGCGAATAGCTTGAGGGTCTGCTCCTGCTGCTCACGGGTATCTTTATTTTCAGGTCTCCAAAATAATTGTGCGAATGAATGATCTGGCTGAACGTAGATGTCGTTGTACAGCAAAGTAATCTTAAGCAGAGTAAACCTATAGGCTAACAAACCTTGTTGGTAGTTAGGAATGGCCCTTTTGTGGCTCAGTCGCCCAGATCCGTTGGTTGAGGTTGAGGCAAATCACCTAGAGATCTTGCAGTGAGTAAGTTTCTCAACCTCAAATGATCGCGACACCACAGTGTGTTGCCGTTAAGGTTTGCTCCGCAGTCAGTTGTAGCGTCTCGAATCTGCCCTAAGGTTGCAAGGACCCAAATCACTGCAAAAACTCATAACGTAGGTGCCTAAGAGAGTTATGAAGCCACCAACATGGCCACCAAGGTGTTTAGGTAGCCCGCGCAGCATAGCATTGCGAGAGTTTATTTATTAAAACACCTGTAACAGTGGGGCGCTTTGGAATGGGTTTTATTTAACAAAAAAATCTGGGTTAGCATGTAGCATTAGCCTCTTAAAATAAGATAATCTGAAGAGGTGAAATTGAAAATTCGGTTTATTTGGAAATAAGAATTGAAACTCCCTCTTTTACTTGCGTATTTCATTTTAAAGTACCTACATGCATCATACCTACACCAATTACAGTGTTTGTGTTTAAAAATTAGGGGATTTAAATGTGGGTTGGGAATACAGATAGTTTAATTAGTTCATGTATTGGTTTGATATCAAGCACGCGTGTCGTTTATTGGTTCGGTCGGATGATATGTTCTCAAGCAAGCCAATGAGATTGCAGAGAGCACATTTTTTTATGTGACCTCGTCATTAGCAGATTTGTCGTGAGCAGTGGGGTTTCATTTTCACGTGGCTTACTTTGGCGATAACATGCGACAGCAGTTTGGCCAGTCGACCGCACGAGGAATCCAAAGGAGGATGCTGATGCGGGAGTTGGTGGTGAATAAGACGTCGGAAACCGAAACTGTTGGTTATTATATGAATGTGATTCAATCACCCCTACAAAGAGGTTACGCAGTAAATTCGCAAATGAGAGCCAGATATGATGGACTGGAACACGGTGATCCGGATCTGGCACCGTGGGTGATTTTGAGGTCACGTTATGCGCGTGATGAAGGGGTAACATTTCCCATCTCCATGTGCGCTGATTTATACAATCACCTACTTTCTTGTGCCCAACTGAGACAGGACGAATTGGATAGTTCGGGAGAGGTTCATGTAGCACAGAACTCTGACCAAGTTGATGACGAAAACTGCGTCTTCGACCTTTCAAAACTCTCTGCAATGGATTTTAATGACGAGGCGATCAATTGTTCTCTTAAAATTCTCACGGAACAGCATATAGTCGAGGCGGGCGAATCAGGGGAAAAATCGGAGGCTGCAAAGGTTAGGCGATGGATACAATCAGGACCCCTCAGTGAAGGTGGCGATAACACAGCAAATGGTTTCCGTTTTTTGCCTATGCACATGAGAACTGTGCGTCTGGAGCTTTATGAAATGCTCCTTCCCAACCTGGTTACATTCCTGAGTAAGTCGCCGTTCTCTTATGCTCTCACCCCATTTCTCTCTTCATCTTTACTTTGCTCTCGAAAATAGCGCTTTCACGAAGGGAACATTAAATAAATTTTCGCTTGATTTTGACACTGCTCGGAAAGCATTCTGAGGTTGGGCAACTTTCCAGTCCACAATATTTTTCTCTATCTTATAATAATCAATACGTAATAAATGTTTACAGCAATTAGTTTCAGGAAAATCGATGCCTCTCAGTCACTTTGTTCCTCGGTCACCACGGTGAATGCCACTTAAAGAATCGGTCCCCCAATCAATGCTTATAAGTCTACTTATCTAGCATTTTATGCTTGGTGATGAATGTCCTACACTCACTTTGGCCTCATTTTCTCGTTTGCCGGAAAGATTGCTAATTAGTGGTTGGGGATTTTAAATTATTATTATTTTTTTTTTTTTAAAATCCTCCTCAATCGCTATCTTCCCTTTTTAAATTCACAACGTGATCCAAATCGTCATTTGGTTGGTTTGAATTAGGCGTCTTTCAAACTGTCGTTCTTCCATGTTGTGCGAATTTGTGCTACACGTAAATGGATTTAGCATTAAAAGAGATATACATCGCAGGGGATAGCGACTGAGACGGTTTGGGCCCTGTCAGTTAGCGTCACGTCCCTGCGCAGGCATTGCCTGTGGCCTAGATGATGGAAGGGGTGTTGGTGCAGGGTCAGGGGGAGGGAGAGGGGAAGGGGGAGGCTGTGTTGCGTCAGTGATAAAAGGGCGCATCTAGACTCGGCTCGTGCCGCATCTGGCACTGCCTCGACGCACCCGACTGGGAGGAGCCTCTCTCTCTCTCTCTCTCTCACGTTGAAATGCACTGCCTGATTGATTACATTCAAGTGCGTGTGGCGATGCATGTGTGAAGCCTAAACTTTGCATGCTCCTTCCTCATGCAGTCAGATCTGCTGGGTTTTCATTGAGGTGTGAAAATATTTGCCCGTCAGTGAGCGTCCCCTTCACGGAATTTGACGAAACGATTCTCCCTTTACGTGCGCGTAACCCCTGTAGGAAGTAGAATATATCTCTTTCTGTGTAGCTCTTTTCCATACCGATCAACTTCCGTCTCAGAATTTTCCCTTCAATTGTTGTTCCTAAATTATTTTAACGAGATTATTTAGATTAATTCCAAAGCGTTACAATTTTACATTAGGAATGTTCGAAATATTCTAAGTAATTTCAGTATTAGTCGTTATTGTAACAGTATGCATTTTGTTTCTTTTAGGCGACATTTGTGTTCGATACCAGCATCTGGATCAACTTCCGCAACTCAATTTTTTATACAGTCCATCTGGTGAACGCAGATTCTTCTTTGACATACGCAACACCCCGTATGGCAATCGACTACACATTTCCCAGGTCACAGAGCTTCATCGGAGTGTCATTGGCATTCCACTGGAATCATTAGTGACCTTTAGGAATCGACTTACTACCCTCATTGATGCTTTGAAGCTAGAGGAAGGGGAGGTAATGCGGGAAACTCTGGAAAAGTACTCCAATCGTCCGAGGAGGCTTCGATACGTCCGCCCGACCTCGACCAATCAACCGACAGTCAGCTCCAGCAGTCGGCAGACTCGATTTGACCAAGAAAACAAGGGAGTACAAAAGCACAATAAGATGGGAGAGGCAAAAGGTCCAGTGAAGGCCAAGCGTCCACCGCGACAAAACGGTGCAAATTTCAATTCGCAACCGAAGCCTCAGGAACCCGACGCCGAAGGTGACCATAAGGCCGATGAAGTGCAAGAAAGCGCAGATAAAGATGCAAAGGAGGAGAATGAGGTTAGCCAGAAGGAAGGGGCATCGAAAGTCAAAAAAAAGAAGAAATCAAAGAAACCTAAAACGATTGACACTGATCAAGACGAGAAAAAGGAGTCGGAAACATAAAGGACTACACTATCTAGGCTTACTGTTTGTGTCAATTTTCAACGATTATGTCACGTTTGTGCTCTTAGCAGTTGTACTTCTCTTTGACACTTCGATTTTTTATACGACAGTTGGAAGTAGATCTCCGTTATTTTATTTTTCGACGTGTGACAAGGGTGGAGTTCAGTACGAGGTATACGAATTCCCTTCTCCTTAATGCAAGACGCTACTTTGTATCGTTGTCCAAGATTCGCTTTGGACAAAACCGACATCAAAATGAGCGGCATAACAATACTGGTCACCTTGTAGTGCACGCTATAGGATGTGGGCAATGTTTCACGTGTTTATAGGCTTTTAGGAGGATTACGTGTTGAGTGAACGTCGGGATTCGTTGCAGTTGCGCATTTGAGTTTTCGTCGCAGGCGGGAATCGGTCTCGTCTCGTGACAGTCGAGCCGTTGTTTGTGTTGGCTAGGGAAGATGCTGAATCCAACTCATGCCGGAGGAAAGCAGCTCTCCCTCCCTCTCTGCCTGCTTGCCTGCCTCGAGCTCTTGTCAGTGATTTTCGATCCTTCGTATCAGGCGATCAAATGTTCTCCAACGTCGGGCCTTGCATGTGCTTCATGCCCAACGTCAGCTCATCGCATGCTAACTTCGCCCAAGTGGTGACACTTCAAGCAAAACAGGCTAGTGTCTCTTCACTAAGCTTCGGGCTTCGCACATTTGCCATGGCAATATCTTAGGCCACTAACAATACTGCCTTCGTGACATAATTAGCTAAGGAACTGCGAATCCGGATGTATTAAATCTTATTCTAATTACCTTTTATTATGTAATGAGAACAACACATTCAATCGGCTGCATGAATTGAATCCAACTTTATATGAATCAACTTTACGGTATCCATATTACCGCCATAGGAGTCGCCTCGGGGTGGTAGAAGGCGAGACCTTAAAGCGCGACAAACCCGACCATGCGTGCATGTTCGACTCGGCATCCAGTGAAGCTCGGAGGGCATCAGCATGCTACGTGACTCATCTAGCATTTCGTGCAGCCTGACATCAAGATAAATTCGCGTCCATTCAAGAGTTGATTATTTATTATACCTTAAAGGCGTTATGCCAAAAGCGCATCTGTGATTGTGATACGAGACTTAGGCGTTTAACTCCGCATTTTGGTTTCGCTTTCAACGGGCGGCATGACCATTAGTCCTTATGTACATCAGTAGTAATACGAATTCAGCTCTGGAATTGTTCCTTTCCTCGTTTTCGGAGGGGATGTAAGATGCTACGCTGATACTCATAACTAGTGAATCAGTTAACGCATCGAAGCATAATTGTGGATCAAATATTTGGACTCGATGAAAAGGGACTTTGAAGGAGCAGTTTTCGTGGGTTCCGAGGCCTTTGTAATCGGTCCTCATTCCGTTATGGTTGACCTCATGGCCATTGCGGACACAGAATCTATCCCACATGTTTGTGACATAAAGTTAACGCGTAGCATTTACTGGCTCCAGTGATTTTTCAACATTAGCGCAAGAGCTCCTAAATTTTTTTGCAAAGTACTATCCCTCAAGCAAGCAACTTTGATCACTGAGTTCATGCTAACTTGTGTTTGCTAACCCTGAAGCATCCAATGCCACTTCGGCAGAAGTGATTTTGTGGTTCACAGAAGGCTTTGAGAATATTAATACACTCGCAGTGTTACTAATTTAACCCTCGCTTGTCCTTTTAAGTCCATTCAACCAGGGTAATTTGCCCCCGCATTGGTGGTAAACAACATTCTCTCGATAAAATGTCTAACCCGAAACTCGTTTCATAATGTGATGTGTGTCAACGCTGTGAACACATATTTTAGGCGATAGAATGCGTTTAAATCACGCACTTTCTGAAAACTACTTTATCCTGCTCTGCATTGACAATATTTTGTTGCGCATTCCTCTCGATCACCATGAGACTGTTTCCACAATAACAGAAAGCACGGAGCGAATTTGCATTACCCACCTGATGATTTAATGTGCTATTTCGATATTACTATATAAGTAACAACTGAATCAGCCACAACTCAGTAGTTTGCATCGGAAAACATTTTGACGGGCTCAGAGGTAACTCTGCAAAATTCCTCCAGAACATTGGCCACAGCCTAGTGAAAACGCCAATCCAGCTCATTTCAAACAAGCCCAAGTAGTTGGATGACAAATATTAGCGAACTCGTGAATTCGCTTAGGAATTCTTCATTGGATATCGAAACCCAGGTCAGTTTACCACAAACAAAGGTGTTTAGGGTGATTAATGCCCATATAAGGTCATGCATGAAGCCGAAAGGAAACACTTACGATCCTGGCCCTGCTAAGATCGCAGAGACGTGGAAGGGCATTACAGGACTGTTACAAAAAGCGAGTAGAGGAATTACCACAATAATGTGATTCCCGAAAGATGAACGAACCTCGGCTGTCATCATGAAAAACGAAAATAAGTACGACTGGCGCCGATTCGTTTTAGTGCTTTTACGCATTTGAGTTCAAACTTCTGACAAAGGGTTGCATTCCCGTTTTTGCGGGAATGAGGCAATTTCTCCTCATACTTAATAGATAGATTAATTAAAGCAAAGGTACAGACACGATGGCGACACACACGAACCATGTCCCGCACAAAGTTTACATTAAAGTATCATGATGCAGTGCAAACTATGCACCACGCTGCTTCAATCAGTTTACCCTAAAAAACGTGTATCTCATCACGAATTAGTACTTGGAACGATATTCAGCAAGCCGGCCTGTTATTAAAACAACCAAGATCTCAATGATTATATTCCAAGCATTTACAAGTCGAAGAAGGCATGCATAGGCAGATCCAGCAATGTTACAATCTGGACAAAATATACAAGAGTTGACCACGAACACTCACTCGGCCTCCTCGCAATTGTCATAAAAGTTATCAGCGTAGTCTATTGTATCACGAATGCGGTCGTACATCTGGTTCATTAGTTTACAATCAGCGGAAGAGATAGAAACTTTCCGTACAGCCAGATACGGACAATACGATTCGTAGATGTCGACGCCGTGAGATTCCAAGTTTAGGCGCACGTTGTTGACATCATTCACATCACAATGAAACTGCAATATAAGCACGCTACTTGTTATCTTTGAGTAAACGATAAAGTTTGAATTCAGATCATCACCTGGTTTAAGGAGTCCAGTTTCGCCTTTGCAAAACTGCCTAGCCCACGCTATGAAATCATATCGGTTGGCGATTATAAATTCACAAACAAGAAAGCAAATGCCTAAGTAAAAATATGAATTCCCTGGTCAAAATATACAATTGTGTAAAATATCAACCGAAAAACGCGCCGAAATTGCCCGAAGGGGGGTCAAACTATTACGATAAAAATATGCTTGGTAAAAGGACGATGAAACATGGATGAGAGCATTCCAACTACCTCAAATAACTTGGACGGAAACCTACTTCGAATCCTCTGACACCGGCATCAATTTCTGTTTCTGTCACGTCATGCGCACCACAATCAATGGCTAACTCAGTTGCCAGATCGATATTTTCCAGATTTTCCTGTGATTTAGCAGAAACAATACCTTTGTGCTCAAAAAATTCATTTGCAATCGAGCCCGGGACCGACCTCGACACCTTAAAACTATTTCAATACAAACAAACATACCGACATACCCGTACTTTTTGGCAATGCCTTGCACCTTATCACGTGCGCCCTTTACAGACTTGCAACGTGTTTCAATGAGAGCAAAAATACCACCGGGGGCTTGGATTTCTATTATGTAAGGGTCGACCATATCTTGAGCCGAAAGACGTTTGCTTATGGTATCCATTGGTACGTTTTTAGATTTTGCATCAGCGATAACAGACGCAAGCCGACTGTTAAGTTTAGGATCTCGTACGCCTCCACTGACTACATTAAAATAAGCAAAATATGCGTATTACGTTTAATGGCAGCATCTATCTGTAAAAGGAAATTGGACGTAACACGTGCACGTTCCCTATCTTTAGCCTCCTTCGTGTGTCTAACGTTTTGCCAATGAGAATGACCGGCGGATCGACTCGGCAAATATGTAAGCTGGCGTGGATGTCTTTCAAAGTTAGCAAGAATCCGAGGAATGACTCTTAACGAAAATAGTACACGCGCACTGGCGAAGGCCATAACGAAGCCGAGAGAACACAGATCCAAAGCCGCCGCGCTATTGCCGGTCTAGCTAGTAAAGCTTGTGTTAAAAAGCTCAGTTCAAATACTAAACTTGTATACAACAAAAAAGGTTATTCATAAAAACTCTTGCATTGCACAAGCAGGCGGTTATACTTGTCTACAAAATTTGCATCTAATTAAAAGGTTACCTTTTGTGTGGCAACACATATAATAGTTGCTTTCGCAAGTTTTTCTGATCTCAAAAGAATTCACACCTACTTTTGTACTACTTTTTTTCTGACTGTAGCGTCCTGAGACTTCCTTAAAGGTAAAAGAAGGCATGATACTAGGGTAGAATATATATCCAATAAACAGAGTGACTGGGGCTGCTGGCATGACCCGGAGGTCAGCCTACGCGGCTAGGGCAATATGATCTCCTAAGTGACCAAAACAGACAGTCGGAAAAAAGTATTTCAGTGACTGCCATTTTCGGTCACTTGGGTGGCCATATTGCCCTAGCCATATTGGCTGGACTCCGAGATTTGTCAGTAGCACAATTTCCTTAATTTTTAAATATATAATATGTCCTAGTAATATGCCTACTTTTGCCTTAAAGGAGGTCTCGAGACGCCACAATTATTGCAATACTTATGTTCTTAAAAATGTGGAGGATTAGGGAGGACAATTTTTAACCTGGTCGTGAAGCGGCGTTGTGACTTTCTGGAGGCCTTAGCCAAACGATACTGGTAGACCTCTCCTTCCTCAGACGTGCATGACTTTTGCCGAACCTGCACCATTTGTAGCAGTTTTAAGAAGCCTCACCCTACAGCAATTATACCCCTGCAGCCTATGCCTACGGGGCTTCCAGGCAAACGAGACATTATGGGTCCTCTGCCACTTACCAAGAAGAGAAACCAATGCCTTTTTAGTGTCTTGAGGCTCCCTTAATGGCAAAAAAGGCGAAATACCAAGACAGAATACATATATATTATTCAATAGAGAGAGGAAAATGGGCTGATGGCATGGCTTAGAGACCAGCCTACACAGCTAGAGCAATATGGCCACCTCCATCACCTTGGCCAAAACCGGTAGTTCAAACAAACAAAGAATTACATCTTCTGCTTATGTATGACTGCTTCACAAAACTAGCCGAATCAGAACTCATGAAGTCGCAAGACGCTGAGTCGGTCGCGTCAATCCTCCTCAATCGTTAGACCTGTCAACACGGAGCGCCTGACTCAGTCCATAGCAATCAAGGTCTTACTTTCGAAAGTCCACTGCCCACAAAACTGTGCAAGACTCTCAAGATCGCAAAGATGCACACAATGCCTGGACATCCTCAGGGCAACGAACAGGCTGGAAGAACAAATATTACCCTAATAGAACTATTAAAGGCTTTCACCATGAAGGCACAGCCTAAAGATTGGGATTCAGGCCCAGAGCGCACTCTTTTCATCTATAGGGCTACAGTCTACGCATCAACCGGTGTTCCTTTATTCAAGATGCTCACAGGTTGCGAATTGAGAGTCCCATCCAATATCTTTCCACCAAGCAAGGAGGTGGCTATTAACAATGCTCCAGAATACGTACTACGTCTAAACGAAGGGATAAGAAGGACTCTTAATTTTGTTCAGCGACACCTACAAATGTCTCGTCCTAAACAATGAAAATGCTACGACAATCACAGTCGACTCAACTTCTACCATAAAGGAGGTTCTGTCTAAATATATGATTCGATACCTCCTCCTGACTCGTATTGCAAATTTCACCACCCTAGTACTTTGTTTGTTGAAACTACCGATTTCGGTCAAGGTCTCAGGGGTGGCCGCATTGCCCCAGACGCGTGGGCCGGTCTATGGGCCGTGCCAGCAGGCTATTTCCCTCTGTCCGGTGCATATATATATTCTACCCTATCATTCTGCCCTCTTTTGCCTTCGAGGGAGCCTCGGGACCCCACAAACCACCTCGTCCGTAATGCAAAGCTCCCTACTTAGCCAATAATCGTCCATAACAATAAGATTCTACCTTACAAAGGTGGCCCGCCGGTCGGTCACGCAGATGAAGCCTACGCAAGTGTAGAAGAAAGAAAATTACCCGACAGCATAACTAAAGCGAGCCAACAAGAGTAGCACTAAGGACGGCTCTCAAAATGCGAAAGGCCAAAAGGTGAGGAAACAATTTTTAATCTGGTCATAATGCGGCGTGGTGAGTCTCCGGAGGCCGACCCATCCAACGTTGCGAACTGCGCCCGCCTCAACATACAATAAAGATGTCTAGGAGTGTCCACCTTTTTAATAGTAGGTGCAGTACTTTGTTTGTTTGAACTACCGGTTTTGGTCAGGGTCACAAAAGTGGCCAGATTGCTCTAGTTGCGTAGGCCAGCAATTTATTTCCCTCTGTCCGTTGAATACATATATTCTACTCTAGCGTTCTGCCTTCTTTTACCTTCGAGGGAGCCTCGAGAAGCTACAGCAGTGGCAGAACAAAAAAGGAAAAAAAGGGAAGGAAGCGTTTACAAGTATCTATTCCCGAATGCACTCAAAATAATTCCTGAAGACAAAGTACACCATCCAGCAAAACCAAATTTTTGTCTAATGTTAAGGTTGCATCAAAATTTTCTGTGCAAACATTGCAGTGTTTTAATTAGCCTAAAAAGCTACAAAATCATAGTGACTTAAAATTTTGGTTAATGTTTTATTGTTAACTTACGGCTCGTTATCGTTTCCTTGCATTGCCTGCCTAATTATGAGTTTTACGAAACGCTTATTAAAATCCAAAAACTATGACGTAATTCTACAACTAAGTATAATTAGCCTTCACACGCCCCGTCCTTGTTGGAATAAGCCCAATCGTAGCCAACTTTTTAACTGCCGCTTTATATTACCGTGGTGTTCAGCTCGCTCAAAAATGCCATACAAATCCGTAATTGAAACTGACGCCGATGTGCTCGCTGAACGCGAAGCTGAATATACTCAACTTAAACATGCTCTTCACCTCGCTCAGGCAGATCGTCAGCACTACATTGAGGAGATGCAATCTGCAATGAGTAAAATGAAGTGAGGCGCTTTAGCATAGGATTCGCTTTTCCTTTTTTTCTTTTAAACCAACAAGCACGGTTAGTGCACTTTAAATACGCATTTTTAAATAACGAGGTTTGCAGTTCACGTACTTACTGCACCTCTAACTTGTGAATAATTATTCGCTTTGCTTCTATCATTTCGATAATCTTACTTCTTGGTTTTTAGAAAAACTACTTTCGTTTGTCTTTAACATCTGTATGCTAACCACGCTATGTCATCACATTATGCACGTATTACCAATTGTTGTGTTTGAATTGCTAGAAAAACAATAGAAAAGCTTGAAGCTGAACGAAATGAACTTTTGGAACAGATAGCGGTCGTTGATAGCAAAATTAATCAAGCCAAGGACCAAAGAACATGTGAGGATCTAGCTAATCTGGCGGATAATAAGGACTGGTTGCAGCAACAAATTGCTCAGGAAAAAGCAAAACACGTTGAGCTAGATGTTAAGGTAACTATGAATAAAACCAGTACAGATGAGTTACAAATTTTTTCCTTGCCATACTGGGTAACCGTGTGAAGAAAATTTTTGCGCTGACTTATATTGCAGAACTCCATTGTTTTTATAAAAAAATGTTAGCAATTAATATCATACGTTGACTATTTGGTCGTTTATGCAGACACGCGAACTAGAAAAGAACCTCTGGTCATTAATTAATACAGCCGGAACAACTCAGGGTGCACAGGAGGCCATGAGTAAGCTACGGAAGAAGCAGGCCTGTCTTGAAGGCCGTGTGGTACATGCTCTTAAAACATACAATGATGCTCTCGGGAAAAATATGCGTAGGTTAAATAAAATCTCATATTTGATTCATTTAATTCCTTCCCAATCACCAGTTATTACTTAACACTTTCTCTCAAAAATATGTGCCGATACTTTAATGCCTCTTGCAATGCATAAACTAACAGTCTCATTAACGTGTTTTGCAAAAAGATCTGGAAAATTTAACGACCCGGCTTTACCTACTAGTAAAAATTTAGAAAAGTTTGTTAATTTTGTCACTCAAAGCAGCGTGATTAGTGATTGAATAGGAAATTAGTAGTTGTATTCAATAATAAAGAAACATACCGTTCATGTTTTGGTACAGTGGTTTAAAACGTGAAGGTAAGATTTTAATATGTAGTTTTGTAGGCGCAACTGACATCTATTTTCAATACTTTGCTTATAAGTTTGTTTAGTGTTAGCAGCGAGGTACAATGGCAAAGGCACGAAGTGACCTTTTTAATAAAACTGGGAGCTAAACAAACAGCAAACGTATTACACCATCATCGCGCTTGGAAAGTTGTGCCGCAGAGAGGGAATACATTTGAAGAGTAAAGATTTTACTTAGCTCAATTCACAATTAAAACATACCAGCACACTAAGCTAGGACGAAAATTCCAGAATACCTGCAAACACTAATACTTTACTCCAGGTGTCCGCTAGAGGGCATTTAAGAAATCATTTTGGATAGTGTTGTATTAATGCAAATAGATAATGTAGATTAGTTCGTTAGCTTGTAATTTAGGTTTACGAAGTGAAATAGACACATTGAGAATGGAACGGGGACGGTTTGACTTATTATATCGAAAGATCGACCTGACGCTAACGAAAATGCGGAACGAGATTAGTCGACTAACTTCTTTTACGACTCAAGCCTACGATCAAAGGTACATTTATACTGAAAAACATTGCATACAATTCCTCATGCACTTTGCCCATCAGTACTACTTTATTTATGCCAATTTAGTGGGACGAAGTTTTCAGTTATGCATTGCCGTCACTGTACCCAAGAAGGCTCCACAATATGCGGCTCACATTTTTGTTCTCACATCATGCTCTCTTTTCAAAGTTGCTTGCCCACTTCTGGAATCATGCTTAAATACAAATGACTTAAAAACATTATAACTGTAGGATTGCCAACTTTAATTTGCAATTGATGTTTGGTATTTAAATATATTTAAAGCTAAAATGAACTAAAGATTTTACATTACCTAAGCCTTACGCGGACAACGAATTTTTACGAAACCACAAAGGTAACGTATCTTTGCTCAAATTGTTCACAATAACAATGTGAATGTTTATTTAACGCTTAGAGAAGAGGCATCTCAAAGAATCCAAGCATTAACCGATAAAGCCGAGAAGGACAACCAACAGCACAATATTGAGATGAAGGAACTTGTTCGACTCATTGATCACGAAAGAAAGTTGAAGCAGTTTATGAAAATAAAAGCTGCTGAACGCGAGGAGGATCCACAGCTTACTGCATGGAGGGTGAGCCAATTCATTAAAATGAAAGCACATGTTTGCACAAATTCTAACGGATTAAGAGAAAATACTTTTGCTTGAACGATGTACATTCTTACGTCTAGTCTATTTCTGTACGCAAGTTTTAACAATTCCCACAAATTCCTCCATAAAGGTGAAGACAAATTAGTCTGTGTTAGCATGCAGCAAGTAGGATTAACGACTATGAAGGAAAAATAAAACAGCTTCTTAGGTATTTAAAAGGGGATTGACGATGACAAAACATTGTTAGTAGGCCAAGAAGGAGGCGGAAGCAGAAGAGAAGCGTGAACAGGTCGAGCAGACTATTCGACGCTACGAAGAGTCCTTCGACCGAATGCTTGTCCTCGCCAAGACCTCTACCACCGACAAACTAGTGGACAGCTTCCTCTTTAACGAAGATAGAAACTTTGCTCTATTTAATTACGTCAGCGAAATTAATGGTGAAATTGAAAAGCTTCTTAATGAGAACGAGGAGGTTAATCACTAATTATATCTAACCTTCACAAGTTACAGTATGAAAGTTGAAGTTTTTATTTGTCCGAACAATAATTAACGCCATTCAGAAAGGGATTTATGTATGCTGCCATTTATATCTAGGAGCCAATGATTCAACAATTTAAAATCGTAACTTAGTCGCACTTCATTCAAGCGCGAACTTCCGAATAGCTATGGAAATGTCTTGGACCTGACAAAATGAGACGGTTCTTTAAGCCAACTCAACTACACGCTTATACCAGCACTGTTAAAAGTTTGCTTTTCCTGAGCCTGATGCAAATCCTTTCGCACAATTCTCTCCATTTAAAACTAACCCATGCATATAACTTAGATAAAAAAACAAATCGATGAATACAGAAATTCCATGAACAATACTATTACGGAGAAACGTCAAGAATTGGAAAATCTTGAGTCCACAAATAACAAAATTGAGGAGGCAACAGAGAAGATTCGCACAAAATTGGAGAAAACAAAACAGCTCCTGCAAGAAACTGCCGTGATGATAGGAGACTTGGCGGAAAGACTTAACTGCGATACGTATATGACGTCTGATTTAGTTTTCCTTTGATTCATTCTTGGATAGCGCTTCTTCATTGTTCTTATAATAGATTTATTGAGATATAACCATGACCATCCACTGTTTAAGTTTGGCCACTAGAATTTACCTTATGTATTTCAAATTACATACAACGCGGCTTAGTGACGAGAGCGACAAGTGTTACCAAGAGGAAATATTTAATTTTGCACCGAAAACACTTGTGCACAAAAAACGCTACTATCGCTGCATCAAAGCTGATGTACAAGTTAGTTGACTGTTTCTTGATTTGCATACCTGTTGGGAGAAAAACCATTCCACTGCACACAATGGTCAACAATAAAAAGAAATTGCTGTAAGGTATCATCATTATAATTAAAGAATATGAACCTGAGGAAGTCACGACTAACAAATTTTGAAAATTACAAACTCGAGACAAAGCACTTTAGCTACAATTGATCGCTACAAAATCCATTAATGCAGACAATAGACTTTAATGGGTGTCTTTTTAAAGGAAAGCATTGATATATGAATGAGGAATAGAAGTCATGAAAATAAGACAAAATAAGGAGTAAAGCAAACTGCGGCACATCGATACCTGGACAAATCGCCGAGAAGTTAATATGGTTTAATGCAAATATACTTTAGGAGTGTCCTCGAAAGGCGGTTGGCGGCTTCCAAGGATCCGACGCTTGAAACGGTTCTCGATTACTTGGCATTGATTGAGGAGCGTGTTGACGACCTGCTCCTGGTCCGGCAATATATCGCCACCATCGATCCTGACGCGCCTTACATCGCGAAACCGATTTTGATGGGTGGTAATTTGCTTCCGTTAAGCTCTTCACTCCCCACCATCATTCCACCCAACCTGCACGCGGACTTTGATGAACGTAAGTTAATGATATATTTGGCCAATTCCCTATGAAAAATTGCACTCCCTAAACTACATTTACTTTCAACTGATCACACTGAAGCCGAGATATCAAATGAGTTTTACTTAAATTAGTTCCTAGATGAGGCTTTGCTAATAGTGCTTCTCCAGCGATACTTAAAGTCCCGTCAGTCAACCAACTATGTGCTGCAGAGTCACTTTCGTCTGTAAACACATGCCAAGTTTGCGATTCTGGTCCGCCACGTGTTACGGTTTTTTTGTTCTAGCCACCGGTGAAGGTGAACTGAAAGCGCCACTGTCAAGAGAAGAACTCCACAAACGGGTTATTTCACAAATGAAGTCGAAACATACAGAAACAACGGGAAAGGAAACCGACGTCGACGAGTAGAATCCAAGCGAAACGGCTAGTGGAACTAAAAAAGCTATCTCTATTTTAAAATTACAAGTCTCAATCATTAAAGAATGTCCTGATATTGTAGGATAAGATGCCTGCCCACCACGTGTCATGACCCACGTAAACCAATCGATTAGATGCAAGGTACCTTTCGCGACAAAGTTTCCTATAGTCGAACATGAAGTTAGGCTCCAATCTAAACATGCTGCTGTGTAGTGTGAATGTAAATCGCTTTGCTAAAAAGATGGCAGGCTCGTCGAAGTTGCTTGATGATTTTACTTTTAAGAGTGAAATTTGAGTTTGTGCCCACTCCCGCGTCCTTGGCATGCCAAAACCGACTTTAGCAACACCATGGCAAGCAAATACACGTGGTGCAAGGCGATAACTATCACGCGTCCTACATGTAAAGTGGCCAAATAACGGCACTACATAAATGATCGAGGGAGCTTAATGAGCTGCAGCTGTTGACCTATTATCCCCCAAAAGCCCATGCCGTTGTGGCGCCTCCCATGTGTACCCATCATTGGACCGTGAAAGTCATTTTCATCAGATGACTTTAGATCCTTAATGATTGAAAGTGCTACTATCTGTTGTCTAACAGCCATTACAGAGTATTCAATAAGCCTTATCTCGGCTGATGAACTAGCCAAACTCGATCCGTCTACTTGGGATTCAAATCTGTTAATACTAAAGCTTATGGTTGACCAAAACTCTTTTGTCTATGTTAGTGTGCAAGTCATGACAAACTGACAGTTCGCACCGCTCGCTGAAGTACGATAGGTGAAATGCAGAACCCCAAGCGGTTGACGATATTCCGCATTTTATTAACCTGTTATGCCATTTTCACTCTGCCTCCTTGGGTCAGCGCTTAAGAGGTTGTTCGGTTAGGATTGCTGAAACCTAAAATTAGATGTGGGGATAAAGCCCCAGTCCAAGACATATTCAAGCATTTGAGGGTGGGAAGAGTTCTTTACTTGACGGTGGAACATCAAGAAGAGAATCAGGAGCGCGTACTCACAAATGGAATCAAATAGGTAACGAGGCGCGTAAAATACAATCCAGAAAAGAAAATTCCGGTAAAATAACCGACTAAAGCCAACGTCGCATCATATTTACTGAAAGGCCTGCTTTTAATTTACTACCCAATAAAATCACCGACCAGATTATAGCACGGGGAACCACACAGACAATATTCAGTGTGAAGGCGGACGACACAGGATGAGGAATTTGAAGGAATCAGCTAAAGTGAGAGGAATCAAGAAACACTTTACATACACACAATCACAACAAAAAGTTATCAGAATAAGTTTAAATGCTGATTTTGGGGAAGAATGTGTTGGTATGAAAAACATACCGAGAGCTCGAGAAAGCGAAAAAGAGGTGCGCGAGACTTCAACACCGGGTCTCGTAAAGACCACTTTTTCCAATGTAGCGAACCCACTTAATGACATCGTGATCCGAATAATTCAGTTTCGGCTCAAAAACCTTCAAGAATCGAACCCGGAAGCCCGAAGGTGCAAAGGGAACCTACAACACAAGTACATTTAAATGCGACAAATGTGGTGGTGGACTATGTTACGCAGCATCAAAGCCAAAAGAAAAGGTAGTTGGGAGATCCTTCAGCTCAAAAGAAGCTCCGAAAAGCACACCTTGCAAGAATACTTTCAAAGTTGTCTGTCAGTCGCTTGAGAGGAGGTTGGATTACCGACTGAATTACACATTAGCACTGTTTACGGCACTATCAACTATTAGCGATGCGAGAAACTTACACTTCTTAAAACGCTGCAGGAGGCCCCGCTCCTTATGAAAAAAAATCTGCGTATCCTCAGCATATCGTTAAAGGACAGAGATACAAGAAAACTGCTACGAGCATGAAACCTAGATTGAAAAGTATGTACCATTGCCGAAACATAAAAAGTGATACAACGATTTCCCTGATTCAGCAGATTCTTCAAAAAACAATGTGCAGAAACACACCTCAAAATTCATGGAGATTGGCGAGCGACTAACACGCTGCGGTTTGTCCGACGACTGAAGCAACTCAACTTCGGCAGATAATTGGGAATCTTTCATCCCGGCAATGCGTGGAAGTCTAAGATGAAAAAGGGGCGGAAATTTAGTTTAACGTGTAAACACAGTTCGACCCTAACTGTCGAATATGAAGTCTACTTCTTTGCAACAATATGCTTCGTTGCCACATTTGTTCACTCTAATGGAAAAGGGTGCTCAACAACGCATTCTCAAGTGAGAAACGGAAATCATTGCATGATGGAAATCGGAGAGCATAAGCGACTCACTTCCACACAATAGCATTTTCGGTTGCCTTGTATTTGGCTCTGCCCTTCGAACAAATCACCTGAACACCACTGGTATTATTCGGAGTGGGAATGCGCACCTCCACCTTTTGGGCAAGGAGGCTGGGCTTAAAGGTGGCCTTCACAACAACTTTGATTTCCAACTTATGCTTCCCAGTCTCGTGCACCAACGGAATAAGTCGGAAAGGTAGTGTGATTTCCTTTTGGGCAAACCAACACAAAGGCGGTATTAATTTTTTTTGTTATCTCGCACCGAAACCAAACAACTAATTACAATTTGGGCTGGGAATTTTAAGGAAAGGATAAATGGTCTGGCAAAAAAAGTTATTTGAAGTGGCTGGGGCAGAAACCATATTCACCTCAAATGCGGTATTAAGAGTAATTCAGCAAAACCTAATCAGGACAGAAATAACTTAAGGAGATGTATTGTGAATATGAGACTTATTGAACCTGTTAAAGTACTAACATTTCTGCTAAATTCAGTTATACGTGCGAACATTTATCATCAGAAAATATCTTGACGGTTCAGTAAAAACGGCACTTACATTCATGCATGTGAATGGGCAAGAATTTTAACTAAAATAGTCATGATACCCCTTAACGAAGCACAAAATAAGTTTCGATACCAAAATCATGCAAATCCCCACAAAGATTTCAAAAAACAGCAACAAGAAATCATGAATGAATTTAACCCATTGAATATATATCGAGGGGCTTAGTAAGTTGCCTTAAATCTGATCAACGACAAAGAAGAAAAAACTAATGCAAAAATCCGCTGACCTAGTGAATCAAAAGTTAAATAAACCTACACGGGTCTTGCGGTAACGCATGAGAACAAATTCGCCATCCGGGGGAATGAATGAGATCGCCTGGTCGGTACTGTACTTGTTTAGCTTCACGCATTGGTGGAACTGACAGTCATCGATTGCGACACCACCGACGGACTCAGGAGCTCTACAAGAGAGACCTACGTCATTAATATCCCCCTATCTGGACTGGGTGACCGAATTTAAAACAATACCAATGGGATCCCAAATTAAAATCAATCGTGAAAGGGCAGTACATACAGATCGTCTCCACTGCTAATTGCACTTGAATTTTTGGGCCGGTTATCAAGGCTAATTTTGTCATTGAATCCGAACTTGCAATCAGGCATCCCACTGAGGTAACACTTCATCACTACTTTACCGACCACATGTGCCGATAAAATCTGACCTGAAAGGAGTTACAAAACGATATGATTAAAAGGAACTCATGTCTACGCTCGTCTAATATTGGGCAACGAATAATACCTTGAGGTGACATCAGCAAATTAACTGACTCAGTTATATCAAGGAAAAGTTCATTCCGCCTGTACTTGATGCCTTCGCGGCGCCAGCTAATCTGTCCAGTAACCTGATTGGTGATTTGCGTAGTTTCTTCTTTGTTTGCTGATCTAATAGCAGCTTGGGTAATGAGATTTCGAAGAACGTCAGTGTCCGTATTTTGAGCGTAACCATAGTCTATTGCTTCGTCAAGAAGCTCATAGATGAGAACAAAATTGTTTTTAATGTTCTCCTCAGTAACACGACCCAAATGCTGTTGGAAGACACCCAGGATGGCATGTAGCAACTCGAAAACAGCTGCAGCATTAAGGTTACGCCGACTGACAGAACAAAGCCAGATGTTTCCGCGTTTTACGTGAAAAAAACTAGTCCGAGATATGTTGACGATCGGCGAACGGATCTGCAAACAAGCGATAGTAACTTAAGAAGCATATGCTTGTAACCATGCAAGAGAAACGAAGTAAATAAAGCAATTGCAAAATATTCCCAGGAAAAATCTGTAGAAGCATAGCCGAGAAGAAAGACAAATAATCCAGCAAACAGGTAGTGCCGGTACGCCAATGTTGGAGGATTCGTCAAAAAGTTGGGGAGGAATTATAACCAACGCATAGCACAA
The DNA here is from genome assembly GCA_036345935.2 of Taenia hydatigena. NCBI lineage: Eukaryota > Metazoa > Platyhelminthes > Cestoda > Cyclophyllidea > Taeniidae > Taenia > Taenia hydatigena. The sequence continues at coordinate 7,136,092 of JADWOT020000009.1, forward strand.
AATAATCAGCATAAACGACGCGTAATATTAACAATTACTTGATGTCTGGAATGTATCACATGGACACGAAACACGTCAACAGCAGTTTTCGGTATTTCATCACGGAAAAACCGCTGAATCAGAACCTCTCCTTTGTGATTATATATGAACAAGGCACCGATCATTTTTGCAGCTCCAACAAGCCACAAAACGACCGAATCACACCTAATAAGACAACCACGGCGCCAAGTTTCCAGAATGCTAAAAGACATTTAAAAGTATTTTGAGATATTGATCATCACAACCCTATTATTGTTTAGTATTATTGCGCATCATACTAATGCTGAGTGAATAAGTGACTAGGTTAAGTGCATATGGCATATTAATAGTGATGGTTTGACGTGGACCAAATAGATAAAAGTCTTGAATTTGCACTGCTTGTAAAAAAGTTTGAGATGAAATACGCATCAAAGATAAGGCTTAATCTGCATGTCGTAACATCTCATATTGATTGCAATTTGACACTAGTGCTACTGTAGCGCCCCTAAACTTCTCTGAATATAAAGAGTGCATTACTCCCGAGCGGAAGGCATATACCTGGAATACAGAGGAAATTGGAACCAAGGCGTGGTCTGGGGACCAGCCTATTCAGGAAAGGTAATATGACCACCAAAGTAATCGTAACCAAAACCAAGAATCAATCAAACAATAGTTGTATCACATGGCCCATCTCTTCTTTTACGCTTTGTTCCTGGCACTTCTCGGCCAACCACCCACAACAGCCATCACAACCCAAACACCACTGAACATAACAATCATGAGTTATCTGTGTTGACCATGAAGTTTCTCTGCAAATAGGACGATATTTGATCGCCACATCACCAATCCGTCCTAACAACTCCCCTGAATTTGCAGTTTCGTCTGGATTAGGACCCGGAGTCAGGGAAGGAAGGTTGTGCTGGACGTCACGTGTCTGTACCTGATCATAGGATAACCGACCTAATAATAGGCTCATGGTAGAGCAAATGGTATTTAGCGCAGTTTTCTAAAGCTTGCGGTTCACGTCTGCCCCCTTTTGCGAGGTGTTCACACTTCGAAGCTGCTGGTTCACAGCTTTCCAGCGGAACACAGGATTGGGATAGGTTCCTAAATGGATGCCACTTTCAACCCTTCTGTTATGGGTCGCCAGCAGTTTTTCTTGTCCGTAACCGTCAGTGTAGTACTTTGTTTGTTTGCACTACTGGTTTTGGTCAGGGTTACAATGGTGACCATCTTGCCCTAGCTGCGCAGGCTGGCCTCCGGGTCATGCCAGCAGCACGTTCTCCTCTGTTTGTTGAATATATATATTCTATCCTAGCATTCTGCCTTCTTTTACCTTCGAAGGAGTCTCGGGACGCTACTGTCAGAGCATTCGTTGCTCGAGATCTCTTTATTAACTTATATTTCCTATCGATTATAGCAACCTCTATTTTGTTTACTATACAAGGAGTTAAAACCCACCATAAATCTTGCACACCTAAGTGCACCCTTCTTTTTCTTCCATCTATATTCGGTTGCTGACCTTTTGATCGTGAAGAGTAGATTGATGAGGATATAATGCAGTGTTTGAGGAGAGAACCGCGTTGGGGATCAAGAATTTGTAGGAAAACAGGCTTTCTATTTTATTCACAATTGGCAATGTTATATAAAGCGCTAAGTTTGTAGAAATAATCGCTTATTACCTCGAAAGGGCAGTGAAACGACACACATCTCGCCTAAAAAGCACAAATAGCCCATTTCATGGTAGGGGAAATAAAGAGTTCATCAGTTGTATGGCCAAATTACTGGGAAAATGTGAAATTCCGGTTATATTCGAACGCTTGCATCAAAAAGTGGCAAAGTCAGCATTGGATGCCTGCCAAACGCTTCTGGCCGGATATGGAATTCTATCCAATTTCAGAATCATGTTTTTAATTGCTGTCACTCATGCCTTAATTGCGTTTCTGCTTTTGTTTAAAAAAGATGTACAACCCCAGACAATTGTTCAAAACCATTTTACCTTAATTTATTACCAGTACATTACTTACAGTGAAAGCACGCTGAGTCCCGAAACTATTACCTTTCTTGAATTTTAATTCACTAAAGATAGCTTAAAACATATCGGCGCATGTAGCATCTCAAGTTACTTGTAGTGCCTTTTTTCACAAACTCTTCTTCCTGAACCTCGCAACGATTGTGCGTTGGTGGTGGGAGTGTTTCAACGCGTACGTCGAAGTTTGAGCAAAACATCTGAGCACATGGACGTACTTGTTTTGGAAGGGAAGGCAACAGTGGCTGCACCGTTAAAACAAATGCGTTTCTAGGATCCGTTCATCTTTATTTTCGGATTATTGATTGTGGAGATTCGTACACCTTTTTTATTCGTGTTGTCAAGTTACTTCTTTGCCGTCAAGGCAGGTCCTTCAAAGCTTTATTATGAATGAGCGTACTTTTGCATGTAGATGGAGGGAACAGTAGTGGAAGTTTTGAAAAGATTTACTTGACACATTTTTTTTTCGCTAGAATTTATAAGTCCGCCTATGGTTGAGATTGCGGTGCACTTGGCTTCGTGGAGGGGAAGTTAAGCTCGTGACAATCGGTGCCTGAGAGGAAGAGGGTACAGATTCCCTAAGTTTCCATCGTTTACACAAGCTGGGAGCAAGTTTCGAGGCACTCGTCCCGTTCAGCGTAGCCGACTCATCTTAACCCGTGTTCAATTCACTAAGTATTTTCATGCACCTAAAATAATACTTCCTACCTTTGGAACTTTTCACTGCTGTGATGAATAACCCAATGTGGTTGCTAGCCTTTAGCGTAGACGTTCTAAAGTGCGCTGAAAAGTGTTGTGGCAACCAAAAAAGCAGTCACTGATGCGTGCAAACTGGCAGGCCTGGAATTTAGGTCCAATCTCAATATATCGACGTGAAAGTTACTTAAACTTATTCACCCTTTCGAGCTGGTCCAAAGTTATGGTGCCATCTACCAAGTCCCCTACGTGTGCGACGACACTGCTCGAGTCAAAGGCCTGATCACATATGACACCTTTCTAACGGTCAATATGTTTGCTTGCTTGTAGTAATGCACTTGAGTAATCTGTTTATTGCACTAAATATGCGTCATTTATCACCTCTAGCTTAGTCCACATCAATAGCCATTTTTGTGCAGTCTTGGCAGAAAATCAAAGAAGTTTTGTGTGTTCCCTACAAGTGAGTTAGTACCGTTAATTGGTGGCATGGGAATTAGTTAATGAGGCATCCGCCCGTTTGATCAAGTATTTTTCCGACCAAAACTAAATTTGCTCATCATCCAGAGGGCAACGCAATTGCTGCATCCAAAATTAGAAGTAATTGCAACCAAGAATGATTTCGCACCTCTTCTTCTGCAGAAACGCATGTGCTTTCGCTAAAAATAAGCAACGGCTCAACTTCTCACCCCCCCCCCCCATACTGGATTTAAAGTTTGGGTAAATGCACCCTTGACGATATGCAGGAAGCAGAAAACTCCGTCGTAGATGCAAAGATACCACGCCGTCACACAAGGCGACTGGAATCAGCGCTGCGCCTCCGATCCCTAATGAGAAATACCTCTTCAATCGGTGGTGCCTAAGACCCGTGACAACATTTCCGAACGCAAGCCGACGAGTGCAATTTTCAGTCGGGCCTCAAGATCTCGGATAATTCAGAAACCTTTACAAGCACTGAGCCCTTAAATTTTGGCGTCAAACACTTCATAATGAGATATGAAGAAGCAGCTCTCCTCTAGTTCTGATTTCGAGAATTGATTGATCTTTCTACCTACTATAGATTACAAATGCTTACCACTCACTTCAATCGATCTTAGTAGACAGTACAACAATCTCATTGTTCAATTCTATAAACTTGCAATCAAATCCTCTAACGAGGATAATTCACGACCACTTCAGAAGTGGAGAGACGGTGCATGAAATCCCCCAATAAGTCGATAGATGGATCGTCGATGCAAAAGAAAATGATATTGAAAATTTGCGATAGTGTACGAGAAAACGGAGGTACACAACTTCACAAAAACTACACAGGCTTGTAATCCAGTTTCGTCTCCAACTTCTTAGCGTCAGCAAGCTTTCGAACAGCCTTCATAAAGTCCTCCTCGATGGTATAGTCACGCTCAGCACGAATAGCATACATACCTTCCGTGAAATAAAATTAATGAGCCCAAAAAATCAAGAACTAAAAAAACTTAGAGTGTCCTTTACCCGCTTCAGTGCAGACATTTCTCAAGTCTGCTCCGTTGAAACCGTCAGAGAGCTTGACGATTGCCTCCCAATCTAGATGAAGAATGAGATTAAATAGAGGGGAACTTAACGAAGGGTTAGTGCTTAATTACCTATTTCACCATGCTTAGCAATCGGAGCAGCGTGAATCTTCAGAACGTCCATACGGGCTTGTTCGTTGGGGAGAGGGATTTCTAGAAAGTAGGGAAGGACTCAGAACGGTGTAGCAGCGTCAGGATACACTGAAATCTCAAGGCATTGTCCAATTAAAAGAACATAGGAGAATCAAAATATAACGCAGCGAAACCCTTAAAAGTCAACCGAAAGAAAAGCTTTTGCAAAACTCAACATACCTATTTTCCTGTCTAGTCGTCCTGGACGAAGGAGAGCTGGATCCAAAGTATCTGGCCGGTTAGTTGCCATTATCATTTTCACCTTTCAAGATAAAACGTATTCACCAAAGGATGAAAAATAGGTTATATACAGTAGATGCTTCTTACTTGCCCGAGAGCGTCAAAACCGTCCATTTGGTTAAGAAGTTCCATAAGAGTACGTTGAATTTCTCGATCAGCACTTGTGCCCTCAGTGAAACGACGACCACCAATGGCATCGATTTCGTCCATGAAAATTATACACGGCTGATGATCTCGAGCGTAGCTGAACATTTCACGAATAAGGCGGGCTGACTCGCCGATATACTTATCGACAATACCACTGGAAACGACTTTAAGGAAGTTTGCATCCAGCTGTGAGGCGACGGCGCGCGCAAGAAGGGTTTTGCCTGTACCAGGAGGTCCATAGAGGAGACATCCCTTGGGTGGAGTGATCCCAACACGTTGGAATAGCTCGGGATTCAATAAAGGCAATTCAATGACCTCACGAAGTTCACGGATTTGTTCAGCAAGACCGCCAACTGAAGCATACGAAACGGCTCCCGGGTCCTCAACGGACATGTTATAAACAAGGGGGTCGACTTCACGTGGTAGTTGACGCATAATCGTGAGAGTAGTCATGTCTAGGGCTACACGAGTACCAGCCTTCAGCTTGCTTTTGGGTAAGTTTCTGCGACAGCCAACAACGTAACGAGGACCATTACTTGCCTTCACGATGACTTAAAATACGCAAAAGAGATCACCATTAAGGGAAAATGAGATTATTGTAACAAAGTATTCTGCTGTGAGCAATGCCTAAGTATAAGTAGAAGGGAACCTACAATGATCCTCCGTCAGCTGTTTCAGGACATCACCGACAACTTGGCCGACACTTTGCAATGCCTTTAAATCATTTTCCGCTTTCTCATACTCCTTATCCACAGCTTTAGATTTTTCACGAGCTGAGAGAGGAAAGATTGATTTTAAGCATAATTTTGTGTGCTTCAAAATGTTATAGCAAAGAAAGCTCATTTTTAACCGATTACCCTTTATTGGAAGTCTACAAAGACCGAGTAATTAAGGCAGTGGTAATACAAGCAATCATTCACTACAGAAACGCACAAAACACGACACTAAAGCCTCCGGCAGGAAGAAACAAACAGTTAAACAACCAGACTAAATAAACCATGTATTCATAAGGTAGACGAAGAGCTGAGCAGGGAACAAGAAAGGCACCAAAGAGACACACAAAATCAGGCTCTAGAGAGCTGCAGGATTTACAACCATACCTTCCTTCAATCTAGCCTCAATTTCTCTGTGTTCAATCAGCTTTCGGCGATAGTCAGCAAGCGCCCTCTCCCTTGCTTGATCAGAACCGCCCTGTTCAACGGCCATCCCAATCTTAACAGAGTAAGCAAAGCACCAACGGCTAAAAGGGAGGCAAATATAACAGCGAATTAGCCAATCCAATGAGAGCTTCAAAATCGCATAAATAAATAAGGAGTACATGCTGCCAAGGAAATGAAGTGGATTACGAATCGATGCCACTTATATTGAACAAGCGAAATTTGTGACAGCGAATAAATTAAATAAAGAGGTAATTCCCTAGGCGTCGAGCAACATTACGCAGAGCAGGCCGGCCGACAAATGACCTACATGCCCAAAAGAGATGTGCTCAGCTAATTTTGAAAGGTGGTCCAATTGAATATAAACGTAAAAAGAAGCCAAAATGAATCAAGCCTGCGGCTTTTTAATCGTCTATAGTAAGTGAGGAGCGGTCATGTTACCGAAGAATATAAATTATATTAACTGTGTGTGGAAGTACACGAACGATTTTAGTCCTGAACGAATGTGCTCACGTGTATAGATATAGACCACTAACTATGACAGCGGCCTCACAGATCATCCGTGCGTTCTTCTACAAACTCTGGCCGACTAGACCAGCATTTGAACTTGTGTCCACTATAGAGAAGAATCGATGTGCTGCGTTAGTTGTTGTTGTTGCAATACTAGAGTTGTCTGACTGGCGCTTTGAGTTGTGCTCACTTTGATGGCCACATCGCCCTATACGTGTGAGCTAGCACCCGGCCCATGACAGCAGACACGCTTCCACTGCTTGCTGGATGAATATGCAGTAATTATGTTTCTTAAATATGCCTTGTGGGCCGAAGGCAGAAAATTAGTCAGAAACTGGTTAAAGAGCAGCGTGGCCGCTCTCCAGAGGCCGACACGTCCCCGTTCTGAAATATCATACAGTATTACTTTATACCTACCCCTGATATATAACAAGGATTTCAAAAGGTCCTAAGCCTTCTAATAGCAAAAGCGGTAGAGGGAAAGAGGAGGAACCTTTTACAATATGTATTCTGCTATGGTATTATACCTTTGATTGTCTTCAAGGAAGTCTTGCAGCGTGATAGTAGTAGATAAATTCGGACTATAAGTACAAATATTCTGCGTCACAGGTCAAGGCAATGTAAAGGAAATTTCTGGATTTCGAGGGCCTCTAATAGCAAACTGTAACTCACACGCATCAAACCTTGTATTATGTAAGACGACGATGCAAACAAAATAGATTTACAGCATTTAATAGGCCACGCATGTGGCTGCTTACGCCTCACAAGTACCGATATTTGCATCGTGAGCAAGCGAAGAGTGCGCAATGCTCCAAAATAAGCTATAATAAACAAAGAATTGGGACCAAATGTGGAGAGTCCCTCCTCTCTCTTCTGGCCGCCCTTGTTAGTAGAAGTCGGAGCACGTTTCGACATCCTTATTATGGGAAGAAAATTGTACAGCGAGGCTAAATACGCTCTTGCGAGTCACCACGCCACTCCGTCACGAGGTTCAGATTTTTCTCCCGTCTCTGGCCTACAAAGCACATTTAAAGAATATAAGTATTACAGCAAACGTTGGCACAAAGCCTACTTAATGTCAGGTAGGCAGCACCGAAGCAAGGATTAAGCAACGAGGAGTTAAAATCTTGATGAGGTGAACTCACAAAAGTAAGCTATACGTGATCTGTTTTGATTGTTTTGACTTTTGGGCTATGATCTTAGCAGCTAACCATCAAAAGACCAGTCGTCTTCATTGCGAAAAGTTGTAATTTTTATTTAGTACTGTGGCATCTAAGACATTTCGAAAACGGAAGCGAATCGGATGAATCCCATGGAACTAGCGCCGCTGGCATCGCCCAGAGGCAAGCCCAACTTGTTTAGTCAATATGCCACTTGAGTGACTGTAATTAGAATGGCATTTCGCTTACTAAGTTTAATTAAGCCGGTGGTTCCTATGCTTTTTAATAATTTTTATATCAGGCATCAATTATTCATAATGCCTAAGAGTTGCTGGCGCGTTCTTTAAGCCACGTTTGTGGCATAAATCACTTTTTTGGGTATGATGTTAATCGCGCTTAATAGTGGATCTTGTTGGGTTGGCTCCGAGCGTTCTCATTACTAGTGTAGTTTGACTTTTTTGACAGCCTGATGTGCTTGGTCGCTTTTGCCTATCTATGTTAGTTGTTGGACATCATTCGTATATGAATTCAAAGTTTGATGCTCTACTTTAGTTCACTTTTCCAACTGCTTCATTCGTGATTGCGTTTTTTAAAGTTTTCTATTGTAGTTTTTTGGGTATGAGGTTGCACGTTTTTTGGCGTGGCGTTAGAAATCACGCCACCTTCCCTAACTATGGACGACCCGCTGCCTATGGAGAATGTGCAGTTGATCACAAGGTGCCGTTTTCCCGTAGAGTGCCCCTTGCCTCCTCGATGAATCTCTCTGTCACGACTTCAAATGATATTCGTGCAGAATTTCTGTCTTTCTTCAGGGATAGGGGCCACACCTTAGTCGCTCCCTCGGCAGTCTATCCTAGACATCAGGAAGGCGCATACTTTGTCAATGCCGGTACGCTGCATTAATACTCGCTTTTTGGCATAGGTATACAAGATTCGCAGAAATCGGCAACATTTAGTTTTGAAACTGTAATGGCCATTTGGTCATGGCTAAAATACTCGTAAAAACACTAGTTAGAAAAGTTGATACGGTGAAACTATACCCGAAACTTAATTTATGCAATGTGTATCTATCACAGTCCTCGACTGTCAGTTAATTCTATGCTTGGTAATTTGTGAACTGTTTTGGTTGGGTCAAGTTGACGTATTCGTTTATCCAAGTTGTTGGATGATAGTTTAATCTTTACAGAGCATATCATATCCTCTTACTTTTTCTTCGTCTTAAAGGTATGAGTCAATTTAAGCCCTTATTCATAAGGAACCAAAAATGTAGTGGTACCTACACCTCGGACTTCTTCCGCCTTAGTAAGGCAGCCAATTCACAGCCCTGCATTCGCATTGGCGGCCGCCATGATGATCTAAATGAGGTGGGGTATGACACTTCTCACCACACGATGTTTGAAATGCTTGGGAATTGGTCATTCGGAGCCTACGGAAAGGTACGCTTTCCGCCCACATTGTTATCCATTTTGGAAATAGGCCCACGCGTTATGGTTTCCGCGCTCCTTAGGAAGTCGCTTGTCGTCAGATGTGGCAATTCTTGACGGGAGTCCTCGGTCTACCCTCGTCGTGCCTCTACGTCACCTACTTTGGTGGTAGTGATGTGCTTGGTTTACCCGCTGATGACGAGTCACGGGACATATGGCTTAGTCTTGGGTAAATCCTTTGTCCCACGATTATTTCATTAGCAAAATCTATCAGTAATACCTCTTACTAAGAATAATAATGATAACAAGAATCTTAGGTTCCGTAACTTCGTCTAAATTGTTCACCGACTTTCATAGTGTAAGCGATCAGAAATTGTTGGCATTTGGAGCCGAGTGGAACTTCTGGCGTGCGGATCAAGCCAGTGGAGGTGGCCTTTGCGGTCCCTCGACAGAGATTCATATAGACTTCGCCGCACTCTCCGGTCGCAGGGATCTCAATTGCGCGCGTTGCATGGTGAACAGCGGTGGGGCACGAATAGTCGAGCTTTGGAACTGCGTTTTTATTACACATCGGATGGTCGAGGAGACCGGTTTTAGAAGCGTCCCTCTTCCTCTCTCCTGTTTTTCCGTCGACACTGGTATGGGCCTTGAACGACTAACGTCTGTCATGCAGGTTTGCATCCTTTCCACCTCTACTGTTGCCTGCGCTTGCATAGTTTTACGTTCTTTCATTGTGAAGGCATTGTATCCAGTAGATTCGCTTTTGAGTGCGGTTTTTTATTTCAGGGTACAATGACCACGTACGACACAGATGTGTTCACGCCTCTCTTGGATTTTATTCATTCAGAGGCGCTGCGGATCACGGGCTATACAATCCCATCCTACAGTAGCTACTACGTTCTCCCTGCGGAATCCGAAGCGGGATCATCTGATCAAGGAAAAGCTGAGTCTGATTCTTCGATTCTCAGGCAAACCAAACCCAGCAAGCTTTCTAATTTGCTGCGAACCTTTCATCTTGGTTACAAGGAGTCTGACAAACAGGTAATGTCGATTGTTTTAAACATATTTTCACCTTTAAATTTGCCACGCTATTTTTAGGGTATTAATTTAGACTTCCCATCTACTTATAAGACTGATTTTGAGTAATCTCCACACATTTCCGCATATACGGAATTTTCATTACGCTACCGGGTTTACCGTTAGGTGTCGAAATTAAACGTCTGCTAACAACGTCTTAAGTAGTTGGAAACCTGTCTACGTCAGTTCTGTGAAATTGCCGGTGCAAGCAAATTGGAACCCTTGCATTTGTGTTATTTCGTCATTGTTCATAACTAATAACGAGGAATATGCTATTTAATTTCTTTTGTGTGCTATAGGCTGAAACGAATCATTCTACTGGAGCATGTGCAACTCCGATAGACTACGAGACTCTTCACCGTGACGTGGCTTACCGTCTTGTTGCAGATCACAGCCGAGCTCTTAGTCTTGCCCTACAAGACGGTCTGCTGCCAGGCAGGCAGGGTGTGGGGTTGAAGCTGCGTCATCTTATCTGTCGGGCCACCCGAGCTGCCGTTCTCACTGGTCTTGATTCCGCTACAAAACCGTCTCTTCTACAACGCGTCGTTGCTCAAATCCCTCTCGCTGCTCCCTTCTCATTCGATATTGAAGGCCCCTTGGCTCGTCCCTCTGCACCAGTTCTTTCTACAGAACAAGTACTTAGAATCCGTTGCGAATTCGTAAATCTAAAGTGTTTATCATTCTATAATTACTGTGGTTTAATCACACAGATAAGTGACGTGATTGAAAAAGAAGTGAGCCGATTTATTCCTCGGCTCAGCAAGCTTGAAGACGCCTTCAACACCTGCCTCCGTGATGCTGACGAATTGGGCTCATTGTCAGGTAGTATCATTTTCTATTAAAAAATGAGACAGCTCGGTCTAATTTCACCTAGGTACTCAAGTAAATGCCTTGGCTCTATTTGTCATTAGGCTACTCATTTGTGTATGCGTTTAGTATGTGGGTTTGTATGTGGTTAAGGTAGAATTTGGACTCGTGTTCTACTTGAGACACCTAATCCAGCATGTCGAACATTAAAGACAGTTTTCCATTTCTGAGCCGGCCAGCTGATGAAGTATTGCTAGTTATCATTACCGTGTCGTGCTAATCTCAGATCGTCAAGTGGAGGGGCTTCAGGCAGGTCGCTACGGCGAACCAGTTAGTTGGGACATGATATGTGCCCAGGCTCGGTGGTACGGTTTAAAGACCCCGTCCAGGCCGCCCCAGTCGAAGGCCATCAGGCGGTCATCGGTACCACCCTCCTCGTCCCCGTTGTTGGACATTTCTAACCGTCTGCGCACCCTCCTCGTGGGTCTACCCTCTACTCAGGATCGCAACAAATATCAAATTGAACGCGTGCTTCGAGCTACGTCGTCATCACCCGGCTGCAGCTCATCATACACCTATGTTAAGTCGAACTCAGGAAACTGACATGCATTTTATGCACATGCGGTAGCACAGGATGATCTTTTGTCTGCTTTTCCATCAGTATCACTCATCATGCAGACACATTGCAACATTTTAACTGTTACATGGTACTTTCATTGCTGTTTTTTAACTGTTTTTATTAAATGAAGGCATTAGGGTCAAAATGGCGACGTCTGATAAATGGCAAAAGCTAAGCTACTCTTTTACAGAAGAGCGGGCTTAAACGTGTGTGAAGTGCATACAGGAGCGATGGCCATCTTATCTTTTATTTAGTGAAATAGGTTGTCATGGTTGTAATTTGTGGCGCTTTTTTATTAAATGCAGATGAGTTAGTCTGTTGATCCATTTGCAGTCATAGTTTTTTTTGAAAGGTGTGTTGTATGTACCCATCCAAACCATTTTACCTTTTCAAAGACCGTTTCTTCATAGTCGTTACGCAATTTAATTCACTTTCATATTAAGTATTCTCTGTTTTTATCGTACCCCTTGGGCGTACAGCGATTGTGGAGAAACATACTGCTTCATAAAGCATATTTAAGTGGTGTGGCACTTTGAAAGACACCTCAGTGGCAGACCACCTGCACGTCTCAATGCCTTTTTCATCGAACTTTTGGCACTAGGGTAGTTGACCTCTATGATGTTCGTACCTTAGCTGATTCATCAATTATTGCCGCCAGTAAGATTGCAGGTTAAGGGGCAAGACGGCAGTATTTTACTCAATAATATTTTAGCCTTGTGGTCCTTATTTTCAATTTGGACATCGCCATGGTTCGGCAGTTCATGGTGAGCTCGACGTACCTGCACATTGTCAGCCAAATTATGTTATGTTTGATGTTCTTCCATCTCGATAAACTGATTCCTCCGATATTTCAGAGGTGCCACCATTGAAAGCGAAACTGATTGCTCTCGTTCATGGTGACTCCGATAACCTTCAGCTGTTCACTGACCCCATACATTTTACCAGGGTCCTGTCTTCGCCCCAGTCAGAAGAAAATCGGCTAGGATTGATATTTGACCAATCAAACTTTTTCAGTCCTTGTGGGGGACAAGTCAGTGATGTTGGGGTTATTAAGGCGGATGCAAATCAGGTATGGACTCATATTAATTTTGAACCTTGTTATTCATTGTTTTGCCTCAAATGATGTAGCCCAAACATTATCTTTGTAGAAATCCTTATTTAAAGTATTATGTGCCGAGAAGATATTCGAAAGCAACTCAACTCTATCCAATGACGGTTGGGTGATTCACTGGGTAACACCCTATGGTTTTGTTAAGGAAAACATCTCAACCGACTCGCTCTACCTTTGTCCAGATTCGGTAGGTAATTTGATCCAATCGGTCCTTTTGTCAAGTCTCCTTTTTATTTAGTCTTTTGGAGTTTTCGTTTCTGTCTTTTTCATTATTTCAATCAATAAAAAGAAAATACAATCACAGTTCTGAAGTGTACCTTACAAAATAACTAGCTGCCTAATCTTTTGCGTTCCAAATGATGTACCGTCCATTATATTATTGGTTTTTTATCTAGCGATCCTGATTTTATTGCACCTTCTTGATGCCTTTAAAACATTGAAGAAAAAAGCTTTAACAATGTAAGCAGTCATAGTCAATTTCCAGGATCGTCGTTTCGGTCTAATGAGAAGTCACACGGCGCAGCACCTTTTGCATTGGGCTTTCGAAGATGAGTTAGCCGCGATAAATTTTTCCGGTAGAAGTACTGAGCCAGAGAGTTCCATCCAACCGCCCACTTTTCATCATGGAGGCCGTGTGGAGCCCGATCGCTGTTCAGTTCGTTTGACCCTTCTTGAGACGCCAGAGCAACTGGAGACACTCGTCGAAGCCGTGCAGGCGCGTTGTCGCGCTGTAATTGAGGCCAAATTGCCAATCGTTTGTCAGGAAGCCGAACTGGAGCAAGTTATTGAGGTGATTTCTCACTTAAATCATATCTTTGATTCGTTAGTTCAATCGCGTAATCGCTTGCGACTGTAGTAAATGCGAAAAGTTAGGCCTTCGCACAAACCCTCGTTATTAATGTCTTGCGGGTTCTTGCAAATTTCATCTGCTCTTTCGTTCGTTTTGTTCCCAAGTATAAGATGAATCGGGGTAGGGTATAATGTTCGAATGAGTTGATAAAGTTGCGATTGGAATAGCCAAAATTAGATGTTTTGATGCATTGATAAGCATTTGCATCATCATTTTGTGTTACAAGTTTTAATTTTTATTAGCTGGAATTGTAAAAGATGGAGGTTCTTTTTTAAAGTGTTCCATTGGTAATTGCACAAAGTGGGTTGTCTTCTTATTTTTAGGTTGTGTAAAGGTTTTTTTTACATTTTCACAATTGCGATATTTGCTCACATTTGTTTTTAGACATGTGTAACCCAGATTCAGCCTTGTTCTATCAATCAATTTTCATAATCTAGAATTAGCACATACTTTGCAATATAACGGCGGTTTATTTAATGTTTTCCCATTGTGCAGAAATCGTTCGTGAGGCGATTTGCTTGGGCGACCTACCCTCCGATGGTTCGTGTGATTTGTATTGGAGGCGACTTGGAGACAATCGAAGATAAACTCAACGGTCCTCCGGCCTTTTATTCGGCCGAGTTGTGTGGAGGAACACATCTGCGCCATACAGAGGATCTTATGGATGTTGTCATTGTTGGACTACGGTGTCGAAACCAATCAATTAAGGAGGTCTGCAATCTTTCCATTTGTCCTGTTCTTCTGGTGCCTTTTAAGCATAAACGTTTCTTTGGCTCCCAGGCATCCCGTGACTGGTCACCTTTCTCGTTGCAAACTTCGCTTTATTTAGTGATTCTTGTACTACTTGGATACACATTTAATTCAAAAATTATGCTATTTGTTGGTATTGCAAATTTTCCTACTCTAAACGGGAAGTCATAATCCAATTGACCAAATTTTTCATCCTTTCTATTTGGGTTTCTCTGCATTCTGCTGATGACAGCTCATCACTCGTACCCATCAATCCCACATTTTCCAAATAGTTATGCTAGAACAATGTTTGTCAATTGCAGCAACGTTTTCTCACAGTTGTTATCCTTAATTGCTGTTAGCTTAATAATATTCACTCCCCAAGCAGTTCCCATATCCTTATAGTTTGTGGCTATATCGGGAGAGAGGGCAGCCAGGTCAAGGGACTATGGAGAGCGTATGCTTTTGCAAGTATCCACCGAATTCGAGGTCCTTCAAACAGAGAGTCGAGAGGCGAAGGGCTCAATGTCTTGGCTTCTTGACTGCGCGGAGCGCCTCATTGCCCTCATGTCCCAGGTGGATTCCATCTTGGGTGGGCTGGAGGAGAACCTGCCGTACATTCACCGCAGCGCTCTGATGCGCTGTCAAGGACGTTTATCGACTCTACTTGGAGGCATCAAGAGCGCCATGCGGGACTGCGCCTCCATCCCTGCATATGTTGATCCCTTCATGGTTGCACAACTCGAACGCCTTTTTAAAGAGGGCCAAACTGGCACTAAAGGCTCTCCTTTTGTCGGAGCCTTCAATATTAGTAATTTTGATAAGGTGTGCACATTTTTTTGCATTAGTCACCGCCAATCGTAAATCGAGCCATTGCATTCAACTTGGCTTGCAACATCTAAATTAATCTGATTGCCGTTTTGGAACGTGGATATTATTATCTCTACATGGATGTCCAATTGACTCATTTGAATTTTTGCTTTTTTTGCAGCTAGCCCTATCCATTCTACATCTATCACCCAAGACTCCAATTATTCTCTATCAGAAGGGATTGGCAGTTTTCTACCACCCAGAGGTATAGTCACATCACCAAAATTTTCGCTAATGATAAGTTTAAGACTCAGAACTTGCAAGTGTGAATGTTTTCGTGATTACGTTGGTATTCACTCTAGGCCAAAGGAAAGGCAGTTGAGTGGGCGACAGCAGCGGTGGATCGGTTAGATCTCGGTGACCGTAACCTGGGTATTCGCGTGGAAGACTTCAGAAAGGATAGTTTGGCCTCCGGCGCAGATCACTTTGCAGTTGTGCGACTCTTCTCTCTCAAGGATCAACGTCAGCGCGACTGGAAGCCTCACTTTGATAAACTTGTACACTTAACCACTGAATCGTGGTTCACATAACTACTTTCGTCCATCAAAAATATTATTTTTTTATCGCAAAAAATGCGTCTCAGTCTTTGTCGAGGCAATTACACCGCTTAAATGGTGTTGACCAAGGGACAGGAAGCCCATTGGAATGGTAGTTGTCATTGTCAGAAATTGAACGGCTGAAATTATGACTTGAACTAAACCGTTCATTTGGGGTGGACGATATTTACTTATTGTGCAAATGTTACGTATTGAACGTATGACAATGTCGGTAGGTCTGTTGTAGCCTGTTGTTTGAGTCACAAAAGTGGATAACCTGCTGCTCCTGTTTTCATACATCGGCGTTTTGCCATTGCTTGGGCAGACGGATTTCGTCTATGCCAAATCAGCAATCGCTATTTTACTCTAATAAGGCTATTTTGGCAGAAGTGACGCGGAGCACCCTTTCTCCTGCTGGAACCCATAGCTCCTCACTTGAGTCTCGCGCTTCATCTCTCATTGCCTCACGTGAGGAGTATTTTTCAATGCTGACACCTATTGTAACCCACTGACGCCGTGTGAATGCAGCTAAGCAGATTCAATTACCTCGGCTACATGGGTACTAGGCTAGTGCGCCGCACAATTCAATGACTATGTAGTCTTGTGAAAAATAATTTTGGATAATATGCAACACAAGGTCGATTTCTGCTCCAGCTGGGCCGATCCATGCCCTTACGGGCAATGATACCAAAGCACCGATCTGCCAGAAACAAATGATCGAAATACACTCTGTGATTTTTACATTAAATCGCTACAAGAGTACACCAAACGGTTGTATAATCAAACTGGTTTCCCGCAAGGTCACTTTCTCATAAGTCGAGAACAAACTTCCACCCCTCGAAAATTGCACAAAGCCGCTATTTTCCCCACGAGTGGCATCTAATTTTCCATATTCCTCAGGCCAAAGACTATCATTTGGATTGATACGAAGTGCTTTTGCACTTTTCCAGCACTAGGCCTCCAAGGAGTTAAAACAGGTTCCAAAAAGTATACAGGAAAAAAATGTATAATCTCGGCAAATGTACAGATCCAAATAGAATATACTGTGCTTGTGGACACATGTATCACAGTGCTACCTGGCAAGGAGCATTGGGTGGGTAGGTACCTGTTAATGCGAGTGGCCGAAGGAGATGAGAACAGGCACGCAGCTGCCGAAAACGAAGGCGATCGACTCAATGGGCTTGAAGGTTGTGCTGCCTTGGTGGCGATGGTATGAGCTTCCATTGAGAGAGCCCGAGGAAATGGGTTTCTCAGTGTTCAGATGAGGCAAAATGTGCGCGGTGGCGACGTAGAGGAAGGTCCCACCGGACAGCAACAGTGCAAACCCTGTACCCGTGGAAGAGGTGCTGGCTGCTCCCATTGATAGGGCCTTGACGGATAAGGAGGTTGATAAGGCAGCACATCAATGGGATCGTAGAATAAGCCCTTATCACTCCTCTAAGACTAATAGGGTGTACAGCTGACCCATTATTTTACAAATTTAAAATGGCTCAACAGACGTAGTTGAGACTAGCGGAACGTAAGCATGGTACAATCTAACAGAAGTAAGGAGGGGCGTTATTTTAGCCGTCACATCTGAAGAGTCATTAGATAGAGGAAAAAGGAAAGAGTGTTAGTGACTGCGTCCTAAGCGGTGTGATGCATACTGACTGGCATTGAAGTAAACGGAGAAATATTACGGCTGTGGATCCATGCTTCGTCTTGCCTTTAACACAATGTTTCGTTAGCACGAGCAATGCTAACCAGCACAATCTTTACGAGTTATAAAAGTTACTTGAAAGTGGATGAGCCTTCAGGTCGGTAATGGATTATAAAATCCTATCATTCATTTTCACGATGCTTTTGACTAAATATACGTAGACGCAGTGATCTATTCTGCGGTGGGAATCCTTCTACATAATGTACGAATCCGCTATAGAATTAAGTGGACTTTATTTATTGCAGAAAGTGCAGACGAAACTAAACAAAAAGCGCAAGTGAAAGGCCGAGCAGAAGAAATATTAACCTGCCTGCTGATCAACGTAGGCGTTAGCGCTGACAACCAGGTAGGTGAGAATGGCGCCAACGGGAGAGGCAAGGGAAAATACAAGGAGGTACACCTTGACTCGATTTCGAGGCAAACCCTCGTGAACCAGGAAGGACACAAAGCCAAACGCCGCTGGCGCCTAAAAGCCGATTGAGCAGATTAGTGCAACGCGTTCAGCGTTTGACCGACCCTCCCATTCCCTCAAAGGTGGTGAATCCAGGGCATTTAAAGGCAGGGAAAATGGACGCAAACACGTGAATCAAAAGAGAT
This sequence comes from Taenia hydatigena, assembly GCA_036345935.2. Classification (NCBI taxonomy): domain Eukaryota; kingdom Metazoa; phylum Platyhelminthes; class Cestoda; order Cyclophyllidea; family Taeniidae; genus Taenia; species Taenia hydatigena. Next base: position 7,154,044 of record JADWOT020000009.1, read on the forward strand.
TTTGTAGTGACTTGGGGCGAGCAAAACGGGATCTCACACAACCATGTCCTAGTTACGATCTTCGGAATGAGGGCGGTAACTCACCAGAAATAAGAGCATGAGGTCAGATTAGCAAATGCGGTGGGGCGTTAACTAGAACCATGTTAATTCAAATGAAATCACTAAACAGGGAAGCAATCGTTCAGCGACGTGTCGCAACAATTGTCACCAAAACTTCACATAACTGAAATCTAGTACGAAAAGCACCACGTGATCGGTGCACATTTTTAAAGAGCCATGATACAGTGACTTCCACCACGCTTCAAGAGGCAGAGGAGCCGGCTTACCTTGTGCAGCATGATAGCGACGAAGAGGATGAGAGTGAGGTCAAGAGTGAGCCTGAAGGCAGCACCAATGGCCAGTCCGTCCGCGAGAGAGTGCACCACCAGACCCAGTGTGGTCGTTGTGGCGCTGTGCTCTGCTGCCGCTAAAGCAGCTGCCGAGAGCGAAGACGACGACATTGAGGGAGACAACTGTCCTCCTCCCTCTCCGTCCGAAGTAGTGGCTGCGTAGTAAAACATCACTTAGTCACATAGATATTTAGTCTTCTTCTTCAGTCTTCTTGAGTTCTAACATCACAAAAGTGCTGCTCTTTCGTGGATGCTTACAGCCACCCGGCCCCTCTGCACACTGCTAACAAACATTACCATTGCGTGTTCCGAGTTTCCTCAGCGCCGCAGATAAAAAACACCTACCTCTTTCTGACTAGCGTTGGAACGGAGAACGAGCCCATTCTTATACTAATTTTTTAAATGATTTTCGCATTCCACCACTGTTAATGAAAATACCACCAGAAAAATCGACTCCGGTTTGAGCCTTTAAAACGAGGTTCTATTGTGTCTTCTTGGCAATGCACAAATTTCACCCAATTCTAAGTAAATGCCAATCCTAGGAGTTGAGAAACCCGTTCCTATGCTCCCAAAGGTTATCATGCAAAAAGATAACCTTGCACAAGAGTGGAAGCTTACGTAAAAGCAAGTCGTTAGATCGCCTCTGACAGCAAAAGCAGTGGAAAATGGAGAAAAGAGGGCGAGCGCAGGCTTCGTTGCCCAGATGATCCACTAAAAACATGAGCACGAAACCCATAGTGAGGGCTAATCCGATAAGGCCGTGATTTTTGGTCGTCGTCGGTACCGCCGCTTCCACCTTGTTTACAGCAGGCGGTATTGCAACAGGTTCCATATCTGGAAGCGGCACATTCTGCTTTACTGGCTCCAATTGATTCAGAAGACGTGCCTCGGGGCCATTGACTTCGTGCACACTATCGTGATCCACCTAATATATGAAAAGGAGGACATATTACAACAAAGCCGTTAAACGAGCATGGATGGGCGTTCGCGAGTTTCCCTGTTTAACGTTTACCAGAAAATAACAACAGACAGCAAAAAAACACTGACTTGGCTACAGAAAATCTTCAGTTTATTAAAAACTAAGATAAATAAAAGGTAGTTGTATGTTATGAATTGATGGTAATTATGCAGACAAAAGATAAGGACATTCCAAACTAACTTGGGTGATTGAGTGTAAGCGTGGTCTAGACGATTAAAAACAATGCTTACCAAAACTATTAACACAAAAGCAGTGCAGCCTTAACCAAAATATTGAGGAATTAAAAAACCTTATACATATTTGTCTCCGAGAGTAAAATATCCATTTCGGCGACACAAAAGCAACCACCCAAGCGCGTGATACCAGCAAGAAATTCATCATACGCAGGCAATGGGTGTGATCTTGTCTACAAATGCCTCGACAAACAATGAATTCCTGTGCTTTTACAAATAAGAGTAACCGTCATCCACACATGTGAGATGGTGGGAAGGTATAATAGAGTAGGCTAAACTAAGAAAATAATTGCAATTGTTTGAGACGGTCCAATGCCCTAAAATTAAGGATATAAAGCATTTCGTGACTGATATTCCGACCACAATCCCTAACTCACAAGGAGTAAAAGAGGTAGTCACACAACATGGTAGAAAATGTATGGATACACACAAAAATGTGCACTGAACTCGACGAATCGACATATTCCAGCTAAAATGAAGTGAGAGAAGCGACATTAGACAAGATCCTTACGTGTAGCTGCTTTTGGATAGCGTAGATGGTAGCAACGCCCTCAGGTATGATGATGGCTAACGCAGCGCCCACAAGAAGTCCTGCACCGAAAATCGTAACCAGCCGCAAATTGTGCTACAGTATCAAACGTTGATCGTAGTAAACTCCCCGAGTGCAAACCCAGAAGAGAGCAACTGGCCATAAACCCAGTTCATATTTGTAGCAATTAGTCTTAATTACATTATTTCCGACTTTTCTAGCTTACCATACTGTAACTTTCCAAAGACAATCGGAAATAAACTAAAAGCACATCACACACCATGGTAGAAGCGGTGTGGAAGTAATGAAAACGCAATATACGAGGATAAAATAATGAATGCAATGAATCCATGACTACAAATGGACAGCTATACGAGTAAGGACAACAGCCGAAACAATATCCACCGACTTGCATGAGAGAAACCCAAATGCAGCCAAAGTAGGTGAATAGGAGAAAGTGAATAGTTGAAGGCTAGTGGAATGTAACGAGATTACATAATAACTTCGTTATGTTCAACTTACAGGTGAATAGTTGAAGGCTAGCGGAATATAACCCGCGGCATAGCAAACAACAAACATTAGAAAACACAAAAGTACTAATGCCAACATTTGGGGCTGACAACTTGGGAATGCACTACAGGTCAATGCTAACCGCTGGGGCTGAGAACCAATAAACAGGCTACAATTTCTACATCCACGGGAGCAATATTGAGCTGAAATTGTTCACTAGTGTTGGCTTATAATAGGTTACAATATTAAGCTGCTAAGATCATTTATTCACGCGGAAATTGAGGTTTTGTAACCACCTTGCATTAAAATTCGTACCTGAAACAGTGTGCTACAGTGGTTACACAAGTCAAATTTTATATTTTCAAAAAATATTTAGAATGATATTAAATTTTTAGCGGCTTAGGAGGAACTGCTTTCTTTGCACTAGTCAACGCAGGAAACTGAATTAGGAAGGGCACTGGGAATGATGCCCCAAATTGGTGGGTTCTACATCAAAGCTAGGTAATTACATAATGCTTCCTCTGTGTGTTCGGCCACTCTGCGCATTCGTATCCACAACCCTGCTCCCAATCTGTGCAAGTCCTTTTGGTTATAGTAATAAACCCCCAGATCTTCCGTTCTTCCAAGCTATGTGTCCCCCTGCAAAACTTTAGCTCAGAACATCCTCTGAGTACCGTATTTGTCTCCAATGAACATTGTTGTAGCGTCCCAAGGTTCCCTCGAAGACAAAATAAAGCAGAATGCTGGAGTAGAGTATATATATTCAACGGACAGAGGGAAATAATCTGCTGGCATGGCCCTGAGGCCAGCCTATGCAGCTAGGGTAATATGGCCGTCTCTGTGACCCTGGCCGAAACCGGTAGGTTAAGCAAACAAAGTGCTACAATTATATCGCCCAGGTCCAGAATTTGTAACGCGAGCCGTAGTGTCCTGAGACTTCCTTGAGGGCAAAGGAAAGCATAAAATTAGAGCAGAACATGCATGTAGTGCTTAGTTAGTTTAAAGTACCAGTTTCGGTCAGGGCGACAGAGGCAGCCATATTGCCCCAACTGCGTGGGCTGGCCTCCGGACCATATCAGCAGCTTATTTACCTCTGCCCGTTGGAGGTATGTATTCTATTTTAGTATTCTGCCTTCTTTTGCCTTCAAAAGAGCCTTAGGATGCTACAATGTATTTATTAAACAGCGGGAACAAAGGTTGCCGGCATGGCTTGGAGGCCAGTCCAGGCGGCTAAGGCAGTGTGGCCACCCAAGTGGCCGGAACCGGAACCGCAGTCATAACAGGCGAAGTAGTACATGATTCGCTGCCAATTTCCCAACAACAAATTGGTTGTGCAGGCGTTTCGGTTAAAATTGGCGTCCATTCATTTTATAATTCGTCTGCATCTTAAATGGAATTTTTAAGCATATGTGGCTTTTTAAAGTTACAAAGAAGCAAACAAAGAAGCGTTTTTTAATGTTAACTCAAGAATAGATATGCGATAAAGTTAACTTTATTGCACATATATTCTTATTGCATACTGAATTTCCATCCATAAATCAAAGTTGAAAAAAACATCTTTCCTCGGTAAGGCCACCTGAACTGTGCTATTTTTTGTTATACTCACCCATTTTAATGTCATCAGTGCCTGCGACAAGTTTAGCAGTATTTTTTTATTCGAACTAACCAGATATTGACAATTAAACACCGCTGAGCTGTCTTGATTTCTATTGGTTTAAATCTCTTACCCTCATAGCCTATTTGCAGTTGTAGAGAATGTCCAAAAAGAGTGAGGACGTTTTGTTAATGGTTAAGCATGTTCGTCACAAGAAGGTTGATGGGACATTATACGTTAACTCTGGAAGAATAGCTTGGAGGAATCAAACCTCTGATTCGTTTCGGATCAGTGCGGCTTTCGAGGACATTAGACTGCAGCGTGTCAGCCTAGACAATAAGGAGAAGGTTCAGCTACAGCTGCTAATGCACAGTGGCGAGTCATTTACCTTTCACTTTGCTGATACGGCTGGCCGTGAAAAGCAACTGGAAATGCGCAACAAAGTGAAGGAGATGCTGCAGCTTATGCTCCCAAAGTTTAAAGATAAGGTAATGCTATCATTTGGTGGTCTGGATGTTATGATACTTTGCTTCTGCATTTTTCATTATGTTTGAAGCATGTATACATCTCAGCTATTTCTTTGTTTACGCAAACTATGTAAATGCCCTATTATGGTGTCTAGTATTTGATGTAATCTTTTTGTATCACGTTTTTTATGCATACTTTAGTCCTCCTCTTTAAACAGGCCCACACCGAGTTGAACGAAAAATTCCGCATTTTGGAGTCAAATCCCCACCTGCTATCCCTTTACAAGGAACTGGTGGTTACTGGTATTTTGAGTTCTGAGGAGTTTTGGGCTCGACCGGAATTTTCGCAGGCAAAGTCTGTGGGTTCAACAGCTCCACTATCAGCAGGAACGAAGGACGGAACTGCGCCGTCCCAATGGGTGTCGCGTTCTGGTATAGCACTCAACTTGACCCAGGAGCGCACCCAGATTGCCGGCGTTCCCAGCTGTTTGTTGAGTGACATCAAACCCGAAATGGATGGTGCGAATAGTATTAAGTACAACCTCACCAAAGAGATAATTGATGCCATCTTTCGAGCCTACCCCGCTGTTCGGCAGCGACATCGAGATCTTGTTCCTGATAAACTCTCTGAGGCGGATTTCTGGAACAAATTCTTTCAATCACACTACTACCATCGGTATGTTGTTATGCTTCATATCAACCTACACCTATCACATCTTGCCGATTTAATGTTTATGTGCTTTGTGAGGGCATATAGTTTTGTTAAATTTGAATAGCAGAAGGCAATATTTAAGTTCTGTTTGGATTATTAAGCCCACTGCGGCATTTGATTGTGGTTATTTTAGGGATCGGGGAATTATCAATCAAGATGATGTGTTCAGTGAGTGTGATGGATTGGATGAAAAAATCCTGCGGCAGGAGTTGCTCAGATGCAGAAAAATGCGCTCAACGAGCCATTTAGATGTTGGCGATCTCGGGGATCATTCGATAGGCGAAGGCTACGGTGTTGAGCCTCCCTCTCCTCCTCCTAATTCCACCGCCAATGCAAAACAAAAAGTGAACACAAACCAGCTCCTACTTCATCGCTTCAACAAGCACTCAATTCTGATTATGCGAGCTCTTGCCAAGTATTCCGCTGGAGCAGCGTCTACCGCTGCCACCACTGAATCCGCTTATAAGGACCTTGCAGCATCCGGTAGCCTTAAAAGGCGATTTTATGAATCTGAGGCTTGCAAGGATTCAAAAACTTCAAATTCGGAGCTTGAACTCGCTGTCACCAAGGATTACTTTCAAAGTCCGTCGTCAGCCACGCAATCAACGGCCTCCTCCCTCACCCAAAGTCAGGCTCGTCAAGCCCTGGCAGCTTGTCGTGCTTCTCTTGCTGTACCCAGTCGCGGTGGTCGTTTGTTGTTTAACAACAGTGACGTCCAACTAGCCATCGCAGACGTCTCAGCCGGTGGCTGCCTCATGGCCGGCGGAAAGTCGGCGACAGGTGAGAAAGCTGGCGCGCCCTCCTCCGTGCTGCTTTTACTTTCTCCGGAGCAATCGAAGGAGCTGAGCATGCTCTACTCAGCTGTGGGTGAACTCCTACGTCACTTTTGGGTCTGTCTTCCCACCACCACCGTCGCAATGGCTGAGAAGATTATTCGCATTCACGAGAGCTTGGGTCGCTTTGAGACGACGAAATTGACACCCTTCATTGAGTCGGTTGAGTCTACACTTTCCAGCGCTGGTGTTCGAGGCAACGGAGGCAACGTGAATGGTGTCTACAGGTGTCGCGTCACTGCGCATTTAGAATCGCTAATTAATGCCGCCAAAGACAAATTCAAAGAGTGGCATGCAGGCCAACAAAGGCTAAGCAATAGCCAATAAGATTCGTACAGGGAATGATTGTATTAAATACCAAATATATTTTTGAAGAGATTCATTTTAGCAGCTTGTATTTGTTGCTAGCCTGTGAAATGACAGACCGGGTTTCCCACTCGTTCGAAATCTAGTGAACGTATTTTAAAAATTGAGTCTGATGTGTATAGAAATATGTCTATTGCGCCAATTCTAAATAATCTGATCTGCAGGTTAGTCGAGGTCCTTGGGTGGAAATGGCCTGAGGTAGTTTTCTCCATCGGGAGGTCGTGACAGCAGGAATGGGAAGTAGAAGTAGTAATTCAGACTGAAACAAACCGAGTGGAAGTTATTTTAGGCAGCGTTGCGTAGGGGTCGAACAAGTCACTAACTAGCGGTGCAATAGTTCTGGCCAGTTCGAATGCAACAGTCGGAAGGATTAATGGCGCCGATAGGCATTTCATTTAAAACACTCGGTCTACCAAGTCTTCTTTCTCGATTAATGGGAAACAAGACCTTCGTGGCAGCAATGAATGATGTGTACTTAGGTATACTTAGTAGCAACTTGACAGTGCTTGCTTGGATATGGGTTGAATTGAAGGGCAGGCTCTGCCCTGCTAAGAGGGTTGCTAAACCTATCACGGTAGATGATGGTAATGCGAGAATAACTCATAATGGCATTTGTAATCATAAAGGTTCCCTTCTGTGCATGCTTAATAGGGTGTTCTCGATTTCCTAATGCACCGAGACCTCCATTAGCTTGGTTGGCATTATGAAACACTTCCTCCGAATTGGAATGAATGGCAGAAGAACTTAGTTCAAAGCCACAACTCCTCTCCTAAACGGTCTCCGAGACCACTGAACGCGTATTTACATTATTTTAGGGTGAATTCATGGAAAATAATTTAATAGCCTACTTTTTGTGCGAGGACAGTTACAAGGCATTGTGCATAGCCTTTATTAAAATGAAATTCGTTAAACCCCACTAATTAATCCCTGCATGATAATATACTACTATTTAGAAGAATAAAAATGACCAAACACATGGTTAAGCTCTATGCATGTATTTATGTATATGCAAGTGAATATTAAAGAAATGGGATGTATTTGTACAAATTTAAGCATACCACGGCTTGTTTTCCACCATGCACTACCGGTGTGAAAAGAAGGTGGCATGAACTTCGGTGGGAGGGGAAGAGGAGATTAAAACGAAAGAGAGAAAGATATAATCACAGAGAGTATTCAAGTTTAATGATTGCATGGACGACATCACAAGTGTGTCCCTTACATGAGGGCGCAACACTTGCCGCTGCTACCAGAACCGCTCTCCTCCACCTTCCTCGAGTCACTGATGAGAAGATCGCGCTTCAGCGGTGGTCGGGTGAGGCTGGCACCGGGCTGGAGAGGAGATGCGATGACTCCGGGAGATGTGCTGACCACGGGCTTCGCACCGGTGGAGAGGAGAATGTGCGGCGGGCCGCGTCTTTGCGACCAACCTTTTGTGGCCGTGGGCGATTGCTGGGAGCCCACCGAATAGTAGGCGTTGTGCAGGTGCACATTCGTCTGACCCACGCCGTTTACTGAAGTCATAGGCTGCTGTTGATGAGCCGGCGGCGGTGGCGCTTGGGAAGTTGGCTGAGCTTCGTTAGGATCGCGGTTGGGTGCAAATGACTCGCCTAACCGTGAAGTGAGACGCGGACGTAGCTGCGGTGACTCAGTAGCTCTCTTTCGACCAAGAGAATCCGCCTTTTGTGAGGGTAATCGGGGACCGTCAGTCACAGAGGGATCCTTCAAAATTAAATAAGGTTGCTTGGGAGTTTAACTGGACAACAAATCGTGCTACGCAAAATCCCAAGCAGGAGATTAACTTCTACATCATTTCGACTACCCAAATCGGTATGCTGTTCTTCGCCTTGTTCATGGTTAGAATTCTGCACTTTAGTCCTATCAAGGATGATAACTTCGCAATCTGTTTGTAGGAATTTTTTAAAATTTTGAATGATTTCACAGCTGTTTTTATTGGTACTTTTCTTTGGTATTAATGGTTATCAATTGAGAAAGCTTTTGCCTTCAGTGGACTGTGAGCCACCTTACATGTTTCGATTCCTCTTCTCATTAAGAGCCGCAGTGCTATTTAAGCTGCTCCTTGGAAGGTGTGTCGAACGCAGCATTGCATGGTGTTGAAATTGTGATTTACAAGTTAGTGGCTAGAGCATTATTACTAGGCGTAGTTTCACCCACTGAAAGGATTTGCGCGCCGAAACCGAAATTGCTTACCGGTGCAGGCATACTTTTGGAGAGTATCATGAAAAACAAGTGGGCAAGGAAGTAGCCTCCCTTCTTCCTTCCTCCTATCAAAGCCCATTCTTAATTATCTTTGAATTTACGCTCCACTAGCGAAAGCAACTTCAGCTGCGGCACTTATTTTGCTTAACCGCATGCATCCACTAATTTGTACTAGAGAAGCTTCTACTTAAATCCTGCTGATCTTATTTTTTGAAAGGAAAATAAAGTCACGATAGCCTAGAGGGCTTTCGCATTCCTATCTATGACTGAATATCATATGTTGGTACTTTGAGGTATACTGAATTCATCTAAACTGTACTAAACATTCAAGAACCGAATACAAATGCAAAGCCATGCCATGTGCTATGTGTTGGAATTATTTAAAGTCCCAGTAACAGATTTTTCCTTCAATATATTAAAACTTTTGTGTTCACGAGGAATCTCGTGATTTGAAATGTGTAACTGTAAATTCGATGCGTGCTTTTTTTGCTGGTCGTTGGTGTGATTGAAGAAAACTCCTAACTTTTGATCTACTTTTGTACTGATTTACTTTTAAAGTTACACCGGAATGAAACATTTGTCCACAACCGCCTCCATTCAGGAGGGTGTAAAGCATGTCAATGGCTAACGAATTGGAAACCAACAAACAGATGTAAAGGAGATTAGAGATGGCAAATTTTATTTGACTTCCCAGATCCCCAGGAAGGAGCACGCTAGATATGTGAGGTTTCCGGAGACACCTTATAAGTATCTCATCATCGTCCCAAGTCAGACCCATCATAATTGAATTCCAGGTATTCAAGTGAACACTAGTACTCACCAAGCTTAATTTTGTTGTGTGTATTTGTTCCAAAAAGCAGGAGTAGACATAAATCAGGTTTACCAATGCATAAAAAACACCGCAATTACCAGAAGTGTTGGTGAAAAGTGCAGTAGTGCCCGAACAATAGAAGGGTTAATTAAACCTTACTACAATATGGTGAGACCGTAGTAGCTGGCCTAAGCATTATGTATTTGGTGGCATCACACTCACAAGTAAATGCACCGAACTACTCCTCTACAGGTGTGGCGTAGCCACACATCAGACACACAACAACAAACTTGCAACGCTCATCAGTAACGCAAATAATAAGTTTCACTGCAAAAAAACGCGCTCTCCGAGTCTTAAACCAATATGAATTCAGATAGCTACTTACTACAGTGAACAGTGGTGCTTATACTGATTGATTGGGAAGATGATCGAACACTTCTATAATTTTGATTGATATTTGCTTGAGAGCACCTTTTAAGCGACAGGTTCTCAGCACAGGTCAGCCACGTAATTGAATGGATACCATTGACCTCCGGGGAGGTCACAAACCTCAATCTCCTTTTGAATTTTGAAAACCTGGAAATTTTCATCACACTTTTCAAATGAAAGATCTCCTCCTTTGCCCACTCTTTTCATCCCGAGGGCATGAAACCATTGGTGGAGGAAAAAAATACGGAGTCTGGTACACCAGTGGTAGCATCGACGGACTCTCCTCTTTCAAAGTCAAAAACAAATTTTAAAAAGCAGCTCATTTCTACTTAGCGTCAAAGAATACAACAGATCCCAAGCACTCTTCCCAGAACTTGTTTTGGGGTAAAATGAGATATTCGGAAATACTGAGGAAACCCCAGGATTTCAATTAACCACTGATGATACATGTCCATGCATGCGCATACATTAAATGTGGCCTAATTCGTCAATTCGCCTTTTCATTTATGCCAGTTGACAATGAAGTACTGCTACCGCAAAGCAGGATTTAGTCATGTGCTTACGGACGTGTTTTTGCTTGGGAGAGTATTGGAAGGCCTCGAGCGCGCACTTGATGGCATGGAGTTGGTGGGTTGCATCATCCATCTCCGGTGGGCGTCAGGAGGAGGATGAGGAGCCTCGGGGGCATTGCTATTGGGCACAATCGAGCCTCCATTGGAGTCGTCAACAGCAGTCATCCAAACTGGCGTCTTCACGACCTCCTCCACTGAATCACCGTCGGCCGTGGGCACAACCAGAGAGCAGGTCTCTGCTTCCTGGCGTGCCTCCTTCCACGACAACTTCGCCTTGTCCCGCATGCTCGTTCGTCGGATAGAGGAACTACAGGATAAAAACATCATTGTGAAAATGTACTTTTTACACTACTTAATGGTCTTAAACCTATCGGGCTTGTAAATAAGATTTCTGAAACACAACTTAGTCAAGAGAGGGGCCGTTGCACACGTCCCAACTGCATGGTCCCTTGCGAAATTATGAAGTAACTGTAATTTAAAGGCGACAGATAGAAGGAGTGCACAATCGTCGTAGTGGCTCAGGAATATAAAAACAAAATTGCCTTAAACACGATTGCCGGAAACATCACGTGAACAAAGCCACATCTTGCGTGACAGATGCGACTAGCAATATTTATGCCATACTTTCGTCATTTTGAGATGAATCCTTCAGCTAGAACGGTTAAAATGGTTGCGTACACTCTAAAAGCATTATAAAGGGTTGAGGTGGCAGCCAGCTGCCATTTGCCATTATCGTTACTAGATTCGCCATGTGACGACAACCGCAACGGGTAAGGGAAAAACTGTAAATGGGAATCATGACAAACCTTGCAATTTTATCCATTCAAAGCATTGTAAGCACTTTGCGAAATTAAGTGATTCAGATTCGAAGATCATAAAATGGAAAATGATCGCAAATTGGCCCACTAGTACCGTCAAGGCCCGGAGATATGCATTTAGGTCCAAGAGATAAAAACAAAATGATTCAACGAGTCGAACACCTCCTGACATTTAAGTTTTCCTAATCTCTGGTTCACCAACTTTGCTGATGGTATGGCAGACCTACTACTGATGTTGCATCTGCAAATCCAGGTCTAAGGGAGTTGGCTCCTGCGGTACTCAGGATAGTGACTTCAAAATAACTAAATCTTATGCAGCATGTTTCTATTTTGTTGGTGGCCAGACAAATTGATTGCAAAATTGGCTATAAAGCTGCTTTGTAGTTGGGAAATGTTTTGGCCGTGCCAAGAGCAGTAAACCAAAAGTGAATATTCATTGACGTCAGCCGTTACTATAAAGAAGTCACCCAGACTAGCCCAACTCCAAAGCGACTACTCATTCTCCACCAACAAGTGGAAAAGCAGTCCGCGAGGAGAAACTGAGTAGGCGGGAATGCAAAACAGTCACCGCTAGAAAGTATTAACAATTCAACGAAGGAAAATGTACTTAAGAGCTTCGACGATTCACCAGTTCGGAGTAAGCGCTCAATCGAAAATACTTCCGATGGAAAGGCCCATCTATAGAATGTTTAGTACTCAGCTAATACTATAGCAATAGGTTTTTCCTCGAGATCGCAACCACAGAGCAAATGGAAAGGAATATACTTTATCCAAATTTGCAGTGACCTGAGAAGCAGAGAAATGAGTCGTTTCACTAAAATTGCTCAAATTAGTTCTCGTACGACATGGAACAAGCGAACCATTTCAATTGAAGTGCAAAACAGAACATTTAATGAGGCGGAAGTCGGGTTTATTTTCAAATTTAATTTCACCCACTATTCAGTACGCTCCTGCCAATTATCTGGAAAAATTAGTCATTTTAAAGTGGAAATGGTCGTATAACTTAAAGTGTTGTAGAATTTTTAAAATATGTTGTTAATATCAATAGCATCAGAAAGTGCCTTTAGTATAATAGCGGTCCCTGCGTGCCATGTTAAACACTGTAAGGAGTTATGCAAGGACGGTTAAAAAGATCTGGGAATAGGCAGATCTTGGAAATAGGATCTTTCAAAAAGTTTGTAATCTTATTAGGTTATTCACATATCCCTTGGAGTATTCATTGCAATGCCATATTCTTAGCCTAACACCCCAGCGCCGTACATTTAACGGGCAAACAAATGTGTTCCCCATCTGTCACTTATTTCAGCTTGCCTTCGTGGATTACTGCTTCGACGTCGACTGAGTCCACCGCGGCTCCTGTTGTTAAGGTCACTGTTGCCATTGGATGCATTGATTTGGTTTTGGATTAAGTGGAAGGATTGCCAGCGCTTCAATTCTTCCCTGAGGAGCACTAGACGCTCATGCAGCTTCTCATCCTCGCAGATGTCGAACACCGTCTCTCCGCCATTCACCGTTGGTGTATCCAATTTGGCACCGAAGTTGGTCAACATTTCTATCACCTCATACTAAGCGATTAAATAACGAAACTCGATTTTGAGAACTCATCTATCTTTCATATAGCACGTTGTTTCAATAAGCAGAGTAAACGCTATTTCTATGATGGATCTAAGATTGAGCTAGAATAATGTAGTTGGGCTTCAATCTTAGTAGTCTTGGTAAATTAAGACGGAAAAACTTACTTTTGAATATGGAATCTATAAGGTTCGATTTATTTTAGTTGGATGTGTATATTCCTAACAGCATATCAGCCCATGCTATTTCTAGGATATCGTAAGCAAACCAACTGCAGAAGGGTCGCTTTTGGGTACTGAGGAGTAGTCTCAAGTAGATGCGCTCTACCTTAACTTGGATAAAAAACCTTGGGGAAGAGATGAGTCTGCGTGTGCGTCGTTAATAGTAGGTGAATATCGGGGTGAAAAGAGAAAGGAAAGGATGAGTATCTTACTTGTCCCCAGCAAGCGGCCACATGAATGGCCATCCACCCATCTCGGTCGGGCAAATCAATGTTCGCTCCGTGCTGGAGGAGGAAGCCAACTACGTCTAAGTAGCCACATGCCGCCGCTATGTGCAACTACAAATGCAATTTTACCATCGTCTTTTACAACACTTGATAGCTTCATTTACTCCATTACATACCTCAATAAGATCTAGTGCAGTCATTCATTTCAACCAAACTTTTATTTATGATTGGACAGTTTTACAGAGCAAAAATGATCCTCAGAGTGAATGCGTCAAAGCTAGACTCAAAAGCGTCTCGAGGATTGCTTAAGCGCTCTCGAAAACATGCATATTTTACTTTTCTAGTTTTGCGGGAGCATATACGTAGTAAGCACACAAGAAATTTTTAGACGCTATCTTGAAGTGCCAAAACTGCACTACTTGCATTATGCTGTCAGTAAACGATAGTAAAGTTACATGAAATTGATCGGGATACAACTTTTTGAGTTTATTTAAATTGAGTATCTTAAGCGCAGAAGTGCGAAAGAGCTTGCCGTTGAATTGCTGTGCTACTTTGCGTGACAGGAGCGCATTCAGATTTTTTCGTAAATGCTAGTAATTTATTTTGCAGGACAAAAACTACTACTTTGCAACATATACTCAAAGTTATACGATAACTTAGTGCATTTTAAACATTCAACGTAGGCTAGATTGAAGGAATCAGGTAAAGCATGAAGGTGATGGCTCTAAAAAGCTCACAGGAGCTGCGCCTTGACTGTCAAGTTGGTTTAAGTCACCGGAGGTTTTAACCAAACGCTCCATTGCCGCGAGCATTTCGCGCTCGGGAACACGACGTTTCTCGTCGATGTCTTCTTGGGTTATGCCTATGTATAAAAAAGAAATCAAAGCTTAAGACACTCACTAAATATGCAGCCCATCTAAGTGGTCTCGAGGGTGTGATACGTTTTTGTGGGTAAAACTTGCGTCTATAATACATCGTGAGTGTTAATACAATGGAGTGCTCTAAAACTTGAATGACTAGCAAGCGTCCAAAAATGTAGAACCAGGAAACGAAATCGCTTAAGCAGCTTGGAAATGGCCTTCCACTCTCTTGCGCTTTGCCAGTACTTTTGAAAACGGTTTCCAAAACTTTTATCAAATATTACAATGAAATACGTTGGATGAAATTATAACTTATTCAATAAAAATGCGCATCACTGAAGAAGAAAATTTTGGTTGCGTAAAAATATAGTATCCGATTCTGCATGAGTTTTATTTTGGTTAAACACTTGAGCATTGCCTGTGTAAACGTATGAAGAAAACGAAGTGATTTTTGTTCTCATAAGTGACACGACTAATGTTAGCCTGAAGTTACGTAGCACTTCAGAAGTGAGTGTTACCTCTGCTTGCCATCTCACTTTCGATGAGATCGAGGGTGGCGTCGTCCTCACAAATATCGTAGGGCATATTCCCATCAGCATTTACAGCGAGGAGGTCGGCACCGCTTAGAGAAAATGCAAGGCGACAAGTTACTCAATGTGTCGTCAAAGGAGAACTCAATTATAGCTAGTTACCGCTTACGTCTACCCAAATAACTCTCACTTTGTAAGTAAGACAGAAGATGGCGAATAAGAGGTTTAATGTTTCGACATTTTTCAAAAATTAATAGGCCTTTAAGTACAGCTGATGCAGACTAAGCTAGACGTTGTGCCAGGTAATGAAGTAGGTTCCGCCTTCATCAACAAGGTTTATGTGCGCAATACCCTGTCACTATAAGTATCTCCGCAGCTATTCCACACACACACACACACACACACAGGCACACTTTACTGGGAGCATTGTGTAAAGGGGAATAAGTCTACCATTTCTAATCTTGAAGCAATTTATGCTTTCATCAATTATGTACGACTGCATAAATGTTTGCAAAGCAATGCAATCCATCACGTCATGGAGACATCTATTGCTGACGTCTGAAGTCGTACAATATTGATGAAATAAGGAAAAGTGTATTGCGTTTTCCACGCACAGACTCCCACAGAGCTACTTTATAAACCTCCTAGAAATCCTATTCTTATGCATTTGATATGTCAGAATGTGTAATATTCTATCTCCTTTTCATTAAACTTAAAGAAATTATGCAATGCACGATTGAAGGAGAAAGCTTAACCATCATAATTGACGTTCAGTGAAAGTAAACGACCAGTGAATTGGGCTACCAGCCGTCTGTCTTGCGCCTCACGATTCTATCACCCAGGAGCGTGTGCATCATCCCTTTCTTTCGTTGCTTAAAGACCTCAACCACTGGGTTCCACCCAAACCAAAGGAATACATTTGTCAATTTTGATGTAGCGATAGTTACTGCTGTATAATGCATTCATCTAAGCCGGCTCAAAACAGTGACAAGCTTACTTTCAAGCCTCCCTTAGGTGGACAAACCAGTGCCAAACCTTGCGGTAAGAATACGCTGCTGTTGGAGAGCAGAGGGCGTTTGTCCGCTTGGCAAAATTACAGTTCTCTTAATCAAAAAGATTTTGTCCAAATTAGTATAATCGCAGAACAGTTTCAATCCCAGATTGGTTGAAATAATGCCGATTTTTAAAGCATTAATTAATCTACCTACAGCAGAAATGGGAACAAAAATAAGGTTTATGTGTTTGCGTAAATGTTCCAGGGTTTTATGGTCAAATTTGTTTGTCAGTATCTTGAAGAGATCAAAGATTGCGACAGATGGGCAACGCAATTTCGTGTCCAGATAATTTACTTCCCGAAAGATAATTGTGAATATAATCATTGAAAAATGTGGAAACAACAATCCATCTCCTGTATTTCTACTCTTGAGTCACGAAGCCATTATGCATGGCTGCGGCGAACCATCCTTATTTATGTTGTCTCCGCTTCGCTGATCTGTGAGGACGGAGGAGGGAAGAGGTGAGGCACAATGCGTCACATCTTTATGTGGCTGCACAGCGGCACTGCCTGCTGCCTCCTAATTGTGCACCTTTGGACTTCAAAGCATTACCTTCAACCACTAATGCCTTCAAATGTTCCGTGGCTGTGATTTTAAAGTACTAATAACGTGTTCCTAAAAACCAGGGCTTATTCCATGGTCCATTTCAGAGTTCCGGTATTAACCTTTACCACTAACGAGCGGAGAAAATTCTAGCACTTGCCTTGTATTAGAATAAAATTTAAGGAGTCTACTTGAATTCTAACAAGATTAGGCGGAACTCGCCTCATAAAACTTAGTCAATTCCGTTAAAAAAGTTACGTCAAATAATCAAAATGATGCAAAGCTAGAGGGGGTGGGAACACACTTGACCATTCTGCAAAGTTTGCACAACTCCAAGAAACCCAATCAACTTACCGATCGTATCCGTGTTGTTTATTTCCTCCTATACTACGCAATTGCTCTGACAACACCACCAAGTAACTCATGTCTGTCAACAAGATTGTGGTCACTGATAAGTTTGCAGGTGTCTCTACGGTTCGCCACTTCGTCTAAGTGGTGCCTACACTCACCTGAATTCTCGCAATAATTATCACATGCATCTGTATTCACATGGACCAACATGATGGAAACGAACCAGCATTCGTATCCACTTTTAATAGCATCTCGCTCTGTCAAATTTGCAACAATTTTACTATCCATTTATGCACTGTTCGGCACTTTATCAAGCGGTCTCTCACCCTAACAAATCGCTTCAAAAACATCACGATATTTCGAGAACTCGCTCGCCTAAATTCATTTCCGTTGAACGAAGCACTTAAACACCACAAGCCAGATACTTGACTGAACAGAAATTCGAGCACCTTTTTTGCACGAACTTGTGCTTCCCAGTGTGATTTTGGTCCTCAAAATGTGTGCACTTCATTGGCATTGGAGCGACGTGTTGAGGCCGTGGGGTGGGTGGCGCGAACTGCGGAACCGACGGCATCACGACTGCTGTGCCGTCACGTGGAGAACAGCTCTGCTGCACAATGCTCGAGCACGTGTTGCGTGCACGAAGCCGTGGTGAGCTGGCAAATCGTCGAAAAAAATCACTCTGGTTCCAATGCCTCAGTTGGAACGAGAGTTAAAAACGCCTAATAGTACTACAGTATGGTGAACCTTAGTAGTTCGAAAGTCTTATTAACAAAAGTGCGTGAATCTCCTTTCTTACACCCTAGAATGGAGAAGGGAAGAAAATAATAAAAGCTTCTACCTATGGGATCAAAACTTATCCTTGTCGCTAAAAGACTGCGTTGGACGCCGTCTTTTGTTCAGATAGTGGAAACAACAGTATACGCAAATATGAGACGACCAAACAATACTGCGCGTTTTCCAAAACACGAATGAAACGGCAACAGAAATTCCCCGAAATCACTTCCTAGGAATACAAGAGTGAGAGTTTCACTGTCATTGCTTCTAGAAGTCGAGAGAAAGTAGCCCCAGACAATTCTGTTTCTTCTCCAGGTCCATATCCTAAATAGCTCTATTGCATGCGTTTCTCCAAAGCCAATAATCGCTTGGAGGAATACCAGAGAAATATGGAGGACGAAATGGTACCTCGCATCTCAAAGTAAGAATTCTCGGAATGTCTGTAATGTTAGAGGCGGTGGTTTTACTTTCGAATCCAAGAACTACCTACAAGTTCCATTTCAATTACTTTCTAGAATATTCGTTGAGTCCTTCCTGATTGGCCAATAATTATGCGAATGCACTTTGAGTGTGCTAATATGCGCGATCGGACCGCGGCCAATAAAAAAACCAGAAACACGCAAGAACAAGACCAGCCCACGCCTCGGCGCTTCAGCCAACAGACGTGAGCGCAGGACCCGTGTTCGTCTCGCACATGCGTTGCGGCGTTGGAGGCCTCGTTTTCTCGAGGTCTTATCATCTGATTGCTCCCGTGGGGACGCCGATAGTGCTTGTGGTCACAACAGTGAGCACCAGCCATAACAGAATGTCAACTCACGTTCAAGTTCCAATATGGAGTCTTGTATTTTACTATAAAATTTAAGATTTCCTTGTAATTAGCTAGTACCAACTGCTCCAGAAGAAGGTTTGCTTACACATCAAGTTGTAATATATCGAGTCAATGGATCTCGGCAAATTGTATGACCTTCATGGTGGACAACTGGATATGCAGTCCACCAAACAAACAAAGCATAATCTCTTGAAGATCAATTACTGCCTTGGAATTGTAGAGCAGTGAGGGTGTCATTTGAGAACGGCCAATGATGTGGTCACTCCCTTAAAGTTAGAGTACAAAAGCCATTTTTCATCACGACCCAGTCTGCAAACATCCCTTCCCCAAGGGCGCACTCTTTGATGTGAAGGAAATGAAAAATCCACTGATAACTCTTGAAGCCAACATCGTCATCTATTAATGCATGTAGGATCCATTGGCCTAGGTTCTGCGACTGGGGCTGTAGACTAATTCTCAACAGCGAGACTCAGTTCCTCGTAAAGTTAATTCCCCGAGTGATTCATCATCAGCACAATCAATCAAGTCCTACAAGTCACTGTTAGGCTTAGATGTAAGGGGAATGCAGAATACTAGGAGACGATTGAAAATCCATGCTTGGCAATGCATGTGAGTAACTGTTTACATTTGACAAGTCATAGAAGTTAAAATGGGGGCAGGAACGAACTTTTTCAGCCACCTAATAGTTAATCGCTTTCCGAGCGGTAGTTCGGAGTTTAAAGTGCCCAAGTCAGCAGGGCCGTTGAGCGTGACCCAAATCTATCCAGAAGGCGTACAATCCCATGCGATATTTTATGTCAGCAGAGAAAATACGGATCTAATCTAGGTACAGTGCATACGTTCGTAATTTTATCATTTCCTCATCTCGTGCAATTATGCAACAGAGTAAGTCCCACAATCAATCACATGATTGCCAATTATGGCCAACGAGGAGTGACACTCGGTAAACAATTTTGCAATGGATTTTGATGATTGGAGCATTACTGCTAATTTGAAATCTACGGTTACTATAATTAATTGCAAAAACTTTCGAGTGGTGCGCACGGTGTCGAACACCGTTGCAGAATACGTACCCCAATCGTGAGAAGTCTAGAACCGAGAAGTATTTAATTTAAAGGGAACGTTAGTTTTTACCAGCTTTTTTAAATGCACCTCACTCAATTTTTAATTCCGCTAATTACGACGAAAAAAGTTAAAGTGATTAACCTGAGGAAGTTAACAATTAATATCAACTACCTTGGGATAGTATCACACAAAATATTCCCAATACTTAATAATAAATAAACAAATCAAATGACTGTAAGGCGTGGAGTCAACTGCGGCAAACACCTGCATTTATTTCACAAAAACAGTACGTTTGTTTTGGCGATAAATCCATTCCTATTGTGTGCGCCTAGTTACTAATCGTCTACATGTTGACGAACCACTAGGATGTCACCGCATGGTGTTATTCACGTGAGAAGAGAAACCAGCATGTAGATGTGCGATCTAACAGGTAACACGTGGTAACAAAGTTTTTCACCGAGACCAATGACTCAAATCCGTCTCTTCCTCACCGCACCGCACGCCCTTCGGTCGTAAAAGGCACACGAGCTCACCCGATGTTTCCGTGCTATGGAGGAGGGTGTGCTTCTCATACCACCTGCATTTTGATTACTAATTGGCCCCTTAAGGCGTCTTGAAAAGCTAAACATCTACGGAGTGTACAGTTTAAAACCCTTACTTTATAGAAATGAGCATATGCAAGCGAAAACGTGGATTGGTGCTGGCACAACTGGGTTTGTGAGAAGGGTCTATCGCCAAAGCGTGGTGAACGTCAAAGTAGAACTGAAAACATCGCCTTACAACGTTCTGTGCACTATGCAAGATTCAAGAGACACTTCTCTCATATTATCGTTGCTAAGGTCTCTAATGATTTCCGC
The DNA here is from genome assembly GCA_036345935.2 of Taenia hydatigena. NCBI lineage: Eukaryota > Metazoa > Platyhelminthes > Cestoda > Cyclophyllidea > Taeniidae > Taenia > Taenia hydatigena. Next base: position 7,174,390 of record JADWOT020000009.1, read on the forward strand.
AATTAAACGCGATACTGTGCACCATTACTTCGGTATATTGCAAACGTAAACACATTTGTTGCTATGCATTAACACATTTTTACACTATTCCATAAATACGCGATTTGACAAGCTGTTAACCATTGCCACCTGCCCAACCGACACTAGTTGACTGGCATAAAAGGCAACAGATTTTAGAAACTAAAATCCATTTCAAGGTTTCTTGTAAATTTTTGAAGAGCATATTTAAAACGGAGGAACAAATTCAGCGACCTTTGTCTCGTTCTCCGGTCCCGATGTTTAAGCATCGCAACCATTTCAGTGGGACAACCACTTAGGTGGCACTACGCAGTAACGCCAAGCGCAGCATTCAGTCCAGTGGAAACAGTCAGTAAATTTGTAACTAGAATAGATTAATCGGATTTTCGACAAGAGCCCTATCCTCAGTCAAAGGTTTCGCTACAAACCGTCGCCAAACAGGCAGATTGAGCAACGAGGTGTCATCATTCACGGTGATGAAGGTTGAAGCTCGGAGAAGGAATTCGAATGGTGACAGATGACGACTCACCTGTCGATGAGGAGTTTGCAGAGGTCGGCGTGACAGCAAGTGGCAGCTGCGTGCAGTGGTGTCCACAGTTCTGTGTCCCGAGCGTTCACGTCCGCTCCAAAGCGAATGAGTAGGCGACACATCTCCTGGTTGTTGTCGATGCAGCACTGTACCCCAAGAAAGTGATAAATCAGGTAGCTCTTAACGTTCCTGCGGTGAAACCACCGTGACCCTCCCGTAGGTACCAAATAAGTCAATTTCGGTCTCGATGCCTTATTTCATAAGAGTAAGGCTGGTTTAAAGCACCTGAACATTTGGCAGTTTTGTTTGAAATTATCAAAGACTTTTGGCTACGATCAAAATTTTGACAAAACCGTCAAGAAATCATGGGGACACAGCATTATAAGAAGCCAGAGATTTTATTAAATCTTTTGATGAAATCGCAAAATAGATCATGTTCTAAACAAGTAAAGTCCCGCGAGTGGAAGCGTTTGGAAGACCTAAGAGAGTGAACTCAAAACCTCACAATGGGCCAGAAAAGGGAATGGGTGGTAGGATATGTCAATTACTATTGCAACTTGATACCGCTTATTTTAAAAATGTTAAAAGAATGCGCATAAAAATGTGTTTCTGAACAGATAATCTTAGTCCAAAAGTACTTTTTCGTGTTAATCAAATCGACTAAGTCAAGAGTCCTTCAGACCAAATCACCGGTGATGGCAGTCCTAAATATACCCTACACGAAAAATTTCATTAAACAATGCTACGTAACGTCGTAGAGACTATCGCCTTCAGTAGGGAACCACTTACCAAGCTTAACGGCTCATAAAGTAGTCAATGGTATGCGATTTTACATCAAAAATGCGCATATCAATCAGTCTCCGGTAGAGTAGTAGGCAGTTCGTGAGTGTATTTTGACGTTTTAAGTGACGGAAGACATTACACATTCCTTCTGGCGGTGAGAAGCTGCAAATACCTTGGATCTAGCCGAAAGGAATTCGCGTAACGAAAACGGCTGGCAGGACCAGCAGTTGAAGCAGAGAAAGGGACCAAACGCAACACCTCAAAGGGTGAATTAACATTAGCTTACTCTTCGCACATAGTGACACTTAAGGTCGCCAAAGCCGAATTCGCAAACACGAAGAAATGGCCTTGAATCAGGGTGGCGTCGTTCTCACCCTTGCAATAAAAAAAGCATGGCTCGTGCATTTGGCTATGCAAGCACCAAATTCTCGTCTCTAGGTCTGATACTGGGACATCAAAAACACCAGGAACTGAGTAGCGGTCGACGAAGGGAGACATGACGGTGGGACCAGTGAAGGTCACGGCTGCCAAATAGCTAAACCTTTCTTGAACCACGAGTCCGCGTTCGCAAAAAGCAGTGTCAATTAGCAAGAATGACGGTGCGTCAACAAAAATAAGTGCGCCATTCAACTTTTTTGTTTTCATAAAGCGAATTTCATATGAATTTTTGCTCACTACAATGGTCTAGCTTTAACATTCACTTTCTGAATTTTAGTCAAAGCGTTGACAAACTCCTATAGGTTGGTTAAGGACATTTTCATCTGCATTTTGGCAATGCAAATCTCTTTGCATGCATTAATAATAGTTGAATAAACCTGCCATGCTCAAGTAAAATGACATGCAACCGCAGAAAGTCTATAAGTGCAATGGCAAGGAAGATCAACATTTGGAGGTAGTTTCGTTGCGAAGCTTTGCCAGTTTCTCAATTGGCCTGACTTGTTCAGGAAATTGCTATTGTCTGGATTTATTAGGCAACTCAGAAATTTGAAGAGTGGGTAAGCAGACACATTGCATACAGTTTGAACAATTTTTCACCACAGTTTAAGCTGACTTTCCTACATTAATGACGGGGCAATTTATTTTAACCACCGTAAGGCAACGACCCACAGTCCAATCACAGCTTTGAATTTAGTGTATTTCTCGGGAAGAAGTGCACCATTTTTAACAAACGGTAGGTAACAAAAAGTCCCCGTAAAACTACCAGACTTCCCAAAACTTGAGCATTCACTGCTACATCAGAATTGTGCGACACCGCGCTAGTGAAGATTTGCTCAAAACAGAGCCAGTAATAAGATGCCTCCTGATTATGAAAATCAACACTTTTCTATAATGCGGAGCCGCTAAAGTGGAAAGTGATCGTATCCCTTGAATTCTGGTTGTTTCTTTTTCATAAAGCACCCAAAGTACGACGTTCAAACAGTTTGTCATAGATGTTTGATGCGAAATAGTTGAGCCATTAAATCGCAGACATCTTTGACAAAAAAGTTTTAGGGTAACGTCACACGAGTGTGAAATACACCTTTTTTGTAAAATTTCACCTGCAAAGTGGCGCATTTTGAGAACGCTGATCCGACCGAGGAAAATCAGCCTGCCAAAAAAGTTGACAACCACAATGGCACTTTAGCTGTGTCAAAAAGCACATTCGTTTGGTTTTGGTACCTTTTACCACAGCCATCTCATAGGTTGCGCAAATTTTGTAGCAAGAAAATACCATTTAACATGGGAAGACGATTGTTTTTTTTTCAAGAACCCTCTTTTGCGCATTAAAGCAGCATTCAGCTTTATAATTGCCTTGCTTATCCATAAAATGAAGTAATAAACCGTTGTTGTACCCACGGTACTAATGTAACAAGAAAGAATTCAGAAAGTCAAAAGGAGCAGGATTAACATAAAAATCCGCTTTAACAGCTCGACAAGAGACATCTTAGCCTCCGTTCAGTCTTCTTAGTTCAGACATTTTATAACCACCTTTACATCATGAAGTTTGCCAAAAAAATCTTTGGCCTGATGGTAGAATTTATTTTTGTTTTGTTTTAAGCATCGATAAGTGTCACGAGGCATTTATTTGAGAGAATCGACAAGACAATTGGGGCGCCTCAGTGTGAAGGTCTAACCCTCAAAAGTGTCAGCCTGTTGACTCACGTTGACACTTATGAGGGTCACAGAACACGCGTCGTCTTGGCCTGTGCCACGAACAAGGTCAAAGTGCTGCGCATCCCATTTCCAACGGATAGACAAAATGGGTGCTGGGATTTGCATAAGAAATAACAGACCCATAACCTAAGACCACAAGGTTACAAGCCACTACGGACCCTAAAAAAATAATGTTTATATCAATGTTTTGTAGAAAAAATTATCTTGAAACAAGGGAGGCAGTGCTGAAAAATGCATTTGCTGGCGGAAATCGTATACTGCATGGTGAATCGGCGAAGAAAAAAAATCCGGTAAGATATTTAGATAAACAAATCATGGGGATTAAAGTTGTCAGAATGCACTGACACAACACGACTTCGCATCTCGCCTATGCATCACTTTTAGTAAAAATTCGCCAGAGACTAAATAATTTTCCATCTGAAAAATACGCTTTTAAATAGTTCCAGTATTTTTTTGCTTGCGGAGCTGGCATCCTAAATCGGCAGATCGTATTGGGCTTGACAATAAAATGGACAAAAGCACTGCCCGAGTGGAACTATGAGTAAAGCGGAAATGTCATTTCAAGTAATTTCAGAAAACGCATAGAACTTTTGTACTAAAAGCGCTTTACGAAAGCATCTTTTGAAAAAAGGGCATTGTTCAATGAAATGGGACCGACCTCTCCTTTTAACTCATGCGAAACACTGTTGGTTTCCCCATAACTAGGATATTTTTAATGGCGAAAACGCAAATCCAAAACACGCTATTTTACCAAGATCACACTTCTCAAGCATTTTTGCACAATTTTACTCCAATCATTCGGAAGTGTTTGTATTGTTGCAAATTGATATTGCTGTCCACATTAATGGAATGCATTAAGGATGAGTTGTAAAAAAGAATGAGACCACATTTATCCGCTTAGTTTTTAAGGTGGGAGCCATATGGCCGTAGTGATCTGTTATTCATTAATATGTGCATTTGGCTACCCGAACTGCTCAATTTTCGTCGCTTAAAGTTCCGCCTTTTTGGCATGGTATTCTGGCCAGCCCTTCTGTGCGCTGATGAAAGATTGCTTTTCATCCTGACTTGCCATACCACGACTCCACAGAGTGCCGCGGGTGTTGTGCACATGCGTGCGTTTGTTCATTTGAGCCAAAATGGAAGCACTTCAAGGACCAAAATGTGAAACAGAGAAGACTCCAAAGACTGGATTTGTCTTGAACAGCAAATCGCACAACCGGTTGGTTGTTGGGTTTGAGGAAGCCAAAAGGGAATCATGCTAGTCATAGATTTTAGCATAATTGTTCGTAAACTGACCTAAACCGAAGTTCAATCAATGAGTGTTGATTAAATGCATCAACTTATCTAATAATGAGGAGTGAGTCTTGTTGGTTTGAAAAAGTATAACGCATAGGGAGACATAAAGCTTCAAAACATTAATTGACCTTAAGGTTCCTAAGTGATTCCAAAATTCAACTTCAGAGCTTTCAAAATCAAATGCATTTGCACCTTGGCATGCCCGGCGAACTAAGTCAACATCATTTCCTTATTTCTCAACTATTTCACATTAGATATAAAAGTGGCATAAAAATTATGACTGACAGCGAAACGGTGGAGCGGCTTTGTTGTAAATATGCATGAAAAAATCCTTATTTTAAGAAGTCCTGATAACACATCGGAGAAGGTTTGAAATTGGTTTTGAGATGCAAGAACGGCAACAATGATAAGTGACTGGACCATTCAATGAACGTACTTGATGCAACGCCGTCAACCCGTCTGTGTTGGTCGCGTTGGGGCAAACGCCTTGGCTTAGCAATTTGCGCACTAAAAGGTGCATGGACAGATTATTACTTGTTGAGAGGATCGCCGTATCGCCATAAAAATGCTCACTTTAGAGACGGCGAAGCATGATGGAAAGCTCGTTAGCGGAAAATTATGGTTTTCAAACTTACGAATCATTTTATCTCATCAGAGCGCAAATGCTTTCAAGGTAAAATGAACTGTTTGCAAATCAAAATGAAGATTTAGCGAATGAACCTTCTCAAGCAAGACTTATATCCATTCTAGCGTTTGTATTAATCGGAGGCGAAAGTGTTTCAAAAGATGCAGTTTAAATGGCAGTGGGTTAATAACAAATTTTACCCAAAAAAATACAAATTGCGCTTACTAGTAATTCTGTAGATTTTTTACATGGAAGAGAAGCATATAGGAGGCGTCAGGCTAAGGGCATGCCGAATACCTATCCCCAAATGTCCGCTCAAGTTAGCAGACCCAACCAACAATGTCATCTCATACACCCAAAGATTGTAGGTAAATCATCGCAATTACTAGTCGAAGGCATCAGTTTCATCTGTATCGAACTATTTCAATGAATGAAAATATGAAATATTCACTACATTCTCATTAATCCGTTCAGTGATGAAGATGACAACGAGGAATTCTGTTTACTATGGTTTAAATTTATAATAGAGCTCTAAGATAGCGAGAACCACTTTGTTGCAAGAATATTAGGATACTGAAGTTAAGACATAAGGGCAAATAAAAACGGGTAGTATAAAGGGTAAACACAATGTGTGCGTATCTGTATACAAATCAGTAATATCGTTGAACCCGTCATTATTTCACGGTGCTGAGATAGGACTTTTGATTTCAGCAACCACGTTAAATCCCTGATGAGGATTGAATTAAATGAGTGCGTTAACCCCGCTCCTAATTTCTGGGGCAAACGCTAACTGGTGAGCGCTTAATTTAATCCAAGAAGCGCATTAGTAAGTATCGAGGAGTTGGTACCTCGCCGCAATTGTTGTGTTAATCGGAAGGATTTTTTTTTCGTTTTCAGTGCTAACCCGATTTACATAAAGATTAATTCAGAATGCATTGCACGATGCCTGAGGGGCTGCACGCAATCACTTTTGGTTCGGCATATTCAGAATGACCAGAGACACACAAACTTATGGAAGAAGAATAAGTAAAATGCACATTTTGAAAGAGGCTTCCACTATGATGGGGTGAAATAGTGGTCGGTGGAGTGAGAAAAACATCCCATTGAAATTTCAGGATCGTGGATAAAGTATAGTCATCAACGCCGAAATCCCCAAGTTTAAACAATGCAAAGTTATACTAATGTTTGTAAAACAGGACATTATTCGTATTTTAAAAAATTGAAACAGTGCCTCTCGTTTCTAGGGTCATAGTGTTCACATTTAATGAACAAAGCGGCATCAACACACTCATTAACATACCAATAATTTGTCTTTCATATAAAAGGAGTGGGATTAGAAAAGCCAACTTCAGAAATCAGTTGTGTGCAAAGTAAAAGAACTAACTTAAACCGTATCAAATGAGTTGAAGCACATCATTACAATAAAACGGAAAGAATAAATGCAACGTGGGTTTTTAATGCTCTTATGGACACAAAACAATGGAGACCAAAAATCTTAGAGTGCGTTGCATTAATTATACACGGTGTAGGACAAATTACGTGCTGAGATTAAACACTTCGAGCCATTGTACTACCACTAGACACTTCAAAAGTAAAATGAGACTAAGACATAGCTGAGAAATTTTACAGATTTAATACCAAGTATTTACTAAAACCACCGAAAATGTTTAAGAAATTTTGATCAGCGGCAGGTGTAAGAGATCTCTGCTTAAACCTAATATTTGGCTCCAAAAGAATGAGAAGCGGAAATGATGAACTACGAGGTCTCGGACTCTTGATGATGGCCAAAAATGCAAATGTAAAAACAAGGTTTCTGCATGGCAATATTGGCGTTGTGGGAATCTTGCGATAGTCACAAATGCACTGAGCACCGGTCACTTTTAAATTGGCGCAAAGTCCAAATTGTAGCGATCGCTAAACAGTTTCCCCTTTAAAGTTTGGTACGCAGGAGTCACACTTCGTTTATGCTAATTTGACGCAGAGTAAAAACTACACAAACCCCTGACAACGCTTCAACAGAGCCTTAAATAAAAAGCATAAAAATGAAAATGTAGCATAAACCGCACACAATATGATCGATTACACAGAAGGCGCAACAACAACATACAGGTAGTTAGATCATTTCGCAAAATTATGGCGGAATAGTAGTTCATGTTTGTGTAAGGTTAATAACGATAAAAATCCACTACTGTAATACCATGTCTACGCAAAAGTTAAGTATATCAAGCCAATTCAAGTCAACAAAACTAGACAAACAAGGTCCACAAAATAAAAACAAATGATTCGTTCAATTACAAGAACTGCAATGATAAAATAAAACAGTTTCGATCCTGACAAATAAGTCGGTCCCCCGCTTATTCGCCGGAACAATCAGTCCCAACTAAGGGAATAAACCCCATTAAAAAAAAAGAGTAGGCGCCAGTCACTTGAATGTGGTAAAAGTATATAAATTCACCCTCGTTCAAATCATCGCGAGCGGCAGCTTCCAAAAGAATAACCGCTTGCGAAAATTGAACTGAACGCACAAATCCAGGATGCTGACGTCCACCAGGATTAGAACCTGGAGGAGGTGACGTTGTTGTACGGCTCTTTTTCTCCTTTTTTTCCATGGTTTTATCGTACTGAACCCATCGTTTAAGTTGCTGCTGTCGCTTACGACGAGCAGCCCGAATCCGTTCCATATCTGGAACCCGAAGTGCTGGTACATCACAGTTTTCCAAGGCATTCATTGCACCTACAATTAAAAAAATCTAAATACAAATTCGTCTAAAACATTTAAAAAAGCCATTATTCAAAGATAAGACACCAGAAAGAAGCGCAAATATAATTCCAAAAAGAGGGTTGCAAAAAAGAGGCATAATGCATAAAAACCTGGGAAATTAGAACACACCAAATAGCAGCAAGCAAATACTTACCAATTGTACACAAGCATTAAAGTCAGCTAAAAAGGGCAAAGAGTATCTTCTACGCCAGCGAAAGTACAATGGGAGACAAAATCATCCCAGAAATCGTCTAGGGCACACAATAAAAGGCGCTTAAACAAACAGTTGCAACGGCCTCAAAAGTCTAAGCAGCTAAACAAAATTATAAAAAAACAATTTTTAAGTTAAAATTATGCAATAAGCATTAAAAAGTTAATAAAATTGAATACCTAAGCACTTGTAATGCTTTTGGCTATTTTAGAACTATCTTACGGAATTCCTTGCAAAATATCGCTTGTTTTAACTTCGCGCAGCAATGCGTCAGCACAGTATATAAAATTTTTAAAAAGCAACTTTTTAACGCAAAATTATATTTTAAAAATTAAACGAAGAAGAGTGCAAACCAAAGATGGAAAAGCAGCTCCGTGCCTTCCAATATGCGTTTGGAGGGCGATAAATCAAACTGCCAATAGAAGTTTTAGCATCCAAGAGCACCCTATAAAGCAAAATAAGCAAAATACTAAAGTAAAGTATATACGCGAACAGGGGGAAATGAGCCGCTGCCATCGCCCGGAAGTCAGACTACGCAACTGGGGCAATACGGCCATCTCGCTGACCCTGAGCAAAACCAGTGATTCAAACAAATAAGGTGCTACATCAATGATTATTACGGAGAAAAATTTAACACCACGGATAGAACCACCCACACAGACTCTTCCCAAACCCGTCCCTGCCTGTGTAGACCTAATTGATGGTGATTTCAACATGATGCTGTTTAAGGTAGCCAAGAAACTAATTATGAATAAATATCAAAAAAAGAAAAACTGTGCATGTAGCGTCCTGAGACTCTTTTAGGGCAAAAAAAAGGCAAAGTGGCAGGGTAGAATACATATATTCACCGGACAGAGGGAAATATGCTGCTGCATGACCCGGAGGCCAGCCCACGCAGCTAGGGCAGTACGGCCACCTCTGTCACCCTGACCGAAGCCGGCAGTCCCAATAAACTAAGTACTGCATTGCTCCTCTCCTCTTTCGAGCGTCGTCCACGACGCACCCCTTCGCACACCTCCCGCGTCAGCTATCACAGCATACTCAGTGCTGCAAGAAGCACCCACGAGCTAACTGTGCCAGTCGCCGACATTTCACGCGATTTAGGCAATGCTTGACACCAACGTCAGTGATCCCTCTTCACAGTGCATTGCACTTCGAGTTTCGTTTGGCTTGGGAACAAAGTTTAGAATGAGTGGTTCTGCCAACCATCAGTATATCTGTAGGAAGGCGTTAGCACGCCGATCTCCTTAAGCAAGTATAGTAGGGGTAATCTTCGAAACAAATTTCCCAGGTGGTCCATGGCTAGTGTTGCTTCAGTTATTGATAGCTTTCTTGTAGAACACGGAGAGGGGTAGATGCTGAAGGTGGACGTCGTTCTTGGCCCATCCGTAGCACATGCACTTCTTTCGCAGCGCTGCAACATGCCGCAGGCGGTCGAGATCGGGATAGTAACCCTATAGGGTCGGCTCTGCATGGCCCGGAGGCCAGCCCACGCAGTTAGGGCAGTACGACCACCTCTGTGACTTTAACCGAAACCGGCCGTTCCTACAAACAAAGTACTACAAGTGATCTCTCGCTTTTTTTGTAGGACCAACAACGAAACTAGGTTAGAGTAGAGCCGCTGCAATGTAGGCAGTCATCTTTATTAGTTTCAAAAACATTGTTATCCCTAAAAGCTTTTTAGAAGTCGTAGCAAATCAATGTTCTCTAAAATATCAAGCAATGCTGCCCAATATGGGAAGGAGGCTTTGAAGGTCTACTGGCATTTCCCGCACTCCAAGAAACAAAGCAAAAATATATTCCACAAAGTCTTGAATGTTTACTTACTTAGGCGAGGCAGTGAAATTACCACTTTTTACTTTCTCTTGTTCCGTGTTCGACGTTGATTATTACATATTCAGCGCTTTATAATCACTCCTATGTCTACAACTTCTTTCACTCCATTTATTCGCTTGTTGCAGCATTTTCGGTTCTAATGATGAGCCATTGTTAATTTTTAAACATTTGTCTCAACTATGTATAAAGTGTTTATTTATTAAAAAGAGAAGTGTTTTCAAATAGTTGTTTTCAAGCTCCAATTACTTAGACTTTCCCGTTTTTAAGCATGCATTGCTTTAAAATAACCGAGAAAGGGATATAGAAGCTCGGACTTACAAATTTTTTTTTCAAACTCACCACTATTCTTCGGGTGATTTGTTGCCATTTTAAATATCTGAGCGAGCGTGTGTTGCAGTCTTGGCGGCAACTGCTCTTTGTCATGATTGTGAGTTATGGTACTGTAATTTTTTGGAACTTAGTTGCTCACATTGCTTGTGAAGTACCGTGATCAACCCCACTTTTCACCACATCCGCGAATTTCTGGGTGTTGGTTTTTGGCTGTGTATTTCTGAAACCGTCGCCGTTGCGTTTCGTGATGTTTTACTTGTGTTATCCGTTTTGCGTGCTCATTTGAGAACATCTTGGAATTTCGTTTACCATTGCGACGATTTCTTTTTCCTTTAGGTTATGTCATGAATAGGCAGCCCTGGAATCCCTTCTTTAAAAGATCCCAACCATTACATATTTCTCCGCACATTGTCGCACTTGTCTAATTACGGCAGATATACTTTTTAAAAACTTGTATCGTGGTTTAAATAGGAGTTTTTGCAGGATTTCGCTTACAACTGTACAACGAAAACCCACCATACCTTGATGAGGAGATATTTTTTCAATAGCACTTATGACCCATATTTCTGCTAATAGGAGATGATGGGTGGGAAGAAGACCTTTGCTGTTATACGTGCCGTCTATGAGCACCGTTTTTCACCGGAGGACTTTGTTCGTGAATTGGATTTTGTCTTAGAAAAAAATGTAAATGTCGTGATCATTGAACCAGATGACTTGGGCGAGGTCACTTGGCGTTGGATTCACACCGGGAATTGGCTTCACAAGACCGCGGTGATCTCTGGTAAGCAGTAAATTATTAAAAAAATCGACTTTTGATTGTGTTTTTTTGCAAATGTTAAAGTGCTGCGAATTTTTCAACAGTTCCGAACCGTTTGTGTCTTTCTCCTAGTTGCTTGTTATTGGAAGAACACCTTGCCAGTGTCACATTAACAATATTCGAATTTTTTTCTTTTACCACAGGTGCTATTCTCTATTTTTCCAAAGTTATTGTAAAAATTATTGTACTTGAGACCGATAAATGGTGGATCAGACTCGAATTTTTTACTACGCCTAAATATGTGAAGCGTCTAATAGTACAAGAGTTTACGATAAGTATACTTTGAGGTTGGCACGTGTTTCAGAGGATCCTAAGGCTTTTTCGATGTTTTCGTCTAATCTCACAATTACCTCACTATTTATTTCGATGCTACCGTTTTATCGCACAAAAGTTCGGCTTAGCTAGTGAAAATACTTTAAAAGAACTTTGGTGTCGACCGAAGATCGAGGGATCATAGAATTCGGATATGATCTATTAATTTATTATATATATGACTGTTTCGAAACGCTAGTTGTTGGTTGACAATATCAATGAAGGTCAGTGCTCGCTGTTATACTCCTTTGCATCTAATTAGTTTTCGTTGATATAAAAAAACTTAAGTACCCCATTTTCACCACTTAAGCGACAAAATGCAGTTATGTTTTTGCTAGCGAATGCCTCGTCTTTAGAGGCGTGACATTTTCATCTCACGTACGATGCCTCGGTCCGGTTTTCATTTATTATTATCTCAGTACATACAATGAACCTGTATTTTTATCTAACCCTTTTTTCGTGAAGCCAAAGGCCCCAACATTTAATGCATCATGATGAATTTATCTTATGAACCTCGATTAATCATTCACTTTTTGGAGTTCCGGTTTTCCGGCCCTAATCCTATAGATAAACAAGTGTTATGATTAACGTTGTGAAAGATTTAAAATCAAAGTAACCGGCACAGCACCGGTTAATCCCATTTTTAGTATTACCTTGAAACCTTAGAGGCTCTGATCGTCAATCTCCACATATGCATCCTATACGGTTGCGTATACACAATGTCTCGAAACCTGATTTGGTTTTCTCTTGTCTAGGTTTAGCAGCTATTGCAGGTACCCTGCTGGCCTTTTTATACGAGAATCGCACCGAGAACATTGTGAGGGCGTCGCTGATATCAGTACCGCGTGGTATTTCTACAAGTTTGCTCCCGAGCATTTTTTTTGGCCTGGTTTCGGCCACATCATCGAGTCTCTATGCGCTGTTTTGGCAGTGGGATCCTTGTGCCAAGTACCAGGTGGCCCAATCACTTTCTGTCCTCCCAGCTTGCGTTGTTGCCGCAGCCTCGGGCTCCTCCAGTGTGCATCCCTCACCCGCCTCCTCGACTGAGGGCTCGCTTCACCCTCACGATGAACAACAGCAGCAAGGTCGCTTCCACAATTGCTCCTACGATTGTGCCGTCGCTGAAGCTGGTGAGCTTGGACAGCGCCCTGTAGTGCTTATCCGGCGGGACGACTTCTACCGCAAAATATTGCACAATACTGTCTCCATAGCTGCTGTGCTCTGTGTCGGTCTCGCTGTCTACCGGCGGCGGTGAAGGCTCTTGCTCCCCTCCTTTCCTTCCAGTTCTTATTAATTTTTGTATAAAATTAACCACCCTCTTTCTCAACTGCACTCTAGTCTGTTATCATTCTGTCTATTCAATGGCACTAGGCGTGAGTCCGCAGAACGGATTAATGGATTGATGCTCTCTGCTTCATGTTCCTCTTCGTCGTATCGTGTCGCTCCCTTCCATGGCGTCATCATTTGCAGCCTAAGTCAGATCGTAGTGTAGTTCTCTTTTACTTTGTTGCTTGTGTTCCTCCAATTTGTGAATATTGAGCATTTTAAAGGCTTTTTATTCTCTGGCTGTGCGGCAGAACTGTTGGCATCTTTGCAAACGATGAAATCTACCCTCTTCAGAAGCGCAGTTACGTACAGGGGTGCAGTCATTGATTAACACTTATGCGACTTTGTGACAAACGTCATATTTTGCTCAGTCTATTTGTGCCTGCTGAGAATTTGCGCAGCTTAGCGCTGTAATTCTGGACAGTCCATTAATTTCAAAACTAACCCCAGAGGTCACTTGGATTGTTCGAAAATAAGTTGACGAACAAAGCTTGTGGTCCTCTCCACCCACACTACGTTGGGTTGAGTCGCACAATTCTACTTTGTGAAACGCGTCAGCGGTTTGGCTTCCACCCATCAGCCGGAGCACTTGGATTGGCGCTAAGGGAGCGTCTTTGCTCGGTTACCACCGCTCAGTCTGCTTCTACGTGGTCGAGGCCTTGGGTGTTCCAAATGGTGAATCCCGGTCATTGGTGCTATCTTACCGGTTATACGACTGAGCGTTTACTTTGACGGCCTTAAAGAGTCTAGTTTTCATGACCGCAGTGGCATCGGTGACCCGTTGTTCGCTCCGGCTGCGGGCATTCACACACTGCGAATATTTTTAGTAACAATTAGCTGTGCATTACATTTCCGAGCGATGGAGAGCCCGAGAAGGATAAAAACGAATCGCCCAAGTGGAATGCGCCTCCAGCATTTATTTACATATTTTACAAAGCACGCTCTTAGGTCCTCGTAGACAGTAACTCCTGATGTCTATCGAACATAGATTTGACACGCTCCCTGAAACCATAGCTAGCCCTCATTGGAGGCAAAAGAACAGGCAGCGAAGTTCCATTGGGTACCGGTTCTAGGTCCTCTTTCCCATCGCCTATCAAAAGTCTAGCAGACAGGAACTCGATTTCCATGGGATGCAATTTACCAGGAATGATCATGCTATGCAGAGGACCGCCAAGGACGCTTAAAGGATTATCTGAATCTCCAGCCGGTAGAGATGCTGCTAGAATCCCCATCGTTGTAACTAGCATAGCCTGGGTGGGAGATCCTACCCGGGCCAGACAAACAGCAAGACAGTCAGGGTGGAGGTAGTTCTCTGGTTCCGGTTCGCAGGGCATTCCGACACCTGGATCCGCGGAAGCATCCACAAACCTTTGATGAATGCGACGCCCGGCTTCAAGAATTTGATAGGCAGCTTCCGAGCAGAGCATGAATCGCGGAGGCTCGTAGATGTCACGATCATGAAGCAAATTGTCCAATGACTTTTCTTTAATCTAAATGTGTTTAGAAGGTTGACTGGCATAACAGTTGACTACAAAAGGAACACCTAAAATTCAATAAATAGCTAACACCACGGACACGCCAGGGGCAAATGGCAATAAACTCCATGCAAAAGCACTCATTAGGTGTATTTTTCAGAGGTGGATCTACATCAAGTGATATTACATTCATTCCAATATGAAATACAAAGCTTCATTAGGGAGATTTAAACGACTAAAGGGAAAAGCTCAATTAAATACATACTGAAGAGCCACTTATAAACTAAGCGAAGAACTCAGACTTTCCAGCAATTTCCAAATAGTAAATTAGGACTTGCAAACACGCACTTTAATATCCAAAAGGCACAACGTGTGAAGACCTCGGCAATAGTTGGATACAATTTTTGGATAAAAACTTTCGGGACAACCATAGTCAGTCCAAAGAGGAATTGAAACTGTTTCACCCATGCGATACAATTGCAGCCCACAGCAAGCTACAGATGTCATTATTGATGAATTATGTATGATTTTGTATGGTGTCCTTTCCTTAATTGCACGAATAATAAGATCTATTCCAAAGTAAGCATAAGATTTGAAATCACCTGTATGTGTAGTGGCGCAAAGTGGATCTCCCACCACCAAAAAAGCGACATTTTCACTTTTCGCAAGAGATGTTATCAGAGAATCCTGTTCCGTAAATTCACGATCAGCTCTTTTAACATCTTTACCGCAAAATGCAGATATTCTCTCGATTCCATGAGTAAGAATTGATGTGTATGCATCGATAAAGACGTAATCACATTCCTGAATAGCGTTTAGACCAGATATGGTAATATCCTCAACGGTTGACAAGCCCAAGCCAATTATGTAGAGCATTGTGATAGTACTGAACCATACGCCTAAACGCAGACGGCTTTTGAATTCAAACCAATTAAACTACTACTTCGACCATTAATTAACAAGCAGGATTTGCATATTTAAAAAGCACACGGTTTAATTTTACTGAAGTTCTTAAATTGATTCATACAAAAAATACAATGCCAAAGATAAACGCTAGTTTCCCATGGATCGAATCGCACAAATGCAAGCGTTTTAAATAACCGTAGCAATCTGAGGCTTTCTTAAGAATTACTTGAAACACAACTGTAGTACTTTGTTTGTTGAAACGATTGGTTTCGGTTAAAGTGACAGAGGTGGCCCTACTGCCCTAGCTGCGTGGGCTGGCCTCTGGGCCAATGCAGCAGCCTATTTCCTTCTGTCCGTTGAGTATATATATTCTACTTTAGCATTCTGCCTTCTTTTGCCTTCAAGGGAGCCTCGGGACTCTACAGCAACACTTATGCAGAATAAAAACAGTAGGGAGAAGGGATTTTGACTAATATGATGTTCCAGTCTTGCCCAGGATGCAAGTCAGTCCTTTACCTAACCTGAGGAATAAGCAAACAATAACCGAATTATATGGGGTTTTACAATTTACAATATTATCACATTTTTACCATCCCATGGTCGCTAAGGCAACTATGGGTCGAGGGTCCGCTACGACTTCCTAGACTGCACATCGGTTTGCTTTGAGGAGGACGCGATGCTCACGAATTTCACCCAAATCTTAGCGAATGACGTTTTTTTGTACGGTAGGGACTCATTACCATCTTCGACCCTGCTTGCGAAGCAACGTTTGTGGTAGTCAGGGTTAAGATACGGCTACGTTGTCACCCCACTTTCGCCTCTGCACACACTCAACCACTTGAGTTTTTCAACCCACGCGGTTTGTACCCCTACACTCACGACACCGTTGAAAGGAAACACTCGGAACCTCCCGATCTTCCTGTATGCTGGCAATAGCTCTCCCTGTACGACGATGTGACTTGCTACAACCATGAAAGTTCTCGGGTGCCGAGCATTCGGATACCATTAATTTGAAAAATTCACGAATAGCCGCACCAGTCAAGAGTCATGAGCTCAGTCTCATCTGAGCAAATAACGCTCCGACACACCGAACGCCTGGAGAAAGCCTGGTTTAAGTATGCAACACTAAAATATCCACATCACACTAACATCGGCAGTGCGCAAGTGCTCACAAGAGGTGAGGCTTAACCAACCGGACAGAATAACACAATACAGGCAGTAAAGAATATATAAAGTTCAGTGGGAGAGAGTCACAGGGAAAGGTGGGCTAGAGAACGCAACATTTTAGAGTTAAGTGTAGATGAAAGACTCAATAATGTCAGGGCCGTACGACTTTTACATCGCATCAAAGTGGAACCGTTGAGATTCCTGCATCCTTTCCTTTTGGTCCTCACGAACTTCGAGATATTGAAGTACAGCGACAACGATAAGAAGCACGATGCAGGTGACCAGTAACGTGATTGCCACATATATGACCTTCATGTCGTAGAGAGGCTGCAAGAATAGCTTGGCTTGCCAACTATTAAAGGAAATGAAAGTAAAGGTACAAAAAGTGTTTCCGCTTGCAGATAAGATGCGAGCAGCGAAAATACCAGCGGAACTCACTTCAGGGGGTTACTAGGGGGGTACGGGACGACAACCACTTGGGCATTGGGAACAATAAATGTGAGTTCATGTTCCCGAATTTGCTGCATGTAGGAATGAAAAAGCAGGTCAAATGCATACTGTTTCATAACAAACCAACGCGAGATGGTGCAAGGCATCACTCTTACACTTGAGATATACAGAGTGGGACTTGTGGAATCGATAGTGTGCAGCAAATGTTAAGTGGCGAATTATGAACTCCAGACTTTTAAAAGTGGTTCGCGTAAGCCAGCCCTTTTCATATAGGCTATAACCAGGAGAGCTTATCCTGATTTTAAACAAGTGAAACCCTTTGTTAGAAATGTCTGAACGTACCGGCGCGGGAGCGGGAACAGAAACGGGCACATTCTCGACGTACGTCGCGAAGTCACCGAAACCAAAGGTCGTGAAAGGCAGTTGGAGGGCACCACAGCAGGAGGAAGTGACAAACACACCACTGGAGCGGATGCGTCCGCCATCGGCGCCTTGCGTTTCGTATGAGGCGCGAAAGCCGTAGCCTGGCAGTCCGTAGGGCAGAACGCCGTTGGGACACTGACTTGGGCTGCCACAACGACCGGTTGTCAGCATAACCTTGAAATAGAGTTTATTGACGTGTGAAGGTAGCCCGATACGATACCGTAGGTTTCCCATAGCAAAACTTAGCACATTATATGGTAAGAGACGATGAGATTTCCTATAAGAATGCTAAACGCGTCAAAAAAGTAGCTCTGACGGCAACTATTGCAACAATGTTTCTACATTACTCAGAATGAAAACAGGCATAGCACCAAACATGGGGAAAAAATTCCAACAAAACGCTTACTTTCAAGAAGTACGCTTCCTTCGTAAGCTTCTGCATATAAAGAGAAGTACTGACTTTCCCTTCGCTTTCATAGGAAACATATAAATCCAAAATACCCTGGAATTAAATGCAAAACACGATCCATTAGCAGGTACAGATTTCTTCCCATGGACTTCACAGTGGACTATGTGAATAAAGCTCACATCCTCATTGTAGTCATAGAAAGCGATTTGTTTCAACGTCGCATTAGATTCAACACCAGGCAAAAGATAAGCCTGAAACCGGACATTCCCTCCAGTACCCGCGAGATTGCGCAGAATGGCTGGGAAAATGCCAGGAATACGGTTGCATTTGAGGCCCACCGCAAGGTCTGGATAACCATCGAGATCGGCATCGCCTAGAGACAGGCCAATAATGGCCGCAGACGAAAATTTATCAACTGAGGACGGTGCCAAAGAGCAATCATCCTCCATGCCCAGAGGGTTCCACCCCACAGAAACGTCCTCCCAGGTCTAAAAGGCAAAAATGGACTATTACGCCTCCTCGGGGAGTGATAAGCAGCGCATAATTGATGAAGAACGAAAAAGGCGCCCTTTCCAAACGTACCCCATTCGGAGTCAGCGGGTGTATGAAGATGTAGGACTTGCTACAGGTGTCATCGTTACAGCCCGCAATTAACAGTTTGATTTTGCTCGACATATCTAAATAATAATAACTTTGTTTAAAAGGATAACTGATGCAAGTTCTACAGGCGATAGCTGAAGTTAAGTCCCAAACTTTCTACGTTTCTACATTTAAATGAAATTTGTATCACAGTCCAGAGAATTCAAAAGCCCCACTTCCTTGGGACTGAAATCCCAAAAGCTGGCGTAAAACAAGTTTTATTCTAAATGCACATGAAAATAGGTACTTTTGAAAGAGGGCTACAAAAAACGCTTGTGCAAATAACAAATAAGCAAGAGATTTATTGGTGAAATTTCAGTGAACACTGTGGACCAGCATGTATGAACCGACTCACCGAAATCACCAAAGACGAATTTTCCTATAGTTTTGCTCTTTTCAAGCTCAGGCGGTAGTGGATAAGAAGCTGTCGCCACACCGTCGAAAACTTCGATTCCCTGGTCAGTAAGAACCACAAGAGCTGAAAAAATTAAATGCAAACACAGCATAGAGCCAGTAGCTGCGAAGATCGATTAAGAACGACAAATAGCATCAACCAAATATTAAACCTCTTTGTTAGAGGATCGGCGACGTCACATTAGATCTTGATGCTCCCTTAAAAAGGGAAACGTTATTTCGGAGAAAACCAGCATTAAGGCAAACAATTGATTCAAATGGGTGCGGAATGTGTTCGAACAGAGTGCTTTATCCGAAAACAGTGTCGAATAAAGGGCTGGTAATGAGAAATTGACTTTTGACAATTAATTGCTAGCGTCAGGTGCTTGTGTGTTTTAAGTGTTGTTTTGTCGTCGCAATGATAATAAAGGAAAGCTGTGCAAGTCAACCACAGGGTGCATAATCTCATATTTCAATGGAACAGTGCTTGCAGAAGACCGGACCCTATGCCCTTCCGACGTAATGAATCACTTGGTTGATGGTTAAGTAGAAAGGAGGTAGTATGACTAGTGTATCATCGGCGTAAAAATCCCAACAGTACTGTGATAGAATCAGCACTCACATGGATTTGAATTTGAGGCGAGAGGTACGAATCCAGCACTACTCAGATTAGACAAGCTTGCCATTGAGTTCGTCAAGTTTTCCATCGTGAAACCATTTGGTCTATTGCAAAAATAAACTGAGATGTGGCAAGAACTTCTCAGCGCAGAAAATAGTACCGCCTTAAAAACATAATTTGTCCGATTCCTCGAATCAACGTCGTTTTAATGGGCATAATATGGTGTCCGATAGCCTCAAAGATATTAAATTCAAGAAATATTATGGCAATAGCCAACATTGCATTATTGAAAGTGATAAAAAATTACCATAGAAATAAATGGTAATTTCGCAGGGAAAAGGATTAGTTAAAAAGACTAAGTCACGGAATTCAAAGGAAAACACTGTCTTGGTTGGTATGATAAGTTAATCAATTTAAAATGTGGTGGTATTTACGCTAAATCACTGGTAAACCATTAAAAAAGGGAATGCATTGTACTTACCCGCCCAAAGCAACAACGCGTCGACCCTCCATTTCGCCGTAGACATCGGCAATCATATCCGCATTAAAATCACACACCAAAGGTTGGGTCGCAAACAACCCAACATCAGCGATTTCTAAAAAGCAAAGGATTAGGTAGTAAATAAGGAAATGGGAATTAACTTGATTCGGTACGCTTCATATCACCTGTTTTATGCAGTAGGCCTAGAGTTGATACTCGAATGAAAAATGATAAACGTGTGCGCTAAAACACTAGTTCGAATTATATTAAGAGTTGTTGACATTCAATGGAAGGCACGCTTTAGTTAGCTCACATTTTACCAAAAACAAAAGTATAGGACAACATGCTCAGGAAAAAGGTAAGAAGTTTGAAGAATTCGTCCAACTTACTATAGTTATGGACTATTAAAATGAATTATCGTGTTGTGATACGAAGTGAAAAAAATACATATATTTAAGACGGTAGAAGGATGGGGTTACCGTTCCTTCCGCCATAGTGCACCTTGACACGAAATTCAGAGCTTTCTTTGAAAACAAGAAGGAAATCCGCTGTAGAGTCGCCGTCGAAGTCAGCCACTGCGATGCTTCGGGGAGAGTACAAAGGATCCAAGGAAATTAGTCTCTCCCGCTTGTGTTTGCCGTCAGTCTGCTTGGCATTCGGCGCCAAGAGGGCGTAGAGTGTTGAATTCTCCGAGGTTAATACGATAGCGTCTGTTCGCCTGTCCGCGTTAACATCAGCGAAGGCGGCCAAATCAGCGTCCGGCCAGGAGGAGATCAAAGAGAAGCTCGAGCCTCCAGGGCCCGTGGTGACCACAGACTGCAGGCTCAACAACCAAACAGCCAAAATATACGCGTACATTCGCATTTTCTACAGAATAAAATCCCGTGACTGGTGATGCATTCACTAGCATGTCGTTCAATGTGAAAATGTGTAGGAGCGAGGTAAAAACGGTATCAGGCACGTGTTAGCAAGCACACAAAAGTCCAACTTAGAAAACAGAATGCTTTTATTATAAAATCTTTGCAATAAAAGAAAAATAGTAAAGCAGAGAGGATTATTAAGCGGTTGGAAAAAAGAAATGATGCAAAACTAGGCCGAGAGTTAGGACTGCAATCGATCCGTAGAAAAACAGCCTCTGACTGACAAGACCCGAGGTGGGAGAGGAATCTGAAGATTTATTGGCAGTGCGACCGACTGCTAGTCGGTCCTCGGCCTTTTTGAGCAGCTTCTCTGGCCGTATTTTTAAGTAAATGTCAAGTGCACACTGAATCAGTTTTTCAACATCGTGCTTCATTGGAAGGTGAGTAAGCGCATGATGCAGCTCTCCGAAATCATCGGAAGTCGAACTTATTTCCTCTGTACTGCATATGATCACCTAAAAAGAGTGATACCGTAAAACACGGGTTCTGAAGTGATTTCATCAAAGTAAAATACAGCGTACAAATTGCCAAATAAGCAGCAAAAGGAAAATTGAGTTGGAACAATAACTCTCCAATACAGGAGCTAGCTGCAATACAAAGACAGATCAGATCAGATGGACCCTGTAATGCAGATAAAAAGCTTACTGAGACAGAGAGGTAGATCAACATGCTAGGCTCCGAGGCCATGAAAAGATCGTACAACCGATGAATATCATTGCTATCTGAAAGGATGTGAGTGAACCAAGTGAGAAACCATGAGAGAGTGAAAAAGGGCTCAAAATTCAAGGCCCGAAATCTGAACCAGATCTCCGGCGATGTAAGCTGGAGGAGATCGAAAACTAACTGAAGCGTTTCCGAAGTAGCATCCATTGTCTCCTGCATAAACACATTAAAATGCTTGGGAACTAGTTGTTTTAGAACTGCAAAAGCCTCATCTGGACCAAGAACCGCCAGACAAGTGTAGCAAACGTCATGAAATCCCTGAGTAAAAAACACAAAATGTTACCAACTTAACAACATACCTGATAATAATGAAGGTTGGGATATTCAGCAAGAATAGACAAAGCAAGCCGTTTGGTTTCCTTAATCAGATTCTCATTCTCCTCTGATGACAAGCTTTTTGGAATCATTGACCCCATTCTACGCACATCCAGTTCAATTTGATTTGCTTGAGGATGATTGATCAAATCCGACAACTCTATGCAGATAGAATTTTTCAATTGAATGTCTTCAAAAAGCTTACTAAAATAAGTCGCTATGGAATAGTCCTTTTTGAGTGAAATACACGCCAATATCAGAATTAAGCAAAAGAGAAGCCCAAAAAAATGATGTCATACTTCAGGCAAGAATTCACCATACTAGTAACAATTACAACCAAAGAAAAATCCCAACAGTTTCAAGCCATAAAACCCGACATTCCCGTAGGTCTTGAGTGAGGCAAAATAGAGTGATTTTCGACGACTTAAAACTACGCAGCCCAAATTATAATTACGACATAAGAAGGAAAATTCCCATGATGAAGCAAACATGAGGCCAAAAATAACGATTACAACCATAAAAGAAGCAAATTGAGATAAAGGCATGAAGCGTTACTGTGTGGATTCTTGGCATCAGATAATCCGAGTCCAGAGAGAATGGGCCAAACTTTACGCCTGACAGTATCATTTACGAGACCATATCGCGATAAAGACCAAAATTTGAGGCGTTGTAAATCGTAACCACTTTCGAAATGCTTGGTAATAATATCAGCTTTTTCTGACTGTAGTGCACAAAAAGGGGTACATGGATCCGACGACATAAGAGGAAGTATAGGAGTAGAGAAGAGCGACAGACAGCTAACGCAATTTGAACCAGTCAAACATAAGAAGAAAATTGTTTTAATCTTTCACTTCTTCAATACAAACAAATGAATCAGGAATGATGAGGAAATTATGAACAGCATTGCTGTTACAGCTTATAAGTGAAGCGGAAAATATATTGGGAAGGCAGCGCAAAAATCGCGACTATAGATTTGGATACTAATTAATTCAAAAAATAGGCATCAACAGAATCATATTCAAGCACATAATGTAGACTTCCGACAGTAGGAAGGAAGCTAGTTCATTATTAGTGACTGCGAAGTATTCAAACTTCTTTTAGCATACACTGATATTAAATATTCGACCCAAGAGCAAAGAACTTGTGTAACTGTAGTGCAGCGCCTTAAGATTTTCCCAGAAGTGTTACAAGATGCAACTGAAATTTTATAAGCTTTCCTTTAGGGCAGAAAGAAAGCATAACATCAAGGCAGAATATATGTGTACAATATGTAGCGTCCCGAGACTCCCTCGAAGGCCAAAGAAGGCAGGATGGTAGGATAGAATGTAGTACTTTGTTTGTTGGAACTACCGGTTTCGGTCAAGGTCACGGAGGTGGCCATACTGCCCTAGCTGCGTGGGCTGGCCTTCAGGCCATACCAGCAGCCTATATATATATATATATATATATATATTCTACCCTAGCATTCTACCTTCTTTTGCCTTCGAGGGAGCCTCAGAACGCTACATAGAATATGTATATTCAACGGGCAGAGGAAAATAAGCTGTTAGCATGACCCGGAGGCCAGCCTACGCAGCTAGGGCAATATGGCCACCTCTGTGACTTTGATAGGAACCGATAATTCAAACTAGCAAAGTAGTCCACAATAATTGGCGGGAATGGGGCTGTCGGCATGGTCGGGGGCTAGTCTACGCGACTTGGACCTTATGGCCACCCAAGTGACTGAGGCATGATGTCAGAACAAACAAACACGCATTTACCATGTACAGGAGGGATGGGGCTTTTTTCATAGACTATAGGTCAAACCACCCCGCAGGTTGTACAGCGACAGAGCTTTAAGCGCTTATGAAACCTAAAAAAGCATCAAACTAACAAGTGAACTACTAGAGTAGCGTATTTTACTCAGGACTCGTTATTGACTGAAGAATGACTGGAGGGTCACTAAGTTGACCTTCTTATCGTGTCGCTGAGGAAAACTATGGCCCATTGAGAATAAATAGTTCATGTTTTATAGATAGAGCCAAGCAAAATATCAGATCACTTCATCGACTGCGCTATTTTTGGAACGGAATCTCCGACACCGGTCTGCCACGTCGGTCAGCAGAACGTAATTGGCGCTTTGAGAACCACACTAGAACAGGTCAGCAAACTTTTTATGAACGAGAAGACATTAGCTTTCCAAACCACATCTCGGTGACCATGTTGCATCTCGAGTCGCGTTTATTTTACGAACTACATAAGGAAAAGGAGGGTTTCATCTGCTCCCTTCTACTAAGAGCCGAACGACGGTTAAGGGGAAGTGCATTTCTTACGCACGTCGCTATCCGTAAGAACATTGGCTGAATAAACAAAAAAACAGGTCTTTAAATTAGCACTAACATTTATTGGTTTTATCGGTCTAATGTTTTGAACCTATCCTTCTCAGTTACTTTGTTTCTGCTGAACAGCGTTCGCTTGCATAATTAACATTCTTATAAAGGTACCCAAGGCATATCTATAATGGACTTACCGGTCTTGCCAAGGTAATGATTTGCTTCTCATAGTAGCTAACGTCTTGGAGAATATGAGATCGAGGTGGTTATCAACGGCAGGTGCCATTCTAGGCATTTCGCTGGGAGTTCCGATGGACCCAGACGTATGCAAAAGGCGGTCTTCTGCTGCCATGTAAAAGGCTTGAGAACCAGCTCTAGCAATTTAGACAGCTATGCCCTTGGGCAGAGTTCGCTTGCTGCCACCACGAATGCGACACCACGAGGCTTCTGTTGAGTGGAAATTAGCCATGCTGGGATGGAAGAGGAATAGCGGATAAATAACTCGTTATTTTCTCTCTTCCAGTAAGATGAAGTCGCAAATCGCGGAGAATGAACAGACTGAGTAGTGTAACACACAGTTACCTTAAAATTAGCAAGTTAGGTTTCGTGCAAACTGCGACCGTTGATACTGTCTGATAGCAAACCATCAGGTTTTCAGAAAAAAGAAATTGTCATAATAACTGCTCCACCAACAGTCACGGTTGTCAATAGCGCTTTTAAAGCTTGATGTTAGTGGTAAAGATCGCATATTTTCCACGTTTTTAAGTCGTAACATTTATGGCATTTTTCGGTAGTAGCAATCCAACTCCGTCTCATCCTATTTTGAGTGTGCATTGTGAGAAAATCGCTTAAATTAAATGCCTGTCAAATGCTTAATGTAAACGTTTCTGAAGTTATGCATTGACATTCAGGATGCTGTAAGCAGGAAGTGAATTTTGTATTTACGCTGGATCCAGCATCATTGTGCAATGCGGCAATGCTTTAAGCATTGATAATATCCTAGTTAAAATCAGCACTACATTGAACATGCACATTAGTGCTCGAAGAGTGTATTCCTAATCGTTGATGCATTTTAATTAATGCACACTTGACACTTTGTTTGACCATCCAATTGTTTCTTTCTTGCCAATGGCGTCTGGATCCTTTTGAACACTAACAATGTATGCTCTTCGATAGTACTTGGGGTTGTTGAGACCTCAGCGAATACTCGGGACGCCCCACTATGCCAATTGTATCATGTTAACAAAATCAAGGAAGGCTTGAATTCAAGAGCGCTACAAATTAAGTGCGGTTTTGAGTAAAAAATACTGAATCAAAATAGCCTCATGCATTGTAACTTGGATACATTGTATGGAAATTGCCTGTCAAAGCAGCAATCTTACCACCATTTCCGCTTATTAACCATTGAGTCGTTATTGCAGTTCACATATCCCCTCTCCATTAAAATGGCTTTTTATCGCATGTACTAAATGAATTGGCTGTTTGTAGAAGTGCGATTTCTAATCTCAACCCCTTTTCTATTTACGATGAAGTTCGCATGCCACTTTCTCAAGGTCTACCTAATGTGACAAGTTTTGATCTCACAAATTAGAAAGTGTTCTATGCACCCAGCAAAATTATGTTTTTATGGAGAGCTCTGATTAGCACTGTTGATAATAACCCTGATTTTCATACCCATAGTTGTCTGTATAGTATGCGCTATATGGGTCGTTTTGAGGCAACTCCCATGGCAAATAGACAGGCACCAACTGGGTAGCAGCGGATTGATCAACATTTGAAGGCAGAGCTAACTGATTCTTTTTCCAACCTCCTTTTCTCGGTGCACCTCGTAAGGCGTAAATTAGGTCGTAGAGATGGTCAAGTTTGCTCCTACGTCGACATTCTTCCTCAGCACCGCCTTCACCGCCATCAGACATTGCGACTTCGCCTTGGTATGCTTCGTTGCCATCACGCCTCCTTCCACCACCACCACCACCACCGAGTCCACTTCGCTTAAAGTGTTTTGCTTGGCCCTTCTTGAGGTATTTCGATTCCAACTTCATCTCCTCGTGTTTCAGTTGTGCAGCTCTAATATCTTTGGCGTTATCGAATTTAACCACCATTTCGAAGGCTCGCAACCACTCGTCGTTTTCCTCGGGTTCACAGTTTTTCTTCTTTTGATATTCATCCATAATTAGTTCCTTGGCTACCTTAAACAACATCATGTTGAAATCACGATCAATTAGGTCTTCACAGGCAGAGACGGGTTTGGGAGGAGTCTGTGCGGGTGGTTCTATCCGTGGTGTTAGATTTTCCTCCGTATTAACCAGTGGTGTAGCACTTTTATTGGCTGTTTGTTTTTTCCGCCCCCCAAACACATTTTGGAAGGCACGTAGCTGCTTTTCCATCTTTGGTTTGCATTTTTCTTCGTTTGAGTTTGTGTGGTTTCGCCTGACATCGCCAGCTGCGTTCCTATGTCTATCCGTTCGTTCCCTTCTCTTCGCCTCAACACCAGTAGAAGGAGATGGCTCTGGTGTTAGGCACGTTATCTTGGCTAATGACTTTGTTAATCTTTTTACATCAACTCTGCCACTGTCGTTGGAGACCTCTTTAATGACTTGGCACAATTCGCGCATCGACATGTGCCTTGGCGGTGAGGCATATTGGGAACAGCAGTCGGATTCGTCGGATCCTCTTCTGTCACAGTCCAAGCGATTTCTTTTTCTGAAGCGTACGTCGCGCAAACTGACGCACACTTCTTCTTCTGATGATGTGTCCGAAGAATGGCGGTGGGTAGGACTTCTTCGATTCCTGGGAGAGCGGGAAGAGGTGAACTCGGAATCTGACCTTCCAGACTTCTTATCCTTTTTATGTTTCCACTTCCTTCTACTTCGTTTCTTCGCATCATCAGCCATGTCATTATCATCATCATCTGATATGTTGTGTTTTCCTTTCTTTTTCGTGGATAAAGCTCTCCTGTCCTTTTTCTTTGCTTTTTCAGTCACATTTTCACATTCGATGTCACTTGCATCCGAAACGTCCTCCGAATCAACCCGCCGCGCATCTTTACCCTTTTTATGATGTTTTTTATTTCTATTTATCATTTCAGAATCGCTCGTGTCAGAACATGAGTCTTCAGACGATTGCTTAACGTGTTTTTTACCACTTTTCTTATCTTTTCGTTTCACTGATTTCCTCATGCTCTCGGATTCACTATCAGTGCAGTTGTCATCTGACCTCTCTTTCTTTTTCTTTTCCTTATGCTTTTTACTCTTCCTCCCTTTATCGCCTTTGTTTTTGATAGTCTCTGATTCGTCTTCAGAGCTGTAATGCTTTTTATGCTTTTTGTCTTTTTTATCGTCTCTCGTTTTCTTCTTGGACTTTGAATTAGGGTCACCTCTTTTATCCCTTTTCTTACTTTTTCTCCTACTTTTAGATCTTTCTCCATCAGAGTCACCGGTTCCCCCACCGCACTCCGAGTCATCATCAACTTCATCGTCGGTGTCATATCTACCGCGCGATGACATATGCAATTTTGATTTTGCACGATTTTTCATTTTAGAATCTTTTTTGGATTTACCACTGCTAGTTGATTTGCCAGACTTCTTTTCGGGTGATTTGTGGCGTTTATCTGGTGATTTAATTTTAATGGGTTTCTTTGATAGCTTCTCTTCGGGTCCAGGACCTTCGTCATCACAGCCACTACCAAACCCACTCATCACTGCACCTTTGAGTTGACTTTCTGCGAGCTTTTTCAACTTTCCACCCTTTCCACCGACGAGTTTTTTTAAACCCTGCTTTTTTCCCACTTTTCCCATGCCCTTGGCCAAGCTCTTTCCGCCTTTCTTTGTCACGGCTTTCGTGGCAAATTTTCCACCTGTCTTGGCACCCGCAGCTGCAAATCGTCCAATAACGGCGGCCATTTGTTCATGAGACTGACGCCGAGCCGGCTTGAAGACGTCGACCGAGCACGTCGCGATTCAACGCGTGCGGGGAAACCGTCACGTGAGATCCAACACAGCGGGATCACATGAATTTTTGCACAAAATTGTACAAACGGGAGAAACAACTACACGGTGTCATGCTGATAGATTGGCATGGATAACTCTCAAACTGGGTTTAATTTTGATGATTAAATCGCACCTAAAGGTAAATGCAAACAATTGGAATACCATCACCAAAAGCATAATAGGCGCCTAGAAATGAAGCCCTGTTTCTGAAATGAGATGTTGTAATCATAAATAAACGTAAATCACCAGAAAACAGCAAAGTTCTTGCGTTGCTGGACAACCGCTGGAACCATGATGAGCAAAAATTCTGAAATATTGGCAACCCCTACACTTACATTTTCACACTTTTACCCAGCCTATCGACGACAGCTTTCAAAAGCGCAAATCTGCCAATTGAACCCAAACAAAATTTATGCGAGAAAGCGAGTTGCAATTTTTTAGGAATAAGCTTCGCCTACATGCGCATACTGTTACACATTTTCTGTTTGTCTAACTCTCGGTTTCGGTAGAGATCGACTTGGTTGACCATTATACCTTCGCCTGATGGGCTGGCCCTTATGTCACGCTGCTAGCCTTAGTCCTTTCTGTACGCCATAATGTCTTCAGGGAAGCCTCAGAGTACTACACTGGTGGCAGTGGAAGGCAAAACCGATCCTAAATGGCATCTATCCCGATATCTACTGCTGGGTGAAAAAACCTTAGAGGGGCGGAAGAAGTACATATGCTGCTGGTTGGGACGTCCATCTTCGGCAACTACTCCAGTTTCGTGTTTTTCATAAAAGCTATTAACAGCGAAGCAGACACTAGCGTATTAGCTACAATATTAATAATTTAGGTGACTTTTATAAGAGTTGTCGCTAAGCAGTCTTCAAATAAACCACATTATTATTTTCGAATGAATAAAACTTATACAGTCTCAGTTAGATGACTGAAAGCGGGTCACCTGGATAGCAATTAGTAGTAAAATGCTACTTACTTAACTTTTACTTCCATTACGCTGAGTCTTCAGTCGTCATGTAAGGACCCATGTCCATGACTTCCAGTTCAGTATGAACCATTGCCTTACGTTAGTGTCTCTTTCTAGGCCATTGGAGATAACTCGAGAGTTACTAACGACTGAAGGATTTCACGTGTGCCTCGAAATATGTGCGGTTTGCATGCGCAACTGGAGGGAAAAAAGTGCTTCCGCTTAGTCACCTTTTGGTTTAAATTTACCCTTTGAAAGAGAAAGCCCTCAGAAGTAAAGGAATTTACAAGGCAACGGTTGTAGAAGCAGTCGTTATACTCTTGATAGGAGTTCAAGACAACTTAATAATCTTTAAACACGTTACATTATTATTGGCTTTAAATACATTCCTTAAATGAATGCAGCTGGCATTGACATTATTAAGATCCCCATCAGTCTACAGCACACTCATTGCGGGTGAGGGAATTTGCATGGCGCTTTGCCGCGTAGCACACGGAGCCCTCTGCAACTCCTCTGTAGTGGATCAACAATTTGAAACTCCCAGACTCTTTTGGTCAATTGTTTCTGGAAAATCCTGATGGATATACCAATTTTATTGTAAACGAGGGCAAAATCCCTCTGAATAACAAAATTATTACATGCGAATTTAAATCAACTTAGGCCAGGCTGTAAGATTATAGAAGGAACCAACGCAGGAAAATGTTTAATCGAATTTTTGCATTGTTATGACCACATTAGCAACATTCAGCCGGTACACCTAACTGAAAGGGCGTTAAAGGTGTGACAAATGCAACAATCGGGATGAAACTAGGACAGCAATACAATAAAAAAGTTGTCCCGTCGTGAATTGTAGCTGTATTGTAGTACTTTGCTTGTTAGAACTGCCGGTTTCTGTCAATGTCACAGAGATGGCCGTACTGCCCTAGCTGCGTGGGCTGGCCTCCGGGCCATGCCTGCAGTCTATTTCCCTCTGTCCGGTGAATATATATATTCTACCCTGCCACTTTGCCTTCTTTTGCCTTAAGGGAGCCTCGGGACGCTACAGTATGGTGGTTTGATTTGTTGTGCGCTTAATAACTGCGGTTCTCCGTTGCATAGCCTTCTGTCAAGTTAACAGTCTCATAGCTCTTCAACAAACTAGCGGCACACGTTCGGCATTAGCGAAGGTATAGGCCGATCATAACACAAGATCATCTGAATTGAATTGACTTTCGCTTAGAGTTAACACCCTGTTTTATCGTATGTTTGACTGGCAAAGCATTTGTGTCTGCACCGTTGGTGCTACTAATTCACGGCATGCTTATCCCTCCATGCTGGTACACTCCAACATTTCTACACGCCATCAGCACTTTTGGTTTGCATAATTTATGTTGTTATGACCTTCAAGGGAGCTCAAGATGCCGCAGTCAAGTGATTTAATTATGGACAAAGATTATATCATTTATTATAAGCGGCTCCCAAACGTGTAATACACACCCTACCGAAACTCCCCAGAATTAAAAAACCATCAAAATTTTAATTCAGTGTTGCCCTTGGTACTTACAAGAAGAATTAATATCTTGTATCTTAGTTGTTTACATAACCAAAGATACTGCCTTGCAACCTTGTGTGAGAAGTCACGAAATTAAAATTCTGGATTGCAAAAGATTGTGAACGATGGCGCATAATGGCGGTATGGATGGTATGCTTTTCAATTCCCTTTCATTGAATGACATGTAGAGGCTATGTTCGCCTTCCAGTCTTGCTTAAATCAACTCATTTCCTTATCTGACGAGGCGGAAAAAGTCATTACGTTCCACAAAACGCTTCTTCAATGGGTAAACGTTGTCTTGCTTAGTGATGTTTTAGGAACTGAAAGCTGACAATTTACGAACAGCATATGGTTTTGCACAAAGTATAGTCTGGAAAACAATAGAGCATGATTTTTATTTGTATGTCTACAGTCAATTATCGACATGGTTGAGATCAACCTATGAAAACGCCAAAGGCCTTAATGTACGTCATAATTATTAAAAACTCATTTTACAGATCACGCCACAGCTTGAAAATTTGTTAAGGCGTCTGAAGCTGATCATGCATACTTGCGTTGAAATGGAACTTCCTTCAACTATACTTCGTTATCGAGAGCTGCTGAATGAATGCGAAGGCTGTGAAAGTGGACTTGATTCCGTAAACTTTGATGAAACAATAATTGAAACACAAATTTTGCAACTGTTGGAACAGGTAGTTATGCTTTTTGTTCGCTGAACTTTCTTTTTGCTATGTGATTTACTTGTGAGTGGTTAGTGGGGTCTGTTGCACATGCATGCCCATTGAAATGACGTTTAAATTAAGTCTCTTGAACTGACTAGCATTTTAGACATAAAGCTTGGGCAATCTGTTTTAAAGAGTTTTGCTAATATTTAGACAGCAGTGGAGCTTGGACGGGAATTGAAGCTCTACGACAGATTGAATGAACTGTCAGGAACGGGGAGTCCCGACCAAACAACAAGGTATGTTGTGCGATAATCAAGCATCTCATTTTTAAAGAAAGGAATTCAAAATTTACTACTTAGCAATTGAAGTTGCAGTATTAGAGTTAAAATAGCTTGTCAAAACTGTGACATTTTTGTCCCTATTTGTCATGGATACCTAGATTTTTATCACTTTGTAAAAAATGCCAAATTTTCTAAAATGCTGTTTTATTAGGAAAGAATCTAATTTGGACAAAACTTACAAAAAAATCTGTGAGAAGGGTAGTGGTAAATTAAAACCAGTATGCGCTTATGCAAATGAGGCTCTTATTTCAAACAGTTGTGCGGACGTCGGACTACCTGCCCTACCTCCCACGGCCGAGGCCTCCCTGCCGGGTCCACCACCTACAAGTAATGTAGACTTTCCTGCCTTTCCCACCACTGAGCCATCAGCGTCGTTTGCAACCGCTACCGTCAACACGTCGTCAGCTCCTCCACCTACCATGACAAAGCCTACTACCTCGTGAGTAGCTTAGGTCTTCCTTAAACTCCACCCTAATAACATTAAAATTCAAATTTTTCTTTAACATCGCTTTAAAATTAATTACAGACTTGTTAATCCCAAAAATAAATTTAGGGATATTTTAGCAGAAATCATTGTCTTTGAGATCCAAAAATGCATGGACAGTGCGGATGAAAATTTGCAGAAATATACAAGTTCAATTAACCAAAGCACTGAAATTGGAATTGCGCCATAGTGAAAAATCTTGACAAAACTGGGATTCGTAGGCATTCGTTGACTATTACAAGTCGTTGCGGCGCAAAATGAGCCAAAACATGTGAGTTTTGCGTTGCAAATCAGAAGTGCGAACATAGGCACCCTTTTATTGGAGACAATTTGGCAAAAAATGAAATTACAAATGAGCTAAAGGCTTGCAAAGCACCAAAAGAATGTTATTTATTTGCATTACATCTATCGGTTTACTTTGATGAAGCATCTTGTAATCAAAAGGAATATTGAAACGAATCGCACATTTTCACACAATTTAAAAACAAATTTGAAATGTTCTTATTAGTATTCTGGTTCCGTGAACGGTTTACCCGTTAGCCATGCAAAATGGCTGAGTTGAATGCAGTCCTACTGGTTGTACGCTTTATTCCAGTCGTCGTCTCGCCGGTCCCGTTGGACCAAGTCTGTATCAACCATTTCGAGGACCAACGATCCCGAAGACTCTGGCAACCGATTCCCCCAAACCATATTCGAATCTTCACCGGACAAATGGTCAAGCTCCGAAAACCGCAGCACCGCAAGTTAAGGGGAATATCTCGCCGTCGACCTCCAAATCAGCGCCGCCTGCTCCAGCGCTCCCTGAACCCGCCGTCATGCCTTCGTAAGCACTCGAATATATATTTTTGGTTAGTTTTCAGCACTGAAAAAAGACTGTAATGAGGTCCCAAAATTTACCACATAATGACTCAAGCTGTTCTATAAAAGCGATGCATGCCATTTTAGTAGTGACGAAATCTTTAGGCATAAAGTTTAAAAATGCGGCTCAAGTGTGTAGTTTTACCTAAATTTCCAAGTTTCAAAGTGACCCAATCAAAATGCATAAATTACTAAGGAGGGATGAATACGGTGAAAATTTTTGTTAATGTAGCTTTATGACGTCATACAGACTAGACTTCATAAATTCAGTTTGCTAGCTTTTTACCACTAGAAGGCATTAAAGACACTTTTCACATGGTATTTCTTCTACTTGTAAGTCACCAACCCTTCTCTAGCATAATATTTGGAATATCAATACTGTTTGGTTACAAATTTGCAACAGTATCAAATTTTTTATAAACCTTTGGCAACAGATTGGTTTTCCTTTTTTCTGGCTATCCAACCACCCTCATCATGAAAAAATTGAGGGCTTTTTTCATCTTTTACTCCATCTAGATTGCCGTTTGAGTCAAGTGATTCGGGGGCGCCTCCAGAAAGACGACCATTTGGGTACGTCTTGCGAAGGAAGCTTGGAGAGGAATTGATGGAGTGCACACCATGGGTTAAAACTAAAATAGGCTAGGTTTGGTTTGGATGCCTTGCGCATCACGATGATGCCGTTTATGCGTTGTCAAACCCAAAGCAAATGGCTAGACTAAGGAGTAGGTACTTCACACCACCGAACATTGCGCACCTACCCTTTAAAAGTCTTAACTTCTTACGTTCCAAACGTGCTTAGGATTCAACATGCAATATTTCTATGCTTCATTTTACACCGATTTCACTCTACTTTGTAGATTAAAGGGTACTTTACCGCAATTAATTTTCTTTTTAACTTGTAATAAAAATATTGGGTAAAAGTGGTCCATGGTTCTGTCAAGTCGAGTCATGCAAAATGAAATAGTGTTCGCTTTAAAGCAGTTGAAGTAAAAATCAGTTTTATGCACTAGACTGCATTCCATTGGGAGGTGGCACTCAGAACACAGTGATGACACAGATGAGGCTATTGTATGACGCTCCATTTGCTCATGCACTGAGCGCAAAAGGCATCCCCATGGAAGCATTCTATTTCCCATTCCTCAAAGTCCCACCACCGAGTCATCATTGCAACGAAACTCAAATGTCATAGTGATAGTTGAGTTTGTGTTTGCACGAGAAACCTCGAACTTGGAGTCCGGTTTTGAGTCAGAGTTTGACTGATTGAGCAGGCCAGAGCCGCATAAAAAGCTCAAAAGTTAAGGAATTTTCTGGGTCAAACTCGCATTTGCATGACAGTTCTCACAATGCCATATACTAACCTACGCTTACTTGAGGTAAAAGTGACGACCGTACGACTTCAAATTCAATTTATGTGCGCTGTTTTGCAGCACAACTCTAAGCGTTTTACAATCTTCCAGGCCAAATAGTCTTATTTATTCTCTTACACAAACATTTTTGAAACAGCTGACTGGAAATCCTAGATGTGTTTATGCACAGTTCTCGTAATTTCTCTGACTAAAGTCTTGATTTACATTACAAGTAAGCATTTGGATGAACCTTGTAATAATCTCATTAGTGATGTTTGTGCATTGATAAAAGAGAAATTTAAAACCTTATAGACGTCATAATGCTTATTCATGTAAAGGTCTTAGTAAAAGGCGCCTACGAGGCATTGAGTGTTAAAGTGTTACAGTGCATTTTTAATCATTTTATGGGAAAGGTTTGCCTTCTTTATTACACTGCAGTGCATTTCTTGCGCCGTCACCGGACAGCTTCCGCGCGAACATGGCCTACTTCCAGCAGCGCGATCAGGGAGCCCGCGGGTCAACTCAGGGGAAACCTCCTCTGCAAACAGTATTCGAAACGTTGGTCCTCGTTTTCACTTTATAGAAAACAAACTTCCTTAAACTTTTTTATCTCACAATTAAAGTTTATGAGCTGACTACTGTAACACAATGCTACGAATTCAAAGAGCCACGCAAAGATTCCGTTTTCGATTAATCTAATACCACCATAGTATTTTCATATCACATATTATTATTGTTATTAAATTCACCGTGGAAGAAATTATTCATGCGTTAGAGCATTGTTTATCCTTCCCCTACCCCATCTTTTGCCACTCACAATTAACCACAATGGACACAGACATCAGCACTACGTTTAAGTTGATGAAACGGGAATGCAATATCTATGCAGGCGGGACGGAAAGAAATAGCAACTTACTAGCTTCCATATTAATGTTTACTGGCTTACATAAATGTATAATGAAACGGTCTGTAAGTGAGGCGTCAGTGATGCGATTATGAAAAGTTTGAAATTCCACAGACATCATGCAAACTAGCGACACACCCGAAAACTGAGTAATGTGGTGCGTGTCACTGTGGTTAGTGCCGTTCGCACACGAATTCATATGTGTTCAGAAGCAGCTAGCGAGATGCCTAATGTGTTGTCAAACTAATTACCTTTAGCATATCTATTGCTTTGCAAGGAGGTGGGTAGACCATCTCCTCCAGAGTGAAGAGGTGTCAGGTGAATGCACAACTTAAGAGGTCTTGATGCGTCATTTCGGAAATTCGCAATCCACTTTTCTGGATAAGCATGATGTTTCCGTTCCAATGGTGCAGCTGATAGGCATCTCAGACTTTTTTAATTAGTTCAATTTATTGCCAATTTCGGTATTTCCAAAGTAACAGTACGGTGAACTTTGCCGCTGATATTCCCCTTGAAAGTTGTAATTGCTTTCATTTTTCGCCATTTTTAGTTGAAACTTCTTTCGCCTATTGCACAAACATGTAGCATTGTTGAAGTTATTGCCATTTTCTTTTGGTGTGGTTTTGTGCGCTATTGGTACTCCACGACCTCTGCATCCACCGCGATTGGCCCAGTTCCTCAAACCCGGTAGCGCTCACCCTGCTTTCTCTTTGTGCTGACATGCGCAATAGTACGGTTACCCTCGCTAAAACTTGTTTAACAACTGATTGGTAGAAATTAATTTAAATAACTTTGAATAATAACAACCTAGAAGGCTCCACCAATCGTCGTTGTTGATCGGAATTGACAGGTAAACTGCTAGATAACAAGTGTTTTGAGTAAAGGAGTTCAAGTGCTAAGTTAAAAGTTTTTTGTAAATTCCATCGTCTATTGCTGTTGCAAAATAGCACAGAAATACAGTGGAATAAAGGACTAAGGGTCGAGTTTTTTATTCATTAATATGAACTAATTTACAATTGATGCTGATCTGCGCACTTCATCGCTAAGTTAGGTGTTACCGCCCAGAAGGAATTAATGCAGTCGTAGATCAGTGCACTGATATTTGCGAGATTGACACTCAAACTTGCCACTCGCTGGCGCCTTCTACATTGGTCCCTCCGCCAACGAGGTCTGCCTAGGATTGAGTTGGCGCATAACGCGTATAGCTATGCACTTATAGTGCCACCAACGTCTCCTACGAGATGAAGATTGACTCTTTAGGGACCTGCTCTCGTTGAAGAGGAAATGCATACCTCTGTCAAAGGGATTCACTTTAATGCTGTATTTATATATTAGTAATTTCAAAGTAATCAATGCAGCCATCTTTAATCATGCTTGTCAAAATAGCTATGAAGCATTCGGTGCGGTTGCTTCCACCAATGAGTTGTGGATATACCACCCTTACCCTTTGCAAATGAAGAAAATTGAAATGGAGCGACACTCCACAAAACATGTACTGGATGTCTGCCGTTCCCATGGTCAATTAGTAATGGGCACTAACCGGTCGGTACGATTTCCATCTAAAAAACTGCAAAAGGCTTTTTGAAGTTAATAATGCAAACATGTTATCCATGTACAAGTGCGAAGATCATCGTCAAAGCCACACGCTTTTTATACTTAGGTTCTGGCCCGCAGAATATTTATTCCTTTTACACCAATAAGTTAGCTAGAACCAGCAGCTCTAGAATGCTTGTGCATGGACTTGACTTGAGCAAAAGATGCCACACAATGGGTGTTTCGATTTGTCCCACTGCTCCCTACTGCAAGCAAGAGGATAGCCAAGTTTCGTGCACACAATGCTTAAGTGCTGTATACAATGAGAAATGCTGTGTGTTGTTCTTAACTTATTCAATATTTTTATGTAAATAACCATAAGTCATTAAAAAGCATTTCGCTGCTTCCAAATTTATTAATGCACTCATAGAACACAGGTAAACGATTCTCTTAAGCAGCTTTACTTTTTGCCATTTGACGGATCATGTGAACGGAGTCGAGTGTTTGACGTTCGCAGTGAAGTGATTTTTCACGTGTAATCCTGCAAGTAGCATTAAGCAGACCCTCCCTAACCTAGTCACAGACGATGAGTTTTCATTAATTTAACAACTAGCAGCAACATTGCAG
The DNA here is from genome assembly GCA_036345935.2 of Taenia hydatigena. NCBI lineage: Eukaryota > Metazoa > Platyhelminthes > Cestoda > Cyclophyllidea > Taeniidae > Taenia > Taenia hydatigena. Next base: position 7,211,865 of record JADWOT020000009.1, read on the forward strand.
CTTTTCTGGTTATTTTGCGAAGTTTCGAGTTGCTAGATTGGGAGGCAGGGGTAGCGTGCCTGATGATTGGTCAACTGGTGGGGATTACAGACGAGTCATAAACCGGAAAAGTGGTGAAGCAAAAAGTTCACATTGAAAACGCACTTAGCAAATAAGTACAATAACTTGGGAATTCTTCTCTCACATAAGTGGCTGCAATGTGCTACTAGAATGTAACCTGTTCCAGTCAAGGAAGAGAGCGAAGAGGGCAGACAGCCAGGCATCTTTAAATGACTGAAAAAAAGGTCATAAAAGCTTAATTTTAATGTACACTAAGTTTGTGGACTTCATCTAAGCTTGATTCCCTTTTAAAAAATCCCTCAAATTTTGCAAAAAAGTTAATTGTTTTATTTCTTACGCTATTGAAATCCACAAATATAACTTTATTTTTTTCCGCTAGTGCCTTAAATTACAATTTTTTTTCAATTATTGCATGACAAAGCACTGCGGTATAGTTATTGTGAGTTTCAGTGTTCACAACTTGGCAAATGTATTTTATTCTTCTTTTAAAGCTCACCGAATCACCCTTACTCAATTTAAAGCTTAGTACGAACAGATGCTTCTTAGCTCCCGCGTTTTTCGTCTGTGCATGTTTGGCAGCAAATTTGACATCGGCCTGACTACAGCATCAAGGCTTTGCTCACCCCCGCCAGTTTAATGCCTTGAGCGTCTCTGACAACACGAGGCGGGAATAAATTCTGACATTGCAATAGCCTTTAAGTTATCATCGCCTTCATTTAAAAAAGAAGGAGTGCCACAAGGAGAGCCTACGAATTGCCATTGGAAAACAAGCACTATTTCCACAGTGTCATCGCTACTGTGCGCAATGCTTTCAGTGTAAATTTTAGCAACCCCAGTCAACTTGTCTACCTTTCAAATTACCAAACTCTTAAAAAGTGCTCCTTATTTTAGTCATTCGCCATTTAACATTGCATTGTAAAACTACTTTTGGATGGGAACTTTGTTAAAGCGTAATTTGACACACTCACAGTACTGGAGTGGCTACGTGGAACCGCTCGGTTTCAGATCACACGACAGGTAATAAAGCGTTTATTCTTCTATTCCATTGCAGAACAGAACCAAGCTCTACACAGGTCTCCCAGGCTCAACCTCAAGAACGCTTGGCATCTCCTTACATGTGAGCTATTTATTTGGCCATTGTAATTACCAAAGGTGCATTGGGTCGTTTTAATGCTCCCTCGGCCTCAGAAAGACAATTCAAGCTCGCCATTTAATCGGTACTAGATTTTGCATTGTGATCTAACTTTGGAGTAGGGATAAAGGGCAAGATATCCCCTAGGAAGCTTTGTCTCAATATTTGGGGAAAACGTGCCTCCCATATGTTAGGAAATTTGCTTCTACTTAACGGACATTAAAAGTCCGATCAACAGGCGTTTCGCCAATGGCGACGTCTGCATAAGTGCTTCAAGGGTAAGCCTAATCGGTGATTTTGGGTCGAGGAATGCCGTCGTTGAAAGATGGAAGGTGATTCGTCCGATTTCACGACTATCTTTGCGGGCGGTTCTGGTTGTGGATCAAGTGCTACTCGCGTTAAGAAATGAATTGCCCCGCTTTTGCGCGAATAAAGACAAAGGAATATTTGTGGAAACCCCATGGGCATTTTTTTAATGGAATTGTAGAAATTATGTTACACAACCAAATATAGGGCGTGAAGGTATTATAATGTTATTTTAAATGTTATTACGTTTGTGATTTACGTTCGTAAGCAATTTTAAGACAAGATAGCCGGTCCGGTACCTCCGAAATGACTGACTCCTTTAAAGAAATGGCTAGTTTAGAATATTGCAGTGTGGACTCTGCCGCTTGATGGCTTCAAAGCCCACTGCTGTATTTTCAATAGACATTTAGTCAAAGCCATGGCAAATCATGCCACTTTAATTTGTCAGTAGGAATGCGTCTAAGTGTCATCAAATTGAGGGTGTGTGTGTGATTTTAAAGCTGATAATGCTGTCGATCCAATGGAAGAAATATTTGAACGTAGTTTATTTATAGTCAACAAAATTTGATTTGCCTTATTTCTGTAAATTGAGGTCCCTAGAAAAATCTACTCAAAATGCATTAGTTTCCACAAGCCAATTACAATGACGTCTGATAGTCCGCACCATAAATAAGAGGGAGGATTGCCTTTTTAGTGATGTCGACGAGCATTCATATGAAGCTACCCCTCCTCCATCCAAGGAGGTGGAGGGACCATCGACGAAGGTTTTGGAGACAGGAGCCACCAGGTTATGTCTAAACAATGCTTTGCCCTAGCGCAGTATTCGATGCAATTAATGTTCACTGACTGAAACTAAATGTTCAACAAAAATGTGTATGATTTTCTTTGGACTGACAAACTACAGGTCGTTTATTCCTCCGTCACCAAACGACACAGCAGAATTCTTCAAAAGGGTGGAAGAAAGTAGGCAAGTACCTGGCACTTCATTATTTACCATTTGCCATTACCATTTCCACTTATTTCTTAAAGAAGAGGTCTTGCAAATTTTTAATCTGTAAAGGATTTTACTTCTACTTATTTTACGCCCATAATAAATCCACCCAGGCGAAATGTCGGCGAGCCTAAACAACCTCAAAAAGTGGAAACAGATTCCGATGACCGCGCAAGGTAATATTTCTTCTGCTTTCCATCCTTCTGCAGCCTTTCCTAGGCTGGCAACTTAGTTTGCATAAAATTTGATTGTTTTGTTCCAATCTCAACACATAGTACATACCAAATTTCTGAAACTGTTCTTTACATGCAGCAAAGCATGATAAAGCTGGTTTACGTTTCGTGCACTATTGTGTCCTTAAGTTAGGAAAGTGTACCGAAACGTCAAAAAAGCCAAAATATTCTGACGTATTTTGTGTAGAGCTTACATTTTTGAGGCACTATTACGCATTCCATGGTTAACCATTGTTCCTCAAAGTCACAGTGATGGACAGCGAGTTCATTTGTCCCTTCACGCGTTTATCTTGGCTCGTTCTTATCTGGCATGGTTGAGCACTCTGCTGTGGGCACAACTCCGGTGATCGATAGCGAGATTTGATTCAATGATCCGCTTGAATACACGGATCCAATTCAGTTTTCTTCAAGACACGCTTTTTTGCATTGCTAATCTTGGGGTCCAACTTCAAGACCCAGACATTCACATAAATCATTTCGTTATTATCATCTGTATTCAATGCAATTGCCAGGAAGGTGGAAGCACCAGTCTAGATCAAGGTGCCTCATAAAGTGTTCATTTTTCGTAAAACTTGGATTTACAACTCGACCGAATGGCTTTTCTCTATTGTACTAGGGTTGAGTTAAAAGACTGCATATATCAATTAATCTTAAGGCTGGCAACTATAATTCTGCTTTTCCGTGAAATCAGCCTTACTTTTGGTTCATCATTTCATTGCTCAGCATCATTTTACCGACAAAATGTCATACTGAACATTGAAAACGGCGCTACAAACAACTCCTCCGCTAGAGCACAAAATAGCGGGTGTTGTTCAACGTACTGACACTATGGGGCAATAACCAGACGTTAATTTTAAGCGTTCAGGCAATAAAAACGAAATAACTCATTGGTATCCAACATGCGTAAAACTTTATCGCTTTGTAAATCCACCGTTTGATCAGCAGGAAACAAATTTTTCAATCTTGGACTTGAAACCTGCAAATAGTTGCCTCCTTATATTATAAACGGCATTTGAAGCTCTCGTATATAACTTGGGAATGCTTAATGTTATCAACGAAGCAGCACTTTAGCTTGGAAATCCATAATTTTAAAAAAGAGGATGTGCTAAATAGATTTTAGACGTACATGTATCCATTGAATGATATAAACATGCAACAGTAATTCTGTGGGAGGGCGAATTCGTCAAAACGCCTACCTAATCAACTAAAATTCAGCTGCCAAAATGTTTTGAAATTAAGATTGCTTGTGCGAAAAAAAATTCGTAAATAATCAATCCAACTTTGTAATCACATATCCTTAGAAAGTACTTCACCTCGCGTTGGAATCGGATTTTTACCTCTTATTTGATTAAATTTTCCGTTGAAAGCACTGTAATTTTTACGACTTGTAGTTGGTATAATCGCTTTGTCAGTAGCCTTCCTTTTCCTAGAGCTGATTCCTTCGATGAAAACGTTTCCACGACCTTTACAGACTTGCGACTTGATAACAACGGAATTCCCGCGAGGTGAGTGATAAATGACGTATTATTATTTTATTTACAGCCAATAACTACCATGATTTAAAAGTTTCAGAACAGCCCTTTTGCTCGTCACTCATTCCGCTATTTGGCATTTTAAAGTGTTACTAAGTAGACTGTGAAGTAGCATTCATTCTCATGAATGGCACTCCAAGAGGTGGTCATAAATGTCACTTTATTGCATGCTCTATCAACATTTTTCCAAACTCCTTGATTTTTCTTATACAAGTGATATTTTTGTTTGTGACAGGCAAAATTCAAATGGACAAATGTATGCGAGGTATGCAATTGAAATGACGCCTAAACTAATTATGCTGGTTACGCAAACACTACTTTTAAATACCAGTAGCAAGTCTCGACACGGTCCTGCTTATAAAATTTCTGTCAGGACCGGAGGATGGTTGAATATCTTGAGTTAACGCTATTACCAGTATCGCCCCATTAATTTCAACTACATTTTATTAAAGGCGTTCATGCTGCGTCAAAAACTTCATTTTTGTACTGCTGTAATTCACTTAATGCAGGAACAGTTATTTTGCCACATAAGGGTTAATTCAGTTTGTCTGAATCCGTGATCTAGCTGTGAAATGAATAAACTTCACTAAAATGCAGAATCAAACAGGCATGGGAACAGGTTTGTACAGTTAAATTTCATTTGATATCGGCACAATTTGATGAATTCCTCATTGAGGATATGGTTTGTGATACACCTCATTGCACGATTTATTTCTGCTATCAATATGATGAATTCGTTTGGTCATTTTATCACCTTCCTCAATTAAGTTTATGCATAAATGTAGAAAAAGCTAGGTTGAATGCATTTACATGTATAGTAAATTCAGTTAAACGTTTTAATGAGTACCTTTGCGCTGTGATGAGCTCATTTTAAAAAAATAACTGACAAAAATTTTTATCTTAAATCTTTACCTTTAAATCCGCCAGCCTTTTGAGGAAATCGCTTTAAGTACTGACGTTTTCCCAGCATCGTTTGGATGGCCAAGTAGCTCTCGCAGAGGGCTTGGCAATTGAATGGGTTTTTAGTCGGTAACATACATAAGCATGATTTGGAAGTCATCAATAATTGGGAGGTGTCTCAAGCAAAAAATTCTCACTTTTTTCGCGGTGTGTCTTCCAATTTCATACAGGAAAGGCTCCTTCTTCCTTTTCAGTTTAACGGAAATTACTGGCGCTCAGCGATCAAGTTCGGACCAAGATATCCAAGTTGTTGAAGTACAGCCATCAAGTGACAGTGAAATCAGAGTACCCGTCAGAGTAGATCGAGTAAATCTTAATGATGGCGAAAGAAAAAGGTTGGTACATTAAATTTTTTGTTTCGTGCATCAGTGTTTTGTATAGTCTCTTCTACACATACACAACCTAAATTGGAAAGTAAGTTGAGATGCAATGAAGGAGACTATGGATTTTACATCACATTGATGAGTTTTGTTAATTGTAATGTGGGACGTCGCAAATTTGGTCCGAAGCAGACTTTCAGTGATTTTATAAGCATGTACCACCTATGCTTGGCTTCCAAAGCCCGTGAAGCATTGAACTGATTGCTAATGGAGGAGGATTAATTGAGTAATTTATCCTCGCTAACCTATAGATGTCTTTGATGCGGCGCATGAATGAAAAGAAAGATGAATGGACCTTTAGCCCTCAGCTTCCGGTGGCAGTCAAGTATAGTGCCTGACATTAGAAGCATGGTGTGAAAACTGTTAAAACTGCATGAAAAGACTTTCTTTGTTAACACACAATTGGATTGCAAGTGGGACTTGCGCTCGATGTGTTCACATGCTCACTTCACAGCAAAAGCGTAAAAGCGCCAAGTGCTCCGACTCTCCGTAAATTAAAAAACGAGTGGATTGGGCTTCTGCATTTTGCGTCAATCCACTAACGTGAGTCACAGTCAACGCGAAGAATTAGTGTTACTCCTGAACCATTTGACATAATGACTTGGTTCTGTGGGTGGAAGAAATCATCGCTAACATCCTCATCAAAATGTCCATCCATTTAGATGTAGAAAGAAGTTTAGCGAATAAGCTAAATATTTCTACTCAAGTTCTCGATATTATGAATGCCTTAAATGAATTGGTTAGGTGTTGCGTACTTTGTACATTATTTTCTTTTGCCGTTGAAGAAAGTCCAAATTTTGGTGTGGCTTAAAAGTGTATTTATCCATCTTCTAGAATCCTCCATTGAAGCAAAACGAATTTGGTATTTTCAGGCAGTAAATGCCTCCTCAAAATAATTCGCCATGCATAAAACATAATTGAAGCAACGGATTCGCGTGATAAACACAGCAAGGAATCTCATCAGATAACACGATCCTGACTTTTTGAAATGCGGTGCATTAAAATCAGGTCAGCTGGATGGAATTAGGTTTTCAGATGAGAAGAATGCTCTCATTGCAAAATTCATCCTGTGTGATAATTTTTCACACACAGTGCTCAGCTATATAAAAAAAGAATTTCTGGAAACCGGCTTTTAAAATAGGCGTTTTTTATCGGCTTAATATCGGCAATGATGAGTGAAGGCAGTAGAAATTGAGAGAAGGAAAATCTATTAATCCCGACTGTTCTTATTTCCATTAACACTCTTATAACGTTAGACCAGTGGATACAGTACGTGATCCAAGTAATTCCTGTAAACTCTGCGCTACAAATGCCTCCGCTACCCAATGGATTTGGCTATAAAACTCACTTTCACAATGTGACGGCGAAATTAATGCAGGAAAATTAATACCTGCTAATTGCTTGTTTCCGTACTCACTTGTCACACGAGACCTAGCGAGCTAAGTGACGTCGAAGCTAATTTTATTAAACTAAATGCGTGGTCAACTGGGAGACCATTGGGAGTCTGTGTGTGCGAGTAGCTCTGCGTAGCTTAAGGGCCAATTACGATGCTCACTTTCGCAGTCCCGATCACCATGTACCTAGTTAAAGCGGTTGGTGCGACGTGAGATCGCATTTTTCGATACCCTTCGTGATCAGTCGCGATTGTAAGTTCTCCTCTCACTTTTATGCTAAAGGTACATATGGTGATCTTTTGTAAGCACTGACACTCCATGAGTATAGCCAGGTTTGAATTTGTCGGTCTTTATTACACCTTCGATTGGGTAAATTGCTTCACTTATGCACATGCATATATATATATATATATATAAAGGACTACCTAGCCTAGCATAAACTACAACTTGAAATACTTAAGCGATTTACTCGGAACCCATAAATCCCTAAACAGAACGTAGTTGGGAAAACATGTTACTGATAATATCGCGCAACATTTCATGCAGCCACGCTTCTCACAATCGCAAAAGCATTCCTACTTACGCAGATACAATGGCTAATAATTTTCCGAATAGCAAACACTTTCTGTAGAAAAACGTCTATTACCAAACCTTACAACTGTTTTAAAATCCATTATATTGAGACGGATATTAATGGAAGCTGTGTGGGTAACATTTGACGCAACGGGCGACGCAAGGGCAAGAGCTGAACGTTTCGGCAAGGGAGTGGCGTACTTTGATCATTATTGTGTTTGCTCAACTGCATTCAACAAGCGCAAAAATTTATGCAAAATAAAAAAGCTTGGCAGATGAACTTTGGACTAAAAGAGGAGCCTTTTTTATAGCCTGGGAGAAAGAAAATAAATCTGCGAAAGGCGTTTAATTCGCCAATGTTATACATGTATTTCCAAAGTCTATTATTTATTACCTATTCCACTTTGACACACTACATTGGAAGCCAATTAAGAGTGCTCCGTCAGTCAGATAGTTGCTTAACATATTTTACCTCGATACTGCCTGTCGTATTCCTTTTTTGACTGGCGTGTCACCTATTTTTCCTTTCAAAACTTCATTATGATGTGATGAAGTGTGCCACTTGGCACATTATTACACTACTTAAAATCTCGGAAGATGCAATCGAGTTTCTACAGTGACGATACTTCAATACTTTGCTTCACATTGTTTCTTTGGATTAGCAAATAAGTAGGTGAATAAGTGGGTGTGATGCTGAATTCCACCCAATTTTACTAAAGTTAAATGTTCGTCTTAAATTTATTCACATTAAATCGCATTTAACTGTATTTCCATCCACATGGCTAGATCAAAATAGACTTATTTGTAACTGTTTCATCTCGCCTTGGTGACCTTTTAAAGTGGGTTCTGTGGTGGGCTGTTCCATTACCGCCCTTAGCTGCAAAGCTTTCATGTGGAAGCAAGAGTAATAAGGAGGTATTTTTTAACTTGAATTACGAGGAAGCAAGGAAGTATGCAGGCATATCGTGTATTTGCCATTTTAAGATCAGAAAAGGTTTCGTCAAGAACTCTCGTCGGAAAGAAAATGCCTAAATCGTCCCACAAGAAGACGCGACCAAACACCATTCAACTGGGGTAAGTGGAAGTACTTTGAAGTCAACCCTTTAAGCTTTTGCTTCAAGAAAATAAACTATGCGAATCAAACAACTCCTACGCACTCACTTGTGAACGAAATCCAACTTTTCAGCCTCGTCTATAATTAATGTTTCGCTTATTTGCTAAGAACCTCACATAGTAAAGCATCCTAACAAATTGCCTTTCCGGTAAAGCCGCTTAATTTTTTTAACCACTTCCGAATCTCAGTTTGCACTTACAAGCGTTATGCCGCCATTACCACCCTCCATCGGGCTCAATTCAAGTCCGTCCACAAAATCCCGTTTAATTGCACTCGAAGCAAATTTCTCCGTGCTGCGCCCCAGAGGGCAGTAATCTCAACATGCTCATTTGTCTTCTCCCTTGCAATTTTGGTGGTAGTAAGGGCAGTATTTCTAGACCTTCTGTTATAATTGCCTTCGTTTTCTTCCAATTGTAAAGCAGGCCACTGGAGCGCAAGTTTAGTTCCGTTTTCGAGAGCGGCAATGAACGCGTGCATATGAGTTCGGCAACATCGCCTTTTGAAGAGTAAGGACTTAGATTTACTTCCTGCTGATGCACTAACCGCTTTCGCACATCCCTCACTCACATCTCAGAGACATGCCACTCATGGCGTCCCCAATTGGTGATCGTTAATAATAAAGGTGTCAATTTGCCTCATTATAAGAAAGACATTATAAGAAAAACAAGTCAAATTACCAGACAGATGGTCGTTGTGACATGCTATTCAAAAGGCATTGAGCATACCGAAAGGTTTCCGTTCAACTTGTTGCACAAATTTTCGCCCTCTAAGCCATTGTCAATTCGCGTGGAACAAAGTGGTTTGAAGCTATCCACCGCTTGTAGCATTAAATCAAGCAACTGTAAAGGATGTTCAATTAACACTGGATTTTATTCGACCTAGTCATTTTACAACAAATAATTCCATTTGCTACATCTTGTTTCACGTTGGAAGGAACTACTTCACAATCAAAGGTGAAGTTCACTAGGTAGATGGCTGCGCAGCGCTTATAACACGCCATGACATGACAATACGGTTCTCAAATTTTCTCAATCCTCTTCCCATGCTGATAAAAGCCAACGTTTTTTAACTTCAAGGAGAATACAGTGCTTAAAATATTCACTTCATTTAGTCATCATTTTAATAACTGCACTGCACTTTGGGCTTTTCAAGGATTCATTAAATGGATGAGATCTAACAGATTTCACTTTAATCGTTTTCACAAACTCTCCATTTACTTCGTTGCAGTGTGTATAACCGAGAATTTATAATTAAAAAACACACTTCACAGAATTTTAAATCTTCACTAAAAAGCTCTTGAGCTTTTACTATAACGTGCCATCAGGCAGAACGGCCTTAACTGATTACTGAATTTTAATATCCAAAAATTAATGGAAATAAGCAGAACAAAGCATGCACAGATACCGTTTCTTTGCTAGGAAACTGTTCAGTCCTGAGGAGTCAATTGACGTTTCGTCGGACTATCGCAAGCCGAAAGGGTACGTGACTGGATTGCACGTGTCTAATAAGCATCTCGTGATTTCATTATAAGACGCAGGTCAAAGGTCCAGCCCTTGAGATTTCAAAAGGTAATAAAGTAGGATCACAATCTTGCAAATGATTCCCAACCACTTTTGTGGTGTAATTTATGTGGTTCTGCAGCATATTATCCTAACTGAATCACAGATCGGCGTGCTAGGTCTGACTCCAAACCATGGACTCGCACTTGATTGGCTAGCACTTTAAAATTTGACCGTTTACATCAAGGAGTTAATGATGTAGATAGGAAACATTCCTTGCTTAATCGTTAACAGATGGTTCAGTGTGCGTGGGAGCAGGAGCCTCAATCGCAAACGGCCAAAATTGTGCTGCGTGCTTCCGTTCCACGATATGCCTTGATGCACAAAAATGAGTGACTGGATGGCAGTCAAATGTATTTTATTCAGAGTTAAAAATAAAAAAAGTTGCATGCTTGCTTATGTGTTTAAGAAGTAAGTATGTTGATTTTAATTTACTTAGTCCAACATCCCGTCTGTCAGCATCCTCGGACTCGTCCACTGATGCATTGCTTGTCACTTGTCCACCCAAGGCTGCTCTGCAACCGCATCACCACCATCACCATCAGTGGGTTTTGAGCTTACTGCTCCACAGATGCATTAGACTTAAAGATCCTTGACTAGGGTCACAAGGAGGCAACACAAATGACACCTACTCAAGAGAAGTTTATAGTTACTAGGATTTTGAACCTATTTAGCATTAGGTGATAACAACGGCGTCATTTCAATGCTCTTTATCAATTTACAGGCGATCACAGCCGATACATCTCGTTGCTGAAAGTAATCGCACTGCTTCCCGGGGTCAAACGGCTCAATTCACGTGAGTTTTGCGCCCTCACTTATCACTGCGCTCCATGTCAACTAGGCGGGTCGCAACCGACCCAAAGTGTACGATAATGGGGCACTGAAATGAGATCTCTACACCTCTAATCAAAACACAAACACTTAGGGAAAGTCATGTACAAGGCAAATATGCTGTATTATTTTAAAAAACTGATTATAAATGAGAATTGTTGCCTAAGGAGCACTTATCTATGGCGCTAGAACACTATTATTTGAATGCAAGCAAAGTTCATGGATTGTTATGAGCCAATAATCACTGGAAAGATTTTTTGAGTATTTGTTAAAGTGCGTATGAATTTTAACATTATCTAAACCATATACTTTTAAATAGAATCGTGATGAAACCCAGCGGTGTCGACGGAAAGAGACGTCCCTCCAGAGCTCGATCTTCCAGTTCGAGGTGAGACTAAGTCTAGTGGCACTGCAATTGCTGTTTTATTTGACTTAGTAATCTTAAGTTCTTTTATTTACTTGAAAAATTGTTTTAAACGCTATAATTCCACCACCTTTGAAGACACTAAGAACTGATTTTATTCAGAGTTTAGTGTGAGCTTCCGTAGTTTTATGCGCATATGCTCCAAGTTTCACCTCATAAGAGCAGAAGTAGGAAATTTTGAGAAGGAGACACGTTTTGGAGTATCTGTCTACAAGGTTCTTACCTTCACTTCATAGCAGTAGCCATAGCAGCAGCAGCAGCAGTAGTAGTAGCTCCACCAGCGGCAGGGGCCGTACGAGGAATGGGAGAGGCACAAGCAGTTCTAGGAGTTCAAGTAGCTCAAGCAGTTCCAGTAGTCCGAGCAGCTCGAGCAGTTCCTCTGCTGGACGTAAAATGGGTGCACAACAGAGTCCCGCAGCTCTCATCAGGATTGAGCCACTGATCTTCGAGACTATTCCCAAAAAGAAGTAAGTGTTGCAACGGTAGTATTTATACCTATTTTTCTGGCCAGCCTAACCAAATAGTAGGAGAACATTTCCGGGGACAGCGCAGTTAATGTACCGCATTGAATTACTACAAGTCTTAACACCTGCTGTCCCCTTTACTTAATGTTAAAATAGGGTCATGAAGAATGTTGCACGCAAAGGGAAAAATCCGACTGGAGGTCAAGGACATTGCTGCCATCAGCATCACTCCCATCACCATGACTTCAACCGACAGAAACAGTGAGTTGTCAAGTCCATCTTTCATATATTCAGGCAAAAGGAGCGCACAGCTTCTTCTCCTTCATCTAGAGAGATGCTCCCATCACCAAAAACCAATCTATTTTCATAAAACTTTTGATGAGACTTGCGAAATATATGCTTGTGTATCCTAATATATTATTTTCTGCTTAGTCAAACGTCCCCGATCGAGCAAATTGTGGTGGAAAACTGCGAACCCGAGCTCGAGACGTGTCCGCATGTGTGAGTGCAACTTTTCACTGACCTTTCGTTTGCTTATACCTTCATGCAACAAACTGATTAATATGAATTCACGAAAACCCTATTTATCTCTTTTTAACCAGCCGATGAGATGGAAAACTTATAGCTAGTTTTTTCTCGAAGATCAAGGAAAAATTGATAAAACACGATAGAAGAGGACATGAGTTTATGAAGATAAGTGAAATTGACAGCGCCATGGTTATTCATAGTGTATTTTGTACTCACTTTTAGAGAAAGCGGTAAAATCACAGATCCGTAAGTACTCCATTTACTCTTAAGCATACTTTGCACTTTCGAATTCAATGGATGATTTTATGCTTGTAATCAGACAAATCGCTTTCGCTACCTTTTAAAGAATCCTAATTTGTGTTTTATAGAAGTGCATAATTCCTCACCGACAAGTGAATACCTGCAACTAACAGTAATGAGATCAGTGGAGTAATGCGATTATGTTAACTTTTTAGGATCAACTGCCAATCCAGTGTTGTTCTTCGTCATGTGTGCATGAAGTGCCAGAGGAACTTAGACAAGGGAAAAGCTGTCGTGAGGCAAGTCCATATTGACTCCTTTTGCCTTCATTCCCTCTAGCATTTGATGCTACTAATATCGTTCTCTTATCTCGTGAGCGCTTTTATGATGCAATTTTATATCAAACGACTTTAATATCTTCTACATAATCATCTTATGCAACCAGTAAAAAACGGTGAGAATGGTTTTTTATTGCTTTCTATACATGCTGAAATAAGGTAATCTCCTAATACTCTACTTAAAAGGGAAACGGTAGCGAAAAAATCCCAAAAAACGATTATTTAACTGTAGGCGCAATTCTATTGGTGGAAATGTAACCCAGAAATGCAGGTCTCAAAGCAAGTAAGTGAATTTATGAATAATGAATTGATCATGGATGTGTTTATCCTATTTCGGTCCACTCCATTAACTCGGCTAGTGAATTGTGAGTAATTTCTCTTCTCTCAACGTTTGCTGTTTTGATTTGTAAAAGACGCAGGACACCTAGCACAGGACCTCCAGCCCAGCGCCCTCACAACCGCTCGCAGTCGAAAGCTCGACCGAGGAGAAGCAAGTCCCCGGCGTATGTTAATCTGTATTTGTTCCCTCTAGAGCAATAAGTTATGTAACGCACAACCCACGCTTTTCCATCTTCGCACATTAATCGCTGAAGCTCTCTAAAAATGATGCAAATTTCTCGTGAATTGATTGCTTAAAAGTGCAAGGTGATCTCGCCGGCTTTGTCACCTAAAACATCGTAATAACAAAATTTACATTTATTACTGCCAACTTTTTGGGTATATTACCTTTATTAAGCCTGTAGCAGGCGCACAGTAGAGGAGAGTTCACGTAAACGGTAGAATACATTGAGGATAAATCTTACACTGTGTGCCGGAATACGCACGCAAAACAGTTGCCCTTCGTTTAGAATGTTTTTTAAATCAATTTGCTTGACTTGACGATGCTTATCACTGGGTCAAATAACTTCTACCAACCTATTGTTATGTCAACGGGCGTGCTCTCCCTGGTAAGAAGCAAGAATGCCAAGTGATTCGCTTCGAATGGAAGTCTTTGGTTCTTAGCCCAATTTCCTACGCGCCTATACAAGTTCGATGAGCTATGGCATTGCAAGCTCCACATCGACTATGCATAGTACGAATGCACGATACCTTCTACTGAAAATATTTTGTCTCTCTCTACCTTTTAGGGCGGCCGCGATATATCATCGCCCAAAATACACTCAGAATGACACTTCTAGCAGTGAGGATGAACAAGTTCATCTAGGAGATGGCGAGATTTTCGCCAACCGGTAAGTTCTGTATCAGTACATTCGAGTTCAGTGTTTAGCATCACCCACATCTGAGGCAAATTTATTAATTCTCAATGTAACCCCTTTCTTGGTTCAAGACTTACGGGCATTACAACATTTTCGCCCACACTTACGTTCAACACGTTTCCAGAAAATGGGACCTTCGTTTTCCTAGTTAAAATGGTATTTAGGTAGAACGGTATTTTTTATTATACCCTCCAAGCCTTAAATGGTCTTATGTAAAAGTAGTTTTAGATGCCTTCTGTGTTTACGATTTTTAAATTTTTAATAGAGCCTTCATGAAATGCTACCAATTGCACCACAGAAGCAATCCGTGCAACATGAACAAGGCATGTTTCACCAGGAACTAACTTTAATGGAGCTCCAACACCTTGGTGTCCTAACTCAATCATTTTATTTTACAAAATGATGTGGTGGCCGTTCTTTTAAATGGTTCTAACTTAAATACTGTCGTTGTTATTGAATGCACATTTCGTCCCATTCAGGCGATGCCCGTGTTCACAGTGAGAAGTATTTCTGACCTTAGAAGAGGTGAGTTCATATTTAAGCATGAACCACTGCATCAGAATTTTGATCAAAGATGATTACTAGGCAAGGCTCAATTCTGCAAGTAGAACTAATAGCTCCCAACCTCAACCTCTACTGTGAGCCAGTAGAGGAGGAATAAAGATCTATGGGAAGTGTGAAAGTCTGTTAGGTACAAAATAAGTCAACCGCTTGGGCTCAGTCTGGCTGTATGTTTGTATAACAGGCGCAACTGTTCAAATGACTCATTTGGGTCAAAACTATACTAGGGTTGTAAACTGCACTTAGGGTGTTTTATTTAATGAATTGCGATTTGATTTCTAAGACTTCTACCCTAACCAATACTTTGACAAATGTCTTGGTTTTGTGTCCGCTTTCACTTTTTAACTCATCTTTATTCAAATATGTGTCCCTAAAAACGTTCTTTATCAATTTAGGACTCCATTGAGATGATCGAGATCAATAGATTAGTTGGCGAATTTCGTTCAGCAAATGGACGTTCTATTTTCCTTTGTTCCCACTTCCTTTGCGAACATTATTCCATTTGACCAAATGTTGCTATTCTTGTGCCTTAGAAATAGCTATTTCTTTCCTCCTATATTTGTTCTGGTTTTGAATGGCCTCCTACTTTTGGTTCTCGTACTTTCAATGCACCCCAAACAAAACGTTGGCCTCATGGGCGCATTTCGCGTAAATAGATGAAGGCTATGAATTGAATCATGATTATTTAAACGCGGCGTGCTAGGTCACGACTGCATGCGACAGAAGGCGATGGGCAAAAGCAGTGCCTGCTTTTAAAGATTGTGTGGTTTATAGAATAGCAGAGCAGTGTTTCAAGTATCGAATAATCGTAGGCGCGGAATATTGAATTAAATCCTTTTGATCTGTGAAAGCTAATAGTGGCATAAATCATAATAGTTTGCTTGGTTGTGGAATGTCACAGTCACCATTGTGCAAGCTTACTTCGAAATTCCAGTACGTACATGTTACTCATTTGGAAGATTGTCGCATCATAAGTCGCAAGGAAATTTGGAGAAATTTTTCACGCATAAGGAAGTCAATGACTTAAGGAGATCGTGGGCTTAAATTCACCAAAACTTTAAGTTCTTTGAACTCCTGATTTATGCTTTCTTCAAATTTAGTAATATTCACAATGGAACAACGCCGTAGTTGTATTGAACATTCTTTATGACATTACTTCTTTGAGAAAAGCAGGACAATTTCCGCCTTCCTCTTCAAAGGAATATTTTTCGAAATGCTCATTTTGCATAGTTAGAACCTGTAAAGCTAGCTTGTATCCCTTAAAATTGTCCCTGTAAATTCGGCTTTCCCTGATTGTCTTCCAGCGACTAAGCAACTTCCCGAGAGCGCCTACCTACCTAGTGAAATTTCTGCATAGAAAACACTTTTGATGCGGAAGTTTAAATCTTGCTACCGAATCGCACCATAGCAAAACGGATTATGCGCATTATACGCAAGAGAGCCGATGAGAATTATGTGGATGGATGAGATAGCACACAAAGGAATCGTTCGTTGCCTCTTGGAAACAAGAATTCACCACTTTTGGGGTATCTCTAAATGGTCCCCCAAACTTGGAGTGTCTCTGTCACGTCTGCCTCATTTGTAGCGCGAAATTGTGAGGGTGTTCTATGCGTTGATTAATAAAATTTGCGACCCACTTGTGCTGCTATAATAACCAATGTTGAAAAGAAACATTAGAAGCCGAAGTTTACAGCAAACAGGTATGATTTTCAATTTATACATTGAGGTCCCATGCAAATGACTCTGGGAATCCTATGCGCTAAATCGCCAAACAGGACCGAGAATTAGAAACCCATGACAATCGTTTTAATAAACATAGACCTATCGAATGTGGACCTACTAATATGACTGAAGCGATATCTTTGTCAGCAGTAGCACCGTTAATGAATCTGAGCTCATCCGAGGCAAACGTAAGCACAAAGTCTATGTCCCAGTTGAAAGTCATATAATGGTTATTATTGTGGGCGACAATGGGGCGCGGATGCGCGTAGCGCCACTCTAAACGACTAGACTGTCACTTTAGCAAAGGTCATTTTATAGTTTTATGTATTGTGGTACTTCAATGATCCTCTTGGTACCAATTATGCGTGAAATCGCTAGGCACAAACCGTATGCAACACATTTATCCTATAAACTTGATGAAATTTCTTAAATCCACCAGAAGACAAACACAAACTATTATCCACTGGTACGAAGTGGCAGGGTGATTTAATTAAGCCTTAATTTGTGCACGCAGTGCTGATAATTGCGGTTTGTCAATTTCTGGCTCGGAGTTGAAGTGTATGTGATGGGACAATTAAATTTACTCGTTTTCCATGATCGATTTTGTGGACAAAACCAACTCCTTTTTTCGATTCTTTGACACTGAAGTAGATAAGTTGGCTTGATATTTGGTTTGACTTCGACTCGCGTGTTCAAGTGTGTTTTGATATTTTTCAAGCCACCTCGTACCCATGAACCACAATGGGCTTCTGCGAAGTCGCGATAAGACAACAAGTGTGAAATATGTCTTCTATTAGCGTACAGAAGAAATCAGAAACTATTGTTATGCTCGATACACCGTAAATCCAATAAAGAAATTCCAATTTCGAATTTATAGAGCGGGAATAGTTCAGTCCACCATTCATTGCACAGCTACCTTCTTTTTGTGGGAAGGCCACTTTGCTCCTTCAGCCATCACAATGTAGTCGGGACTTGGAAGCTACCCATCAGTCAGGAACAATAGTCAGCGAACTCCAATCACACGCTCCCTTAATTTCAGTGTGTCTAACACTTCGACCTTTTCAATGAAGTGCACTGAAGTAAGAGAGCTTTAGTAGCGCTGTGCTGCTTAAGTCTGGAAAATGCCCAAAAAAGTTCACTTTTTGCATACCACTTGCTACTCGTAGACAAAACACCGTTGAAACCGTCTTAGAGGATCTAAAATGTAGCATTTACTCCCTTCCATCACACTGTTCTTATTTTACTGCAAAACCGCCACTTCTCTGGATTTATTTTAGTTAATGGAGATCTAGAGGAGAAGTCCGTTGCTCACACGCTTCTCATATCATAAAATATGCAGCTCCATAATGTCCGCTTTTGAGTTGACCAACGTTGACATCGCGCCAGTCATTGGTTGGTTTCCCGTAAAAGCTGAGATGGGAATGACTTTGGTGCCCTTCTGTAGTAAGTTCCCCAGCATCAGCGGTCCCCAGAAGATTCATTTTTGAATTTGCTAGAGAGTTCATTAACCGATAAAAAGCAGGACAGTTGTTCTTTTGACTGGGTCTTCTTGTTTTGCAAGCAAATTAGCACATTATTTTTTTCCGTAAGATGCAACAAACTACTTCGTCATGGAAGAAAATGCTAGGTTTCAACGCCCAGAGATGCTGAATAGCTGTCGATTTGACTGACAGACCATGCCACCACAACGAATGCACAAATCCTAAAGATTGATGATCCTGTATTGTTAAATGCAAAATTAAGTAAATAACAAACGGGATCACAGAAAATTCATCAAATTGCCAAATTCGAAAGTAATTTTAAACATACCTATGCCTGCATCCAGTTTTGCTAAGGTTATTCACTAGGCGAATAAATTTTAATTGTTGTAATTTGGTCAGCAACTAGTTTTGGCTAACTTATTTACGTGAAATAGAAATTGTCTTTTACTTCGCCAAAATAGATGAATGCATGGATATCCAAAAGCGGTCTGTGGTAGTCCCGAAAAGCGTATTTCATGTAAACTGTGGTACTTTAATGATGTTTCAACTCTGCAATGGATTACGCGAATGCTTAAGTTTCTCGTTTGGTAGCATGGCATCCAGAGCATGCCAGTGGCTTCGGATCTTCTGTGCGTCAGTAATACACCTTCCGCCATACTATTGTGCTTCCTCATAACATCAGCGACGAAAGACATTTCCATACAACGCCAACATATCTGTAGGCGTAAGCCTGGTGGTGACACCAACACAGGGTGCATTATAGTCAAAAAAGAGTTTTTCCGCTGAAATACCTTAAACTAAACCATAAAAATGGGTTAACTTATTGCTTAAAAAACTTCTCGTGGATTGTCTTCTTTTCAGCTTGGCTGTGGTGTCATAATGTTTAGCGTCTGCTCCAATACTTTGTTTCAGGGTTAACATTCAATTAAACCTCCAGGGATGGAGATGTCGGTAAAATAGCAAAAATAAAATCGACGCGTTGTAAGAGCGATGAGTTCCAAAACCTACAGAATTCGTTTTCTAAGTGATCTTGAAGCTAAGTGTTTCCATTATTGCTATAGGATTCATTGGAATCGGATGTTTTCAGAACGCTTATGTTTAAAAGCTTTCGGTATAATAATCCAAGACTTTGATAAGTCTGAGTGTACAACTAACAGTTAGCAGCTGATATGGAAAAGTTGAATTAGAGCTTGCTTGATCATTTTCTTTACAACTTATAGTTAACCTTAATTCAAAATCGCGCTGCTTTTACGGTTGGATTGGCTCTGGCAAATGAGTCCTGTTGAGCTCTACGTTTTGGCGCCTCCGAGCGGAATGGGATTTAGTTTTATTAGGCTTCGTGCCGACCCCTTAATTTTATATCCAAAAGCTTTTGATATTTCATACTCGTGCCCACGTGGACGGCATGATTGTGTCGGTGTATGCTTAGAGGAGCTGGATGTACAGCCACTCTGAATAGTTAACTAGCCTTTATTAATAAAACTAGACATGTAAAAATATGCTCTTCTTGACATTTTTACTCTTCCATCCAAATCACGAACTGTGGCAACAAATGAATAGCTAAAAAGTTTTTCTCTAAAATTGACCACTTTGGAATAATTTGATGGCATGCTTCCCTGCCTACCAATCAGAAGAGAGGGTTTCACAACAGCGCAGGGCTGAACATATTCTGTACCTAGACCTTTTGGTTTACACCGTCTCCGGCCTAATTAGGTTTGCATCACCGATGGCACAGAAGACTTTTTTCGAACCCCCAAAGGCGTTGTGTTTTGCGTTCACTTGCTAGTACTAAAGTTGAGAACGCCATCTTCACAATGATACAACCTTCGTTATTAAGACTGCAAGTGTATTTAACTTAGTCTCGGTGATCTATGCAGAATATGTATGACCCTCTCTAGATGTCAGCACCCCAAAAGTATGGTCGATGTTTGCCTAAATTTGGGTATCTTGAGGAAAGGCTTGACTACTGATGTTACGATTTGGAGCTCAACTGCAAATGTTTCGAAATATTTTCACATAGACTAATCGAGTCATCGTCAGTGCGGCATCCCAACATCTTATTGATGGTTCTTTTATCACCAGCTTTATTGTCAGCCGTCACGATGGAAAATTCCTTAAAGGAATATATCCTGACACAGGAAGTCATGATCACACTTTATTACTGCTGCGGTTGAAGCCATAAATGAATCAAAATTTTGCATTGTTAACGTTTGCCCTTCACTGGGGAAGGAATGTATTAGTGGCAACGTAAATACGCCTAACACCAAGCTGCACTACAGTGCCACTTGTTGTTAAGAATTTCGATGCGTAAATTCCACTAGCAGAAGTCGTACAAACATCGTTAAATAATTCGATGACCTGATTCACTTTCTTTGGAACACTACGAATTCGCTTTTTTGTGGTTTACTTCTGTGTGCATTTTAGATTTTCTTCCTCAGAAAAGTATCAGATTTACACCAAATGTGTCAGAGCTTGGTACATCCTGTGTTGTTATTTATGATAAAAACTGATGCTACGATGGGAAACAAGCGAGAATAGGACTTGTCTGTGGGGCGAAAAAAGTGCTGGGGGTAAGGAAGAATGTTATCATCCAAAAAAGTAACGTATTCTTGAACAATTGTTTCCATCCTAGTATAGCAGAGTGACACAAAGTAGGCTCGGTCCTAAATTCAGCCAACTTATTGCTAAAAGTCGACGAAATAACAGTACCCGCTTTAAATAATAACGCCTGGGCGGTCTGCATCATAAGGACTATTAAGCTTACCACAACTTAGGCATTCAACTTTTAGCATCTTGATTAGTTGGTCCACATTGCTGAACATTAAGTGATTAACGCCGAAGTACTCTCAGTTCATATTCGTAAATTTTATATGGAATGCAATGTAATCCTTTGTTTGTTCTGGCTGTCGGTCTCGGTTCCGGTCACTTGGGTGGCCAAATCGCCTTAGCCGAGTGGGATGGCCTCTGGGCCATACCAGTAGCCTTGTTCCCCTTGCTTGCTGAATATATATATATATATATATATTCTGCCCTAGTACCGTGCCTTCTTTTGCTCCCAAGGAAGTCTCAGGATGCTACATGCAAAGTGCAAGAAAGTCTTAAAAAATGAATATCTTTAGCATCACTAACGTTCTATCATCTGTGTATTCAACTTAAACGCTCAGTAAAACAGCTGAAAGCTAGTTCCTGCAGCATTTTCTGAAAAATTAATACGAATTAATTTAAAGTGTGCATTTTTACACGATTATTTTTGTGGTTTAATGGAGGGAGTTCCATGCATTTTTGAAAGTAATTAAACCCCCTTCATCTTTAATCAAAATGTTTCCTATACAGGACTTCACTTAAAATAGCATCGCAAACGAAATTTCATCGTATGGATTCTTCTACTACCCCATTGCAACATGGATTTGCGATCCCATTACCCACCTCCACGATGGCCCATCCTCAACATAGAACAACTTTATGCCTTGGACTTTGCAAAGCTGTAAGCGTAGGCTAGTTGCGTCAGACAGCAAGTGCATTGTAGAATAGACATAATTATTAATTTGGAGACAAAGAAACCTAGGGTTCGACAGTAAGCATGCAGGTGGACTTCCCACCGTAATGAGACGGAAAGTTGGGGACCAAAAAATGGGGTTTTGTGGGCAGAACCATGAACTGTGATACTCTGGAAATACTGCGTGTCATCCACTCCTGCCAATGTATCAGCAAAATCCACATTACTAGATTGAAACAGTGGAATTAATAGTAAGAAATAATAGAGTAGATTAACCATGTTTAAAAACAATCGGTGGAAGGAGATCACTGGCCGTAAAGAATGATAAGTTTATTGGAGCTTAGCGTCGCTAAAAGTCGCCATGCTAATTAAAAGAATAAAAAAGGCATAGGCGCTTTATCTGGGCAAATAATACCTGTTACTTTTTTGCGTAACAGTAGTAGGCGAGAATTCATCGTTGACCTCGAAAACCACACATGACAAACAACTGGCACTTTGCACAAGGAAAATCCTGACGAAATACTCTTCCTTAAGTGGAATGGCAATAGAAATTCGGGCGTTATTTTGCATTAAACCCTTCACTCTACCTTTCTGTTTGCGCAAATGGGATAAGCGCATCTTTTTTTGAATTAAGTGTAGCTTAAGCAACTAATTTGTGAATGATCAACTCCCTTCAGCTAGAATCATACCCGCGCATGACTTTGTTTTTAATTTCTATTCGTTTTTTGGCTATTAAAAGTCAATTCCGACTAATTTTATCCCAAATGTGCACGGAATGAGGAGTGGAATACCAATTGACAGCACAAAAAGCGAATTTTTTCCAAAACCACGCAAGCATGAGAAATTGGGACCATTCATTCCTTCTTATATTTTAATAATGTCAGCTATTCAAAACAAAACGGCATATCGCGCACGGTTTGTATATTCCGCTAGATGGGGAATAAGAGAATTCGCCTCACAGAAAAGTTAGCACACAATAGATCTTTGTCCATTAAATATAAACATATATGCTAAACCAGTTTCAAAATAAGGTAATACGGATTTCATTGAGTTCGCAATATCTGCTAGGGGACTGAATCTACCTCCTAGAGCTATCATGTTCTACCATTCACATATCTTGATATATCATAGTGCTCTAGCGTCTCCGACATTTCAGCAAACTGCAAAGCCAATTTCAGACCGCATTCCATCCTCCACGTCAAGTTTCTCGGACAATACAATTCTAACTAGTTTGAAGTTCAGAGCAATAGAGAAGTCTGTTTTTGGCCTCTTCGACGTGCTGTGTAAACAATTTCAAAGAGAGTGAGAAATGGAGTGGATGATGCATCAACAGCAAAATAAGAGAATGCCATTCTTCCACCTTTCAAATGTTTATTCCTTCACTAAGTGTGGAAAGTCATGCTAACACTTTGGAACTCGTGCGCTTGGCAATTGAGGATCGGAATGTGGTAAATAGTCTTTCATTTGGGAATTCAACAACACCCGAAATCACAGACAGGTGAAATTTACGCGCCAGTATGCTCTCAGATGCCTTTTTATTTGGATAGCTGGTCTCATCTCTGTTCCAGTGGGTGTCCAAGTTGCATGATTTGTTGTCCATTGTTACTACCATAAATTATTTTGCTTGGTTTTACTGATTTAATCTGGCAAGTAAATTGGCGGCAATGCGGGCCTATGGAAAGTCACCAGCCCGTTCCAACCAATCGACAATTCGCAATTTGGCAGCCAATGTCTTCTTCCCGCGGTTGGACAAAAGTGCACAAAACAAACACTTCCAATGCCGCAAATTCGAAAGTAGGCAGGCATTTTAGGTGCTTTATTTGATATTCATAATTTCAATTGCCTTTTTTGTCCTGTGAACTCGGTGATGGGCATAATTTTTGATCGTGACTGTTTGTCAATTTCAACCTAAAGTACTCGATTTAATGCTTTAATATCCCTAGCCAACGGAAAGGGTTGTGAACACGAAATCGTGTAGTTATTACTTAGGTTAAATAATTTTAGCAGAAGTATAAATCTTATGATGAAATGGTAGCACTTTATTGTACTTTACTTCGCAGACAATTTTCCCTTCAATTACGATAGGTTTGATGTTCACAACCATTGCATGAAACTAAGAAAGTGCTTTATCTTCATGCCTTTCAACTTATACAGCCCAACGAAGTTCGAAATTATCATGCTCAAATAGATAACCGTACTCCTTTGCAATAGCTACACTGAATGCTGAAGCCCTCTGGTTGTCTGTCGTTTATTTTTTTGGCCTGTACGGCAGCCGGCCTCGTAGACTATCGAAACAGCGTCAAAATTCGAATTTGGAATGAAACAGCGGGTGCAGGAGCCACAATAAAGAGGTCAACAAGGTCCAGTCGTAAGTAAACATGATTTCTACATTCATTTTACATAAAAGCTTCAAAAGCTTTGTGTGTATCTTGATTGAACGCAAGGTGGCAACTAGCATAAAAGTCTCATTCAACCATGAACGCAGTGTTATTGGTAAACGCCCTCTATATAAGCAAGGACTTTTGAGATTTTACCATCAAGACAATAGTAGTTTCCATTCTGTAGCAAAATCTTACTTAAGCCAGGCCGAGAGCTGTCAAAGTGGCTGAACCGGAAGGCTTATGATAATTGCTGAGCTATTTCGGTTGACATGGAATTGTCTGGTGTTTATCTCGCAAATGAAGAGAGCATCGCGCACTCAACGTCCTTCTGGCTTTTTAGAAAATCTTAAGCATAAGCATGTAATCACTTGTGACCAAAGGAATGTTTCCTTTGAAAATCAGCATGAAATCAGCTAATGCGCCTCTATATGCTAAGAATTCAGTACTCATTGCTCTCGTGGTTATTGGAGAAGAATACAATGATGAGGTTCCATTATTTCTACTAACTTTATTTTCAAACTCTAAATCGCGAAATAGTGGTTTAAATGTAAATGTGCGGATGCAATTAATATACTCACTCAAGAATGCGAAATGTCTGAAAAGTTGTGATTAGTAACTTCTGGTATCTGCGTACAGAGCTATGGCTGTGTGTAGGAAGAATCCCGCTTTGATGCATCATTTTCGAATGGGTTTCAGTTTGAAAATGGAATTGAGTATGCAACGAAATATGCGCCTGCATAACTGCACAAGTTCCGAAGCAACGAGCGAGAGGTCGAAATGCACATTAATATTTCAAATCTGAGCGCATATTTGAAATTGGTTTTACTGGAACCGCGAGAGCAACTTTTTGTCTTTGGCCAGAGGTGTTACTTGCGGCGAATTAATTCCATTTTTGGGGTGTTGTTTCAACACATCCAGTTCATGAAATTCCAAATTTTTCATTGTTGCACATGTCCAGTAAAGCAGTTACCGAGCCGCAATGTGTTACTTCAATGATTGATTGCATCAGGCAATTTGGAATTGTTGGCATTAGGAATTTAATATACATTGCATGTAAGATGCTTAATGTTTTACAAAATTAGAAAAAAGGCATTTCTGCTCAAACGAGGCTTTTGTGCCTGCCCTGAGCGTGCTGTTCAAGTCCGGCTTCGGCACCTTTCAGGCCATCACAGAAAGTGCTCAAATTAACGAGTTGAATTGGACCTTTCCTATGTGAATAATGCTTCAATTTGATTAAATTTGTCCATTGAGTTTTTATTTGCTCTATTAATTTTAAAAGAGGTTCATTTTTAATTATTAAAAAGCGTGACACTGACTATGTAAATTGAAACAAATGAAAGAATCATTGTACGGAATAATTAAGACTGTATGACTGCCTCAGGAATTAATTATTGCCACCGAAAAGCAAGAGCAATGCAGATGCTCTCTGAGTGATATCCATTTCAAAATCTCTCAATTTTTTAAGTTTCTACTTCGTAAAATTGAGAGTGAGACAACAATTTCACAAGCAAAATACCTAGAGCATTCAGCATTCATTTTAGCATTTATTGTTCTGGATTTGAGTTAAAATACATAAGATTTAAGTTTACTCATGACACAGTTGTTTTTTTGATCCCAAAAGTCACTAAGCATAACGAAAATGCCGTGGAAGCGTTAGCTTCGAGTTGCATTACTTTGGCTCTCATTATTTGGTAGCGCAGACTCAAAGGCGTGAATCGTATTTCTGACTTGGCAAGTTCCTTTGCGAAAGCAAAAGCACCTTGTTTGTTGGAAAGCAAACAAGCAATGCCGTCAGTCGCCATATACATATCACCCCACTTTGTCCCGCTGAAAACGCATGAATTCAGTGGCTCACGTTTTTGGTTCTTTCGTCACGACCGAGTCGAGTGTTGATGCCATGCAATGTATTGCAACGCAATATGATGTGGTGCGGCCAACACTATGCGATGCATACTTTCCTGACGCATTCGGTTAAATGCCCCTTCCGAATTGAGCAGGTAGCACCTTGAACCATTGCGCGTAAATTTTGCACAGTCTAACGTGCGTGCTACCTAAACTGGTATTTTTTTTTGTTTAATTCCTTCCGATTGCACTGTTGTGTGATGCATATTGCATGTGTTGCGCATTTTTATGCAAAATTTGCCGATTCTTTGTTTTCTCTTGGCAATGTAAGTAAATTTGATTACAACGAGGTGAATGAAACAGCCGAGCTTTTGCGTTCCTTTTATAAATGCATTTACTTTGGATAGATAAATGTAACAACCTGAATTAATCTCTGTGCACAACGAAGTACTGAAGCAATTTTGGGCATATTTTAAGAAAGTCGCCTGAAGAAGGCGAGGGACAAAGGGATTTCAAAGTTTTTATTGTGTCTAAGCTAATACAGTAAGGGTTAAAAAAATGGAAACAATTGGTTACTGATATGCCGCAGTGAAACTGCTTTCTTGACAATAAGGTACCACAGTAAGGAACGCACCTTAGTGTCCGCTGGTGTAGGATTCCTCTATGCAACCCGGACCTTTAAAGTAAACGGAGGATGATGTGAAATGCCACCAGGAACTCCGCAGCCCATCCCGTGGTGTTGAATGGGGAATGAAACGTCAGAGAGTCATGCTGAAAGGCTAAAAGAGACCCAGTTACTCTTGGCTCGTTTTGAGCCGCCATGACGATAAATCTGCATGCTGCAAAAACAAAATGATTTGCTGTGTCTTGAGGTGTGGTGTCAAATTAAGCGGTTTTCGCATAACACACGAATGAACAGAACAGTATGGCGTAGGTGACAGGAGGTCTAAAATCTTAACCAATTGCTGCCGGGGCTTACCCCTTAAAATGTGGAAATTCAAAACTAAAATTTAGGTCCAGCCAACTCAATGCAAGGGCATTCATTACCTTTGCTATGCAGTGAAATACGGAGAATAAACCATTGCTATGATTTGGCTTTTACCTAAGTTAGAACCTCGTGCATTCCAGTGAGAATCAATCCCTCCTCGTAGTTTCATTGTTGAAGGTGGAATCTCTTATTGTAAATTCGCTAGCAAAGCAGAAATTTTAGGCTAGTTTATTTGAAAAGTTGGCGCAAAAGCGTTCATTCTACCCAAGCTATAGCAGTGGAGATCAAAAAAGCGCGTTGGGAAAGAATTTCAACTGCTACTGGAAAATTTGTTTTAAGTTAGGAGACTCCGTTATTTTCTATTATTTTAATGCGGACTTTTTATATCCCATAGCTTTACATGAAGACAGGTACCTTTACTTTGGAGAATTTGAAACGGCTGGTTTTACTTTAAGCGAACAAATTCGTGAAAGCGGGAAACGTCCTTCGACGGCAAAGCCGCTGAATGTTTATGCTTTTTTATCCTATGTAAAGCGTTAAATTCGAACCGAAACACTCTATTTCACTTTTCGAGTGTACACATTTAACACACTTGGAAACCACTTTCCCAAAGGACAACTTCCTTGACTTTTATAGTTAATGTAGGGAGATGTCTAAATAATTCTCTGATGTTAGTCAACAACTACCGTTACATTTTAGCGGATGGAAGTAACTCACCCACGGAAATTGTGTGTGAAGCGCCAGGACGAGGGACAAGTGAATTTGCCGACTGTCCCAAGCGCACTTGTCGTGCGAACGTCGATTGTTGGGTTGCCTACGGCAAACCCCAACAGTGTGTTTGCGATCCACATTTTTGTGGTCTAGTTTGCCTTCCAGGTGATTTTGTTTTTTGATGTGTTTTTAATGCAGCGTCAAAGAGGACCAACTAGCCGAATCGCATGCCTATATCTACAAATGGGATGTATAGCTCTTTAAAGAGGAGTTAACGAGTGATATAAAATGCGCTCTTTACTTTCAGAATGTTACAAATCGCCTTTTATATGTATGGACTTAGTAAAATTACTTGAATTCCCTTTTAGATGGGATATTTTAGACACTGCGCTTTGCGAAATCACTTCGAATTTTCTCTGTCAGTCAATCATAATCTCCAGTTAATTCGCAAAAGTTAATTAATCCCTGACATTCTTCAGACGCAAGCCTAATAACAACATCTGTAGTTGATATCTAGCAAACAACGCCAATTATGCAGAAATCTCATGTGTTTTGCAATAAAGATGGTAAATACTCTCGCCCCTTCCTATCCATCCAAAATAAATTCCTTCCATTTAAACACTAGTTGGATCTCAGTGTTCCATCCCAAACAAGCCTGAAAATGGGAATGTTTTCCTCCGAGACAAAAGAGTTGGAGCTACGGCCGACTACACATGTGATGCTGGCTTCACGGTTATGGGCCCTCGAAAGCGCCACTGTCTGGCCACACTGAAGTGGTCTGGCCCGGAACCTGTTTGCACAAATCAAACCGACTGTGAGTTTATCTAGCCTTTTCGTGTGGTAGTAAGGAATTAATTTTGTCCTAAAGCCAATCTGGGAACAAAATTCTTTAGTTAAAACACTTGTATGTTCGCAGTATAGTCATGGATACCATTTCTTATTTCTATTATCTATGCATAGCTTTGTCTGCACCCATTACCCAAAATGAATACGCATAAAAATTCAAGATTTTTTTTCTCCCGAAACCCCAAGGAGGGGTTAAAGTGTGCTTACGATAATGTGTTCACTTGAAATTTGATATCCAAAATATGTTATGACCATTTTTGTGAAGCGCTCACTTTGCATGAAACATTGAATCGTCGTCTTGGCGGGCAATATTTTGATCTTATCAGTGGGTTACATCTTCCTTTTGACTAAAACGCCCAAGAAAGTGAGCCACTTGTGCTTTTTTGCCTGTTTCGTGTCAATTCGGAATATCTGGTCTGTTAGATTGATAAGATGTGCTTGCATAACCATAAGTCAAAGTAACCAAACGAAATTTCAAATATTTCCTACTGAGCCACCCCATCTCTGACGCAATTAATCGGGATGTATGCAAACTCGACGGATTTCACAATCAATATTAGTGAAAAAGCAACTTTGAATGTTTTCTTTAACGAGAGTGTGAAGTTGAGTTTGGCTGAAATTAAAATTCTGTAGACTCATTACACCTGGGTTGTCTTCTGCACTTATTGGTAGGCGATTTCTCGTTGAGTCAGAAAATAAACGGGTAAGACAAGCTTTCCATTAAATACAAAATTCGACCATCCTTCTTGTGTCACTGAGCAGCCTGAATTTTTGGGGTTCGATGCTTTTTTTGGTTTTTGTAGTAGTTGATAGTTTGAAATCAGCAAAACCGAAATCCTCACTGCATTCACCAGTGATATTGCAAATGATCAAGCTACTATCCAATACGTCAAGGCCACGTTTCATAATAACCCTCAAGACATCACCAAATTTAGTTCTCTTGAATGAAAAATAGCAAGTGTAGAACACTATGGTTCGATGATTTGTCAGTTTAGCCAACGTGAAGATGTAATCACTTTATGATAGCTTGCATAGTTTTTCGTCATTTACCTTCACATTTCATTCAGTGCGATTTGGGACGAGTGTTAGCGTTTTTTACGCACTGAACTGCAACACAAAAATCTATGACCCATAGACTTTCCTGATTATTCGAAAGCTTAAATATGTCTGCGGTAATTAAGCATGTCAGGGAGTTCTTAGCAGGAAATGTGGAAATGTCTAAGCTGTTAAGCCACCGACTTCTCTAACGGCTTTACATTTGAATAATCCAAAACTAGCATCTTTTCTACATTGGTTTTAAAATTAAAGCGGCTTCAATGCTATGCAATCCTCCTTTCTCAATAATTACATTACCGGGAACTAGTAGTAGACAAGTGACGTTTCGAATCAAGCAAATATGCGCAATGAAGCCTTCACGGACTGGTTATTGTCAACCTAATGGAATCTAATCTATTCACAGTTCAATCACTGCACTAAGAAATTCTACCTCTACTTTCTTGATGAACACTTTTACAGGGTGAGATTTACATACGGCATTGAAATGCCTTGCTTCACATCTTGTGTGTTGTCTACTGCTCGTAATTCTATAGCAAAAACACCTTTCCAAGTGGTTATCTTTTTTTGGAACAAAGTAGATGATCAGTGAGTCGAAGGTTAGCCCCTTAATTTTAGTGGAAAGTCAAGCATTTTTCTCTGGTCCCTCAGAAACCGGTTTACGCTTCCTTATTAAACAAGAGGTAAATAATTTACGTGGATTCTGCCATAAAAACAGAAAAAGGATATCGAAGGGGCTTTCACTACTCGATGTACAAAGTGATTTATGTACGCAGTAAGAAGGACACTTTCATGCCCAGTGTATTCCTTATGCGTCTTTTTTACTTTTTGCATTTCTCTAAAAACGTAGCCTGACTGTGTTCTACCATTTGCAAATTTGACCACAAATTACATCAACATTCATAGTTTTTTTTGGAGTGTTTACAAATTTTAGGCTTTTTCCGTTCAGCTGGTCAACCATAATCTGTGAACTACCCCAATCGCAAAGCCGTAAGCTTGTGATTTCAAAGACAAAAAGGCTTCCAAATCACGAATTCACTCTTAAACTGCTACCCATTTTGGCGAATGGACAATTGACATCCAAATTCGTGCACCGGAATGTCCTGACAGTGTGCATTTAAAATAATTTTCGTATTCAGACTGCTTTTCACCGCCATACATGCAAAACGCAATGGTCATAGAGGGGCACTGGCTGGAGGACAAAGTTTCAAAGGACAGGACTGATTATCGAAGCGGCGAGTCAATTACGATGACCTGTCGACCTGGGTTTGTGGACGCTAAGCGCAAATACACCACCGTCGTGTGTGTCGGTAATCAATGGAAGTATGAAAAGTTGGATTGTCACAGTAGGTCT
Organism: Taenia hydatigena; assembly: GCA_036345935.2. Lineage (NCBI taxonomy): Eukaryota > Metazoa > Platyhelminthes > Cestoda > Cyclophyllidea > Taeniidae > Taenia > Taenia hydatigena. Next base: position 7,242,615 of record JADWOT020000009.1, read on the forward strand.
TTGGTGTGTTAAAGGTTTATTTTGACATTTTCTTTATCACTAGCCTACCTCTTTAAAGTTAAAATATCCTTTTTTAGCAAAAATATTAACATCACACATTTTGTTCACAATGTACTCAAAAGTAGAGGTTTTTGGTAATTTTTTCCACAGAGCATGACAACTTTCGATTAAACGCTTTTTATTTCTGGTTTACTGGTGTCAAGCTGTGCGGCTGCATTAAACTAAGTTGTTATTTATTTGAGGGATATCCTGTCCGGAAATAGTTGGGCCAGAGAATGGACGAACTCTGTACACTTCGGATATGCGCTACCAGGGAACAGCAGTGCAATTCTGCAACGATGGATACACAATTCACTGCCCTGATGATACTGTTAACACAGAACCCACATCATCTAAGAGTAGGTTTTTTGTCAGTTCTTCAGTCCTACTTGCATCTGGCCTGTTTGAACTATAGAGCGCCAAAATTCATTAGGTTAGAATGGTGAATTTTACTGAACACATTGGCAGCCTTTTGATTGACTTCATTTCTTCCTCAACTTAGCAATTCCCTTGTTATTCGTCAATTAATTATCCGCTTGAGGTTAAATAAAAACACCTCACTAAATATGGTCTACGCTCTTTACTAATCATGCATATTTATTTATCTTTCACAACTAAGACAAATTAGGATGTGTGATGAAGATAATATTCTTAATAACGCACTGTAGCACTTAACTACTGCAGTTAAGAGCCTTCATTGTTATCTCAGGTTGTAGTCGGGTGTGTCAGGCTGACGGAACCTGGTCGGGGAAGTCCGCGGAATGCATAGGTATGCGCATCGTTATTAATGGTATTTTGCCCGCCACCAGCAAAACTCGACAGGCTAATGTCCCTCCTTTAAGAATCACAGAAGCCCCTATTTTGTCCTTGCTTATGAGGTTCAGATAATGGTAAGTGCGCTGCTGTAGTTGTTTCTAAGGCGCTTTTATCATCCCAGTGGTGAATGTCATTATTAATAAAAATTAATCCGGATTGTTTTCCATTAACAGTAATGGGAAGTCATTCTAAGATTGTAAAAACAAGTATTAAGAAAAAATGTGGTCTAGGGCTTTGTCTTCCCTATTGCACTGCTTTTCAAATGTTTGTGTCAAAGAAGGCAACCCGGAAATATTTTTAATTAGACCTTGTAGTCATCATTTTCTAAGGCAACATACAATTTTCCCGGTTATTCCTTTAAGAACTAAATATCAGACTTTCCAGCATTTGCTTTGTTAAAGCATTTGTTTCGCTCCTCTCCTTGGACTGCGTGTGAAAATGCTGTGGCAACATACCACTGTGCATGAAACAGGGTTGACTCCGCCCAACCACTATATGTAAATAGTTTCTGGTGTATGATTTATGCGTTAACACAGTTCAGAGTTGAAATTCAATCCTAAAATATGTCTAGCCTATCACGTTTTTTCTAAATAAACGGATTTTTTAATTTTATAGCAGCGTAAATCTCTAACGCATTCGTTCATGCTTATTTTTTCCTTATAAGAAAATATCCCTTGTATGTCAAAATGCTTTAGTTTCATGGCAGGAACTGTTCGAAAGAGGTCAGTGTCTTTTAGTGGAACTTCGAATAATGGGATTGTTTGACATGCCTTAATTAAAAGCATCTGACTGTTTTGCCCTCAATAGAAACAGGAAGTGCTAATAGGTCAGTGTCGTTGAAATTTTTGTGATTCAAGGTATTTTAGGTGCCATTTCGAAGCCCAATTTCGTGCAGTGGGTGACATCAACAACTACGTTCAGTGTTTTAGCAAAACCGTAGATCCCCTCTTTGCGCAGATATGGACAGTTTCTCTAACAGTTATACCCTAATGAGGTGGCATTAGTCATTAAGCTTTCTTTCTTGCCATCTGTCTTGTAGCGGTCACTTGTCCCAAGCTACAACAGCCTGAAAATGGATTCATCTCAGGATACCAGACAAGTGTGAATAGCGTTGTTGCTTTTGAGTGTGCTGAGGGCTTTGAGCTAAAAGGTTCCAGTTTCCGAAAATGTCAACTTAATGGCGAATGGGATGGTGAACCCGCACAATGCCAAGGTGTGTGGCGACTCTACAAAGTTGTTTTACTCCTTTTCAATCCTTTTAGTGACACAAATGTTGATACTGTTTTTTGGTTTAATCTTCTCCCATTGCCTGATTGCTGTGCTCTCTGAAAATTTGCTTATTTGGTTAGTATATTTAGTTTTGAGGAATTCACTAACTCGACGATCAAGCACAATAAGTAAATTATGTTGGTACCGTGAGCTAGCAGGTCACTGGTATAGTAATTCAATGATTTGCAACACCGAAAATCATAATAGGAATTAAATTCTTGTTGATAAAATTGCTAGTTGGATTAATTTGTTATGCACTGCATTCTGACAGCGCAAAAATGGTCAACATCACTTTGATTTTTGGCTTGAATTGACGTGACATTTGCAGTCTCGCTCCAACTTCCAGACGACATTCACATAGGTTTTTTAAACGTTTCCGTATCAAAGCACATATTTATGTTTGTTCTCTGGAAAAAAATGCTGTTATAAGGAAAAACAATTTGTACAGAGTATCGCCATTCGTTTGGATTAGGCAAATTTAGGGCTCAAAATGATACGTTAACTGTCTCAAAGTAGTAAGTGGTTTACAGTCGTACCCATCCAAAAAGCCTTAAAATAATCAGAGCTTTCATGCACACATTGTTAGCACACATAGTAGCATCTACTAGCCGCTTGCTCCTGCCAAATCAGTCTATTTTATTCAGTAAGTTTTCCCTCAACTATGAGATAGCTAAATCCTCAAAACCAGAATTCATAATCAATTTACGGCTCGGACACAGTCGCTTGGTACCACCATCGAAACACTTGCTACTTTCAAATGGAAAACAATAACACTTTAGAGAGAGGATGATGTGCATTATTTAGAGCCGTAGGAGTAAACATAAATTGCAGATTTCCAACTGAATGAAAATAGAGTAAGTCGGGTCTTCATACTTTAATATTCATTTTGGAGGTGGGTTTATTTGTAGATAGGTAAAATCTTTTTGTTTTGGTAGTTAGAGACTGCATCCTTCTACTTGAGATGCAACTTAATCTTTGGGAATCTGAAGCGTATCAAAATAAGGTTTGCGTGCGTTGTATCAATACTCGACTTTGCTTGCTGCTCAAGTAGTTTATAGCTTAACAAAGCCTTTCGTACAACGAGCTCGCTTTTATCTTTGTTATATCCCGTCTCAAGTGCTTCTGACTCTCGTCTCATAAGAAACCAGGTTCGAGGAAAAGGGTTTAAGTGCCTTTTTATTTTCTACGTTCCCCAAAATACTTGGCAAATTGATTGGAGAAACTCTCCAATCATGGCTTTATCTTTCCCCGCTGACATTTATTTTCGTTTGCTCTCCTTTCCTTAATTTACGACACAGAACAAATTGACACATAATAAATTTTGCTTCTGAAATAACTTGACATACCGTTTTTTTTGATATGTCAAACAGTCGGAAGCAGTGCCCTACTCCAGGTAGCGTTATCAACTCATAGAGGGTTGTTGTAATCAAAGGGATTAAACTCCACTTCAAGGCACCAAATGCTATAACGTATTGGTCGTCATACTTCTACCGAGTTTTACTGATGTTCATCTTCATTACAGCCTGTTATGTTAATTTGACAAAGTTTTTCCTAAAATTTAGTCCGAGATTGTGGTCCCCCTCCAGAGATCTCTAATGCAGTCGTTAAGTTTTCATCGACTTCATACGGTAGCAAAGCATACTTTAGGTACGTTTATTTGGGTCGCTGTGTTTATGCCCATGGTCTTTTTGTAAAGCACCACACCCGAGTTGTTAACTCTTCCGATTAATTGCCTCTACGACAGCTTACAACTGCTAAACTGGCAATTTTATGAATATATTCATAGTCAGAGCTTTTAAACTTATCGTGCTATAGAACCGCCTTGAGCAAATTACTGAAATGAATGAAATGCTTTCGATGTGCGTTCACTTTGCTCTCTTTAAATGCCTTCTTCGTCCGGTCTACAAATAGATTAAAAATTCAACCATCTAGCTCAATACCAGTAAGAGGTTGTTGTCATTAATGTTTATCATTGTTGTATTAAAATGCAACAATAATAAAGTCCTTTTAGAATTCATACTTTGCTACTAGATACGACTTTAACCCTTTCATTAATTTCCTCCAATTTTTCTTATATGGCATTTGGAGAATTGTCAAAATAAATAAGGATGGTTGGATGTGTTTGCTCCAGCTTATGGGTTCCTGCATTTATGTTGCAGAATTTTTACACCCCGCCTTTTATAAACACTCACTTGCAATTTGCTCTCCACCCTTTCTTGCAGTTGCGAGGCAGGCACAAAGTCTTCCGTATCGACCTCAGAGCTGATCTGTGGACGAATAGGCAATAAAACATCGTGGCTTCCCTTTCCCCATCCCGCCTGCTACAAGCATTGTAGTGTGCCTAGCATAGTCAGCGCCAACATTTCCTTATTGAATGCAGATGGGAAACCGTATGGAGACAACGTTGTTAAGGCAACGCTACTTGAACACGGTGTAACCATTGCAGTTTCTTGTTACTCGGGTTTCAGTCTCTCCAAAGGAAAGCTCAGACTCAACCAGGGTGCCTTTACAACCATGACCTGCGAAAATGGAAAGTGGAGCTGCGATGTTGAATGCCAACCGGGTGAGCCGGGATAAATTACAATTTTACTGTGGAGGGTGACGTGGCTCATAGGAGCTGTTGAAGGGCGCGTTCGCAATGCGATTTTCTAGAACTTTTCATTAACACACAGTATTCACTGTTCGCGAAGCTGTCCAGACACCGAGATGTTGTCACTTTGCTCCCAAATTAGGAGAACTTGTAAAACACGGGGAAACACTGGGGGTCCTTTCTAAGCCATCAGCAAAAGAGGCGCTTAAGTTTTATAGCAGTCAAATGTAAACATGCGCAGTATATGACCTCACGTATTCTAGTTACTTGTTGCCGCTAAAAGGCTATGAACAACTGCCTGTCTGTCTGTTATAAAAACCTGCTGCTGGTAAAGTTCAATGTGCCCATTTCAAGCAGCTTCCAATAATAATTGGAGCGCAAACCATCCTCTTTGTAAGGCCCTTCAAATTGTACGTGAATGCTTCGCTTCGCAGTAATAATGCTTTTGATTGATACAATGTGTAGTCTTGTCTGCAAATATATATTCTGTCATGGAATTTCATGAACTACACATTTGTGGGCCTGTCAGTGCATTTTTACCGCAATGTAACCAACAATGAATGGGTTTAAAAAATGGAAACATTTGTATTTTATCATCGTAGATTGCATCTCTTTTGATGGTTTAATTGCATTTTTTGTATTTTACTTTTCTACTTCTATTGGATCACTACCAGTACCATGCTAAAATCCAGTTTTTAAGCCACTACATAAAAACGAGCGCAATCACCAAAAGCTCGCAGCCCTTTTGTTGAAAAAAGAAGCAAATTTTGGGATTTGGAGTTTTTGGAGAGCAATCTTTTAATGGTTTTGGTCACTAAATCGTGTAGGGAAATGGCAGTGCTACTTATGTTTAGTCACAAACGTTTCACTTTGTGTCCCAAGTACGAGCACTTTAATAGTGCCAATATGATAATTATAGGATATTACCACGGAAAGGAAAAAGTATGAAAGCCGATCGAAAGTACGCTTGAGTTAAATGGACTTACGCGTCTTAAGCTATAATCCTTGTTACGAGATTCTCAGTAGTAGCTCGCATGCCATCAATTTCAGCTCGATGCACGACTCGGCCACCAAACATTCCCAACGCACTGGCCCGCTTTTACGGACTGCACCATGGCTCAGTGGTGCGGTACCAGTGCTTTCCGGGATACGAGCTTGACACTAACCGGACGGAGGCCGCATTACGAAAGACTGCCAGTGCCGGCGGGCTCGCTAACACGTGGCCTCTCGCACACGATCGCTACAGTGTCAAGTGCGAGTATGGTGTCTGGAAAGGGGAGCTGCCCACGTGCGTCCAAGGTATGCCTCGCAGTTTCCCGAGGTTGCAAAAGTTAATTTGATGTGAACTAGAAAGACGGTGGACCACAATTATTATTTGATGTATCTGATTCGTCAAACATTGAATGAAGCGAACACTTAGCTCATAATAGCTATTTCTTTCCCAGTATCAACGTGGGAACAATCATAGTGGGTTCGAATTACACTATTTTTCTGCTTTTAGACCTTTAGGCTAAGAGGAATGTATCGAGTTCTACTTAAAAATGATGTCCCAGGATATTGTAATCGTAGCATTTTTTGTTGAACGAAAAGGGTTTGTCTTCTTCATTTTTCAACTTTACCAACGACCGCCTCAGTATTGAAATGAACAAACATATTACCATATTACTTTGGTCCTGTAATGTTTCGCAGTAGTTAATCGCAAAAGCATGACTTCTAATTTTGGGATCAAGAGACAACAATCCCATCAATTTAACACCTCAATCATCCAAGTGGAAGCTTTCAGTGGTCCTTCGCCACAAAATCACAGCAATGTGGTGCTGTTTAGTCTCATAAAGTTTTGAAATAATCGCAATTTCTACTTCTTGACAAAAAATCCATGAGTCTCACGTGCTATCCTTTGCGGCAATACTTGAGAATAATTATGACGAAGACAATGTGTATTACAGTTGTCAAATGTGCATAATAAGGATCTAGAGGAACACTCAGTTGAAAGTAGATTTATCAAACCGTGACCTAATACTCGCCTATCATAATAATGCTGCGGCCTTAGTGAAGACAAGTTCTTTCAATCTTGCAGTGCGTTGTAGCCGGCCCCCCGTCCCAGAAGGGATGGAGATATACCTGGTTGGCGCCAGGGGCCGATGGCCTTTCGACAGCAAACAGATCCTTCCCACTCACGGAGCCGTCGTGGAGTACAGCTGTCTCGAAGACGACCACCGGATAGAGGGACCCAAGTACACTTTCTGCATCGATGGGGACTGGAGCCCCGAAGAAACACCAATCTGTATAAAAATAACTCATGATATTATTCCCCCGTCGTGGCTATTTTACAAACCCTGATGAAACTCTCTGTAAATTTATATGCTCTACATGTACTGAATTTTTACCCACGGGCTCAGTAGCAAAATGCAGGATGGAGAGATTTAAATATGTGCCAGAATTTGAAATTTTCTATCTCCATGCCCTTTTTACGATCACTGACCTACAGGAAGAGCATTTTATCATCATGGAGAGGAAGTATGCCACATTTGTACTTACACTACGATAATTTATGAAAAAGCTGCGCTTAAGACAGGTATCATATAATATCTGGTAGGCGATAGGATGTTTTGCAGGACCCAAAGTGTGCACCCAACGGTTGCAGCCTATCGTTTTTTCACCTTGCCGAATATCATTTTTCACTAGGTAACCGTACCACTAATTACTTCTGAAAGGTAGGGAAGCGCTCTTGAGACGAAGTAAGAATTTTAAAACCTACCTAGTAGGTGCTGCTTATTTTTATAATCCATTTTAGCTGGAATTTTCTGCATACATTTGCAAAAATGCACTTGCATGCACCTGCACAAAGGCTTTGAAAATTTGAAATTCGAACGTTGGTTTTAGAGGGGGTGAAGTATTTGGCCTTTTACAATGGGTTTCTAAGTCGGCGAATGGCCATTTAGTTCTTCGACTTCATTAGAATTCAAAATTATCCGGAAATGTTGACATGATTTTGGCCGAACGGAACTCTTTATAGTTTTATGAATGGTCATGAAGTTAAGGTAAACCTAAGAAATTCTTTCTGTTCTGAGCCATATTCGAATATGCCGGGCTAGGAGCACTTGCGTGGCTTCTATGCGTCGAATTAACCTCAAATGAACGGCTATTTAGCTGGAACAAATACTTTCCTTGCAAATCAACAAAAGCCCTTTTCGTGGTAGGATAATTAGCTAAACATCGTCTGTACAATTTGTCGGAGCTTCTGTTTATATCTTGGGACGCTCAGGTCAGACATTAATTATTCAAGCCCACGCACACCCTGGTCCATATTTTATCAACCGAGTAAATAAAAGTGAGGAAAGTATTTGTTAAATCATCGAACTCTCACCATTACATTTCCTGACCAGGAATGAAGAAGCGAAAAAGGGATGGGGATTTCACCAAATCCCTGGAATCATCTGGTTTAACCCCCAACTCGAACAGTCGGCAAACCTTAACAAAATAAGTGATTGAATGAAGCTTTCAGTTTAACTGGTTTGGACTATCTTATGGCGGGTATTCTAAGATACAACCCATTTCAATTTAGACATTCTTGTTAGACTTTGATTGTACTCCATGCCTGGCCTCCTAATGAGCCCTAGAGATACCACCTTTACCTTGTGCTATTAAATATCACATTGTGCATAATACAATGCGGCAGCGCAGATGATTACTACTTGTAAAGCAGGCAGCTTATGAATGACCTCTGCTTCTCGTATCTGACATGCAATAATTTCATCTTTCCACTGCCTTAATTATTTACTTTGAAGTGAAATCAGCGTACTCAAATGCTTCCACCAACACTGGTGACGTGAAGCATTCTCAGCATTAAGAGACATTCTACTGGGGCAAGAAAGAAGTAGGGGGTGGCATAGTCTTACCGGGCTGTCGAAACACATTTGTAGCTTATTTGGGCAAACTCGCTGTCTCGCACCCATCGTAGCAACTCCGCGACTGCGATTTGGCTAAGATTTTTAAAAGACTCAGAATTAGTCTATTTAAAAACGAAAAAGGCGCTTGTTTCAAAACTTTACACCTTCCATACAATCGTATCAACCATCAGCCATCATGACTCAACTTTTACATGCAAAGATTCTTTTATGGTGAAACATGTGGCAATGACATGCTCATTCGTAAGATGCTGTTTTATGCGTGCGATTGATAACCCGATTTAATTGTCGCTAGTAAACTTATTCAGTAAAACCAACCGTTAAATCGAATGTGATTGCGCACTGTAGTTTATTTCCTGTTTAATGTTTATTAATCGTCATGCTCCCCCATTGTACGTGTCGCCCAACACTAGGAGGGTATCGCTACCAGCACTGTCTCTTATTTTCACTAAATCTCTAATAAGTTAATAAAAGAGCTACGATCTTAACTGGTTTTAAAATGTTTTAAGTGCGTAGAGTGGATGCATCGTCCTATTGGGGTCATTTCTGGAAGTCCCATAGTCTGCGTTCCAATACCCCTAAACTCTTTGGCCCAATTCGTTTGTTCCATATTCCTTAAACGCTTTGAAGAGAAAATGAGGATGGATTATTTTTTGCTCCTACCGTTGCGATTGATAGTGCCGATAGGCAGGAATGTGCACACCCTGGGCCTCCCATCTTGAAACGCGATCCTTCATTTTGGGTTAATTATAGTGATGTCTTTATGATTTCAGCAAAGTTGGCACAGGATTAGTATTTCGCCCTAATCTAATCCTTCATCTACAGTGTGTCACTGCAAATTTGTAAAATTACACTTCCCATTTCAGCCATTTTGCCATCTGGAATTTTGAATCCAATTAGTGCGCTTCTGCTCCATGCTCTACGAGAGAGTCTTTTTAATGCTGTAAGCAATGACTTATCCTTGCCAAAACATGTGAAACGCAAAGTCATGTAAGTAACGTTTCTAAAACAGAAAACTGCTTTACTGAAGCGCCTTTGGCAGGATGGTGACGTCTCTGGTTCCCGATTAATAGAGAAGAGCAATTTTTGAGCCCTTTTACGACACAATTTTGTGCATTCATTTATGCCACAGGTACTATCAATGCGTGCAAAATGATTTTGCTACGTAAAAATATGCATAGCACACCTGTGCTCCCTGTTTATGCAATAGCATTGGCCAGAATTGCTACTTGGGCATTTTTACGATCTCTGCAAGCAATCGTTTCAACTCGCAGCAGCACTTGTTCCCCACTCGCACCTGCAAATGCACATTATGTTCACCTACGACTGCTATTTCATTTAGTTTTAGTGGGTCATTAATGATGCACTTTCGTATGGGCTAATAAAACTACTCAAAAGTTGGCGTAAGATTTTAAAATAAAATTTTAATAAGTGTTCAGCAAGTTAGTCCAGCTTACTTTACCCACCTATTTTCACATATGAATTACTTCTACAAGGGTCAGGCGTTTTGCTCAATTTCTTCTTAAGCTGTTGGCAGCTTTTACTTCTAGATAATCTTGTCCCTAATTCTGTGTGTTGAATTAACTCACCTGAATCAGGCGCTTAATTGTGTGAAGACTGCAACACCGGCCATATCCGCTGTGGGGAGTTTGCGATTACCTGATCTTCATTTATCAACAATTTGCCTGTAATGCGTCGGCTTGTTTTGCTCTCTCCTATGTTTGGCCATCATGCCTTCACTGGGTGGGCTGTAGCCATAAGTCTTACAACAATATATACTCTGCTTGAGTGTTATGTCTTCTTTTGGCCACAGGGAAGTCTCAGGGCGCCACACACATACTTGAAGTCACCATCAGTACTGGATAAATACTTAACTGGACTTTCGTACATTTATATGCGTTCAAAATAAGAAAGCTTATTCCTTTTTTGCCTTTTGGGTTTAATGATGTTTAGTGACATTCACATAACTAAGTGTGCTTACCGGTTTTCTCTGGCACAAATCCAACTGTTTAACTCTGCTGTACTTTTAAATAGAAAATTTCCTTCCATGCATTTGATATCCATTGGCAATGCAATTAAAACAATTTTGGGTACAATTTAATTCAACGAGACGACATGTGCCTCCTTTTGATAAGTTAGTCATTTAGTGTTTGCCACACTTTTATCAACCCGAGAATCATGCCATCAATCTCGAGGTTCTGTAGAGAGGCACATTTCTGCTCTAAGATGCTCAGTATTGCAAAGATATTTAAATAAAAAATTACAACGCAGGTTTCCTATGCGCAAGTATCGTTCCTATTGGCAGTTGGTAAGTTTAGTTTGTATTTCGTCGCTGATTTAGCGAACGCAGTTGAGAAGTGGTGGGATTGATGACGAGGAGAATTTCCATTGTATACATGCATGATACCTGAGTTTGTGATCATCTGCATTGCAAATGATTGAAATTAGGCATTTGCAGACCACTTTAGTTTTGAACGAATGTGCTTATGAAACGGGCCACCTTTCATAGATAAATTCATGACTTTAAATTCTGAAATTCATCTTCCTTCACTTTCCATTCAAGTAGCCTGTGGGTGTCTGGATGTTTTGCACGCGAACATACATGACTTCGTCAAGCCCAGCTTGCCTCGTTGGACCTGGATTGCATACTTATTTTTACGCTCACTACAACTCTGGTCCGACAATGGGCCCACAGCGTCACCCATCATGAACAGTTTATGAGCTCTTTATTTCACCTGAGCAACTTTAAAAAAATAGCGAATTTTGAAAGGTCTGGTATGATGTACAATGGCGAGTTGAGGTAGTATACAGCAGACATTAACATACTGTCGCGCCCTATTCGATCATCAATACAGCAGAATTTTGCATTTGACAAAATATATTTCAACAGATTCCGCATGTGCTCACTTTCACAATTGCGGTAGGCATGGTTAATAAATCGCTGTCATTATTTTTGTATCAACACTTTTTCTGGTACCGAAGGAGGTGCTAGCACTGAAAACCATTGCCATTATGATGGTTCACTTGTAACGAATACCATTAATAGTTTGGTATTATATGCTAAAAGTCCCAAAGGCTGTTTTGAAGGAGCTGCAAAACAAGACGAGTGATGGAGGATTTCGCGCCAAAGGGCCAATATATCCTGCCACTAGACTGCCTTATAAGTGTGCACGTTTTCAGCTTTTCAAAAGAACAGCTGTAGACCCTTATTGAACCTTAAATCTTCAAAAAAAAAACATTATTTTTAGTCCCGCTCGTTAATGTGGTCATTTTTTTCAATAAAGTAATTAAACGAATTCGAGAACCGAAACGAAAACAATTTTCCTTTTCGAGTTGGATGATTGCTGGCTGCAGTCTAGTGAGGACCAAGATTACATGATGGCCTTGTATACACATACATCGATGGTCTTGATTACCGGCGGTTTTGCCTTCCCTTCGCAACAGTTTTCCCATACAAAGAAACATTCCTTTTTATTACAGTACTGCTTAAATCAAGCCAAAGGTTTGTTCGCGTGATGATAACCAATCATGCTTTTTTAGATTAAGCTTTACGGGAAAAACCTAATTCGCTTGACAACTCCCTAACATCGCTAAGATTCCCATCTGGTTAATGCTGGCTGAGGGAATGTACTTTGCCTCCTTCTCACAAAGTTCGAGAAACGACCACCCAAATCCCCTGAAAGCCTGATGCACTCACCAGACGCGTTTAGTGAAATTTTTAAAAATGCCACCTACGTATGTAGATACAAGTGCTTCCCATCGAAATATTTTAAAGGACTGCAAAGTCAAGAGGCCAAACAAACGCTTAATATTTGATGAGGCCACAGTTTGTCAACGCGCAATGCAACAAAGCTTGCGTGCTTACCCATCTGTCCAATCTCCAAAATGCTGCACAAGCTCATCACAACGTTGCCACTGCGAAACATTACGCTACCTCTTGCAGTCGGAACCACCGAAATCATCATATTAGCGTAAACTGTCCTGGGAGTAGCTGGCATCCATTATGAATGTCATGTCACAGGCTGGCTGACCTACCTGTCCAACCCTTCAGCTGGTATTTGTGCAGACCTTCGAATAATCGCCTACTGCCCGTATTTAGCTATTAACATCTAAAAATTTGTGAATATAATTAGAACATTGGTCCCTGTGTAGTCTTTTATGTTCTGAGCATAGATACACAGCCTGTCATTCCCTTTGAGAGGGTCCTTTGACAGCGAGGCTGGCTGGTCGTGCTGGGATATTCCACTTTTCGCCCCCTATTTAATAGCCTTTTTAGTAGTCTGAAAAGCCAACTCCTCATTCAGGCATGATTATTGCTGCTAATAAACCGTGGGCATGAAAAGCAAAGTTGGGCTCCGAATAAGCAGGCTACGCTAATTTCAGTGAAACTTCAAACAGTCGGAATCCTCCTATTTCTAGCCCCACAAAAATATTCTTTGAATGCTACTTTGCAAATTTTAAGTCAAATCTACAAGCATCCCCTTCGTCATGGGCAGACCCTGTAACTTAGGTGAATATTAAACACGGTATATTCGACATGCTTTTGTAGTAAACACAGCATTATTTTTCCTATCACGCTTCATCATGCCAATTTTTAATACCGTCGACGATCTCGATCCCACCCTCACGCAAGTGAATTAATCAATCCTATTTACATGTATTTCGTCTTTTCTCTCTACATTCTAAGATAGATTCATCTGATGCATGGAAGCATAGGTGAAACTCGAGTGCATCGACACGCGCTTTCCACCATTGTGCAAGCCTCTTAAATTCCCATGGCTTCTATGAATAAGTTCATAATTCTGAGTGGGGGATACCTTTATTCACAATAAAAAAAACCCACCAAAATGAATTTTGCTTTCTGCGTTAGAAAAAAAAAACCATGCCCATTATTTGACGCTGTTCGAAAAGAGCATCTTAACAATAGGATAAAGTAGAGATCGCAAATGCAACGGTTCATATTCCCTGCGGGGCATAGCAAAGTAAATTAATTGCTAATTTGCCAGTGATTGTCGCATTACTGTAGAAGTCATTTTTGGTGCACATTTTCTGTCTAAGTGAATAAAATCTCTTCGTGTCACCTACATACCCTCCGCAAAAACTTCACCACGCTTTTCCTCAGTTCATTTTTGTTTTTTTTCCCCAATTTCCTTTCGCTGGAAACTCATTGACAAGTTCTACTTGACAAGCATTAAGAGAGTAAATTTTGAGGCCATTCTGATCCACCATTTATCTGAACGTCCGTCTGTTCAAATTTTTAAATCGTCACTTTGGGCAAGGGGCCACTCTGTGTCCCCACTATTGTGCCTTCGCCCCAATGATTGTCGACACCGCTCGAGTATCAGGTCTTCTCTGGTCTTCAGGGGAGCGTCGGAGCGCCGCAACAATCACACAACTCCTGCACTGTATGTTTACTTCAATTTCAAGCAGAAACATCGTCACATTCAACCACAGAATCTGGAAGCACCATAACAGTTGAGGCTGTTTTAATTGCAGCAGAACACTTATCCATTTGGGTGTTTTATGAACTTTAATGTTTTCACACTGCCGTAGATCACGTTACACTTCAATCAGGACGATGGCCTACTACCTTAGCGACATGAAACTGTTCCACGAGTTGTTCGGAAATATGAGACATTTTTATCGAGAGGGTAAATGGTCATTGATGGGATTTCATGACTTGGAAGATGGTGCGTCAGCCATTTCAACTCAAGTGCATTTACTTCTATTAGAGGGAGAAGTGGACTTGAAATTAAAGCGACAGTAAAAGTTGAATTGCAAAGGGGCCAGCGATAAGCTGATTTTGAATTCTGACTTCATTTACGGCTCACATTTTGACGAAATCTCGAGGATCACCTTAAAACAATCATCCAAATCACAGTGAGGCTTTAGGTCCAGACCTCGAAGCGAGGAAGTGAAATGAATTGAAGCTACAAGTTTCTGGTCAGAGTTAGGCATCATACGACATACGATGTATGGAATTAAACGACAAACGCCTTTTCCAGGGAAAAGCTGCAACTTTGTCGGCAATAGCATTATCTTGCGCCTAACATCAGAGATGAATTTGCATATGCGTAAATTACACAATTAATGTTCACTCAACCTGTCAAAGGCATCAGTTGGCAGCAGCATACTTGGCCATCGTGCCAATTCGGAATTGTAGGGTTCATAAAGCGTACTGATCGTCAAAAGATATCAGAGTTAATCAAACGAACCCCAGTATACTCAGAGCAGAGCTTACAGAATAGATACATACATCACAATACAATGCGCACACAATCGATACGGACTATCACCCTCTCTTCGTAACCTTATTACAACAAAGCAAATCACGTCATCATCCGTCTTTAAATAAATTCAGCATACAGACCGCTTCCACCAAGGCGTATTTACCGGTGAAATTATTTTTTTGCCCAATGCGTCAGTCAGCACATGGCGTGCGGGAAAATATTACCTCAACAAATCTGAATGCACCTTCTCCAGTTTACGCCTACCTCACTGACAAAAGCTAACCGAGCAAAGAGACCAAAATCAAGTCCTACTATACCCAAGGTAGTTGCATACATCCACCATGCTGGCACCTTATATGTTTAGTCGTGATTTCAACTACGAAACTGCCTCAGAACTTCTCTTTGATGAAAACCTACACAATTAAATCAACTACACCTAACTCTGCCATAAAATTTTGGTGTTTTGACCCCTTCTACTGTAGTGATCAGCCGGTAATTGCAAATAAAGACTAATGCGACCATCTTGTGCGCATTGTGGCCAGGCACAAGAGATCTAATTGCTAAGCATAAAAATCGACACAACTTTCCCTCGTTGGAGTTAAAGGCAGTACCTCAGTCGTCCCAAGGGAGCATTCTAATCGCCCGATTCCTTACTCTGGCCATTGCCAAAAAACTAACTTGATTTTCGAGAAACTATTTTGGGGCAATATAGAAACTACCAATTCCACAATGTGCTAGCATTACACCAAAATCAAAACAATTGGTGCATGTTTCTTCGATCGAATTGGTTTTCCCACCTATATTCACGCTAGTTATGGAAACCTTAACTTCCTATTAAGAAAATGATACTTAGCAAAAACAATAATGCCTATCAATTCTGATGGTTGAGCCCACATTACAACGATTGTCAATAAAAGTCCAACAATGATCTGGAAATCTAGCCATAACCATTGTTATGTGAGTAACCCGAGGGTCTAATCAAGGACAATAGACCACCTTTCAATGCAACTGTGAACAGTATAAAATGCTCGAAATTTAACCTTTTACTCCAGTCGGTGCAAAAGCCTAAACACATTCAGTAGCAACATGTCAGTACTCGGCGTTGCTAGACAAAGTCATCGCAACAAAGTGCTGTGCTGACGCAAACTAGCACACATGATTTCCGCCGACTTAAATAATTCCTTTTTCCCACCGGGAAACTCCAAAAAAAATTGGAAAACTGAAAAGATAATTATTAGTTGCTACCGTTCTACTCTTACCCATTAACGCAGACCTGATACGTTAAAAAATACGCCAGTAAAAGGACATGGTTAAATTATTTAAACTGTATGCCCAAACGAGAACTTGGATAGCATTTTAGAAATTCTCAACCGTCACATTGATATTCGGATCCTACTATAGGATTTCAGTAGGGGTTTTTACGTCCTACATGCACGCCTAAAGGGTCAAGAGAGCAATAAAAAACAATTCATGAGCCTCTGAATTCAAAATAAACTATTCCGGTGGAACACATGTGTTAGCACCAGGACAAAACCTAGCTTTCGGCGTTACCAAAGCCACTTCAACAAATTTTTTATAAATACTAAAGGACGACCTTTTGAAGATTACATCAACAATTTCTTGGAAATTATTTAATACATAACCAATTGAGGCTGCAAACTGTGTAAAAACACAACCTAAGTCACTGAACTTGGGAAAGTCATTCATTTAAGCACGAACTGTAAGCAATGATACCAAATCTAAATGATATGCAACCAATTCAAAAAAGCATAAAAGCATAGATAAGAAAAAGCGTATATTGAAGTGGAGCGGAAGAAAATCTTACAAGAGCAAATGTCCGCTTTCCGATGTGCAAAAGAGGAAAGCACACCCCAGCCAGTGATATATTCAAGGTCGGAGTCAGGGAAGAAGGCAATGCTAACTTGCAACACACAGAGATAGACGCCCTTCAGCCGGCGGCCCGAGTCGGCTGTTCAAGAAAAGGTCAACATTAATAAAACTTCGGTCAATCCCGATAAACGAGCATAAGCGACCTTCTTTCAACCATTCTTGGTTTTTCCAGTTGATTGGTCAAAGGAACCTTATAAACGAAGGCATTTGAGCATCTCCGACCGATTTTTCTGGATGCCTATTTCATGAAGCCAAAGTGAACCCGAAAGTTCCCTATTGTTCAAAACAAGCGAACCACGATCCCAGCGATACTATACGAAGGCGTAACCCACATTTACGAACCAAATTTTTCTAAAACCCAAACGGTTATTGAATACAGCCCTTACAAAGAACTAAGTGCGCCACATTTAGTACCTTAAAATTAAAAAAGCTGAAGATTCATTCAGTTTCATAAATCCCACAAAGGAACCTATCATCGGTAGGTAAAAAGATTAGGCTTGAACCAAAGACCCCCAGCTAAAAACTATTAGGCTAACAATGTATTAAGCCACGCATTTACATCAATGCGCCTTGCAAACTAACATTAAACGATGTTGTCACTGAATTCAGTGATGAGAGTTTTTCTGAGTCTAATTCAAGGGCTGAAACCATTTAACTGCAATAGCGCGCCATACTTATAACTTACTCTAATGATTGTGAATGGCGTATTGTGAATGAAGCCTTCAAGTAGTCCCTTGAAAATCATATACCCAAAACCAACGTAGGCTGGAGATCGAGAGGGAAGAAATTGCTGGGGAAGCTGGACCACCTGCGAGAGACTGCGTGCCTCGTCTGTACAACAGCAGAATAAGTACCAGCAATAAAAACCGCATAAATAAAATAAATCCAAACTTCTAAGGCATCGAAGCCCTTAATTGAACGATTAATATTAATGTATCAAAGCCTGGTCCCGAACCCACCTACAACGGGAATATAGTTAAGAATGAATACATATCATTAATGGTAATGGTTTCGAAATTTTAAAACCGTAAGTACTGTACAGGTTGGGATAAGCCCGCTTTGAAAAGGGAGGGAAATCGGATCCGTTTAAGTTAGTGAGACGAATAGTGATAGCCACTATCGAGCACGATTTTTTGAGACGCTTGAATCAGTGATTCGCTGTCCACCGACATAACGAGAGGATGATCTGGAAGTTTTCCTATCAAGATCACTGCGACTGGACCGGTGAGGAGAAATCCGGCTGCGCGACGTGTGCTTGGGAGGCGATCTATCCGAGCGACTTGATGTGGACGAATAGCTTGATGGTGATCGCGACCTATGCCGTCGCCGATACTTACCATCATTGTAAGGGCTTCTAGACCGCTTCCTGTGAGTTTCACGGTGACGGAGCTTGCACACGGAACTTTTGCGCACATCCGGTCTACTAGGTGAAAGTGAATCCTCACTATAGCTAGTGATCGATGCACTAGTCGAGGAATGTCTGTGTCTTCGAACCTTGGATTTGTTGTGCCGAGACACCGGACTACGCGATCGAGTATGGGATTTGTTAGTTTTCCTCGACTTTGAGTCCATTTCACTGTATGCGCTTGGTCGACGCCTTTCTGGCGGGCGAGAACTAAAGGTTAAAAATAGACATTAACGAGGCGCTACCAGCAAAAGCAGACAACTATCGAAGCAGGAGGCACAAGAAACATACTTTAGAAGCTTAGGATCCTTGGCCTCAGCCGTAGCGACACCGTTTGCCCTATCCGAGGGACGCTTAACCGATTCTGAAGGCGCGGGTATCTCAGCTTGAACTGTCTCTGGGATTGGAGCGCCGGGAGAACTTTTGCTTTTAACACCGTTTGACACAGCACGCTCTGACTTCAGTCCTGGACTTTCCATGTTTAAAGCATCTGTACTTTTATTATTGGCAGCAGCTGCAGCGGCAGCGGCCGCCACCGCTGCAGCAGCCCCCCTCTCTTCGGCTTGCCTTTTCCGAACTTCGGCTAAACGCAACTCTAGAGCGCTAACGTTCGGCTTTTCCCTAGCATACAAACGCTGAAGACACAATGCGATTTCGTGCACAGACTCTTCGTCAACATTAAACATTTCCCACCATGGAGGATGCCGAGGAAGAGGGATCCCCAGGCGTCTAGCGGCGAGGAAAATACACGCGCAGGCCACAGCTTCGGGGGTATGGCGAACGAAGACATCCGTCCTAAGCACGTCATTCATACAGTTCCTAAAACATAGAGGACAGACAATACCAACTTTTGAAAAAGACGACCGTTTTTTACCTAAAGAGAACTTACCATGAGGTTTGAACAAACTCCTTGTTGTTCTCGAACGAGAGCGACTTGAGATACATTATAATAAGCTACAAAATTCGAAGCGCTATTATTCGCCTTACCTTGTGCGGATGTTTTCCATGAACGCAAAATCCCAACTCCTTTAAAACGCGGCGTTCTGCTTTAATGATGTGTCTCTTCAAGTTGACGTAAGCTTGGTCGAACAACACAGGAGTAAACTGTCTGAATCCAAGTATCAACAACAGTTCTGGTACCAACCTTCCCTCTCGAGCTTGTTTCATGTGATGGAATACATTGATGACCTCACGGATCCGTCTGGGACACTCTTCTATCTTTGCGGCTAGAAATATGCAAGCCATTGCGTAATGCTGGTACGGTTATATAAAGGCGCAACATTACCTCGTAGACATATCTTACAAATGACTTTGAGTAGAAATATCGTTGATAAAGAACCTGGGCAGTTGCCATAGCCACCTGTGGGAGCCTTAGAAGCGTCCCAGCGTCTTGAATAAGTTCGCAACCAACATAGCGAAGGTCAAATTCAGTTTCCGCGTCAAGACCATCCAGGTTAGATGGCGTAGGGAATAACTTTTCCTGTGGTATAACATAGTTATCAATGGACAGGTGAACACCGGCGTATGCCCACTCGGAATTCGCCATTTTAGTTATTTCAGAGCTCCCGCTTCCACGAAGGTGCAGAGCAAAACTAATGTAATTTGCTGGGCACACATTTGACTGTAAGCTTATTTAAAAGCTCAATCACACTTATGTTTAGCCACTTTTAGGATTTTTTACACATCAGAACAATTTGTAAACACTGACTACACAATAAGAACTTTGAGAAATGGTATACATGCCTTTATACTAAAAACAGTTTTGCTTGTAATTTACAAGGCATCAAATCTTTATTTATTTTTAATTGATTTGAGTGCAAAAGTGCTTTTTGGTCAACCTTGAAAATTCATGTTGTCGCTCATATATGTTGCTGTCCTAACTTTCCCTTGGTAATGCAAGCCAAAGTTATTTATTTAGGTGACTTTCGACAAGCCTTTTGTAATTGTAGCATTCTGAGACGTTTTTAAAGGCAAAAGAAGGCAGAACACTATGGTAGAATATATACATTCAACAGACAAGGGGGAACTAGCTGCAGGCATGGCCCAGAGGCCAGCCTGCGCAGCTAGGGCAATATGGTTGTAGAAGGTTCCTCCTCCTCCTTATTATCGTCATGTTATTATAAATCTGCTTAGGCTTGGACATTTTTATTCTGAGTGTGAGAGGGGGCACAGCGAGACCTTATAAGAGAGTTTAGGACGGGGATAAGTCACGCTCCTGGGAGTCACCGCGCCGCTCCGCCACTAGGTTCAAATTGTTCTCCTGCCTCTGGCTTACAAAGCACATTTAAAGAACATAAGTATTACAATGGTCACCTCTGTGGCCCTGACCGAAACCGGCAGCCCAAGCAAACGAAGTATTACAGTGATGATACTACTTTCGCATGGCAATGATTCCGTCTGTTCAGATTTGTGAGAGTCTACTTCTACCTATCAACATACAGCACCTAACGTAGCGTCCCGAGGCTCCCTCGAAGGCAAAAGAAGGCAGAATGCTAGAGTAGAATATATATATTCAACGGACAGAGGGAAATAGGCTGCTGGCATGGTCCGGAGGCCAGCCCACGCAGCTAGGGCAGTACGTCAACCCCCGTGACCTTGACCGAACCCGGTAGTTCCAACAAACAAAGTAACACACCCAACACTATGTAGCACTATGGGCGAAAGAAGATACCAGAAACAGAAAGCACACATCAGGCACGCGAAAAAAACAAGGACTCCTGGCGCGGCGAAGATATCGACCAAGTGGCTCCTAACCGAAAGCGGGAGCTTAAAAAATAAAAGTATTGCACATAAGAACTACTTACCAAGTTTTGTTTTAGTTGTGCTGACGGTTTCCTTTTTGATGTACTAACACAAATACAAAAAGGCACTAATCGAAAGTGATTCTACATAGAATGCACAATTCTGCGCTGCTACGCCTGTACGAAGCGTTGGTTTTTCGAAACATAAATTGGGATTCCATTCGTGGAAGACCACCGCTTCTTACCCACCGCATCGACTGCAACAAAACTGCAGGCTTTCTGTCGTAGGCATGCCTTCCTTGGCGGCATTTACGATATCCGGTTCATAAGTCGCAACAGTGCATTTAAATTTTGCATTCTATGCAGTCTCCACATTTAAGGATGTCGTAGTTGTTGGACGTGTTCTTTTTATCGGTTTTGTACCTAAATGTTGAGATGCATTTTAGTCCTTGATTTACTGCAATATCTTTCTAGAATAGTGCTGTGTTTGTAGCGGCCCAAGACCCCCTTGAAGGCAAAAGAAGGCAAAATACGAGGGCTTTTGGCATGGTCCAGAGGTCCGCCCACTTGGCCAGGGCAAAATGGCCATCTCTCTGCGACCGAAACCGAAACCAGCAGTCATAACAAACACAGTATTGCAGCAGTGGTCCAATTTTTTAATTCCAGATCCTCTCCGAATGCGTCCCAGTTCCAGGACCTCTATCTTTCCACGTTGCCTTCCCCACGATATTCCTGGCCAGAGTTCCAGATTATCTTATGAGTTGATTTGCAGAATTGAGGAGACATGTTCCTATAGATTTGTTTAATCTGATTATTAGCAATTATTTGATATATTTTGATAACTACATGTTTAACCACGTGTGCTTTTGAGTCCCTGAAAGTCACATGTTGACAAGGCGGCATAGCCTTTAAGACGTGCCGCATGCCCACCAGGCATTCTGGGAATTAATAACAAAAGTTCCTCCATAATATTATTGCATGGCACGGCCTTAAGAAACGCGAAATTTTGCGCTTATGTTTCTTCAGATGTGTAGCGTCCTGAGGCTCCCTTGAAGGCAAAAGAAGGCATAATGCTAGAGTAGAATATATATATATATATATATATATATATATATTCAACGGACAGAGGGAAATAAGCTGCTGGCATGCCCCTGAGGCCAGCCTACGCAGCTAGGGTAATATGGCCACCTCTGTGACCCTGACCGGAACCGGTCGTCGTTCCCGACGCACTTCTTCGCACACCTCCCGCGTCAGCTATCACAACGTAGTCAGTGCTGCAAGAAGCACCCACGAGTTAACCATGCCAGTCGCCGACATTCGACGCGATTGAGGCGAGGCCTGACACCAACGTCAGTGATCCCTCTTGGCAGTGCATTGCACTTCGAGTTTCGTTTGGCTTGGAAACAAAGTCCAGAATAAGTGGTTCTGCCGAACATCAGTATGTCCGTAGGGGGGCGTTAGCACGCCGATCTCCTTAAGCAAGTATAGTAGGGGTAATCTTCGAAACGAAACCTTCCAGGTGGTCAATGGCTAGTGTCGCTCCAGTTGTTGATAGCTTTCTTGTAGGGCACGGAGATGGGATGGATGCCGGAGGTGGACGTCGTTCGTGCCCCATCCGTAGCACATGCACTTATTTCGCACCGCTGCAACATGCTGCAGGCGGTAGAGATCGTAATAAACCCACTGCCACCAATGTAGCGTCCCGAGGCTCCCTCGAAGGCAAAAGAAGGCAGAATACTAGGGTTGAATATATGTATTCAATGGGCAGAGGGAAATAAGCCGCTGGCATAGCCCAGCGGCCAGCCTACGCAGCTAGGGCAAGATGGCCACCCCTCTCACCCTGACCAGAAACCGGTAGTACAAATAAAGTACTACAGATGCATCTTTCGGGCATGAGGCGAAAACACGATCAAAACGCCGCCTTTAACGAAGCCAACTCTTCCAAAATCGACTGGAGCCACCCTTCCAGCTCACGTTAAAACTAGTTCGATCCCCATTTAACTAAGGCAATAAATACGGCAAAAAATAATCAGTTTGCTTGGGCCAAAAATTAGGGAAAAGGAAACGGTGAAAGAGTATTGTAATGCTTTGTTTGCTCTGACTGCCGGTTTCGGTTACTCGAGTGGCCAATGCAGTGCTTTGTTTGTTGGAACTACCGGTTCCGGTGAAGGTCACAGAGGTGGCCATATTGGCTTAGCTGCGTGAGCTGGCCCCCGAGCCATGCCAGCAGCTTATTTCCCTCTGTCCGTTGAATATATATATTCTACCCTAGCATTATGCCTTCTTTTGCCTTCAAGGGAGCCTCGGGACGCTACAACCAGGCCTCCAGGCCAAGCCAGTATCCTCATTCCCTCTGTTTATTGAGCATTCTGCCATAGTATCATTGTAGAGGGCCCCGCCTCCTCCCTATTTCTGCCCTTACTATCAGAAGGCCGAGTACGCCTTGACATCTTTATTGTAGGTCAGAGAGAAGGTATAGGGTAGATTGTAAAAGAGTTCAAGACGGAGATACGTCATCCTCTGAGAAGGAACCACGCTGCTCTGTGATCAGGCCCATCTTGTTCTCCCGCCTCTGGCCTACAAAGCACATTCAAAGAACATAAGTATTGTATCTATGTCTTTCTTCACCTTCAAGGGCATTTCAAGTCGCGACAAGTATTCAGATTTCCCTGTTTGCCAAACGAAATCAAATTCGTGCGAAAAATTTGCGAAGTTGGTTAGTGGCAAAAATTTGTGCATATCATGGCAGTAAAGAACACAGAAGGCAATTATTTAGAAGTGTCTATCTAGTAAGAAGTGTCAGAACTTAATTTTCGCAAGTAAAAAATTGTGCGAATATTTAGAGGAGTTCAGCTGCTCGCAGCAATACAACGGTATTGTTTGCACGTTTAGATTACATATGTTAGCTAAGTACTGCAGGCAGCATGACATAAATGGTTACAAGTGGGCGCTTAATGTAATATAAAACGTGTTTTGGCAGGCACGTTATAAATTCGATTAAGCTTAATTTAAAATACTTTTTTACTATTGTTTAAATACCCTTACTTGCTCAGTCGCCTTTAAATTCCGAAGCTTCGTGCATAGGGTGCTTGTGAAGATGGTTGACTCGGATCTGGATGCAAAAGTGCTTCGACAGGTGGAGGTACTTTGTATTTGCGGTGAATTTACTTCCTAGTACTACTTTGGTGATATAAATCTCCCAAAGGACACCTTTTTAAAAAAAACGCTCGAAGAAAACGGTGGCTGTATGTTGGTACTTAAGCTTACTTGTTTTAGGGATGCCGTTTGATATTTTGCTAAAATTCAAAAGACTGAAACAACTCTCCACTGACATTGATGTTATTAAAAATGCGCTTATGAAGTCTGATTTAGTTGAGGTCGGGGAAAATGGTGTTCGTCGTGTGCCGTCGAATCCTGCGCCGGAAACTCTATCTCAGGCTCTCGCCATTCACGGAGACAGAGCTCTTTATGTAAAAGGATTCCCTACCACATTGTCGCTTGATGAAATAATATCCTGGCTTGAGAGCATCGCTGGAGAGACGTATGATGTGTTCTGCAAGCGACTTCCAAACAAGTCGTTTAAGGTAAAATGGCCGTATAGCAACAGACTGAATGTGCTATAGGGGAGCATTTATGTCACATTTAGGGAGAAGGAGGCTGCCGAGAAATTCATGACCTCCCCAGATTGTGCGGAATTTAATGGGAACCCTCTACTCCGCAAGTGGTAGTAAGTTCAATGCATTGAAATAGCGTCGCGAGTTTGAAATTCCATACTGGTTTTGCTGTCTTGTGTGATTAAAATCAAGTAATACTGACGTGCATCATTTAGCAAAGATTACTTGGAGGACAAGATAAAAGCAAGAGAGGCAAGGATTGAGGAGAAGAACAAAAAAAATGATCGTAAAAGGAATGAGGTTATTTCCCGGATGACAGTTGGGGCCCTTATTGAACTCGCCGGTCTTCCACTTCAAAGTAAGTTGTCTTTTTGAGCAAAGGTTACATGGGCTGCTACTGATCTATGCGTTGACCTTTATAATGAAATGAACTAAATGTATTTCTTATGCACTTCCTTTGGCCTCCCGTAAAGCTGAGAATACTTGTCTTAGCTTTTGTGCTCGCTTTGGAGGGTGGGCTTAGCCATTGTTGTTTGCAGTTGTTATTATGTGTATTTTACAGGCTTCATACGCCACTCTTTTTTCATCCACAATAATCTAACTTTGTATTGGATTAAGCGTCCAAGGCGGATAAACCGAAATCCGAGAAACATGTTGGCGAAACCAAGGAAAAGATAGCCGAGGAAAGCAATAGGGGTGAGGCGAACAATGAATCGGAAAGCAAAACAGATGCTTCAGTTGGTGAAAGAGGTGATGAAAATAGACAGACGGTCTCCCATCTCAAATCATGGATAAATGAAATGGTACTGTTACCATCCATGCGGAGGTTTGGTTCATGTATACATACTATTGAACTTTCAGCATTGCTGTTATTGAATAATTTTGCGCACGGTGAAGTTACTACTCTTTTTGAAACTTTTAGTTGAACTCTACTGTTCCCCTTGCTTGGATTGACGTCGACCCCTCGGGAAACAAAGCAATAGTTCGTTTTAAAGAGCCTAATTCTGCTGGATCAGCCCTTGAAAAACTTACTAAAGCATTTGAAGGGGGCAAAATTGTGTATAACGAATCCCAAATCACTGCTAGGCTAATTGAAGGTGATTTGCTGTTTTAGCCATTTCAATTACCAGGCCAGTCGATATGGCTGCATTCTGATTTTTAATGCATTTAGATAGCATCCAGTTCGCTTTTGCATCCATTTTTTTTCAAATTTAGGCGACGAAGAGATTGATGTTTGGAGAAAAATCCTTAGTACTATGAAGTCTAAAAAGCGAAAGGCGGGAAGATCTAACGTGAGTTTGAGCTGAATTGTCACTGATTCTAATTGCATCAGCTGAGGCGTATAGTTTGTTCTCCGTAACTTTCACTTCCCGCATGATCTTCGACTTTTTGATGGAGCCACCAAAGTAGATTTAGCCATTTTTATTATGCTAATTTGGTATTAGATTTTTCAAATGTTTTAAACCTCAATGTTTGAACACTAGGTACTCTGTTCGTAATATAAATTAGTAAGTTTCAAAAGCTGTGTCGTTACCGTAATGGCTGCTCCGCTCTCGGTTGTACTGTCCTTTTTATCGCTCACTGAAAACTTTGTTGTTCCGGGCTTTTTTCTTGTATCAAAACCATAGTGTGACATGCAAAGCTCTTGATGGTAGTCTGTGATATCTGTTTAAAAATTGATCCTGTTTTTTTTCACTAGGGTGGAAAATTTGGGAGCAAGCGTCGTCGCCATAACTAAGTTTGTACACATTGTTGCCCTTCTTTTTAAGTGCTTAATAAAAATGGGTTAATCCGTACAAACTTTTGTTTTGCCCATGGCTCAGCGTGTTTTGGAACGCTTGTCTTCAATATAGCTGCATGCTCGACCGAGCATTCTTTACAAAGGCAATATATTATGTGCTTTTTTCTCGTTTAATTAGGCAACGAGAAATCCGGGTCGAAGGCCCCAAAGAACCACTACTTGTGCGGACGACAGGTCATCTATCGTAGATTCCGTCAATTCCAATGCTAGAAGGCGCCGTTCGAATCGGCGTTATACAGCCACCTCCACTAGACAAAGAAGCGACAGTCGAAAGCGCATCTTACAGAACGCCATAAGGGATATATATCAGTTCATTAGGAAACGTCATTTACTAGCTAAATGGAATCGTGTGGGAGTCTTGTATCGCAGGAATGATGCCCTCATTGATAAGCAGCTTAAGGAGGCCGCAAATCGTAATTGGAAGAATCTAAGTGTGTCCGGCAGTGGAGTTTCTTCAAATGCACTACTTCTGGCTGCACCAGTCGAAATACCTCAGCTGTACAGTCAGTTGGGACGATTCGAAGCTAAGATAAACGGATATGTTGCCCGTGTTGGCGTGTCCATCATTCCTCCTGTAGGTTTTACTCTAAAAAGAGTGTCTTCAATGGTTTCGATACCTTGTCACGTGTCAAAGCCTGTGTAGTTCCTACGTTGCTAAGTCTTGGCCACACTTCTGGTCTCGTAGCTGACCCAAACGCCGATTGGTGCTGCCTCGGTGAGCACAACTAATGTGGAAAGGGTTTCAGGGTTGAGAGCGTTTTCTTTAGCTGCCTTCTATCGGTCGAGAATGCTTCGGCTGTCGGGTCATTCATGTCACTTGTAATTTATACTATATTGCTAGAATTTGGTGAATTCATTGAATAGCTCACTAAGTCCACCGATAAAAAACCTTGAGCACAGTAAAAAAGGTAGTCTACCTTTGGTATCCCAGTTCTTGCATGCTTTTGGATTATGATCACGAGATAACAGTCGTTATTTTTAAATCAGGTAGATCCCGTTCCCGCAATGTCCAGTTGGGCTCCTGTGCAACTGAATTATTCCGTAGAGGACGAGCCTGTGCTTAATCACTTACCCTACATGGGAGAGGAACAGGCTCAGGATGATGTCTTTTTAGAGGAACTACTTAACAATTACGATGGGCGCCTACACGGGAATTTTCCTTTTGACTTTGAGTCGCATCTAACTGTGGAGTTGGTCGACACAGTACATTCAAAATGGGAAACTTTACCCAATACCGAAATTGTTGAAAGTCCAAAGTCCTTCCATTATGACTGTGAAGGGTATCATCAGGAAAAGGAGGCGGAAAATAGGCCCTGTGGACAAGTTGCGGTCGGAAACCATAATGTAATTGATAGGTTGATGTGCCGCACTTATGCTTCAATCAGTTTTCAATAGATAGAGGTGTGCCAAATATTTATGCTTAATTGCAATGCCGTTAGCACGTCTATGTTATTTTCCATATCTTGCGTTCCACCACGTATGAGAATGTTTGTTCTCTAGAAATTTGAGCAGGAAGATTGTGCGAATGAAGATGTTGCCATTTCTCATAAGTCGAAGTTGTCCACTTTCGGTTCAAATCCCTCAAAGTGCCCTTCGAGTTCTTCGAAGAATTCTGCCGCAGCAGCAGATGCTTCCGCTGAAACAAACGTTTCGAGGGTTTCATCGGATTCAGGCATCTCTGATTCCGTTTTTAAGGTCTATTAATGCTGTTTTTATCATTGATGCGTAAAATGATTCAGCCAAGATGTTTACCGACATTGTTCTTAGGCGATTGCTTTGACATTTGGTTCCGTCGAAGACTCGAACAAACTTCAAGTCCATTACTGCGAAATGAAAAATGCTGGAAATAGCTCAGTCGTGAGTAGTCCACTTTTATATTAATGTGCAGCTTTGCTCTAGTAGAGTATTAGAATTTTCCTATTTCAGTGTTTCCATCGCGTCGCGTACTCACTTTGCCTTTTGAGTAAGAACGTCGTGGAAACGACTTTTAGGGCTGTTATCTATTTCGGAGGTAAATGGAAGCCATTCCATTAAAGTACTAACTTTATTGCTGCTAATTTAGGCACCCGAGACTGGCACGCCATCATGTCCAAACTTGGATGATCCTGTTGAAGTAAGGGAAGTTTGTGATCGAGAGCAGAAGAGGCCTTCTCGTCACGACGCATTGCATACCTTTCGCGCTCTCTTTTGCCGACGTTGCTTCAAGTACGACTGCGCTCTTCATCCCTACAAATCAACGCAGACGATGTGGAGCCACCGGTGGCCTGTGAAGTCGTGGGCGTGCTCAAGTGAATCGTCTTATTTGCATTTTTATGCACCTTGAAACCTTCTGTCATCATAGCTTTGTTTTTAAAATGTTTTAGAAACGAGATTTCCTATCAAATCGCGTCTCTGCTCCTCTTATAGATCTTCCGCTGTGTGGTCCCGATTGCATTCGTGCACTTCGGGGTGTAGGTGTAGAAAACGCAGGAAAGGAATACAAAGCTAAGGAGGGTGAGAAAGAACCAGAGTGGGAAATCACGGAGCAGACTCTTTTTGAAGTCCTTGCCCCTATATACGTTCCTTTCGGTCAACCAAGCTTCCAAAACCATAACTGGTGTTGCGTTCTTTCTGGTTTTATTAAAACCCGAACTTGCAAGGAGGCAAGTCTCTTATATCTCATATATCTCTTGATTCAGCCCAGACCTAAGGCTTTGTTAAATATTTTAAAGTCGCTTTTGAATGGTTGCCAACGCGCCAAAATAATCTTGATCATTCATGCGTTTCTCTGACTTTTGACAATACTTTCAAACGCCATTCTGCTTTTCAACTAGGTCCTTCGTTATTGCGAGAATAAGATATCAAAGGATCCGTTTGTTTTGTTTGGCCATGATGCGGGTCAATCACGCCTTGTTAATCAGTACAATGACGAGGTCTCCATTCCAAACATCCGCAACGGGAAACGATTTTTTGGCGACACCAATTCCGATTTCGATGACCTGATCTCAGATGACGAGGATGGGGTAGGAGCGAATGGTGATATCATTGGATTCTTGGTTGGAGGAAAAAAAAGGCGAAGGAAGGCCAAACGGTCGCGCATCTCCCTCATAAAACATCCCTTTGCCTCACGTCGTCCTGGTAGGTTTTGCCTTTTTGTATTTTCAGATCTCTTTTCTTGACCCATTATCGCAGTTGTTTGGCATTTTCCGACATTCAGTCCATTTTTAAAACGGTATTGCTTAAAACCGAACCCATTGTTCCATGGGCTCTTGATTGGATCTGATGCGCGTCAACATGCGCAAGGAACAACTCTTTGAAATATGCTCCTTTGTGCCAGGTTCCGTGAACGAGGCCAGTGACCCACCTCCCGGTCACGTGGGTAAGGCAGAACTGGCTACTGGATGCCTTTCCAACTACTTTCAGCCCTGTGACCATCCTGGCTCCAGATGTAATGAATCCTGCAGCTGCAGGAAAGCCGGCAACTTTTGTGAGAAATTTTGCCAATGCTCCGTTGGTTGTTCCAATCGGTGAGTCAGGGGAGTGCATGGGGTGAACCATCACAAGGTTGATTGCACTTGGTAGTGATGTCGTTTGCATTTGTTACCAATGTCCCATAGGTGGCGCCCCGATTTTCTTATTTGGGCTCTCACACACGTAAACTAAGTAATGTAAGCGATTTCCTACGAGGTCGCTGGAACACTTTGTGTTATGTTGGCCACTTTTCTTCGCAGTCAGAACATCTGTTACCTTACGCAAGTTTGACTACGTGACTCTGCTTTGGAATTCGCATCTCGACATAGATTCACGGGTTGTCGGTGTCGCGGTCAATGCAACTCACGTGTGTGTCCTTGTGTGTTGGCCATTCGTGAATGCGACCCTGACCTCTGCCATTCCTGTGGCGCAGGCACATCCAGGCAGCCTTTGGTGGCAACCCAAGAGGCCGGTCTGAGTGTCGACGATAATGGCAATAGTAACTCAAGCCTGACTCACGCAACCACCTGTCGCAATGTTGCCATTCAAAGGGGCCTACGCAAACATCTCCTCATGGCAAGCTCCGATGTTGCTGGGTGCGCTGTTCTCCTGCCTCATTTTTAGCTATGTTCTTTCTATTCATAACTATAATCCCACGCACGTGTAAGAGCTTGTTTCATTCAAATTTTGTTTCTTGTAGGTGGGGCATTTTTATGAAAGATGGTGCAGAAAAAAATGAGTTTATCTACGAATACTGCGGGGAGATTATCAGTCAAGACGAGGCAGAGCGACGAGGCAAGATCTATGATCGAACCATGTGCAGCTTCCTGTTTAACCTTAACCGTCAGTTTGCCGTGGATGCTATGCGCAAGGGAAACAAAATCAGATTTGCTAATCATTCCATCAATCCGAATTGCTATGCTAAGGTTAGTTATTTTTTAATTACTCTTAGGTTCCTGGGACCAGTTTGAGCTCATTATACATCACGCATAATGCTCGTGCTGCTTCTTAGCTTTTGTCTCAGTTGCAGTTGCAAATTCCTTTTGATGTTATGCATCGAATACGCTACTAAAACGTCGCTGATCCATGAATTTAGGGTCTGATATTGTTTTATTCTTCACTTTTTGAGTTACTTTGATTATCACGCACTTGAATTAGTGGCTTGGTTGACTATTCGTATCAGGTGTTGATGGTGAATGGAGACCATCGCATTGGCATCTTTGCGAAAAGAGCCGTCCAGCCGGGTGAGGAGCTCTTCTTCGACTACCGATATGGACCGACGCATCAGTTGAAATACGTGGGCATCGAGAGGGACGATGAAATGGCGGTGGCTACGCAGGCTGCAGCCGTCGCTCTCATCGATGGCGGCATCAGTTCGGGCTTTGCGCCCTATGCTACAAACAACTGACCGTATTAATCCTATTCCACGTAAGTTGCTTTGGGGCGAAGCCTTCTTTTGATTATGCCTCATGTTGGGTACCACCAAGTCCATTAACAATAGGCAGGATTACCTCTAATCCTAGTGGTAGACTTATTTGCTTTACTTCTGGGGCAGCTTCAGGGCGCGCAACTGGTCACTCACCTCTCGATTAATGACATTCTAGCATCGATAAGATCAGCCTTCAAAGCATTGCCATCTATCCGAAAAAACCTTGGCCAAAATCCTCATTATTGTGGATCGACTAGGTCGGGATTCCACCAGTCATTGCAGTATTTTGGACGGATTTAAATTATGTCCTCTCTCCTTTAGGCCATCGAAGAAATTACAAAGGCTGCGTTTCGAGAGCTCGCTTTCCGTGTAAACAAAATAAAAGTATCCACGTTGGCGCACTTTCTTTTGTTTTAGTAACGCACGAAGTTTTTCTTATCCTAAGATAAGGCTGCTATCGGCACCACGCAACGGTCACCTTAATCCCGCCGGGACCCATAAAGCGTAGTTGGCCTTAGTGCGACAAAAGTCAGCACTGAGACAACCAGTGTTTGATAGGTCGGGTGGAAGAGAGCAAGGAGAAGGGTTGTGAGCTTTACAATATCCGATAGCAGTGGCCGGACTGAGACCGGTTGGGCGTGTTGCAGGTATCGTTGCGGAAATGATACGAGTGTAAATATACATGAATAACTCAGAGCTGTTTGAGGGGTGAGTTCGAGGTGCGGGGTGCCAGTTCAGAATTTGGGGCAGCGCTGTTCTTTAACGAGGTCCGGTCGATGTCCGCCGCCTCGTTTTCGGTGTTGTTTTCGTCGGCAACTTCACCCAGATCGTCAATTTCCACCTCACATTCGTCATCCTCATCCTCGTCTTCATCCTCCGTTTCATCATCTTCCTCACCCAGATCTTCTTCGCCAGCATCCTCGGCATCTGCCTCAATCTCCTCCTCATCTTCGCCTTCTTGTTCATCACCTTTTTCCTCACTCTTAGAATCCATCACTTCTAACATATCTACATCTTCCTCCTTTTGCTCTGGTTCAGGACAGCCGTCAAGCAAGCCATCACCCCAATCAATAGGGAATCGGGTAACACGGGGATCTGAGGAAATAATAGACCTCTCCAACTAAAGAGTAAGGCGACATGGATTTGACGTTACCTCGTTCAGTAAAGGCTCCGTGGGAGGTTCATTGCGGAGTTCTTCTGATTTGTACTCATTGTTTACGTAATATCCTATACGGATGAATTCTTGCTCATGGTATAGAGCTTGTATTAGCACAACAGTAACCCCGACAAGGTCTTCGGGTGGGATTTTCTTCGGGTCAGGAGCGTTAACCTAACCATGCTGGAAATGCGGACAAGCATATTACCTCAAAAACAAATTGATGCCTGCCAACGGGAACGGGACCAACTAATATCGAATCCAAAGTTTGGTCCAGAGAAGAATTGTAGGCGCTGCCAACGTATACAACTTTCCACTCCAGATCTACACAACCGATGTTCAAGACTATTTCCTGAGTTACCATCTTCTAGGGGCTCGTGGCATTCGAACGTTATCCTAAACTTAAACATGTCAAAAAACGTGCCGGGATTATCCAAAACCTCGACATCGCAAACGTTCACCTTCGCCATTGCACAGTACTGCACAAGCTGCGGTGCACACCAAATTTCGATGAAAGAAATTCAAAGACACTCCTACAATTGGTTGGTGAGCCTTTAACCAATCAATCATGAGCGATTTAAAGGTGAACAAATTTTCTACATGAAGATTCTTTTAGCTTGAACAAGTAAAATATTCATAAAGATTGATTAATTTGATGTAGAATTTCACCTTTAAGAATACCTGACTGTGCATTTACAAAAAGTGCGCAAAAAAAGGATTGATCTGCAAGAATCTTATCATTGATCAGAGACTGTTAAAATAGTTCTAATGGTTCAGTGTTGCACTGCTCCTTTTCTTCATAAGGCCTTTTGACCGATCTGAATAATAGCTGCAAAGGCCATCGTAACCGTGTTCATCAGGGAAGGTATCGCAGTTTAGGGTGTTGTAATTACGCTTTGCAGCACTTTCTGTTGAGTCCCAACACTGTCGTGCGTCACAGATGCAAAATGATCTGATACATCGTTTAGTTCTGCATTCGACTACTCAGATATTACTTGTAGCTTCCCGAGACTTTCTTAAGGACAAAAAAGGCAAAAATACTAGGGCAGAATATGTATACACATTGTAGAGGGTTCCTTCTCTCCCTCCTGGTTACCCTTTCCTGTAGAAGTCTGAGTGCGTTTAGACATCTTTACTGTATATGGATAATAAATACAGCTAGGCGACGAATGGGGGTTCAGGCCGAGGGTCCGTCACGCTCCAAGGAGTCTCCACGTTCCTCCGTCACGTGGTTCAAATCGACATCCCGCCTCTGGCCTACAAAGCGCATTTAAAGAATTAAGTATTACAACATGTTCAATAGACAGACGAAACGAACCTGCTGGCACGGTCCGGAGACCACTCCACGCGGTTAGGGCAGTACGGCCACCTCTGTGTTACATTACTCGTCGCTTCACGCTTCGGCGATTTATTCCAGCAAAAATGATGTTTGCATAAATCCATTATTTGCTTGAAAATTTAGCTCGACAAGTAAACTGTAATAGAATCTGTCAATTAAACTACAATTCGGAAGTTTATATAAGGGTACGCGCATTCACAAAACCTTTTATTCCTTTTAAAGCATTATCTCAAATTTCTAACTTAGTTTATTTAATTGGGCCATCACACAAGATACGGCTTTCCTATTATCTGGGAGCGGCTTAACCACTCACATTTGTATTCGACTTTGTAAGTGAGAGTGCTTCTATTGGTTAGCACCCAATCTATGAGCCTGATTGGTTCCTTTTACGACTTCTTTTATTCGTTAGTGCTTTAAAAAGTCTATTGACTACGTATATCAGTTTGGGGGCTTCTCGTGTTTAGGACGTGCTTGTGTGTTTGTTGGAGGCCATGGTCCTTTTATCTTTATTAGCAATTATAATATTGGTGCCGCTAGCACCTACGGTTATGGTCCTGTGGATAGCACTGCGATTGATTGGCTTTTTTCTCCCGCTTACTGCGTATCACACCTTTGATGATAAGCTCTACTCATGGTATCAACGATGTGTTTTACTTTTTTACGAACCCTTTGTGACGAAGAAGGTGACTACCCATTCCTAACTCTCACAATGGAATAGATTTATTTCTATGGGGATCATGATTTTACCAAACGCAAGGAAAATGTGCTTTTTATGTGTAATCATCAGTCGACAGGCATGTGGGTCTTTATCTGATTTTTCTTTAGTTGATTGGATTATTTGTAATATGATAATCGCCAGGCAAGGTGGTATTGGTCGTCTTCGGTACATTCTGTTGAACGCATATAAATTCATTCCCCTCTTCGGATATTACTTCTATCAGGTCTGATTCTTACGCTTTTTATCCCCTTCACCTTATGCATAAGCACTTTGTTTTTTCATCAAGCTCTTGCGCAAGACGCATAGACACACTCTTATTTGCGACCCATCTGGTCGTGTAGCGTTTTGAATGATTTAATGGCTATCGATGTTGCGTCTTCTAACAGTCGATGACTGTTCTAATCCATTCATCTCTACAGCACTGCTTCATTTTCGTAAATCGCGATAATTTTGAGGCACACAAGGCTGTTGCGACAATGGATTATATGGCGAAAAACGGTCTCTCAGTGAGTTGCTCAGATTTGTAAACAGTCCCTCAATTTGCTGCCTTTGGATTTTGCTTCGTCCTAATCATCCTTTCTGACACTTCAGTAGCTGAAGTCGAACCGTACAACTGACTTACGCTACGTTTTGTTGGAACTTGGTTCTTAATATATACGTGGCTAAGACGCGTTACCATAATTTTGTGGATCTTTTACATTTTTTGCGACTTTTAACAAATTTATAATGTTCCTGTTTTAGTGTGCTTCGTAGAATGTATATTTATCCAACCTCATCACAATTTTTGTGTAACTTTTTTCGTCAGCCTGTGGAATGCTTTTTGGCCGCATGTAACACTTTATCAGTTCTGATCTCTTGCCTATATTAAGTTTAAGGTAGCCAGATTCTGTCATAGCTTCCCTCCTGGTTTCTTTATTAATACTTTCCTTGGACTGTTTGTCGCCAAAGCAGCTTATTTAGGGAGCGTCTTTAAGTTACTGGGATGCTTTTGCTTTTTGAGTTGTACAATTCGACTAGGCTTTTTTTTTCCCTCCAGAATACTTTCTCTAAGTTAGTTGTATGTTTAAAATGGTTACTGCTTTTGCTTCGTGCTTGTACAATAGTTTATGTAATTTATGGAAGCACTAGTAGAAATTTTACCTACATTCCCTTGTAACCATAGGCTGGTCTCATCAGTCACTTCAACCAACCTCTCCTCAGTTAATTTATTATGCCTCGCCGCCTTTTTTCCTGACAACAATAGCTTATTTTCACATCTCGCATCTCATGGCTCTTTAAATGATTAATCCAAGCTTCTTACTTGTTTTAATTGTCGTCATCACCTTTTTTGCATAGTGTTGGGTTGTTGCCTTCCCGGAAGTTGATCGCTTCAACCCAAAGAAATCGAAGGTTATAGA
The DNA here is from genome assembly GCA_036345935.2 of Taenia hydatigena. Classification (NCBI taxonomy): domain Eukaryota; kingdom Metazoa; phylum Platyhelminthes; class Cestoda; order Cyclophyllidea; family Taeniidae; genus Taenia; species Taenia hydatigena. Next base: position 7,278,407 of record JADWOT020000009.1, read on the forward strand.
AGAGAGCCGTGCCTTTGCTAAATCGAAAAGTAAGCGATCTCTTTTAAATCCTTGCCACATCCCATAAGCCGTTTGGTATGCTGCTTTAGGTGTCTATTTGTCTACCATTTTCCACCTATAAACGGATTGCTGTGTTGCTACTTTCCTTTGAAGAACCTGATATTTGATTACCAATTATCAGCTTGACATTGTGCCCTTCACTGCGCGTCGATGTGAAGGCTAGGCTGTCTATACTTTTCGTGAATTTAGGATATCTGTAAACACTGCCGCCTTCAGTTTATTCGTCGTTTGGTAGCATTTGCTCTGAACTTCACCTCACTTGGCAATGCTTTTGGGGTTAGTGTGCGTATTCACTAGCTTTTGATGTTAAATTAATTTCATGATTGGGGAAACCACTTTAATCAAATTTATTGTCATCATTTCCTTAGCAGTTGCTACTTTAACACCCTATGGGGACAATTAGATGATCATGATGTAATATCGAGTTTGCCACTAACAGGCTTTATGAGTGCACCCTAACAGGTTTTATAACTTTTATGTGAAGGTTTAGTTACCCTATCGTTGGCATTTTTGACAGGTGGTTTCCATATCTCAGTAGAATGGCCACTTTTTCTGAAAAAGGGGCTCCATTCTCAAACCAAGCTCAATTAATAGAGCCGAAATTTCGAAATCAAGAAGCACACGGTCCTAAAATTTCTTCTGCACCTCTTTAATGCTTAAATCTGCGGGAAAATTCACGTGAACGTGTCGGGTTATTCCAATCTCCTCCAATGGCAAAAGTCTCGCAATTGAATGTGTGCTGATGGACCAGAAATTCACCTCTTGTTCATCTCACGGCCACCTTACTTACATTGAATAATAAGATCTACCCATTGTTAATCACAGTCAGTTGTTTCAATTCGTGATTATCGCGTAAAATTGAAAAAAAGACCTCAGTTATAATGTTCGAAACTTCTCAATATTCGTCTGGAGTATTTGGTTAATTACCTTCTCGCTGCTTGTCGTTGGTTTAGGATGTTAATCAGTAGGAGGGCTTTGACTCAGATCATTATTGATGTACGAAATCTTTCGATTGTAGTGTAGGCACAGCGTCCGCAGACTCTCCAATGTTTGTTGGATTAACCTCGTTGTGCGATACGCATATCTTAATTTGACAACTTCACTTTCAATCAGAATTACCATGTCATTATTGGTTCGAAGCTCCTAATTATTGTATTCTGCGATTTGGGTTGCAAGTAGGCATCCAAGCACTTTTTTCCCTATATTTAGTGTATCGACTTGGTCCTCAGCTCAACACCTACTTTACCATCAGAATTAGTTGTCCTTTTACAAACCAACCGGTATACTGATAAACGTTTAATTGTAGATCCCAACTCTAAGCCGTTTGTTGTCGATGCCGATGCCCCAAACAGGGTTAGGCAAGCCAGTAAACGGCACTAAGATTAATTTTGTTTATCACCATATGAAGTTCATGCACCTTGTTTACATCGGAATACGGCCTTGCCTCTCAGTGTGAACATCGGCCCATAATTAATACTAGCGCCATTGTTTAACCTCGTTTTTTTCAAGTCCTAATGGCAATTACTATCCAAGTTCTGTAGAACTAGAAGCCATATCATTCAGGATGTTTTTCTGATCTAGTAGGAATCCCAACTACACCATTCTCATAGTGTAATAAGATAATGTCGCAGTTTTTGGGCTTGATTAGTCTGTTTTCAAGAGGATTGATATCGCTCCATTGTAGAAGTAGATTATATTTCGCCTCACTCTAGTTTTATTAAGGGCCCACCTGATTGAAATTCGCTGTGGAAGTAGCTGAGGCTCCTCTGGGCTCTGGCATAAATAGCGCTAACCAATGGGCATGGCAGAATTACAGTGCATCTCCACATTGTGGCATTGTTTTGCGTGTTAGGTCAGGTCAACTTCATTGTTTTTACATAGCTATTATTGAACTACTTTTTTAATAAAATATTGGGTAGCTTTCACCTTATGTGGTCTCTTCCCGTTTATCTAATACGTATTGTGACTGAATTACTCTTGACTACCTTGGCCAATAAGTGAATTAAGTATCCAATCTGGCTTGAAGGACAAATGGTAGATCTATTCCACCGTTTTATTTACTTTGTTAAAAGCATATGGCATCGAGGTTCCGTTACCAATGGCTATTCTAATCGAGGTGTTTCTATTTCTTATAGGCCTCATTCCTCTCCAATACCACCTTACTCCACGTGTGCGTGGTATGGAGCTGCTTTTAAAAAACATGAGTTCACATCTTCATGCGGTTTACGATGTGACAGTCGTCTATGCCGACGAAAACGGCGGTTGCCTGGATAAGGGCAAACCCATGCCCGGTCTACTCTGTAAGTCCCATATCGGTAGTACTTTCACGAAAGAGGGGCGGTGGCTTCAATGGAACGGAAGCATTTGTTTTACTCTCATGTTTTCGTTACATATTTACCATTCTCTAGCCCTACGTAGTAGCCCAAATTTGAGATAAATTAATCTTATAACTGGTGTATTTATACGTAGTCGTCCCTCGGGTTGCTAACTTTTACGCAATAGTATAGTTTCTCCTTTTGGACTCCGTTCATCTTACTTTGTTCTCTGAGAACGAACTCGACTTGCTTGGGGAGAGGAAGGAAATTTAATCCAATTTAATTGGTCCCGTGATCTTGTTTGTTTTGTTTCCAATCAAAAGCCTATTTATTGAGGCCTCGTACGCTACACATTCATCTTCAACGCTGTCCCATCGCCGACGTTCCTCAAGACCACGATGCTCTCCGCACCTGGCTGTCTTCCCGTTTTGCTCTCAAAGATAAGTAAGACCTTCTCTCTCTATACGCATCGGTCGGACTCCTATACGTAGAGACGGTCAACTCGGTTTTGCAAACCAGCTTTATTTATTATTTTTAATTGCTCCTAAAATTGTTTTGTGCTTAATAGGATGCATTTCGTTTGTAAATGATTTCAGTATTCATTGTAGGTATATCTGGACTTAACCCGTATAAAAATATTTCACATTTACTTCCCTAGACTGTTTGCTGACCTCGAAGAAATTAAGAAAAACAAGTCAAGGCAGCCGAACGTGGATGAAGTAAAGGGTGCTTTTCTAAGCAACCTTTCCGTGAGCAAGGTGCCGAATGGCTTTGACGAGCTTCCGCGTTTGCGGCGTCGTTGGCTCTTTACTGCCTTCATCTGCCTAGCCACAGTCACTGCCTTGCTTCTCTTTGTCCATCCCTGGCTGCGATATGCCTATTTCGGCAGTGTGATTGGTACTACTCTGTTCGGGATTCCCTATGTCTGGCTGACCGTCTAGCAAGGTGTCTTCCTCACTAACCACAATTCTTATGTGCGTTGATTGTAACAATTTTTGTCCAGGAACATCGCTAACAAGACTTGTAATGGAGCATCTCTGCCTAATCGCATGTTAGGGAGTGATGGTCTTACCCTCTTTAATTTAATGTATTGAGTGTGCTTCTGTATTAAATCGGCATTTTGCTAGCTCGCGTACTCTAACGTCGGGTCGGGGAGCCTGCTAACATTCACCATACAGTTAGTAGAGACAGGACTTGTGGTGGGGTGCGAATAGTGAGTGCCCGCGGGTTGAAACAACCCGATGGGTAGAGCGCCGGGGGTCGGGTCTCTGTGTTGAGTGCATAAAATGTGGTTGATTAAGTAAGCCGAAAAAAGATGTCTTCGGGGAATGGGCAGATTTTGTCTTATCCCTGACGGGAGCATATTACCTCCGCTTACTTACAAAAAAGGCTATGTGGCATGTCTTACAGAAGGTCTGTTACATTTTGAGAGGCAAAGTTCTATTTTAAAGTTGTAGTGCTAATTGGCACAAACTTGTTCATTAATCAAGTATTTGTGCAAAACGGATTGCTTTTAAGTGTACAGTTTGTGCAAAACACGCTTTAAAATGCAAAATTATAACTCATAAAAGAAACTGAATTGCGTATATAGTCGTTTAAGTTCGCTGCAACTGTTGCGTCACTACGACTTTTCGGACGGAGGACTACTTGCGAGATGGCGCCGTTGAGCCAAGAAGTCGTTTTGGATAAGCTTTCTCCCGAAGAACTGATAGCAAGGGGTAGACGGGAGATGCTGTGTTTCCAAGTATCAAATGCTGTCGATTGTTTTCAGATGGCCTGTCAGTTACTGTTAGTTTTATTTCGCTAAATGTTTATATATGAAGCGCCGAGAAAAATGGTGACTTGCACGATGACTTGGCGATCCCAAATCTGTTGTACGGAACAGCTCTATTGGAACTATCACGATCTGAAAATCACGTCTTGGGAGAAAGTATGGAGAAGTGTGGCGGGTCTGCAACATCGTCAGGTATGCGGTGTTGATGCCTCTCATCCCATTCAGATGATGGAGATGATAATGATGGAGCTCGTGAAGTTTCCAGAGAGTCAGATCAAGCTGGGATTGAGGAAAGCGCTGATACTAGTGAGTTTGGTAATCTGGGAGTATCTGACATGGAAAAATCCAGCGCCCTCGAAGGAGCGACCGTTCCGCCAACAAAAGAGGTTTTCTTTGTCATTATTTGTAATTCTTAGTCGGAGGATCTGGGAGATGAAGAAATATCTACTCTACAATTGGCCTGGGAAGTTATTGAAGTCGCCAAAAAGCTATTTATGAGGCATGAGGATGCCGGACATCAACTAAAGGCATCTGACTGTCTGGAAAAGCTTGCAGAAATAAGTCAGGAAATTGGAAACCATCAACAAGCAATATCAGACTTGATGGTATCTTCGCGTACCTGCCTCACCACGTTGCGTTTAGGAATGCCTGAAACTACGGTCGGCACATGCTCCCGATAATGATCGTCTTATTGCAGAAACCCACTTTCAGTTAGCTGTCTCTTATTCGCAAGTAGGGGATGCGGTATCATCGAATGCCTCGTTTGGTGACGCATTGAGGCACTTAGAGAAATGTAAGTCCGGACTGGAGTTGCAGCTGAGTGCACTGGATGAAGAAGAAGAAGGCGAAGAGAGTAAGATTAATCACCTGCAAATGCAGATTGAAGAGATCGTTGACCTCATCGCTGAAGTATCTGAACGCCAAAAGGAAGGTTTCGAGCCTATCCAAAAGGTTGAAGAGCCTCAAGCAAAGCCTGTACAGAGTGATGTTCCCGTTGATGATATTACCCATCTGATTAAGAGGCGAACCAGTGATGAAAATGTTCAGCAAGTTCCGAAAAAAAGTGAGGATGGAAGGTAGTCCCCGAGGATCCGTTTCAGATGATTCGTCGTAAATTTTGCATGAACTAGCCGCAATTTTTCTGTCATTATATTGGCCAAGTGTTTCAACTTTGCAGCTGTTGGCGACTTGTATATTTTCTCGTGACTATGATGGTTTCTGCGCACTTGCTCGCGGCCCCGGGGCTTTGTTTCTCGGTGTTGTAGGCTTGGGGAGGAGGGGGGGAGGGCTGGTTTGCTAGGTTTGGCGGGTTAGCGTGGCTGCTTAAGTGGCGCAACGCCACAGAGGTGATGTCTGCCTCCGTCATTTTTGGGCGCAGTTGTTTAGGGTCAACTGGTGGGCACATTTTCAAGTTTATTGAGGCCGTCAATGGCTTGGGGCGGGTTGGTCGCGTCAGCTTGGGGATAAGCTTTTTCGTCAATGATTTGTGTCAACCTCCTATTTCTATTGGTGGATGGCTTCTAGGCCACGTATTTCAACCCTCCAATGGCTGTTGTGCCCTGTCCTAATTTAGCCGAAAGAGTCAGTACTAATTCCTGTGGACTTTTGTGATGATAGTATACCTATCTCTGTTTCTCGCGTTCTTGGGTCTGTCAGCTTCAGTTAGGGACTGCGATCTCTGTCGTATTGTCTTTGAAAAGTACCGCTCTGCTTTTTATGACATTGATCCCGATATAAGTCTCGGAGGTGGAAATACTGATTGGGAAGAAAAATTCATTGGAAAATACGCCTTTAGTGAACTTCATGCTTTTGAAACCTTGGAAAAGACTCTAAAAGCTCTTAATGATCGTGAGGCTCACTTTCTTTCCGAAATTGAAGGTGAACTCGAAAGCTTTTGGGTCGACTACTTAAAGACGGGTCTGTCAAACTTGGATGACGTCGTTAACGTTTTCTGCATTGAGAAGTTAAGTCTCTGTTGCCCATGGAATAAACTCGGTGAGGAGTGTTTAGACTGTGGTCCCTGCGAAATTGGTCCTGTGATCTTGTTTGTTTTGTTTCCAATCAAAAGCCTATTTATTGAGGCCTCGTACGCTACACATTCATCTTCAACGCTGTCCCATCGCCGACGTTCCTCAAGACCACGATGCTCTCCGCACCTGGCTGTCTTCCCGTTTTGCTCTCAAAGATAAGTAAGACCTTCTCTCTCTATACGCATCGGTCGGACTCCTATACGTAGAGACGGTCAACTCGGTTTTGCAAACCAGCTTTATTTATTATTTTTAATTGCTCCTAAAATTGTTTTGTGCTTAATAGGATGCATTTCGTTTGTAAATGATTTCAGTATTCATTGTAGGTATATCTGGACTTAACCCGTATAAAAATATTTCACATTTACTTCCCTAGACTGTTTGCTGACCTCGAAGAAATTAAGAAAAACAAGTCAAGGCAGCCGAACGTGGATGAAGTAAAGGGTGCTTTTCTAAGCAACCTTTCCGTGAGCAAGGTGCCGAATGGCTTTGACGAGCTTCCGCGTTTGCGGCGTCGTTGGCTCTTTACTGCCTTCATCTGCCTAGCCACAGTCACTGCCTTGCTTCTCTTTGTCCATCCCTGGCTGCGATATGCCTATTTCGGCAGTGTGATTGGTACTACTCTGTTCGGGATTCCCTATGTCTGGCTGACCGTCTAGCAAGGTGTCTTCCTCACTAACCACAATTCTTATGTGCGTTGATTGTAACAATTTTTGTCCAGGAACATCGCTAACAAGACTTGTAATGGAGCATCTCTGCCTAATCGCATGTTAGGGAGTGATGGTCTTACCCTCTTTAATTTAATGTATTGAGTGTGCTTCTGTATTAAATCGGCATTTTGCTAGCTCGCGTACTCTAACGTCGGGTCGGGGAGCCTGCTAACATTCACCATACAGTTAGTAGAGACAGGACTTGTGGTGGGGTGCGAATAGTGAGTGCCCGCGGGTTGAAACAACCCGATGGGTAGAGCGCCGGGGGTCGGGTCTCTGTGTTGAGTGCATAAAATGTGGTTGATTAAGTAAGCCGAAAAAAGATGTCTTCGGGGAATGGGCAGATTTTGTCTTATCCCTGACGGGAGCATATTACCTCCGCTTACTTACAAAAAAGGCTATGTGGCATGTCTTACAGAAGGTCTGTTACATTTTGAGAGGCAAAGTTCTATTTTAAAGTTGTAGTGCTAATTGGCACAAACTTGTTCATTAATCAAGTATTTGTGCAAAACGGATTGCTTTTAAGTGTACAGTTTGTGCAAAACACGCTTTAAAATGCAAAATTATAACTCATAAAAGAAACTGAATTGCGTATATAGTCGTTTAAGTTCGCTGCAACTGTTGCGTCACTACGACTTTTCGGACGGAGGACTACTTGCGAGATGGCGCCGTTGAGCCAAGAAGTCGTTTTGGATAAGCTTTCTCCCGAAGAACTGATAGCAAGGGGTAGACGGGAGATGCTGTGTTTCCAAGTATCAAATGCTGTCGATTGTTTTCAGATGGCCTGTCAGTTACTGTTAGTTTTATTTCGCTAAATGTTTATATATGAAGCGCCGAGAAAAATGGTGACTTGCACGATGACTTGGCGATCCCAAATCTGTTGTACGGAACAGCTCTATTGGAACTATCACGATCTGAAAATCACGTCTTGGGAGAAAGTATGGAGAAGTGTGGCGGGTCTGCAACATCGTCAGGTATGCGGTGTTGATGCCTCTCATCCCATTCAGATGATGGAGATGATAATGATGGAGCTCGTGAAGTTTCCAGAGAGTCAGATCAAGCTGGGATTGAGGAAAGCGCTGATACTAGTGAGTTTGGTAATCTGGGAGTATCTGACATGGAAAAATCCAGCGCCCTCGAAGGAGCGACCGTTCCGCCAACAAAAGAGGTTTTCTTTGTCATTATTTGTAATTCTTAGTCGGAGGATCTGGGAGATGAAGAAATATCTACTCTACAATTGGCCTGGGAAGTTATTGAAGTCGCCAAAAAGCTATTTATGAGGCATGAGGATGCCGGACATCAACTAAAGGCATCTGACTGTCTGGAAAAGCTTGCAGAAATAAGTCAGGAAATTGGAAACCATCAACAAGCAATATCAGACTTGATGGTATCTTCGCGTACCTGCCTCACCACGTTGCGTTTAGGAATGCCTGAAACTACGGTCGGCACATGCTCCCGATAATGATCGTCTTATTGCAGAAACCCACTTTCAGTTAGCTGTCTCTTATTCGCAAGTAGGGGATGCGGTATCATCGAATGCCTCGTTTGGTGACGCATTGAGGCACTTAGAGAAATGTAAGTCCGGACTGGAGTTGCAGCTGAGTGCACTGGATGAAGAAGAAGAAGGCGAAGAGAGTAAGATTAATCACCTGCAAATGCAGATTGAAGAGATCGTTGACCTCATCGCTGAAGTATCTGAACGCCAAAAGGAAGGTTTCGAGCCTATCCAAAAGGTTGAAGAGCCTCAAGCAAAGCCTGTACAGAGTGATGTTCCCGTTGATGATATTACCCATCTGATTAAGAGGCGAACCAGTGATGAAAATGTTCAGCAAGTTCCGAAAAAAAGTGAGGATGGAAGGTAGTCCCCGAGGATCCGTTTCAGATGATTCGTCGTAAATTTTGCATGAACTAGCCGCAATTTTTCTGTCATTATATTGGCCAAGTGTTTCAACTTTGCAGCTGTTGGCGACTTGTATATTTTCTCGTGACTATGATGGTTTCTGCGCACTTGCTCGCGGCCCCGGGGCTTTGTTTCTCGGTGTTGTAGGCTTGGGGAGGAGGGGGGGAGGGCTGGTTTGCTAGGTTTGGCGGGTTAGCGTGGCTGCTTAAGTGGCGCAACGCCACAGAGGTGATGTCTGCCTCCGTCATTTTTGGGCGCAGTTGTTTAGGGTCAACTGGTGGGCACATTTTCAAGTTTATTGAGGCCGTCAATGGCTTGGGGCGGGTTGGTCGCGTCAGCTTGGGGATAAGCTTTTTCGTCAATGATTTGTGTCAACCTCCTATTTCTATTGGTGGATGGCTTCTAGGCCACGTATTTCAACCCTCCAATGGCTGTTGTGCCCTGTCCTAATTTAGCCGAAAGAGTCAGTACTAATTCCTGTGGACTTTTGTGATGATAGTATACCTATCTCTGTTTCTCGCGTTCTTGGGTCTGTCAGCTTCAGTTAGGGACTGCGATCTCTGTCGTATTGTCTTTGAAAAGTACCGCTCTGCTTTTTATGACATTGATCCCGATATAAGTCTCGGAGGTGGAAATACTGATTGGGAAGAAAAATTCATTGGAAAATACGCCTTTAGTGAACTTCATGCTTTTGAAACCTTGGAAAAGACTCTAAAAGCTCTTAATGATCGTGAGGCTCACTTTCTTTCCGAAATTGAAGGTGAACTCGAAAGCTTTTGGGTCGACTACTTAAAGACGGGTCTGTCAAACTTGGATGACGTCGTTAACGTTTTCTGCATTGAGAAGTTAAGTCTCTGTTGCCCATGGAATAAACTCGGTGAGGAGTGTTTAGACTGTGGTCCCTGCGAAATTGGTCCTGTGATCTTGTTTGTTTTGTTTCCAATCAAAAGCCTATTTATTGAGGCCTCGTACGCTACACATTCATCTTCAACGCTGTCCCATCGCCGACGTTCCTCAAGACCACGATGCTCTCCGCACCTGGCTGTCTTCCCGTTTTGCTCTCAAAGATAAGTAAGACCTTCTCTCTCTATACGCATCGGTCGGACTCCTATACGTAGAGACGGTCAACTCGGTTTTGCAAACCAGCTTTATTTATTATTTTTAATTGCTCCTAAAATTGTTTTGTGCTTAATAGGATGCATTTCGTTTGTAAATGATTTCAGTATTCATTGTAGGTATATCTGGACTTAACCCGTATAAAAATATTTCACATTTACTTCCCTAGACTGTTTGCTGACCTCGAAGAAATTAAGAAAAACAAGTCAAGGCAGCCGAACGTGGATGAAGTAAAGGGTGCTTTTCTAAGCAACCTTTCCGTGAGCAAGGTGCCGAATGGCTTTGACGAGCTTCCGCGTTTGCGGCGTCGTTGGCTCTTTACTGCCTTCATCTGCCTAGCCACAGTCACTGCCTTGCTTCTCTTTGTCCATCCCTGGCTGCGATATGCCTATTTCGGCAGTGTGATTGGTACTACTCTGTTCGGGATTCCCTATGTCTGGCTGACCGTCTAGCAAGGTGTCTTCCTCACTAACCACAATTCTTATGTGCGTTGATTGTAACAATTTTTGTCCAGGAACATCGCTAACAAGACTTGTAATGGAGCATCTCTGCCTAATCGCATGTTAGGGAGTGATGGTCTTACCCTCTTTAATTTAATGTATTGAGTGTGCTTCTGTATTAAATCGGCATTTTGCTAGCTCGCGTACTCTAACGTCGGGTCGGGGAGCCTGCTAACATTCACCATACAGTTAGTAGAGACAGGACTTGTGGTGGGGTGCGAATAGTGAGTGCCCGCGGGTTGAAACAACCCGATGGGTAGAGCGCCGGGGGTCGGGTCTCTGTGTTGAGTGCATAAAATGTGGTTGATTAAGTAAGCCGAAAAAAGATGTCTTCGGGGAATGGGCAGATTTTGTCTTATCCCTGACGGGAGCATATTACCTCCGCTTACTTACAAAAAAGGCTATGTGGCATGTCTTACAGAAGGTCTGTTACATTTTGAGAGGCAAAGTTCTATTTTAAAGTTGTAGTGCTAATTGGCACAAACTTGTTCATTAATCAAGTATTTGTGCAAAACGGATTGCTTTTAAGTGTACAGTTTGTGCAAAACACGCTTTAAAATGCAAAATTATAACTCATAAAAGAAACTGAATTGCGTATATAGTCGTTTAAGTTCGCTGCAACTGTTGCGTCACTACGACTTTTCGGACGGAGGACTACTTGCGAGATGGCGCCGTTGAGCCAAGAAGTCGTTTTGGATAAGCTTTCTCCCGAAGAACTGATAGCAAGGGGTAGACGGGAGATGCTGTGTTTCCAAGTATCAAATGCTGTCGATTGTTTTCAGATGGCCTGTCAGTTACTGTTAGTTTTATTTCGCTAAATGTTTATATATGAAGCGCCGAGAAAAATGGTGACTTGCACGATGACTTGGCGATCCCAAATCTGTTGTACGGAACAGCTCTATTGGAACTATCACGATCTGAAAATCACGTCTTGGGAGAAAGTATGGAGAAGTGTGGCGGGTCTGCAACATCGTCAGGTATGCGGTGTTGATGCCTCTCATCCCATTCAGATGATGGAGATGATAATGATGGAGCTCGTGAAGTTTCCAGAGAGTCAGATCAAGCTGGGATTGAGGAAAGCGCTGATACTAGTGAGTTTGGTAATCTGGGAGTATCTGACATGGAAAAATCCAGCGCCCTCGAAGGAGCGACCGTTCCGCCAACAAAAGAGGTTTTCTTTGTCATTATTTGTAATTCTTAGTCGGAGGATCTGGGAGATGAAGAAATATCTACTCTACAATTGGCCTGGGAAGTTATTGAAGTCGCCAAAAAGCTATTTATGAGGCATGAGGATGCCGGACATCAACTAAAGGCATCTGACTGTCTGGAAAAGCTTGCAGAAATAAGTCAGGAAATTGGAAACCATCAACAAGCAATATCAGACTTGATGGTATCTTCGCGTACCTGCCTCACCACGTTGCGTTTAGGAATGCCTGAAACTACGGTCGGCACATGCTCCCGATAATGATCGTCTTATTGCAGAAACCCACTTTCAGTTAGCTGTCTCTTATTCGCAAGTAGGGGATGCGGTATCATCGAATGCCTCGTTTGGTGACGCATTGAGGCACTTAGAGAAATGTAAGTCCGGACTGGAGTTGCAGCTGAGTGCACTGGATGAAGAAGAAGAAGGCGAAGAGAGTAAGATTAATCACCTGCAAATGCAGATTGAAGAGATCGTTGACCTCATCGCTGAAGTATCTGAACGCCAAAAGGAAGGTTTCGAGCCTATCCAAAAGGTTGAAGAGCCTCAAGCAAAGCCTGTACAGAGTGATGTTCCCGTTGATGATATTACCCATCTGATTAAGAGGCGAACCAGTGATGAAAATGTTCAGCAAGTTCCGAAAAAAAGTGAGGATGGAAGGTAGTCCCCGAGGATCCGTTTCAGATGATTCGTCGTAAATTTTGCATGAACTAGCCGCAATTTTTCTGTCATTATATTGGCCAAGTGTTTCAACTTTGCAGCTGTTGGCGACTTGTATATTTTCTCGTGACTATGATGGTTTCTGCGCACTTGCTCGCGGCCCCGGGGCTTTGTTTCTCGGTGTTGTAGGCTTGGGGAGGAGGGGGGGAGGGCTGGTTTGCTAGGTTTGGCGGGTTAGCGTGGCTGCTTAAGTGGCGCAACGCCACAGAGGTGATGTCTGCCTCCGTCATTTTTGGGCGCAGTTGTTTAGGGTCAACTGGTGGGCACATTTTCAAGTTTATTGAGGCCGTCAATGGCTTGGGGCGGGTTGGTCGCGTCAGCTTGGGGATAAGCTTTTTCGTCAATGATTTGTGTCAACCTCCTATTTCTATTGGTGGATGGCTTCTAGGCCACGTATTTCAACCCTCCAATGGCTGTTGTGCCCTGTCCTAATTTAGCCGAAAGAGTCAGTACTAATTCCTGTGGACTTTTGTGATGATAGTATACCTATCTCTGTTTCTCGCGTTCTTGGGTCTGTCAGCTTCAGTTAGGGACTGCGATCTCTGTCGTATTGTCTTTGAAAAGTACCGCTCTGCTTTTTATGACATTGATCCCGATATAAGTCTCGGAGGTGGAAATACTGATTGGGAAGAAAAATTCATTGGAAAATACGCCTTTAGTGAACTTCATGCTTTTGAAACCTTGGAAAAGACTCTAAAAGCTCTTAATGATCGTGAGGCTCACTTTCTTTCCGAAATTGAAGGTGAACTCGAAAGCTTTTGGGTCGACTACTTAAAGACGGGTCTGTCAAACTTGGATGACGTCGTTAACGTTTTCTGCATTGAGAAGTTAAGTCTCTGTTGCCCATGGAATAAACTCGGTGAGGAGTGTTTAGACTGTGGTCCCTGCGAAATTGGTCCTGTGATCTTGTTTGTTTTGTTTCCAATCAAAAGCCTATTTATTGAGGCCTCGTACGCTACACATTCATCTTCAACGCTGTCCCATCGCCGACGTTCCTCAAGACCACGATGCTCTCCGCACCTGGCTGTCTTCCCGTTTTGCTCTCAAAGATAAGTAAGACCTTCTCTCTCTATACGCATCGGTCGGACTCCTATACGTAGAGACGGTCAACTCGGTTTTGCAAACCAGCTTTATTTATTATTTTTAATTGCTCCTAAAATTGTTTTGTGCTTAATAGGATGCATTTCGTTTGTAAATGATTTCAGTATTCATTGTAGGTATATCTGGACTTAACCCGTATAAAAATATTTCACATTTACTTCCCTAGACTGTTTGCTGACCTCGAAGAAATTAAGAAAAACAAGTCAAGGCAGCCGAACGTGGATGAAGTAAAGGGTGCTTTTCTAAGCAACCTTTCCGTGAGCAAGGTGCCGAATGGCTTTGACGAGCTTCCGCGTTTGCGGCGTCGTTGGCTCTTTACTGCCTTCATCTGCCTAGCCACAGTCACTGCCTTGCTTCTCTTTGTCCATCCCTGGCTGCGATATGCCTATTTCGGCAGTGTGATTGGTACTACTCTGTTCGGGATTCCCTATGTCTGGCTGACCGTCTAGCAAGGTGTCTTCCTCACTAACCACAATTCTTATGTGCGTTGATTGTAACAATTTTTGTCCAGGAACATCGCTAACAAGACTTGTAATGGAGCATCTCTGCCTAATCGCATGTTAGGGAGTGATGGTCTTACCCTCTTTAATTTAATGTATTGAGTGTGCTTCTGTATTAAATCGGCATTTTGCTAGCTCGCGTACTCTAACGTCGGGTCGGGGAGCCTGCTAACATTCACCATACAGTTAGTAGAGACAGGACTTGTGGTGGGGTGCGAATAGTGAGTGCCCGCGGGTTGAAACAACCCGATGGGTAGAGCGCCGGGGGTCGGGTCTCTGTGTTGAGTGCATAAAATGTGGTTGATTAAGTAAGCCGAAAAAAGATGTCTTCGGGGAATGGGCAGATTTTGTCTTATCCCTGACGGGAGCATATTACCTCCGCTTACTTACAAAAAAGGCTATGTGGCATGTCTTACAGAAGGTCTGTTACATTTTGAGAGGCAAAGTTCTATTTTAAAGTTGTAGTGCTAATTGGCACAAACTTGTTCATTAATCAAGTATTTGTGCAAAACGGATTGCTTTTAAGTGTACAGTTTGTGCAAAACACGCTTTAAAATGCAAAATTATAACTCATAAAAGAAACTGAATTGCGTATATAGTCGTTTAAGTTCGCTGCAACTGTTGCGTCACTACGACTTTTCGGACGGAGGACTACTTGCGAGATGGCGCCGTTGAGCCAAGAAGTCGTTTTGGATAAGCTTTCTCCCGAAGAACTGATAGCAAGGGGTAGACGGGAGATGCTGTGTTTCCAAGTATCAAATGCTGTCGATTGTTTTCAGATGGCCTGTCAGTTACTGTTAGTTTTATTTCGCTAAATGTTTATATATGAAGCGCCGAGAAAAATGGTGACTTGCACGATGACTTGGCGATCCCAAATCTGTTGTACGGAACAGCTCTATTGGAACTATCACGATCTGAAAATCACGTCTTGGGAGAAAGTATGGAGAAGTGTGGCGGGTCTGCAACATCGTCAGGTATGCGGTGTTGATGCCTCTCATCCCATTCAGATGATGGAGATGATAATGATGGAGCTCGTGAAGTTTCCAGAGAGTCAGATCAAGCTGGGATTGAGGAAAGCGCTGATACTAGTGAGTTTGGTAATCTGGGAGTATCTGACATGGAAAAATCCAGCGCCCTCGAAGGAGCGACCGTTCCGCCAACAAAAGAGGTTTTCTTTGTCATTATTTGTAATTCTTAGTCGGAGGATCTGGGAGATGAAGAAATATCTACTCTACAATTGGCCTGGGAAGTTATTGAAGTCGCCAAAAAGCTATTTATGAGGCATGAGGATGCCGGACATCAACTAAAGGCATCTGACTGTCTGGAAAAGCTTGCAGAAATAAGTCAGGAAATTGGAAACCATCAACAAGCAATATCAGACTTGATGGTATCTTCGCGTACCTGCCTCACCACGTTGCGTTTAGGAATGCCTGAAACTACGGTCGGCACATGCTCCCGATAATGATCGTCTTATTGCAGAAACCCACTTTCAGTTAGCTGTCTCTTATTCGCAAGTAGGGGATGCGGTATCATCGAATGCCTCGTTTGGTGACGCATTGAGGCACTTAGAGAAATGTAAGTCCGGACTGGAGTTGCAGCTGAGTGCACTGGATGAAGAAGAAGAAGGCGAAGAGAGTAAGATTAATCACCTGCAAATGCAGATTGAAGAGATCGTTGACCTCATCGCTGAAGTATCTGAACGCCAAAAGGAAGGTTTCGAGCCTATCCAAAAGGTTGAAGAGCCTCAAGCAAAGCCTGTACAGAGTGATGTTCCCGTTGATGATATTACCCATCTGATTAAGAGGCGAACCAGTGATGAAAATGTTCAGCAAGTTCCGAAAAAAAGTGAGGATGGAAGGTAGTCCCCGAGGATCCGTTTCAGATGATTCGTCGTAAATTTTGCATGAACTAGCCGCAATTTTTCTGTCATTATATTGGCCAAGTGTTTCAACTTTGCAGCTGTTGGCGACTTGTATATTTTCTCGTGACTATGATGGTTTCTGCGCACTTGCTCGCGGCCCCGGGGCTTTGTTTCTCGGTGTTGTAGGCTTGGGGAGGAGGGGGGGAGGGCTGGTTTGCTAGGTTTGGCGGGTTAGCGTGGCTGCTTAAGTGGCGCAACGCCACAGAGGTGATGTCTGCCTCCGTCATTTTTGGGCGCAGTTGTTTAGGGTCAACTGGTGGGCACATTTTCAAGTTTATTGAGGCCGTCAATGGCTTGGGGCGGGTTGGTCGCGTCAGCTTGGGGATAAGCTTTTTCGTCAATGATTTGTGTCAACCTCCTATTTCTATTGGTGGATGGCTTCTAGGCCACGTATTTCAACCCTCCAATGGCTGTTGTGCCCTGTCCTAATTTAGCCGAAAGAGTCAGTACTAATTCCTGTGGGCTTTTGTGATGATAGTATACCTATCTCTGTTTCTCGCGTTCTTGGGTCTGTCAGCTTCAGTTAGGGACTGCGATCTCTGTCGTATTGTCTTTGAAAAGTACCGCTCTGCTTTTTATGACATTGATCCCGATATAAGTCTCGGAGGTGGAAATACTGATTGGGAAGAAAAATTCATTGGAAAATACGCCTTTAGTGAACTTCATGCTTTTGAAACCTTGGAAAAGACTCTAAAAGCTCTTAATGATCGTGAGGCTCACTTTCTTTCCGAAATTGAAGGTGAACTCGAAAGCTTTTGGGTCGACTACTTAAAGACGGGTCTGTCAGACTTGGATGACGTCGTTAACGTTTTCTGCATTGAGAAGTTAAGTCTCTGTTGCCCATGGAATAAATTCGGTGAGGAGTGTTTAGACTGTGATCCCTGCGTAATTGAAAATGGTCATTGCCATGGGAATGGCACTCGAGATGGCACTGGAATATGTCTCTGTCGAGTTGGATTTAGTGGCAAATCGTGCGAAAAATGTGATAATCTGACTCATTTTCAATCTTCATTTGAAAATGGAAGCGTTGCTTGCATTGCATGCCATCCTTCTTGCGCTGGTGGTTGTTCAGATGAGACCTCTGCTTCCTGTGTTTCCTGTGCCAAGGGGTTCACTGATATCGAAAAAGACGGCAAGAGAGTTTGTGATGACGTCGATGAATGCACAGACGGTGGTTCCCCTTGCAAAATGGGAACATTTTGCGTCAACTCAGAAGGTTCTTTTTCGTGTTTTAAATGTCCAGATGAATGCATCACCTGCATAAATTCCTCTGCATGTCTGTCATGTTTATCTGGTTACACTTTGAAGGGCACAAGATGTGAGGACATCAATGAGTGCTCCTCGCCCGACGTGTGCCCTGGATTACATCAGCGCTGTGTGAACAAACCAGGATCCTATCTCTGTGTATGCGAAGAGGGCTATCGGTTGAAGCAAGGTGTATGCGTTCCCGCCGCCCCACGCAGATCTAACCATCGACATTCAAGTAACAGATGGAGAGCTCAACAGTCCAGACAGCTCCTAATTCAATTTTTAAAACTCATTCTAATTCTGGTCTTCTTTGGCATAGTTTTGTACCTCAACTCAAGTCGTTTAATTGTTTGTGCCTCTCTCGCTGTAGCTGCTATTGGTTTAATTTGTTATCAAGCTGCTGTGCTGGACACCCTTCATGTGAATTCGTAGTTTCGTGCTACTATTACTATGTACATAATGTGACAGGTACCTTGAGTGGTATTTATCAATCGATTTCTTGCTTGCAATACGCTCGCTTTTGAGATGCGAATATCTAATTTGGCAAACAAATTGCCCTGTCCGCCCAGTGGGTCGCCTCTCATATTCTCGTATCTACAAGAATATGCTTTTGCCTATTCATTGGCTAAATTTGAGTGAATTAGTAGACAAAATGTGCGACCAGTGGATTGCTGTTGAAGTTGATGTTCGGTCACTTATTTCTCCCCGGCTCGATCGATAGACTCGTGATCAGCCGAGCAGCGATTCTAGCAATCCATTGACTTCAGCTCGGTGCAGACTAAGTTCACAGTAGGTGGCGGGATCATGTCAGCGGTGTTGAGTGCGCAATGATCCGCAGGGCAATTTTTTCCCCTATGGATGCTTTTGGGTGCACATTGGAGTGTTGTTACATCCAAAAACTTCCGAATGTATCATAATTCATTAAGAGCTACGGTTGTCAAAGGCTAGTAATGCTCCGATTGGACAGGATATCAGTCACGCGGCTAGTCATACAGAGCTTCCTACCCTGAGGTGTGGTTCACCCGACTGAGCTGTTCCTCTTGGATGAATCATAGCAAGGCCAGCAGTAGTAGCCCTGTCTGCATTCTTCAAATTTTATTTTGCTCTAACTCCATTAGATTATTCCGCACTTTGTTCTGCCTCTTTCTTGGCGTGCTCTGGCATCTGGATCCATGGTACGCTTGTATTTTGCTTAACCTTCGGCTAAGCGCTATTTAGTTGGCCGTTGCACCTTTGCCGGCGGTTGGCTGGCCTCTAAGCCACTCCAGTAGCCTCTATCTCTTCTGTACGCCAAATCTATTTATTCCGCCTGAGCATTTCATCCTCAGGGAAGTCGAAGGGTGCTACAACTTTATATGCTGCTCACACAAATACATGATTGGCTGTCGTACGGAAATTTTCCTGGATTCATTAAACATGAAGGGCACACTTATGTGCCATTGACGCACTGAAATAATTAAGTGCGATTATTGTTGTATTTTATAATTACAAAGACAATATATTAACCTCTATTTAATTTATCATGTCACCGATTGTTTATAACAACAGCAACTAGCTCACAGCACTTAAAATTGGGGTGTCCTGTTTCATAGTGCTTGCGTCGGGTTAGTGCTTCTTGCTATTACCTAGTTCACGCTTCACACGCTTACTTTGGGTTCGCATCATGCCTTAAATAATTGCGACAGCTTGCTGCAGCCTTTGGGGAAAGTGTACTCTTATTTTCGTTTTCCTAACCCTTCACTTAATGAAAGTTACACTTGATTTGTCTAGCTGAAAACAATGCCGGTTTCAAAGCGCGACAAGAAAAGTATGTCATTTTGCTGCTTTCACCACCTTTCTGTAGTTTCGCTGACAAAAACAGGGAAAAAAGTTGGGGGCAAGTCTGAGCTTGTCAACAAGGTACTTGTTGAAGATGGTAGTTCTCTGTATGCAATATATATGTATGTGCGATCTTTCATCTATTCAGTCGCATCTTACCCAGTTTGTGGTGAACACTTGGGTAGTTTATAGCAATTTGTCATTCATTTTAGGTACGATCACTTGTCTCCGACTACAAATACATCTATGTAATTACATTTGACAACCCAAGAAACACCAGACTCTCTGAAGTTCGTCAGGAACTGCCAGATAGTGTGTTTTTATTCGGCAAGAACAAGGTTATCGCAGTCGCCTTTGGTCGGGACTCGGCAACTCAGATAAAACCGGGTCTTCATAAGCTCATAAAATATATTAAGGGTCAGTGTGCGCTTCTGTTCAGCAACATGGAACTTGATGAACTTCGTCAAGTTTTTAATCGGTTTAGAAGTCAGGACTATGCGCGATCTGGCAGTATTGCTGCACAAACCGTAAGCTGATGTGTTTTGCCCTAACATCCCGCGATAATCAGCACTCGCAATTGCTTTTTGATAGTATCAGGAGACCTTTTAGTTCCATCGATATTACGAGGGGATATGTAAAGTAGATTGCTCCAACTTCCGTTTACTAGGCTATCCATAAGTACAAGTCTCATCAATCTCGACGTATCTCTATAAAATTCATCCAGGTAACATTGGCAGCCGGTCCTGTACCCAAATTCTCCCATACTCTCGAACCTTCTCTGCGACAGCTGGGTTTACCAGTCAAACTGGTTCGAGGCATCATCAATCTTGAGGACGACTACCTTGTCTGCAGCATGGGTCAGGCGCTCACACCGGAGCAGTGTAGAATCCTGGTAGTCTCAGCTCTATGCATCTGCAATCTCCTTTTGAGTAAACACATTGACCTTTTTTGTTATAGAAATACTTTGAGACTCAGACTTCAGAGTTTCGGATAAATATTGTGGCTCGATGGAAGGCGGAAGACGGTGCTGTGGAGGACTTATCCATTAATGATGCAAAAAATGTGGTTACTTCCCTCTACCCGGAAGTTAGGGTTACATGCCAAGCAATCGAAGGTGGATTATACTGTTTCATTCCCGAACCTGTGGAGGACGAAGGAGGCGGCATGTTGGAAGGCTAGAATATGTACATTGTCTTTGGTTACGCTGTACATGAATAACAGTTTGGATCTATCTACTTCGGATTTATAACTGCTGTAAATGTACGTCTTGCGCCAAAGTGTTCACAAGTGTTGTACCTTTTCGATGAGGTTTATGCTTCCAACGTTTGAATCGTTAATTGCCATTAAGGTTAGTGATATGCTTCTTACGTTCTCACCACCAGGCGTTCCAGTCATTGAGGAAGGGTTTATCCGATTCCTTCTGGGCACTGCAATTTAATTGCATACACTCATACGAATGTGGGGAAAAAACATTATTAAAATAAGTAGACGATTTTGGTCGGGCAGATTTTGAATTGAAAAATTCTTGGGGTCTGGGGGGAGGGAGGACCTTAGAACGATGAGATCCTTTTTAAAGAACTAGGTGGACGGCAGTGGTACATCAAGTAAGGCCAGGTGCTTGCAAAAGGCAGACTGGGGGGGGGGGGGGGTCTCAGTACGATTAGTGGGTAGGTCTCTTGGGCAACATTAAATAGGCGTTTGCATCCCCTGGGAGAAAAGTATCCCACAACAGAGAAATGACTAAAGTTCTCAGTACTCGTACTAGTTATGGCAGAGGGTTATATCCACTCGGAGGCTTTAAATATAATAATACCAATCTGGATGGCAGTGAATCCTAGCGGAAATCTTATCGAGAGTCGGATCGAAAAGGTTTTGCGTCGGAGTTATTAAAATGTTCTCAAAGATCCTCATCATTGTCAAGTAACACTGCTCGAAGCAAATGAGGAAAGATGTACACCTTCAGAACTAGGACACTTGGAAGGTTCTAGGGAAGTAGTGCAGTGGATATTTCATCAAGGGTACGATAACCTGTCACGAATTCATGAGTGGGCTCGGTACATCAATTATTTTCTCCAAGTTACACCCCAACGATAAGATATTTTGTACGCTGATTTAACATATTGTTCTTCGCAAGAAAAACCCTTTCAAGCTCCATTTCATGCAGCATATGGGATGAATAGCGGAAGGCAGAGGCGCAAGGCAAGCTAATATCGATGAAATGGTAAAACACTTCATTTGCAAATGCATGAAAAGGGTAGAATGTGGCAGAAACCAAAAGCTGAGGAGACGAAAGCATGAGAATCAGATCAGTGAGTTACTGTTGAGGTTCCTTTTACAAACAAGCACCGGGGGGGGGGGAATACCGTTTACTAGATGAGGGGGTTGTAGTACTTCGAGTGATTGCTTCTTCGTTTTGGTCACGTGGGCACTGTGAGCTCCGTCCTTGTACCTCCGCAAGGCGGCATAGCCCCTGGTCATGCTAGTGGCTCTTAGGCGTTAACACAGGGGAAGGATCAAGGCACCACTGACATTGCTACAATTAGCCAAAGTAATTAAAGTACCGTTTCGTTACCCAGATTTGCCTGCTACTTACCCAACTACAGTAGGTGACTCAACTAACGATAACAACGCCGCAGCATGAGTGTTGTTGGATTTAAAAGTCGTTTGGGACCTAAAACTGGTTACACATTGTGCAATATTAATCTTATACCTAATGATAACTACTAAAATTGTCTGTTAAAGTTAAACACGTGCTTGGTTAACTACTTTGCGACCTCTAGTTTATGGATAAGAGTTTGTTTGACTGCGTGACAGATTAAGCGGACGCTTTGGTCTTTGAGGCTACGCTCTGTCGCCATAGTCTTTGCCCGTGTTGATAGCGTTTCAGATCTTCTGTATGTTAGCACCATGTGTTTCGCTTCACCGTTCTGGTGTATTTTGACTTTGGGAAGACTCGAAGTGATGCGTTGAGCCTTGACTAAATGACGTTTTTCTTTCGCATTAATTTTTCCGAGCATGGGTAAAGCCGGACTTATCGCTGAAATTTAATAAACTAAAAGGATGGTGCTGGGATATCTCGCAGTAAGGAAAGCCTATAGCTTTGAGCAGATTCTCTGCCTCAAGTCAACTACTGGTATTTAATGTTAGCTCTGCGACGCTTAAAATCTTTGCCGTGACGTGATTTGATGCATTTGCAAAACAATTTGCCCTTTTTGGCACTTTGTATTGACATATTGTTCATGATCTTCTTTACGTTACAGGTTTTGGGACCTCACCTAAGCGCTCACTGCTACTACTCTTGCGGTTTTACACTGCTCATTCTCCATTGTGTTCACGACTATCTCGTTTCTATGGTTTGTTTCGCCCATTTTTCAATTTGACTTTTGCGGTTGTTTAACTAGCTAGGTTTCTAATTTTTCCCGTTTACACGATCCAAATCCTCTACTATTTGGAAGCGTTTTGGTATGCTGTCTTTTTATTATGGTCGCCTCATTTCCTTCACTTTTATTTAATGCTGGGGGTTTTTCACTTTATCCGCTTTTTCCCGTGATTTGCAATTTTGGATTCGCATTTTTGGTTTTCAAAAATTGCGTCTCTTTTTCAGGACGTGAAAGAATCATCAGATTCCTATCGTCCAACTTCGGAGATGCTAGTAACCAAATTAAAAAGCCAAGGGTTTTTCGATAAAATACGTAAACACTGCCTGGAAAACGTCGAAAGTAACTCTGAATATATTTATCTGAAGCACAATTTCGTGGATCGTATCGTTTCACAATTTCTCTCCACTCAATATCCTACTGGCAATAAACTGGAATTGCGCGATCAGCTTCGGCGTAGACTTCAGGGCGATGCCTCCTTTCAACACAGTCTTCGTCAGATGTCGGATCTGCTGCTTGCAGCTCAGGCTTCTCCTGAATCTCTTGCTCCTTCGATTAACCAGGTCACTTGTGAGGCTCTAAATGTGGACTATCATGAGTGGCTAAAAATGAGTCAGAAGAGGCGTACACCTCAGCCAATGATTTTTAGTGAATCTGCTTCTGCGCTCAAGCATGTAGAAAATCCCACTCCTCTCCTGCCAAACCCGTCTTCGATTTCAACTAACAGAGAGCCGCTCCTTCCCACATCTTCAACTTTTGATTTGGAAAATCAACAGGGTTTACCGGAAGAAAATGACGTGGAGATGGAAGTGGATGATGTCGGGGATGAGATGGAAGTTGGTTAGTCTATTTCTAACCACTTAAAATTTGTTCATAATTGGTATGCAGTTATTTACTAGAGATCCAGGCCTAATGTGGCAAAAAATATTTGTAATGAAGCCGTGAGAACTGAAGATCCCGTACAGCGAAATGCACAGTTCAACTTATATTAAATCACTATGGTGTCTCTACGTCCGTCATCGTACCAAATCGAGTTATTCTAAGCGAGCATTTTTTTACTTCAGAATCGACGGATTCCAACATAGGCACAGGTAGCTCTCAAACTCAGTGCCCTTCGAAGTATCTTTCGACAAACACTTTTGTGTCGGAGACTATGCCGCACAATAATATTGGCCAGACTGTTTCATCATACGATAATAAATCTCCGCTAACCATATCATCAGCAGCTGTGAGGAACTCGAGTTCTTTCTCTCGGAAGATTTCCACCGCTGCCGCCGCAGGCTGGGCAATGCCTGTGCCTAGGGAACATCTGGATGTCGTTTCAGATAATGAAACAATGGGTGAATATTCCCCATTGCGTCGCCGTATGTCTTTAACTGGTCACTCGGCGAAGCATAGCTCACCTCCGATGCGCTCACCCAATAACCCCAGTCTCGAAAGAAATCCCTCACCTCTGGCTGAAAGGAGACTTTTGCCTCCATCACCAACCCTCCACAGGGGTCAATTTCAAAATTATGGAGGCATGTTCACTCAAGTCTTGAGCTGTTCACCGCATCGCTTCAGGGATAAATTTGCACTTATCCTTTAGGAAATGATACCCGACGCCGAGATAACAATTACAACCGAGGTGGTTCCCAACGTTACGATAGAGACAATCAGTATTACAATAAAAGGCAACACAGAGACCACCGTGGTGATCGATATCTGGACTCGGGCCGGTATGGTAAAGGCGATTTTTCACAGAGTAACCAGGATTTTGATCGACGCAATTATGTCCCCCAAGTAAGTTCGTGCTCCCGTTCATAGAGTGCAGCCGTGTCATGGCAATCGCATCACATTCATGAGTCTTTTGTGTTCACTAGATTCAAAACAACGGTGGCAACCGGAGCGGCCATGATCGGTGCAATCGGAATGCGTCCCCCACTGAATCGCGCTCGTGTTTCCGGGACCTCCTGTCCCGCTCTCAGTCGCCCTCTCTATGTCGGCGTCAGCGGCAGGCGTCACCTCACTCGACCCACACTCCAGACACTCATTATTCCAATCCTTACAGAAGTCGCAGGCGCGATGTCTTAAGAGGTTTTTGTGTTTGTTTTTGCTAACCTTCGACTATAGAAATCTTAGTAATGAATGCTGTTAGCATAATTTGCCTTTCTTCTTTGTAGGTCGCCGGGATTCGCCGCATTCGCGCGAATACGAGCAGCTCAAGAGAGAGAGAGAGAGGCACTCGCGCCCTTGTCGAGGATCCAGTAGTTCTCATCGCTCACCTGCACGGCCACGTCCCTATCGACGTCACGCCTCCTCCGATTCCTCGTCCTCCCCCTCCTTTTCACACAGAAGTAACTTTTCGACCCCCCTCACTTCATCTCGCCTCTCCGGGCGTCTGTTCTAGGGCTGTCAAAAAATATGCTTTTAGTACACTCATGTTTGCCTTGGATTTGGAGTTATGAGAATAGATTTTGGGTGGCGAAACCCCCTCCAGGCCCATTCTAGAATTTAAATTAGTTTCTTTGGTCAAAATGATTCTGTGTGCTGAGGTATGGACGGAAAGAGATGTTTGAGGTCTTCACTAGAAAAATTTTCATGCTTGAAACCGGGTTGCGCATTCGTTAAATCGGTATTTAAAAATTCGGAATCGGTTCGTAAACAAATAAGTATGTGGGTATTTATCAACGGACCGTGGTTGTAATTGGGGGCGCGAATTGAGTCGTCAATCGGCGTCATCTAGCTGCGTCCTGTCGATGTTGTTTTTGTTGACCCTGGCATTCCGTACTGGATACATTTCTAAAATGCAATTTTTTAACCAACCTATGGCAGCATTGCCAGATGACGGAACGTTGAGGATTTTGGCTTTATTGATTGTATAAAGTATTTAAATTTGGGTAAGCGTCCGTTAGATGCAATTTATCCTCGGCTTTTTATTTGCGCTGCTTTACGATTGCAATACTGAACCGGCGAGGGGATCTCGATTCACGGTTTGGTTACCATCTGGCCGCCTCATTTATCTGCCATGCAATCTAAACGGACAAAAATTCATTCAGTTCAGCACACGGATAACAAATGCGAGCAGTAGTGATTTAGTGAAGGCGAGACTATTAAATAATGTGGAACTCGGTGTGGTTACCATTTGGTACAACAACATCGGTAGAATCATCCATGTTGGAGGAATTCTCCCAATCCATCTCCCAATGATAGCCCCTGGTGAAATGGACTACGAGTTGTCGCAAGCTACTTCCGTTTACCAAACCCAGAGTGCTCGAACAACGCTAGAGTTACCAAAGGCCTATGCAATCGACTTGGGCAGTAGTATGGACACACTCCATCGAAAAACTATGACTACAGTCACCTGCCGGACCTACAGATCACGAGGTGCGGGACTTCTAAAGTCTGAGCTACCAGAAGAGAAACCATTCTCATTGCAAGAGGAGCTAATATACAATCAGTATTCCTTAATGCATTATGTTCAGCCTCTTGTGATATGGAAATACGTTGTTCCCGAGCATCCTCTCATAAAAGAATACTTGGTTCCTAATTGGTGGCGTGATGAAGCAGAACTGTTCTGTCGCGGGTTGCGAAATGTGAGAGAATTTCAAGTCTCACCCTGTTTAACCGTTTCTATAAATCATATTACAGCAGCCTCTTCTGTCAGCCACAAAATTATTTTATCCTTGACCATCAATTTGAGTTCCAATCCAATGAACGTACTCTCTGACCCAACCAGCACTAACCTTAAGGGCAACATTACCCTTTCGTACATCCATGCAGTGACGAAAAGCCTGCTTGATCGGCATTTCATAAAAGCAGCCTTAGAAAATCTAACTTTCCATAACGTATCCACAGAGGCCCGAATTTCTATTTCCACTTCCACTGACATCATCTGTCCCATAGGAACTCAACTAAAGTACCCACCCACACCTCTACCTCCAATATCCTTTACTTATCCCATGAATATTTCGTTACAAAGCATGGACGAGTCTCCCATCAGTCCCACTGAGAGTGCCTACGCATTGGCTACAGTGTCCTTGAGTTGTGAGGCCTGTCCACCTGGTCAAGCGCCGCGGACGCCCTACTCCTTCGCTCCATGTACACCCTGTCCTCGTGGGTTCTACCGCGGTGACACAGGTTGGCCCTCGGCCTCCGGCTGTCTCCAATGTCCAGCCGGTTTTACCACCCTTGGCGAGGGCTCCACTTCCCCCGACGACTGCGTTATAGATGGTGGGGCTCTTACGCGAGCCATGGTGGGCTTTGCCGTATGGGCCTATCACAACTTCATGGAGCTCATCGTGGCCGCCCATGAGGCCTCAATGTCTTACACCAAACGTGCTAAACTCTTCCTTGGAGAAGAGAGTAAAATGGACATGGCTGAGGAGTCCGTTCATTGGATTAATCGAATAAAGCCGGCTGCTCTCGCTGTGGGTGTTTTTTACAGCCTCCTTGTACTATTGCTACTGGCGTTAGCTTTCTACCGCCTTCTGCTGATCTACCACTTTAAACGGACGCATTCTAAGCACATGCACCTTCTACGAAAAAGTATCGTCATTGGTCAGCTCAATTCACAGGATGAAGCGAAGGATCTTCTGAGGAAGGACTTTGCTGGAGCCAGTGAGATAAACTTGGCACAGACAACTATTTGAATGGCAAATCCTCAAGAAAAACAAATGACTTACTAGCACTACTTGAAAGATTTCAGCATTTTCGGTACTAGTTAATGTACTGGAACACAGGCATTAATGAGGGCCACATTATAGTGGGTCACAGTTGGGCGTGTTACCCAATCGAACTTTACCTTAAGTTGTAGTGTCATGAGTCCTCGCCAAAATAGTGCAATACTTAAGTAGTAATGGAAGAACACGTTAAAAAGAACAGAAAGAAAAGAAGACTATAGACATGGCCCGAACATCGTGACGCAGGCTGGAAACGCAATCGAAAGGGGCAAAAAGACGTATGTGCTGTCAAAATTGCTAATAAACAAGGTGTAAAATCACCACAAAAGTGAATCGATGCAAAGTTAGGTGATAATTCCAGCCAACAGCATTTTTAGTAACTCAGTTCACGGTGCATATATATGGTTTTGCTTTAGCAGCCAAATGGATCAAGGCCTACAACAGTGGGAATTCACAACACCCACATCTCGTGCAGCGGGCGACCAATGCCTTTCACATTGAATAATTCATATGACTACTCCATCGTCCCATACGGTAGAGGAACAGCCTAGTAAGGAATGCTCGACATTCCTAAGTAATGTGACAGAAGGGACTACTCGTTAATCCACTCTATGCACCTGCTCAAAGCCCACCCGTGGACATAACCGAAAACAAATCATGATCCACCGAGGCTTAACGAAGTCGTGGAAAACGTATCACCAGCGCACAGGACGACTATCAGCATAGCCCAAAGTCCAATCTTAGGAGGGTTTCATGGTCTTTTTCCGTCCAATAACTCACTACATGTCCGTTCTTCCCTTTTAAGCATCATCCTCAGCGCACCCTTTAGTCAACTGGCCGCGACGACAAGTGGAGAGTGCATGTAGTACATTGTTTGTTGGAACTGCCGGTTTCGGTCAAGGTCACGGAGGTGGGCTGGCCTCCGGGCCATGCCAGCAGCCTATTTCCCTCTGTCCGTTGAATATATATATATATATATATACATATATACATATATATATATATATATATATATATATATATATATATATATATATATATCTACCCTAGCATTCTGCCTTCTTTTGCCTTCGAGGGAGCCTCGGGATGCTACATTATAGTGCTCGGAAAATCGCACGCTAATCAGCAATGCCAATCACATTAGGTTCTAAAGTCAACGATGCATATCTCTGTAATATACATTAGTCGTGGACTATAATTGGGCGAATCTAGGCAAATGCAGAGTAAATGGAGCAATTGGGAAAGTATATTACAACTACCATGCATGACACCCCTGTAGTCAGTGATATTGCAATCCTTCCCTTAGGAAACATCGTCCTAGTACCTATTTCTGCCACTTGCGTGGGAGTGTATTAATGCAAGCCATGCAAATTATTTCAACGGAACAGACTGTTGTTTAACTCTGGGTTTAGGTAAGAGGACACTTGGCACCTCCACTATGGCACTACGGCTAGCCCCTGGGCCATCCCAGCATCTATAGTCTCTTCCGTGTGTTAAACATATAGTAATACTTTGTTTGTTTGGACTACCGATTTTGGTCAGGGTCACAGAGGTGGACATATTGCCCTATCTGCGTAGGCTGGTCTCAGGACCAAGCCAGCAGCGCATTTTCCTCTGCCTGTTGAACACATATATTCTACCCTAGTATTCTGCCATCTTTTGCCATCACTAAGGCCTCGGAACGCTACACATATAATCACTTCCTGTCCGAGTAGTTTGTCTACTTCCGTCTTCAGGAAAATCTTCGAAAATAGCGATGCATTTTGGTTGCAATGCGTTGGTTGTTTGTTAGATCCTCGATCTCGATTAAGAGCTAAATAAACAACTAACCTCTAAGCCGTTTTAGCAGCTCTAGACTCTTCTGCATGTTAAAGGTTTGCATTCTGCTCGAGTATTATATCTTCTTTCGCCTTCAGGACAGTTTAGGGGAGTTACACTGAGCAAGCCATAGCACGCGGATGGGAAACATAGTCTGATAGCAGGTATCTGATGCAACAAATCGGTAAGATAGTTAGGACCCATATGACCTACAAGAGTTCCCTCAACCGGCTACATTTTGGCTAGTAATCGCTAAATGGACAATGCTTTATTAATGTATACATCAAACCTAATGAGGTAAGACTGGTCACGACTAATTAGAAAAATCTCAGTCATTGCTATTTAGTAATTTGAGCAACCTAGTATACAATTTATAGATGCCTCTAATTTTTTCTTATATTTCTCTAATGCGGCCCATTATTTTGGGCGGCCTGCATAATATCGATGGCATCCAAACATGACTGATGTTTATCTGTTTATTTACGATCTATCAATGGGGATGTCGAAATTGATGTCCCAGACACTCGTAGGCAAGCAATTTGATGGAATATGGCATACGAGTGTCGTGATCAACAACCGTGAATATTTTTTTTGTCAAGAAGGAATAAGTTGTTGCCGTCCTGGGTCATTGCAAAACGGGCAATTGGTAGAACGCAAACCGATGGGGAGAACACGCTACACTGATGAGGAATTGCAAAAATATATTAATGCGTTGTCGCAGTCACTGTTTAAACCCGGATCTTATGAGCTTTTAAAGCATAACTGTAACACGTTTTCGGCTCATCTTGTAAAGCACCTTACTGGCAAAGAGATACCCGCACACATAACTAGCCTACCGTCAGATTTTCTAAAAACGCCTCTTGGATCAGCGTTTCGAGTAATACTGGAGAATGCCGCCTCCGTAGTCGATCCTTCTACTTCTGGTATCCCCATGCAGACCGGCGTGCTGCACCGTCGATCACTGCCGTCCACTGCCCAACCTATTTTGTTCGATGAACCTCTTTCGACTGAATTTAGCTCAGGTGAGCTATCAACCATGTTCTCGGAAAGTACGGGAATTGCTCTCCAGTGGGCTAATAGTGTCCTTCCTTATCTGCTGAAACTGAGTTCACCCCAACTGGATTCGGCAGGTATTCCTGTTGAGGCTCTCCGTTTGCTTAAGTTTAGCCGTTGGGCAACTTTTCGACAATGCGAGGCAATATGCGAGGTGTTTCGTCTAGCTGTGTGGCGCTCTCCTGAATTGATTCTCACGTGTTTGACCGACCCGGACGAAAGTCTGCATAAGTTAGCTGATACCTACCCCTCTCCCACCGGTCAGATCTCTCAATCTAATTATTTTGACTTGGACTCAGCTAAGTCTCGCTTGCTGTGCAACGTTCTTGCGCTCAGCTACGATTGGGATTTAACCACTATCCCCTTTATTCCTATGGAGTCTGTAGCTTCTCTTTGTATTCGTCTTATTGGTTGTCAAGATGACGAAACTCATTCTAATGATAAATACTTGGCAAAATCACCAGAACATGAAATGGCTGGTCTTGCGTTGACGGTGAATTTCGCTATGTGTCCGTTGGTTAATGAACCCGAGGCGATGAAGGTTGCTGCTTCCTTATTTTATTTGTTGAGCGTTAAAAAAGGCTTCAAGTACCCATGCGAAGCTCTCTACGCTCTGAAAGCTGTTTATGCACTCATTGGAGCTTTTTCGTCAATTGCTGATTTAGCAAAGTCCTTTGAAATCGCTAATTACATTCCCGAAATTCAAAGCCAGGCGGAACATGTCGAAGGCGATATTGACACCAGCAGATCTCACATTGCTGCCGTGAAATCGTTAACCGATGAAATTGCAAGCATACTTAACAAATAATTGCGTTTGGTTTTTATTTTGACCATTCTTTCTCTATCAATAAAGATTTTTCATTCTCTGGTCCTGCCTTTGTTGCTGTTTTCAAAGTTTATCGCTTCTGTTTTTTTTTGCAAGTAGTGATCGCATCCTCTCACACGGAAATTGTTTTGAGCTTTAAGTTCTAGTGCTTCGCAGCTTTTACACTTGGTTCTGCTACAATCCCTTAAAATGATTTGGTGTTTACTTGACCCTTGTGTGTATTGTTTGTGATATGTGATGATGCCAGGGGGTAACTCTAGAGTTGCCTAAGCCCTTTTACCGTAGACTGTCAAATTGGGCCTCACTACAGCTTCAATTGGTAATTGGGGTTTTTTTGGAATAGTGGTCTCATGAGACGCCACGAGGATGGACGAAGTGTTCGGTTTACCTCTTGTTTCATTCCATTCTAGCGGTATGGCTCTAGAGGAAATCTCGTCCAGCAAGTGCTTCGAGGGTACACAAAAGGTCTTCAGGCACGACAGGTAGTCCTCTGTTCAGCCTTGCCTCTTACACCCTTTTCCGATTAGCTACACGGTAAAGTGTTCAATGAAGTTTGCCGTATACACTCCTCCGTGCTATAGTCTTGAGAAGCCGTGTCCTGTAGTTTTCTTCCTACAAGGTATAACTAGCTGCGGTTATTTATAATGTTTATGTTCTGAAGGTCTGACCTGTACCGAGCAGAATTTTATCATCAAGTCTGGCGCTCAGCGATATGCCTCTCAGCTTGGGCTCATTCTAGTTAGTCCTGACACCAGTCCTCGTAAGTTTATCATTGATCCCATTTAGATTTTCTCCCCTGTGCTATTGTCACCTGTTTTTCAAATTATATTCGGCAAATAGTTCCGTTCTTTTGCGGGAGCCACTGATGATTTGGTGCGATTGAGTTGCTCACGAGATCGTTGCACATCTTGCAGTTTTATGTGCTTAAGTTTATTACCATGCCATTGACTTGTTTCGCGTGAGTGTTAAGGGGAGGATTTGCCGTAAAGCAAATATTGGTGAAGGGTGCCATACAAAAGTTTCTGTGTTGAAGCTCACCTTTACGTGCGTATGCCAATTTAGGACTACCAACCTATGAATTTTGAGCAGAGGTCAGAAAGGATCTACAGAAATACCGAGATCACGGCCTTTTTTGGTACCGGATCTTGAGATTGAAACGCTGAAAGGTTCGATATTTTCTAAGAATTCGTCGGTTTTAACAAGTTCTAGACTGTTTGGGACGAATGGGTCAGAGAATCTCACCAATATTATTATTAAATTTGTGCCATTTAGAATTTGGGCAGCTTTTCCTCACAAAATGTGGAGTTTATTGGGGTTTTGTTTCTTAGGCGGATGCAACATTCCAGAGGAAGATGATGACTTTGACTTCGGCAGCGGTGCTGGTTTCTATGTAAACGCCACCCAAGATCCGTGGTGCAAAAACTACAGAATGTATGACTATGTCACGGTTGAAGTGAGTTTTGATGTTCTGTCGAGTGATTCTTCTTTGGAAAATAAGTAGGATTATTCGCTTTGTATGGAATCGTGATTGAAGTTTTGTAGCTGCCATTACGATGGTATTTTGGTAATGATATGACGGGAAATGAAACCACGTTCAACTCTTTTGCATTGGAGGACCGGAATAACTCGATTTCTTTTCAGCTTCCAGAACTAATAGAGAAGAACTTCAACATTATCTCTGGCAAATACGGTCTTTTCGGACATAGGTGAGGGCATTGTTTTTTAATGTCCTCTTCTTAAATTTAAACCTGAGCTCGTATCTATTCGTCCTTGTGAATTTCGTCTTTTAAAGTTAGAATGTTGCCTAATATTAGGGACAAAGTCGTCTTTCACGTGCCCATTGTATTTCTTTCCTTCTTACAGTATGGGAGGGCATGGGGCGCTGATGGTTGGTCTGCGAAACTCCGATCGCTTTGTCTCCGTGTCTGCATTCTCTGCTATATGCCATCCCTCAGTCGTGCCTTGGGGCATCAAGGCTTTCACAGGTGGGCGGTTCATCTTCAGTGTTCCATGAGGCGAACACGTGTTCCATCCTACCATACCTGTACTGGCTTTTTATGCCCTTTAGTTCGTTTACATACCCAAAAAATTTCAAGCATTTTTTTTATTAAAACTAAACGTTTGGGCTAGGATAAAATCTAAATGTTCTGTAACGGCAACTTTGCCATCTGCAAGTTGTATGATTAATCGGGCACTAAATCAAACTGATCAGAGGCTATCCTGCA
The DNA here is from genome assembly GCA_036345935.2 of Taenia hydatigena. Lineage (NCBI taxonomy): Eukaryota > Metazoa > Platyhelminthes > Cestoda > Cyclophyllidea > Taeniidae > Taenia > Taenia hydatigena. The sequence goes on from JADWOT020000009.1 coordinate 7,311,278, forward strand.
TTCCCTCGGAGAGGTTTGAGTCCATTGTATCCTATGAAATATGCTCCACAATTTAAATGGTTATTTGGCGCCATGAAATCGTAGCTTCACTGCAATGTGAATCTTGAATCCCAACAACGCGGAATTCTTTGCCTGTGGTGAGGAAAACCTAGAGGTGTCAATTATAAAGATGTTGAATAGCATGCCCTTTAGGTTTAACACTTCGAATAAGTAGAGAGATCCTGAGATGCCTTGCCCCTAACTTAGAGGCAACTTATGCACAAATTACTGTTATTAATTGCTATCATTTTCTGGCGCCGCCTTCTCTAATGCTCTTGTTTGACTTATCCATTACTTGGGTGGGTATACATGAAGCAAACGCGACCGATGTTACCACATGTTTGTATGGGTTCTTGGTTCTAGCAGCAAGTCGAGGCGTCCAGATTTGTGGGTGGCTCATGCATAACTAGATAGCTAAAAGCCATTACCCATATCGCCATCGACCACGCATCGTAAAGGGCACGAACGTTTCGGGTGGACCGTTCCCTACCAAGATTTCTTGCTATTTTACTATTACTGTTCGCTTCATGTGAGACTGGTTGTTCGCCCTGATGGTCACAACTATATGGCACACAACAGGTTGGTTATTCCCCTGCTCCGTGTTCTGGCACCGTTTTACGTTTAATATTGTGCGGGCAGGCTACTTCCGTAGTTGGAATGCACATTTTATTCAGCTCCATTCTTAATTGATCAAGAAATGGTCTTGGGTTCATCGGCGTTCTGTAAGCGAAGATCGTGAGGAATTTAATTGTTTTCTAGGTTATCTTGGTAGCGATGCGGATTGGAGCATGTACGACACTGTGGAGTTGATAAGGAAGCACAAAATGCGTTTCGCTTCACCACCTCTCGTCGACCAGGGTGATGCTGATGAGTGGCTCGAGAAAAATTTGAAGCCTGATGAGCTTGCAAAGGCCTGCGCTGAAACCGGTCAGGGAATTAACTTGCGCTACCAAAAGGTAAGGTATTCGGCCGCGCCAGTGATCGAGACTTTCTTTTACTTATTAATTATCAGTAGGAAGTATTGCGTATCGTAGTGAGCAAAGTTCGTAACTTTTTGCATGTTAACTGATTTCATGAGTTTTTAAGTTGGAATTCTTATCCGCAATGCATAGCTTGATTTCCGACTTGAATAAAACGTCAGTCTGTTCCACTTACGCCAGGTTTTGAGTATTAATCGTTTTGTAGGGCTACGATCACAGCTACTTTTTCATTAGCACATTCATGGAAGACCATCTTCGATTTCACGCGAAGAATCTCACAACTCTATAAAGGGTTGTGGAAATTTTTTTTTTACTCGATCGTTTGTGATTCTTTTACTATTAATATAATAAACGGTCATTTTCAACACCACCTTTCGTGCTTGAGCGACAGCATACAGATCGCAGTTTAAAAGTTACTAGATTTGGTCACCATTTAGCTTTTCTTGGGAAAAAAATTATGGTTAATGGTAGCACCTTTAAACAACATAAGGATTCTTAATAGGCCTGCATCTTTTGAGCTAGCTTTGTTTGCTTCGGTCCAAAGCAAACATTTCTCGATCGGAGCGATTGCTGTTTTATTTAATGAGGGGTTATCAAATTGCTCTTATCGTCGGAGGGTCTTCGAGTCCTAGTCGAGGCTCGGGCACTTTCTTAGCTTTTCGGATGTAAATGAATCCAGGTAGATCCACTTGAACGTATTGTCAATGCCTTCGCTATTTCATCATGTCGCACTCGACTATATTTCTCATAATACCATTTTTTGAATCGATGAGGATAATTGGTAAAGTCCATTCAGAAATTTAGTACTGTGATCACTTGCAGAGGACACGGCGTCATCAAAATCATTAGCCACTTGAAGTTAACCTTAACTAGTCGCGTTCGCCTTCATTCACTTAATTTGGTTCCATATGTGTCTAACGAATGGAGGCCGTCAGTTCATACTTAGTCTTGAAATGGGTGTGCTACGAAGCTAAGAGTTCGGGTAATGTCTCTGCGCTCTCAACGTACTTCTTCCCACGTAAACTATCTTAAGTACGCCTAGTCCATTTAATTCCCATCAATTTATCTTGCATGATATAAGTGAATGGGAGTTTTGCTCAAAATTTAAGTGACACTTGCTAAATTTTGTCGAGTTTAGTTGTGATGGCCAATGTGTCCTCCACGCATGAATGAGTCACGTAGACACAAAGTGGTCCATACAGTTCGCTTTTTCTCGTGGGTCATCGGCTTTCCTTGTCAGAAGTTTTGCTGAGGTTCTGTTGAGCATTTTTCGTATCTTTTATGCGCTTTATTGCTTTCTGCAGTATTTGTGGGCTGGTTTTTTAAGTATCCTTATGTTTATTACTAATTCACACGTTTTGTTGCATCAATTTTTAATGGAGGATATAGAGCCGGACTAAATGCAGCATGATGTGTGTGCTGAGATTGCTAGCAGCGCGCATAAGTAGTGAACAGCTACATTCATCAAAATTCTATGGTTTCCTGTATAAATGTCTTTAACCAATCATAGCATCCAGAAATACTTGTGCCGTCCCCATCAAGTGAAATGAAGATACTGTCCTAAGCTGACATCAGGTAGTACAAATTGTGAAGCAGGACAATTAATGATTGATAAAGCTGGTACCGTTCGGAGCAACGATGTAGGATAGCATTGACAATGGGGAACTCGACTGGAAACTTTTCGCTTACCATAGGCAATGGAAGTCGTGTCGACGTTTAGTATTTCGCCTGATATGTGTCCATTTGGCCTTCACAGCGTGTCTTGAAGCTGTTTATTCCGAATCAGGTTTGCGTGTGGTTCAGCGTCTGCACAAGCAACTATTTTTGATGTTCTGAAGCGTCTAATGATATTTTCCATAATATCGTTTAGTGGATTTGGGTATCGACACAGAGCGAATCATTCATCACTTTTCAGATAAGCTTCTGCTTTAAAACATTCATCTGAATAAGGTGATAAGGCTTAAAAGGCAAATATAGAACTATCGAAAAGGAAAACAAGAAATGTATTTGTTTGGAAATCGGAAATCTCAAAATTAAGCATTAACGTTAAACAATGATTTCCGACAACATATTTGATCTCGTGTTTTTGATGCTCTCGCGAAGTACTCATTAGTGGATTACTTTTATGAAAACCTCCACACTTTAACCAAACGATGCGGCAGTTTACGATTCTGTCGCCTTTGTATGAAACACGGGGAAAGCTCACAGTGGTCCTAGCAAACTAGGTCAGTGGGACACCCCGGCAATCTATGACCCTTCGTGGATTCTGCAACGTAGTCCCGCCTTTCCCCTCTGCAGCCTTCCATTGGCGTCTGTCCGGAAACTTGTTGTCCTTCATCGGACCCTTTTGTGTCTGGAAGCTTAATGTATTAGCGAAACGCTAGATTTGCACCTCAATGTTAATTACTTTTTACATTCAAGTTTCCACTTTCAATTTCCAATTTTTGGTGATTCATTACATTGCACCACCCACGAATGAGAATTCCTATGATTGTGTCAAACATTGCACGAATAGTGTACCAGTGAAACAAACATGTCAACTCCACGTAGAAAATGGGTAAACCACCCCAAAAATGATTGAAAAGGCGCTTATTGGGGTTCGTAATTCTTCATTTGTTACATGCTCACACGATAGGGTGGCCGCATTTCCTACGGCAGTGTTATTTTAAGTAACACTAACGGTAAATTTTATTCAAAATATTAGCGACGTTCGAAGTATGTAAGACATCTTAAATAGTGGTATAGGTTGGTCCACTACAGCACTTAGAGTGGGATAATTGCTTGCAAAGCAAAATCTCCAAAGGGTACTGAGCTCTGTATCTGAGTAAATGATTAAAAGAGGCGCTGCCGCTCCAGCTTTTGGTCACATAAATAACGCCAAGGTGTTGGTTTTACAGAATTTCATTTGACAAATGTATAAATTCGATCGCCCGAATATCCAGTCAATAAGCGAAACCTATACATCTCCGTCGAAGTGCATGCCACCGAAGAGGCTTCCGTTCCCGCCGCCCTCTCCGAAAGCCGCGCCATCCAAATCTCCGAAAGTGCATCCGCCACCGCCAAGTCCGTTGAATGGCGTTCGGTAGGCGTCAGCGCGTCGGAAGAGACCGCAGAGAATAAACCAAATGGCAAAGAGTGAGGTCAGACTGAGGAGGACAATTAACCAGATGCTGAACTGGAGGCTCAGTGCGTCGGGGACATTTGAACTGTCTGCAGTGGTGTTGGAGAAGCTGGTAGTTTGGTTGAGGCAACTGTCGTTCACCATGGGGATGACTTCTGCCAACGAAATTTGAAGAGTGAAGGCCAAAATTAAGCCGGTTTCGCACATGCGTTCCGTTGTTGGTGTTTCTTACTTATGGAAGCTAATGCGATTTTTATGGCATACACGGTCGCGCGTGTTGGTCGGCTGCTGGCCAATGATATCTCCATCCCGCGTGAGGCTGGGCACGACGGTGAATCAGGTGGATAATGCTTTTATAATTATTAAGGTAAACAGAAGGAGGCGTGAGAATTGCGCAAAACGCTTTTTAAGCCCTCGCTGACGAATTCTAAATGTCATTTAAGGGTGTTTATTGATGCTAATCTTGTCTTGCAAAAAGTACCTCTTTTTTAGCTGCCATGACTTAATCTGTTTCATTTCAAAGGCGCAAAGCGGCATGGAAAACATAAGATTAGATATTCATATAAAATCTACCATGTAGTTTTTAGTGATGTGCAACGTGTTTTTTTTCCGAGTTCATATTGAATGGCAGATTCATGCTATCCAAAGCACTGGTGGAAGACGCAAATAAAGCTACACAATAAGTAAGAGGTTCGTGAATGTCCGAGTTCCATGCAAGAATGGTGGGGTCTAAAGTTCTAATATGTATCCTTGACGGAGGCCAGAAATGCTAGAAATTCATTGAGGTCTATCTCCCCGTCCCTATTTGAGTCCACAGAATCGAAGATTTGCCTCGCAAAACTAATTGAAGTCGGCATATTGAAGGCTTTGAGTGCTGACAGAACCTCGTCCAATGAAATTTTTCCGGACTTGTCCGAATCCATGTAGTTGAAGAAGTGTTTGAAGGCAGTTTTCCTAAAATGTGCATAGTTTGCATCAGTGGAATGATAAGCAAGGCTTGAGTGCTTGCAAGCTATTTTGGAAAGTTCATTTACTTCCCCATTTACCTTTGCACCATGGCTAACAAGCGGAATTCGGGCGAGTATACTTGCCCCACCATTCTATTAACTACAATCGAACACTCTAACAAATTGTTCAAGAAGAGCACCGTGGAGTAACTGGTAGCAGAATCTTAGTGCTACATCAAGGCAAACTTGATTAACGGTTAAAGACTAGTTTTGAGGGTTTCAACCCTGACTGCTAGTAACTGAAAGCATCAAGAGGCACCATTTGTGGTACGAATTTCTTTATTAACTAATTCTAATTTAAGTAAGAAATCGACACAAAATCACGAGCAACCACCAAGTTAACTGCACGCACTAATATCGGGATATCATGAAAAATTCAAAAATCGGGCCCCAGGAGAGTGAATTTCGTGCACCCAGTTGTTTTTGAGCTGTTATGGCTTTGCATGGATCGTGACAATGCTCTGCGAGACCGGCTTGCCATCACTGGTCGTCGCTGAAACCGATTACCTTTCACATCAAATACAATGTGTTCTATTTTGTGCGAAAATTTTGAGGGTGTGCATTTTCCCTCCAGAAATTTATCAGACCAAGGGCCTGTTGCGTAATGAAAAAAAGTGTCAATGGTAAAAATATGACCCACTTGAACTTTTCCACGCAAATGCGTTTAATCTGCTCACTCATTGGATCAAGGGGAATTCTGTCCCCCTTTTCACTAATCCCGATTGTGTTCAAGGCCCCCTGGAGGTTGAGGAAATGATTGGATCAGTGAACGAATGCATGCAATAAACACGACATTTATAAGGGATTAATTATCAGGTAATTTCCTTAGCCAAGGGTTCAAGTTAAAGCCATAACTTAAGGAACGGTAACAGTGGGAAACAATGCAATATCAGAATCGACGGAGCGTACTGTCGTTCCATTCGGAGGATAATAAAATGGCCAGCAGTTTAACTATCAGCGAGGTTGTTGCTTACTTATAATTAAGCACAACTAAGCAGTATTTGTAGCCGAATGGTTTACAATTTCAAATTAAAAAGTTGGATCCAAGAGACCGATTTAGTCTGCACTGTATATGAATGGAAAATTTTATTCGGCAATTAGGAATTTTAAATGGTACCAACAGTATTCTTTTTAATCATTATGAAAAGAGTGGATTCATTTGGATTTACTAGAGGTGACCTACTTTGAGCTCACGAGATCCGATGTCAAATTGTGAGGCGGCCTTCCTAGCCTCAACTTTGGTTAGAAACCCGTCATTGTTTGAATCGAATATGGAAATCATGCTGTCAACGAAGCTATTGCCTCTAAAATAGACCAAATCTCTCAATTATCCTAATTACTTGGCTGTTAGGTGCATAATGGCTTGGTGATTGTCAATTCAATAATCTCCACGAGTCGTTGGTGTGAACATTAAATGTGCATAGTGCAACAGATAGGTCATCTAGTCATCTTTGCATGATATACTAGATTAAATTTCCTATAATTTTATAAGGACTTCCAACGCAGGGAACAAGCGTTTCAGGCATTTTAATTGACAAACATTTTAAGCGTACCGCTGAGGCTCCTGCGTCGTTCCTGCCTGGATCCGCATATCTTGATGCAATCTATTTTTCAAAGTTGAATTACGCAGAATAAGTAACGCATGGCTAAAGGGGGGCAAGCTTACAGAACGCTCATTTACGTGAATCACCTAACTGGAAGTCTTGGGAGCTTGCATCGTGATGAAGTAAATAGGAGGCTCATGCGACTGCACTTACAGACCGGCGTGTTGCGTAAACAGCGAATGATGAAGTTGTGCACTATATTAGGGTGTTTTTTTCCATAAGATCGGCCACATACAGGTGGTGAATGCCCACTACTATAGAAATAGAATGTTTTAGGAGGGCTCCATCACCGAAGGGAACGCAACAGGCGAAAGCGTTTATGCCCTTGCCGCTGGTGCATATCTGGGTCGTAGATAGCAGCTGTGGCCATCCCTGAGTGTTAGTGCGGTAAATGACCCACTTTAAGGCGTTTACATCTCCAGCGTTCCACCACAAAGGAGCATGTGATTTTACACAATAATATTTATTTTCTGCCTGGTTAAACCATTCGCATCCTTGGATGGCAAGATGAGTTGTTAAACCTCAAGAGAGTCAAATGAACCTCAAGCTGGAATGTGTTCCCGCTGCGCGAAGCGTAAGTTCTATCACCCAGACTAGCAGTACTTGCGGCATCCCAAATGATCGAAATGTCGCAAATAAGGAGGCATTTTTGTTCTAAGTTTTACCTACCCTTTATCACCAGGGATATGGGAAGATTGGGTGCTTCTCACAGGACCCCTAAAGTGGAAAAAGACTTATCAAGCTCAAGTATTAAAAGGCAACACTACACTAGAAATTGAAATAAATGCTTTGATCAACGGAGTTGCTGGTTAATAATAGGCAATAAAACTGTTTGAATCCATGTCCCAAGCAGTCTTTAAAAATCCTGGATAAAATATGCAGTTTCCTGGTAGGGCAGCCGAAATGAGACATGAGCTGGCGAATCTGTCATAAATTACTGATATACATAAAATACAGATACTGTTTAGTAAGAAGGTTAATTTACTTCCTACTGGCTCAAGTTTAAAAACATTGGAAAGCTAGTACTGCGACTCTAGCAACAGTCGACAACATGCCGTGATTTGGCAGGTCGGATTGGTTTGACCATTATAGCTTGCAACAGTGAAAGCATCAGAAGGAATCAGGACTCCACTAGATGCTACTTGAGGAGGGAAGCATTTTTGCACGGGTGCACCAATAGCTCTGTGAAGCGTCGGGGCTTCAGCTTCTGTTAAACCGAAATGACTGACCGCTCCCTATTCAATCAACTGTACTTCATAGTAGCTGCTCCCCTTTTAGTGATAGTTTTACTTCCTGGTCAAAAGCATTAAAAACTGAGAAGTCGCCATTTAAGCAGTTAAGATAAAGTGTGGCATCAGTCAATTGTTGTGGTTTGCTCGTGGCAAATAGTCAAATGACGACAAACACGCACACAAACTTTCTTCCCTTTCGCCTGCTTGGAGGTTCGTCAGCCGAGCAAAGGAAGACTGACAACCTAGGTTCTCTCATTCAGTGTGAAAATGTTGATTATTTAGTTCCTAGTTCCAAATAAACTCAATGGATAGCAAGCACGTTTATAGTCCCATAAAAGAGCCACTGTTTACTGCAAGTTATATGAATTCTACTTCCTTTCATAATCGGTTTTAAGAATTCAAATTTCCGCTAAAGGTATGAAAGAAAGAGAATTTAAAGCATTTAGTACATCAGGCGGACCACTAGACTGCATCGTCAATCACTTTCCAAGGCGACCCTTCACTTTTATATACCTATTAAATGGTGCAAATCCTCTCTTTCCAATTTGGTAACTCATAACAAAATGTTGTTCTCATTGGCTTTAACAGCATTTCGATTTCATAAAATTACACTACGGCACACGCCCATTCCCACTATCGCCAAGTCATGGCACCGGTCAGATTCTACTTTTTACCCCACAACTACAAATTACTAACTAATAGGAGGGAAAATTAATAAATTCACTTGCATTTTTACATTTACCTCATAATAGTGTTTAAAACTTTCCGTAATGCCATGGGTTAGTGTGTTAACAAGTGTCAACCTGGCTTAAATACTCGGATTGAGTGATCTTGGTGCAGAAACCTACCAGTTTCTGTTCCCTAGGAAGTTGGAAGCCAATTGTGAAGCGATGCCCGGAGCAAACCTGTCATTTTAATAAACGAATTTGGATAATTCATTGAGACATCTACACTGTTATAGGAGTACCTATTCTGCTGTTAACAACTTCAAATAGAGAAGTACACGATCTCATTTACCCCGAGGACAAGAATGGGATGAAAATTTTTAGGAATTTTACGTGGACGTCATACAGCAACGAGAAACCATTAACACATGACTTATGTGGAGTACTAGCAGAATGCCAACATTTGTGTTTTAATCATTACCTCATCAAGTTAATAACCAAAAATCCACTTCCGCTTGACAACACGGCCACATTTATCAGCTAACAGTTCTAATGCCAAGAGCTTTGAAAACCCCACAATTAACTTGGTTGAGAAGTTAAAATAATTAACCATCTTCCCTATCCCACGCCATAAAACCCGAGACCATTAAAATCTACCACCCAATTCACTTCGAAACCGTTTACGTTGGTGACACCCGAGGTGTTAAACACAACACCTTTCCTGCGAAGCAGAATCCCACTGTTAGGTAAGTAAAGCTGGATTAATAAAGTTAAAGTTAAGTAATTAAAACATACCCAACATTTCCACCAGGTTGCGATACCATTTGCTCGGCAGATCTGCACGGAAACACAACAGTTAAGCACACATCAAAATGCAACTTAGGCAGCTTTCGTCCACAATGTCAAAAACAAAATACCCTAAGGTTTTGTCATTTTGATCATTTGTCAAGCATTTACTGCTCTGTCTATTTAGGCGCCTCTGTGACGCAGCACACTCGGTTGCACATCGTTTATGCTGACAAAAGTTTTTCATGTCATCTGCAAATACCTTGTTAAGCTAATGCATCGGCATCACTTCTTCTTTTCCTTCTTCTTCCAACTTTAATATGTGTCGTCTTTGTCAAGGTCCTAAATTGCAACTATAAAAGCCTTTTAAACTGTTTTTTCTAGCGACATGCTTGGCGTCCGATCTTGAGCCGTTGTAGAGCAGAGCCTGGGAGCTCTAAATTAATGTGAGCATAGGAAAAGCGTGCTGCAACAGAATTTTGGACCATGAATTAGTTTTAATGTAAGATAGGCTCAAATTATGACACCAGTAAATGGATAAAAGACGATCTAGCTACTTTGCTTCAGAATTTTATCCTGTTGGCCGATAAGTTTTAGTCCGAGATCTGAAAACAGGTATCTATTGCCCAATTGTACTAGGTGATGAAGGAATTCCTGCTAGGGTGACTGATCGATTGCTCTGTGCATGGTGGATCAACAGGTAGCTTCAGCAAAATAAAAATCTGGAATGCGAAAAAAGCAGGCTTAAAACGTGGATGGGGGAAGAACTGCACATGACAGCAATGCAGTTAGTGCATTTATACGCTCACGTGTCTGTAGGTGTACGTTCGGGTGGATACATTGCAAAACTCAAGAAGGTTTCTCCGTTTTTGAATTTGGACGCCTCATGCACTTACAGCTACTAAATATGAGCAGAGCAGCCAACAACATAAACCTCCCCACTCAAAACAACTGTACATGTTTTGAGAACAATTGAGCCTAAAATAAAACTCACTTGACGTGGTCAGTAGGCAAGGGTGATGAATACGTAATTGCTTCCAACCTCCAATGGGGCAATAAATTTAATTTAACGTTTTCTTAAATAAATGAGGCATTGGAGAGTGGCTTATAGAACTGCCCAAGAACAACGGAGTAATTGCTGCAGCTCTATCCTTATCACAGGTGTATTTTTTTCTCATCAGGGGCAATGGCATAATGCTTGTTGATGCAGATTATATTCAGTTGGGGGGCTAAACACCTTCAAAGAAGTTGGCATCCAAAAGACAGGAATGCAGAACTACAGCTGCCCCCAAACTTCCTATTTTCAGATGTCTCCTAATCTCCCAAGCATCGATGCTTTTATTGGTTGGTGATTTTTTTTCCATATGCGTACTCTCCATTGCGCTTCAACGTAACTGAGTTATGCTGGCGCAGTTTTCTTTACATATCTGCCCCACTCATTTAACAGTGTTTTCCAACCCTCATGTCCCAGTAACGTAAAGTAATTTTTTGTAGAAATTATCCAGACCTCTGTCATTTCCCCTTACATTGAAAGATATTCTCCCCAGACAAAAGACAGCCAATTTAAAAAAATAACTGATGTTATGCTGTTGCTGATTTATTTTGCCTCTGCTTTTTCCGAGAATGATTGACATTAATCGGGCAACTTTTCTTGGCATGGTTCATAGAGCATAAGCCATAAAGATGCACGAACGTGCGCAATTTATTAGCGTCAAATCACGAACCAAGTCAACTGTCACGCATTTTGGGAGGAAGTCTAGATCTGAATGAAGTAATTGCAGAGGGCAGACCTTGCCATCAATCCCAGCGTATTGACAAGTGCAACCCGTGGTAAAATTTAAAAGCCAAAAGAAATAAGAAAACAACCCAGTGTTTGCTTAACGCACCACTTTTCTTTGTAGACGAAGCGAGAAAATTTGGCTCAAATCACATCAACAAGCTCCTTGAACAGTCCTGAGTCAGCCCAAGAGCATAGTAATACACAAATTTTGAAAGTATGACCCAAATTAGTTTAGCACCGATGCGGCTATTTAAAGTCAAAAGTATTGGAGGGATTCTTCACCGCCGTGCACACATGGCGGTGGCCAAAGCATGCCATAACCGCATGGGAATTGGAATTCAACACCGCGTACACTTGGCCTTATTTAACATTATTCCTTGTGCTAGTTTTCGACATAATAATAAAAATTAAGACAGAAAAACAAATAAGGGTAGTCTCTTGAATTATTCGAATTACTCAGAATGACTCATTGAGTAGTGGGTTTGTGTTAATTTGATTGAGGCTTCGAAAAGATATCTCTAGCGGTATTTGGCATTGTCAACAACTCAGATTTATCCTATTTTTAATTCGTCTACGACCCACAATTGTGCATTATAAATCAACACTTAACAAAGTCGCGTTTGGAATGACTGTTGCAATTTGGAATCTCGTGCACACTTTAAAATGAGACTTTGATACAAGCATAAAAGTGCTTGTAGTTGTACCGTTAGGAGAAACTCAAAGTGGTGATGGCAAGAGAGCACGTACCCCTCAGTGGTAACGTCCGTATCAATCGGTTCGTCGTAGGTTTTGAGATAAATCACGAAACGTCCAACCATCGCGTACTAGAGTTTCGTATTATCTGACTACAAACGCACTGCTCTCGAATCTCGTCCGCCGTTATAAGGTGAAAGCTTGGGAAATGAAATCGTTGCCTTTCTTGCGCAATTGCACTTTTAGTTGTAGTCTCGGGGCCTCAAGCACTTTGATTCGCTTGTATTTTCGTAAAAATAATTTCCTTACTAATTCTTCAAGTATAACTGCATCTTACGCTCCTTAAAATTACTTTAAGAATTAAGTATACGTTTGAATAGGTCAAAAATCAAAGGCTCCCTTCTCTCCATTCAACAAATGTAATTCAGCAATCTGTCTAATGCATGAATCCCATTTTTGCGCAAAAACTGATGCTGCTTCCACACAGATCGGAAAATTGTAACAGACGGGGAAGTTTATTATGCCGGATTTAATCGCCTCTCTCACACTCATGTGTTCACACTTCAGTGATTGTTCCAAAATCAGTCATTTCGATCATTCTTGGATCAGAGCAAGAAGGCAGAAACAAAAGACCGTGTGCGCTCCTACGAAATTTAGGCACATTCTGTTGCTAGTAAATTTGAGCTACCACGAAAAAAATTTTATCTTACCTCTACATCCATAAATAAAGAGCCAAATCTAAAGTTTCCTTAGCGTTCTTTAGTGCCATAACTGACGGTGCTCAACTTGAGCCTTCAAACAAGGTCTACGTGCTGGACTTAATGAATGAGACCCAATTAACTTTAAATTTTCAATATAGGGAACCTCTTTCTTGTGATTAAAGGTGGAAATTGGATTCGGACAGTATACTCATAGCATCGTAAAAGCAAATGTACCTTCCGAACAGAGCATTGCCAAGACCGGAGCCAAGGATGTCCTGAAGAAACCCATTGCTCCGACCCATCCCTGGTGGAGCTCCGATGAGCTTGAAAAGGGGTGCGAAGAAGTCCATTTTGGTAGTGCGGTGTGTGCAAACTGATTCAACTCACAGTTGGCTTCATTCCATCCTAATGCGCAGTTCTAGGACCACACACAGTTTGCCGACAGTGACTCCGTTTTGAGGTCGCATAATTTAACTAGCGCTTCGGACAACCTTCTCAATCGTTACCCTATGATTAGCAGGCCGTCAAACCCCTCAATAAAGCAACCAAACAACTATCCATCTTTGCTCACTTATGGAATCAAACTAAGGGAATTATACGGCTCTTCAAATCTCTGTAATGAAATGCTATCAGGAAATCTAAATCAAATAAGGGAATTAGCACCTCTGAAATGACTACTTAGTGGTTTTGAATAGCGAGTACTTCCGTAGGAAAAAGGATACCATGGATTAAGCATCTATTACTACAGTTGTTCATACGAGAGAAAATTTCGCACCACCGCTACGAGGCTTAAGCTTTTTCTAAATACGCTCATGAAGCGCTGGGGTCTAATCGGTCATTCAAACTCCGTTTAGAGACGTAATCATGGCTATTCATCCCGACTGTTGCTCATTATGACAGGATGGTAAAGCTCGCATTATTACAAAGGTACTTAAAAGAAATTTATCATCAGCGTATGTCTCCTTCTCTGCAACTTATGGAATTTCAAAAGAAGACCAAAGCGAGATTATAAAGTTACTTCATAATGTTCTGTACTGATATTAATCATGGTATCGTCTAATTTCGTTGCATCATTCTAATCTGCAGCATCACCTGCCCTTCAACACGCACTACTGCGACTGTGTTGCTCAATTTCACATTTACATCTACACATCCACATGCCTCTAGTTGTTTATCTGCTTTTTAAATTATACAAACAGATTTATTTATTCTTCTTAAATTCCAGCATCAATGCCTCATACGGTTGAGTCGCCTCCGGATAGACTTCTATTTCCTTCTATAAAGGAGAGTGTATTCTAAGCTGTGCAATGACATAGAGTTCGAGTTGCTGTTATGGATAGTATGATCAGTACACCGCTAATTACCGCAATACATTTAAGGATGATATTCGAAAGTTTTCTTTTATCTTCAGCAGTCTTCACTTGAGAGCACATTTGGGCGACCTGAAGGCAGCGCAGGTGAAGCAGGGTCGTATTCAGGAGCTTTTCCTGGCTAGGCTGTAAATACGTCAAGAAGCATTTGCTTCACTCAGATTCTCTATTATCTCCAATCATTTGAATGCAAACAGCATAAGAACCTTGCCTTATCAATGATAAAACCTATATTTCTGGAAGTAAAGATTTGTTTTTTCCTCAAAGATTGTGATGACAATAATGTGCTAATGTGCTAAACACATAACTCTAGTAATTTGCCGAATAAAAGAGCCAAAGGTAAACATAATGGGAAGCTATTAGCTTTTACCATGATTAGCACGCTTACGACTGTAGCATAATTGCATGACGCGACCTGATTTGCATAGCATGGACGCTTCAAGCCTACCTCGTACGCACGCAAAGTATCACCGTTGAATGCGTTCGACTGATTTTCATGCTGATGAACGGGCTCCGCACCCACTTTCGTTCCCGCCGCACGAGTCCTTCGTGTTCCATGGCGAAGCATGGCACAGAGAAGGATTATATAGACGAAAAAGCAAATGACTATTACAACCATAACCAGTGTGGAGATCTCAACTTTCACGGCAACTCCTTCTCTCATTGCGCACAGCTCTCCTATCCTGGAACCTATGTTTTATATGATAAAAATCAAGGGTTTTAGAATAGGTCTTGACGGAAATCTGAACAATTTTGTCCATTTTTAATTATTCTGCGCACTGATATTAAAACTGACATATCCATTGAATAATGATGCCTGACAATGTTTCCTATCACAGCCGTGGTACTGCTTTGCTAACTTATGTAACCAGAATACTTTGTGTTAGTTTAGGGCTAGACTAGATATAACAAAGCAAGAACAAAAGCTCTATAGTTAATTTCGGTTTGGATGCCCTTCCAGAAATCGTCACACTGGCAAACACGGGGTCCGATGGAGGACTACACAGATCCCTCATGGAGTCGTTAACTGCATTGCAGGAGCGCACGATGATGGCGTAGTTGACGCTGTCGTTGAGCCCCTCTAAGGTACAGGAATGCGTCAAGGGTGCGAGAGATGTCCGGCACAGAGCCACCGTCCTATTTTCCACCTCCGCCCCCACTAGAAAATACACTGCGCTTTCTTGAAGCATCTCGTCCAGCTGGAAATTCACCTCTAACTGGCCCGCACCAATTTCCACAACACTAACATTTGATGGCGGTAATGGTCCTAAAAAGACGTGGATTTTGATGCTTCACTTTAATGTTGCAGATTTAATATAAATGCCTCCCATTAGCAGCATCTAAACAGAATAATTATGAGTTTGTATTTCTTGATTTGACTTGCACCAATTCCCCACTAGAACGCTACTGTAGGCTATTTGGTTTTCAAGCGATGAAAATGCTAAATTTCTTACTTCTTTGCATATTTTGGTGATACGTGCGTACGGAGGGAGGACTGCATCCGCCACCATTCCCATCGCTGTCAGGTGCAATGCAGCCAATCACACTAAGCTTAAATTCGTTCAAGTCGGGGACGTTCTTTATCTTACAGGAGAGCATACTCTCGAGGTCCTGGTGTTTCACGCTGCAAGGTATTGACACATTATGACGCTCGTTATCAATCGTCGCCGTGTAGTTTACCATCACTCCTGGCGGGTTCTTGGGCACTTCCCAGGTTACAATCAATTCATGAGGGTTTCTGACCTTAGCAATTGGTTTCTCAATGGGCCTCGGTCCTGAAAAGCGGAAAATATTGCTGCAGGGTCTAAAGTGGTGTTCTAGAACCTCGGAGCATTGCGTTGCCAACTTTTGCGCTTAGACTTCATCAAAGCAAAAATTGGACAGTTCCGCTAGTTTTTCAAACCATGAAATATATCGTACACTTCGATGATCAAACAGAATTTCAATCTTACCTGATGCAAATTAGTTACCACAGGTTTCCTAGCCTGTTATTCTCGAAAAACTTGACATCTTCTCTTAAGCAATCATGAGTCAAGAACCGATAATGCGCCAAATTTTCCATTAATTCTGGCTTATTTTGTGACACCCTTGAATGAGAACTGGACCAGAGAAGCAATTGCGTTGACAAACAAACTTTTACTTGTCATCCCATGCATGTGGTAATAGCGTTGATTAAAAAAGGTTTGTGCAGTGGAAAATAAACTCTGAAGGATTGGCAGAAAGTTGTATCAGGCGTTAGTCAACTCATCATAGAGTTTATGTATAAACAAACTAAATTAGTGTCACTTTGAACAGAAGACTGGAGGATTTCGAACTTGATTTACAGGGTTCATAATGATCTTAATTTAGTACTTGTCGTTCCCACAGTCAGACATTTATGTAAGAGAAGTAGTAACCAAAAGCCAGTAAACGTACTTCCTGGCCAAGTTATTCCTTTCACTTTGACTGCTTCTGAACAGCCGCCTCCGATACCCTCGACTCCTTCACTGCAGGCGGTGATGCTCACCTCTACTTGCTGATAGTCCTTATCGGTTTTGTGCCGATAGACCAATCCACCTTTCGCCTTCCGTGGGTCAAATGTGATCAGGAATTCTGTTCCCTGTGGGATCCATTTAAAGACAAATTCGTATAACAAGTGATCGGGCAGTTCAGCCCTTGCTGGTTTCCTCCATGCTATCTCGATAGTTCTTGGTTCCGGCGTTGTTAGTTTTACATCCAAAGGTTTGGATGGTGCTAAAAAAATGAGAAGAGAGATGGAAATAAGATTAAAGGGATTTTGGGTCAGGTTGCATACTAATACGAATACCAGATGCTATTTCTATAACCGCACGAATTTCCTATGTATCGAATAGTTCCACAATCTGTGTTACCAACGGAGATATAAGCTTTAATAAAAGTCATAGGTATTCTGCTACTTTATGTAGTTGATCGTGGGGCTACACATGAATATGAAAAAATGTATCTAGTCGAACCTAGTTTGCATTCACAAAACCATAATTTGACTATTCCAGAGGCTCATTTAAGGCTCAAAGACTCGGATTCGTCTTCCTTAATCAATTTACTACAGGGTCGTGTGATATTAGTGGACTTGCACCTACGTCGAACTGGTGTTGTTATAGTTGACTTTGAGGAAGCACCACTGCACATCAACCGGCCGTGATTCTCCCGATAACAGGCCATTATTTCACAGCTATACACCCCGTTGGGTTTCACACTTTCATTGATAAAATCAATTGCTGTCTTTCGAGCACCTGTGGGCGGCCGAATTTCTTTCTTTCGACCCTCAGCGTAGAGGAATGTTCGATAGTGCACTAGTGGAATGTCAATTTTGGCAGGACGCTCCCAGTAGCACCGCAGGAAGCCACCACTCTCATATACCAGTCTCACACCAACCGGCACGGGTAATTCTATAGAAAAGAACAATTTTATAACAGTAAATTACGCAGGAAAACGGCTCTGTACCCATTTTATTTTATATTTGGGTGTCATTTTTGGAAAAAATGCCTAGTTTAGTGTCGAACAAAGCTTTTGCAGTGCAGCATTATGCCATTTGACTTCTCCTTTATCTGAAATCTGATATTTAACTTACGAAACTGTAAAAGACTTGGTCTTCAATAAAATCTCAAACAGAATGAAAAATCGCTTTATTTGGGGACCATTCTGGTTATGGTAGGCAATTTGATTAACAAACTCATGTCTACTCTTATCCAAAACTGACAATCCTCTTAAGTAAACGAGGCAACAAAAGACAACCAAAAGTTAAAGTTAACTTTAAATAAGTAAAAAGGTTACAGTTCAATCACTTTGATAAAGTGCCAACAGCTCGCGCTTGCTGTGGTACAAGACAATTGCATGACAGCATTCAGATTAACTTTTTGAAGGCTTACGCCTTTTATCACTTCTGACAATGGGCGACTGAGTCCTGGGACTGCATTCATCCAGTTCAGAGCAGGCCTCAACTAGACAGGAGTATGGTGTGTCGGATTGAAGATCCTTGGAGGGAATGAACACAAACAGTTGGGAGGAGTCCTGCTCACCAAGCAGGTAGGTCTCGGCGTTGTTGTTGATCCAAACACGGTACTTTGCTGGCGGTGCACCCGGAGGTGGCTTCCAAAAGCAAGTCATGGAGCCACCCGCTAATGTCAGTTGCACTCCTCTGGGTGGGACGACTGGTGTGACTTGTGCAAGGAGGCAGAAGTAGCACAAAGCACATTTTTCATGTGCAAATGTGGCTGAGAATTTGCATTCAACATATTTATGCATGCGAATTCACTTTTATCGTGAGACCCAGATTTTTTAAGCAGACCTCTTGTTGCAATCAAACGTGTTTTCCCTTCGTCTAGTACAATGTTTTTCATTCCCCATTTCCGGCACTCATTAATTAGGTCAAACTTTGTTTTAATTTGAAATATACCAAAACTTTTAAAGAATGCGAATATTTTATTTGCCTACTGCCGTTTATATTTTACTCATTAAGCTCCGATTCCGAAGTTAATGTTCAAACCGGACTAAAAGTGATGAGAAGGCGTAGGAGGCGTCAAAGCCTTTAAACGGAATTTCTTGTGTGATTTAGATGTGGTTATCCAAACTCACAACAGAGGATCGAATCACATGCCTGGCGCACTCAAAGTGCTTTAAAAATTGCAACAAACGAAAAGACGGAACAACGAAAACTGTTCATTTAACTGCTTACGGACTGCGCGTTTTTTTCTCTCAAGCCCTGAAATGCGTAATTATAAATCTTTTTACTTCTTCTCTTAAAACTCTGGCTTTAATTTAGGTATGCATGCAAGATTACACAAATAACAACTTCAGTATTCATTGTTAGCAATTTTAGTACATAGATTACATACCATCTACAAATTCTGGGCTTAATTTTTCTTTACCGCATGGAGGAAGATTAATTATATTCCTGCTTTCACATCCACTTGCTTCCCTGAGCACGATAGCTATCTTCTCCTTGAAGACAGGACTTTTTGTGTCAGAACACGAAAGACGAATGGTACCCTTCGGCAGAATTTCGCAATTCAACTTCGTCTCAAGACCATCAACATAACAGGTGTAGCGATTCTGGTATGGAGTCACCATAATTTGCAAGCCTTCGATATAGTCGCAATCCGATTGCAAGCATGCAACGTCTGACATTAGGCTTAATGTAACGTCACATCCACAGTCTATAGGAGGAAACAATTCTACATGGGTGTACAAAAGCTAGCATGCATTTGTAGTTCCAGTGGTTAAAGTTGCAGTGATTGCTACTACAGTCTTATATGGTAGCTGAGGTCATATAATGGTTTCTACCATTAAAATGCACTTAATACTTTCTTGTGCTCCTATCATCATTTTGCCTTTATGACACCGAATTATCTTCAGCAGCACCTATGAATGCTTCCTCGTACTGTTTGAGTTTTCAATGCGATGAACCCAGCTTTTTAACGTATTTAATTGCATTTGACAGATTCATGTGTAACGCAAAATTTAAAATGGCCCC
Source organism: Taenia hydatigena (assembly GCA_036345935.2). NCBI lineage: Eukaryota > Metazoa > Platyhelminthes > Cestoda > Cyclophyllidea > Taeniidae > Taenia > Taenia hydatigena. Next base: position 7,330,747 of record JADWOT020000009.1, read on the forward strand.
ATTCATCTTTTGCAAGGTTTTATGCTGTTCTGCCCACCACAGACGAGTAAACTTAGCAGAGGATAATGTACCCACGATATTGATGTCCTCCTTTAGATTTAATGTTTTTGATTCTGCTATTAGTGGATACGTTCCACAAAAACCTGGTCTTATCTTCACTCTGTTTGCTGCAATGCGTTGGAAGTACTCGGGCCTGTCGAGTTCCTTGATCATTGGGCTGCCATCGTGACCAGGTGGAACATGAAAATATCGGCGACCAATGAGGATGCTGGAAGTGCGATCTTCAGGCGGAATCTGTTCCATATATTGCATCCAATTCGCGACTTCTCTGGTCCATGCCATATCGGATATTGCAACCTTTACACTGATCTCATCATTTGGTTTAAGCACTATTTCCGAACCAGTCAATAAGATGAGTTTCACGCAGGGTTTAAGTGCTAAAGGCAAAAAGGGACTTAAGGCTTTCTTTAATGCGTTGAGGAGTTTAATGGCAGTACTTTTGTCGATTTATTTTTAAGGAGCACTCTTTGTGATTCATGAAACTTTAGTTTTATGTCAAGTTATCAAGGAAACCAATAAACATCGCCACACCTCATTGATTCAAATAAATTAGGCCTCACGAGACCACTTACAAAAGTTAAAATTCATTACTAACTTGCCTGTGGATAATAATTTTAGTTGAAGCATTCACAATTTCTTAAAAACTTTAGAATAAAATCTAGTAACCGATTTTGGCTTATAAACAAGCCGAGTTGTGGGATCATAACTTTGGTAGATGGAGACATTGAAGATTAATGTAACGAGGGTAAATGTGTGCTTCGAGGATACCTTGTTGCTGCATTGTTTAGGGCTTACCTCTGCCTTCTTCAAATGGCACCTAATTAGGACCAAACAGCTACCTGATCACTTTCGTGGTTCAGGCCGCTACCACTTTGTCATCGACTAGCAAAGCAAGTCCAAATAATGCTTTTCTAGCTTATGACCAAGAGGAGTTCATTCTTTACTGCATATTGACAGTCTCGCCTTCAGGTTGCCAGTAAGTGCAAGCAGAATGTCTGTTGTGGCACAATTTCTAAATACATTTGATTCATAGTAAAGCTACTAAAATTTCACTTTTTAACTACTGGAATTTTCATCTGATCTGCTAAAACGGTATTTAACCACTCCAATGCCCTCTGATACATTATGGCAAATTTTCATTTGCCTTAACTTACACATCTTGATGATCGCGAATGGCTTCCCATTCGTTCGAAAGCACCTATGATAACCGAGAGTAAGCTCTTGAAAATTATGAATTGTGGTTTCTGTTCCATTTTCGCATGCAACGCAGCTTCCTCTCCCAATGGTCTTTGAGAATTCGCTGTCCAACTCCTGTAAAATGAGAAAACAGCTTGGTCTGGTGCATTCTTCAACGTTTGCCTGCATTGGCACCGAGCCTCCCTGGATCGCGACCAGCACCGCTATTATCCAAACCACCAACATTCCTAAGTGACGCTCCAAGGTCAATCGATAACTGTCATTACTCCATCATTTGTAATTAGTGGAAGTAACTGGGGTGCCTCCAGGTAAACAATTCATATCATATAAAATTTGCATTCCATACCTTCTAACCAGAGTTGTTTCAAAACTTGGCATAACTGAATTTTCCACTGTACTCCGCTTCAACAATAATGGTCCAATAAAATTTTCTTTAAAAGTACATAACGCACTGCTGTTAAGGCCATTGTGGCTCTCATTTGTTGCTTGTTTTTATAAATGCTCAAAGCACTTTCACTTGGTACTTCCTTTTATTCTTCAAGATCTGTCTTTAGGCAACTTTGTGGTACATTTGCTTTATAGTGTCAATAACTGTAACACGAAGTTTTGCACTTAACAGAAAAATCTCAGGAGATCATTGCTTTAGTATTGTCATCGCCGATACCTTTATTGGATGTTGATCTGTTTTAGTTAAGTGAACATTAGTTTCGCTTTGCAAATTGATGCCACTGATGGCTAGACAACACAATAATATCTTTTGCTGACCCAAGTCAATGCATCAGTAATAGTTTTTTATTATTATTTATTGGAACCATTTCCAAGTTTGTTTAGGCATCGTGTGCATTTTAAAGTCCTTTGAAAGTCCTTTGATTGCATCACATAGAAGGAACACACTTGTAAACTTACTTTGAAATCGAAATTACAATCAATGTGTACAAGCTACTTGAAAAGGGGTAACAAGTTTTACAAGTGTTTGAGCCTTGGAGGACTTTGTTCAAATCCTGTTACTGGATGCCCACGGAATGGTGATGAGTAGGACGTTGGGGTGAGCAGGCTGTCGTCCAGAGCGTCATGAAGCCAATTCCTAAGCTTTGCCTCGTTGTGCGGACTCACCAGCCTCCGCATGGGGGGCTGATGAGACGGAGGCGCGAGGGAAAGCACAGCCGTCGGTTCATTCCGGTTCGTGTGGCTTGACAATAGGTGGCTGCATTCTGTTGCTGAGGTGCGTTGGGAGCGTGAGAGGGGGGCAGCAGTTATGGAATTTATGGAATCTAAAATTTGGAAGACTAATTTGACCCAAGAGGAGTCACAAAGTAGTTATGCAAGTGTGAAGTAATTCTGTGGGCACGTTTTAATGTGAATATGATTTCAAGCTTACGACTATGGCGTCGGAGCACTTCATTGCCTTTTGTGTGGGATTAAATGTCGGTGTTTCAGACTTACAGTCCGCGGTATGGGCATTTCGCGGGCCGACTAACCCTAGGTCGTGGCCTTACAGCAGCACGTTGATTCAACCCGCCCGATTTTCACGGCTGGACGCGGCGATTAAAATGTTGCATTTACTTTTACAACAGTTAAATCCATTGTAAAAATAGAATTCTATTCGCAACTTTAAAAAATTTCTCTTTTTTCGATAATGGTATGTCTTCTCATTGTCAGCACTTAAACATTAAGAAGAATTCGGAAATTCAGATTGAAATTACTCACCTTCAGCGGTAGGAGCGATTGTCTGGAACTGTACCAGGTTACCAGCATTTAGAGGCTGTTGAATCCTACGAGTTGGACAAGGACTAGGAAAAGTTTTGTGGTTGCACCACAATACCAATGTTGCACCGATTCCAACCATCTCAACTGAGATTGCTTTCAAAAACCGTACTGCTATTCTGCCCGGCGTGTTGTCGAAGTATTGCCAGAGATCACAAAATGTTCCCAACAAAAGTGGTCCACCGATAAACATAACCGTCAAAATGACTCTGTTTACTGCTTTTAGCAGACGTCTTCGGTCCATGGGCGCTTTTATTGCTTTCATTGCCAATAGAGGTAGCACCGATTGCAAGTTTTTAAGTTCACTGTGAAATCTTACCAAAGAAACGAGAGCTGATGCTAAAAACGTGACTCCTATCAGGAGAATAACAGCCTCAGGTAAAAAAACGAGTAAGAAATGTGCGATCTTGTCAGAGTATCCAATACAGCAAGAGTTTGTGAGGTCATCAACGTCGATTCTTCGGAAGATTAGAATGCACAATGGCGGTAATAGGGGCGTGACCCAGCCTAGAACGTGAAACCACCGGTCTAGGCTTCGAATTGCCTCTGGGGCCCAGCCCTTACAGGCTGAGAGGAACCAGGAAAGGGACACTATATCAAACCAAATTCCCATCGTGGTGCGAGCATAATATGCGAGAGCAAACTGAATCATGCAGGAGATACTTGTGATCCTATAATCTGTGGTTGAGGATGAAGTGAGTCGAAATAGCAGCTGCGGAAGATACGAAATAAGTTCGAGAATGCATGCATTCGTTAGGAAAATTAGTGGTTGAAGCGGGTGCAAGAAACGACTTCTATTAAACAAATGCAGACTTATGGAAACAAGGCAAAATAAGGCGTTTAGAGATCCACAGACAATGAGACAGTAGCTTGCGATTTCCTTCTGTTTACTGGTAAAGCCACCAGTAAAGGAAGAAGTAGGTTCCAAAGCACTGTCAATAGCTCTTGTTGCTTCACCGGTGGAGGAAAATGAAGGAAGGGATAGATGTGTGTCCGATTCAAAGGATTGCGGCCTGATGCACATTGCATCATCTGCCGGTAGCTTGGAGCAGTCCAACTCCTCTGGCCAAGGAAAGCTGAATCGCAGCATTAGAGGTGCACAACGCTGACGCACGTGGTTGCAAAACGATGCACAGGGCCTCAGGAGAACCTGCTCGTCCATGCTCTCTGTGCACATGGGAAAATAGACGGAGCAGAGGAAGAACTCCAAATAGGTGGAACAACCCAATTTCAGAAGGGGACCATAATCGCGTATTCGCTTTGCTGACTCTGCCTGGCTCGTTAGTCCGATGATATTGGGCAAGTATGTGTGCGTGTATTCCAAACCTAGGCATGACGGCTCTTCAATGGGAAGGCAGTGGCTTCCTGTTGCTTCTATCAAAGCTTTTATATGGTACTGAGGAGATTCCATTGTCCTGTTAACACTAATCTTAGTGTTCACCGTTGTGAATAGGAAGAAGAGAGGTGAGAGCCATACCTCAGCAGAACTCGTGTACATGCTGCAGAGGCCGAGTGAAAGTGACGAAGAGATTTTATGAGATCATGCAAGCAGCTGACTGTGTGGGGGAGACGAATTTTACGACTGACCACTGAGGCTAAGGGAACCGCAATAAAAAATTTTCGCCCGGCAATGAGCCAGTGTTTATCGTTAAAATTTCGGCAGCATGTGAGCTGACCTCTTCCGACAAATGTACCTTCCCGTTTGGGGTTTTAACCCATTAGCCTGTGGTAGGCTTTCCTAAATTTGCTAAAATTTATTCTTAACATGGGATTAAGGAGCTAATATGTTTATATCGCGTTACACGACAGTAAAATGTCTCACATAAGACTCCCATCGCTAGCTCATCATTTACAAATCCCCAAGTGAAAGTAATGCTGTTCAAAGCTGCCTAATAAAGGAGGCATGACGCGATCAATAATTCAACTTTGGCGCGCCTCGCAGACACGACCTCGTGCACAATCCTGCGGCATGAGTGAGGAACAGAAGCTCATTGTACCAGAAACGAGTCTGCTTAAATACAAAAATCCCGTGCGCGTCTCCAGCAAGTCATCCAAATCCGATGACAAAGATGTGAGTAGCTTTGATCCGCGTAAAATCTGCGAGATGCAGTCGACCGAAAGCATTCTCGCCAGCATCATGCCTCCACGAAAGCTGGAAATTAAGGGAGATCTCTTCATTCAAGAGGTCTCTTCGGCTCCAGCGTCTCGCGCGGATGTCGTCCAACTGACGAAACAACTGGATCAGCAGCTTGAGGCACGGGGTGCTAAAATGACAGGCATTTGCCCTGTTCGAAGAGAATTATTTTCACAAGTGAATATATTTTCACCCTTTTAAAATCACCTATTGTTTTTGATGCTGAGATTATTTCATTATTAGCCACAAATGATCGTTTGAATATCCCACTCAAATGAGTTCACCAATCTGCGAAACTAAAGTGGAGTTATGTGGAGTAGTGTCGGTATTCTATGCCTATTTTTTGATTGCGCTGCAGGTTTTTGACGAATTGATACGTCAACTGACAATTCATTGTGCCGAGCGTGGTTTGTTGTTACTTCGTGTACGGAACGAGGTGCAGACGACTATATCAGCTCTGCAGTCGATTTACGCCTCGGGTGTAGTTTTCGGCCTACAAAAGTCGTTGGCGCACGAGGCGGACCGCAATCACCAGACGAATCGTGTGGCCGAGTTGGAGGCGGAGATAGCCAATCTTGAGAAGAGAATCAAAATAGAGGTCCTAAATTGCAAGGCTTTGGAGGAGAAGGAGGCCAACCGGCTGGCCGCAGCCACTCGAAGGGCCGAGGAAGACGTCAACTTCTTACGCAAGGGACACGAGCAGCTAAAGAACCAGCTGGAAGACGTCTTGAATCAATTTAAAATTGTCAGTGAATAGACTCTCCTTGGCCTGTTCATACGGGCTTTTGTTATAAAATTACATCTTTGTGAAAAGAAGGCATTTCTTCTATCTAACGACTCCAATGCTGATATTGAATAAATCTTGCTATTGCCATGTAGAACATCAGTTTTGTTATCCATTTTGGGTCAATTTTCAAGACGAGTGTAAATCATGTAAGAAAGCTTATATTTCTTTTCTTCCAATATAGCGCTCTTTCCATCAATATTTTGTATTTTCCATTACATTCAAAGAACTTTAATGGTCATGTTTAAGCCATGCTGACAAAACTGTTGATGTGGCATTAATATTGAATACACACACAAATGAATGGTGGGAGTAGATTGTTTAGAACTCAACTGGTAAGATTAAGCTCTGCTTTTCGGTTGTCAGTATACCTGGAAAAGTAGAATAATATTTTGTTCAAAGATACGACCACCTAATAAATCGTCCACTCCAAAGCCAGATTAATGTTGGTCGATGTTCGTTCAACATGGCCCTTCGCATTCATCAGGTGTGGAATTTGTAAATGAAATTAGAAAAATTCGAATTTTTTTATGCGCCAATTTCTATCCAATATCTCACGCTTTTTATGTCGACAATATCAGTTAAGTGCTCTAGCAGAATGCATTTAAAATGGGAAAATGTGTTGCCAGTTAAGACGAAGCATCCCATGGAATAAACACCGAATTTGAGTGCACCTAATTTATGGCATCATGGACGATCACGCGCGGAAGTGCCGGACGCTGTGACATCCTGGTGACTGGAGATGTTAGAGTAAAAGAGCTGATTGATGCGCTAATGGGAATTTCAAAGATTGTCTGAGGTCATAAAGTTATTTTGGGGTAACTGGAGCTGCCGGCGATGCGACAACAGCCGCCGCGTTAGTACCTCGCTGAAGTGTTTAACTAGCGACGATTCGCTTAGTATTGGCAGTAGAATAGCAGCCATCAGCGAACACACCAGCCATGAAAGAAGGCAAATAATCTAAAGGGCAAAAAGCAAACCATTTGTTTAAAACTCCTTGGAACAAACTCTTCCGCACTTCACGAGCACAAGCTTGTTCTTGAAAAAAGCAAACAAATGATAATGAAACAAATATTGAAGCACGGCACAATTGGTTGCTAAATCTGCTCAATCCAAGTTTGAGTGCAGGCAAAGGACTAAACCATTCAATTTCTTTTGCTGCCGTAAAAGGGATCCAGCCTTAAGAGCTGTTGGGAGAAGTTGGAAATAATCTATGCATTAGTAATCAAGAATGAATTTGTTTCTTAATTATGTCGGCTGTAATGCTTTGCATTTTTTTCAGTAGTTCTGATTAATTATCCTCCAATTACCACTTTCGAGATGGATGTCCTGCCCAGGGCTGAACTTGACCTGGTCTCTCTGGCCATAAATCATTCGGTCGCTAACGCGCCGTGACTCAGGCCCTAATTAGTTGCCTTCCGTCGTCTCCACTTCGGAAAGCCGCGGTGGGGAACACTAACCTCACTACGGGTCCCAGTTACTACTACCGTCACCTTCCTACCTCACCTTTAAACCTCATAAGTTTAGTTATTGCATTTATAGTGTTGTACTGAACCAAAAACGTTAGGTTCCAGAGGGTTATTTACGAAATAAACTGTCTACTGTAAGAATATCTTCGCCAGTCTGTCCATCAGTCGATATCCCAAACTCCAGCGTTTTCATCACCTCCATCATGCTATCATAGATTTTTACTGTTAAATGGAACTGTTTTTGATGTCCCTTTAATGGGTACACCTACCTGTGACTTATTTTTTGAAGAAAGCCAGGAACTCATTTACTTATCGTCCATTTGAAGGGCATGCTCTAGGACCTGACATTTTGGAGAATATCGCAATTTGTGTTTAATAAAAAGTGGATAAAGCAATCCTAAACAATGCTTCGAACCTTCCAAATGAATCAGGCAAAAAATTCTACTAACCCTAAAAATGTCATTTTCCAACTTTTTATGAATGCGTATCGTCCCAGCGACTAAACTTTCTTAAAATTAACCGACATACAGACATTTCACCTATGAAGTTGGAAATGTCGGATACGGAAATCACCATTGTAGTCTTGTTTCCAAAAACTACCGATTGAAAGTGTTCTTTAGTAGCCGAATCAAAATTCTTGACTCCTGCCTTAGATAAAGTATTTCGGGCTGCATATGTATTATTTAATCAAAACAGTTATTTGTCTAGGATTTTGGTTAATTGTTAATGCAATTGAAGGCGAAACATAGTGCACGCTTACCCATGCTTTAAAGTCCAGCAGGGTGAATGTCGTTGGGATGCATCCCAGTCCCAAGAAAAGTGAGATTAGGAATAGGTACAGGATGAATGCTGCATAAGCTACTATTCTAGAAGGCTTCATGGCCTTCATGACTTGCTCTACTGTTAGTAGACCTGATCTTGATAACGGAAGGTTGAATATCCTACAGGGTATCAAGGATTAGTCATCCTGCAAGTTGTCTCACGTACTGTGAATAAGTACGTGTCCAGGGGCTAATTGGGCTTCCAAGATCAAGTGTACGTTGCCATGTTAATTCAGCTTTCTCTGAGTCGGGTTGACCTGTTTCACTCTCCTTAGACGCTAAAACGATAATCACGGGTAGTATAAAACCACACACAACTCCAGCCCCATTTGACACCAAGTCTATTTGCTCGTTACCTAAAATCGGGAAAGAATGCACTTATCATTATGAAAATCTGGTTCAACAAATGACGAGATTGAATGCAAACACTGCTGCAACGTGAATGGTTTGAAATTTTGAAGTACCCACGAACATATCAATCAAATAGGCAACTATTTACTTATGGGTAAATCTGCGTAGTTCCTTAGTTTATAAAATACGATCCAAGTTACGGTGGAGAGAGTTGAGCTTGCCAGTGTTCCTATGAATACGGCAGATTCTGTCAGTTTGTTCCAGAATAGAGCTAAAGTGGCACTGCCAAACCCTCCCACAATAAAATGTGTCGGGAATTCGCTTAAAATTACTTCAATAATCTAAAAGCAAAGTGTTAGACGAAATCAGAATAATATGATACAATACCCTAATGTGGCAAGAGTTTCCAACCAGCAAGGGATTTCTGTTACGATGATAATTGATAGCACAGACTTCTAGTTTATCTGTTGCCACTAAGCATTTCAAAAGAAGCCAGCAAGTGTCTCATGAACGGTGCTACTTCCTTCCATCAATTGTTGATTGCATACGAAAAAAGACAATGAGGCAAACTGAAATTTTACATCTAGATCACACAAGCTCCCTACGAGGTTTGTATTCACGCGGTTATTCCGTTCCTTCCACCCTCCCGGTTGGATGGGCTTCCAACGCCTGGCAGATACTATTTAAAATTACCGGAGGGTCGAATGCCTACAAGGAGCGTGTTCTGTGTTTGGTACACCATTGCCAGCTCGAAGTGGAAATCCATAGCCGTTAATGAACTCGCACGGGAAGGAAGTCGCGTGCAACTTAACGCACCCTCTCTTATCCTCGTTTGAGTTCGTATTAAAGCGAAATATTTTGGACCGGATCAGCCTCCACCTGATGTTTAACGGTCTCATTTATACTTTGTAATTGTACAAAACACGACTATTAATACAGTGAAAGAGTTGGTGATGCTATTATAATCAGGCGTTGGTAATGAGTTAAAAAAGTGAAATTTTCTTAAGTTGATTTGCGGAAGCGGACTCAACTTGTCGGCACTAACAATTGTGTTCACCAAATTGAATGTAATTTATATCCTTCCCTTTTAACCCTAGTTTCGATTTGATGGTCTGAAATTAGTAATTTAGCCAAGTTTTTTGACGGATTTCAAAATAATTCATGGTTTTAGCCCCACACTTACCGAAAAATAATTCAAAATCAAACCCATAGGGACAATTACACAGAGCACGATGAGAATTGAAGATCTGCGGACATTTTTCAATCCTTCCACATATTTCAAGTAGCCGCTGTGCACGTTGCAACCAAGAGCATAATTGTGGTAACCATTCTTTCCACTCCTTAAAAAAATAGTAATTTTCGAGATTATTTGTGATTCTCTTGGCTCAAAATAATGGCTTTAATACAGTCAGACTGTGAATCGTTGGTTTGCTGTCAATGAAGTCTTGGAACAAAATGGAACTTTTCTTTGTGATATCGTGTGGAGCTCTGGATGCATGCCACTACCAACTGAATTTGTATGCAAAAAGCCCTTGATAAAAACCTTAACTCTTTGAAATATACCAGGAAAATATGAGCCACAACCTATTTAAGGCCACTGAAAAGTATATGCATTATCTATAAGAAATTGGAAACTATTGATGAACATCCACTAAGTGTGGAAGGTCACTACTTTCAGCCGTGACAGACTTTAAATCCTCTTGGCACTGTAGGCAGTCGGCTGGATCGCAGCACTGGCATTTGTCTTTTGGGCGTGTCATTTCCCCTTTTGATTTGCCGCAAAAGATACAGCAGTTGACCTCGTAGCACACTCTGAATGGCTAGTGAAAATGTAGATGGATCTTTCACCACTGTCTTTACCTTATAATCATTACGCCTCATGCCTTTTAACTCACTCGCAAATGCACAGCATATATCTCGAACGTCAATATCTTAGTGATGGAAATGATCTGCAAAAGTGTTGCTGTTGTCACTACAAAGGCGTAGAGAGAGAAGAGTGTGAAGGGGCCATCTGGACCAAGAAGGTGCTTCGCTATATTCACCGTTGGGCTCGCTAAACAGTGGATATCAAATAGAATTTAAATTACCTTGTGAATAGTACTAGTATTACTAAAATTGTCTTATCAGGTGCTGCTAAACTTTAAATCCATGTTTAATTATGGTTACTTACGCTTAAAAGCGCATCACAGGATGCCAAGTGGGGTAGCGAGTATAGTCACGACTTACTTGCTGGTGCAAAGGTTTCATTTTTTGCATTTAAAGCCAAGCTTCCGAAGCCACAACTGCTACCAAACACCAGAGGAAACGCACACCATATCAAAGTTGTTGCCATGATCCCCCAACTCTCTTGACCAGGAGCATAAAACGAACAAATTTCCCATAATGCTTGATCAAATACCAATTCCACAATTTGTGCTAAAAAAAATGTAATTTTGCTTTATTCTTCATGGTTGATGTTCTCTTTAATCTGTGTGTTGCACAAAGTGGAAAAAATGTATAAGAATGCAAGACTAAAGTGTTGGATGCACTATAGCAAGGGCAAAGGCTGGGGATATGCCTGATTTCGTAGTCGATGAAGGCTACAAATTAAATACGAAACCTTACCCAAAAACTTGCATAGCCCCATTTCAAATGAGAAATATTTTCGCATAGTCAAATGATTGTTTCCATCCTTTTCATGGAAGATGTCCGCATCAAGCGTAGCATTGTAGACTCTTTCAATGGACCCTAGAGGATTTACGAAACACCAATTTACACCTTATATTTTTATGAGTACATGGAACCTGCTTACAAAACGAGGCATTATATGAGTACAGCCAAGAGAGCAAATCTTTTGAGTTTACCATAATTAGCACAACACCGGACTAGCGTGATTTGTTGCTAGGTTTTACAGAGTAAAATGATCGTTGCACATTTTCTTACCCAGCAAGCCAGTCTCGTCGCAGAAGAATACCTTGATTGTGATAACTAAAGTCATAGTCAGGAGGTAGATGAATATGACGGAGCTAAATGGAAGGAGGTGGACCATATTGCCGGCAGTTGCGCAGATTTCACTGACGACCACCGTAATTATCCACGCCAATTCAAATGTCACATTCTCCGAGATGACTGAGTAGAATCCACAACCCGCTATTTAAAAAGCACAAATACCACAAAATGTCAATTTTTAAACCCGCTTACCAGATCATGTGAATTTTATGTTAAGAAATACAGCTGCTTCCGCAGACGTCCGCGCATACACACATGGCATTTCTATGAGCAGGGAATTTCACTTTGAGTATGAATATTTTTGAAAATTTGGCTTGCGTTTATTACAGTATAACTGGTCAATAGTTGAATGAATATGGGTATGGAAGCGATCGTTTTAAAATTAAGCAGAGCGCGAAGTTTCGAACGAAGCAGCAGGATTCTGATATAAATATTTTGCTAGCTAAACGGTGCTCACAGAAAATCCCCTAGGATGTAAATGTGGTAAAAATTTGGCACTGTGGTTGAACTCTTTATCGCAGGAGGCACTGCTAACCATAGCCTTTTGTCTGACGAGGTGTTCACAACTTGTCACTCAAGTCAGTGTGTAATTGTTGGGTGGTTTTCACAAGAAGCCTTACTGTTCACTACGGCTGCAACGATGGATATGTTGTTGAAAATGGTGAAGAAACAGAACAAAATGTGCACTCGCTTCCCAAACCGTGCTAGCATTAGTTGGGGGAAGGTTTCCGCTCCTGGGGCCCTGGTTCTAAACTGTGCGATCAGAATTCCCATGAGGCAGAGAGGCATTCCAGTTCCCACCATAAACCACAGAGGACCGGACAAGCCATGCTATAAACCAGGAAAGAACAAGGATTCTTCATCATGTGTCCATGCTCTCGTTTTTTTAGCTTAAATAGACATTAAGTTCTCTTTTGCGACCTAAGTTTGTTTGAAATGTAGACAGATAGACTTTCTATACTTCATAAGCGCTGTAATTTGGTAATAATTTGTTAGACATAAGCATTTCATGACGGCGACCTGCGACCTTTTCAAAATTTATAAGTTGCAGTGGTACACAACGTATTTTGAGAATTGAATGAAAGAAACGGAGCATTCTCCTGCTAAGCTGTAGATGAAGTGGGCATTACCTGCTCGGCCGAATAACTGCTGACTGTGAGTGCAGAAGCGCCCGTAGAATACATGGCCAACGCGATTGAAACAACTCCAAAATTCAGTAGACTCCTAATTCCGTTTCCAGGTGGCTTAGGCTTTTAAATGTAACAAAATAGCAATGATTGCCAACTTGCTAACTACTGTACTGTCGGTATCAGGTATGGAACAAAAGCATACTCTTCTCGTTGAATGAAGCAGAATGAAAAGCATTCAGTTTAAATAACACTAAGTTTCCAGACCCTAATACCGAATAAATATCCGCCATTATGCTTGATCCTCATTAAAGTAGCATCGGTAGGAAAGCATGGAAATCAGAGATAAAATAGAACTTGCCTGTTTTTTTACAAATTTTAAGCATAGATGAATGGTCACATTGGTAACCAGCATGAGAATAGGATAGAAAATGATCAACAGAAAGGGATTAACCCAACTCCCAGGCATCTGATTAGTTCAGGATTCTGGCAAAGGTAGTGCGATTTCGATGGGAGGTGTTTTTGAATTGCATACAACGCCAGTGGCTGATACTTCTTCTGCTTCTACGGCAGCCAATCCGTTCGAGTCCAACTTCCTTCGAGTCAATTGGCCGTCCTTTGCTCCCACGCCCACGAGGCTATTGCAGCATAAGAACTTTCATTAAGTAGGATGCTTTATGCGTCAAATGCATTTTCTACGCTCTTAAAAGCATATTTTTCAGATTGAAACTACCTTTATACAACAGTCATCTTCTCCATTTATTAAGTTGAGGAGATAAACTGCCCAATATTGAATGATAGTAACACTGACACCAGGAGTTCACGACTATTAGGTATTTCCCAGACTGACTTCTTGTATAATCCTGAGAGGAACTCCTTTGGAAATTGCAAAAGTGTTATCCCTCTTCTTTTAATCACTCTCAACTTCGAACAGTGCTTTACCAAACCAGCCATGTCATTTCTCTACAGCAACTACTTCCTATCTTTACAATATAGTCCGTCATCCAATCTTCCATAATTCTACCTATCTGGACTAGACTTTTTACTGGCAAAATGGTCCATGTTAAGCAAATGCAAGTTATCTTTCCAAAAAGTAAAGATTACCATTTCATCCGGGACAGGCGCACGCACATTTACTTCTGCTTTAATATGATGAAGATGCTAAATTGTCATGTGAGCTGTAAGACTCTACGTGCGCTTCAAAAGCACTTTCTCATTTAAATGGAAGAGGCCTACTTTTCTCTCCCCCACCCCCTTTGCTACCAAGATAACACGCAAGGATTTTTGTTCCACCCATTTATTACCCCCTCAGCCACTTAGGATAAACCACCAATTTAGGCAGCTTTAAATGTGAGACCATCTCCTAGCTCTCCAAAAATTTTTATTTAAATGGTGTGCCTACAAATCTTGGCCTTAGTGCCCAACTCGCCGAAGTTGCGCCAATCAATCAGGTCACTACCAAATGGTACGCTTATTCTACGTTACTAAATCTATTTTAGTAGTTCAAGTCGTTTTTGTTACCATGCAAAACGGACAGACTTCAGCATTCTTAAGCATCTTACTTTAAGTATACCAGATACAACTCATTATTACTACCACAATCGCACCTACGAAGCCCACTTAATGCAATTCACTAATGTGGGTCTTATCTCGACTTATTTCGCCCGTCCCGCTTAAACAATGTCAATTTAGACAGTTTGTGAAGCAATGCCATACATTTTCAAATAATTCTTGAGGTAGCGGCTAAACGTGCGGGAAATGCAGCCGAAAATGTAGAAACGTTGCTTTGTACTGCTACACATTGCAAAGTCTTCGTCCTTTTATAAGCGTCGAAACGACTGGTTAGTCAATCACGCACGGACATATGTTCAACTAAAATATTCCTTCATTAGGCCTTGTCTGAATTGCCAGTCTTTCACAATAAAGATCGCATCTAATTAGCTCCAGCGACCACAAGGACTACTCAATACACAGCTCTAGGGTACTTAGCAGTTCCCTCTCCGCTTGCGTGCAGAAGACGAACTTTCAAATCCAAAAAAATGTATTTCTACCATGCAGTTTTGTGAGTTGTGAAATGCATTTTTTCGTGGACAACAAAGGGTCCACTTGCCAAGCCTAGTGACGCTCCAGCTCCATGGTCAGTAAAAATAAAATAGGGCTTGGACAAGTTAAAAAACCCCATCCCATAGTGAAAGCTCATTGCTCTTGTGTTGCCTTTTGTCAATTCATAAACTCTCAAATCACCTTAAAAGACCCATTTGGTGCGCCACCCTTTCTTAACGATCCTTTTCTGTATGTGCTTGTGCTCAGGTTACTTGCAGTCAAAGACGAATGCCACCTCTAGTTCTGGCAACAAATCTACAGGTGTGTGAATTTAATTTCTCCTGAGTATGTACCTACCGAAAGGCGTTACTGATAAATACTTTGCTTGATAAAGGTAATTGGTCAGGAAATTTTCACACATGTGGCAGGGTTCATGATTTTTATCATTGCCGTAACGAGATAACATAAGTGCTTTTGACTCTGCTTTTACAAATTCTTCAAAGTAAACAATAATATCCAGTATATCATTGGTTTGAAAATAAAAAGATAAGCAAACCACGATGACCATGTGTAAGAATCACCTCACTCTGGGTTTTCTTACATCCACAGATTGGTTTGAGGTTACTTACTTGACTGCAAACCGCATCCGCACACCCAGCGGCGCGATCCAGAGGCTCGCCAGCCAGATTAGGGATGCCAACTTCGTCCCGCTAGCACCACCACTGGTTTCCACCTTGAGGTTGCTTGCAGAAACATTCATATTCTATTTGATTCATTTAAATTGGCAAAATATACCAGGAGGAATCGAATAGCGACAAAGTAGAACACCCTCGCACAATCTATCAAGCGAAGAATGTTCTCATTCGCCCACCTACCTAATTTACTTCTTAACATTTACGTCTTAGTGACATTGTTCTGATTACTTAACTAGTGTCTCACATTCCTCTGTGCACTAATGGCTACCAAACATCTCTGCGCAGTATCTATTTGCTTTTTAGGCATTTCTATCCTCGTTTTACTGTATTTGGGATAGTTTCTACGTATTTTGCGATAGAATTTTGATGATTTCAACGAGCTTGCGCAGGAACCTAATGGCTCTGCGCCACTTAAGTTGGGCGTTGGCAAGGCGCGAAGAAGCGCAGGCAACGCCCACACTTAAGGCCATTTCAGCCGAAGAGTAAGCAGCCGCTCTCCAATTTACACACAAAATTGGTCCAAAAGGTCAATAAGATGACAAATTTTATTCACTTTTTGTTTCAGATGTTTATCATGGCAAATGGGACTCATTGATATACGTCGAGAAATGGGAGAAGTGTTGTGACATCTGTTGATTGATTCCCATTTATTGGCCTAAAAATCAAAAGGAAAAACCTCCGTTAGTCCATTTAAAAACGCTTGCCATTATTGGACTTTTAAAGGCAATCTCGTGATGCGTCAGTGACGATTTTTAATGCAATTGCTTTACGTAAGTGTCCTCAACCTTAAGACGGCTTCATTAACTTGTGTCTATCGTTTCCTATGGCGCACGGAATCGCACTTTGTTCCCATCTGCTAAGGAAAAAAAAACTACTTTTACAATCATTTTGCACGAATTCGAGCACCTTAGAATCTGCTTTCAATAACTTCAGTTTTATTTGATTAACTGCACTATTTTTTCCTTTTTCTATTTTATGTCATTATTCCTAACTTTTGACTGATTCCTACCACAATTTCTCAGCTTCAAGGGCATGACGGCTGAGTATTGCCATCGCGGAACGCCCTGGGACACTCAATGCTAGGAATAATGCGCTGCTGGCCCCGCGGTTGCATTTGCGTCCGTCGCAGGAAGTAAAGGTGAGTACCCTCCCAAACGATCGGCATGAAGAGAGTCACAGCTGCAGAGGCGACCAGAATGACCAGCACCAAGTAAATCTAGTAAGAGGAAGAATACCATACGGATTGACACAATGGTCAATTTCCCTCATTACTCCACTTTTACCCCATTAATGGGACGAATTGCCAATCGTACAAAATACCCTTCATGTTGAGCTTCGGTTTTGGTCACGGTAAGGTCGTTTGAACTTTACGTTTCACTACTTCTGGGTTTGAGCTTCTTGAGAATTGTACAATTGCCTGGAAAACTCATGGATATTTTTTGCCACTTTGCATTTTGTTACCTACTTTGCCATCATTTGTTTTCACTCCAGGTAAATAGAAACTACTCCCGCACTCAAAATCTAAAAAGGTATCAGTTTACAGTATTTCAGAATTACTGCGCATCCTCTGGAACATAATATATTTCTTGTGGAATTAGCTTCATTACGTTGGCAGCACACAGCTGAGGGTTTACTTGAAGACCGACTGTGTCCGTTGGCACACCATAAACCCATATAGCCATGTCTTTAAATAAACACAAAGCTACTTACCAATAAAGGGATGAAATTCCTGCCTTAGCATATCTAAAAGTAATTGCCTGGAACTCAGTAAAACGCCTATGCTTTGCCTGCCCCCGTCCATGCATTTGATTCCGCACTGACCCTGCCAGACTAGACGAGGATAAGTTGGACTCGTTCCACTCATTCTTCGTGATAAGTATAGAGTCAACAACGCCTACCTCGGAAGCTCATAAACGTTAATTAGTACTACGCTTTACTACCTACCCAAATCTTGAAAAAGGCAATGTCCAGGACACTGACGGCGTAGAAGGGACCGAGTATTATGAGAGAATACAGTAAGAGGTACAAAGGGGGACTCCCGAGGGCGAAATACCACGAGCGTCGATAGACTCTCCTCACTTCCTCTGGGTCAGGTCGGTTGTAACTTTCCGTGTCAAAATTACTAATTGAGAATGACCTGTAAAACACATAGCAAAATTACGAGAAATTTGCTATGAAGCGTTCTCTGGACAAACTGAATGTCAAAAAGGAAACTACTTCAATCGCGCAAATAAGTTCTTTTATGCCAATAAATGTTGCACGAAAAAAAGCTATTTTTTGACTCCCAAATGGGTGCGATGGAAATCTTCCTGCTTGTGTCTTACATGAACTACTGCATAGACACGCAATGCCAGATTAGCCTTGGTTTCTAGATATTTAATTCCAATGCCTCAATACGTGCTCTCTTTTTAGTGTGTAAATGATCAGAAGACGGATGTTTAGCCTATTAAATAACTCTACAACAGATGGAGGATCTCGTCCGCGTCCCAAAAAGCAATCCATTAGGTGTACCTCTCAGAATGTTGTAAAATTTACCACCCATCGGTCTGATAAGTACTGTGCCATTTGTTATCTCATGAATCCCATTACATGTTCTGCTTTTAAGCCAAAATAACAATTTTTTTTCTAGTTTGACCACATTACACCACCTTTGCGTTTCAAAGATTATGATCCGCCTAGAAAAAAATGAATTTACTCATTTCCCAACTGAGATTACGCAACATCGATGTTTACTACACTTCAGAGTTAGACCTGAAAAATGTTGGGAAACCCTTACTCTGCGAAGTCAAAGGCCCAAGGGGCTAGTGGATCGTCCATTTCGTAGATACGGTGCCATGACACACATTGCAGTTTCATGCTGTCTTCATTATGAAATCCCTTATGAAATCTCTCAATGCACACCACTAGAGGAGGGAAAATAAATCCTCCCACAATTGCAATCGCTAACAGCGTGATGTCTAGAATGTCGTTATCTGAAATGCAAAATCATGAACCATTAAAAAACTAAATCCAAAATTCTCCACGTATGACACTAGGCATTCAAATCGATGGCAGTTTGGTCAGTTTAACACTTTTGAGCAGCAGTACAAGGATCACTTAGTTCTAATAGGGAACATTTGGGTACATTTTGTGACCAATGCTTCATTCGTACTTTACCGAATCCGCTTTTGAAAGCTCTATTACACACAGCATTTCCGTGTCGTAGTGCCTTGAGGTTTATGCAAATGTTATCTGAAAATAGGCGAATCTAGAGGATATTTTAAGGCATTCGCCTTGTACGACTGAGTCAAGTATTATTGACTTTCCAATGACTTCATAGTTAGTAATCATTTCAGGGTTGAAGAGCCGAAAACAACATCCGGTTAAATTAAGGGCAGCCTAATGGATAGAACGCGCAACTCTTTCCGAAACCGTGAGTTAGCCATTCCTATCGTCAACTAATTCCTCCGAAGATTAACAACACCTAAGCTCAGAGAGTCGCGATTTTTGATCCTGTCGACTCACTCAATTACTTGGCCTTTAAAGTAGTTTTAGCAAAAAATGCTTACTGATATCGAGGTTGGGATGCAGCGAAGTGAGAGTCTTTAGTAGAACCCACATAATTCCAGCTATGGAGGAGCTCAAAGCGGTCCCTATCACCACACCCGCCGAGGTCATTCGTTCCCAAAAGAGGGAGTACAGAAGGCTTCCCAGAGTGGCCGATACCACGGTACTGATTCCACCATTTAGGGTCACGGATTTAACCTAGGTAACCACAAAGTTTTCACCCTTTTTCGCATGTAATCCTTCCATGCGTAGCGGAGGTCGAAGCGTTTTTTATGCAACAGAGTTGACGGCATTTATGGGTCACATGAAGTACACAAGCATAAATCCTAGGATAGCTTTACAATATCCATGTATTCAAAAAGACGTTTAAACATCCCCTGCTGAAGATTCAACCCTTTAGCATTAAAGTCATAGTTCATGGCTCACAGTGGGGAAATTGAAAAGCAGACCGACTGGAAGGATAACGGAGAAGATTGCCAAGACCGATGTGCGTCGCACATTCGCCAAGCGTTCCTGGTAGTCCATGTATTTGGCGTGTATTCTACATTCGCATGGTGGCAAAACCGGACCCTTAGCTGCGCGACGCTTCCTTCAATAGGAAAGTTTAAGTACTGAAAGGTCTGAATCATTGCTCTTAAAAAAGACAGCAAAGATTGAAACAAAATATATTAACATGTTATTGACGCCATGTGCTATGGCCCCTGTAACTGTTTGGTGAGTGAAACCTGTCGGAGGAAGTAGCAAAGTATACATTGGCTCTTAGCCTTTAATTAAAGAGAAGCAAAATGCGCATCATGTGCTACATGAATAAGCTGCTACTCACGTTTGGTCGATCTGGCACTGTCTACAACAGGTGACAGGGACACATTCGCAATTGTCCTTTGGCCGAAAAATAAGGTCTCGCGTTTTTCCACATAATAAGCAGCAATTGACGTCAAGGCACACTCGAAACGGCTACAACACGAAAGACACTACTTTTGAATACTAATTTTGGAATTTTTATTTACTGTTACTTGGGTCTAAAGCGAGCTCCCTTATGAAGGATTGCCACATGCAAGCCCCTCTTTGTGCAATGACCTTCACTGATACTACTTTAAATTCTGACAAGTTAAAAATAATTTAGCTGTGAATTCTTAGTGGCTTACCCTCATATGAATGGCATAGATGTCGAAAGTGAGAATAGAACTGATTGAGAAGAGCTGGAACACTGAGATGTTTGCGATAATGAAGGCGTACATCACAAAAAGCACCAGCAGACCTCCTCTGCCAAATAACGCTTTCGCTACGATCACCGAAGGTTGAGCTGCCAGATCAGAAGAGATGTCTCAATGCGATGATAAATGAAATTGTAATAAGTCCAAGCCATCTTAATGTTTACCCACTAGTGACAACAGGATGCGTAATCCAACGTTAAGCTATGTTTAACTTTATGATCAAAGCTCAAATTTTTAAGAGATGTTGGATGCCAGCCTGCCTTGTTGCATTTTTGTCTCAATCAAAGGACAATAATCTGCCTTCCCAAAGGCTTCAACGAAAACTAACGGCACAGATACGACGTGAGCCTACTGTCCACGAATAAAACTGATTTTTACATTTGCAAGCCCCTCCAGTCACCTCAAAACTCATTCGTTCGTCACGGTTGCTCCGCGTTTTGAGTTTTAGTTTGTTCATAGTGCTCTGGCCGATGCCAACACTACTCCTTCGATTGGCCGTAAAAAACCTCTTCATGCCAGAGCAAATCAGAAATAAGTTGGATTTACGATTTTCCTTCTGTGAATGCTATAAATCGAGGCTTCTGGTGAACAAGGCGATTTCAAGGAGAGCCCTCGAAGCAAGATCACCGTTTCATCACTATATCTCTGTAGATGTTACCAAAATGAAATTGTTTACTATCAAAACCTAATGGTAAATATAAACCCCCCTTAATTTTTCAAGAGTCAAACGTCAATTTGAGCCATCGTGCCTCTTCGGAACAACCTTTAACCGATTGTCTCACAACGTACACACGATGCCGATCAGTTGATTTGATCAGTTTTCAACAAGATTTCAAGCAGAACATTATAACAGGGTTTTGGTGAGTCTGATGCAAGGAGCAAGATGAGTTGACGTCCACTTACAGCAGGCAGCACTTCTGGACAGGTTAACTAGATCTTCGTGTGGTGTCAGCGCGACGAAACCATGGCTGCAGGCCGTGGCAAAGGCGTAGGGAAGAGTCATCCACAGCATGGACGTCGCTGCGATTCCAATGCTCTCCTCACCCGGCGCTGCGTAGCAACAGGTCTGCCAAGTCGCCTGGTCCATAAATGTTGTTGTTAATCCACCTATTTTAATATTACATTCAATGAATAGATCATTCTATTTTAACCGATCATGGCCATTCCATGATTCGCTTCCAATCAATTCTACGATACACTTACACTTACGCTGTTTTGTTACCATTTAAGTCGATTGTACCTCTGCCACCTGCACAATGGAACTTAGCGTGTGTATGCCAACCAGACCGAAGCCCAACTGTAGGGCAATCTAGTATTAGATCGAACCATTTCCTTTTAGGGTCAGTCTGTACTTACGGAAGAACTTCCTGGTCGCCAAAAGCCAGATGTACCAATTGCGAAATGACATCCGGTTAACTGTATTAGAGTACAGATCGTTCTCCACCACATTCTCCTCATAAATCTTATCAACTGAACCTAAAAAGCAGATTTCACGGCATCATATTCACCCCTTGGAACCCGCTAAAATATAAGATTTTTTGGATCACATTTAAAAGAAGCCACATTAACGCATCAAAAAGGCTGTGATCCTTTCATTAATTTCTTGTAGTTGTATAAGCTACTTGAGTTTTTGTTTTTCGCTAATACAAAAAAATGCCCCTTTCCCGAAAAAAACATTTCTTGCATAGAAATGCTAGAAAATCCAGTAACGTTTTACCCACATAAAAAGCAGTGATACTACAAAGCCGGTGCAAATTGCCGGAAAAAATTACCTAGTTTCGGATTGCTGCTGAGAAAGAAGACACCGATGAAGAACGCCATCGTCGAGAGCATGAGGAACCCACTAACCACAACGCAGACAGGAACCACTTGTCGTAAATTTGCACTGCTCACACAAACCCCGGCAATGGTTATGGCGACAACCCACACCAAATCGAAGGTTATTTCCGTGGAAATGCTCGAGAAAATCCTGTTTCCAGCTTCAAATGAAAGCAATTTTTAAGTAGTAGAATAAGAGAACATGGGCAGCAGGAGTGAGCGTGTAATTCTTAAAATCCAGCCATTGTCTTTTGTTTTCATAAGTTGACTTTAAAGTGTCCTGGTTACGGGCTGAAGGTATATTGCATTTTGTCAAAGCTGAATGCGCAACCGTGTGTATGCACAGTCGCATTCGGTGTGCACTCTATTTGCCTGCTCAGTGTTTGAAACTGAACTAATAACCTGAACCGACTCTCGATAAACGATAGTGTGTGGAATAGGGAAGAGAATAATGGCCGCATTGCGATGCCCACGTCTGCCAATGAGGGGTTAAGGCACGTCAGTTAGTCACCGTGTAGGGATGCATTAATATATTCTCCATTACCTGGAGGCTAAATGACGTGCATTGTATTGGGCTTCATGGAAGTTGTACAGGAATTTATGCATAACTTTTACTCATTCAATTCCTTAATTATAAACAGCTGTGGATGACAGGAAGGTAAGCTCTTTTTAGTGGTATTTTCATAGGAGCTAAACTAATCTTGCCCGATAGCATACATTCGATTATGGTGGCGACGATGGAGAGGTTATTGAGGAGGGCGAAAGTGCAGAACATGAGGTGGGCGGTGCGACCGAAGCGACCATAGATGACGTGCAAAAAGGTCCGCGCACCGGGCGCGATCATTCGACAGCGGACCAGTGGAATCATGAACAAAACTGTTGGCATGATTGCCGCAAGTGCGTACCATGCGGGTCCGGACACGCCGATCTAAAAAGCACCACTCAACTGAGTTACTACTACACTCTCCTCCTCCATCAGCAAAAGTGAGTCGTCCGTCTTCAAGTCCTGCTAGTTAATTAGTAAGGACGCCAAGTCATGGGTCCCAATTTTGTAACTAGTCATGAAGCATGTTAACTTTTAGCACACCGCTTACATGGATGAAGTATGTTGGCGTTATCTAAAGGAATCGAAATTTTGCAATGATATGAGCAAAAATGTAGCCTATTCGCAACTTATGTAGAATTGACTCTGTTTGACAAGTAGATTCAAATGCTTCAAACCACATGGGTAGACACTCAAGGAAGCTCATGAGTAATTCAGTCTGACACCTTAATCAGCAAGTTATTTTGTAGACTAGCTATCGGTTCAGCAGGTATCTAGGTCGCATTCAATTCCTGTGGATCACAAATGGATTATAGCCCTTAGTCTTTGCAAAGTACTATTTCCCAGAGGAATGGGAGTCGTTAGTGTCAGATAACAGCCTCTCAGTGGCCGAAACTGAAGCGATTAGCAAAAGGAACATGGTGCTTACCAGCGTCCCAAAAGCTGTGCTTTCAGACAGAGTGAAAATCCAAACTGACTGCCCCAGAAAGGCGCACGTAAAAATGTCCAACCGCAACTTCGCCTTAGACTTTGGTACAGGTTCCACTATCTAAAATGTATCAGCACAACGGAGTTGCTTGTGAATCAAAACAACAAACCTTGATGGATTTTAGATAGAACTAGACCAAAACTACAAGTCGAGTATTAGCCATGTCACAGCAGTTAAAGGAATGTGCACGCATGACGGTATACTTGAATTAAAACTTTAGGCAAAGTGATTACGAATGTCAATCATGCCAAACGGGGACCTTCGGTAGGTAATAAGGGTGATGATTAGCGCGTAATCTTTTTTCATCTAAAATAGCACTTAATGTTAATAGGCGAGTCGCGTTCTTCAGCCACTGGAATAAAATTAGTACCGTTAAAGTATCACAATCGTGCATTAGGCAATCTCAGACGGGCACTGGAATAAAAGCCCCACTTATGACAGACCATCGCTGAAGTCCGCGTGGTTCCAGGTCTTGCTCAAGGTGCTCAATAAAGCCGTCACTTACTTTCCCCTTCAAAAATTTCCGGTATCCTAGTGTCCACAGGTGACTCAGTACCAGAATGAGGGGATACCCCATGAAAATCAACAATCCCTCCACCTTAGTGGCACCCTCGAATGTAATTGTTCCGTTGGGCATTTTTGAGTCAGTCAACTAAAACAGATCACACCTGTCATGGAAGGTGACCGTTTTTAACCACTTCACCGCTTGCTCGGATTGGTCGACAACCAGCCAGTACCGAGCGGGTTAGGGTGAGGCTTTATCAATCTGCCCAAGCCGTATTTATTTACGTCCCAGAAGGAACTGGGATACTGTTGGTACTAATTACTGGACGGCAAACTAACTAAACTTTTTAGCACTCAGGTCACCATCAACAGCTTTTCCATTAAGAGAAAACTCTTTCATCACAAGAAAATCGGATCCGATTTCAGAGTTGATCCGCATTGGTGTTCACAAAATAGCAATGTAGCTATGCTCAACTAGCGCAACTCCGTTTGTTTTCATAAAGAGAACATTTAGTGCAACTGTAGCATTATTTAACCACTGCTCAATTCAATGACTAAAATAGTCTTTCTTTTCTTCAATTGGTAAGGTAAATGGTCACAAAAGCTCGAAAAATGATAGCGAACACCTCATAATTACATCGCCGTCCGCTTAATGGTTGGTTTCAAGACTTCGAACAGTAGTTTTAGGTGTTAGCACAGAAGTCATGTTTAGCGGTATGGATGAATATGCCCTTTGAGATATCCAGCTTTGACCCAGCCCGTGATTCGATACTGAGTAAAGGTAAGCTTTCAGTGCACATACGCAATGTGCATACCTCACTTTGATAAACCATTTGAATGACACACAACGCCATCACCACCGCATTTGTGACTCCTCCAATGGTTCTACTGAAGCTGATCTGCACGTTCTCTATCAGACTCTCTTGACAAGAGGCAAATAGACGACAAACAGCATTCCAACTTACATTGGCATTTGAGCGATAACTTTATAACCAAAGGCGAAGTGTTTATTTTCTTCCGTTAAATGCGCAACGAGAGTTATGCGGTTGGATGATTTTCTGACAGGGTAGACATGTGGAAATCTCGCCCTAGCAGCGAACAACCTGTTGACTGTAAACAGACCAAAAGAAATAGCGACTTACCAATTATCCATTTGAGAACCATTGCGAAACTGCTAGCTAAATGCCCTTCCCGAGTTCGTGACAAGTACCACCAACACTCCACCCCGCTCACGCGTATATGGGCGGTCTTGTGATCCACCTCAATGCGGGCTGGCTGGGTCCCGTGTCGACTCCGTCCATCGATCTTCGAAGGCCGCGGGTGTGCACGCAGTCATACGACCGCCCGCCCATACAACCTGGCCAATATTCTATTGGCTATTCATCCCAAGCCAATCATTGCGGAGCATTACTCATGCATATTTACTACATTCGTGCATGCAAGCGTGGTGTCCCACAAACTGACCCGAAAATCGGCTATTGTTGCTTGTTCGTGTGGGCACACACGCGTGCTTCCATCACTTGCTACTCCCCCACTCACTAACTCAAAATCAAATGGCGTCGGCACAAGATAGTGCCGAGCTCATTCTCTCTTCTAGGGGCTCCCTCCCGCACTTTAGCCCTCTGTTACAGAATGGTCACCCCAAGAGACCTTGCAAACTCGAAGCCCCTGACAAAGAGAGTAAACGCAAGGTGAAGACGGGCACCGCCTCCCTTTTCGCCTACAGCGTGGCGGAGTTTAACGAATGCAGCCGCTGTGAAAAGGCGCGCTTGGCTGGTCTGGATGCCTGGATGGAACACTTGGGGCAGGTGCACACATTCCCGTCTCGTTGGCCGAGCTCAAAAATCGATGACGGACTGATGGACAAAGGTCATCCCTACACTTCCGTCGTGGATTCGCATAAGAAACGAAGAACAGCAGGTGTCCCACGACCTCTTAACAGCTTTATGGTAGGATGTTATTTTGTCCTTTTTATCATAATGTGCGCAATTCATTAGACTAGTAGAATGATACTTCAAATATGTTAGACAATTTGCAAAAGTAATTAACCTTTTAAGTGCATTGGCTGATGATAGCCATGTCCAAGAAATCATTTGCCAGCGGCGGTAACACTTTCATCCCCATTGTTTTGTGGAGCGGAAACATGGGAACTTCGCGTCATAGCCTACGCATTGATAGTAACACGAACGGGGACCTGAAATGTATCAAAACCCATCTAAGCAATGGTTACTTTTCCTTTTCCATGTACTGATCTCAGCTTCAACTTTGATTTCATGTGGTAAGTGCATAACATTTGCGTTTCAAAGAGTCAAGTGGGACAATGGAAAGGTTTGAAGAAATGCAATTGCGGAGTGCTAAATGGGGCTTTTTGTGCATTGTATTAGGAGGCTTGCATGGGAGAATGGGAGACGACTTGCAACAATACACTGGTTCGGAGTAGCTAAGAGAATGACAGATTTTCGAGCTGATTAAACGCGTGTTCCACAAAGTGAAGTTTTTGCTTTGCTAGGCAGAAAATGGCAACCACATTTCAATTCTATTTAAGAGCACTAAGTAAGTTGACGCTCACTGAATGCAAACCACAGTGTTAAAGGAGGGCCATTGTTTACCAGAGATCGGACAGCTAAGATTTAATTTTGTTACACCTCAAGCTCATGATCATGGGAACTGTTTGACTACTCTAGAGACGTTTTATGGACACAGCATTTGTTTATGCCGATACTCAATTTACTTGCACAATGTACTAAGTCATCTCATCATTCGGATTGTCTCAATCGTCAGACCACATCAAGTTGACCATCGTTGTGTCCAGTGCGATAGCGCGAGACCTTGACCAATTGGGAAATGGGGACTTGCATGTACCATCACTTGTCGCCTGTCGTGGCCGGTGTTGAGCTGTAGCCTTTCTCTCGGCTCAATAAACATTTCAACTTTACTTAAAATGCAACTCAAAATGCGGTTTTCTTAACTGTTTCTAGGACTAATGAAGATAATTGATCAAATCGTTCAAATAGGTGTGTTTTTCATGCAAGACAATATAACGTTTTTTGGTAGTAAATCAAACGATCTCACCTACAATTCAATTCGTGCGAATCTGTAAGTGTTGCTAAACCACTTTTCCAATCAAGTGTTGTCAAAAGGGTTGCGAAGTGCTCAAAAGCGCTCGCCGTTTACGCTGCTGGTGTGCAAGCGTAGATCCATGCGTCCTCATTGGTTCCGGATCGCTTTTATTTCTAAACATCGCTGATCGACACAAAATTGTGTGACTTGCTCACCTTGAGATGCTGCAGTCCATTTGTTTATGGCGTACCCTTGTTTTATAGCATCAGCGTTTACCATTCCCATCGGTTGACAGTGAGTTTGGCAAAACTAAATCTACTCCATCACCATAATTTACAAATACCTGGTTGTCTCCCTCGGAATCGTGAATAGGTCGAACTGAACAGTGTTGCGTCGTAGTCACGTTCACGTTTTTGCCCAAACTTACACTCTGTTAAAAGTTTCTCATTCGGATAAAACTTCTACACACCATAAATGCTGTTCAGGCAGTAGTCCATTCAGCTTCACCTTATGGTCGGTAACTTAACCTACACTTTAGCCCTTATATCTTGCAGTTTTTGCAACCCAAATCAAAGTTGGAGTATTTAACCTATTTTTATTTCTCGTTTTGGCTACACTATTATGTGCTAGAGTAATCGTTCACATATTTTTCCAACAGCATTAAATCTACCTGACATCTAAGCGTTTATCCCATCGAGTATTTGTGGTTGGAATGCAGTTTACCCTGACAGTTGCGTTTAACGATTTGGCGCTCTCAAAAACTGTCGCCATTCTTCAAAAAAACCATCGAATTTATGTGCATATGGTCAACTTCGTATGTTTTA
Organism: Taenia hydatigena; assembly: GCA_036345935.2. Taxonomy (NCBI): domain Eukaryota; kingdom Metazoa; phylum Platyhelminthes; class Cestoda; order Cyclophyllidea; family Taeniidae; genus Taenia; species Taenia hydatigena. Next base: position 7,358,678 of record JADWOT020000009.1, read on the forward strand.
CTTGTTCTGCTGTGCTAATACTGATTGTGGCATGCGGTTTCTCTCGATGGTGCATTTTATCTCACTAAGTGTGAGTTGGAAGTTGCCTCAAGGTCTGTGTTGTTGATCTTCTTTAACAATGTTTCTGCAATTCTCTCCATATGCTTTGCGAATAATTGTATTTTCTGAGGTTTTAAATGTACAGGCAATAGTAGTAGATAGCGGTCGTACGTTACTCTAGTTCCATAATTTTTAAATGATTAATTTGGGCTGGCGTCCGACTCCTGATAACGGCTATATTTTCAGTACTCTCATGCTCATGTGCAGCACATGGTGTTTCTCGGCCGTCGGTGTCGGTTTGCCAAGGTGCTGAGGGTCGCCTGATCTGATGGTGGATGGACTAGTTCGTCGACAAGTTCACCTACACACCACACCGCCACACTTCGCATGACAGATGGTACACCAGCCGCTCATTTTAGTGCCTGTCACGACTGCCTACAACGCACCCTCGCACTCGCATTTCTTATGCATTTCGGCACTCTCACTACCAAATACGCGAAGGAAATGGCGAGGGAATGTTGAGAGGGGGTGCTTGGGGGCGGAGGGGAGTGGGAAAGCAGGGAACCGAGTGAAGGACTTCAACAACACGTTCCATCTTGCAAGCCCATGAAACTCCGCCCTCGCTCCCTCCCCTTCCTTCCCCTTCAATTTTATGACTCATTGTTAGTGTGGAGGTAGCGCTACTGAGTGTGTGTTCGAAACACTGAAACCGCTTTTAGCCCGCACAAACTGAATTCCCAGTTCGCGTCGCGGACCGCTATCGTTTGCCTCCCAATATTGAGGTTTATTTTGTCTCCCTACAAATAGGCGATTTCCTTTGTTGTAGATATTTGCACAGTACATCCGGCGGCTGACACTTTCTAGTTTTCCTGACGCTCCAAACGTCCACATCAGTCAGCAGGTAGGGCGTCTGTGGCGAAATCTCTCCAATGACTTTAGAGAGGTCTACGCAAAAGAAGCACGTCGTCTCCAAAATCTTCACTCTCTTGAGTTCCCCAACTACAAATACCAACCACGTCGACGCCTACGGACTCTCGATGGCGATGAAGTCGATTGTCACTCCTCTCCTTTGCGCCCGGCAAACAATCTCCCACCATCAAATTCCAACGTTGTCAATCGCTACTTTGATGAGCTCCTTCAAAACGGCGGCCCTATTTGTCAATCAAAGCCTTCGCCTCCAAGTGAATTTGGTTCTAAAGAGCGACCAAACTTCAAAGACAGTCTGTTGGACTTTACTGTACTGCGCCACAACTCTAGTGTGGACACTCTGGCGTTGCCTCAGAGCGTTAACGGCCAGAGGGGTGCCATGAAGCAGCAACCTGAAGATTCCAACATCTACCAACCTGCATTTAACTACTCCGCGATCACTGACGGTGCTGTCAATCGATTGAGCTGGTTGGATGCCAGATCAATCGAGCCGTTTGGCCTTCCAACCCAAACGCAAGCAGCGGTCACTGCGTCTTCCTTTTTGCAACCAGAGAACATTTTCCCGTCCAACGAACATTGGTATCAGTACCATAAGGAGGGCTCATTTGGGGACGCGTTACCCCTTCCGGGGATTGAGACGTGGACATTCAGTGGCTCCACCATCTAGATAACCAAAAAATTATACAAAGAACACCATATTTTGATATAAGGCTATCAGGTTTTCCGTCATCTAGATGTCTTCCACATTCCTACAGCTTGAACACCTCTGCGTGCTATTTCTTGCAAAATTTTATCAATTCAAGTAAAAAAACAATAAACCTTTTTATCATGTTATCGTGATGAAATGGTGATGTCTCTTTGCCACTTCGTTGTCTTCTTGGTTCAATCCCCGCCTTGGATGTATTTTCCACCAACCAATTTTCGGCTACACACTTGAATGCGATTCATCGAGTGCATGTCGTTGTCGGACCGCTCTTAGTGGATATTTGGAACAGGATGATATCACCTAGTGCTAAGTCGGTACCGGCAGGTGACAGCGTTGTCAAATGAAACCCTCAATGACTCAGTACGGCTCGATTTTTGCATTGGCCAATTCTTTAACACTTCCCGCATTTGAGCCGTTGACTGAGGTCATTGTGCCCATTTTTTTGAAATCAATCCATCTAAAATGAGCGCCTACCGATTGGCCCTACTCACAACGATTCGTTGATAATCGAAAGACCTGTTTGGTAAAGCCTGATGAGTACTCCATTGTGGTAAGTGGTCGTGATAGACGGTGATTCTCAGAGATGTATTGATATCAGACATTGTTTATTTGGGTACAATACGACTTGCATTGCAAATTTTCACGCGACAATGTTTGGATAGGGTTTTCGTTGGGTGGCTGTCGGTTGAGCTGTCCGGGGGTGACAAAGTTTGACTCTTTGGGAAGTGCTCCACTCATTAATGAGCACGATTGGAATGCCTCACTGTCCAAATCCTGCAGGAATCCAACCGACAAAAGGACGGCTACTAAGCGATAATTTTTGCGATAAATATTGACGCTGATATCGATGGTGCAGCCATCCTGCAATGTTTTATTATATTAACACACCTTCTACTACCTTTTATCATCTCAGTTCTGATTAGCCTACCTCAGAGGTCGGATGGCTTTTCGTCATGTGGAGGAGGCAAAGGCCCTCTTTTAAGTGGCTGGAATCGTTGATATGCCATGGTGACTCATTACTCTGGATAAATCGGCCGCCTTTAAATGCCTAGTTGTGAATATAAGCGCACCCTAGACCTCCATTGAGGAAAGACAAGGCCGCTATTAAGTGCGTGACTTGCAGTTCCTTATTAAAGGGAAAATTTACCCGGAATGCCTAAGTGCCTTTTTAATATTCAACTGGATTTGTTGACGAGTTATCCTCTTTTCGAATCATCCTTCTTGTAGAGTTTGTTACTAACAACTTGAAATATTATTGCATACGAAGCGATATGTTTCATAACGCATAACGGCTAAAGAATAGCAGCTCCACCTTAATCATACTTGCATTGTTTTATAACATCCATGGGACGATGCTTATTAGTATGAACTAGACTGAAGTCCTAAGATGGTAAAAATATTAAATTTGACTCCAGAATACCAGGTTTGAAGTCATCAGGCAAAAAGTAGCATAATCCGTATTGGTATTGTACCACTCCAAAAAGTGTCATATTTTGCACAAGGGCCTAGTTGAATTGTCCGTTCTAATCTAAACATAGCAAAAGTATTGGCTCAAATTCACATTTTCAACTTATTCGTCTCCATACCTCAATGAAGGGATAGTGTGGCAGTTGGAACAACCCTGTTTGATCGATAGTAAGTGTTGATGTAGCGATCTCCCCATACAGAACGAGCCTTTTTCTATAACACAAATCCCTCTTATTTATCGTTTGAGCTTCGGTAACATGTGGATGCATTCAGCTACATTATGAATGAGTCAATTGTCACTGACCCCCTTTTAAGTGTTTACCTTAGCACACATGTAATGGCAGACCATGTTTCGACCGCCCCCCACCCCCCCACTTCGTCCTCCCCCCACTTCTACCCCCGCCTACTGCCTGGTGCAGAGGCGAAGCGCACACGAGGCCCCTCCGTTCCGCTGTTCGCTCTCGAGGTTGAAGAAAAACGCGATTGCGACGATGCAGTAGCGGTAGAGACAGGTGGTGTGGCCTTGGAACGACCTTGATGAGCAGCATGTCGTGTGGCCTGGTGATGTAGCGCAGTCAGTTCTAGCCGTGGTGTGACAGCAGGATGTCTCATCACTGCATTTTTTAAATGCAGTTGGGACAACAATGGCGTCTATTTCGAATACGGCCTGGATGGCAATCCAAGTGGTCGCAGTGGAAAACACCTGGTTGTCTTCTAATGGGGTGGGCAGATCTGGTCTCCGTGATGTTACCAAAGGTAGAAGGCTTCCACTGTTAAGCCCACCAAGATGGGGGTAGTAAAACCCGGAGAGGACAAATTGTCTAAATATTATCTGGAATCACTATAAATCTAGGTGAAAAGCCAAAAAAATTTGATAATTGCGAGTCTCGCAATCCAGCACAGTAACTTTGTTGATAGGAAACGTTCTCGTCTGAATATGATGGCTACATATTTAAACATAGAAGATGTCAATCACCTTTGACACTATTCTATTCATCCTTCTCTTGGACATGATCTACTGAAGAAAGCATGATAAGAATTACCATTTTGGTAACTTATTTCCTTATTAGTGGTTTTTTATTTTATTGGCAATTGAGTGTGCAGTTTTCAGCATGTTCCATCTTGGCGCTGGACGCGCAAAGCACTCAAGAAGCCAAGGCATCAATCTTTCTTTATGATAAGACAATGAGATGGAAATAGTGCAATAGGAACTTGCGGCCTTTTAAGACTTCCTTGAAGAGAAAAAAGCTTTAATGCCTCAGCATAATGCATGTAGCAATCAGAAAGCAGTTGGGGCTGTTGGCATGACCCAGAGGCCAGCCCACCCGGCCAAGGCACCCAAGTGACTGTAATCGAAACCGACACCTGAATGCAGAACTTGGCAGATTACGTTTGGAAGTGTTGGTTCAAGGTAATGATTTTATTATTTCAATTTACATGAAACTGTGTTCTCTAGTGGAAAAGCCATAGAATGTCAAATTAAAGATTCCACAATCAGCTTAAAATGCCTTATCTATCGAAACAGCATGGATCACAGAGGGCATTATGCAACGAAGTTCTTTGCCTCGGTATCACTTTACTCTGCCCAGCCTTCAGTACCCACGAGCGAATTTAAAATCCGTCAATGTCCAAATCTTCTTAGCCCCTCTGTATTAAGCGTCAAACTATAACCCGAAATATTGCCTGCCTTATTTTGTCTCTCTGCACGACTCGGACCGCTACGCGCTCTTGAATTCCAAGTCCTCCATGCTTGATCCGATTGACCTGAAAGGAATCGATTGATTGGTAGCGTTTAATTTTGCTTTGAAATAGAGAGTTGAATCTGTGAGTTGCATTTCGTCCTCTTGCTCCTAATGCGTAGCAGCCAATTAATAAATAAGTACATTTGAGGCGCGAACCGCTTTCTTGAGCGCGTGCTTAACTTCGCGGACTGCTCTTCTACTCAGTGGCGCAGCGCACTAGCTATGCTAATGGACTCCTAGCTCTTCAGTACTCTGGCAACCCAAGTTTTTCACACTACCTTCGCATGTTTCCTTTTAATTTAAGGCTTGGAGTGCAACAATGGTAGATGAGCTGGAAGCTAAAATCGTTTTTTGGGCCGTAAATCCTCTACTTCATGCAGAAACAACCAGCATAAAAACGTCTTTTCTTCCGGTCTCACGTGCCAAATTTTCGATAATTTCCTACTCAAAAAGGTAGTGCATCACATGAAGGAAAACTCTACAAGATGTATAGACTCTATCCGTCAACTGGTGAAAAAGACATTTGGTTGGTTTCTAGAAGGCATCAGTCCTCTTGCACCTGTCTATTATGCCAAGGCCGCCGTTAAAGTCCAGCGTTAGCATATTTATATTTATGAATGATTTCATGCAGGCATATGTATTACTTTGTTTGTTGGAACTACCGGTTTTAGTCAAGGTGACAGAGGTGGCCGTACTGCCAGCAGCCTATTTGCAGCGTCCCGAGGCTCCCTCGAAGGCAAAAGAAGACAGAACGCTAGGATAGAATACATATATTCAACGGACAGAGGGAAATAGGCTGCTGGCGTGGCCCGGAGGCCAGCCCACGCAGCTAGGGCAGTACGGCCACCTCTGTGACCTTGACCGAAACCGGTAGTTTCAGCAAACAAAGTACTACACTATTTCCCTCTGTCCGTTGAATATATATATTCTATCCTAGCATTCTGCCTTCTTTTGCCTTCGAGGGAGCCTCGGGACGCTACAGCATACGTTAAGAAGTTTGATGGGAAATCAGTACTGGAATGTATTTATACAGAGCTGCTCCAATGAACAATAAGTTTAGTTACGCAAGTTTAACTACACAGACTTCAGTAGATGGAGAATGTGATTTCATATTGGTGGCATTCCTGGGAGCTCGTGTCCTTAATTTTCTAGCTTATCTCTCATGAGGATATAAGCCATTTTAATAAAGAATACGAGGTGCCAAGTACAAATTCACATGGTGTGCCTCAAAGGCAATGCTTGTCTTCGAAAATAAATAAAAATAAAGTGAAGGGTTAAGCAAGTTAAACCCTAGCGTCTGATGCCACAATAGCACGTTAGCAGACTAAATACCAAAATATTGTTAACCGCTTCTACAAATACATATCACCTATATGTGGCTGAATTTTTATAATGCAAATGTTGTTTTAATAAGTTTATAGGGCAGGTCCCAGTCTTCGAAGTTCACAGTTTGTCGTGATGGCAGTTGTCGACGTCTTGAGCTCTGGCCTGCTGCATCTTGGTGTTGCTACACTGGTTGTGATTTTCAGTCTATTTATTTTTTTTAAATATCTCTGCAAAAGGGGATCTCCTGTTTCTTCACTGAAGGGTTCTCAGAAGAAGAACCCGAACAAGAAGGGCGAAGGGAAGTCTAATCAACAGACAGCTAAAGTGAGAAAGATGCTTGTATTTAGCTATTAGGTTGCTAAGTCTTCAGCAAAGACTCAGCCGCAGCCACCAAAGGAGGTCTCGGTCAATTCGACTCCCAGAACCAGGAAAAATAGCCCTCCGAAAGCGCAGGTGAGGAAGAAGTAGCTTTATTTCATCGAATAGGTGTCTGTCACGGTTGAAGAAGACGATTGGGTAAATTCCAAACCTACAAAATTGCAATCGGGTCAGTCTCCCACCAAAGAAACTGTTAAGGCAGGAACAAAGAACAAGAAGTCCGACAATCAGTCGAAGAAGTCTCAAAAACAGCAGAACAAAAAGTCTGAGAGGTCTCCCAAGGCAGAAGGTAGTAATGAGGAAGGTAAGAACTCAGGCGATAGCAGCCCGGCAAAGAGCGCTTATGTTCCAACAGTCCCAGTTGTTGAAAAGCCCGCTGAAGACGAGTGGCAAGAAATTCCTTCTTCCAAAAGGAAGAAGCAACGAGCGAGGAAGGAGTAACAGAAATGGTCCATTTGAATTCGCTGGTAGCATGCGCCTTCTCGTTTTTTGGACAGGTGGGGCGGAAGTACAAAATCTGACAAGTATATTAGTGTGTAATGAAATGAGTCTCATAAACGACTGTGTTCTCGCTTCGTCTTTCCATATTTAAGTTCTTCTGAATCTCCTTCTTTATGCTGCCCTTAAAGCTATTGTTTTTGCTGTATATTTCTTTATCTTGTATGTAAATGCAGCATGCTTAGTTCTTGCATCTAATTTCGGTGCTTTTTCTGAATCACTGTACACTGTCATTTACGCTCAAACTTTTTTGATGTGTACAGCGTCTATGTACTGAGGTTTGGTAACATTTCAAGTTTGTTTATAACCTACTTGTGTTATCCAATACGAGGTTTTCTGGTTTAGCTTCTTCTGCACTTTCTTAATTTTCAGCGTGATGGGCATAAAATTGAGTTTAATTATTCAACTTGGTGGTCTAGTTGAGATTGCCTTGCGTGCTTATGCTACCATCAAATGACGAATGTTTGTGATGAGGTAGAGTTTGGGCCTTTATTCGAAATAGGTTACGGTAGGATCTGTTTCTACAATGCCCTTTTGTCACACGCGGGTCACCTTGGTATTGGTCCGGTCTGCTTAGTGGCACCTTTGGGACATCCGGTTTTTTAGTAACGAAGAGAGTTAGATTCTCTTGCTGGCTGCCTCCAGTCGATTATAGCTGTCTGACTTTGATGGATATTGGGGTCCTAATTTCGTTAATGGGATATCCTCGTCTTATCAGTGTTTTGCATGATGTCTAATTCGGTACCAGGTGTAGGTGCTGGTCTTCTGCCTGCTTAGAGCGCGTTGGTCGGGGCTTGCCATCTATGTTACAAGTCTGACAGTACACAAAAGGTCAAAGTAGGCTTGTCTTGATTTGCTTGTACGAGGCCGGCGTCAGGGTTGTGTGCACTGCCACGTGTAACGTTAGCAAGCATCGATTGTCATTCGTTCTTTGTTATCTTGCTACTGCGTTTACACTGAGCTTGATTTTAATGACAATCTGTACTAACTCTCTTGCCTTGATTGTATTTAAATCTGATAGTCGAAGAAGGTGGTCAGGTTATTGCAGAAAAGCATTTTTGATTTTTCTTCCAAGTGGTGTCTCCCATGAGTTAGTCTTTTATGCTTCCTGCAGTGGAGTGGAGATTTTGTTTCCTCAACAATGGATCCCTTCACCAGACAATCTTGTGTGCCAGCGAATAAACGTACAACTATCTTGACAGTACATAATTCCTAGTAATTTAACGCTGCATTGAGTTTTCAAATGATGTGAGATGTGGTTAGCTACCGTTTATCCATACAAACTCCGTTTTATGCAAAACTACAGTTCGACACTACATAACTGTGAACTAACAGGCGAGTTCGCTATGGTGGTTACTTCCCAGTCCGCTGTTTGGATTGTCGTAAAAATAAATATTTACTTTCCAAAAGATCGCATTACAACTTGTGAAGAGGTTTTTAAAATGGTGGTTTTGTGGAGCCTTGAAGTGGAACAGGACAAAGAGGGTAACTGTAGGGACAGAAGTACATAGACCTGTTTTGTCACGCATTTGGGAATGACTTTTGAACCGATACGTATGCGGTTGCCAAATTCGCTAATGTTGATGGTCTAAAGTGCGCGGACCTTTGGAGTTGGTGCCATGTAAGCTGCTGAAGGGTGCTACTTGAAAACGTAAGTCCTCTACATTGAAATCCTTTTTTTGCATTTGTGGTCCGATTTCTCGGTACGTTTGACAGAATGAGATTAACAGGTACTGGCGTTATGCTGTTGAACATGACTGAACTGATAACCTTATCTATTCCCATTTTAACAGATTGTGAGGCGCGACTTATTGGCACAAAGGCGATCACAATCATATGATTCACTAATTATACATCCCATTTATTGTCATAGCTGTGTCAGTCTTTCTATGGGGTATGCTACTGTTTTACGGATGAACGCAGTTGGTCGATGTCGGACGTAGGTATATTACAGCGCTATTCACCATTTGCACGTAATATGTTTTACGAAATGAAAGGTATACATGATCTGAGTGAGTCTTCTTAACTAGAGCTTTAAGGCAATCGCTAAGCGTTTCACATCACTGAAAGGCTGCATTGACTGGTCTCTTCCAGACCGTATCCTACCTCGTGCTCATTGTCTGCAATTTAGTTTCACGTTGTGTCCGTATCGATAAAAGTAGTACGACTTTCGGTTCTTACAGTCCAGTTATAAAATCTGTGTTGAATGGTAAGGAGTGTGATTGCGAAGACAATGCCCAGAACGTCTCGTGTCGGCAGCTTAATCACTTTGATTAGCCACGGGTTGTTATTATTACGGGCTTTTTCTCGATATTGTGCAGCAAAATTGCTATGAAAAGACTCCTGTTTGTTCTGAGAATGACAGTCGGTAAGCAGAGTCGACTCAGGTGCAGGCAAACTTTTTAATTGTTCACGGGGATAAATTGAAGGAAAACTCAGCAGGAAAGGATTATTCTTGAAATGTAAATACACGCTTGAACAGGAACGTCTACAAGTTCACCAATCACAGTTCCCTTAGTTTCACTTCAATCAAGTTAATTGCATGTCTCCTCAAAATTTTATTAAAGATATAGATGACTTCCCATCAGTGTCTGACTTCAGAATGCTCCCTTGGAGCTGTTGTATCTAGGATGTGTTCCCATGCTTGAGCGAATAGCAAGCAGTTGTGAAAATGCAACATTAAAAAGAGCAGTTCTTGGGGAGCAAACAGTGAGAGGTAGCACGTGTTACTAAATGTACGCCAGTACCACGTTCTTCGCTGCCTCAGCCACTTAGGCTAACAATATGGCTAAATGCCCTTCAGCAACCATTGTAATAAGGTGTCAAATTCAATGGCAACGGTGAAAAAAGCAGCTATGCGAAAGATCATACCAATTATGGTCTAACTATAAAGGTTAATGATACAAGATTTGTAAAGATTATCTCCATAAAAAAACCAATGTGACGGACCATCTGTAGTAACTCTAAACTTCTCTGAAAACGAAAATGGCAACACTCGGGCAGATTATGTCTTTGAGTTACAGAACGGGTCTGCCATCAATTTGGCTAGTCACCAAGCCACCTACCAAACAGGCTCCAGGGTTCCAGCTAGTTGACTGAGACTCATGTTCACATCTCGTCAACTTCCTGTTCATCAATATTCTTTTACACTTATTTGGCCTATTATGACTCCAGGAAAGACTTGAGCGCCTGCAGCTGGATGGCCTACATTAATCCCATCTCAGTGTCTTGTGATGATTGCAAAGGTGCGTTGCAAGTGGAATCATTTGAGATCAAATAATACAATAACCATTTAATGTTTAGGCGTAGTAAATATTTTTGATTTTCATGGAATTATGCTCACAATTTATGCTACATTTAATTTTGTGCCGCCACATTAAAAAAGCCCCAACCTTCTCTCTATTGGTGCGTTTCTTGCGGCATGGGGAATGAGTATGATGCTGCGGCTGTTCGCTCACAATTTATTGAGTTTTTCAAATCGAAAGGTCACAGATATGTACATTCTTCGTCCGTTATACCGCGAAACGACCCCAGTCTCCTTTTCACTAATGCGGGGATGAATCAGGTTCGTTAACATTGCAACGTCCTTACCTTACCACGTGTAGTGGAAACCTATAATTCAAGGCACAGTGGATCCAAATACAGAAATGGCCACCTACAAACGCGTCGTAAACTCACAAAAATGCATTCGCGCCGGTGGCAAGCACAACGACCTCGATGATGTCGGTCGTGATGTTTATCACCACACCTTTTTTGAAATGCTTGGAAATTGGTCCTTTGGTGATTATTTTAAGAGGGAAGCCTGCGCTTGGGCATGGGAGCTTTTGACTAAAGTGTGGAAGCTTCCAGAAGACCGTTTTTACGTCACTTACTTCGGGGGAGATAAAAAAACAGAATTGGAACCCGATGAAGAAGTGCGTCAAATCTGGGCTGATTTAGGGTAAATCCATTAATCCGAATTTGTAGTGTCTTTAATTAGCATCCCTCCTGGACGCATTTTGCCATTTGGAATGAAAGATAATTTTTGGGAGATGGGTGAGACCGGTCCGTGTGGTCCATGTTCCGAGATTCACTACGATCGTATTGGTGGCAGAGATGCCTCAAAATTGGTGAACGTTGATGATCCTGATGTTTTAGAAGTTTGGAATCTCGTTTTTATGCAGTATAACAGGTACCTATACTTCTGACGGTTATTTGTTTGTTTATATCTTTAACCTTTATCCTTCTGGTGATCAGGGAAGAAGGTGGCTCGTTGCGTCCTCTTCCGGCAAAGCATGTAGATACAGGCATGGGTCTGGAGCGCATCGTCTCTGTCCTTCAGAACAAACGATCCAATTATGATACCAATTTATTCCTGCCCTACTTTGAGGTCATACATAAGGTAATGTGTCTACTTTTGTGCATTTTGATGCATTGAATTTCTCGCATTTCCGAACCGCGCAGTGGATGGTGTTATCATGCTGATTGCAGCAGAATACTGAGCGGATTTCGGTTTCTCGTTAGGTTACTGGAGCCCGGCCGTACTCAGGGAAGTTGGGAGAGGAGGATGAAGGCAACCTTGACTTCGCTTATCGCGTGTTGGCCGATCACGCACGCAATCTTACTATTGCGCTGAGTGACGGTGGTCAGATCTCCAATCAGGGCCGTGGCTATGTCTTGCGTCGAATCCTCCGACGGGCGATCCGCTACTCCATCGAAGTCATCGGTGCCAAACCAGGCTTTTTTTCCTCCCTCGTTGATGTGGTTGTTAGCTCTCTTGGCGATGCTTTCCCCGAAGTGAAAGGAGATCCAGCAGCGGTAGGTCCGCAATCGAAGTTTCTTTATTACTATGATTAGTTGTGAGCCAGCCATGGAATACGACACAGGAAGTTACCCTATTTTTGACCACTTTGCAGGTGAAAGAATTGATAAACGAAGAGGAACAGCAATTTCTATTGACACTCCGACGCGGTCAGCGGCTTTTGCAGCGAGAAGTGGAGCGATTGAAAAAGTCACAAGCGACCACTTTGCCTGGTGCCGTGGCATGGCGACTCTATGATACCTATGGCTTCCCTCTAGATCTCATCCAGATCATGACAAGCGAGGTTGGCATTGAGGTATGATGATTATCGAGATTTATAGGCTCGGAAAGTATTGCTACTTTCCCGCGACAGATATTACTTACCACCCCATTTACGATGTGCTCTCGCAGGTAAACAATACGCTAAGCTCATGCAGAAATTGCTACTTTTGTCCAGACCACTCTTGGTTTATCTTGAGTGGTTTATCTAAACACTGGGTTTGATAGTAATTTATGACGGTACAATGCTTGTTTTGGAAGACCTATGACCACCCGCATCTCTGCCCCCACGCAGGTTGACGTCGAGGGCTATGAGAGAGCAAAGGAGGAAGCTCTGTTGAAGAGTCAGGGTACCTTCGGCACTGACGTATTCGGTGTCGACCTCGACGTCCACGACATTGCCACTCTGCAGAAGCGCGAAGTACCGCTGACTAACGACAGTCTTAAGTATGACTACAAGTACAACAAGAAAAAGCGCAGATATGGTGGGCACACTAACTGATGCTCTTTAGTTTTATCCCGCTTTGATAACTTAGTACTAATGTGCCGTTCGTTACTGCCATGCATACTGTGTCACTTGCTATTATCTACTCCTATAGTGTTCTCGGAGTGCACGGCGTCAATCCTCGCTATCCGCACTGCGGAAGGCTTTGTAGAGAGCGTAGAGGGGGCAGGCACAGTGTGTGGCCTTGTCCTCGATCGCACCATTTTCTATGCTGAGGCTGGTGGACAGGCAGAAGATCACGGCTTCATCGCCAGTGAGGCGAATGATGTAAGTCGACTCCCTTTCCTACTAGCACATTTCCCTCCCTGAGGTAACGGTTGCTAATGAACTGCTCAAATTAGAATGAGACTTTCAACAAGGCAGACTTATCACTTGATGACGTGATGTCTTCTTTGCTACCAGTGCGATCAGTTAGCACCAGAAATTGTTCATTTGAGTCGCACGCATGCTATGTTCTTCTCTAAACGCAGAATTATGCGTTTTCAGTTCATCGAAGTTTACTTTTTGTGCATATCCTTCATTCGATTCTTGGGTTAAAGTACGCCATGGGTTCATCTTATGTCCTGGTCCTAAAATGTCAACTTTAACGGATAAAATGTGATGTAAAGGATGGTTGGATGTTTTATTGCCACACTTTTTGCACTTGAACGCATTTGCAAACTGGTTTTTTTCAGACACTGCGTTCATTTGGCATTCCCGTCTTGGATCAGTCATTATTGCAAAGGACTTTTGAGAAAGTATCGCGGCAGTTAATTTAAACCGTGGTATGCTAATTAAAATATACAGTTCAGGCCCTAAATGAATGGGACTAGTTTTTGGAGGCAATTTTACTGAGTTACAGAGGACAACTGTCTGTCTCATCGAACTGTTTTATTAAAAGCGGTTTAGGAAGCAAATCCTACGAAGCGCCAATGACCACGGATATATCCCTTTGTGTTTTAGGTTAACGAGTTGTCCGTGTTCGGAGTGCGCAACAAGGGCGGTTTTGTACTTCACTTGGGCCGATTGGAGGGCAGCCTCTCGCTGGGAGAAAAGGTGCGTATCGGGTTGGACACGGTACGCCGAGTGGGTCTGATGCGCAATCACACTGCTACCCACGTTCTCAACTTCGCTCTTCGACGCCTCCTGGGCGAGGCTGACCAAAAGGGTAGTCTCGTATCACCCGATCGCCTCCGCTTCGACTTCTCCGCCAAGGTAAGTTTTACTTCGTTTGAAAACAGGTGAGACATGCATCATCGTTAGCGCTTTGTAAGTTTTTGACCTGTGCATAATTCGTTCTTGCTTACAACCCATAAGTAGCTTTAGAGGTCCCAATATCATAATAAAACCATATATTTTCCTCTTTCATAGACTATAATTCGGTTTATATTGGGGTGTGTCAGGTGTGCATTTGTGAATGTTTCTAAATAGCACGCCCTCACGAAGGAGCAGGTTTGTGAGACGGAGGTCATTTCACAAAGGATGATAGGATCGGCACAGCACATCTACGCAAAGGACGTGCCACTGGCCGAAGCAAAGGCCATCCAGGGACTTCGCGCCGTTTTTGGTGAGGTATACCCCGATCCCGTTCGCGTTGTCTCCGTTGGTGTGCCGGTGGAGAAGCTGATTGCCTTCAAGTCCAGTGATAAGGCCACCAGAACCTCTGTTGAACTTTGTGGTGGCACGTAAGTGTACCACCAGGATTGGTCAGTGCCAGATTTTTAGCTTTTCACAGCATCATTCTACAATGCTTTCCCCCTGTTATTTTTTTTCAGGCGTAAGTCCGTGCTAATTTCCCACCACCAACTTTACTCTTGATTTGGAATAGTGTGAATCATTTCCCTAACGTCATGCTCTGCCTACCGTACATAATCTCAACTGATTTTTCCCAACTGGAGTTCCTTTACGCTTATTTGAAACCATTTTTCCCAAGTAACAAAAAGGAGGCCCGTCGTTCCATTTGATACATCCTTTGCGGTGAAACCCAAGCATTCATATTTTGTTTGTAACTAGGCACGTAACAAATGTGGCTCACATTGGAAAGTTCGTTATTGTCTCGGAGGAGGCCATCGCAAAGGGCATTCGGCGGATCGTCGCCATCACCGGGCCCGAGGGTGAACGTGTCAGTTGCAAATCCACCAGAATCTTAACCAAGCTTGCTCACTATTCGCATTGCTACCTACCAAGAGCGCCTCAAAAAGCACCTATATTACTAGTTCCCCAAATGTTACACTCCTTGAATTTCACTTTCGGATGCCGAACTTTATGTAAATATCCCTTCCATTATTCACTCAGGGTGTCTTAGTGGCTTACCACACTAATTGCATCTAGGACAAATGAGTTATTGGACTTATTGGTATTGATGAAAGAGGGTAGAACTGTTGGCGCAAGAGAAGAGAATGTCATTCGGCCGTTTCAGGCAGAGAAGCAGGCGAAGCACCTTCAAGCTGAAGTGGCTGGAATCGCCTGTACCGTTAAGAAGACGATCTCTGGCAAGCAAGTGGACGCACGTACGTATCGGCAGTTGGTGGCTAAGGTTGCTGCGGTGGCGGAGAGCGTTGACGCCGCGCAGATCGGAGTGGGTCCTCGGGAGACGATGCGCGCGGTAATAAGTGTTACCAAAAAGCGTCTAGACGGCTTCGATAAGGCCGTTAAGGCCGCGATGGCCGGCCAGGTCGTTAAGGAGGCCAAAAATCTCTGCCAGGGCCCCAGCAGTGACTTCATAGTCCATGTCTTCAACGCGGGATCCAACGCAAAAGTTCTTAATTCCGCCTTGAAGGAGATACAGCGAGTAATGCCCTCAACTGCTGTTATGGCGCTGTCGTTGGATGCAGAGGATGGCAAAGTTCTCTGTCTCACTCAAGTCCCCGAGGTCAGCTAAATCGAATAGTTCTTGACGTGAACATTTGCGTTGGTTTTTAAAGTGTCACTCTATTATAGGAGTTAGTCTCGCGTGGTCTGGAGGCGAATTCTTGGGCGGGTTGTGTGTCTTCCCTGATTGGTGGCAAAGGTGGTGGCCGAGAAACTTCGGCTCAAGCCAGCGGGCCATCAAACGGGATCTCTATGGCTCAGGTGGTAGCTGCAGCGACTGAATTTGTCAAATCGAACCTCAAGTGACCCCTGGCCTAGCACAGCCCTGCCATCCATCGCCGTTTTTTGAAGTAAAGACCCTGTACGAATATGCTAAGATTACACCATTTATGTGAGGGAAACTCTGATTGATGTGACTTTTTGGGGACAGGCAAACGGCTTACTCAGCGCCGTTCTTAAGGCGTAAGGGTCTTGATGGACTGATTCAATGTTGCCCAAAAAAGGCATATTGAAAGAACCTTTGTTACCTGCAACCGATAATCTTACATATACGCATTTGAGAAAAACTGGATCTAGGTCTAAACCGCTAGCGGCACATAAGAGGGGCTGGTTTTGCAAAGTTCCCAGTAGAATCTACAGCATTCGAGGGACACTACAGGGGGATGGGTGTGACGCCTCAACTCCAGAAGCAACAAATATGAACTCGACTTCAAAGTAGGCCATAACTTGTTTGCAGCAGAGGGAGAAGTCTGAGCATTTAACAGTGGATTATTTGGGTCCATGTAAATGGAACTAGTAAAATCGGGGTTGCAGGCGTATGTAAAGAGCTACTGGGAGTTGGGGAGGGAGGGCGTTCTTCACTAGGACGGCTACTACGTATACAGATTTGGCTACCTAAGTAGGGCGAGGAATGGAGGTGAACGGCGGAGGACTCATGGGTTCGATTTTCTTCTGTTTCCGCACTTTTTCCATATAAAGCGCTCTCTTCCTCTAGAGCGGTGGCAATTAAAATATGACAAAATTACGGATTTTTCGTACGTTGTGCATTCCATCAAATCCTCCCAGTAAATGCGACAGATTTTGTCAGAATTTTGGACCCCAACTCTGCTAAGACATCTAAAGGAAATCGGATAAACGCAACGACTAACCTAAGATAGTCTCGTTCCATAATTTGGCAGAATTTTGGGCGGAACGGACGCAGATTGGTTCCCCAAGTTGTTCCCAGATGTAAGTCAGTGGCTATGAGAGGTCTTCCAAGGTAATTGCCAGCAGGCTTGTACGAATACGGGTAACCCTTATCTAAAAAATAAACACTGGAATGAACTACCCGAGTGATATGGGTCGCTTGGGGAGAAAACCCGAGTCAGCCATTTATCAGTGACGGCCATGGCAGAAGGATAAAAACCCAGGTCTCTATCCGGTTTAGATTTCGCCTCCTCATTTAATTTACGAAGCTTCTCCGGATTTGTTTCACAGTAAGACATTTTACCCAATTGTGCATCACTTAACACCAAGTCACAGGAGACATAACTTTCATTTACACTGGCACTTTGGTTAGATAAACATGAGGCAATAATTAGCTTGGAATTTAATTTTTCGATGAAACGTAATTTCCATACTGACTTAGACCAGCTGGACAAGACTTTTTGTGTCGTTGCACCATCACAAGATGCTTTCAAACACTGAAAGAACTTTTGTTCACAAAATAAAGCAAGTGAATTTCAGCTTGAGAAAATTTTGCATTTAAGAATGTAATGTAACTTGTTTTACTCTCCAACCATCAAGATCACTTCGGGCACGCAGCTTGATTCGTCAGGGAATGGATGGGGTCCCCTCTCTGGAGGAGTTGATGGAGTGTAACAGTTATGTGAGGGAGCGCTTTTTATCTTGTCAAAATCGTCTCCTCGTTATTCTCTGGGGATCATTCCAGAAAGCTATTTCTGAACTTGCGCGACTATACAGGGGTATGCTTTGTCTTCGTTTATCTCATTGTCGATCTTTTTTTCTCGGGATGCTTTTTGATCAACTAGAATTCATGTTCTGATTCTGCATAGTAGTAATCTCATTTACAATTGCGTGCACCCTTTTGCCTACATTTTGTTCTCATTGCATTGACCCACCTCGATTTTTCGCAAAAATTCCTTGTGTTTATTCGGTTCTGCCTCATAATATCCATATTATTTCATTAATATCAAAGCGCTGTTTCCTTTCATTGCGTTTTACTCTTTGTCTACCTATCTTTTTGATTTTAGACAAACTAGATAACCGCTGTGACAATCAATGTCTTATCCAAGCCCTCTTTCGAATCGAGTCGTTCTATCAATGTAAGTATCTTGCTCATGAGTAATCTGTACGTTCTAGTATCTGAAAACCTTCTGAAGTATGCCAAAGACTTTGGTTTTACTTTGGGTTATGATTGTCGCAGACTTTTACTTCGCGATGTTCTCTTTTCATCCTCTTCTAATGATATCTGCGCATATGATGTTTGTGCAGCTGTTTTGCAGCCTTTTATTATCGATAATGTAGTAACCCGCGGTCACAAGCGGAAAAGTGTGCAGCGTTGCAGCCATTGTTTTAAACGGCGTCGAAGACTTCCAATGAAGCGTTGCTGTGTTATTTCTGCAGAAAGTGAGGGAAACATCAACGAAGTTATTCAACCATTCCTTAATCATTACGATTTTTCTGCGCCAGCTCTTGATTGTAATGGCAACTGGACCGTATCTATCAGTGGTTTTTCATCCCCAACTCCCCCTGGTTTTGGTATGTTTTCTACGTATCAATTTATTCGATTTTTCGTTTGGCAATTGAGTACTTGCAATCAATTATTTCGAATGATCTTAGTGGCCGCCGGTTCATCCTTTTGATTTATACTTGTGTAGGCAACTGGAGATCTTTCCTTTCCACCGAGTCTGCCGGCCCTGTCGACACGCTGGAGTTCATCATGCCTTCGGTGGATGAGCTGCCACTACCTCTCTCTCGAAATCGATCTATTATAATTTCCCGAATGAAGCGCCGTAGGGATTTTACGGACGATTATCATCCATACAGTACGTCGTATGTATTTTTGGAAGTACCTCTAAGCCATGGACTTCTTTCGAAGCCTGCGAAGTGTTAATTAGCCTGGGGATTGTTAGCTAATAAATTTCTTGGAAATTACTATCAATGAACCCTGGCTATAAGCTCAAAGATACTGTAATTCGCCTTGAATGAAGTTTTTTTGCCTGTAACTTCCGATAGTATCGATTTTTGGAGTTCTTTTAGCTACTTATATCTTAAAGGTGAACTCGTCGTTGAAATGTATTTTGGTTCTTGTATTCGTTTAACACGACGTTGTCCGAGTTTTCTCGAAGGGTATAATAGGTCATACCATTTGTTGTAAGAGAAGGCTGATGTGTTGAGGGCGTGATCACATTCAAAAAATCTGTAACCAGCAGTTACATGAAAGTCTCATCGTTTGTGGAGCTTACCTTGTTTATTGCCACTTTGATTTCCTGCAGGTCTCATCGATTCAATGTCCAAATTTTGCTTGCATTCAAATTCAAAACTTCAACGTCTAGAATCTGTGATCGACACCGACATCCGCGAGGATCTCTCAGAATAACTGATCAAACTGTTCAATGTAGATAATGAACATTTTCTTGTCTCGGTTAGTCTATACTCTCACTATGTGTTGTATAGAGCTGAGCTCAGTTTGGATACGGTTGTTGTTAGCTCAAATCGTCGTTTGGATTTGGTTAATAGTATATGACCTTCGATTACAATTGCATGTATGCCAATAGAAGTAGTATACACATTGGGTTCCAATTTCCGTAAACACCAGGCTATAATACGGCATGCTTTGAATCAAATTCGCTTATGTGCTACGGTTTTTGTCTCCACTTTAGTAACGGTTCGTTCATTGCTGGAATCTTTGTTTTTTCGTATAGCTCGCCGTTAAAGGTCGTATAGAATGCCCATTTGTCTTGTTTTTAATAGTTTAGTCGAAAATACGCTATGTTCTTTCAGGACGTACTACTCGCTTCCTATCTTCCACTGCAATGCAAACGTGTTTCTGGTCCTGCTTTATTTTTTATCATTATATGCAAAATACACATAGTTTTAATTCGAGTAATTACTTTGGGTTGGAATAATGGATTGTTAATCTCTAATTCTGTCTTTCGTACGTGCCAGTGGTGAGCGCGCCTCTGTTCGGGATTTTTTTGTGGGACACGAGTCTAAATGCTGTAGGTATGATGGAAGGGTACTTCAGTGTCTGTCGACGTGACATCGGTGAGATCAAGGTTCGGTAGTCCGTTTGATTCTGCGTGCATTCGCGATCACGCGGGGGCAGGCAATCCACATGGGAGTCTTGAGTCCTGCGCACGCGTAGGGGCTCCGCAGCTGTGAGGGGTGGTTGGGTCTATCAGTCTTCCCCCTTAGTGGTGGTCGCACCACTCTTCGTTCTGATAGGATTTGTCGCACTGCTGGGGTCCTCCAATTAGTAGCATCGCGGGGCTAATGACGTCTTGATACTTTTCGGAAGTGCGTACTTATTCAGCGGCGGCGCCACTCGCGATAGTTTAAGCAGAGCCTGGGGGTGGTCTTGATGTCGCATTCGGTTGAGTTGTCCTCGGTCGACCTATAGATTTTGTTCCCTGAAGTCGTCAGATATCAGTGGGACTACGAGGAGCATATTATTGGCTTCGCTATCGCCTTTAAGGTATTTTACACTAGTGAAGTGTTTTTGGGTGCAGTAAAAAAAGGTGTGAATGTTTAATTTAACGGTTTCAAGGATTCTGGTATTTACCAATCTCATGCACAAGGTGGTTTCATAAATCTCATCTCAATTTTCCTTGGGTCAACGAAAATATCGCGCACCATTTTGAATCATTTTGCTTTTTGATTTTCCTACTAAGACTGAATCCTATTCATTTGTTTTATCTCATCACTACAAATATTCTAGGTAAGTCCGTGCAAATTTCAATAGGCGAGTCTGCACTTTGCGGCTTTCTTGGTGGTCTCGATGGCGTCTGAGGACAAGGAGAATGTTGTATGTTAATTTTTGGTGTCTTTTGTAGTGAGATCCTGGTGGTCTTTCATCAAGATCTTTGTGTCCCTAGGCAGTGGAACCTTTGCTTGTTCCTAATCCTCGAAGGTTTGTTGTGATGCCCATCCAATATCATGACATCTGGGAGTTTTACAAGAAAGCTGTTGCCTCTTTCTGGACAGTTGAAGAAGTTGATTTGGCAAAAGACCTTACTGACTGGGAAAGTCTTAATGATGACGAACGTCACTTTATTTCCTATGTTTTGGCTTTCTTCGCAGCCAGTGATGGCATCGTTAATGAAAATCTAACTCTGAACTTTTGTAACGAGGTCCAAATTCCTGAGGCCCGTTGTTTTTATGGAATGCAGGTCGCCGTCGAAAACATTCATTCTGAGATGTACTCTCTTTTGATTGATACCTACGTCAAGGACCCAGTAGAGCGCGATTTTTTGTTTAACGCCATTCAAACGCTCCCGTGTGTTGCTAGAAAAGCCGATTGGGCGCTTAAGTGGATTGCTAATAAGAATGCACCGTACGCCGAGCGTCTGGTGGCATTTGCTGCTATTGAAGGGGTTTTCTTTTCCGGTTCATTTGCTTCTATCTTCTGGCTCAAGAAGCGTGGTCTCATGCCTGGCCTTACCTTTAGTAACGAACTGATCAGTCGCGACGAAGGCCTCCACACAGACTTCGCATGCCTTATTTTTAAACATATTGTTAACAAGCCTACAGCGGAAAGGGTTTATGACATTATGAGGGAGGCGGTCAGTATTGAGTGCGAATTTCTCACAGACGCCTTACCTGTCAATCTTATTGGCATGAATTGTCGTCTGATGTGCCAATATATAAGGTTCGTTGCGGATCGACTACTTACGGAGTTAGGATACGATAAGGTTAGTTTCTGGTCTTTGCTGACGTTATTCTCGGCTTTTCTACGTGGTATTAACTTTCCCTTTTAGATGTACAAAGATACAAATCCTTTCGATTTTATGGAAAATATCTCGCTCGAAGGGAAGACCAATTTTTTCGAGAAGCGTGTAGCAGAGTATCAACGCGCTGGTGTTATGTCGCGCATGCGGGGTGAAGATACTCACAAATTTACTACTGATGAAGATTTCTAGATGTTTTTACAATAAATGTTTGTTATGCGTAAACCATGCTACTGGGTTTTGATCTAGGAGGAGGGAGGGGGAGAATCGTCGTAACGTTTAAATAGGCGATCTCTCCTTCGGCAGGGCGTCCTAACTTCGGTATCGCTCGCTAAGTGGGGCGGTGCAGCGTCTTCACCGCGATGGGGAGCAGTGAGTACTCGTCTGTGGTGAAAAGCGATAGAGTGGCACATGTTCCGGTGGTTAGCTCACCGTTTCAGCACGAATACTGAGGAATACGACCATTGCTAGAGTTGGTCAAATCCGAATAATCGGTTGCCTGAGTGCAAAATATGCAGCAAACGCCTCTGAATAAAGCCAGGAATCCCGTGGCACAGGCGGCGTATAACCAGCACAAACTGGGAGCTTGTGATAATAGGAGCCAACCCGTATTAAAAACCAAGTGTTGACGTCAAAGTGAGCGCATGACTGGCTTTGTAAGGTCATGTCCGAGCCCCCGCTTCATGACGTCACTTTTGCGCACTCTCAGTTGATTGGCTCTACTGTACATCGGCCCGGACTACGCCAAGGCACTAGGTCAAGAGGTGCCTATTGCCACACTTTTCGGCGATGCAATTGAGCATCAACTCCAGGTACTATAGGGCAGTTAATTGTGCTTATCTTGTGAGTTTTCATTTGATGTAATCGGAAATTCGTCTGCGAATTTTGTATGTAGCGCTTCCCACTTACTGATATTTTTGTGGATTATATTTTAAGCGTCCTTGCTCCTTTCCTTCGAAAATGGCTACCGTCAGTGATAGATTAAGGGATTCAACTTAGCAATACTTTCTTCACCATCTGTGGAAACTTCTTGAACGGAATGTGCGCCTTAAAGTTATTCCGGCCGGTCTGAAATGGTCGAATCGGTAAAAAGTGCTTTAGTCGACATTTTTAGGTAGCTTTACCGGTAGACTGGAAGTTTTCGTCTAGAAAAGGGTGTGTGCAGAGCCCAAGCCTAAAATCTAGCGATTCAAGAGATGCATCAAGCCATTGATCACTCCCAACAGATAATCGGAAGACGTAATTTCTGTAAATGTTCAGTTCTGCCACAACGGAATATGCTTTCGCACTGTTGGATGGTTGAATGCACCACCAGAACATACCCAACACTCCTGGAAACGGACGAAAAAATCACTAACATGGGATTACGCATATGGAGATGGGTGAAACACCAATCCCTCCTCTATGCACGATTTAGGCAGTGAGGAGGCATCCATCTCAGGTGGGTGATGCGTCATAGAGCCCACCGCCTTCCGGCAGGCCCAGACGCCACGCGTCACTTGCCCCGAGTACCAGTCTATCGATCGCGACCGAGCGCATGTTACCTCTCAAGGCCGTCGGGCGCTAGTTGAGCTTTGAATCCCCTGTTGATGAGAGTGAATTTATCAATTGGGCAGGCTTAGTGAAGTGGAAAGTCAAGCAACACCTTAAAAATTACCATTAATTCATTTTACAAATAAGGTGTTATCATATGTGAGCATCTAGGCAATTTTTGCTCATTTAAATTGCATAAATGGAGCTTTTAGCCATCCCCAATCCGCAAGCCATAATCTCGTCGCATAAACCCTCACCATCAACTTCGGGCCCTTAGACTTCAAAGCATTGCTATTCATGAGGTGGACACAACTTTGCCTAACCCACTAAAATTAATCACGGATACATGCAGGTGGGACATGGAAAGCCAACTCCCCCTACGTCCAGACACGGGACCTCGCTGATAGATGCCAGACGCAACCCACCTTACTCAGCTTTACCTGGCGGCCACAAATCACAGGCGACCAGACGGGGCGGCTTTGCCACTGTACTACTCTAACGTGTAAAGGGCAGGAAGCGGTCTACTACATCACATGACCATGGCCTCTTCATTAACCCGTCACTCAACGGACTAAGAATGGATGTCAATCTTGCGTTCTTATCAAAACTTTAGGTTTTGTTTTGTGTCTGCCTATTTCTCCGCGCAATGAAATGGAAAAAAAACAAGGTGTTTTGCGCTTCAAAAAAGCAACAAACATTTGCAGGACATAAACATTTTGCTATTTTTGTGGACTAACTGATGAGGTCATGAAATGAGGTGGCTGGTAAGACGGCATTAATTTGACATTCTATGCAGACATTGCAGCATATACAAAGTCAAACCTTTGAGTGCATGACTTGTTGACGGGGCTAAAACGGCCTACACAACTACGGCAACAGCGATCCTGCTGTGAAGGCAACTAACTGCAGTGAGAATCTGCGAAGTCAAATACAATAACCTCAGCAAAGTGCTGACGATTGGTTCCGAACAAACGAAACATTCAGCCGCCTTCGTACCGCCAAAAGCAATGGTCTCAACTTGAGCTCACTCAATCGTAAGAAGCAAGAGAGCAAAAATATAGCTAAAAGGAAGTTTCGTTTAAATGCATATTTACTGACAGATGGTTATTCCTCATTTTTAGCAATGCTCATCTGAAATTAATAAATTCACTGAGGCAAAATCACTCTTCATACGTCTTTTGGTAATACCGATCTCAAAAACCACAAAGGCATTCAGATCCAGTCACCGATTTCGCTGGGTGAAATCGCTGTGCTTAATTTGATGCATGCTAAGGCTTACCATGACGACTTAATTTTTTTCATTTAACTCCCTAGTTCTGGCCACAGGCAACTTGGAGGCTCTGCCAGTGTACGTCAATGGAGCGGCTCTCCCTGTGGACCACGTGAATAATACAAATCTCTACTGTACGCGAACAATACATATTCTGTCTGAAAATTACGCAATACTTGTGCAAAATACTTTAGCTGTAGTACTTTATTTGTTGGAACTACCGGTTTCGGTCAGGGTCACAGAGGTGGCCATATTGCTCTGGCCAGCAGCTTATCTCCCCCTGTACGGTGAATATATATTCTACCCTAGAATTCTGCCTTCTTTTGCCTTCGAGGGGGTCTCGGGCGCTACATTGGTGGCAGCGGAAAGCGGATCCGACTCTCTAAGGTTTTCGTCTTGATCTCTATCGCTTGTGGCATGTTGCAGCGGTGGGAAAGAAGTGCATATGCTACGGATGGGCCACGAACGACGTCCGTCTTCGGCATCCACCCCATCTCCGTGTCCTACAAGAAAGCTATTAACAACTCAAGCGACACTAGCCATTGACCACCTGGAAAGTTTCGTTCCAAAGATTACCCCCAATATACTTGCTTAAGAAGATTGGCTTGCTAACGCCCCCCACGGACATACCAATGGTCGGCAGAATCTCTTATTCCGAACTTTGTTCCCTGGCCAAATGAAACTCGAAGTGCAATGCACTGCCAAGAGGGATCACTGACGTTGGTGTCAAGCATCGCCTCAATCGCTCCGAATGTCGGCGACTGGCATGGTTGGCTCGTGAGTGCTTCTTGCAGCACTGAGTATGTTGTGATGGCTGACGCGGTAGGTGTACCAAGGGGCGCGCCGGGGACGAAGGTGGAAAGAGGAGAGGGGCAATGTAGTACTTTGTTTGTTAGAACTACCGGTTTCGGTCAAGGTCACAGAGCTGGCCATGTTGCCCAGGCTGCGTAGCCTAGCCCCTGGGCCATGCCAGTAGCTTATTTCCCTCTGTCCGGTGTGTATATATATTCTACCCTAGAATTCTGTCTTCTTTTGCCTTCGAGGGAGCCTGGGGCGCTACATTAGCCACTTTATAATATTGTGAAGTACTATATTTTGTGTAGCAATATTCCCATTCACCTCCTCTTCCCTGCGATAACTCATGGCACAAGATGGAGGAATGTTTTGCGACGTCTTTGTTGTTTTAGATAAGAGGGAATCAATATGGTTTTAGTGGGAGCTCAAAGGACAGTGGAGAAAATCTACCTTCGCCTCGAGCACGAGATTCGAGTTGTGCCGGAAAATTCGCCACAGACTAGGGGAAAATGTTCAATAAATACTCGCCATGTAAATTTCACCTGAACCCCACTTGTCCCCATTGAGGAAGAATATGTCTTGATGGGTGCGTCCACTAATAACATATTTTGTGATGCATAGCCGGGCGCTAACATACTTCATTTCACCTAGAACGTGGATTAAGGTTAGACGCTGTGTAGATATTAGTATACTGCCTTAATGGCCATTTCACTAAGCGGGCACTTCGACCTCCGAATCGTGCATTCCTGCATGTTGCCCTACCCACACTCAAAGCCCATTCCTCATATGAGTTGATAGTGCATTATTCATCGCACTTCATGGAGTTGTATTGTCTCAGGTCTGCCCTAAACTTGCATAAACCTGAAACGTTGCAGGAGAGAGTATGCTGCTAATGTAAAAAAGCGTCAGGAAGACACTAAATTGCAGAAGAGAGAAGTTCAAAGCACATATGTAGTTAAATGCAGTGAAAATGAATGTCAAACGACTAAGTGAATGCGCATTTTGTGCGGTTGCACTGCATAACATCTAAAATGAGGTCCTAGTATACTATTCTCGGACTCTGGTAACATGTATTTTAGACGGCTGTAGTACTTTGTTTGTTAGAACTGCTGGTTTCTGTCAAGGTCACAGAGGTGGCCGTACTGCTCTAGCTGCGTGGGCTGGCCTCAGGGCCATGCCAGCAGCCTTTTTCCCTCTGTCCGGTGAATATATATATTCTGCCCTAGCATTCCGCCTTCTTTTGCCTTCAAGGGAGCCTCGGGACGCTACAACAGCCTTTTAACATAGTAAGCAAAAGATTTCCGAAACAGGAGGATGAAATTTCAATCTTGGGTAATTAAGTGCCATTAAATTCGTTTACGCAAAGCAGAATTTTTGAGCACTTGAGCATTTTGGCTTTTGTCAAAGTAAAAAAGGAGAAGCAATGCGATAAAAGAGCAATTATTTAAAGCAGCATTGTTTTAATAGCTGATTTAGTAGGCCTTCATTCCGAAACGAACCAATCAATGCTCTCTACTGCTGGTTTTGCCATTTGCTGGCTTGATTTGATGGTCTGCTGGGTTAACAGTAATCGGAGAACATCATTTTGACTAGGAAGGGCTTATGTTGTATGATATTTGGCTCAAATTTGCGCCCTGGGGTTGGTGTTGTTATTAGTTTTCCTTTACTTACGCAGATATAACGAACAATTTTGACAATGATGCCAGCAATAACTTCTAGCAATTCGAAATCTCAGCCTGCTTCGCATTGGGCTGTGGCTTTACTTAACTACCGGCCAAAATGTGATGATGAACTTTGCCTCACTACTGGCCAAGCAGTCCAGGTTAGCTTCGTGTAATAGTCTCTTTGGACTTCCCGAAACGTTATAGAACGTTATGGTCATTGGGTCCTTTATCACTTCTCATTTTCGAAAATGGATTAATGTTTTGATACATCCTGTTAGCATAATTGATGTTCATGTTTGCGGGTGGGCTTTATTTACTTGCTTGATCTATGTTTACTATGCACACACGTCACTAATTTTTACTTAGCCTTTCATCGCTTGGCAGGTCCTTTTTAGGAGGAATTTCGGCCTTCCAAGATGAAAGAATATTTGTGATCCTTACTAAACTTTGTTACGATGATGTTTGCTTGCAGTTACCTAGGTCTTGAATTTATACCTCACGGAGTAACCATGCGTTCAGATTAAGTCCTTTTTTTAACTTTTTACATGTCTTGCTTTTGCTAGGTCTTATCTATCGACCCTAAAGTATCAGGAAGCGAGGGTTGGTGGGTTGGTCAGGACAGTTACGGGAAAGTCGGCGTTTTCCCTGCCAACTACGTGCAGCTCCAAGTGCCCGATTCTGAAACCGATGACAACCGTCTCCAAAGTCACTGTAATCTGTCAGAGGGACAAAACTCTTTACTTCAGAGCTCCAATTACTCCTGCCCCATGGATGGAACTCTTGTCGCCAACCGTGTTGCTTCACCACTTTTGCTCACCGATTCAGCACGTGGAACTGGAGAGGGTGATGGGGATTTTCGTATGCGTCAAAATTGCAAAAGCAATGGTTTGCAGGGAAGCTTGTCACATCTGCGGGTCATTAAATCTGAGGACATTAAACTTGGAGAGGTAAGTGGCTCTTTTCATTTCCGTCATTTGGTTTTCTGGGACGTATGTCATCACCGCGCAATTCGTGGCTGGTGAATGTAGAAACTCAACTCCTGCAGATTTGACACCTTAATTTCATGTTGGCTTTGTCATTATATTCGTCTTTTATCAGACCTTTTTATTTATCCTTATGGCGGTTCTTGTGCAGTTGCACTTTTTTGCTCAAGTATTTTATAACCTGTATTTTTGACTGACACAGTTATTCTTAAATGCGAATGAGGCCTTAAAAATGAAGTTACCGACGTGAGATTGGAATACTTTTGTTTCGTCTAGATTACTTTTTCTTAGGCATCAAAAATTGTTCGTCTTGGTCCATTAAATTTGGCTATAATTAATCAAAATCAAGTAGTGTTTCTACATTCTTTGCCTCCTCGTTTGGTGTAACTAACCTTTCATGTTCCTTGATTGAATACATTGTAGGAGGCCAATGTTTTGCGGAACCTGCATCCTTAAAATATTTGAGTCCAAACTGTTAACATTCTATCGCGCGTTGTCTATTTTTACAGCAATGCGCAAGCTTTCCGCAGGTCCCTTGAGTAAAACACGTTGGCTTTATCGACAAGAAGTGTTTCGCAATTTAGGCGCATTTCTGTTAAAATTGACTCTCTGTTCTCGAGTTTGATAGGGTAGATTCATCCGTAATCGCCTCATCACGGCATCCCTTTGATATGGTTGCTTTAAATTGATCGCATACCGGAGGAGCATTTCCACTTCTGAATTTGAATTGAAATGCCGGATGCGGTTTCGTTCTTGATCACATGAACTATGCGTATTCCATGCATTTAGAGTACGGAAGTAGTTGGTTGCCTCTTCCTAGACAGGAGCCACGCGCACTTGTGTGCATCGGTTGGCTAGGTGGGGATTATGCATGCAGGTAAACGACTACTTACAAGCACTTGCTTAAGCAACAGTAGAGATTGAATTAGCAGGAGCTTGGTGGCATTCCAGTCGTGTGGCAAAGCCATTTACGGTTGTGGCGTTCATGTGTTGTGTAAGCATTGTATTAGTACTAAATCACATACGTAATGCCAAGCTGGACATGCGTTCCTTCATTTCCTTTCTCCCTTTGACTAAGTGCGTAGCCTTTCAATAAGTTTGTGAGTCTGCTTTTTGAAATTCATCGTTTTTGCGTCTTGAAGAGGCACTTTGAAATGTAAGTCCCAAACGCGAGCTTCACTATGAGTTACACGGCCGCTGTTTTTCCGATTACTAATTAAGTCCATCAATGTTTTTTCAGCCTTGTGAATTCATATTTTGCCAAAATACTTGTACTCTTTTCTCATGTAAATGATTTATCTTTCGTCATTTTATTGTTGTGTTGTTTACTCACGTCGCACTATGGTCTGAATATGTTTGTCCTAATAAAGGCGACTAATCTCTTTTGTTTTACACGCGCTCGTATAAGTGCACGTATATTATCTACGTATGCGCACAAAACGGTATTTTCATGCAAAGTAAACTGCGAGTGCTTCTGTGGACACCCATTTTTTTCCACTTTCCTATATGCGACTAGACTTGTTCTCAGTCCCGTGAATGTGAGTAATTTCTATTCCCCTTCTCAAGACGGTATGCGCTGCAAATGAAATACAAACCTCATCCATTAGTTGAATGAATGAATATAGAAGACTTGGTTTGTTGTGATAGAACATTCATTACAAAATGTTTAATCCTTATACTAAGTCTTCGTTGACTTGGAGTTTATCTTCCACGTTGTTGCTCATATCTTGGTGCTTTAAAATTGCTGTCTGACCGAAACTGGTTTCTAGAATTAAAAGTACCTGTTAACTATTGCAAATATCCAGCATACTTGCTTCTTGATATCCATCACTAATCCTCTTGGGAGGTTTAAATTAGGCAGGCTTTTTGCCCAAGTGATAATAAATATGTCCCAAAATATTTTTCTTCCAAAGTCCCTTTAAACCCAAGTGAAACTTTTGCGAACTTTCTCCTTCCACCCCATTTTGAATTTGAAGCGCGCAATACCGCGACACTTCTGATGGAGCGTGATCTTTTGATTTATCTCTGGCGCAGTACTGTCTATTTTTTGATAAGTTGTAGCGAGTTTCGTAGTTGGTTATGGTGAATTATTTGTAATGGACTAATCTTCGCAGTTACTTTAAATGATTGCCACTTAAAAGACGCTGAAATTTTCTATTTACTTTGGCTTTGAAGGTCATCGTCATCGCATCGATACTTTTTGCCGCCTCTGATTTATTCAACCCGATTCCATTCTGGAGGCCATTAAGTAAACCGTCTCACGATTCGCACCTAGGTTTTCTCATAGCAAACTGGAAATGATACACAGGAAGGTTCAAATTTTCCTATATGTTTTCAGTTGAATTTGTTTCCTGAAACTAAGCGAATAGCATGATTTGACTTCTGAAGTTTTGTGATTTTTCCAAGTGTTACTGTGTTTCATTTCGGTCAGACACCCAAAAGCTTGGCAAAACTCGATTTTTTTTGGAGAAGGATCTATTAGGTTTCCCCTGAGCATTTGCGTACACACATTGAACAGGAACTTCATCAATTCTTCCGCTTCGAATCCACAATTCTATGTTATGCTCCAGTGACCCAGTGCATCAGCAGCACTTGGCAACCAGATGGATCATGTTTTTTGTCACTGTCACTGGCCCACTCACTTCAACTTTCAATTCCACTCCATCGCTCATGGACACGTTTACTGAGTACATGCTTTCACCCTGAATCGTATTCCAAAAGCGCACACATGTAGATCAGTTTTGATTGCGACTGGCCAATCAACTTCATTCAGTAATTCGCACGAACCTGTGCGTATGCTAATTTTGCTTTCTTCATAGTACCCATTTCCAACTACAGTTCTTCAGCGCAGAGTGAATACCGTTGTCAGTAATCACGATTCGACTGTGTTTATGCTTTCTTATTTCCTACTGTTAAGTGCCCTGCCGGTTCTTTTTCGTCTCTGCTTCTGGATCGTCTTATTTTCGTTTACAAATCCGCTTGATCCCTTATCCCTAAGTTCTCATGTCCAGCAACCTGGAACATTCTCTCAGTATCATGTCAGGTTATGTGCATCTGAACAATTACTATGCATTAAAATTTTGAGAATAGATTATTCGTAACTCTGACAGTGCCTGTTTCAGCTGTCACGTTTATCATTGCTTTTAAAGTGCGCGGGCTCTATTGAATGGATGGGATAGCTTCTCGCACATCCCTAGGTAAATGCCAACCGAGACACTTAAGAATCTGGCTTCATGCCTGCTATGTTGCCTCTTCATTAGCTTAACAGCAACAGCTAAAGCATCCATTTTGGACGCATCCATAAGGAAATGGCTCCCACTATGCAAATCAGTGGCCCAAGTCAAATTTCTTGAGTGATTATTTCTAATGCTCTGCGTCTACACTCCGCCCAACCACAAAACCGAAATGTCCCATTTATATGTTTCACCTGAAACATACGCATTAGTTGTAAACATAACCGATGAAATTTAAAAAAACCTTATTTGGCATACCCGACTGTGCACGTCTGCGTGATTGGCAAAATTATTCTTGATGGAAAAGACGAGTTACACCTTACGAAAGGGGTGAAATGTGCTATTTATCTCATAGCGGAATGGTAGTCACTTCCGTATTCCCTTTATCTTTCAGGCAAGTTGTGGGGAAGCGCTCCCTTATCATTAATATCAATTGTGAATTAGTACACAATTGATTTTGACCTTATCACAGCAGTTGAAACTGTGGCCATCTGACTGATATTTCCGGTTATGACGTGGCTAGGTTTTAAAGCGCCATCAGGGGTTCAGGCTCCGATGGCAATTATAATCACCATTCTCCGTGTCTTTAGCTTCACTCAATTGTTCGAAGGATTGCATAATTCAGTCACGGACGATTGTAGGATTGGTCTGCTATCCAATACATTCTTACTGCTTTTATGATACCATTTGTGTCAACCTTATTCCCCCCCTCCCCCCCTTATTGATAGGATAATAAGCAGTAATATTTGCATCAGTCGAAGCCAATATGGAGCTATCAGGTGTCTGTACAATATTCTGAAAGAACCTTTATTCTCCGTTCAGCTGTTCAATTATGAAGATTAGTAGTAGAAACACAGTTGCTAAATGTACGTTCCCGATTAGTAGGTTCCAATTTAAATGTTTTCGTTTTTTCGCAACTTTTATGTGTTCTACCTCTCTATCTCTCCAAGTCGAATTATCGACGTTGCGCATTTTGGCTATGGAGACGTAGACAACTGTAAAACAATAGTTCGTTGGTGCTCTCCTGTTCTTGCCACCTGCATCTTAACGCAATCATCACATTTCTAGTCACATGACAACATAATACTTAAGATGTGCCTTTTGGGAAGATTGCGCGTTGCTTTTGTGGTTTTGAGGCAGTGGTGACGGTAGGACTGCAATATTGTGAAAATGGTGCTATTTTTGACGTGGTCACAGTTTTATGTGAAATGCCTGCATGATTACTTTGTTTGACTTATTACATGAACTCAAGCTTCCGATTTTGTGCATTGTGGTGTCGTGAGTTCATAGACTCTTTCTGCGTGTAATCGTCTTTTGGTATTCACACTTAAGTGTACGTGCGTTTGGTTGTTAAGTTTGGTCAATGGATAAAGTGGGACGACTGTGTATTTTAAGAATAAAAGAAAAGGCGCATTTTGTTTATTTAATATCGTTCCTGGCAGTTGGTTAATTGTTTTCTTTTTTCATCGAATCAGAATGATCAGAGTGTATGCACATAAAGGCAAGGTCCATAGATTTGGTGTCAAAACCATGATGCGGTGATGCTATTGAGTGAATCTGTTTGCTTGATCTGATTTATCACAGGATCGTACTGCTGTTCCATTATTTTCTTTTAGCATCTCCGAGGTCTCAATAAATGTGTGCCAATTTATCCCTGGGCATATCAACTGCCCATTGCCCAAAATACTACACTTTTGATAATTTGTTAATAAGTTTTCATTAAAAATTGCGGGCCTTTTGGACTCATAAATTATTTAATTGGACTAGTTTTAGCACAGGTCATCAAGGCGTGGATTTTTTCACACCGTGTTCAAGGCCATTTTTGCATGGATTAAGCCACTATGGCGACAGAGAGAAAGTTAAAGTTATAAGTCAAATATGGGCTTCGTACTCATTTCATTCGCTCGTGTATGAGATCATGTGACTGGTTTTTGCGAGTAGAGACGAACATAACTCACTTGTTCACCCTCCCACATCCGAGAATCTACTCTGATCGTAGGTCCCTTTCATTCTACCTGAATGAAGGCTGCATTCATTCTCTTCCCACTTGCTTGGGTGTCATTTAATTTTAAACGAATTCATCTGATTGAGAAAATCACTCAAACTTGTGTTAATTAAATTTGTTCCTTTTTGGAAGTCTTGTCTTTTCCCCATTCAGTAAGCTCACCACACTTGCTCTGTTATTCTTTTCACTTTAGTCGGCACCGAGCAGGAAAAACACTTTTCTTGCAAATCTGTTTCACAGAGTTGCACTATAATTCCTTGGGTTTGGTCTCCCTTTTTCCCTTCAGTCTATCGGCGCGGGCTCCTTCGGAACCGTATATCGGGGCACATGGCAAGAAAAAACTGTTGCGCTCAAAGTTTATCACCAGGCGTCTAGTCAAGTAAGTAATTTAATCATTACCTTATTCTCCATTATCATGGTGGTAGTTGTGCGGTGTTTGTCTTTTGGTCATGCTAAGGTATGGTGAATAGGATAATTAACGTTGGTATGCTTCGACTTCGAAATTCTACGCAAAATGCAAATCCTCAGGTGTGGATCCAAATGTTAACCGCAGTTGTTGCATTCATATAAAATAATTTTCATCACCTTTTAGTTCAATTACGCGCATAATAAAAAATTGCTTCAGGAAAAATACCCTAAGCCATTACTGTGTCAGCATGAATTGTTCTTGTAAAAATTGTTATATGCTGTGGTTTTTAACCTAATAACTGATCGGGCTTTGCAGACCTGAGCTTGAACGGAGGAATTATTGCTGCAAACATTACTTATTTTGCATTACTCGATATTTTTTCCAAGACTTTTCTGTGGCAGTTGTTTTTAAACGTTTTTTGGTGTGTCAAACAAGAACGTTTTCTTTGCTCTATGTAATTATGCACCGCATTCATTTTTTTCGTAAATCTTAGTGCCAATGTATTTACCCCTCAAAATTACCCATGAGCTGGAATTAGTTTGGAATCGCTGTTACCAAGTCAAACTTATGAGTAGCGATTTATTAAATACATTTTGGCGCATCACGATTGTGCGCAGTTGTGTGGACTACATGATGAAAATACCGGTCTTTCATCGTGGGGATCTGTATCTCCTTGCTTTTCGAGTCATCATTGTTATTTTCGCCAATTTTTAGTCTTCTTTGGTGAAAATAGTACATTCTCATTGACATTCTTTGACCTTTTCCAAAA
This sequence comes from Taenia hydatigena, assembly GCA_036345935.2. Classification (NCBI taxonomy): domain Eukaryota; kingdom Metazoa; phylum Platyhelminthes; class Cestoda; order Cyclophyllidea; family Taeniidae; genus Taenia; species Taenia hydatigena. The sequence continues at coordinate 7,392,727 of JADWOT020000009.1, forward strand.
GATCCAGAAATAGCTTCTGCTTTTATCCAAAATCTACTACGGGTGTGTCTGACAGTTCCATTGATTGGAGTCGAGAAATTGGAGGACGCCTGCTTGTCCTTTCCTCTCAGAAATTTTACAGGTTTTGCCTAAGCATGTGATCTCCGAATTCATCTTCAGATCTCATGGTTTGTGTTTATTAAAATGAACTAAAATTAATGCCTGGAAGCGTTTTTCTTTTGAATGAGTTGTAGTTCCTCTCGCAAGGTCTTTCCATGAATTTTACTTGAGGTTGTTTGACTTCCAGCATACTTTTAACGGCTTTACATAATTGATGAGGTGATTAGTTTGCTTCCGAGGCTTCATAGTGTTTATTGTCTCACAAGTATTTCAAACATTGTTCGTATTAGTTTTTCGTTTATTTTAATTAAACAATTCGTTTTCGCCATGTATAGTTCTGATTTATGCCTAAGCAACATTCGCCATTTTGGCAAGTTTCTTTGGTGTTGCCGGGGCAACTTTTATTCTTGGCTACATAGTGCCATCGGAGCTCGCTGTCATACACGTCTACAAGAATTATATTAAGATCGTATTTTGGTCATTTACGGTGGTTTAAATTTTCATTTAACAAATTATATTTTCTTGTTTTTTGTTATAGATAAGTATTTTAAAAATCGTTTTGATTTATAAAGGTAATGATTCCTACTTCCTTCGCTCAGACTCACTTGAAGTTCATATTTTAACGAACTTATAGACAAACAAAGTACTTCTCAGACCTATCAAATTCGCTGATCAGTATCTACTCTAAATAACTAGAAAAATCGGTTAAAATTGAGCCATCTTTAATCATGGAAGAAGCTAAGTGTCTGTTACCATTACTCGAGTGCCGCGTTATTGGTGAATCGTACGTTTTTGATAATGGTCATTGCTTTTTGCGGGTGTGAGTGAGTGCATAGAGCGAACTTGATCGCTTACATTTAAAAAGCAAAGAGCATAACCTTTGCGCTCCTTCAGCACTGTTTTTACTTGCCTCATTGCAAAACGCTACTGTTTGTACCCATTTGTATCCTCTTATTCTTCCTTTTGGTATGAGTTTACGATTTCATCGACACCCTCCCTACCTAATATCGTGGGTCATGCATTAATCTATTTTCCTCTTTCTATTTACAGCCTACTATTGCAGTTTCGAAGGTCCTCAGTGCTGTAAACTCAATATTAATCCCGTGGTCCTATGCTCTAATGCAACTGAGTCTCCTTTGCCTGCAAATCATTTATTCGAGCTTAATTTCTACACTATTCGCTATTGAGCTGTGCTTTTAGGCTACCGATCTTCTTCTAGTTTCTATTCAGCCAATCCATGATTTGTTTAGTATATCTAGGCCTTCAGAGGTCATCTGGGTTGGAGGGGAGTGTCAAATTTACTGCTGTCAACATCCTGCACGTATACTGGAACCATGCCGTACATCCATTTAATTACGCTTATATTTAAGGAATTTAGGTCGCTGCCTCAACGTTTAAGGGTTTTCACATTTTTGTACATACAATCACAAAGTATGGTTTGCCAGGTCAACTCTACATGTAGGCGCGCTCAGCAATTACTCAGGTATTCGACCTATTGTTGCAAGTTCAATCTATCCGTCTCCTCTCAGGTGTGTCACTAGTCTGCTTTTGCACGAATTGCATATAATGGCAAAAGTGTGCTGCGTGCGTTAAACTGCTACTTTGCGTGGAGGAAAAAGTCTTGAAAACCTTATGTGTTTGTTCGTTTGACGCATTTGTTTTTTCTTCGGGAGTAATGCTGTGCATCGTGAGCGCTAGCAGAGGCCTGTCGTGTTGTTCCCCTCCAGCCAAATTTCTGTGTGTGCCAGAAATAATAAAATGCTTCACCAATCCAGGGGTGATTTTGTCATTTAATTATCAAGTCATCAAGCGAGCGGTTTAAGCAGTGCTCCCAATTAAATTCCACAAAAATCCTTTTATTTAATCTATATTGAGTCTATTTTTTTTCCAGGAACAACGACTTCAGGAGCTAAAAATAAATGCAACTGGACATGCTTGAGAGACGTTTTGGTTAGGAAAAGTGCCGTCATATTTCATGACCTTAGCTCTTTTGGAGGTTCTAATCCATGCAGGCCAAATTGTATTGGCTAAATTGTATGCGCGATTTGATCTGGCTTTGCTCCAGTGATCCTTAAACAGGGTTGTGGTTTTTGCATTCCCAGGGACCGGTGCCCTCAGACGTACTTTCTAATTGTAGCATTTCTGGGTATGCATAAATGTATTTGACACCTTGATCGATGAAAAGAATTTATTTATCCGATTCGTCCCCCAATGCTATACTTCCTTCCAAAATCTTTTGACTTTTGCGCTTCCTGAAGCGCTGTTTGCTTGCAGGAAAAAGCGATTATATAAACGACTTTTGTGTGCGTTTAGTATGACAGATTAGTATCTCAAAGCTTGGGAATTCTAATCTGGGGACCTGAACTTCACTTCCCGCTATTGTTTGCATTTATGAACAGTTGATATTGCGATGCATCAAAGTCATGCTGGTTTAAGGAATTCCTACGAGGTTTTAATCAGTATTGGTTAGATTACAGCATAAAACATTTTCGCCGCATATTTACTTTGCGTATGATTTTTAATTGAAATCAATTACCATTACCCGTAATTACTTGCATTTTGGAAAATGTAACGTAACTTAAGAGGGTCTTGTAAATTAGCTTGGCCATTACTGCCCAATGTTTAGCTCCGGGTTCATGAATCCTTGCAATTTCTAAACTAATATGCCACTGGAGTTGGGTTGCGTTTATGTGTAAGTGGAACTCGTTAGCCTATGTTTTCATCACTCAAATTCTTTGGGCCAAAGCTGTGCGAATATGTTATGCTTGTAAATTGTGATTCACCTCCATCGGATAGGCTTCAATGTTCCAGTCTCAAAACTTTTTCAAATGAAGGGAAGTGGAAGCAAACGGTTGCATTGCTCCCTTCGTCACCCTTTATTTTTCCCACTTTTTGCTGCCTCACGCCTCATCGATTTCTTGAGGTCTATCTAATCCCATAGCAGTAGCAGCAACAGTTACTTGGCTTTGAAATAGATTTCTGTGATTTGCGTCACTGAGCGAATGCTAATCATGTCAGCCACAGTGGCAGTGGTGGTGCCGTCGCCACACTCCATTTAGTTTCCCATCAAAAGTTCTTCGGCTTTTTCTCTATCAACTTTCTACCCTCCGAGTGTGGAACCATCTTCGCACGCTCCACTCATTTTACAAACAGAAGTAGTCCAGTTGGACGTTAACGACCGAGCTCCTCGATGTTTACTTCCGCCTTGACTTCGGAGGCAAACATTCTACCTGTATCCATTGCCATCCGAAAGGAAATGGGAAAGATGGCAAGCGTCTGTTTTGATCTTTTGTTCCTCTCTTCTTTGTTCCCTAAAAAGAAGTATTTTCCCCATTCTACATCCGTCTGACTACCTATGAAACTTTTTTCGCCTTTGCTTATGAGCATCGGGTCTAGTTTCCTCTGAGCAGGTAAGATTTATCTAGAAACCTATATGAAAGTGCATCGACTGCTTTGTTATTTGTTATGTGAGTACATGGGATAGAAAATCTGTACTCTTTCTACACCAAGGTGGCGGCGATCAAAACACTCCTTGAGTTTCTAATTTGGTGTTTCAATCCTTGTTGTCAACATGCGTTCCCCTCCTCCATGTGCGGTCAATTGGCTCCTTTGCTCTTCCGACTTTTATACAGCTTTGTTTCATTTCCTTTGAAGTTGAATGGCCAATACCGATGTTTGGCGTGTGTGCGTCCCTGTTGTTGCATTACCAGCGCAGGTGATACCCCCTCTTTGACCTTGGTGACTGACGTTGGCTCTCACCTCGCTAGACTACTTTTAATGGCATCGGTCGTAGCAGTAACATATAGGCATGTTGGATATGAAACAATAGTCGAATCATTTTAAGGCACTATCCCAGTGTTTTTTTTGTTCTGTGAGTAAGCACATCATGTTTATGCATTACCCATATGATTTTCATTTTAATAAAGTTTATTTCACTGAAAGTGGATCCTGTGGATGTAAAAGTGCGATTTTTTATTTTCATGATTTTTAAGAAGAATTGAAGAGTAGAATTTTTTAAGTTACGTATCCTGATACGATTTAGTGTTATGTGATTTTAACCAGTGTCTGTCATTAGTGGGTATTCTCGAAGAGCGAAAACGATTCGTTGCAACTTCCACTCGGAGTGCGTGTTACAGGAACTATAGACAATTTTATTGTTGTACGTGACTGATTCTATCTCGCCTTATCTACTGAATTGTGTGTGTTTGTGTGCATTTGTCTGATTGAATCCCCACCTTCATTGAGAACTTATAATCTTAATTTTTATTCAATTGAAAATTTTGCATCTGAGGCATCTTTGACGAATTCCTTTCCAAACAAGGTGTGTGTGCTGGACGGAATTTTAAGGGGACGAAGGCCTGTATTTTACTCTGTAAGGCCGTTTGGCAGTCAAGAATCCTGCGCTTTAATCTGACTTTAGAAAACTCGCCTTTCTCCCATCTTAAAACAATGCTCGAATCCTTATTAGATCTTTGCTTAAATAAATTTAGCGCTTCTCAATGTATTTGCCGCAACGCAGCGACACGTGATTAATAGACCTACGGCTCGTAGCGCAATGTTCTATGCATAATTTTTTTTAAAAATTTATTAGATATTTCATGTCATAACTCGAGAAATATATGAATTTCGAAAGCAATTTCAAACACTGTCGATTCATTTTCCTATAGAAGAATGGGCTAAAAGACGTTTTTTTGCTGTGTTTCCAACACTTGTGCATAGATAGTATCCTTTGTTGGTACCTGCTATATCAGCTCATCTACCTTCCAGATCAGCAGCTATATAATTAACAGTCCTCTCTGTTTTTTTACTGGTTTCCACATCCTCGGTCAAATTTACTAGGAAAATCCAGCTCCAACTATTCCTTACCTCAAATATCTGTATTGTTCTTTTTGAGAACGCTCCACTATGTGCACTCTTGGCGTTTGTCTTATTGTTTAGTCGGCTAACTCTACATTTGCTCACAAAATATAGATTCAACGCGAGGCCTCTAACCTGGGTCAGCTGGCGCACCGCAACGTAGTGGAGTTCTTTGGCCTGTGGGAGACCCAAGAGACGGTCAGCCACTTGCCCGCCCTGGTGATGGAGTTCGCTCACGGAGGCGCCCTACACACCGTTGTGCGTCGACGGCCCGCCATTCGACCTCTTACTCTCGCTGATTGGGCTATTCAAATCGCTGAGGGCATGCGCTACCTCCACGAATGCGCCGGTCTTGTCCATAGGGATCTGAAAACTGCTAACAGTGGGTCTACCCGTCTAGACACCTGAGTTACTAACTGAGCGAGACCAATTAATGCGCACATCCGATAGTGTGACTTTATGAAGCACTTAATTGTGTGTGATTCAAAAATTGTAAAGCTTCTATGACTAATTGAATACCATTATTTAATTGGATATACCAAAATGACACATGCGAAGGGAATTAGGTGATAGATTTTTACTTCGAAGAGGAATCTTTTATCAGGCTAAAAAACTAGGTAGTTTATTTGAAGGGAAGGCATATTTTGAGCGAAGCATCACATCTCCCGTATTCTGAGCAAAGCTTTGAGACCAATAAGAGTTCTTACAACTGCCAATAAAATTGCAGTTAGATGTAATTTTTAATAATAAATTTCTTCATTAGCTCCATGATCGTTCTTATGCTCATCTTGATTGTTGTGTCTTAGTATTTTCTCCTAAATTATTATGGAGCTTTCGCAACTTTAGCTCTCGCATCATTCCTGGTGAGATTCCTTTTTCCATTCAATTCTTTTGAAATTCCATTGAGATGACACCTGCAGTGCCCCCAATCCCTAAAACCTAACAAGAAAATTTGGCCGGAATGCTCTTGTGTTCGCACTTGGGGTGTATTTATCTTTGGCTAAGAATATAATAAAACGTGCTATCTTTGATGTAAGCAGCTGAGGTCTCCGGTATTACTAATCTCGGAGATTTTTATGTCAAATTTTATTTTTTAGGTGCATTTTTTTCCATTCTTATGCTTGAACTTCCCTATTTTTTTGCACAAAACTCTTATACTAGTTGACGTTGTTCATAAACAACCATTAACCACGAGTTTTGGACGTGTTTTAGCCTTCGCACAACTTATTAAAGCTTTGAATCAACCGGCGCCTAATTTAGCGTTCTTTTCAAGCGAGAACTTGTGGGAAATAACTTTCTTAGAAAGTGTCGGCTAGTTACCTGGTTTTTTGTCTAAAAGTCTACTTCATACACTTTTCGTTAGTGTTTACTCTTAGCAGTAGATACCTTCTCTTGAAGAACATCTAAGGGAGTTACTATCTGAGCCTGTCTGTATCCCACGTGAAAGTCCTTTTCCTCTTCATGAGGATCTTCAAAGGGCATTCTGAAACATCTGCCTTTCAATAGGTTGAAAACTCTGCTATCTATCCAAATCCACTTTAATTATTTAAATTATTGGAAAAATGAGCTTGATGACGTTCGCTTTCCCTATCAAGGTAAATCAAATACTTTTTTGCGACTGGTTTCTAACGCAAAGTCCTTTTCACAGTTCTCATTCGCGAACCTCTGGTTGCCTCTCCTGGGCCAGATGATCTGATTAACAAGACTCTGATCATCTCCGACTTCGGCATGTCTTGTCCCACTGACACCATCGACTCTTGGGTTTCTGGTGTCGGCACAGCTGCCTATGCTGCTCCGGAGGTCATTTGCATGGTAATGCATTGCGCACTACACTAGCACGGGAGTACCTCTCATTTGAATCAAATAATCATTTTCACGTGCATATTTTTTATGCTTCCGAGCTCCTCTTGGTGGTTTCACGCCTCGATCGGCACCTTGTTTAATTACCCCTAGACACTGGGATGTTTATAGCGTCACCTTAGTTGGAATGCCCTTAACCACCAAGGTTCACCGAAGGCAAGTGATTTAAATTGCCTTGATCACATCAACAAATAGTTTTAAATGCATTTTAAGGCTTGTTTCTTCAATGGGTAAAATGTAGACAACATAGTTTTATGTAGAATAGCGAATAGTCGAGAGATCTTTGTCTTAATAAGCTTTGCTAAAAGTCGGGATATTAGTGCAGGTAATTATACTTCTGCGCTTCCTTTTTTTCGCTAAAAATTAGTGTGTAGTGCCTGGTGTTAACCAAACCCAAAATCTTACCGAAAAGGAATGCTTTAGTTACTTTTTGCAAATGTTCAATTCGTGCTGCCATCGCACGGTCACCGGAAGTTGAACACCCTTGCTTTTCGAATAATTCATTTTCAGCACATTACTTGCCGGGAAAATTTGCTTGCGCGAACATATCCCTAATTGGGAAATGGTAATGCAAAAAGATTGAACACCTTCATTTTAGTTCAGTGACTCGTTGTGAATTAGTCAACTCACCCTTTGGCATGATATCTTCAACCTTGAGCTGATACTTTTATGAACATTTGTTTTAGGAAATATTCAGCCTTGCGTCTGATGTGTGGTCCTACGGTGTGGTTCTGTGGGAAATTTTTACAATGCTTGAACCCTTCAAGGAGTTCGATAGGGCCCAACAGCTGGTTAACATAGGTCGGTATCGACAGAAACTATTCATCCCTCGACCGGAAGCGGGCTTTCCCGAAGTCGTTGGCACACTTCTAACTTGTAGGTTGCTATCACCTCCGTGTCATACTTAAGGCATCAGTTATTTCTCATCTGGCTTATTTCTCCATCGTTTTTAGAAATAAATAACTTTCATAATCCTACAAATAGAAATTAATCCCATGTTAAAGATTAGCACTTTATATTTGGAATTCTACGCAGATTTTTATTAGCCACAAGATCATAATCTAAGGGTTCTCTAGGGTACTCGTGCTACACGCCACGCGTTGTGAGCTCCACATCACAGAACCGAACGAGTTTTCGAGAAGTTAGATTATCTACGGAGTAAGGTGTAGAATTTGGTTTATGCTAAACCTTTGCTGTATGCTGCCAACCAACGTTGGGTTTTAATTAACATTCTCATTGATGTGTATTGTATTCACAAATCGCGATTAGAGGCAGAAAACTCGTTTTTAGTTGTTTCCTGTGTACGTCACAAGGCAACTAATGACACCTGAAATTCTCCCACATAATTGTCTGCCAGGGTTAATCAAAGTTTTTAGTCGCTACAGTTCCAAGAATTCTCACCTCATCGCCTTTCAGTTTCACTCGTAACCTATTCTATGGTATTGGCTGAGTACTAACGGGCTCTATTTATAGCCTGATCAGAAACACTTCCTGCGGTAGATGAAATATTTATGCCGATTTAACCAAATTGATTCGTAGACATTGATGCTCTGTTGCGTCACTTTTCTACCGATGTTAGACACCTTGCGTGTATGTGTGTATGTATGTTTGCGTTTGTACGTGTGATTCTGACGTTTATGCCTTCTAATACCAACTTGTTTGTTTGGAATCCATTCGAAATCCCTATTATTGTGAATAATTTATAATGACCTTGTACTCAATTGTTTGAGTGGAAAAGTTCACATTAATCCGATTGAATTTCGCGCAATAGATGTATGGATAGCACTGATCAAGCAATTGCAAGGAAGTACCCGAAGAGCTTGTCTTTAATAATTAATTAAAATTGCGCACTTTCGAATTACTCAATTACTTGATTAAGTCTCAAAATAGAAACACGTACTCCTTTTCCCCGTGATCACCCATCTCTTAAAGGTGACGTCAAAACAAAATCAAATTTTTGTCTCATAATGAGAGAGAGCAATATGGGCAAGGCTCCAATGCTTAATCACACAGTTGGCTTTCGGTTGCTTCTTTTTTTCTAATTACAGCGTTCTTATAAAGAAAACTCCTGTTTTTAGGTTGCTGGGCGGACGAGCGAACGGATCGACCGACTTTCTGTGATATTTACACCCGTCTTTTGGATGCCCAACATGATCCATTCTTTTCTTTTTCCACGGAAGAGTTCACGACTCTTCAGAGCGCCTGGATTCGTGAAATCTCCGATGAAGCCGAACTTGTGGGTTTTAACATACTTATCACTTTCTTATTGTACTTAAATATTATAAGTAAAATAGACTGAATGAAAGATTTGAAGTGCAGTGCGTAGTTTAAATTCATACTAGGTGAAGGACGTGATGCATTTATTGATGAGAAGCGAAAGGTATCCGTAATGCATCTGATCCACCCTGCCTGTGTGTTTTAGAGCCTTTTGTCTGAGTCATGTTCAAGTGAGGCCAGCTCTCCCTTGCGACGGCAAAATGAATACCTTCAGCAAGAGAACGCTAAGATGCGTGATGCTCTCCAAGCTATGCGGCAGAATATGGCGCGTTGTCAGGGCACTATAGCTGGGCTCCAGGTGATGATTAGCCCCTAAGCTAGCATTGCAGACATCGCGCCCAAAGCTGACATGCATCCCTGCCTTCCTTTTACTTTCCCCTCCAGAAGGACAATCAAATTCTCAGCGTCCTCGTGGTCAGCACTCTGTACAACAACCCAGCACCGCTGGCAGCACCAGCGCCTCGCAAGAAGCCCTTCATTTACAACCCCTTTCGTCGCAATGAACAGAAGCCGTCAGCGGTCAATCCGACGTCAGTGTTGCCGGGAGAAGGTGAGAGCTCCTCCGCCACTATCACTGCAAATGTTGGCGCTGGTGTCAGCACCACTACTGAGTGCTCTCCACGAGACTACTCACCTGCGATAAAGCCGACCGGTCGTCGTTATGGTGCACGAAAGACCAGCAAAAGTAGTCCTGGTATCTCCTACCCTTCTGATGTTCGCCATGTCTTTCACGTGCCCTGCAATCTCGTCTTCGAGTCAAATAACGAACTTTATCGTGAGCACTCCGTACCTCTTTTGAACTTTTCTCTGATTTTTGACGTTAAAATAGAGCTCTTTATTGTTGTAATTGTTCGTTTTTGCCTCCAGCTCCCATTTACCGGTGCAACTTTTCTCCGGGAAGTTACAATACCTTCGTAGGGCCCTCAATTCCATCGCCGACCAGTCCCACCATATATGCCGGCGGATCAACCTCCTCTTCATCCTACCTTCGTCCCCGTACTGATAGCCAATCCACAGATCCACTCGTCCATCCAAGTGGCTTCGCCTTCTCACCTACGGACGATGCTGCTGATATCGCCCGTCACTTTGCTTTCCTTTATGCACAGAATGGACTCACTGGTACCAATCCACTACTTACGCAAATGGCATCTCAAACACTGCAGCAGAGATACCACCAACGGCTCCCCAAATCTGCCGGTACTGGGGGTTTGACAAGCTATAAGAGTGCTCCTGAGCTCTGTGAACAAGTTGACTGTTCCAAGACTAGACCTAACACCCTTGAAGGTCGGCACACCGTATCGCGTGAGTTAATTTTGCTTTCCTCAGTAATTGTGGAACCCTCGCATTGTTTTCACATATGGTATTTTTTGGCCATTTTGGAATGAGTTGCATATGAACTAGCCTCTGGTAAGTTGGAGTATACCTGTACCTCTAGTTATGTTGTATTTTCTCCGTAGGGAGCTCCGCTTTTGATCCCACTGACACTCCAGCGGATCAAAAACCCACCATTTCGTCAACCTCGGGGGCGAATGGCAGTGTCAACACTTCAAAGCGTCACCGAATCGGCTTGTCTGCCCTCTTCCATACTTCGAGAAGCAAGCACAACAGTGGCTCTGGCAAGCCGTCTTCTCCTGCCTGCGAGTCCGTCCCGCTGTCACCTCTACCACATCCAGTTCCTACAATGGCGTCGGATTCATCACCCTCTTCCGTTCCTCCACCTATTCCTCCCCCTGCTAACACACCCTCTGGTACAGCTCCTCAATCTGGTCGAACCTCTGGCAAGCGCAAGTCTTTGTCAACCACGCCACGACGCCTCCTGCTCCACAAGCTCTTTCAGACGGAGCGCAACAGACAGCGGCGAGTAAGTGGAGGGAGTCGGAAGTCGTCAGGCTTGGCAAAGAAGCAGCGCAATTCCGTCTCACCCGATTCATCGACAATCTTGCCGGAAGAGACCGTTCAAAGCAGTCCAGATACAGAAAACAGGAAGGCGGTAATGGAGCAATCTCAATGGTTAGCCATAAAACAGACAGCTTTTTAATACCCTTTTCTCCCTCGCCCATAAACACACATGAATTTTGTAGCAACTACGTTCCGGCCAAAGTGCAGATTCCTCCACTACCGCCTTATCTCTTGCGCCAATCGAACCGCAATTCGGGACCTCGGCGTCGGCTTCTCGATATCATACCCCCACCCCCAGCCCTTCTTCCCACCACAGTAGCACCCATTCCACGACCCTGCACTCTCTCAGCCACATCTGACGGAGAGACAAAAAGCGGAATACGCAGACGACCATTTGCCCTTCGTATAAAGTCACAAAGCCTCGATGTCCTCTACCAACCAGATGAGGCGGTGGCGGTGGAGGCTAAGGGAGAAGAGAGCAATGAGACCGAAGGCGAGGATGAAGAGGGTGAAGAGACGGGAGGAGTAGCCCCGGTGAACCCCGTGCCACTGGCTCTGTGGTCTGCTCTTCATGTCGCCTCCGTCGCACCCCTTTTCCTCGACTGTCATCCCACGGTCCCTGTGCGTCCCTATCCTTCCACAGCTCCACAGTCGGCATCCTTCGCGCGGGTCACCTTTTCACCCTTTACTGCGGATGAATTTAATGTAAGCGTTCTTTGTGTGCTCCTTTTTTACTTTAAACAGTCTTTTTATTCAAAAACATTACCTTTATTAGCATGCAGCTGGTGTGGTGGGAAAAGCCCAGTCCTGTCTGGGTCGAATATCCTCCACTCTAGCTCTGACCACAGTTTCCGTTGATCGAAGTCGACAGCCCACTCGACGGCAGTGGAACACACAACGTGAGCTCTCTGCCCCTGCACCCAGTTCGTCGCCATGGCAACGTAAGTTGAACCAACTCTCTCCGGTGTACTATTCGCCCCCTCCGGGCGGCGGAGGTGTTGCCAGAGGCGACGGCGTCGGTGGTGGTGGTGGACGAGAGCCCTGCTGCAAGTGCGTTTGTCATTCAGCAGGTGGGGGGAGCCGACAATCTTCATCGGCTACTACCACAACAACCTCTTCTCAATCCTCCTCCCCGTGGTTGCCCGTTGACAATCCTGTCGCTCTTTCCAGAGACGCCTACCTCAAAGTATGAAGACTTGTCCACCACAAAGTTGTGGTATCTATCGTCCATCTAGCGTATTGTTGCCTTATAAGAATCCATTACGGGGAAGTTCTCAAAAGCAATACTAAGTAGACATTTTTGCAAATAATTAAGCGTCTAAAGTAACGAAAATGAGCCGTTTGCATTATTGTTGAACTTCGCTTAACTCTGTTAGGTGACTCAGGATGGGTACCTAAATCGTTCGGTGGTTGGCGAGACTCTTGATGATGATGACGACGACGACGGCATTGATATGGCAAGCGGTGTGCAGTCAGCGTCGTCGGTGCTTCTGTCACGATCTCTGTGTGGTTTCTCCCCCTCATCCCTCTTCTCCCCCAACTCCTTCCTTCAGCAACAACAGCCACGACGCTCCGGTAACAGTCCACCCACTTCCTTTCTTGATTCCTCGAGCGTGACTGTAGACCCCGGTGACCAAGTGATCATTCTACCCGAGGAGGAAGAGGAGGAGACGGGCGAATTGAGTTTTGGTGCCGGAGAGGCTGCTGAGGACACTGCCACCCTCTACGCCGAATTTCAAACTCTTCCCAATCAGGCACTTTACAAGACTGTCTATGATGGGAAGGTGGATGGAGACTGGTGCAATGGCAGTGTAAGTCGAACTCACCTCTGATAGAAGCGATTTGAATAGCTCTTTTTTGATCACTTAGTGAAGACTGCCTATAGCCTAATTAGGAGATCATTTATCGGTCTCGATTGGATAAAATCTCTCATCAAATCACCAGATTTAAGCAGATTTCGTTCATAAGTATAATCATTTCAGCGTTCGAGATCCGGGAATGGGCCTATTATGATATTTCAGGCAAGTTCGAAGATTGATAGCCTAGAGTCTAAGACGTGATGACACCAGCTTGCTACTAGAATAATGGAAAGCGCCTGTGTAGATAAGTACCTCTCTAAAATGGGTATCGCCGTTAGATTGTAGTCCGCATTAAGACCTGGTTAACCTCAAGGGTAGCTTTGCCTGAAAATGGGGTCAGCGGTACCAAGAGATCGCTGCATTTTGTATTTCAGGCACCTGTCCCAGATCTGCCGATCCCAGAACCAGAAGTGGTGAATGGGGAGCTGTCCACCGACCGCCCTATAGAGTTTCCTGCGTACCCTTGCCGTCGTAGGAAAGCCTTCCGGCTGAAGGACAAGCCAGAGGGTCTCCTCAGCTCCCCCGACGATGACAGTGCCAACGGAGCCAGCGACAAATCCGCCGTCCCCACCGCTCCTTGAAGCACCTCACCACTACAGTCTCAACCCAATGTGGTCTGCATTTAACCCGTCCCCACCCTCCTCACTGTCATCGCTAGTTTCGCTATTTCGTCTACGAGTACACTATTTTCCTTTTCTTCTTTGTACAGATTCGAAAAACAAGTCATTTTGTGATTGTATCAATAGTGATTGCTATCAATTAAACAACCACGAAGGTTATTTTCTGTACTGGTTTGAAGGAATTTACTATTTACAGCATTGTAGAGACCAAGAGCGGGGCAAAACTAAATCACAGAGGCTCCACATAGCCGGGCTCATTGGTAACTGTGCCGTTTGGCTGTTTGGCTCTTCGGATAAGAACGTCAAATGTAGTGAAGTGGGCCAGAAAAGCTGTTGGCATGGCTACTCCCTGAGCTCTGTAGACGAGTTGGTATGGGGAGTCGTCCGACTTTACGTGTTCTGGCGCGAGACGGCCTAGGAGTCGTAGTGACGCTATCGAGAATCGACCAATCAAGGAGGAGTTGGCGATCATGGGCGCCCTTGCGTGAACCTAGAAAATTTGCGAGAAAATTGAACCCGCAGCCCAAAAGAACAGTGAGAAGCATTAATCCTTCTAGATGCTGATGGTTTTGAGCTTCCACTCCTAGTCCTATAGAAAACTAAGTAGTTCTTACATGAAAGTAATTTGAAGATTAAAAACCCGTGCGTCAATTAGGTGGACAAGGACTCCGCCATAATTACACACTTTGGTGCGGGTAGGTGGAAGATAAAAGCGACCCCACCTGAACATAATTCCCAACGCGGTATAGAGTAGAGGATGTTGAATTAGTCTCTTGACATAAACATGCTAGTCTGCAGTCGTCCTGCAGGATGTTTCGAGTCTCCTCTGCGCTGGTATCTAGGACCTCGAAGGGTTGCGCATTGGACGCAATGGTTTGACCGACCTGAGACAAGGCGCGCAACTCGCATTCTGTTGGGCTCCAGTTAGCCATATCTTCCAAAGCCCTCTTGGAGTTCAGCTCCATTCGAAAGTCGGCGACAAAACTGCCCGATTGGAGGGAGGTCTCGTGGAAGGAAAGCGACCGCATGCGAAATTCATCCTTAAATGCTGACTCGATGGCAGCGGCCATTACTATTTGACATGAGTGCCAAAAAGCAAGATTTGCCTCTGTTGGATCATTATGGATATCCTGTGATAAAAATTAATGCCGTGATATTAACGAAGCTTCTATGCCCTGTGACGGGAATATAGGTTACAATGTTTACAAAAAGTACACGATAAGGTCATATAAACACGAGAAGCGAGGGCCCAAACTGTACACGTACCTTAAAATGAATAAAATCAAGTGTCCCATCAGCAGTAATTGGCCGATGCATATCATATGGAGAACCATTTACGAGAGCTACTACACTTCTATCACAAAGTAACTGGGACAGATGTCTTGCGCAATCAAGAGGCGTTGATATCCCCTTTGCCATACTCAGTTTCGTTTCCGGTTTTGGCAGACCATTGTATAACACTTCAATACGATCGACGCGTGGTGAGACACATAAATTCGCAGTAGCGCGCTTCACTCTCTGCCATCTGCAAGATCTACTAATGATATCAGGTGGGAATTCAATATTTGCGAGCTTATTGACCACTTTAGATGCCTCTACAAGGCGAGTAGCAAAGCCCCGCCGTTTTAGAAAGGAACCCATAGCCTGCTCAACGCGCCCTTAAATCGACCAGTTAAAACAATACGTGAGGCAAACGAAGTCATTTATAGTTGCAGCAGATTATAGTATTTTTCGACATGCTTTTGAAGTCTTTCTAAGGTTTTTAGCGAGATGTGCGTGAACTATTAGTCGTTGTGAATCGTAATAAAGTCTCTTTCCTACAATGAAAGCACAATTTTGTGGTGTGACAAACTACTTAAAGAATGAAGCTGGATTGCTAAAATTCGCCAAATAGTTTATTGTTAATTGGATTTCGGAACTACAAATTTACTATTTTAGTCTAACATTCGCGACCCTATGCGGTGTAGTTGTAGCGTCCCGAGGCTCCCTCGGAGGCAAAAGAAGACAGAATTCTAGGGTAGAATATTCATGTTCATCGGACAGAGGAAAATAACCTGCTGGTATGGTCCGGAGGCTAGCCTACGCAGCTAGGGCATTATGGCCACCGAAGTGACTTTGACCGAGACCGGTAGTTCCAACAAACAAAATATTACATTGCCCCTCTCTTCTTTTGAGCGTCGTCCCCGACGCACCTCTTGGTACACCTACCGCGTCAGCCATCACAACATACTCAGTGCTGCAAGAGGCACTCACGAGCCAACCATGCCAGTCGCCGACATTCGACGCTACTGAGGCGATGCTTGACACCAACGTCAGTAATCCCTCTTGACAGTGCATTGCACTTCGAGTTTCATCTGGCCAGGGAACAAAGTTCGGAATAAGAGATTCTGCCGACCATTGGTATGTCCGTGGGGGGCGTTAGCAAGCCAATCTTCTTAAGCAAGTATATTGGGGGTAATCTTTGGAACGAAACTTTCCAGGTGGTCAATGGCTAGTGTCGCTTGAGTTGTTAATAGCTTTCTTGTAGGACACGGAGATGGGGTGGATGCTGGAGACGGACGTCGTTCGTGGCCCTATAGAGTAGGGCTTGCTTTCCATTGCCACCAGTGTAGCGCCCGAGGCTCCCTCGAAGGCAAAAGAAGAGAGAATTCTAGGGTAGAATATATATTTAACTCTGACCGAAACCGATAGTTTAAAAAAACAAAACATTACAGTAGTTTCATGAGGATGGTTACCATTAGGTATATTATAAGTAAGATACCCGAGTACTTTTAATGTTTCACCTACCCAATTACCTCCGGATTTTGGAAACGGACCAGACGGCTTGTTCAGAGGCCATGTCAACGGCGCTTAGCTCTACTGTACATCAACCGCGTGTATTCTGTCTTGGCGTATTTTCTCAGTCATCTTCAGGGGAGTCTTGGGGCGCTACGTTCAATCTCCCATAAGTGGATTGCTCACTGTACGGTTGTATCTGCTACTTTATCATTTATTTACATGCAATGAATTGATCTCATGTAGTGATTTAATGCTTAACCACATCAACCCTTTAAACACCGTAGTTTGCGGCTTCACCCAGAGGTATGGCACTTAGCTCATGCAAATTTTCCCACCTCTTTGATGTTTTGATAATCTGTTTAACTCTGTGTTTGACGGCGCAGACGCTTGCGTACCCATACGTCGCACTTTTGCTAGACGACATGCTATTCTTGCTGTGTCGGTAGCCTCGTAGCCCACACTATCTGCTTATGAGTTCATTAAAGCCTTGGGCATCATTTTTCCCCCATACAGAAATAGCCTATCATGGCTTCAGGGGGAATTTTTAGTGCCTAAATTATGCATATCTACGTTGACAATCATGTAAAACTTTGCAGCAATTGGTAGGGGATAGCCGCGCATACTAAGGCTCGCCCAAACTCCTGACTCACTCCGGAAAGTAAAAGTTAAACCCTCCATCCATAGATAACGTTGCGCTCCCATAAAGCGCACCCACAAAATTAATGACACCGTAGGAACAAAAAACCTCCCGAAATAATTCGAGAACAGTAAGTGATGTGTATTATGCTGCAATCGTGGTAAGTCAGTGGGTAAAATGCACCGGATACGCAAACACGCCTGCGCACATCTCCGCACACTTTAAAAAGGAGGGGAAGCGCGCCAGCAAGAACACGACATCATCAACAGAAAATAACAATAGGAGGAAGCCAGGAGGCATAGTGGCGGAAAAAGGGAGGAAAAGAAGGTCAGGAAAGACACTGTGGTATGTGAGACGAAGCAGGGATTGGACAACGAGGCAAAGAGCTTGCCATCAGTCAATGTCTGAGTCGATAAGTGGAGGGACGGTGGGGGTAGTGGAAGAGGTCACAGGAGCGAAGACAAAGGGGGTGGCACGGTGGGGTGAGTCGGGAGGAGTGCAGTTAAAGGCCTCAAAGGCCTCTTTCAGGGTGCTCTCGTCAGCGCGGTGCTGGAAGATTAGTCGCACAGGGGGGCCCTCAATCACGTGGGCGCAGAAGGGACATTTGGGTACCATTGGTGTCTGATTAGTAACCGGCAACTTCAATTCCGACCAAAACCTAAAAAAAATGGCTCAAATGGCAACACAACAGTACAACAACAAGTGTTGAAAATTGTTTATTTGAAGCACGTGCGTTCAGGACTCCGCATCTTGCAGCCGGCGGGAGTTCTCAACTAGTTCGCCTACCCATTATGCACACTAAAATGCCAGGCACATGTGGGTAGAGAACATGAATCAAGGATTTTAAGCGGAGGAATTAGCTCCAAGGCGGTGAATACTGAAAATGGGACCAAAGACTCTTATTCTGAATTAACAGTACTGTCCCGTAGATGACAAGGGGAATGGCTGTCAACAAGTGGATTACCTAATCCGATTCATATGAAATGTTACTCGCTAGTCAAAAATTTGATACAGATAATCGTTTACTGTTTCTACAGCATTAAGATCTCGCCGGACAAATACTAAAGCAGAAGTTGTGATGCGATGACTCTGGTATCGCAGTAGTGGCAACGTACTTGAAAGACTAAAAATAGCTTGCTCAAATCGAACCCCTAATTCCAAAACACGAGGAAGTTACATGTGACGGAACAATTATCAGCACATCAGTCAGCGATACGTAAAACTGGGAATAGGCGGGAAATGCATCAATATTGGTCAAAATAAAGCTGTTGTAGCCATTTATTCAAACAGTTATCGCGATGTTGAGCAAAAAACAGCCACTTACCAACTGACTTAAGGGATAACAAATGAATGCTATTTGAGCGTCTTATACCAGTGGCATGAAACGATCCGTGTTAGATAACTTGATTTACTCGGATAGATAGACAAAGCCAATATCGGTCACCTTGCCAGTGTACTTATTTATACAGCCATAGCGTTGGACTGTAAATCAAAACGCAGTTGAACCTACTCGCACAAATTGATGCTTTTGCAACGAGAAAACAGTAAAAGCTGACATTTAAAGGGCCACAATTCAATAAAAAATCCACCCATTCCATTGATTAACTTTGGCAGTACAGTAGCGTTTTCGTGAGGTCATCGGAGCCCACCTGACGGTCGCCTCAGAGGCGATGTGACCACAGGGATTGAAGCAATGCGAGAGGGCACCCCGATCTACAAAAAATCCGACCTCCTCGCCGATGGAGATACGAACAAATTGCGATTTCTGCCGGCACAAGGGGCACGTCCGATTATTTGATTCAGATGAAGACCTGCGATGTAGAAAAAGTAGACATTCACTTATTTGCCCTAAGGAAAACACAATCTTGGCTTTGGAACCTTTCCTTAATACCTGTTCAGCACCGAACAACAAAAACGGTGACTAGATTAAACTTGAAGATGCATACCCATACAATTATCATTCAATTAAACAATGAGACAAATGGTAAAAACGAGAAGACGTCGCAGCAGTCATTTTTTAATGTTAAAACAAATATAATCATGCCAGAAAACGATACCAAACATTAGTAGGATTGAAGAGCAGTTTAATACTAATAACATATTTACACATGGTGATGAAAATCCAAAATAAGTAACCAATTGAGCCAACAATGCTAATCATCCAACTAAAATTAGTCTTTAGAATTAACTCATTTTCTCATTTCATGCACTTAATCGGCATTAGGAGCCCTTCGTAGCTCACGATTTCGATTTAATTTAAAAGCGAAGTGATAGTGGTTTACGTGGAAAGAGAATATTCCTCGCTAAAGGGGCACCTGAGATGACAAAGTAATAAAGCTAACCTCGGTGTGGCGAAAACACCATCTTAGAGTACCAAATTCAGATACCGACGTGGAATTATTGACAAAAGATACTGACAAAGCAATTACTGATGTTAGATCAGATCCACCCAATGCTGGACAATTTGAATCCACTAATAATAATGACATTCAACTATAGTAAAAGGGCCCAATGTGCAAACCCTATTACTCCTAGCACTAAAGCAAGTGAGCATCCAGAATGTGGGTGACACTAATCACATCAATTCTTAGCTTGAGCAGAAACTGTGGAGAAAGACAGAGTGAACGATGCGGACGAAAGTACTTTTGCCTGGCACCGGTTAGCATTGCTCGCAGCAAGCACGCAATCAGAAGGGTGAGAGGAGAACAGCGCACCCACCCCTTTCAAATACCAGAAGGACAGTGTCAAGCTCTAAGACCCACTTAGTGAAAGGACCAAAAGGAAACAAATGTTGGGTAGGACGATAAAAAGACTAGAGTTCCCCTTTGTGAGCGCGCGCGAGTGACAACGAGCGACCGGATATCCGCATTCGGACAGCTCTGCCCAGATTTGTCATGTCAAGTTGCCAAATCTACCACAGCCAGGCGGCTTGTATGAATCTCGCCCAACTGACGAGAAAAAGGTAATGTGGACTCACTGTTGATTGTTGGGCTGCCAGTCGTGATAGCCGTGCACATGGCCGCAGTTCAAATATACGTGGGGCTGGCTCCCACCACCGAAAGTGGTACTTATAGAGGGGCTGGAAAAGTCTCGACCAAATATTGCGGGATAAGAGCATTTGGAGGGGATTCGGGATGAGCCAAGCCCCTTAAAATGGAGAGTTTTCAAGTAAACCGGGCATTGGATGTGCAGCTGATTGAGAATATTCACCTGAAGCAAAACAAGGGAGCTTGCTCAAGGAGAATTTAAGACGATTTAAGTGGTCCAGAGGAGCTCCAGAATTTGCTCACACAGATGCTGAGCAATGGTTCGGTTACAATGTACACCTTTTAAATCTGCGGGTGAGGTTCAACGCGAAGACAAAATCGCATTAGCCAAACCGCTAGATAGTTTTATGTGAGCCTTGACACTGACTAACGCATGGCAATTAGGTAAAGGAATTTTACCAAAGCAATAGCTTTGCCGCAAGAAATGCTAACCCTAGATGTATGCACACACCATTTCGCCGATGTCGGTGAGGGTTAGTCCGTTTTTTAGACCCTCTGCCGACCGCCAGATGAGGATAGCACCGCAGAGGTCAATGAGAGTCCCGTCCTCAAGCACATTGTCTTCATCCTTAACCTGCAAAGACACCGCATCGGCAGAAGAACAATTATAACTTTTCGTCAACCAAAAAGTTTTTTTCCATTAACAAAGAATTTGTGGGACAAGTCACTTTCTGATGAATCAAGTCTAAAGTGAAGGAACTCCGAATACGGATAAAAAAGGGAAGTCCGAAAGTTTATCACTTCTGGATCATGCTAGTAATTAGATTCGAGTTCTACCCGGAAAAAAACAGCGAGTAGTGAATTGAGATAATAACTACAATTAGCAAGGTAAAAAGATGCATACCCGATCAGTTTCTCCGGGCACAAACATGGTGGAATGCAGTTTGTAAACATTTCCGCGTACACTGACTTCGCGCCAGAGTGAACTGAAAGAGTGCACCAGATGAGGCAAAATAGTAGCTGCTTACGTCCATAAACACCTATTACCAATTCTCAGAGCCGAAACAATTCAACAAATAGGAATACGGTGATAAGAAACTGATTCACTGGTGGTGAGAGTTACTGTTAGACAATGACCCCCGTCTGGCCGAGGTTTACTCTTTTCATAAACAGATGCGATAAGGAGCGATTACGCTGTTTTGTGTTTACTTGCATTTTATTTTGCACTTTAAAAACGATTTCTATAATATGATAATACGCTGCGTAAGCTGCAAAAGCTGAAGCCTCAAAAACTTATTTGTGGTGAAAATATTGCTGCCTTGGGAAATTATGCATAAGAAGCTAAGGCAACAAAAAAAAGTTACAGATGTGAGAGATATTACTCATGACAGCTTATGCATCTATTTAAAAACGTATAGATCCCACAAACTTAATCATGCCGCATCATTGACGTTTTAATCAAACTGGTAAAGATATTGCAGTATTAGGGGAATAAGCTTTCAACTATGCGAAATTAAAGTAGCCAAGGCGATTTTTTGTTATCTTCAGAGGAAAACTATGTTTAAGACTAAGTTCAAAATAATGCATTTGGGAGAACAAAATATTTGACTTACGATTGTTCGTCATCTAGAACAAAAGGAAGAGTGTTTTAGTAAAAGGGAACAACTCGTGGGGCGAGAAAATATTGTGATGAAGTTGATGAAAACAGACTCCTAATGAAATCAATTAGAGAGGGATCTGAAACACACTGAATACAAACTACATCACCGTTTTGGAAATTTACTAAAGAGAAAAAAGGACACTGGTCCAAATAAGCATAGCATATAATTAATAAAAATGGGTTGAAGAATGAAACTAATGTAGCCTCCTTCAATGTAGTACTTTCTGCTCCCCAGAGGGATCGTTATAAAGTGATAGACTGTACCAACTGATAAAAGCTCATACTGAAATGTGCCATTAAATGATACGAAGTTCACCTGCTTCACCCCTTTTGAGCCATTGACTTGGTCTGAATATCCGGACCCCATTTGTAGTAAATCCATCCATAATATCGCTATGCCGCCATTTGCAGGCGTTTTCCTGAATAGCAGAAAAAGTAATAAATCACGCCTTAGTCGGTCGTTTGACAACTTGAAGATAAAAAGTTAAAATAGACCTGCACACCGCATACAATTCTCCAAGTAAACGCCTTTCGTTCCCATTTAGGGTGGAAAATTTGCTGGGACAAAAAGGCGAAACGAAGTTCCATAGCAGTTTGCACTGTTAATTGGGGGAATTAGTGAGGCAAGTCTAAAAATTGCCAGGAAACCTCCAAAATCTTGGATGCAATGTTTAACTACAACTAAGATTTATGGCCGCTACCCTGCAGCACACATGCACACAGGCGTAGAGACTTGTGTGCTGATTAACTTTCAGCACTGCACAGCACTACCGGCTTCAAAGAGGCGGTTTTACAGGGAGATGGGATAAGTTGGGGTTTGGTTACAAACAGGAAGTTAGTGATAAGGCGAGGAGTGTGTGAATTAAACTTACACCAAGAAAAATGTTATTACGCGTATCAAAGCCGGCCGCGTAGATGCGAGCCTTGTGCGGCGACCTTCGATCGATATCGATGCGACAGGCGAAGCGGGAGACAGTGGAGAGAGCACCCATCGGTTTCTTGGGTGACGAAGAGGGCTTGTCTAACACACCAAGGGAGAATTTCCCACGACTCTTGTATGAGAACGGGCTGCCCCCATTGGTGGGTTTAGCCTCTGTCGGAGATGGCGCATCTCCGATATGGAAATCAATGATTGGTGACATGTACCGACCGATCTGTAAGGTGAGAAACAATGCTCACAGTCTACCAAGGGGCAGGTGCCAATGGCTCATGCAGCCGTGTCAAGGTAAATCGGGATACGAAATTACTAAAGCAGGCATCAATAGAAGGGCGTAGCGTCTCCGGTTCCTACATAAAATAGTTGTTTAACTGAGCCAAAGAAATTAAATGGCAACTTCGCAAAACTATTGGCGGGTACAGAAAATCTAATGTAAGACTAATCGAACGTATGGTAGTTTCAGGATAACAGCTCTTTATTGAGTGTTTGAAGGTGTCCAAAAAATAAAACGGTACCATGTGTAAGCTGACTTAAAACCAAACCACCGTTTGTAAACTACAGTCAAGAAAAGGCAAAATCCTTGGGAGAAGATGAAGATAACCACCTGGAAGAGGTCAATGTTTGGGTCAGGAACATACTCCACCACAACCGTGTTGGTTCGATTGAAGGTGAACGAAACAGCGTGGCGGTTAGGATTGACAACAACCTGAAAGAAATGCAAGACACTGTGGCAACAAGAAGTATTGTAAAAACCATAAAATAATTTGTTAGCGCAATGAAACATGAATCCAGCATCTTGTAGTTAAGTGCTAATGGAATCTCCGCAATGCATATAACCACTGACTGTTGAAATTCACCGTTAATTAAAAAGGAAGAAAATTGACCAGGGCCTTGAGCATACTGCACAGGGGACGTGGTAGAGCATTGAAATGCGCATCGTCTCAGTCGCTGACCAAGGAGAGCAATCATCGAGGCAGAGAAAACCTGCGCAATACGTGATCCTGACAGACCATTCATAGAGACACTCAAATGGTGGAATGGTGGTATACAAAAAGATGCACTGGTTCTGAGGTGACAAGAAGCCACTTGTCATCCTCGACCGCTCTGAATCGAAATGCACGATAAAGTTAAAGCATGATATGGCTATCGAAAAAATGCCAAAACCCAAATTATGTCTACGAGGAAACAATAATATTTTAGGCCGAGCACCAACAAACGGTGTCGGAAAATTCGGAGGTACTTGGCCTCAAGCGAGTAATGATTCCAAGCAGTTTAGTTCTTAAACAACAAAACAGACGTACAGAAGGCAACATAAGTAGCTCGCAAGGCGAAGATTACGGCATATTTTATTCAGCTATAAAATAACAACCTCGCTTAGAGGAAGCAGTCAAGCGATACTACGCAGCCTACTCAGTCTTACGAGTCGTAGTGCATATAAATCTACTCGAAACGCATTTTCGTTAATGCCCGTTGATGTATGGTTCGACCAGAAAACACACTTTTGTGCCAGTTTTGTTGGACGGTTTCTCGGAAAGTCATGAAGAGAAATTAACGATCATAAAATGTGCAATTTGCAACGCTAATAAATCATAGCAGACACACGATCGCGATGCCCATATGCACACATCATTGGAGGGGGGAAGCAGGAGAAGCTAAAACAGCTCATCAAAGAATTTACTATCATGAATATTTGCGAGGATTGTCTCAGCGCAGGAGAAAGAAAGACTGGGACCTGCCCAAGAGGACCACAAAACTATCCTAGCATAGGGAATTAGTGCCTCCAAAGTTCATTGTCAGCTAGAGAGTAACTCATGCATCAGCATGCCAACTAGTGCCTCCAGCGACTAAAAATTTACGCAGAGCGTTGAAAAGAAGACAGCTCCACAGTTTTCTAGAGTTAAAGGCAATGACAAGGATTTTAAATAGGGAGAATGATCATAATTTTTGAAAGATTATGTGTAACTTTTAAATTAGCGGAAGTACTGCATTAACTTTATATTTACTATGTACAGCAACGACAAATGGCGTTAACTAAGCAATCTAATCAGCTCATCATATAAGGTGATCAAGAGTAGCATGGCGTTGTCTATAAGTTAAGTAAGTCTACGCATTTAGAGTTAA
Source organism: Taenia hydatigena (assembly GCA_036345935.2). Taxonomy (NCBI): domain Eukaryota; kingdom Metazoa; phylum Platyhelminthes; class Cestoda; order Cyclophyllidea; family Taeniidae; genus Taenia; species Taenia hydatigena. The sequence continues at coordinate 7,417,318 of JADWOT020000009.1, forward strand.
CGCCATTGTTCAGTCCAAATATGCCGAAATACATACCCAAAGACTGACGTGGGTAGCGTCCGGTAGAGCTTATAAAAAAAAAAATCCGACATCTCAACTAAGAGTGTTAAATCGGGTTAAGACAGAAGCAAAGACTCGTAAGCATCTCCTAAAGATTAAGATGATTCGATAGACAAGGATTCAACATTCGAGTATGACGTAAGTCGGAAAAAGTGCGTGTGAGCACTCAATAAGCCAATCAAACACGCATGTACTAAAGACTCTATGAAATCAGACATTCAACCATGTAGCGAGCACGCATTGTCAATAAAATAAATCAAAGAAGGAAATATCAAGTTACTTCAGACTTTGTCGAGTCGGGAACAAAAGATACAGGGCCGGGAGAAACACCGTTAGGAAATGGCCTTTGAAAGAGGTCCAGGCATGTATCTCTATTCCTCGAAATTTCTGGTTTGGTGGCTCCACCGTTTGTGCTGAAGTAAAATTGAAGCCAAATTACGAACAGCGAATACACACGGGAATATTTACCGAAGACCAAAACAAAATCCGATCTATATGATGACGAAATTGGAACACAATAAGCCAGACAGCATCTATGAGAAAAGTGCTTGATGGGTAGTCAGAGCATAGTAGATTAGCAGACAAAGCAAATAAAAGGTTGCAAAAGGTTGACAAATATCAGAAGGAAGGTGTAGCGTTAGCCCATATATTAGAAATATTCTAATCAAAAAGATAACACTACACGATTGCTTGATCCTTAGATGATTAAGAGAAGCATAGAACGAATGAACAAAGTGAAAAAACTGCGACTAACGCAGAAGTTGAATGTTGTACAATTAGTAATTTATGGAAGGTCAAACCAGCATCCTAATCGAAGTAAGCGACATACCCAAGAAGAATGAGCCTTCCATAGCATAGACTATTCATTACAACCTTGTCAGAAATAACCGAGCCCTGTAAGTTGGACGCAGCCCCAAACCTCGGTCCCCGACGAGTCATCTTAAGTTTAAATAATCGAGTACTGACCTTGAAAGTATTATGTCATCATCATTAACCCAACAATAGCTAATAAGGAATTTCTTAAAAGAAATATATGTAAACAGATGATGCCATGCTTTTTACTGACACACAAAACCCAGTGCTGTTGAAAACTGGGTTTCAAATACGCGCATTTTTGAAATTATTTTAACCAAAAATACGTTCTCAGCGTAAGAACGTAAGCCAACCCCCTCAGCCCTCCTTGAAGCCAAACGAAAACAAGGTGAGAGCAGAAAAGTATTTTGACATACCAAGTGGCTCGAAGCTACTGGCATGAATTGGGAGTTATGCCCCCTATAACGTACCATGGTGACCCTTAGGTGCTCACGAAACCAAAGCGAAGAAATACGAAGAAATTTTGGTAACTCACCGCACAAGTGTTAAACTCATCATAATATAAGCAGTGCTAGGCAAAAATAGCCTTTCATGCTGTAAGGAAATAGGCTAAATGCTAAACCGATTATGACATGGACTATGCAGACAGTTCTTCCCTTTTCTCCTCTTCCTTTCTTTCGCCCTTGCTATGAAAAGATTGGTTAATTCCAGACATATTTATTGTAAGCAGAGGAAGGGTATGGGTAGCGGAGTCTAGGTGTCTAGGGCCAAGGAGAGTGACGAGGTTAGTCCACGACCAGATTTAAATTGTCCTCCCGCCCCTCGCCTAAAAAGCATGTTTAAAGGGCATATGCATTACAGGCTAGTCCCATTTATCCTAGCCTTTGATTTCACAAGAACGTCTACTCAACAGGGAAATAATTCAGGGCGCCTAGAAATATGAGGTAATAATGTACAACTTTGTTCCCAGTTCTGAATTTAGATAAATATATAGTAGATCGTTCCTCGTTTAACTCCCTCTCTCTGGCCTTTAAAGCCTTTCGACTAACAGACTGATTCGACAAGGGCGTGTTTATCAGCCAGCATTAACGGGATGCATGTGCGTTTAGAAGTCCGGCTAACAAATTCTCCTCTACCTCAAAGAAATTTGACACCTCTTCCGTTGCGGGATTAGAGTCCACTGAATGCTTTTTACCTAGTTGGCACGTTTAAACAACGCGAACATTATATATCATAATGAAAAGTGGTGTCTCCCTTTTTTCAAGCAAGGAACTCTCTGCGCCAAATTGTCTGAACATCAGTGCATTATTTGGGGTAAAATTCCTCCCTTGAATTTGACAACACATCAAGGAAATAGATGGACTTATAAATGCATCAATGGAGTCTAATTCTTTGCCCCTTATCTCTCGATTACGCCTTACAAGTGTGGATTCTTGTGTATAACACTCGACCTACCGACGGTTGACGACAGAATTCGCTAAGAATGGGCTGCAAACCTCTTACCAAATTTCAAATCGCAACTGAGTGACACATTCTATTGTGATAAAACGCATTCGTCAGCCATTATAACACTGAAGAGACACTAGTACAGTTGCATTACGATTAGAAACCAACATTTAAGCAAATAAGTAACATGGGATTTACTCAGAGGTGGAGTTATACATTTGGCCTCTATTGGGCATCGTAACGATGAATCGTTAGCCATGCCAGCACGTGGAAGCTGAAGAGATGTATCAGACCACAGATTTATGGAGGATGAAAAGCGCTTTTAAAGGTTGCACTAAATACATTGCAAAGGAATGTTGAGATTAGATGGTATCGCCCACCGAGGTATTCGTTTTGAACAAGTCAATTTAACCCTAACTCTTACCGCCTAAATTTGACAAAGTGTGTTGAGAGTGCAATTTCTACTTATATTAGACGCTAATACCACAAACGCTCCCGTATTGCAGAGAATTGCGTGAAACAGCTTAAACTCAGAATCTGTGCAACATCATCCTATTCCAAACTCCCGGTTTTGAACTATACTCGAATGGCGAGTGCCTCATTAACGTTTCATGGACGTCAACGGCTTTGGGTATCGTTTAATTTACAAGCCTTCCCGAGGTTTAGTAAATTGTAACTGATAACTGTTTCCACAGTTGGCGTCTACAATTCCTAACCGCTGAACAAATGAATTATCGTATCCTCGAAGTATTACGGTAGGGGGGGAACATACTGGGCTAACATGACTCCATTCGCATGACTTTCAGAAGGCGGAATACAGAGTTACTTTACCATCAAATACGTTTAGCATTGCTGACCGGGGTCGGTGCAAAAAATACCGTAAATCTGTTTCGTAAAAATTCAAGGTTAGCGGGTGCGCCCACCATTTATCACAAACTGAAGGCATTAACCATTGGAAGTCGCTTTTGAAATACCAAGTCATTTTGAATTAGAACACACCACTGCATTGTGAATTTTGTAAAAGTCAAGACTTAGTTTCCACCTTTTGGGAGAAATGAAGTGGATGCATTTATGTGAACGTAGTGGATCAGGAGACTAAAAGGCGAGTAACTTTTGGGTGGCCACAATAAAAAGAGGATGTAGGGCGAGAAAGAGACGCGATTTCAGCAAAAATTAGCGGATGTACGATACAGCATTATTTTCACATAAAGGATGTTTTGTCATTAAAATTAGCAGAGACCTAACCACCGAAATATGCGTTGCTTTACCAAGATGTATGGAGGAGGTTTGGTGCGATGGGTGTGGATTCATAGATCGGGCACTTGTGGCTTCGAATTCCGACCAATAAGTAAATAAGTTTGAGGCGTTAAATATTTAATTAAGTTTTTAACTTTTATGAAAGTGGATAATTACACGTGCCAGGACAGTTGTGCACTAATTATCCGTGATCGCATTCTCGCTACATGAATATCCCTGCAGTTTTGATGACTTAAAGTTACATTGCTTTTCCAAAATTAGCCACGCTTTCTGAAGAGCACAGAGATCATAAAAAAGTGGGAAAATCTGCATAAAGATCAAAATAGGGTTTATTAAAAATTTAACGGCGTAAGGAATTCGGCTAGTGAATGGGATTTAAAGCGCTACTACGCACGCATCAGTGCTCCACTAGGAAGATTAAGAAGGACGCTCCGAATGATTAGACTCAGCAATCATACAAACGCGCACTTCTGATCAGATCGTGGTCCTAAATACCACCAAAAAATAAGTATCAGAGCCTCAAATACAAGCTAAAAAAATCAGAACTCAGAGTTCATAAAAGTAGGAACTATGAATCAATTAGAAGGCAGTAAAATCACTAGCAGACGATGGGATACCAGATGAGTTCTCTTTTGGTTGGCACTGCAACCAAAATGTGCAAGTTCGGTGGACATCTGTCAGCTCGCCTTCTGGTTAGAGGCTTTGTTGGTTTGCACAGAGAAAACTACATTCTGGGAGGAATCGAGATGGAATGCTTACGATTCTTAGAAATGCCTTATCACCTCTCTGAAAATAAGTGGAAATGGCATTGCAATGCCATCCATTGTCGACAGTTAACCATTTTCGCATTTTCATTGCAATGAGACCGACAATGTGTTTTATCCAAGCATAAAATAGGCAGCAAAAATCGGTAGAAAAGACAGCGAGTTTTAACACAATGCTCTGTGTTAAACTAATCCTACTAAAAAAGTGAAAATGTGCAGACTTCTGAGAACAAGGGGATGACAGCTAAAACATGCCACAGGAGGCTGTAAACCGGATGCCTGTGTGGGGCTAGCACACCATTTATAGACTTTGGCATGCACTCATCTTCGAAAAAATTCCGTTCTCTGCAATGACAACTTTGCCAAATATATTTTGGTTGTTACATTAATGCAATACCTTTCCTACAACTCAATGAGTTCAAAACTAACTCATCTCAATGGGTGAGTTTTATTTTGGCAACCTTTACGATAAAATTAGGTGCAACGCAGAGGTTTTTCTTGAAAATTGGCTATGGACATTGCAATTTTCAAAAAGAACTCAAATTTATGCTCGTTTTAGGATTTCTAAAGAGGAATTTGCATAAAAATGGGCTCATCGGCACCTACTTGGCAGGTATAACAGGTACCAGGCGCTACATTCGCCAGAATATTAATTATTCTTTCTGAAGCCTTCGACTTCGGCCAATAAAAAATATTAATGCGATACTTGTGTTTTAATTACCGCTGCTGATGCGAAACTAGGTCGTGATTCGACTGAGAAAAATTAATGAGCCTCTTCACCTACTTCGCTGCATCTCCTTCCAATGATATACCTGTTGTGGACTTTTGTGCGGACGACTTCGTCAGAAGTGTACGAGATCACAGGTTGGTTTATGCGTCTGATCAGCGTAAATACAGAATGGGAGCTACTGACGAGCATTTGATTTAACGGTTTAAGCTCGAATTGCACTTGGCTTCAAGTTTGTGTGGCTCTCCGAGTCTCCTCTGGTGTAGTAGTAGGTTAAAGTGTTGTGGAGGGGCATGGATTCCTAAAGTAGCAAAGAACTGGAATGCAACATGCATGGCCTGAAGGCCACGTCGCAGAACGGAAGCACAAGCTGCGGAGATAAAGGTGCCCGCGCAGTCCAACACACAAAATATGAAATCACTGCAGTTTACATAAGATCAAAAATAGCCTAAGACCGGAATAACAATCCCTATGCTAGTGGTTTTAATAAGCATGTAGTGCTTTGATTGCTTGTATACTTCTTCGTTTTGATTGAGCGGAGACTTAAGGCTCCTTTTGTGTGCTTCAGCTGGGCGACGTGGCCTCAAAGGCATGATGCCTTCTTTCGCCTTCAGAGGAGTCTCGTGTTGTTTTGTGTGAAGTGCATTCAGAACTTCGTACGTTGTGAAAAAAATTTCAGGAGGACGTGAAAGTATTCAATTTCCTTTAACTACTTTAAGAATGAAAAAGCCAAAAATTCTGTGTTATTACAGCAAAGATGACGAAATTTAGAATAATTGAATTATTTAGAAAACCAAGAGTCTGGAACCTAGCACAGACAACATCTTTCTTGGTCCAGTCCAAGTAGAGTCTAAATAAAAATACACTGAGGTAATTGACAACGTGAAACATAAATAAATATTTTCCTTCAACTACTTTGTAACCGAGCTGAGGGCTATTCTATGCTGACGTACCGTCGTGCAACGATACACTGTGGTAGGCCGTATAGGCCAAATAGGAAAACGCCATTCGACCGCACTGCCTTGTAAGCGACAAGCATTTTGGGACACGAAATTGCTACACTTGAAAAAGACTCGTACTAAGAGAATTAAGATGAACAAATTTACGCTGACATTAGTAAAGCACCCCATAGGGCTGGTCCATAACTCATCTATAAAAGCTAAAAATGAAAGTCAAGCTAAGGAAACTGAAGGCATCTTTACCACTATGGGGAATTTAATGTACTTGCTTATTTTTATCCTTAAATCTCTGGAAATTTTGCATAGAACAAGCATGTGGCCCCCCACAAAACTTGCAAAGAACGGCACCATGGCAATATATGGTGACAAAATTTGCTGCTGTTCTATCAAAAATTCTCAGAGTCAAAATCAAAAGGTGATGGTAAATAGTGGGATTATTTCTAGTTTGTACAATAACTTTGCTTTGTAACGTTTTTAAGGATATATTTTGAACACAAGCGTAGCGTCCCGAGGCTCCTTCGAAGGAAAAAGAAGACAGAGGGAAATAAGCTGCTGGTATGGCCCGAAAGCCAGCCTACGCAGCTAGGGCAATATAGCCACCTCTGTGACTCTGACCAAAACCGATAGTTCAAGCAAACAAAGCACCACAATAAGGAGCACTCTTTGGGGAAATTTTAAACATGGACAATTCAGAGCGATTGCCTCCAACAAAAGTAATTAAATTGGTTATCTCCACCATCACAAACTTTGTGAAAATTTGGGTTAGCAAAGAAGCAGCATTGCCTGCAGTTGCCCAAGGCACACATAAAGCACATCGTGCTCTGATTGGCTACCCAAGGCAGTGACAGACGTATATTTAGGACGGTCAAGTCAGGAACACATGTACCCACAAGTACACACGTTCTGTCAGCATGGGTCGCGGGTACGTGTCCCTGAGACAGCGGTTAATCCCTCTCCTCCTTCTCCTATTCCTCTTACTGATGACACCGGCCAGTGTCGCCACCGGACAGGCCGAGCCATACAGAAGGGACAACTTTACTCTCCTCTTCGAAGGCCAGAATGCCGTGTTTGTGTGCGACCCCAGTGGCGTGGTAAGCGATAACCTTACCTATCAGTGGACTCTCAACAATACACATATCATCGCCACCGGACGCTCCTTCACTATCTACAACGTGCGGGAGAGCGACAGCGGATTTTACAAATGCATTGTGCGAGGAATGATAATGGACAATGAAGTGGTGGCTGAACACGCCACTTTTGCATGCATCAAGAAAAGTGAGTTAACGCGGCATATCGAATAGACGGAGCTATTAAGTGTATGTAAATGAATTCATGCAGCTTTTTCATGTTTTGTGCATTGTGCGTGAGCAGGCGTTAAGCACATTTCTTATTCACGCCAGGTTGGTAAAACTCGTTTACAAAGGTGCTGCCAGGTGGGATTTTGCATCATGCAAATTGAGTCAAGTATAACTAAATATTGTGCTTTCTCCCCTAATTTTATTTGAAAACTAAGCAGTGTACAAAAGCTCTAGGTAATTTATGATACGATTCACTTACACACGATAACCTTTAACAGCACTTTTGAAATAACAAGTGTTGGGAGATGTTTATTTGAGGAAGTTGTGATTTTTACGAAAACTTCTTTGAAGCAGTCACTGAGCGTTGAGTACTTCCCAATCTTCAACTATTTTTACAAGACTACTAAGAAGCGCCTAATGAACTAATCCTTTATCATTCAAAGCCGGTAAGTCCGGTACGAATTATGCAACAAGTTAAATCGCCGCGGGCCCTTCTATCGAGATTGCCTATAGGTACTTGAGTCATGTCTTGAAGAGGTGTTCGACATTGAACCATCGCATCACTTGGCAGGCTACTTCACCTATGCACACACGTACCCAAGTAGACACAGCTAAACTGGAGGAGAGTTTTGCAAAGTCATTGCATTACAGGTGAGGGAAGTGAAAATAGCTTTTGAAAATTTGAAATGTTACAAGTCCACTTTTAATTGGTGTCTTCTTCTCAGATGATAGCAGTATTATGGCGACTTGTCTAACAAACAGCAGCAATGGGATAGCTCTGATTCTATTCATCTACTATTCGCATTGTTGCATCATCATTACTGCCTGTAGTGCAGTTTGAAGCGGCCTTTCAACATTGGTCCTACTTGAAGTGAGAAGGATGTGTAAAATGGAAGAATTTCCAAATAAATCCCAGGCTAGTGATTAAATTTTAGTCAGAACCGATGCACCACCTTGTCATTAATATTGCATCCACCTAGACAGCCTCAAAACTTGAGCTTAAAACAATATTTTACTTCGTTGTGACAGTGCAGTTTGTTGGAATAAGGAATCAAAGCACGTACAAGTCCAATTCTTAAAGCCGATCTTAATTTAATGCAATCAACTACAGTCTTTAAGCAACGACAGTAGCTTTGTTGAGGCAATGCATTGGTTTCAAATTTTACTCAGCTGAACGAAAATTGGCCATTAAGCCACAAATCACTGGTGCGCCTAGTCCACCTCTAATCTGTTTATTCACGTAAACGTTGGAATTTTGCTCCGGTGTTATGGGTGTTATTGTATACCCAGTTCAAGAATGTTTCAGATGAAGGAAGGTAATTACTTACAGAGAAGCTGGTGCGTCGGCAATAAATTTTTGACCGCCTGAATCTTCAAAATAACAGTTCCTAGTGCGCTATTCGGCCTTCCTGACTATGCCATTTAGACCTTTTTTGAAAGCAGGAATACACGTAAAATGCAAGTTCCTGTGGGCTTGTAGTAACGAGCACCGCCAGCAGTGATGGTTGGGTTGAGAGAAAAACGGTTTTGTGATCGTCCGTTGATTGTACTTCCCATCCACAAACTAGTTGCTCGGTCATGTGTCCTGAGAGCCATTTCAGAATTATATGTTAAAATACCGTCACGTTTCGAGGGAATATTTAGATTCAGAGAAGTGATTCCATAACAGTCAGTTGCTCCACAGACACAAAGGCCTGATATCTTGAGTTGTAAAATGCCCAAGTGTATGCCTTTTCCCCCAAAGAGCCTTGTCAGTGCCCTACAATGAGGTAATTCTCGAAATTAGTAGAGCAAATTAATACTGATAGGGCTACAAATTATAGCAAGTGCTGTAAAGGCGTTGGTAATGGCAGAGTTGATAATGGCAATCACTACTTCATTTTGCCGTGAATCAAAAACGTTTGGGTGGGTATGACGTCTACTATCATGCAGTTCAGTGGCTGGCTAATTTGGCAGTGCTGCAGTAAATTCAATGACTTTTCGCATCTTCTTCACACAACCATCAGACCGTGGTAGAATCCGCAACAACCATGAATGATGCATTTTGATGTGCAAACGTTTAAATTTCAGACTATTTTGTTTAAAAGTAAAGTCGCAATCTGATAATGGCAACAGTTTATTTGAAACTGTTTATTTATAACTGCTTTAAATACCTTTTAAAATTCAGTATTTAGGAGTTAAGGCTAGTCAAAACCATTAAAACATGTAATCTTACTACAAAATCCACAACATGGAATATAATAGCCAAAGCGAACAGAGTGTCTAAGAGGTACGGAATGAAGATCGCTACCAAATATTTTCTAAAGCACTTACGAATAACAATTTGTGATTCTTCAAAGTAGGTAGAGCTGCTCCTTTTGATGTGCTTGCTTTCAGCCGAAACGATGCACACTCAGGTGGTGGACGAGGGTGTGTCAGTAACTATCCTCTGCAATGTTACACGCAGCAATGTGCCACAGGGATCAAAAAACATGCGCTTTCAATGGCACAACCCCAACGGAACACTAGTTAGCAACCAGTGGTTCCTGAGACTCGCTGACATTCGCATCCACGAGTCTGGTGTTTACGTCTGCACCGTGTCGGTTGATGTAGACGGGATCCAACACGAGGCCAGTCGTGGCACCAATATTCAAGTTAAACGAGGTAAAGCAAGCATGCTCATTATCACACGTGCCTCCGTTCACCTCTCACTCAAGGTGTCCCCAAACTTACCATCTCACGGCACCAGAATGCGTCAAAATGAGTAAAATACCACAAACGCCAATGCCAAGATGCTCAAGTTGATCTATTCATACGTCCACAAGCACCCTTATTTATACACCAGTTGTGGCTAGTATTAATGCTTTCATGACAATTTTGGAGACTTCTCAAAGCAGTTAAGCAAGTGTGAGTTTACCGTGTGCAGACAATTCTGTGGTTTACAGTTCAGGAGAGAAGTGCCAACAAATCTCCTGTGTAAAGTTAGCGATGCATTGGGTCAAAGGCACGTGGTTGTCATTGGATGGCTGCGTTTCACACAGAACTGAAAATAATGCGATGACGATTGAGAGGAGTAACTTGCATTGAACAACTCGGTCAATTTTGATTGGTTAGTGGAAAGTGATACTATTAGCTGTCACTCTGAAATAGCAGCAGAGAGGCTCAATTCATGCTAGTGCATCACACGAGTCTGCAGCATGCAGAACATCGGTGGCGTTCATTTGGGAGTAGCATGAAGAACATCCACACAATTGTCGACTTGTCCACATGGATGGCAAATTGCCAATTCCACTCATTGATGCAAGGCTTGGGACCGAATGCAAAGATGAATTAGCCTCAGGAGACCAAAAATGCTCACTAGGAGGCACAACACTACGCTACTTTGGCTGATGAGATGCTCGATTCCGTGAGCACTTTGTGGTCTATCATTTGTTGCCAAAATATTGACCAAGTGTCCAGGTAGCATCATTAAAGTTAAGCATCGAGCATATGCATTCACGTTTTACCGTCATGGAGATAGCAGAGAGGAAGGAAGGCTTACAATTGCTGAGGACGCCATAGACGTATAGAAATTGATAGAGATGTAGTTGACAATTTTAAATTCTTCCGTGTTAGATGCGACTACAGTTTTTACAAGCAAAGTGGTAATCAATCCTTTAAGGGACAAAATTTAGCAACTGTGGTACGGTTCATTCTTCTCTTTACGCGGCTGTAAACAGGATTAACATCTTCTTACCTGTCGTGAAATAAGAGCAAATATGAGGTAAGCAAGGACAAGGCTGGTTGTAGGAAACACTAAGCCTTTTGCACTTCCAATTAATTGAAGCGCATAGTAAATAAGAAAATGTTTATGCTTTGTCTCTTAGTGATAGGTATGTATGTTGGCCTGCTTTAGCTGGAAATGTGATCTTCCCTGGCCTCCCAGACCACACCATCGAGGTGATGGAGACCAGTCCGATTTATCAGTCATGTCGAGTGGAGAAGGTTCACGGTGATGCAAACTACACCTACCACTGGCTAGGCCCCGACCAACGAAAGGTTGCCAACGGCAGCCAACTAACAATTGATTATGCTTTGCGCTCCCGCCACTCGGGCGCCTACACCTGCGTCGCAAAGTCCAAGCAGGCTGCCCATCGCGATCTGGAGGGCACCGTCTACGTCATCGTTTCTCGTGAGTCTAAACCACAGTGTAATTGCTTAAACTTCCCAGCTATTAACGGCTACATTGTAAAGACTCAATACGTCCGCGAGCGTCATAATTAGTCTTTAGATCTGTTGCACTATCCTGCCACTGTGCAACCGTTTAAAATAGGCATATAACAGGAAGGGAAGAAGGAAATGAATAACGTGGCTTGTTGTCGTGCTTGATGCTAATCTTAAAATAGAAGGAGAAGAAAAAGAAACCGCACTACACTTCCTCTTCCAGTTCGTTAGAAACTAATGTCAGACATAAAATCACTTGAACAATTCGTGCCGCGGAGAGCTGCACCGTATAATGATTTGATCAACTCAATCTCACGAAGGTACCAATGCCTTCGCACTGGGGCCAAGCACTAAGATGATTCGAGACACTCTCCTGCCTCCTCCTTCAACGTCGAGTCCTGCTCTGACTAGAGTGCACAAACGATACACAAACATGCGGCTACACCATCGCATCGTTGACTACACAACGTCCCATTCCTTTCCCGCAATCGTTGACGCTGCACACACCAGCACGTCCCACGTGAATCATTCACTCATTCGCTTGCTTCTTTGTTTATCAGCAGAACGACTGCATTGGATAACCACGCAAATGTGTTGATGGAGCACTGGTGACTGTTCCACGCAAATGCGTCTGTTTACTGAGGTCACCGACCGACATTGTACCAACACAACCCAATGATTATGCCACCTGTCATGTTCCTATGGTGTCAGTTGTGGATCAGTAAAGGCAAACACACAGACCCCGACGATTGATAAGCCAGAATAGACTAACAGACTTAACTGTGCAACCCAAGCACCAATGAAAATGGTGCCTCATGGGAATATTGAAACGGGCTAGTGAAGTGCTTTGCCATGTAGAGAAGTGCCAACAAGCAAACAAACAAACAAAGTGATGGACGTCCTCTCCTTTTGCAACATCTCTCAGGTATTCGGGGTGGGTAAGTAGTGTGGGTGAGTGGGTGGGTGGGTGGATGGGGAGGGAGGGAGGGAGGGGGGAGGACCCATTGAATGCAGCGGTACCATCGGCTACGAAAAAAACAAAAACACGTGCGGTCAACAATTCTACTCGCGCATTTCTTACGTTGTGGGTTGAAGTAATGCAGACAGGTTGTCCCAAAGTCGTTATGCGTTTCAATAACTATCACTACGATCCACAACCCTTACCCAATGCAACAACACCTCCCTCCCTATAAATACAACACCCACACCCAACCACCACATCCCTTTCTTTCGCACTTTACTCCTCATCATTCACGCACCACACATGTGGTTGTCGAATACTAGGACAAGGACAGTACCATTACTTGGAAGAGGGTGAGGGACGTGTGAGGAATGCGATGAGCATGGCTCTCGCGTAATTACTGCTTGATCGTCAACACGATGCTCCTAGTGGTCAATTGCATTCTCTGTCCACCATACGTACTCAAGGCACAACAGGTGTAGGGTGTGTGGTGAGTGGACAGTTGGGGAACATCCTATCGTTTCTTCGTTCGCCCCACAAATGCCTCAATAAGACACACAATTCATTCCTCATCACGAGTCGGTCGGTCAGCGATTAAACAGTCAAAAGCGGAGGAGAGCAATTTCACAACGCAGGTGCACGAAGTGAAAGCTGCATTGGACAAGTCTCGGAGCTGATTTTCTCCAATTACCCGTTAACGCATATGACGTCTACTTGCCTAGCAGCTTCTACGAAGTTGTGTTGTGGCAAGTAGTTGCTGCAAGCCCCACTATAACCTACGCTCACCTCATTGTCATCCCATCCTCCTATCCTTTTTTCAGTGCGATTACATTCGCAAAACATCACCCACACTTTGTGAAATGTCACCTTATCGAACTGTATAAGTCGAGGCACTTCAAGTGAGCAGCACCTCACCACCTTCCATTGATGAGATGATCATCTTTGAGCTCCAGTCGCTCTCACTACCTCTCATTTAGTTGTCGTATTCGTCTGAGGTCTTTGAGGAATTCGCATTACTACAAACCATTCACAAGAGCCATTGTTCGAATGCTGTAAATTTTAGCAAGAACTGATTCTGTCCACAGATTTACGCGATGTGCTATTATCACTGGTCACTCCTTGTCCCTTCAATTACCACTCACGGCATCCTGCTGATTCAATGTGTGTGTATGGGATCACACTTGTTCGGGTCTCTTCTGCCATTACTACGGGTTAGTGGATTCAGCTTCTCCACACCCAAGTCGTACCATCTCTCCTCTTCCATGCACACAACACGCCATGTCTGCACAGTGCTAATGAGGGTCTGCACATTGCACATGCTTGACAGTTTTGCGGTGGGAAATGCAACACATGGAGGTGGGGCGGACACCGTTCCATGTTTAATTGTTTGGCAATTCACCCCAAGGATTTAGTGATTTAGTGTATTCAGTGATTTTTCCACCCACTTACCACCATGTGGATATCCGAACTGCTAACTTGCTGAACTGCAACACATCTCTTTCTTGGCATTGACAAAATTGTTCACTGGATTTAACTATCAGTGTCACTTGAGAGCTAATGAAGGAATGTGGTATTTTATTCATTCTGAATACTTAATATTTTTCGATGTCCTGGTAGGTATCTTATCGCCCATGTGCAATCTTTTAAAACCCGTTTTAAGTCGTCAGTATTGCTAATCCGCATTGGAAATGCATTATTTTCGCATTCTAAAGTACTTTCTTGATTTAACAGCCCTGCGCTTTCAGATATTTACCTTGTCGGAGGACTTGCGAATGGGAGGCTTCACGCACCGACGGGTGTCGATATCTCAGTTACCCTTCTCGGTGGGCATGACTCAGGAACAGTTTGAGTATAAATGGATGAGCCCCGAGGGCCGACCGGTGACTCCACAGCCCAGTCCCGAGATGTACGTCCAATTGAAGTCGCCCAAACAATTCGGCCTTTACACGATTCGTGTACGCGGCATCCACTCCGGCTATACACACGAACTGCAAAGCGACGTCCTCCTACAATGTAAGAGCTTTCTGTACCTTACATCGTGGAAATGCGGTTTACTCAATCATCCTAAGTCAAAGGTATTGCCTCCAACTGGAAGAGTTGATAAAAATATTTTACTTGGTTGGCATTACCATACTGTCACTGGACTAATAAGACATTATAACTAATATTTTCGTTAGAAATATTTTTAATTAATGAAACAACATAATTATTCCATTTCAGTCAATTTGGCCACGCTGTAGAAGAAAGCCCTTGCAATGAAGAAAACAGATTTTGCCTAGGACCAGAGTGCATTACAGCATAATTCCAATTTCTTTTGAAGTTGGATTGCAATTAAGGCTGCCAAGAATCGTGTTGAATTTTACCTTAAATTTAAGGACAAGTGGAAAAAGTTACTGTATATTAATGGGTTATTTCTTCAGAAGTGTTACCAGTGAACGTTCAGTGTATTGGCACCTCCTGCCAATCTGATACGGATGTTCACTTCGAATTCTACATTATCGGTGTGGTGAAATGTTTGCAGTTAGCTAGCGAATAAATGACATTAACAAGTTTTCTGCCCCTGTCTCCTATAATTTTCCTATTTGCTAGCAAATCCGGATGACTATTCCCTTTGGATCTCTGACCAGAGGAGGTCAATCCTCCCAAACTCACGGGTAGAAGTGCTGTGCGAGGTGCGGCCGGCGCACCCAGGTGCTAAGGTGCGGTGGGTGAACGCGCAGAACCTGTTGGTGGCTCCCGATAGCCGTTTTGTGATCGAGCGCTTCAGGAGCGGCAACGAGGGCAACTACTTCTGCGAGGCCTTCCTTCCCGATGGAAACATCCTCCTTAAGGTGCGCCCTCCTTTACACTCTTATCGTCCTTAGTTTTCCTTAAGCATTTGTAATCGGTCTTCTGACGAGTAGCTTTTTTCTCACAACCTTGAATAACTGCAAGATTTATGGGATTGGAATGTAAATAACAGAGATCTTCCTGAAAATCATATTAAAGTCTTTGCTACGGGTACAAGGAAGCCGGATTAAGTTGTTGCTGATGACAGAAAGAACACCTTCGGAGAGTAGTTGTTGGACTGATGCATTTATCATACCTGATAGTCATGTTCCCACACACTGCCCAAGTGATCTAAAGGCTGCATTGTTTTTCCAATCACCTCTAAAAAGTCAAGTACTGCTGCCTGTTGGGTTTTCTAATCACGATGAGCGTAATCCTTAGAATGCAAAAAAGCATCTAAACCACGAAAGTTTGAGCTCAAATAAAGCTGAATTCCACTCTAAGGCAAGTGCTTCGTGGTAATTATGGTGCAGCTAGCGAACCAAGCTTGAGACAATTAAGCATAATTCATTTTATCGTGGACATAAAACTACTTCTTACATGATTTACGCATAAACTATCCGAAATATGCTTCTAAAGTAAGTGAAGGGGTGTTTGATATACATACCCATATATATGTGGCCTTCTACCCCATCAAAAGCCGTGGAAGCAGATGCATGAGCCGCTCAGTGGATGTTCATCAATGCTAGTTTTAAAATTCACAGCACGACGTCGCAATTTTAATATCATTTGTCATTGCCTTGGTGAATTTCATAATCAAAACGCCATCATTTTCAGGTATTGACAGATAACATGCAGCAATGTTCTGTGGTTTTAAATTCCCAAAGTGTAACAAGCTTCTTAAAGAATTTTCTGGTGTACTTTGCGCCCAAATCTCTCTACTAATCTCTCCTATTATCAACATAAAACAAAGGTAAGCAAAAGGTTACGCATGCGCTCCGACCATTTTTCCTTGGCTTGAGTAGTAGCGGATGAGGGAAATATGGATGTCTGTGGGCCCCAAGCCTCCAGTTTAGTATTTTAGGCACTTGGCTAATGGGTTTTATTTTGACCATTGTGTCTTCCGTAAAATGAAAAATTGCGCAACGCATTATAAATTTTTCTCTAGAGAAGTTCACTAAATCATCAGAGCTTGCAGACCAACACAGAGATTGCATTTGGTCATAAAGTGTGGCCGAAGACTAAACTAGCTCTTCCATCATTAAATTAATGGAAGAGCAATAATAAACGCAGACAGTATTAACTCACCCCAGCAAATGAGGTGAAATTGGCTGCGCCTGACCGCGCACAAAATTTTATTAAGCGAAACCAACTAGTTTTTTTTCTATTCATGCCAACTGAATCAAGATTGCAAACGGACCCGGTCCCAACGAATGGCGCAGTCTATCCAGCAGATCTTCTACTTATCGCACTATTTTGCTGCTCACTTAACATGCTGCTAATAATTTGCTGACATCAGATCCAAAGTTCAGTGGCGAATGCAGTCAAATGCATGTTTACAAATAATTAACCCGGAAGTAAGATACACTTGCGATGGAGGTAGTGTCCGCATTGAAGCCTCTCTGGGTCGTAGACAACACATGCTACAATTGTTGACTTGGCACAAATAACATTGGAATTATGTGCTGTTGAAAGGTTTCACCAATGTGTGTGTAAACTTAGACTACAGAAGTGACCAAACCTTGCCTAATGAATGGAGCAACTAAGGAAGTTACCAAGTGGATTGCAACACATGTAGGGATTGGTAGCTGCTAAGACTGCTCGATTGCTTCCCCATAAACCAGTAACCACAGAAGAGCTGTAAAGTGGCTTTTATTTTTAGAAGTGTCTAACCACTTTTCAAAGCCTTCCCTCTTATACTGCGGTATTGCACGCTTCTCAGGTGACATTTTACCTGCAGAGATAGGTTGTTGGTTAAACAAGGGAAGATAGTTTATATTAGGCTCAATGGGGTATCATGTGTTAGATGGTGGTTAAAAAAATGAGTGAAACTCTTTTTTTTGACGATTAAATGCGATTATTTTGGCGTGTATTATAAAGACCACTTTTTGACACATTGTAAGGTAATGGAACAATCTGTCCAAGTAACTAAACAAAACCAAATTTTTCTCTGACATTTCTTAAAGCGTCTTACAAATGTACAGAAAGGCTGGTGAGCTGTTAGCGGAGTCGGCAGTAACGAAACGCATGCCGTCAAGTTGGTGACAGAAACCACGGCGACAAAAGAGCCCGAGTAGTTAAACTGTGGTTAAGACAAATGTCATTATGTTACAAGCGAGAGAAAGAGAATGGCCAAGCATTTTAGGAAGTGGAAATCTTGCTATATCATTACAATGGTCAATAGATTGTACACAGTTTAATAAGACCGCTCATTTCTAATCAGCAACTCTCTCTCCAAATGGAAAACGGGACAGAGGCCGGCGGAGATGGAATTGGGGGTGACGGTGGCCGCTCCTACACCGTCCACATTGCGCGCTACCCCTCGCACTTCTCCTACAGCGACGAAGTTCGACTGCACTGTATTGTACAACCAGATGCCACTGGTGTAACTTTTGAGTGGACGAAAGACGGTCAAGTGATAGGAAACAATCAGGTTCTCGACATACCTGCCTTCGGGAGGCAAGATGCCGGCAGATACCAGTGTCGTACGACTATTCAGTCCGAAGTCAAATATGCAGAGGAAACTTTGACATCACCTGCCGTCGATACTAAGGGTGAGTCGAAGCTTAGAAGAGAAGATAGTGTTGACGTGATGATGGACTAATGCTCCTATTTCGAATATCAATTTGGTCTTACACACCGACCACATCTTAAAAACCTATCGCCAAATTCAACCCTAATGCCAGTTTCCAATTAAGCTTTGGGATGCTGAATGTCGAGCTTGATGGAAATCGAATAAGTCAAGCCTATGACCAGAAACTACAGAATTGAACATGCTTCCAGGATTGTGCTAAACAGTACTTATTTGGCTTCTGGTACTAGATCTTATTTGCACAAACAACAAAATCGTCATAACTCTGGTAACAATGCGTAGCGTGAATCAACTTCTGAGTTTAAAGCTGATTCCATAAAGCTATTTGTATTAAGAGTTGCATCATAAGGTTGATGACCATGTCCACCACAATTTAACAAAATATCACCTTTGCCTCAGGTAAGTCCATCTTAAGGTGTTACAACAATGCATCTTGAATTTTTCCTAATGCCTTCAAGTAGAATGCTATCACGTAACATTTATTAAGAACGTGTCTATAAAACTAAAAGTGTGACATTGAAACACCAACTCAAGGTGTGCTCATATTTAAGTGGTCTGCAGTGATGTGGGAAGACGTACTAGTGCTGAATAACTGCACAAACGAATGCAACGGTGAGGCGAAGACACCTGTGCCATTCCTCCTCACGATTTGCCGATTGAATGGGTGGTGGACGAATCGCAATATTGTCGGAAAGGTTCTCCAGTTGTTAAGCAAACGGTTGCTTTGTAGACATAACAAAATCGGAAAATAGGTCTTAAATAATAATGTTAAAAAGAGGTTCGCATTTCGCTCTGTGAAGGGTGCTATGTTTTGCACGTCGCCGAGTCAGTAAGAGAGGACATAAATGCGCCTAAATGGGCATTCATGCTAACCCAAATCGCGTCATCATTCCCCTCTAGGCGATTCGGTATAAAAAGAGATGAGTGATTCCCAAATGTAATTGTGCATAATTATCAATAAAATTACTACTGAATCAAATGATTAATGAATAAAGCAGAATTTACCAAGTTCGATTCCTTCATAAATGAAATAAGAAGATTTCATTCTTTGCCTAAAAAAATCATGCCTATTTGGATAGAGCTCCACAAATAGACCGCAATAAATTACTTCTTGATGCAAGTACAATACATTTCAACAATGCAATTTTTGACTTCCTATTTTCCTCCACAAGTCAATGGCCGTCTCGTTTGGACGGGAATCATAAGAAAGCTTTGTTTGACGTGGTTGAGGGAAAGCGGATAATGAAGGCCGTTAGTACAGTTTACGATTTCGTAGGTAAGCTGTAATTGTAACCACGATCTTGTCTGCATTGAGTTTTGTTCGATTTGAGAGGAAGAAATAGTGAACTTACTCCGACTACAATGTGTAGAGCACGCTTGACCGACAAACCGATGGTATGAGCAACATTAATAAGAAGCGCAATCCTTTGCATCCTCTCAATTTTATCATTGCGTAAATGCTGCATTCGGTCTATTTTAGAGTTGACTATGACTCCGAGGGTAGTGAATACCAGTGCGTTCAAGCCCTTTGAAATTGAGTGTATCTCTCACCGTCCGGGCATTCAACCGTCAGTAGCATTCTCATCTAATGCCAACATCACTCTGGACGGGCATTTCGAACTTCGTTTTCTTGATGCCCAAAAGGTCATTATCTCCGTGCCCAGAGGTCTTCCTGCCGTCTACAACGGAATGTCGATTCGGTTCGTTGGGTGCACTTTATCATAATCCGATCTTTGGTACCGAAATGTCGCATTTTCTTAGTAAGGTGAATTTAATTCTTTACTGCCTTCAAACTCGCCTATTTGATTTATGAATTTGGTTATGGGAAGTTTTGAAAATTAAGTGGATTCGAATTCGTTCCTTGTCTACATGGCTTTATAATAAGTGGGTAAAATGCACCTGATTTTTTTTAACTGTAAAATAGCTCGATGTAAGCTAAATTTTCTGTGACAACGTTTCTTAGAGTTTCATGAAAATGGTATTCACTTTCCAATCCGCTAACTCTCCGGATCGTAAACTGATGTTAGAGGCTGTTTGCCTTGTGAGGAGTAGACAGTTTCTGCTAGTCAAGATATGCCTAATGTTTCCACTTTAAACCTGTATGAACTTTTGTATTTTTCAGAAGAATGCACAAAATGCATGCAATTGCTAATTAATTCGGCATTTGGAAAGCCAATGACAGCTCAAACCGTTTCATAATTCTTCATAACGTGAAGTCGATCCTCTGATTTGTTTAAGGGTCGTTTCTTGATTCTTGACTTGGATGGTGCACGAAAAAAAAGAGGTTTTCGACTTGCTTAAGTAATAAATGGTAATGAACAGTTCGTTGTAGGTCAATCTTCAAATATTTTACTTAATACGCCGGAGAAGAAGCGTAGATGAAAGGTCAAGTATTGTAGCAGCCTGGTTTTAGTCGGACTTCGCTTCAAAATCGCAAAATTATAAATGCGGTAATGTCAGCCCTGCAAAAAATTGTAGCACGACGGCAGTAAGCAGCATTATAAATGGCACAAATTGTTCAGGCAGAAATGGCTGCCTCAACCTTCGAATAAGTGCATCTAAACATTCAAGGCATCCTTTATAAAGCAATTTATCTCTGTCTTATGAATCGAACAGCGCTTATCAAAAAGCCTGAAATTTAACAAGTCTTTCGTTTGCTTCGGGTCTACGTGAAATTAAAACGGTCGTTTTTTGAGCCCGTCTTTGTGCAGGGCCTTATTTCTTAACTTTAAGAAAGCGTAGTTGAGTTACGAATTCGGGAGCTCAAAAGTATCCAGTTCTTGTAATTAATCCCTAGATGCCTTTTAAACAACGGCTACTCAAAGCAGTCGCGTATTTTCATCCAAGACTCCTGCCCCACGAAACAGGTCAGCTGTCTCAGTGGTGAATGCGTCCCCAGTGACAAGATTTGCAATGGCATCAATGACTGCATGGATGGTTCCGATGAGAGCGAACTATTTTGCTGTGAGATACTTTGCAAATTTAGCCTTCTTGACCATACATATCCATTGCTATGCGCTTTTCTCATCATCAGCAAATAAACGCGAAAAGGCTCAGTTAGTTTGAATGTGCCCTGGCAATAATCCATCATGAATCTATTTTAAAAGGCTAAAACCAGCTCTGTTGACTATTTTGTACCTTCCTGCTCTATCTAAAGCATATTATTGTCATGTATTTCCGGTTCACAATGTCTAATCTAAAAAAAGACAAAGATCGAGCAGAAAATGGATTGCCAGCATATAAAGCAAATTAATACTGCTCAAGTCCAATGACGGAGCTCCTAGGTGATCTCTGACCAAAGCCGATGGCTAACCAAACAATTACTGCAGAACTTGACCAGATAAAGGTGCCATGCCAATGGCGATCTTCTTGGCATTCGAAGATTTGAGTCGGACGATTCCTTCGCCGACTTTCCCAATTCCACACATCTTAAATGAGACGAGGCTGCGACCGACTGGATTAAATTAATTTTAGACCAATTTCGTGGATGTTACTGAATAAGGTGGCAATATGCCCATAGCTTTGTACCTTGGCATTACCTGCATTTCAGTGACCAGATGACATCCAAGTCGTGAAAGTGACTGATGCCTACTGCAAGAGCGCTTTTGCTTATCTGCGTGGAACAAGGGTACTAAAGATTTGCTCTGATTTTCCACATGGTAAATTTCTTATAAACGAATCCATTTATGACCTAGAAACATTAGATCGTATTCAAATCTATTTGCGAATGAGCATAACCTAAAAGGACCTTGAGAAATGTAGCAATTAGCCATTCATATGATTTACTGCTACAAAACTATGCGCATTTTACATTTAGAGCTAAATTTCAAGTATCCTGTTAGTGTATTCATAGCTGATCCTGTGTTAGGTAGCATTGGAGTTTCGGAAATCATACGTTACTTTATAGTTGGCTAAAAATATGCCACCACTGACTTCATGAATTGCAGCAGTAATATGCTTGCAAAGTAGACCGCATCAAACTTACCACCGACAAGTGCTCTTTGAACTAAACCTTCCCAAATTGCACAAGTTAGAGTGGGCGTGGAGCGGTGAGATTTCAAGTGTTATAAATAAATATTGTTCATTACCAAACACTGCTTGCCAAAATTAACATAAGTTTGGCGAATCATGCAAGGCAGCAATCTTGAGATGTACAAAGTGAGGCATTTTCTCAATTGCATAATTTAATTCTACCTTTAATTTTCGCCTTTCACAAATGTCCTCCATTTCTGAGCTCATGAAGTAGATCAGGTAAGGGTTAAGTTATATTTAATCTGAATTGATGTTAATGAGATTTTGTAAATCGGATCCCTTGTTTTCGCACAGCCGCAAAGCTTGTGGCAATTCCAGTAAAGCAGGAGGTGCAGCCGAAGGAGCGGTTTCAAGTGACCTGTCGGTCGACCTCGCCGCAGCGGACTCCAACTGCGCGGTTCCCCCTTGCGGGTATGCTGGTGGAACAGGACTCGCGCTTCGTGGTTACCCGACCCCGACCTGGGGAGACGGTCATAACCGCACCCGATGGCCTTTCTCCGCAGAATGGGGCTGTCCTCATCGAGTAGGTCCGAAATATACCAGATATTTGTGGTTCAACCATAGAAAATTTCATAGTGCCACAATCAGTGCATAAGAGTATATTTTTGAACAATTGCACATTAAAAAGAACCTTATAAACTCCATTTGACGTAGAAACGCTTAATTTAAAGTTCATCAGCATTTCGTTAGGAAGCCATCTCTGTGCTGCCGAATCCAATGTTTCAGTAAAGGAGTTCCAGCAAATGTTAGCCGGATGAACTGAGACTCAGAAGTTATAGATAAATGAGAATGACTCCGAGTGATTATGGATAGGTTAAGATTGTTTAAAACCCACGTTTGTAGACGTTTTGCTCGATCCAAATTGCAACTTGGGAACGGATCCACGACATTCAATTGGCTACGCAAACCTTAGTTGATAAGCTCCTTTGATAGTGCCATCGATGCACAGTTTTAAATGCATCCACTTATTACTTTTGGGTTCAGAGAGGGTTGATGATTCTCAATCACTCAACTTATAGATGCTTCTTTCCAAACGAGGGCACACGAACTGCATTGGTGATGGTGAACACGACAGCCAGCGATATCCCATGTTCGGAGGGTCTTCGCTGTGGTGACGGATCCTGCATTCCGCCTTGGCAGCAGTGTGATGGTCAACTAAATTGCATTGATGGTCTCGACGAAGTAAACTGCTGTGAGCGACGTCTTCCACTGATCCTTTACAAAGATTTCTGATGGTTTTCAAGGCTGGTTTCGATGCTAACATGCAGGTTGAGGGCTTCCCATGCATTTAAATTTGCAATGCGAAATTTTGCGTCAGAGATTATCAAGTTGGGTTTCTCCGAGGGGAGAGGAGAGTGCTAGAATTGTTTCACGTAACACAGTTTTAATGGTTTGTATATAAGGGAAGCAAAAATGAACTATGCTCTTTTCGATTGGTACCCTCTTCACCAAAATTTATTGTATAAGTTATTGCAAAAGGGAACCTTATGAAATCTGTTTGAAAGTGCAGTGTTATAGATTCCACGCAGCCTACCCGCCAATCACCTCTGTTTTATTTAAAAACATACATTTGGAGTAAAATTGCATTGTCAAGCAAATATGACCTTTGTATGAAAATTCGAAAGTGGAACATACCATGAGGGCAGCGTAATGATGGTCATTTTGACAAACGGTGGAAAATTTCAAAAAAATATCTTTTGTTGAGCACTTCAGTAACGTTTGAATTGCTAACCTTTTTGATTGAACACAATTTTCGGAGATTAAGTAGTTCGCTAATTAAACTAAATTCCCTGTTATATTTGGCCTAGGAAACGCAAATCAGGTGGGCTAAATATGGGGATTCACCCTTTTCGTGCAAGAAATTTCATTAAATATAAATTGTAAGCCTAAAGAGAGTGTGTGGAGGTATGTCAATGCTGAGTTTAACTACGACTGCAGCCTCCACGGGTGCGCCCTGCCGACCAGGGGAGTTCCACTGCGGTGACGATCGGTGTGTGGCAATGTCGAAAAGGTGCGATGGCCGATTCGACTGTCCAGACCACTCCGACGAAGCCAATTGCAAAGGTATCATAATTTATAAGTGTACCTACTTTTGCATTAAACGTTTCATCATAAAATTTAGGAAATATATTCCCCCATTTCTCAATTATTTTAACTACTGATACCGTAAGGATAGAATTAGGTGATAAGGAGAAATCAAATCTATCCATATGTTGTGGGTATATTCTCTTAAAATGGCAATGTCACACTTGGACTCTTCTGTTTCGTACAAAGCATGTAACTTCTATTTGACGTTCGCAGTGACCTAGCACAAAAGCGAGTCACGATTTTACCCACGTAGAATACACTTTAGGGGACATTGTCTGATATGCTCATTGTGCTGCAATAACTTTATCAATGGCAAGAAATAGATGTGTTGCAGTTCAGCAAGTTAGCAGTTCGGATATCCACATGGCGGTAAGTGGGTGGAAAAATCACTGAATACACTAAATCACTAAATCCTTGGGGTGAATTGCCAAACAATTAAACATGGAACGGTGTCCGCCCCACCTCCATGTGTTGCATTTCCCACCGCAAAACTGTCAAGCATGTGCAATGTGCAGACCCTCATTAGCACTGTGCAGACATGGCGTGTTGTGTGCATGGAAGAGGAGAGATGGTACGACTTGGGTGTGGAGAAGCTGAATCCACTAACCCGTAGTAATGGCAGAAGAGACCCGAACAAGTGTGATCCCATACGCACACATTGAATCAGCAGGATGCCGTGAGTGGTAATTGAAGGGACAAGGAGTGACCAGTGATAATAGCACATCGCGTAAATCTGTGGACAGAATCAGTTCTTGCTAAAATTTACAGCATTCGAACAATGGCTCTTGTGAATGGTTTGTAGTAATGCGAATTCCTCAAAGACCTCAGACGAATACGACAACTAAATGAGAGGTAGTGAGAGCGACTGGAGCTCAAAGATGATCATCTCATCAATGGAAGATGGTGAGGTGCTGCTCACTTGAAGTGCCTCGACTTATACAGTTCGATAAGGCGACATTTCACAAAGTGTGGGTGATGTTTTGCCAATGTAACCGCGCTGCAAAAAGGATAGGAGGATGGGATGACAATGAGGTGAGCGTAGGTTTTAGTGGGGCTTGCAGCAACTACTTGCCACAACACAACTTCGTAGAAGCTGCTAGGCAAGTAGACGTCATATGCGTTAACGGGTAATTGGAGAAAATCAGCTCCGAGACTTGTCCAATGCACCTGCGTTGTGAAATTGCTCTCCTCCGCTTTTGACTGTTTAATCGCTGACCGACCGACTCGTGATGAGGAATGAATTGTGTGTCTTATTGAGGCATTTGTGGGGCGAACGAAGAAACGATAGGATGTTCCCCAACTGTCCACTCACCACACACCCTACACCTGTAGGGCATCACTTCACTACGGGAGGACTGTTGTGCCTTGAGTACGTGTGGTGGACAGAGAATGCAATTGACCACTAGGAGCATCGTGTTGACGATCAAGCAGTAATTAAGCGAGAGCCATGCTCATCGCATTCCCCACACGTCCCTCACCCTCTTCCAAGTAATGGTACCACATGTGTGGTGCGTGAATGATGAGGAGTAAAGTGCGAAAGAAAGGGATGTGGTGGTTGGGTGTGGGTGTTGTATTTATAGGGAGGGAGGTGTTGTTGCATTGGGTAAGGGTTGTGGATCGTAGTGATAGTTATTGAAACGCATAACGACTTTGGGACAACCTGCCTGCATTACTTCAACCCACAACGTAAGAAATGCGCGAGTAGAATTGTTGACCGCACGTGTTTTTGTTTTTTTCGTAGCCGATGGTACCGCTGCATTCAATGGGTCCTCCCCCCTCCCTCCCTCCCTCCCTCCCTCCCTCCCCATCCACCCACCCACCCACTCACCCACACTACTTACCCACCCCGAATACCTGAGAGATGTTGCAAAAGGAGAGGACGTCCATCACTTTGTTTGTTTGTTTGCTTGTTGGCACTTCTCTACATGGCAAAGCACTTCACTAGCCCGTTTCAATATTCCCATGAGGCACCATTTTCATTGGTGCTTGGGTTGCACAGTTAAGTCTGTTAGTCTATTCTGGCTTATCAATCGTCGGGGTCTGTGTGTTTGCCTTTACTGATCCACAACTGACACCATAGGAACATGACAGGTGGCATAATCATTGGGTTGTGTTGGTACAATGTCGGTCGGTGACCTCAGTAAACAGACGCATTTGCGTGGAACAGTCACCAGTGCTCCATCAACACATTTGCGTGGTTATCCAATGCAGTCGTTCTGCTGATAAACAAAGAAGCAAGCGAATGAGTGAATGATTCACGTGGGACGTGCTGGTGTGTGCAGCGTCAACGATTGCGGGAAAGGAATGGGACGTTGTGTAGTCAACGATGCGATGGTGTAGCCGCATGTTTGTGTATCGTTTGTGCACTCTAGTCAGAGCAGGACTCGACGTTGAAGGAGGAGGCAGGAGAGTGTCTCGAATCATCTTAGTGCTTGGCCCCAGTGCGAAGGCATTGATACCTTCGTGAGATTGAGTTGATCAAATCATTATACGGTGCAGCTCTCCGCGGCACGAATTGTTCAAGTGATTTTATGTCTGACATTAGTTTCTAACGAACTGGAAGAGGAAGTGTAGTGCGGTTTCTTTTTCTTCTCCTTCTATTTTAAGATTAGCATCAAGCACGACAACAAGCCACGTTATTCATTTCCTTCTTCTCTTCCTGTTATATGCCTATTTTAAACGGTTGCACAGTGGCAGGATAGTGCAACAGATCTAAAGACTAATTATGACGCTCGCGGACGTATTGAGTCTTTACAATGTAGCCGTTAATAGCTGGGAAGTTTAAGCAATTACACTGTGGTTTAGACTCACGAGAAACGATGACGTAGACGGTGCCCTCCAGATCGCGATGGGCAGCCTGCTTGGACTTTGCGACGCAGGTGTAGGCGCCCGAGTGGCGGGAGCGCAAAGCATAATCAATTGTTAGTTGGCTGCCGTTGGCAACCTTTCGTTGGTCGGGGCCTAGCCAGTGGTAGGTGTAGTTTGCATCACCGTGAACCTTCTCCACTCGACATGACTGATAAATCGGACCGGTCTCCATCACCTCGATGGTGTGGTCTGGGAGGCCAGGGAAGATCACATTTCCAGCTAAAGCAGGCCAACATACATACCTATCACTAAGAGACAAAGCATAAACATTTTCTTATTTACTATGCGCTTCAATTAATTGGAAGTGCAAAAGGCTTAGTGTTTCCTACAACCAGCCTTGTCCTTGCTTACCTCATATTTGCTCTTATTTCACGACAGGTAAGAAGATGTTAATCCTGTTTACAGCCGCGTAAAGAGAAGAATGAACCGTACCATAGTTGCTAAATTTTGTCTCTTAAAGAATTGATTACCACTTTGCTTGTAAAAACTGTAGTCGTATCTAACACGGAAGAATTTAAAATTGTCAACTACATCTCTATCAATTTCTATACGTCTATGGCGTCCTCAGCAATTGTAAGCCTTCCTTCCTCTCTGTTATCTCCATGACGGTAAAACGTGAATGCATATGCTCGATGCTTAACTTTAATGATGCTACCTGGACACTTGGTCAATATTTTGGCAACAAATGATAGACCACAAAGTGCTCACGGAATCGAGCATCTCATCAGCCAAAGTAGCGTAGCGTTGTGCTTCCTAGTGAGCATTTTTGGTCTCCTGAGGCTAATTCATCTTTGCATTCGGTCCCAAGCCTTGCATCAATGAGTGGAATTGGCAATTTGCCATCCATGTGGACAAGTCGACAATTGTGTGGATGTTCTTCATGCTACTCCCAAATGAACGCCACCGATGTTCTGCATGCTGCAGACTCGTGTGATGCACTAGCATGAATTGAGCCTCTCTGCTGCTATTTCAGAGTGACAGCTAATAGTATCACTTTCCACTAACCAATCAAAATTGACCGAATTGTTCAATGCAAGTTACTCCTCTCAATCGTCATCGCATTATTTTCAGTTCTGTGTGAAACGCAGCGATCCAATGACAACCACGTGCCTTTGACCCAATGCATTGCTAACTTTACACAGGAGATTTGTTGGCACTTCTCTCCTGAACTGTAAACCACAGAATTGTCTGCACACGGTAAACTCACACTTGCTTAACTGCTTTGAGAAGTCTCCAAAATTGTCATGAAAGCATTAATACTAGCCACAACTGGTGTATAAATAAGGGTGCTTGTGGACGTATGAATAGATCAACTTGAGCATCTTGGCATTGGCGTTTGTGGTATTTTACTCATTTTGACGCATTCTGGTGCCGTGAGATGGTAAGTTTGGGGACACCTTGAGTGAGAGGTGAACGGAGGCACGTGTGATAATGAGCATGCTTGCTTTACCTCGTTTAACTTGAATATTGGTGCCACGACTGGCCTCGTGTTGGATCCCGTCCACATTGGTGCCATATGGAGACAGTTTTTGTGACATTAAAATTGTACCACTTTTGGTCTCGTGAAAGTTTTTCGTCTGCTCATTCGATTTCTTTAAATTTGCAGGAAGCATTATTGCGTAATCAGATCTCGTTATTCTCGAAAATCGTTGAGTGTTTTTCAAAATATGTAATCTTTTCTATGAAGAATAGTGGTTCATTTACCTTTTAACACATCAATGTCGAATCCCAAATGCTTTTAATAATCTGTGGGATTAAGTAAAGATGAGATGCCATTACTTGTGCCGACTAATTATGAGACCATTGGGTCAATTCTACCAAAAGGTTCTTCACCTTCATTGCCCAATCGCTTCTCAGCTTACAGGCGGGTAATCGTAGCACCAGAGAAGGTTACTCGACGTCCTTGGGAAGCCTTCAATTTTACTTGTACGGCCTCCGAAAAAAATCGTCCACTTGTTGTTCTCAAGGGAACCAATACACAAATCGATGGACTTTTTGGTCTTACCATAAATCGTCCCTCGGAGAACACCATCACTGTCACTGCTGACCGTGGCCTTCGAGAAATCCATGGCAACGTGACATTCGAGTAAGATTTCGACTTTTCCAAAATCCTATATTTCGCGTTACAAACCAATTTTTAGCCACCTACCGATTAAAATAACTAAGACGTATTATTACAAGGAGCGAATGCTGCAGGAGGAAGTCTTCAAAATGTTCATGCACAGGTGCTACGAAATTGATTTGGCGAATACTATTAGTAAATTTGCTGTGAAAGATAGTAATGCTTTTAGAGTTGCCTTGACTAAGGTCTTAAAAACGGGCAGCTATATTTATCATTATACCAGCAGCCATTAGGTCATAGAGGTATTTGCGAATGCTGTGTTGAAGTATGTCACTTTTTCACATTTTTACGCATTGAATTCCAAACTGATAGGTTAATAATTATCGTTATTTCCCATAAGCTGCTTTCATCATTGAATGCACTACATTCCTATCCTCCATGGTTGTTAATCACTGGTCTATAATAGCAGACTTTCGGTTCGGAATTCCAAGCTATTTGTCAAGGATAAACGTTATAGAAATGGTGGTGGATTCTCAAAAGTTCCACTTCAGTGAACTGCTAACGTTAATGTCTTTGTTTGTTCTAACCTGAACTATTCGAAACGCTGGTGGTGAAGGTTTGGTGACGAGAACATATTTGCCTTATACCACAGAGGACTGAATTTTTGGACTTAATTCCTTTTAACAAGTAACTAAATTAAGCAATAATACCCGAGCATGGAGCCAACTGAGGATCACACTGGCTCTGACCTTTGACTAACGGGTCGATCCGCCTTTTTCCACGACACCAAGAGGGGGTTAGTTTCGACAATATACCAGATAACTCGCTTCTTTGTTGTGACGTACTTCAAAATTAGGGTTGTACAGTTTAGAGGCACTTTCGGTTTTGTCAGCTATGACGACAGAGAAACATTGAAAAATTCCAAAGACAAGAATGCGGCTACTTCCTGCTAAACCGTCGTGCTGCAAGCCACTACCATTTCTTCAGATTTTCATGTTTTCATTAGAACACCGACACAACTATTGAATGAAGTAATGCATGAAACTATTCCAACCTCAAGCTTGCGTTAATAGGACAAGGCCATGATTAGTTAGAAATGTTGAATGCGGAAGAATAAGTATGGAAAATTAAGATCCAAGACGTCTATTTTAAGATTTACGCCACCAAACAATAAAGCTAGCTAAGGATAGGCAATCTGTAGAATTGTAGAAAGCTATCACAGACCCGAAGGCGTCCGTTTTACATTAAACTTCCCTTCCTTAATTTAATGTGCAAGGAAATTCGTTATTCTCCCAATGTCTGGAAATAAATTTTGGAAGCGATCAAAGCATTTTTTTCATGCACAAAGGATTACCTAACGAAAATTGTACTTGATTTGGATAGGTTTCAGTAAAAAAATTGTCAATTTTTCCCAATTTTTACACTACCCGAAGGTGTTACGTTGCGGGAGGTGAACGCCGAAGTGTGGATTTGGTCATTCTCCCAGTGTGTCCCGAGGGGATGTACAGGTGCATGGACGGTTCTTGTTTTGCCTCCCATCAAATCTGCGACCGCATCGCCAACTGTGTGGACGGCTCAGACGAAGATGAGCTAATCTGCGCTGGTGAGCTTCCTTTTGCGCATCTGCTCGATTAAGCATTGACGCTGTTTGCTAATAATGTTGGCGTAGATCTCATATTTAGGCATTCTGAGCTAAATTAAGAGTCTTTTCTTAACGAGCCGTTTGGTTGACGGAACTTGAACTTCTTATTTTTAGCAGTCTGCATCAGAAATTTAATTATGAACCTCCATGCAATGGAAAATGCCTTGTGCATGCTTAAACAGTCACCTACTTCTTGAGCTGCTGCCTTTTGTCTCGCGTCATTATCTCGATGAAGCATCCCCGAAATACTTAATTCACATAATTCACAAAATCTAAGAAATATGAGAATCTCGCTGGCTTCAAAAAGCTACTAGCGCTAATGAGGTACGCCAGCGACTGACTATTTGAGTTAGTCATTAATGAACCGAATTCCAAGAAAGCTTTCTGAGAAGCATACCTGCCGTATAACGGACAGTATGGTATCATGAGAATGATTAATTGCCTATGGGAGGTTTTTGAAATAGTTTGCAAACCATGTCATTTGTGGAGCTTCTAGTGGTTGGCATTGTACCCTCACTGCAACCTAATCTCAAAATAAAGCAGAGACGTTTCTGTACCGCCCTTTGGACCACTATGGAGTTAGTAAATAAATCTATATAGGAAGTAATTCGTCTTCTCTCTTCCTAGAATGCTTCTCTTTGATAACCAAATGCTTGTAAAACACTTTGAGGCATTAATCTACGTAGTTTCTTGCAGTGTGCTTACTAAAGTCGTTAAAATAACTCCCCTTTTCTTCACGCCACCTCAAATCCCAAAAAATTTTGCCAACTTTACCTTGAAAGGCTTAACTACCTACAAACAAATAAGGCAGGAGGGAATTCTATCTTGCAGGGGTTAAGTCGCCAAGCTCATCACAGAATATTACCTTGTTTCCACGGCGGCCGTTCGAATTCACCTGCTCAGCACCGGAGGGGTCAAGTCCACTGGTGACCATTCCAGCTAAGCCGAGCCCTACCGTAGAAAGTGATCCAAAATTCATGATAATACGAGCTCCTTCAAACGTAATTCGAGTCAGAGCAGTCTACGGATTGCCGGAAGCTGACAATGCCATCGCTTTCTATTCATTTCCCAGACACAAAAGATGAATCTGATTTAAGGTGTTCTACCTAATTTTGATTATCTTAGGTGCTTTATAGAGCCAGAAACTTGAGATTATATTGCCGTGAACATTAAATCGCAGTGCCCTCGTGATCAGAGCCAATGCGGAGAAGGCACATGCCTACCCACCCCTTCGTTCTATGATGGCAGAACTGACTGCTCCGATGCATCAGACGAGAATCACGTCCTCTGCCCACGTGCGGCCATTGACACTGCTGCAAAATCCCCCTGGCTGTCCAGTACATTCCTCCTTGTTTTGTTGAGCAAAAGCTTAGGATTTCGTCTTTGACAAGCGTGACAAACTTTTCCAAAATAATTAAGGCATTAATTACTCAACCGATTGGAGGTAGAAACCTCATTTGGAATTTTAACCTGGGTCATTAGAGTTATCGCCTCCTCACAGTTCCCGTGGCTGCAAAGAAACATTTTCAAGCAATGGTCGTTGAATGCTTTCGATTAATTTTTTAAAAACAACTTTCCTATATGTTACGCTGCATTTGATAAAGCCTCGATTTCATCAAACATTTTCACAAAGACATTTAAAACCACTGCTTTGGGCTTTAGTGAATCCTTCCATATTTGCTTGTTTTTATTTAATCGCAAACTACTTATTTGTGTGAGTTTAGCTGCAATTAGAGACGAACTAACGATCACGCCAAGCGAGATTCGTGGCAGACCGTGGATTCCATTTACATTCACCTGCCGTGCTCCGACTGGACTCCATCCCAAATTCGTCATTGATGGTAGCGGCAAGGACCTGAGTGAAGACAGACGCTTCACGGTGTCCTGGCCGCGCGGAAACGAAATTGTTGCTAGCGCGTCTTATGGTCTGCGTGGTAAAAGCGCCCTGAAAGCCTGGTGCGTTTTATTGCTACTTGCTAAAGTTAAGTGGACATTTCAACCCATCATGCTTTTGGATTAATAGGTGCGTACTGGAAACAGGTGCACAAAAGCCCATCGACATCCTCATCGAGCAGACATGTCCTAGCCATAGCTATCAATGCGCGGATGGGACGTGCATTCAACCCCCCTTACTGTGTAATGGAAAGCGCGATTGTAAAGACGGTTCAGATGAGAGGTTTTGCGAAGGTAAATGCTCTCAGCTTTGGAAATTTACTATAAAGTGTGAGTAATAAGTGAATTTTCGGCGTCAGCTATTAAACCGAGTCTGATCATAACACCTGAATCGGTCAGCGTTCGTCCAAAGCAGCCCTTCACGTTTACTTGCACCGCCTCAGAGGGTATCAAGCCGGAGGTCTACCTGGCGAGGGATCGACGTTTAGTCTCAACTGACCGGCGATTCAAAGTTGAGAGACCTATTTGGAACAGTGCAACCGTGACAGCTATAAATGGTCTATTGGAGACAAATGATGGACTGCTATTTACGTAGGCAGTTATCTCTTTTCTCTCAGTGAAACGCTTGCATACTAATAAAGGAGCAACTTGCCAAAGATATTAGAGATAAATTTTGGCAGAAAAGATCGTTTTATTTTGTTTAAATAATAATTTAATACTATGAATGATTCAATCTAAATGTTAGACGTGCTCAAAGCCACTGCTTCAAGGTTAAAGGTTCCATAACAATCAACGGAAATTAATATTAACATTTATTTTAAGCTTATAATATGTTGGCTGACTCTACACTGAAGGATGTTTTGATGATGAACTTTAGAAGGATACAGAGCAGAATTATGGACACGTGTTTTGTCAATTGCTTTATGAAACTAAAGATGCAAGACACCAACCGCAGAACAGCAGCAATTGGTGGTGTCGGTGGATCATCCATGCGGCCGGGGCATGTTTCAATGTGCCTTGCATTCGTGCATCCCTGCTGCCGTGGTGTGCGACGGTCAGTGGGACTGTCCTGATGGATCGGATGAGGATCGTCGCTTCTGTCTGAGTAAGCCCATTAAATGTCCTTGGATGGCCTTATATTTAGATTATGTCCTGGATTTTATTTTATTTACTGATCAACTTATGCTCATCGGTAAGCCTTCCGCCTACTTTATTTCTCGCTGTGGCCATTAAGAGCAGGAAAATAAGTGGCATTCGTTTAATGTCCATTCACTGGTTCTGCATGTTAATAACCCATTGACAATGTCCTTTTCGGAATAATACGAAAAAAGAACATTCTAAAGTACACATATTGCATTTTACAACGAATAGGGAGACTTCACAGCAGCCTAGTCTCTGTCGAAACGGTTATCAACAATTCATCAAATCGCTATGCTATAGGAATAGACTGCTCGCATTTCAAGTTCTACGCGCTTCCAAATGGTCACTTGTCCTTCTGTTTATTTTTATTACCATCTTAGGGAAACTAAATTATGAGAAACTTCCTTTTAAATACTTTTACATTTCCTAAGAAGATTTTTGCCTTTCGACTTGCCAATCTATTCAGTTAGTCGCTTTTGACACACAGATATGTACATTCGCGCATGTTTAATTTTAGTAAATTTGTCAGTATGAGGTTTGGTAACAATTGTACTGGTGAGAATTCATGGCAAATTGGCTCCCAAATGTATCGAAAACACTTATAGCAGTAGCGGCTGCACCGCTTTGACGTAATTTTTCTATTTACTACAAATTAGATGTTTCTAAATATTCGATTTCCTCACTTTCGACAGCTGCACCTTTGGAGGTGGAAGTGAGTCCAACCTCACTGCGAGTTGAGGCGTGGAGTCCCTTCAATTTCTCCTGCAAGGCCAAGCGTGGTAGCGATCCGGTGGTGATTTACACCACAACTGGGATTCCTGTGGACAGAGATCCCCGATTCCGTGTGCAGCGACCGAACCCACTGACTGTCCTGGTCCATGCGCCCTACGGCATTCATGCCTATGGCAACATCGCCAAATTTATGTAAGCCCCTTTCTCGCACTTCGTCTTTTGCCATAGTAGCATTGAAATGGTTTCTTAGCTCGTTTTTTTCATATCAGTTTATACCTGATAGCTAGAGGTTGTGGATAACATAGCCCAGTAGTTCATCCCAATTCAGTGTTAATCACTCATTACTGATTTTCGACCTAACCTTCACACGAATGTCCTAAACTATTTCTGAATAATTAGGTTAATTTGAAGTTAATCAACTGTTGCTTTAGATCATCATATACACTGTAGCAGATCTTTTATATTAGTTGTCTAACGACGGATGGAGAGAAGGAGGAAGTTGCCGTTTCGATTGAGTCACATTGCGCCATCGGGCAGTCGCAGTGCAGGAGCGGTGAATGCATCAGCTCCTCACAATTCTGCGATGGTTACCCTCACTGTCCAGATGCCTCTGACGAATTTCCTGTGTTCTGCCAAAGTGAGATCGCATTTCGAAATCAAATACAGTGGTTGTTGTTCACTTTTTCATATAGCTGCAATCAAATCCGACATGCTCTGATGTTTTAAAATGGGTAAAAAGCCAAGTTTTGCTAATTCATTTAAAATTCTGCTGATGTACTGATCAGGTCATGGGGTCAAAATATTCTTCTTTATATTTATACGTCACTTCCTTTAATGAGAGCTGGCGCTGGCTCAGCGCAACCTAGAGAAGCAATGATTTGCCCAAATATCTGTTTTTAATTGACCAGACGACCGGATTTTACGTTTTAGAGCCAAAGATGAGTGTAATCATTATCCCCAGCTCAATTCAAACCATACCATGGCGAAAATTCCAGTTCGTTTGCATTGGTCCATCCTCCAGCCGCGCTGAGCTAGTCTTCTCACACACTCGCAAACTCGTAGCTGATAATCCGTTGTATGAGGTTATTCGGATCAACGAAAACGTCATTCAAGTGACCGCTCCCCAAGGTCTTCGTGGAAACGACGATACCACAATTGAGTAGGTTTTTGAGCCTTTTATTTACAAGAGCTGCTATGGATACCCACAATTTTGTATTTCAAACGAGTATTACGCCTTCGAACGACCACGATGTTTTGCATATAGCCTTATCAATGAGCTGTTTTACTTATTTCTTTGCCAATTATTGGCAATAGCTTGAATAAATACTGCAAATTTTTTGATTCGGAAAACTGTATATGTAAGTGTATAGGTATAATAATAGCGACTGGGAAACCTATGACTTAGCGAGTATGCTTCGCTTGGCGTAAACATGCACTTGTAATGGATGCAAGCACTTTGGTTTGGACCTGGAGTTAGAATATCATTCTATTTATTCCATGCGTTTGAACTGCCTTCAACGCAGGCATTTCCTAGGAGGTAAGGCTTTATCATCAATCACATAATACACGTATTTTCGTTCACAGGTGTTTCCTCATCACCGGGGAAAAGGACCATGTTAAAATAATCATTGACGATCCCTGTCTATACGGCCAGTCACAGTGTAAGGACGGTGGTTGTATCAACACAGTGGCCCTTTGCGACGGCCGTTGGGACTGCTATGACGGTTCTGATGAAGATCTCGGCTTCTGTACAGGTGAAAGTGACGTTTCCTAATTGCAATTATTTGCTAGCAGATGTAAAGCTCCGTTTGAAAATGAGGGACTATCCTTAATATCACCTCAGTACAGAAGATTATTAATTTTTGAAATTAAAGGTAGTGACTACCTATCATACTTCTCAGAAAAGTTAGCTACATAAATTAGTGAGTAAGTAGCTATATTTGTTACGGTGACCAAATATTGGTTCCAGAGGTAATGGGCTTTTCTATAATTTCGCATGTTCAAGGGATTTTTCGAATAGCTATAAGCATTTTGAATAATTTTACACACCTGTGAGCGATTCAGCAAGGCCTTGTTTGGTTTGCACTTTAATTCAAGGTTTCCTTCCTCCCATTCAGCCACTAAATCGGCTCAAAAGTTTGCAATCCATCCCGAGTCAATTGTTACTCCACCTTGGAAGCACTTCACTTTTATTTGCATTGCTCCACTAAACAGTCAAGCTACCATTGTCTTCCAAAAAGATGGTCACTTGGTTGAGGGAGATCCGCGCTTTGATGTGTACAGAAGAGACTTCAGGACAATCGAAGTGAGCGCCCCGTTCGGCCTGCGTGAAGTGGACAGCACCACGCTTGAGTGAGTCTAGGGTCAAAGGTTTTTGCAGCACAATTAAACATGATTCGTTGCCCTCCTTACGGATGGCAGTACAATCAGACTTTCCGACAAGTTGTCCGTTTCTCATGCAATTTAAAACCCAACTCAATTATCCTTAAAACTTAAGCATGAATTCAACTGTCCTTGAAGTCATCGCTCGACACGGATTGCGAGGCGGTGATGATACGGTGATCGAGTAAGTCGAAAGCATTAAGTTCTGCAACCCCATCGTAGGTGTTGTTGGCTTGAAACAGCTTATTAGCGGGTGGTACTCTTTCTAATCAAGCGCTTTAGCTTCGCTGCAGTTAGGAATGTTTTTAAAGTTTTACCGCCTTAATGGTTTATTTACTCTTTACTGTTGTGCTTTCTCATTTGGCCTGTTTGGTCGACATTCAAGAAGCCATAGATCTTGAGTGTTGTAACAGTACACTTGGGTTCTTCAAAATCTCAAAATTACACGAACTCTACTTTGAAAGATACTCAAATAGCTGATCTGCCGTCTACTGTGGGAAATAAGCATCCTGATTTTTGGATATTTTAAAAGCAGAAGGCTGCTATGCTAAAGATCGTTTCAATATTCCACTCGCTTACCTAAATAATAATTATGAAAAAATTACAAGAAATGGAGTAGTAATCAGGCATACGCCTCGATAACATTATGTAAAGGAAATCACGCTTGAACTGTTTGATAGCATGGTCGAGTTGTGTGTTTCATTAGCTTTGTTGTGCCATTATTTAGTTGGTCTGTGACAATCCTCTTTGCTGCATGCTGCACGTCTCTCCGTCGTCGTCATGACAGCTTTGCTCGCCACTTCACTCTTGATTGACTGAAGTGCATTGGGCTTCCACCTGTAATGCGCCGCCCTGAAATGCAAGGGAAATTTCATGGCAAATAATCTTAGTTACCACCGTTACTAACCTTTACTTGGTTCATAATATTTAAGGAGAACAGATGTTCGGGTTATTTGGCCAATAAAGTAACAAAACATCGTCAAGAATGCTTGTTGACTTTTCATTACTCAGGTGAACCAAAGATTGAAAATTTGTGTAGAAAAATCCCATTGCAAGGAAAATCGTCTTCTAGGTAGCTCTGTGATGCCTGCTATATTCTTTCAAATCTTCCAAGAGAAACACATTTAAAATGAAATAAAAAGGTTATGTTAACTGACAGCAACACCCCAAAATTGATGTAATTGAATTGTAAAGTGACAAATTGGATCGTCAGGTAAGTCTTACGCTAATCTAAGCCACGTGATACATTGGACTAGTGAGGAGATTTTGAACCATCAAGACCTCTCCAGTAAACTTATTTGCCCCGTAGATGCGTGACACGGTTGGGTGAGAGGCGGGCTATCTCAATCACCGTCCTCGATCCCTGTCCCTTCGGTCAAATATCGTGTCGCGAAGGTGAATGTATAAGACAGAACCAATTCTGTGATGGCCGTGTCGACTGCTCTGATGCCAGCGACGAACAGGAGGACTTCTGTCCGGGTGAGTGTTTAGACCAGAATCACTTGAATTTTATCTGACGCCGTCTTTGACCGCCTTCAAGGAATAATTAATAACTTCTAAGGCTTGATTGCATCCGTTTCATAGATCTCGACCCCTCAACCTCCGCATAACATACTGAAATTGTTTTTAGAGAAGGTGTTTACAACTTATGTTGAAACTTATTCTAGCGTCATTGATTCGCTGTTACTTTAATCATATAGTGCTTTGTTTTGCCAAAGATTTAAACAAATCTATGCGAAATAAAACCACTACTTTTGAATTTGATTAATGCGCCACTTGTAACGACTTTAACTAATGCTTTAAGCAGCTTTTCCATAAGACTTCCGTCATCTTCATTTTATGCCTTGTACAACTCTCTGGGTCCTGACTAAAATTGTTGTCGCAGTTTTTGAAGCAATTTTGAAGGATATTTCAAAGGTGGGATAAAAGCGGCATGCTATAGTGCAAAAGTGACTGAATTAAAATACTTTCGACGCTGTAATAATCTAAGTAGTAGACATTGTGCTTCAAAAAGGGCATGTGGTATCGCTCGCATAGCGATACATGGAGGCGAGTACAAAATGCTAGCGCGCTGAACGGGGAACAGTTCGTGTTCACACGCAGAGGGGCGTGACGGTCTTCCAGGATGACCTAGTTGAGAATCTAACTGTACTATCTAAATGACTCACACACATTCATTCCGATGTTCAAAGGTAAACATTTAAATGAAGTTTACAATCTCTGTGTGCACATTGTAAAAATGTTAAAAATAATTTGGTCTTTGAAGGACTAGGTTCTTTTTCAATCACATCCACAATATACTTTGTTAATCTTAACTAACTAATCAGTCAAAATGAAAGTTGCTTTTAAAGTACATATTTCATTCTAATTCGCAGTTTTTTCAATAAAACGCTTTTGACACGAGGCGTGCTTACCCAGTACATCCACCTTTGCATTGTAGCACCAGAACAGGGTGTGGTTGTAACTCCTGGCGTCATCGAAGTTTCTGGATGGACTCCATTTAGTTTTGTGTGTCGTGGGCCGTCCAATAGCCAGGTTACGGCAAGTTTCAGCAATAACGGCCTATCAGTGGGGAAAGACCCGCGATTCGAAGTTATTGGGCTTAACACTTCCATCGTCCAGGTCACCGCCCTCCAGGGTCTGCGCTCAGTCGATGACACTGAGGTTGAGTAAGTCTTCTCGCTGCTTACAACCCCATTACTTTTGATTATCAAAGTAGCTTTGGATTGTTTTATACACTTGGAACCTGTTTATACTAATTTTTGCCCTATTGTAACTAGAAGAATGCGCAGATGTGTATCCAAACCCATCCAGTTGAAGCTGCCAGCATTACTACTCAAGGTCGTTCTTATGTGCAACCGTTTGAACCAAATGAAATACAAGTATCCAGACAACAATTTAAAATAATTTATTGCTACTTGATACCGGTTTTGGCTGCCCATAAGACAAGATTGTTCTCCTACTTCTTCCCTTTTGCGATCTGTAAAATTCTAAGTCCAGATCAAATTAACAGCTCGGCAGCACTAAATATGAATCGTATGCCTTAGATGTGTGACTAGCCGTGGGCAAAAAAAGACCGTGACAATATCTATCAGAGATGATTGTCGACCTGGTGAAACAAGCTGCCAAGATGGAACGTGTATACCAATCTTGAAACTCTGTGACGGTCAAATCCATTGCCCCGATGGATCCGACGAGCTGTCTAAATTTTGCGGCGATGGTGAGTTTTAGACTCTAAACGACTCTCAGACAGAGGAGTCTTGCTTCTCCGACCTGCTTGAGGTTTTATATGTTTTGTATCTTTTGTCATCGCTTTGAGCATATGCAAAAAATGCTTCGCTTTATAGATAATTCGATGGTTAGTCGTAATTCAAGTTTTTTTTCAAAATCCGCCTACATTTTCACAAGTATTTCTTGCCAATGACTGGAAAACAAGCCTTACAAATAGAAAACACGCAAAGGCAGTGATTTCACTATTGAGTCTACTCGGATAAAGATTTCCGTTTTGCTTTCACCAGAGATTCCTTCATATTTAATTTCAATTCCAGCTATCTTGTCAAAATCTGGCGGCAACTCATAGCAACTTCTCTTTTGGAAATCATTAAAAACTTTTCCAAAAGTAGGTTTTCAAGTGACTTTTGTGCTCGGCATGAATGTGGGTGCTAAATAGATCGGTCAAACACTCAGTATTGAGTATCCACTCCAGCAATGCTACTTATTGTTGAGCTTGGTTATCTAAGCAACCACCATAGCATTATTTGCAAGGCTTGTTTTTATCCCAGTTAAGACGCTTGTGCCAGCTGTGAAGGTTCATCCGGAAACAGTATTCGTGGACGAATGGACTCCATTCAGTTTTGTGTGCATGGGTCCACCAGGTTCGGTGCTGACCCTCACCACTAAAGCTAATGGTTCTTCCATCAGAGCTGATTCGCGTTTCCGTGTCACCACATATAACGAGACAGCGATTGAAATTGAGGCTCCGATGGGTCTTCGTGGCAGTGATGACATGCAGATTGAGTAAGCAATTTCATAACCAAAAGATGGTGCCTTCAGTCTTGCTCTTGCGTTGCTGTGCTTCAGACTACTCGTGTATTCTACTGCTGACTTGTAGTTTCAATCCAACCCAACATATTTTGGTTGAATTGGTCTTCATTTAGATGTTCGGATTCCGCTGGCGAAAGTAGCACTATAACCATCACGGTGATGGATAGCTGTAGACCTAGAGACTTCCGCTGCAAAGATGGCTCCTGCATTTCACAGTTCTATGTATGTGATGGGATACGTCATTGTGCTGACGGCTCTGATGAACTGCTCACCCTTTGCAAAGGTGCGTTTTGATATTTATTTAGACGAAAATGAAGAAAATTATGCCGAATAATAATACTTTGGACCTCCTCTAAGATAAAAAATAGCAGTAGAGGAGTGAACGTCGTGAAGATGATAGCAAAGCGTTCTGTATTCCCACGAATCAAAAGGCTACTGCATTAAAAGACTTTATTGTTTTAAACTCAGATCTCTTTTTTACTTAGTGGATTTGTAGAACCCAGCTCAAGTAATTGGTAAACTTAAAATGATCTAAATAAGGTGCAGGATTATAGTGACATAAAAGTACCAACGAGAATTTGGATATTCAACCTGTAAATTGTGCTTCCTTGACTTTACTCATTTGGTGGCATAGGACTTCCTGAAATCATTTTCAACATTAATGAGCATACGGTTTCCAGTTTTTACAGTTGCAAATTCAACACATCTCACAATACTTTTCAGAAGTTAGGCCGCCCATCGTCATCGCTCCGGAGTCCATTAAGGTTTATGAATGGATACCGTTCCGCTTTATGTGCAACAGCGCCACCGGTCGCCTCACAGCTTACTTCAAGGCGAATGGCGATCTCGTTGAATACGATCACAGATTTCACGTCGCCCATATAAACTCGACTGCCATTGAAGTCTCTGCTCCATTTGGCTTGAGGAATATTGATGACATGGAGATTGAGTAAAGACTTTTACTTCATTTTTAAGAAGTTGCAAATTTGGAATTTAAAAATACCTAATAATTGGCCAGTATAACCCTTGTATACTGATGTGTCAAACACTTAACCGTTGACAATCAGCGGTTTCACTGTTTTTTAGGTGTGTCTCAACGAGTGGTGATCGGATGTCCATTGGCATAACAGTCGACAGCCGCTGCCCCGAAGGACAGTCTCAATGTAAAGACGGTGGATGCATTCCCACTCCTCAAGTCTGCGATTTCGTTACACACTGCAAAGATCACACAGACGAAGTTCCCGACTTTTGTATCGGTGCGGCAACTAAGCCTGTTCTACCCATTGAGTCTACTTTTGGGCGAGGATTTGTGCGATTAAGATAGTATACAGCCTTTAACTGTACCTTGAAATTGACTGGGGGTAAAAATTTCTGTCATTGCTCTTTTCCTGAGTTAAAACTGACCTTGATCAACCTTAAGTTGGAAAGTTTACTTCCATTTGTTGTTTGCTCAGTCGGGGTAGCTTTATTTGGATTTAGTGGAACAGCTTATGTCTTTTGTACCTTGCAGAATAACTCTTTATGGTCTCTTCCCGCGGACTTTTACTTTTAAAATTGATGGAGGAAAGTGAGGAATAAAGCTTGAAATAGAGTTTCGCATATCACGTATAAATTCTCCCACCCAAGCCATTGTGTCACCGACTGTTTGATTGGCACGTGTTATCTTCCCTTTCTTATCTACATCTACATCAGTGCTTTGGTTTCTGTTAATAGCTGCAACGTACCCTCAATGTGTCATTAGGCAAACAGCATAGCATGAGCGATTTAATCCAGGTTAGTATTAAATAAGTCTTGTCGACTTCCGTCCACCCTGACATCACGATTACGGAAATTTTAAAGCTGTCACCACTTTAATAAGACCAGATTGATAGCAAATTAGAAACGAGTTGCCCCATTTTTCTAATCCAGGACACCCGAAACCTCCGCTGATAATCGACCCTCCGGTGGTTAATGTACCAGCTTGGCAAATTATTGAGTTCGTGTGCAGCAGCACCGACGGCAGTCGGGTGGAGGCCCGTTTCTCGCCCGACGATGTTCGAGTGGACGAGGATCCCCGATTCCGAGTCAGCAGGCACAACACTACAGCGATAACCATTTCCGCCCCTGAGGGTCTTCGTGACATCGACGACATGCGTATCGAGTAGACTACCTCAGATTGCATTTTTTTTTCCACCTCATTTGACACGATGGCGCATAAATGCTTGTCTTTTTCGCGCATTGCACGTAGGTGTGTCTCGACTAGCGGCAAGAAGAAAGATGTTCTAATAACCATTCATGATGCCTGCGGTCGGGATCACTCAATGTGCAAAGATGGGTCATGCATACCTCAGTCGCAGCTGTGCGACGGAACTCCACATTGTCGTGATCAATCAGATGAAAATCCAAGGTTTTGCAGAGGTTAGTAATCCCATTTAGCAATCACCCTGCTGTTGATTGCTTAAATAAAAAGTAAACTACTTTTTGTCAATATTTTAACCAAAGAGACTGCAGATTTTACAATTTTTCCAGTTCTAACAGTGTGCATCTTAATTTTACTGCAGAACCAATTAGACATCCCATTTCCATCGATCCACCGCATATCTACAAACCAGCATGGCTCCCCTTCGAATTTGTCTGCCGTAGTTCGACGGAAGGTCCGGTGGTGGCAATCTTTGCTAACGACGGCTCTCGAGTTGAATTAGATTCACGATTCAGCGTCATAGCCTACAATGCTAGCACCATAATCGTCAACGCTCCAAGAGGTTTGCGGGACATCGACGACTTGACAATCCAGTGAGCGGGTTGAAAATCTGTGCTTCACAGCAAAACGTGTTTGTGGCATATGAGAGACTCCTTTGCAGATGCAACCCATGTTGTTGTGACTTTAAATTTCCATTATAAATAATCAAAGGTAAAACACTTTTACAATGTTGTCCCCTACAAATAACACTTGAAAAATTAAGTTACTTATCGAATGTCCATGACTAAAGATATTATACGGCAATACACCGACCAAAATGTACTAAACTTGGAAAAAGCCAGAGTAATGAAATAAAATCGTGACGCGAAAGAAAATAATTGGGATGAGTGACCACAGACTTCATTCCATCGTAATTCATTGTAAATTAATTATAATGGCTGATTTTTTGTTGTAGGTGCGTTTTGCCCAGAGGACAAAAGAAGAACGTAACAATAACCATAGCAAGTAGCTGTGGAGAAGGGTACACACAATGCCGCGACGGATATTGCATACAACAAACGAAATTATGCGATGGCATCGCTCATTGCCCCGATCATTCCGATGAAGATGAGGCGTTTTGTAAAAGTAGGCAGATTGACTACAAACAAAGGGAAATAATTGAATAATCAGGCAAAAGCAAAGAAATATAGGCGTTAAAACAAAGTTAAATAGGTGGAATCATTACGATGGCACAACAGCCCTTCCTTTAGCAGCGGAGTAGTTCGGTTCTTAGGGGAAGGAGTAGGGAATAGTAGTAGGTGCAATAACAGGCTAAGAAGGGAAGGGAGGGGATAGGTGGACGTCGATGTTGATAGTCTCATATCTTTTCCAGTGTCCATGAGACCTTCGGTTATCGTGACACCTTCATTTGTGAAGGTTTCTGCCTGGAGGCCGTTTCAGTTCACTTGTATCAGCATTGACGGGAGTCAAATTGACGCTATATTCAAGGCTGATGGCTCGTCAGTCTACTTGGATCCGAGATTTCAAGTCACCCGCTACA
Source organism: Taenia hydatigena (assembly GCA_036345935.2). Lineage (NCBI taxonomy): Eukaryota > Metazoa > Platyhelminthes > Cestoda > Cyclophyllidea > Taeniidae > Taenia > Taenia hydatigena. Next base: position 7,461,968 of record JADWOT020000009.1, read on the forward strand.
ATGAATCTGCCCTGCACATCAATGCTCCAGAAGGACTGCGCGACAAAGAAGACGTGGTAATCGAGTAAGAATCCACCTCTATCTAGATTCTTTAAACGTCCCACCCTCAACTCTTTACCCTAATCTCACTTGTTGTGTTTGCCATAATCAGTTAGTCGAGCAGTGACATGGAAGCAGTAACAACGGCAACATCAAGAGAATAGGTGTTGTTTACTAACTTAAAAATGGAAGTAGTGACTGGCCTGAGGACCCCCTTCGGTAATTAGAGTTAAGCAATGGTAGCAAGAATCAAAAAGAAGAATGACGTTTAAATATCACAAAGTTTGACAAACATTATCACTTGTAAGTTCCATCCTTCCTCCTCCCCATTCCTATCTTCTTCATTTCCGCCATCGCCAGGGCTAACACTTTCAGAGTCATTAATGCCAGTCTTGTTGTCCTCTTATGAACAATGCTCACCCCTTCACCATCGCCAACATTCACCAACAGCAGAAGCATCGAATGGCCTGACAGGAGGATTTTGTGCCACCACTCCACTGCCTCATTTCATTTTACCTCACAGCACACCCCAACGCACTCGATCTACCTCCATCAGCCATTCATTGGGTGCCGAAACTCCCCTTAGGTCGTTGAGGGAAATGGAGGAGCGTATGTATGGTTCAATGAATGAGCGCAATGACGAGTGTTGAGACAATCTACGTGACTGTGTACTGTGACATTTCTCAGTTGGTAGTAATCTTGATGCATTACTGCTTGGAACCTCATAGATGCGTTACGCTAACGGGCCAGAGAAATGACGTCGTCATCACTATTCCCGATGACTGTGGACGCGACTACACTAAGTGCAAAGACGGTGCATGTATTCCCGAGTCCCAGTTGTGCGATGGGACAGCCCAATGCCGCGACGGATCGGACGAAAATCCTCTGTTTTGCAAAGGTTATTTCCTTATCCCTTTTTGTGCATTTTGCAAAATTAGTCTTAATGCTCATTATTAACCTAGACTTATCCTCGACATTGGAAATTGTTCCCTCGCGAGTCACCGCTCTCCCTTGGAGGCCTTTCAAGTTCACATGCGTTTCAAGTACTGCTGAGCGCCCCTCGGTTATTCTTTTGAGAGACCGAAAGCCCATCGAACTGGACCCACGCTTTTCCGTTAAAAGATACAGAGACAACTCAATTGAAGTTTCTGCTCCGCATGGTCTTGCGTCTTTGGGACCTGATGAGACGCTGGTGTACGTTTCAACTCGTTTTGGCTTTTATTTTCCTACTCTCTTCCTGTAATGAGAAATACAATTCCATGTGCATCTTGTTTCTACCATTTGTATGGATTACAAAAACATTTAAACTCACTCCTTCCTGGCAGCTGTATCCTCAGCACGGGTCAACAGAAAGAAATCCCTATCGTCGTTACTAACCATTGCCGCACCGGACAACTTCCTTGCAAAGATGGCACTTGCGTGTCCTCAGAGGACTTCTGCAACGGTCGCAATGACTGTGCAGATGGCTCCGATGAATCCCGTATCGCCTGTCCAGGTTATGACTTCCGACGTATTTTTAGTTCTTATTTAAAATAAACATTTTCCTCGGAACTTTATCCGTTGCTGCAAAAGTAGTTTGTAAAAGCATTCACCATACGTAGTAGCCTATTTTTGAGTTCACTTACCTCCTTTCGTAAAAGGCGTTGTAACTCATAAAGATGATTTGCTTAGAGAAAAGATTCTGCTTAAAAAATTCGACTGTGAACATTTTATAGTCGTTCTGGACTCTAGACTTACCGTCTGGAGTACGAGTCACTCCAGAAAAGATCACCACTTCGCCTTGGCGTGAATTCGTCTTCCACTGTACCGACATCGTGGGACGCAAACCACCAACTGCTGTCATCGTCGAAAGCCAACAAAACGTCAGCTCTGATCCCCGGTTTCGTGTGGAACAGGTCAACCTCAGCACCATCGAAGTAACTGCGACGCATGGACTGCGTGGCTCTAAGGACAATTTGAAGATTAAGTAAGCATTTGGTTGGAATCAGAAACCATATGAGGAAACATTCGCATGCATAGCAAGGTGATCGGGAGAATGGTAATCAGCTCTAATTATGGGACTATCACAGGTCACAAGAGGTCGCTTAATCATGGTAGATCTTTTGCACTAGCATCTCAAACGCTCAAAACTTATTCGTTTATGAATGCATCTTATCTGCGTCATCCAAGTGGACTGTGCTTTTTATTTATTTGCTCACCACCCGGCAGACTTTATGGTGAGTGAAGCAAACAAAGATTGACTGGTACAGTTCACTGCACCCTGTGGCTTTGCGTCGTTTTGTTAAGAGGGGATGTGATGCCCTTGAATTTCTGTTGTAACCCTTAAAAATAAGTTGTGGCGTAAACGCATCGCAACTGCTTCGCGGAGTATGTTATGCAAATTAACCATCAGTTGCATCATCATGTGTTTAACAAAACGGCGTTCTGTTCCATTGTATCAATGCCTCACCTTCTTCTTATCCAATTTTTGTGCGAAAACTAATTGCATTTCAAAGGCTACGTTTCTAGAAGCAGTTTCAGTCGGTTTTAAAAAAACAAAGGCTAAGCAGAAGTGTCTAATCTCCATGCTTCTAACCTTCTACCTAGTCTACTGAGCTTCTTCACTGCTACATCCGATCACATGTGATGCTTTCCAACCTTTACTTTCTTTCGACTGTACCTAAAAGCCGCCCGACTGACTCTTGAGTAGTACCGGTTTTATATGTCCACAATTACAGTCACATTTGCCAGAATCTTGGCTATTCGACATGATGCACCTTCGGATATCGTGGGGGTTCACGAGGCTATCATTTGCATTTCAGTTGTACCTCAAAGGCTGGCGACAGTGCAACTGTGGAAATCACAGTGGAGGATCGTTGTCGCCCTGGTCAGCTGCAGTGTCGAGATGGACGATGTCTGCCGGCTAATAGATTCTGTAACCAGCGACCTGACTGTCTTGATGGTTCTGACGAAGAAACGCCTCATTGTCAAAGTACGTTGCACATAGTTGCACCCAATGCCAAATGCGCTAAAATAGACCCCAATGAACTCTGAAATGTTTCGTCACTCTCTAACTAGGAGGCGTCCTGACAGTCACTCCCAGCTATATCCGCCGTCCGCCGTGGGTACCGTTCTCGTTTGTGTGCGTCTCTCCCATAGGTCAAAGGCCTAGCATCGTTTTCGCCGAAGACAAGAGACCTTTGAGCCGCGATCCCCGTTTTACCGTTCAGCAAGTTAACAGCAGTTCGGTCAAGGTCACAGCGGCACGCGGTTTGCTTGGGGATCAGGAAACGATCTTACTTGAGTAAGTTTTGTTTTCTGTCGCATTGACAATAGTTCCAATGTAAACCACCGAGAAATAGTATGTAAGACCTTCTAGGTGTGTTACCGATGGTGGACTGCGTAAAAATGTGACGATTTTAATCGACGATATGTGCAAACCTGGTTCGATGCAGTGCCGCAATGGCCGTTGCCTTCCAATCGCTGAATTCTGCGATGGGAAACCGGACTGCTCTGATGAATCGGACGAGTTGAAGGAGTTTTGTGATGGTAAGTTTATCAAGTATCTTGTTCCAACAGGGCACTCCGAACCGTATTCATAGCCCAAAGTGTCCTGCCAATAAGTTATGTAAATTATTTGTTGGACGCTAAATAAACAATCTGCGAGTGCAATTCAGTGAAATACTGTGAGAGAGCAGTGGTAAAAGCAAATTTATTTTGATAAATCCTGTAACTGATCGAAATCCAAGTTGCGTTCAAAGCGTCAGAAGGCGTGAGAGGTGGAAGCGAGTTTACCCTATGAATGCAGAAGGTCCGAGGAGCCAACAGTTTAGATGTAGTGAACAGAAAATCATATCACTACCGTAGACTGAAATGCATAAGACCAAAAAAGCTTGCATAATAACATCTAAAATTTGACTAAACATCATTCTGGTATATAGGTTCAATCCTTTATGAGCTTCGTCCCCATTACCTTCTGCAGTCGCACTTCTCTGTCGGAAGCCACAACAAAATTCAGTGAGTCGAAATTAGCTCTGAAGCACGAACGATTCCCATGCATCATCATTCTATTGCAGCGAGAACACTTCCATGTGAAGTTCGATGAGTCCACACACCATGACCTCACTGTGGATTGCATCACAGAAATGCACTGAGCATAGTCCAAAGCTGAGCGATGTCCCACAGTAAGAGCATTCAGTAAAAAAACGTCTAAAAAGTCAGCTAGTAAAATACACGAGGCTGCGTCTCGTTTACGGCCCCTATCCTACTTTGTTCCTGTTTCTATGCTTTTAAATCACTCATTCCATTTATTTTCAACCTCTTGGAGTGAGAGGACGTGGAATCACACTCATAGGCTGCCTCCTCCTCATCAGAGTTGCAGACTGTCCTCAGACGAACGATTCTATCAATTCAGATTCCACTTATGTTCAGCGCTACCGGCCATTATGCGCAACTCAAAACTAGAGTATTTTTTGAACAACGAATGCGCTGAAGCACCCGTGGATCCAGCCGTCTCCAACGGGTGTCGTCCTCCTATGATGTTCCAGGGTGTGAGTTCACCTATGGTGTCAGTTATTCAGGGCCTGGACTTCCCCTGAAAAAAATTAAGAGCATCAGTGTGTAGACGGTGTAGACGGCCTTGCCGAGAGTAGAGCAAGCAGAAATCTATTGACCCACAAGCCTTCCCAAATGCAGACATCAGAATGTGACGTGCCAAATAGGAATTACTCTTTAACTAGAGATGCAAAAAATAACAAAATCGCTAGAATTCCTCGTAGGTCTCTTCCTGTGCTGGTGGTAAAGCTCTATACAGATTTCACGACACTCTCACAGAGTAGTGCCACAGTAAAGGACCTCAAATTTATGTACAGGAGGTCCAAAAATGATAGCGGGAATGCAATTTATGATGAGGCTTCATCCTCGTGACTTCCCAAAATGCCAACGCAATTTCATGTAGTGAAATGACTGTTTGAGGTGAGGTGATATGGGGAGGATTGCTCATTCCAGCCCTCGTAAATCGACTGGACAGCTTCTAGCACCCGATAGAAGTGCGCATCATCGTGACTGCATGCAAAATCGGCTAGGCTATTAAGGTGCTGTGAAATAATTTCCAGTTTCTCGCCACGCGTCAGGGTTGAAGTGACACGCGAAAAGTAAGGTTCCTCTGGGGAGGGAACCGAAGGGAGGGACGGCAGCTCTTTGATTTCGAGATTTCTGAGACGCTTCCTTGACGATTTCGGCGAAGTTTCCACATACTCCGGTCCAACCGCGTGACAGTGCTGCATGTCGAAGCGAACAATCCGAAGTATATTGTTTTCCGCACGCAAGACAATAGTAGAGTTACATCCTATTTTAGGAGTCCTTTATAAAAAGTTTAAACATTTCAAAGCTAGGAGACTAACCTGTTCCTGCTATTCTCCTGCTGTCGACTCTCTCCGTAATGATAGCAAGCATAGGTCAAACGTCGATAAACCAGGGTATCGCGTTCTTTTCGATTGGCCCGGAATTTGTCACCCTTCCATTTGTTGTAATGCGTTCCTGAAATACGCTCAAAGTCCTTCAGTTTTTCCTCAAAATCAGTGAAAACAGGAAACCACATTTGGGGAAAGACTTCCATAAAGAGTTCCGTTTGGTCGTTCTGACTGTCGCAACTAGTGAACAGTGGTGTAGGAAGGTTCTTATTCACAAGTTCTCCATCTGCAACCTTTGGATTTAAATTCATTCCTTGAATCAAATGATTGTGAATCATGTTCCAGTCAACGACCGTCAAAACACCTCCAGCGCCACTGACTTTTATATGGGCATTGCAGTCAGTTCCGTGTTTTCTATTTCGAAAATCTAATCACATATTGGAAAAAAATACTTGCGATTTCCTCTTCCGCTATACGATGAACAAAAGTAAACGACACTACGGTAGACCAAAGTGGATCTCAGAGGATGACCCTCCTTAAAACGATTGCTATTTCCTTTTATGAAAACATATCCAGACTCCTTCATATAATAAATAATGAGAAAAAGCGTGACAAACACAAACCCCTTGAAAGGCGCGGAGGGATTGCTGAAATGCATCAAAAGTGGGGTACCTTCTGCAGGCGACCAAATCGCTGAATAACTGGCTCGCATCCATCGCGTGCCGGCTGGCGAGACAAGTAACGCGCGCAGATTGCACGATCGATGAATAGACATGGAAGTCATAGCTTGATACTTTGCGATGATTGGTCAGCACATATGGAGGGCAACCAATGACTGGGCAGAAGTTGGTGATACGTGCGCACTAAGGACTGGTTGTATGCGTGAGCCACTCAACCGGGGCTAAAAGGCGCTCGCACTCAGCTGATTTGAGAGGTCCTAGCACATCGATCAGGGCGGACGTTACCGGGACGACCAGCAGCATATATATAAGGTTATTAGTTTCAAAATGAATTGACGTCCTTCGTTACCTTTTGTGTGCCATTACTGAGATCGCTTTTCAAGGCAGTGTCTTTAGCTAATATTAACATTAGATGTTGGTGTGTCTTAGTATTTTCTTAGAAAATGTTGCATAATTAATGCTGATTTTGTGCACTAAGACCAATTTGGGTTCGCTCATGTATTAATCAGTGTTTATTTTGCTGCAGCCAAAGGGCCTAACTTGGTGCTCTCACCTCCACGTGTTGTGGCGCAACCTTGGGAACAGTTTCGAACAGTCTGCACATCGCCAGGTGAATCGCGACCCGCTTTTGTCTTCTCCAAGGATCTGTCACTGGTGGAAAGGGATCAGCGCTACCTGATCCATCGTGTCAATGCAACATCAGTCGAGCTTGTCGCTCCACTTGGTCTTCGTGGACAGGAGGATGTGAATGAAATCAAGTAGGCAGTAATTTTACAGTTCTATTCATGCTGTTTTACTAGAATATTAGCTTCAATATATGATTTCCCTTCTATCTAGGTGCACCAACGCAGTGGGTGCTTCAGTCGTTTTTGAAGTCGTGATCGAGAGTCCTTGCAGAGTAGGACAAATGGCATGTCAGGATGGAACTTGTCTTCCAGTTTCACGGTTTTGTGATGGTCAGTACGACTGCCATGATAAGTCTGATGAGAGGCGTGACGTCTGTCCGGGTACGAAGGCTTCTGCCATTACCAACGCTGCACGTGCTCATGCCTTATCTAACAATTTTCCATTCCGCTGTTTCCCAGCTCGACGACCGAGTGTGATCGCAAATCCTGAATCCATCACCGCAGATCCCTGGCAGTTGATTCGATTCTCTTGCATATCACCCGGTGGACATCCTCTCACAGCTAGGTTCTCGGCTACTGGGCGTCCAGTGAAGGACAGTCCACGCTATCGTGTGCATCAAGTAAACACTACGACTATGGAGATTGTTGCCCCTCGAGGCTTACGTGGTCCCGAGGACAGCACACAAATTGAGTGAGCCATCCTCTTTACTTTGCAATCCACCTTCTTCCTGTCTCTCGTGCTCTTACTTCTCAAATCCTATTTTCCTTAGCTGTGTTATAACAAACGGTGAAAGCAGACGTGTAACCATCGCGGTGCGAGATAAGTGTGGACCGAATCGGCTTCCATGTGAAGATGGAAAGTGTATCCCGGTGGGTCTCTTCTGCGACGGTAAACGTGATTGCCTTGGGGGATCGGATGAATTTGTTGAATTCTGTGCCGGTAGGTCTTTTGCAGTTCCCAATTGCCTATCCTTGCCTGCTATCGTTTAAATCCCGTCAAAACAAGAAAAAGAAAGCCTAATAGCACTTGAAGAAAATACGCTTAAGTACTAGAGGTGCATTTAGGGGTGCGCCTTTTTTGTTGGTTCACACAATACCCGTGTTAATGCGCAAAAATGAACGAATGTAACTATAAACACATGAATATATTCTCCGTAAATCTCACATCTGAGAGTAACATTGCTTTTAAAAATCGGACCTAACTATGCTGAGCTTTCGATCTTCTATTCAGTGCTGTATGTACAAATGTAGTCGAAAACGTAAAACTGGTAGAACAGGTTGCTAGATCGTGGACTAGTCGGACTTTCTGTTGGTTTTCGAAAAAGTGGTTGACTTGAGCGACTTGCTTCTTACAGAGTCAACAAGGACGCCCTCACCACAGCCGACCGGTGTGCGTTTCAGTCCGAGCAAACAGCGCGTACGTCCCGGCCAAGAGATTCGTCTCGAATGCAGCGCTCTCTCGAGCGATGTACACCAGTATCCGATCGTTGAATTTGCCAATGGAACCTCCGTCACCATAGACCCAAGATTCCGCGTGGAATATCCACAACCCGGGCGCTCCGTCGTCACCATTCCCAGAGGTACCGAAGTCTCTCAAAGGCACATGGAGTTCCAGTAAGTGCACTTTCATCTGTTTTTAATTTTGATCCTTAACAAGAGTGATTTAAAATACCATTCCAGTAGTATTATCTCAGATGTTCTCTCACCGCTTCGTTGCCTTTAGATGCTACCTGCCTTGGGGTGACAAGTTTCGTGCAGAGGTTTTTGTTGACCAGGTGTGTGCTGTAGGGCAAAGGCGCTGTGATGACGGTCTTTGCATCTACCTTGGTCAGTTCTGCGACGGCAAAAGGGATTGTGTCGATGGTTCTGATGAACTTCCACACAACTGCGGTAATTGTTATATGCCAACGCGAGCATGTGGAATTATCAAAAACTGTCATTTCCACATAAACCATTTGAAAGTACAGAGAACGAAATTGTTTTTTTTGTATTAAATGAAAATTTTGCAACTTACATTCTCAGGTAACTTTTCTTCTCCAAAAAATGTTGCTTTGACTTTACGATCATAAGAATGCATGGCTAGTTTGTGTTGCCACTGGATGCAATGTATCGAGCTTGGGCCTAGCTTCAAATGAATAGATCAGCAAGGATGTGCGATGCTTATTTTACTCACAAGTTAGTCCAATCAATGCCTCCAAGCTATTGTGTTAAAAACCACACCAGAAACAAGTCTGCTGCCCGCGTGCAAGAGTAACCGATAGTTTAAAAACTTTATTTTCCAATAAGCTCTTAGGCAATTTTCAATCCCTATTTTAATGGTTGCTCCGTGGGGCATCTACAGTCAGTGATTATCTATGGTAGGTAAAGTCTATTTCACTTGGAACTGCAATTGCGCATCATCGGCATACATTAACAGATCAGGTTTCAAAGCCGGAGTAACTTTTTAATGGGTAGGTTAATCCCGCCAAGTAGATAGTGCAAGTCTATAGGAAATGGGCGAACAAGGCCACAAATTTACACTCAATATTTGTTCCATGCCTTGACTTTTGTCTATGATTAATTCCTCCTCCTCCATTGTGGAGCGTTGTCACTCAAAGCTTAGTAGTAGTTATTTTTTCACCGTTTTAGATGTCTGCGATCCGATCTCCCGCCCATGTGGGGTGGTGAACGGGAGGGAGCCAAAGATTCCCTATTTTCATGAGCATTGGCGTTGTGATGGGGAAAATGATTGTGGCAACGGTTTCGACGAACTCAACTGCGAAAACTGTAGGGTCTGAAAGGACGTTCCTCCTCTGTTGGCTTAAATAAAAATACCAAAAATTACATTTTCCTCTAAAAATTCAGTCACTAACCCACTGGTACCGATAGTAGCACATTTCATTGCTGCATCTCTTTACAAAACCGATTGATTGTACAATCTCAATGAACTTACAAGCATACATTTTCCTAAGTATATGTTACTTTGTAATGCCAGATACTCGAGTGCCAGGCCGAAGATGTGGCAGCCCACGATACGACTGCTCAAGCGATGGTAGACAGGTGCCTCTCGCCTACCAGTGTGACGGTCAGCCTGATTGTCCCAATGGTGAAGACGAAATTAACTGTAGTAAGTTCCCTAGGCTCTGGGATCCTCTTCAATCTCACATGTATGAAGACGCATGCCCTGCAAAATACGTCAAATTTCTAACTAGTCAATCCGAGCTTGACGTCAAGTTTTGGCCCTCTTAGTAATTCTATTGAATGCTTTTAGTTAATAGACAAGAGCACAATTGCGTCACCATGATGTGCAACTCCAATGATTGGGCACTTACTTCAACGCGTCACGCTTGTTTTGCAAAAGATTTTTTCATTTGGTAATCCACCTTTCAGGCCTACAGAGACTTGAAAGTTTGCACCTTTCTCCATTTCTTTCGTTATTTGTTGAGGGAAATTTGATTAGCTGAATGAATCCAATTGTGGTTGTGCGCTGGGTGTTTTCACCGGTTAAAAAGGACGTGGTTGTGATGCCTAAGGGGCGAACGTGCGAACATTGCAGTGCCACCAATGCGTGGAATAATTCTTGTAGTCACTTGGGCGTTTCTGGGGTCAAAAAACGCGATAAAAGTGACTGACTCGTGTAGCGTTGAGGGTATGATTCTCAAACTATGTTTGAGATCCGGCAGCAAATTTGGATCATCGTGTCATGATTTTCTTTTAACCACAGCTCAAGTATAAGCCTCTTTTTAAGCATACCTGCTGCTTGAAAAAAGCTCTAAGTCTCCCATAAACCTCTGGGATTTGGACCGAAAGACAAATACCTCCGGGAATGTCAATTTAGCACAGTTTGTTTTGAAGAATCGTTTACTAACTTCAAAATTGAATTCAGAGTGGCTGCTGAAAAATTTCTGCATTTCAATCAAGGGAATCAGTAGATGTGTGCAATTTTGTTCTGGTAAGTGGTTATTCGATCGAAACAAGGGCACCCATTTTAAGTTAGATCCCTCTCTGCATTCCACCAATTCCGTGCAGTCATCTGGAATCTCGACCTTGTTTCCGCATCCATTTGAATGGTAGATTTATTAAAGATCACCTTTGTTTGAGCACGAATACATTGCGTTGCCAATTCGAAAATTCACGACAATTGAATTTCAGGGATCGGTTCCAAACTCCGCATTTTGAATAACATTGAAATTAAAAAGTACTAGCATGTAAAGCGCATCCCCATCTAATGTTGGCTTTTTAGGAGCGAGTCGGTGAAAGTGTAAGCACCTAATATATCTGAAGTGTTCGGGAATGGGGCACTGAGAGTGAATTTGATAGAAACTTCGAGAGGATGGAAAAAGAGTTTTTCTGGGGTTGTAAACATTCCCAGCAGTATTAATGAATTCCATCATCGTAAAACTGCAGTGCGTCCGACCATCTACTCAGAGGGTTGGGTATCGCGTTACGAGGTGCGTCGAGGACAGGATCTGATGATTGAATGTGAGGTTTTGGGAGTGCCTCCACCGGCGATTATTTGGCGCTTCAACTGGGGCTGTCTGCCTCAGAGCGCCCGCATTCGCGTAGAACCCGTCTCCAGCAGATTCGGCTGCACCGGCAGTCGCAGTCGACTGACTATTCGCAACGTACAGGAGGGTGATGACGGCATCTACAATTGCGAGGCTCTCACTGGCGTCGATCGTGCCCTCTCACAGGACATTTTTGTCATCCTCATTGACTGAGCTGATTTACATCCCCTCTGTCCTCCTCAATTCCTTAGTTCTCCCTTTCCACATCTAGGCGTCTTCTCCACTCTCCTTTTTAGTCAGTGTTCTCTTGGCTAGAAATTATTTTCTTAGATTAGAGCATCTAGCACATCTTTTTCTGTCCTCACACAAACCTGGTACTATGTTTGACTTTGTCATTATAAATAGCTAACTTACGATAGTGCGGCATTATTATGTAAGCTTCTATTCCATCATTAGTGTACTTTCTTTTAAACTCTGGTTTTCACTTTTTAACACATGAATCTTTACTTGTCAGTAGAGCGCCTTGCAAATTTAGCCAAGAGTCAATGCGATGCTTGCGATCCTGCCGACCTTACAACTTTAAAAATAGTGTTTCCAAAGGTTTGTCTGACTACGTGTGTTCCAATTAATAAGCAAGGATGGAGTTAGGACTTTATCTTTTCTGGGAGCAATCAGGAGAAATTTGCTGAAGCTTCGCTATCATTCGAAGTGCGCGATTAGCCCTATGAAGCTTTGGAAGTCATAGTGTTAGCTGTCCTAAAAATGACTTCACATTTGGAAGGAAGATAAACTACAAGTTCGTCCTTCATTCAGTGTTGAAGTTATGAAAATAACACGTTTGCATACAATCAAGCCTAATGTACCAGTGTAAGACGTCACATTGTCTAAAGTTTCAATTACTGGTGAGAAGTGAGGATAACGTTACAGTATACAGTCGAGAGAGTTGGCAGATAGTGCGGATAAGAAATTGTCTTTGCAGTAGGGAAGGGACAAACTTTGAACGACACCGGCCATGAGCCGTGTGGATGTCTATGCATTCCAAATTTTCTTTGAAATCCATCCAGGCGACGTGTAGATTAGAAGGAAGACTATCAGAAGTAGCAGAAAGGCGATCAAGATCTTGATGAGGATCCACTTCAGTTTGTATTTGATCAAGTAGCGAATGGTGTTGAGCGGTCCGAAGAAACTCATAAAAGAGCTGTCTGGGCGGCTATGAAATTGCAATGAAAAATACTCATTGGGATTCTGTTGCTAGTGATGAAAGTGCGTTTTTATTTTTGTGAATCAAGCAGTGAAGTATGGTTCACTGCTAATTAAAAATAGAAGATTGCCTTATCATAAGTTATGTTTGTATTTTGAATAAATTGAGGATTCTTCGGTCCCAGAAAGCACTCAATTGGGTACTTTTGTTTGAAGGAACATAAATTGTACGTACTCTGGTTGTGGAAGTGCCTCAGGTTCTTCGTGGCCTTTGCCAACGGGTGAGGCTTCGGCGTCCTGCCCGGAGACCAGGTGCAACTCGACCTCAACTTTTCCCTAAGTTAGAAATCTTGTGTGATGATGAAGGTCAGAAAATAAGCATCACAAGCAATCCCTAGTCACTCTTCTTCGTCCATAGGAGGCAAAGTAATTACCATGCGACCACTCTACATTAAATCCTCTTCAATCAGCATGCATAGCTCACAAAATGAAGGCATTCACAGGCATTTGGGAGCGAGCACGCATACCTGAACGATGTCTACCCCCTCCTCCTCGTCGTGAATGACAAGTGGCCACCAACCACGAATTTGCTTGTTTTCGAACAAGGACAACGTAGGACAACTCTTCTCCAGCTGGTGTAAGCCACAGGTCGCCGGTGTCTTTGCTGGCCTTGGCATTCGGGATAGTTTGAGAGCAATTGATCCTATTTTTGTAGATTGACACAGTGGACAAATTAGAAGGGACTTTAAGCGCAAAAAACAAAGCCCCGCGCTAATGTCTGCACCTCGCATCTGCATAATCTACGCATTAAAGTTACACTGGATATTGCAAAGCACTTTGACGAAATATTTGCACAAATGTTTGTGGAAATCTCAACGCACATGTAAGGTAAATCACGGCTGTTCCGATATATCTGTTGAGGCTATTCATTTCCCAATTTCGAAAACATTGACATGCAAGCAAATGGTCAAATGAAACGGCCTCAAGAGGTTGATGACAATACTATCGCTCCATTCAAATGGATTGTGGTGAATTCACAGAGGTGATGGCCTGTGCTTACCCAAGAACTTATCACTACGAACGAGTTCATTATCCCACACTTGCAGAGTGAGGTCACAGGGCATTTTAACCTCAGCAGGATCGATATCAAAGGCCTTCTTCTGTGAAAAGACTAGTCTGTCTTCGTGGCGCATATACTTGAAGGGGAAAACAAAACGCCAGTTAAAGTTGCCTTCACCCGAGAGAGATCTGAAAGAAGAAGAAGACGTTTCCAATTTTTTGCTAATTTTTCAATTTGTTTGGATACTACAGGACTCGATTCCCTGTTTCAACTGACTGAAGGGGATATTGCTCATTGTATTAGGATACAGCAGATCGTCAGAAGATGAGTAAGTCGAGTGCACACAGGCAAATTATGCCTCGACTATTTAAAACATGTCAAATGGAAGCATCTTTTAGCTCAAATTACCTGTAGTGCACATCAGTTTTCTGATCATCTTCTCCAATACCTAACATCCATCCACGCACGTAAATGTCCGCGCTCTTCTCATTTGAGAACAGGGAAGTATCGTTGAGGACCACCTAAACCAAAAAGACCACGCATATCGAATGATGGCAAAGCCGTGAAATCCTGCCCGTTCAGTCGCAATTCCTCAGCCATTCGGCGTGTGAGAAACACCATGCACAAGTATGAGAAATAGGCGGCAATAAAACTTCCCTGTGTAATCCATTTGCCTTGGCATCACGTGGTTAAAGTCCAATCACGTTCACACCACATCAAAATAATAGTGTAATATGTGAGTTATCAGGGTAAATTAAATTATTGAACTGCTAAAAGGTAGAGCAATGTTTTACTTTCAGCACCACTACGCCGTGTAAGGTTCATAATCTAACTCCTCAGATTTAAAGGCTGAGGCTTTGAGCTAATTAGCAAGAATAGAATGTGTTGGATGAAGATGAGCTTATGATAACAATAGATGCAAACGAGCGCATGACTCATGGCCAAATGATTGTAATGAGGTAGCTACGTGTGGGCAAGGGTTGGAGAACACTGACCTCAGCGGTATTGTAGATGATGCATCTAAGTTCCCAAGGCTCAGGAGTTCGGGGAGTCACATCAATCGGTGGTGGTGGTTTTTCTTCATCCCGGTCAAACATGTCGACCCACATCATCAGACGGCCCTGCTCCAGGCTGCCCTTCTCTGGATGCAGAAGTCGCCGCACTTCCACGTGCTCTGGCACCAACACATTCCCACCAGGTACCTCATCCCAATGGTTCAATACGGCTAGAGCCAGTGGTTCGTTTGATTTCTTTGTTGACTCTAATTAGACCATGTACAAAAAACTGCTCATTTTCTGATATACTCTTGAAACACAGACACATTTTAGCGACAACAGGTATCATGAAACAGCTTTCACAACAAACTCACCTGTCTCATCTATAATGGTGGTATCAGCATAGAACTCCTTTCCTCCAACTTTAACGGTGTTGTCAATTTGTGTATAGACGGGCGGAGGAAGGCCACTCTTTTGGCACAAATCGGAGAGAATTTCGGTGGGGAGTTTATTGTCCCTCCACTGTGCGTAGCTGTGGCTATAGGCATTAAAATTCCGGGGTATCAGAAGCATATTGCAAATTTGATTCAATGACATCGTAAAAGACATCAGGGTTTATGATATTTTGAGGTGTCGCAAAAACGTCTTGTCTAATTGAATCCCAGATCGCAGGTTTTGAGTTCAAAGCTCAAAGCAGTTGTGACTCACCTGTAGTAGGTTTGCGCAAGACCACACGTGGCTCTGTGAGGACTGTAGAACCGGCTCTCAAGGTCGATTACAGTTTGGCCAATCATATCATCAGAGCCGAGAATATCGTGGTCCATCACCTACAAGTACAGAATGAGACGCTAGCGTTGCCCAATTTTGATTTAAACTCTGTTGCGCATCGGCTAAGGTTTTAGGTTGTGTTTCGTGTATCACGGAGTTTGTAGGTCGATGGATTCGGTGGTCCACATGAAAACCAAAGCTAAATTAAATGTTTGGGAAAGGGGCAGTTTTACAGACGCTGATCAGAAATTCTTTGATGAGTATGATAAGCAATGGACATGACTATTTTATTAACTCGAAACCTCTGTGTTATGCTTTTCAATGTTCATATTCTTTATGGAGTTAATTGGAGAGCAGCAAAAATAAAGATGAAACAAATTAGACATGGAATTGAGTCTGCATTCTACCTTGATTACTGCATTCAAATATTTCTCAATGACAGGAATCAACATACCTCTATATGAAGGATGGTGGTTGTTGGGAATTCGACCTCAAATTGAAACATTTTGCCAAAGGTTGGACGAAGAGTTTTGGGAATGTAGTTGGATTTTTCATTGAATACTTGTTTTCCCATACTAACAATGAGGTAAGGATCTGCAAGGCCTGTGGGATCTGCTGGGTGTAGATTGAAGGCCTAACGTAAAATAGTTAAAAGTTTTAAGCATGTCACAAGTTAAAACGTTGTTTTAGCTGAAATTGGGACCTACGCGAATAATGTAGCACCGAACGAGAATTCGCCAGTGGGTTTTTAATGGAAGCGTGGGGAAGGAATGCAACTCTTCGACAGATTCCGGAGGGTCGGCGTCTTCAGGAATGGGATAGAGTTTAAGGTTACCCTGTGGGTAAGAGAAAATACATTTACAATGCTGATAAACTAGTTATTGCCAAGGTAATTACAAAACTAAAATAGCACTTTAAGTTCACGAGTATTTCCTGAAAAAAAACATTATTTTAAATTAATTTCCTGTGATTAGGTTGTCTACTTTATTCTGATTTGATTAACCAAATCTAATGATATTCGAACGACAAATCATTATAAATGGTAATAAATAATATCGAATAGAGCATGCTATTCCGCCTTGAAATTGGATTCTGAGCTCCACTACGCAGTGAATCAAAAAAAAATTAAGTGCGGTGAATAAGACGGGTGCTGACGAACCTTGAAGTAGCCCACAGCACGTTCTTCAGCAGTCGTATCGTCGTCCTCCTGTTTTCCTCGGAAGAGTTGAAAATTTCGAATGGGTGAACAAAAGCCCTGGAAGTCTGGAACTTCCTCCAATTCTGATGAATATATCTGCAGCGAAGCAACGGATAAGATACTGCACTATCTGCTCTCAATTCGACTCCACAATATATTTGCAAGCTCCAATGAAACTCGAAGAGTATGTGAAAGTTTTTACCAGAAAAAAAGCTTTTTAGGCAGGGTGGTGGATTCAATAAAAGACTGACTTTTACGAAGTATACGATACTAGGAGAGGCCGAAAGAGCAAAAAAGTGAGTAAGATCATGAATAAAACATAGTGGAAAAAGTTGTGACGGATATCTGCTAGTAAGGAAACAGTATGAATAGGTGTTTAAAGGTGTGTCAAATCAAAGTGGAATGTGACAGTAAAATAAAAGTGCTATTTGTGAAGGAGGTTGGTAATTGAAAATTTTAGATGGTAGAAACCATTGAATAAGTGGTCAATAATAGAGTGTCAGGCTTTTCAAGTGTATAAGGATGGGGATCTGCGCAGAGGGTAGACGGATAGCCTCTCTCACCTTGATGCGTTCAATTAGGCTTGTGTCAATTCCAGCACTGGCGATAATAACGTCATCCTTCAGTTCTCTTAGGAAGGCTTTCTTGGCATCTCCACGCTGTAAAAAGAAGAAATGAGACAGCCTGGAAGAAGTTTAAAATAATTTCAATGGAATAAACCTGAACATATGAAACTAAGTCTCCTTTAAATTTACATTCTTTTTGGCTTTTTCTTTTAACCTAAATATTAATTTATGCCGCACTAGCATTGTACTAGGCGTATTTGGATACCAAACATCAAAATTTGCAAGTCACTAATGAATACTTTATTACTATAAACGTTGGAAAGCAGAAAGTCCAGTCTCTATGTTAAAATGTAGCAGTGTCCTAGAAACAGCAGAAGAAGAAGACTTACAATCTTCAGAAGAAGTTTGGGCTCCATTTTACCCCTCTTGTTTTTCTTTGCCTTCTTCTTTCTCTCCTTCTCTTTCTGCTTCTCGAATTTTTCAAGAGCTGTGAGCTCTTTTTTAGGCTTCAGTCGGAAAAATTTGCGAATTCGCTCGCGACGAGACTTTCGGCCACCCAAAACCACAACATCGTCCGGAATTTCAGCTACCACTTCTTCCTCTGTAAGTGCAAGGCAAACAAAATTAAAACTCAGTTCGTAAATGTCTTAAATACTAAGACCACGCATAACTACATTCACTCCTACCCTTGTCAACGTCTTCCGGCAGTAGCTCCACTTTCTCCAAGTTGTCATCGAAACGTGAGTCCGCCTCCTCCAAATCATCATCGGCTGCAGACTGTAAAGTAATTATTGATAGTGAGGGAAACGAGTAATTCTCGCATTAACATGCGGTGTAAAACATGGAACACAAAAATCACAGCAAATTCACACATTCATGGATGGTAAAACAATTTCGTCCGCGAAGCCGTGTTCAACGATGCAGTGTGTATGTGTATGGTGCCATTACAATGAAAGCAGTCCAATGCTCTGACGTCCGTGTATGAATGGTGAGAGAGAACTCACGAGAATGTCTTTGGTAGATATCATTGTGGTGGAGTCTCTCCACTCCTGTCTCTTTGAAACACGAAGCATGCGATGATATTTTTTGCTACAAACCTGCACAAAGTGGAGATATGCACGAAGGGGCTCAAATTAGTCTATCCTTCCACTTATGCCATGCAGATAGGGATAACAACGCTTAAGATGGCCATTTATAGCCAAATGCAGAGATCGACCGGTCGGAGTCCGTGATTTGCGAAACCCCGTAGCAATGAATGAAGTGTTAGCAGAGGTTGCAATTGCATTGCCAACAGTAATAGACCAGGTTTAATGCAGCAAGTGGCTTGTTGCTGGCATGTCCAAAACCACTTAGAAAGCACATCCGAACGCTCAGGTCACGAAAAGACACAGTGATATTCGAATCAAAGAACCTTACTAGCATTGAGTGTGGTTAAATAGCAAAGTTTACTACCTGTAACTTGGACGCATTTTGATTAATTTAACATTCGGAAATAGGTTCACCCGCAATTCATATCATACCACCATTGACAGGGAGCTAAGAACTTTTTTGTCAGATTTCTCTCGTTCCCATCCTTACTAAGCTTTGAGAAAATTGTTTATTTTATCGTCTTTAGACCGACATGTACAGTACAATTTTTATGGCGATAAGGAAACAATGGATTCATTACCACAGCACACGGGCAAAAATTCAACAAAACGGCACAACCTACCTCTGGGAATGCCTATTGGTAATGTAAGCATGTAATTTATGTCATGACTGTGAAAGTGCTCGTTTGCTAGCATTCGAACCCTCACTTTAGTTCAAAAGTGGGCACCTTCATTAAAGAGATTTGTTAATTATCAAACCGTCTGACTACGTCTATACAGATGAACTTGATTAGCCCAACGATCGTTTGTCAGATATCCACTGAAACCTAACACAAATCACTTAAGCAAGTAGGAAGTATCGATGGCATTTTGGAACGACTTTGAGTAGTTATAAGATGAAGCCAACTGTAAACACTATAAAAGATGAGTCACTGCCATATTTAAAACTGGCTAACAATCCCTCAATCTCATTCGAAACTCCTATCGGAGCCACTAATGTAGCCGAGATCGAGTTCCACAATCAAAGTGATCACGTCAGTTTCAAGCTGTCTGCCACGTTATAGAGTTCAGATAGAATCTGGAAGTTTTTCCACGCTATGGTTCGAGGTAGGACCAGCTACTGTGAACCATTGCCAAAGCTTGTCCGTCATTTACTAATTCAGGAAGTTGGACTTAAAAAAGTGGTGAATGCAAACCTGATTGTAAATTGATAGCAGCTAATGTATGGTTAGGAGAGCTTTGTTGCAAGTGGTAATTACGCTTACATCATCGCCGATGTCGATGTCGTTCAAAGAAGCAAACAATCTCGACCACCAGTCAAGGGTGTTGAGCTGTTGCTTAGACAGTTTCGTCATAGGGTTCACAGGAAATGTCTAAAGTTAAACAAGCAAAAAAATTAACATTAAAACTGGTGTGCCAAATTTGGTGAAATACCGTATTTCTACCATGAAAAAAGTGCAATATTAGTTGAATTTTAAGGTTTCGGTGGTCAATAAATGACATAAATGTAGGAAAATCAAAAACATGACATTAAACTTCGCGCAATTAGCCAGAAAGGATTCTCTCCATGTTTTAATGACTATAACTTGGTGCTTCGATTAAGCTTTATTTCTGCGCCTCCCCGGTCGGATCAGCATTTATTTACTTGAATAGCTACTTTTATGCAATATGGTCTTGTAAGGGGCTTCAGTCTACAAAAAACTCACCTTCAGACCAGCTTGAGGTCCAGCTTTCCCCAATTGTCCGTCATAGCTAACAAGAGTACCAGAAGCCTTTTTTGGAACGTCCTTCAGAATGGGATCGCGTTCAGTATACAAGGCAGGGAGCGTTCCGGTAGTATGGGTCATGGTGGTAGAGGGCTTGCTCTCGGCTACGCTCTCCTTTCGAGTGTACTCATCCTCATCTTCGTCATCTTCATCGTCGGCGTTGCCACTGCCGGTGCTGCCCTGTGCGGGTTGTTGCGGGGGAGCGCCGTAGCGACCTGCTTGCAGAGTTGCGTCCTCCGTTGACCGCATCTCCTCTTCATCAGGATCGCCTAAGCCCGCTAACGCTTTTGAGAGCATTTGCGCCTTCCCCTCCGGGTGCGTCTCCGACTCTATCGGTGTGCTGCTCTCCTCATATTCATCGTATACAACTGAGTTGAAGGAGAGAAGAGGCAAAGTGAACTACTTAATCAAATTGTCGATTTCAAAGAACGTAGATTATGAGGCGTCCCGTCCACCTAGAATTTCGTACATTCTGAATAGTCCTGTGCAACTGCTGGACCTGCAGACGAATTTGTCGCTTCAAGCTCCAGCAAAGTAGAGTTGAAATAGAAGTAGCGATTAATAAGGCAAAGGAAGTGATCATCTGATCACATCTCCTCAATGGTGCTAACTGGATTGATGGACTGATTAATTTTGCCGACAAGGAGACCCTCGCAGTGTTGTGACTTCCGTTATGGAACGTAAAAACAGTCATCTTGGTGGCAATATGCACTACACATTAGTGGAGCACAAAATTTGTCGACCATAAATGCTAATCAAAGTCAGATATTATTTCATACAGTTCAGCCCAATACGCCTCCTATTAAAAGAAACAAAAGTTGGATGTGGCATGGTGCAATGATTTGAGCCAAAGTGACCGTGTATTCCTCAGACTTTACCTCGATTTACTTTAATTCACTAAAGTGAAAGTTGTGGCTTGATTGTAGATTTCATTGCTGTAGGCAACAACGATAAAATAAACCAATTTTCAAAACGATTTCTAATATCCATGATTACCTATTTGAAGACAGTATCTCGTAAATAAAAAGCGCATACCTAAATCCTTTTTTTCGAAGAAGTCTGTAGGGTTTGGCAGAGTACACAGTCCCACTGTTATGTAAACGCCAAACATTCTGTGATCATGACACATAACTGTAATTGGAGGCCAGAGCTTTTCATCCAATGGGAGGTACTAAATAGGTCAAACATTATGCAACTAGTCATTTGAATGGGTGCAGGAAGATACTAATTTGATAACGTCAATAAGCTGCAATACACTTGTGCTGTCTATTGCAGTATCTGTGAGTGGCATGCAAAGATATTTTCGATGACGTACCAAATCAACGTATTTGAGACGTTTTTCGAAAAGTGGGTTGATCTTAGCACTGCGGAGAAGGTCGGAGACTACTTTTGTCCCGCCAACCTCAATTGTAATAACTGGACGGTTGACAGGTAGTAGAAATTGCCTTCGCAACTCGCGCACTCCCCAAAAGACCTTCACAGAAATATTAAATTACTGAAGAAACAACTTTTACTAAACAATAGCACAACAGGGTATAACCGGATCGCTAATCTTAACCGATGATTACGAGAGGTAATAAAGCTGTCTAAAATCATTTCTTGTGCCAAAGTCCCCTAATTCAGTTTACGATTCTTGAAGTTAAATGAAACAAACTCACCACTTCAAGTCTGTATCTGCCGAGCGGAGGACGGACGTTTTCTGGTAGCCGGAGGGCATCATCAGCCCGCCATCGAACCAAATCAGCCGTCGCCAAACCGACCTTAGCCTTCTTCTTCTTCCTTCGTGTCGTGGTGACTGTAGTGGCAAGGCTTCCAGAAGTGCCAGCGGAAAAGACACTGTACGAGTCATCTGCCTCCTCTATGGGTGCGTCCAGCTCTGCCATTGCATCTTCATCTAACAGGCGAGCTGCCTCCTGCATCTCTTCATCCCATTGTTCGCCGTATTCCTCGTAGTCGTCTGAGTCATCAGAGAAGGGAATTCCACAAGAGGGACCCAAAAGCACACGCTCATTAAAGCGACGGGTAAAATCAGCAAGGTCTTCAACCGTTGGGACCGCATCAATGTCATCCAAAGCATCAGTCTAAAAAATGAATTAAAATTGATTTGTTAGATAATTCCAAAAAAGTATGAAGAGAGGAACTGTCTTAGCACACATCACTGGAGATTTTCAGCCTTTAAAATCCTATCTCCTATAGGAGGTTTGCCTGCTCTCTAGAGTAAAGTAACTGCTGGTCGAAGGAAAGAACTGACCTGTCTATTTACAACTCCGCTAGTTAGAATAAATATTGTTAACTTAAGGCCTTTTTAATTGTATACATTGCTAAATCACATATCAAGGTAGCGCAATTGTCTCAAAAGGGTGTGTATAGACTAATGTGCCATTCTCATGAATTCCTTAGCCGTTACAAGTGAATCATTGTGGATAAGTTCAAGACTTGGCTAAGGACGCTTTCGTTCGAATAAAGTGATGATGAATATAGGTACCTCAATAAGGTCAAAACTGGCAAGTAGCTTTCCTGCAGTTCTTTGTCCACGGTAAATCTGCCACCACTGAAGTGGAGGAGGTTGATAATCGGCACCCTTGATGACGATATTGGGCTCGCAGAAGCACCGACCCAAAAAGTTTGAGACTTTCTATACAAGTGGAGTAAAATAAACGAAACTACAATAATGCTAAATCCGGAGCGAGCCACCATAAAGCATCGCATGCAATTGCAGAGAAGCACAGTGATTCTTAGATAAATAACAAAAAATGGGGCATTATTTAACAAAAAAGTCGTTGTTAGTGCCTGCAATGAGTCTGAAGAATCTCGGTTTGATGAAATATTTCATTCTGGCTCAAATATTTCCTTGGATTTTACTTCGCGGTCAAGTTTACAATGTCAAATACTACTCCGACTGGGAGTCCTTAAGGCACTAGTTTTGGGGTAGTGGATTTCGGAAACATGGGATAGCTTAACACCAGGATCTCAAACGATCATCGCGCTAAATTATGCGATTAATTTTAGCCAATGTATAGTTCACTGGCTATGTTTGTAAACTAAGTGTTTTAATTACCTCAAACGATCTCTTAGATTCTCGCGGTCCGTACTTCCGTGTGGGTGACGCGCATTCCTGACCACCTTCATAGCCTCTCGGGTCCCCTCCAAGCTAATTATATACCATTCTACACTAGTACACCTTATTACGTCTTTAAGGCTGATTTGGTGTGTTAGATATTATTTGTGAAAAGAAGTTGTTTTAATCCTTATTTAAATCTTACTTTAAGGGGGGCCAGAGACAAAACGACTGTAACCGCTGTTGTTAAATTATTCACAACAAATTGGTAATGAATTTATGATTACTGCTTTGATGTTACCATTTCTACATGCGCAGTACTCGCTTGAATAGTATGACCAGGAAATACGTTTGATTGTGAGGTGACGGTTGGGGTTATTTGGCGTAAGAGTTGTTAACTTTAGTTGGTGGCCTAAATAGCCAGAAAAATTAGTTCTAGTGCGTTAATTGCATGTCAATTATCAGCAAAAAGAGGCTGTATAGGGCTTTTACTAATGCGCCATTCTTAGGCGTATGACGATGATGTTTAGTGCTTCTGCGTTAAATGTAGCTAAAATTTCTAACCGTTGAATCCGCTTTCTTTGACTTCTGCAAAAAGTTGGGAAAGGAAACATGTTTGGTGAGTGCAAAAATGCTTCCATTACTGCACCATAACAAAAGAAGTTGGTACACCCGATTAGATGTTGTAAAACAACGATGAACAAAAGAAAATTGGGTTTAGATACGCAAGTAAAGTGGGAAGAGGAATGAGCACACAAGAGATGTAGTAGTGAATGAAAAGTGGAGATGGTTATTAACGTTCACCCCGATATGTGTCCAAATTTTGAGTCCAATGGGACCTTGGACAACATAAAGTGATCTTTTTTGCAAACTCCGCTCTTTAGCCTGAGTTTAACAACCAGGAGTGTGATATTTTGTCTTTAGTGCTCATGTGCTATCACAATGAAACTTAATTATGGAGTGATGAGGTATAGAAATACGTTAAATGGACAATCCACTGGCATAGACCCAGCATGAAAATCTAGTCCGCTCAAAATTGGGATCACTGTGATCCTAAATGCATAAAAATGTCAAGCGATGACTTCGAATTCGCTTATCTTTGTTTTGATTGAATGTGTGCATGTGATACACGCGATTTTTTTACCACTTTATGAATAAATATCATGGATTTTTGTCGGGAGTTGCAATTTTATCTTCCTGACAGGCGACGATGCGTGAGGACTACAACATTTATTGGCTACCAATCACGTAAACTCCCGACTAACTACGATTGGGCTTGAAGGGAATATGCTCTTAGGATTGGTATATCGCAACAGCTTGAGTAGATTTACGCCTTGTGCCTAAAATATTGCAGCGTTTGCTGTAGTTGATGCGCATAGGTATATGAAGCACCCTAGAAAATGAAACTTTTGAGGCTGAAAGTAAGTAAAATAAAAGGCACTGTGCAGCGTAAAGCAGAATCTGCCACATTACCACGATCTAAAATAAGAGGTAAGATGGATGCTTTCAAAGTAAATGAGGACTAAGTTTGAACACGTAATGCAATTGACCAAGATCTGCTATTTTGAAACGCCTGTTTGGATACCAAAATCTAACGGCTATCACGAACCTTTATAGGACATAAATAACGATAGTTCCGACTTCTTCCCACGAAAATGTCGTGCTGTTTCGATGTTCAAAATTGCCGTGGTACATGGCGTACTATATTCAGCAAGAGGTTCTGGACTCCATCTAGCACCACGAAAGTGCGCTTTGTTTTGATGACTCTACTTTACCAGTTATTGCTTGAACCCAGGTGAGTGTCTTTCTTACGGGTTGACTTGGCGTATAATCGTTTGTGGAGTAAGAAGACCTCATATTTACGCCGAGGTAAATGGTGACGTTGCCTTGATTAATGTAGCTACCACTTTTTAGCTAGCACGTACAGGTGCATTGACGTCGAAGAATTCCACAATAATTTGCGGTGGATTCGCTGCCACACCTTCTGGTTTGTGGTGGAAGGTGATGTTGGTTTTGATAAGGGTGAGATCCCACAGAGGACTCATAGTGTCGTAGATGGGGAAGGTCTCCAGCATCTCATTGTTTATTAGAACCCTAGCCATCGGATCGGAGAAACCGGTTTTATTAGATGCTAGCAGGTTCTTCGCCAGGTAGAGGTAGCATCGCAGCTCAAATATACTCGAATCTAAAAGGCAGACAACAGCTATTTCAAAACATGAAGCATGTATTATTATTTTTTTGCGAAGTATAAATGCGCTCTTTTGTACTATCAATAAACATGGGTCGCGAACCATTCTATATTTAATGAACTTCGGGAATACGCAGATTATTCTTTCATGTTGTGAATCGGCCTGCAACAAATGTATTCCGAATCTTTCTATTTGCGCTAAAAGCATTAACCGATCATAAATCAGAGCGTTATTAGTCTTCGTAAAAAATGTTGAGACCAACCGATTTGCTTGAAACTAGGCTCTTGAAAAACCGAGCCCGGTGATTGAAAGCAATTTTGACTTAAAATTTAAAATCGACCATTAGGTCTTACCGACATAAATGAGTGATTTCGGAGGGTCGATTCCAGCCACACACTCAGGATCATATCCTTCTGGTAGTCCCCTCTTGTAAGCCAAGTAGTCCTTCACGAGACCCAACCACGCATACATTCGCAGTTGGCATTGAATGCGCCAGCCCCTTTCCCCCACTCCTTCATGTCCGGGTTTCTACAGTGGGTAAGTGCAGAAAGCAGTAGACATAGCGGCAATCTTATGTGGATACTTCAAAGATCCTCTTCAGTGCCCACTCACTCGCACGAAATGAGTTGTCACTTGCGAAACAAGCTTTCCCCGTTCCGTATCCGACGCTGAATAATAGATATCACGAGAAGGAATTCGAACAAATCCAATGCGCTTATTGTCCAAAATCATCGAGACGAAGACGTCTGGTAGGCCGTGTTGTGGCTAAACGCAAAATATGCTTATTCTTAGAAGTTCTTGGTCGGTATATGTCTCCTATTCGAGCAAGAGTAAGTAAACTAAAGGGGTAGTTTCATTCGAAACTTGTCTCAGGTATGTGCCATTGCATTTGAACTCTGCTGCAGAAGCTCTAAAACGCTCCGTCCCTATCATTTAAGTGACCTAAAAGCAGAAGTAAACATGGGGAAACTTCGAACACTTCCTAATTTTTTATATTAATGTTAAAAATAGATTAGACAGCGCACGGCAATCTCATTAATGTGCACTGCTCCCACCACTGCTCTACTCTACCAATTTGCCTGAAAGTGAAGATTAAGAGGTGTTTGGAGCGTACACAATCCATGAGGTCACTCAGGCGTAAGATCACTGCATTGGCCTCCCGAATGGCCTCGTAGAGGTTGGCGCCAGTGAGTTTGCGTCCGAGACGTTTGAGAAGAATCTCGATACGCAGGAGGTCTGCGCGCACTCGGCGCTGATAGCTGAGATCGAGCATCGTTTTGGGCGCCGTGCCGCGGCAAGAACGCACCTCGCTCGCGGCCTTGCGGAAGATGCGACTCTTGTATAGGAAAATTTGCCGTAATCGGTGACGTGCTGATCCTGGCTTTCGGCGCTGGAGCAGATAGTGGATCTGGTCCATTGCACACGCCTGCAAAGCAGCGTAACAAGCATCAGAAAAGAGCTACTACCTTAGTTTAAAAGAGTTCCTAAACCACATTTAAAACTAGGACTCTTTACGGTGCAAAACAATTTAATAGCAATCCACAAATATATTCTTTAGGTCTGATGTAGGCAATGCATTAAAAAATAAATACCAATAGGTACCATATTTGTATTTAACAAACTGATGTACCAGTTTTACAGATAGTTAAGTTAAGATAATAACTAAATAACATGGTAGGTGAAAGGGTAATGCAGGCTTTCTGGTCGAATAATGGAAGTAATATGAAGTGCATAAATTCTCAAAAATTCACACCAAGTGGTACTGGCTGCACAAAGCAAGTAAGTAAAACCGAATTCAACAGGCGTTTGTTTCAGTATCAGTAAATATAAATAGGAACTGTGTCTCAAAACAAAGGAGATGGCAGAATTTTCAATTTCCATGCGCTTTATTTTTAAGCCAAAGAATTGTTGAATTGTGGCATTATATAATTACGTCACAAAGCACACATTAGAGGTGAGAACTTACAAATTCTGTTTTGAGCTTCTCGATAATGTTAGGGATGCACATTCTCAAGCGATGGTCTTCGAATTCGCTCAAAAGGTAGAGGCATGGCTGAACGCCGCCGAAATCCACGTAATAGTAAAGCCCGTCGTCTGACTTCAGGTTCATCGGATCGGTCAGACTGTGGTCCCACTGTACCTTCGCTCTTGTCTCCGATTTCGCTTTAAGAAAATTTCATTCACACTCAAACACTAAATAGGGTACCCCTCAGTGCGGGTTTCACGCTGACTAGTGGAGCGTCTTCTAATGTTGAATGGTAAAGAACTCCTTCACGTTAGATCTGCGCTCTTGTCGTTGGCGGTTAAAAACGTGAATTACTGTCTCATTTACTTAACTAACAGACATTAAAGAACACATTTAAATTTTATGCTTTAGGATAATTACAGGCTTAAAACCGCAGTGTCTGAAGGCATCATTTTTATTTACATCAAAATTCTTGAAGCCGCATAAGAATGATCAATCGTGTTTCCTATTACAGTACATAACATTGATGTTGGATGAAGCTAAACAAGAATTCGTGAGCAAAATGTGTTGCATAACTTCGTTTGATTGGTACCCAAAGGACTAACTTTTGTAATGGAAAGCTTACATGGAGTTTCATCTTTCATTAATATTCCACCCTTCTTTCCATCAATTTTGTTGCCATAGTTGCCTAAAAAGGGTCAAAGTTGTCAGGGCCAAAAGAATAACAGTAAGATTCAATTCACAACCAAATGCTCCAGTCTCTATTTGAAGAATGTGGGGTGAAACTAGTTTATCCTCAAAGCATGGTTGAAATATTCATTTAACGTTTTTACGACTTGCCAATGCTGACTTCAAATTGAATTGGCACTTTTTCGTTGCCGATCTCCGGGTCCACAACTGACACTCCGTAGAAGGCAACGAACAGGAGATAAGGACTTTTTCTACCAGCGACGAGCTAAAATACAAACATGCATTATATCACCTACAAACAAAAGAGCTGGAATGAAAATTATTCAAAATCACTACAAACAAAAGAGCGATAGCAAAGGGCGTCCACTTGAGCTATCAGAGGACACTGATGTCGCATTGAAGAGCAAATGATATTTACTTACTATTACTTACATGCTTCCTACAACATAAAATCTTCCTGTCACAGAAAACCATGTATTTTTTTATTAATAAAATCTCCTCTATCATTTGCTTAGTACTGCTTTATGGATTACAGTAAATCCACAAGTATGCAAGCAATCAACTGTGAGCAACAACATAAAACTACCACAATATGTGACAACATATTCGTCTATTTATTCGCTTACGAAAGCAAAACTCTACAACGAAAAGTGGAAGTGAGGCTTCATCGGGCTACAAAAGGCGCCCCAAATGAGTGACATGAAGGAAATAATTTTGATATTGGCTTAATCAGCTTTTGCGGCAAATCGGACTTGCTATTCCATAATGTTAAATAATGGTGTTGCCAACTTGTTTTTAAAGCTAGTTTTAAATTCAAACTTTGGAAAATAAGTTTAGATACACCAAAAAGCAATAAGTCTTAGGGTCAAATGACAAGCAGAATCGCCATCGCTGGTAGAAATTACTGCAAAATGCTGGCCACGCCCAATATCAACACAAACTGCCTGCCTCACCTCAGAAACGGGTGGAGTCCCTCGGAGGATGGCACCTGTTTTCATGGCGTCTTTACTCGGCTGCGCCTTGATGGCAATGAGGAGACGACCACGGTAGGCGACACCCTCGCCCAAGCTCCTATTCAACTCGTCATCTGGACGACGCGCCTGCTCGTAAGTGTAAGTCCTCGGTGAACCGTAAAGATTTACCCAAGAGGGTCCAAATGTTGGCATCACATCTGACGGAGCGGAAAAAAAGTACTGTGATCATAGCTAATCAACGCATCCATGGGCACCATAGATGCGAAATAAAGGTACAGATAATCAATGGCACTAATCCTATAACCCTACCGATTACAAATGAAAAAATGAATAATAAGCCAAACGAGATGATTAGTTTACTAGGCAAGATGGTTTTACTCACTTTCACTGCTTTTATCCAAGATCTTTTTGAGGTCAATTAAATGCGTTGCGATGGTCTCGTCCTTTACGGCCTCCCAATCCCTTACAGCGAGACGGATCGTGTGGGTTAGAGGAGGGAAGAAATCGCAAAAGACAATCTCTTGATTCCATATCGGGGTGTAAGTGTATTTTTTCACTTTAGTTTTCGCCTAAACAATGATGAATACGTTAGTTATTTAATTTAATCTAATTGTCTATAAGGCAAGAGTTAAAATGCAGTTTAGTAATTTTAAAGACGTAATTATGTAGACGAAACCAGTACTAACAGTGTGACCACCAAAGGAGACCTCCACATAGGGATCGCACATCGGAGCAGAATCGCCCACAAAGGCCTGTTTAATTGAGGTGATAATATCCGTATTCATCGGTGGCAGTCCTTCGGCTCGGTAGATCTTCACAGAAAACTCTGTGACATTTCTCTTCGAGAGGTTCGTTATGCCCTTCGGAACAAGCTGATTTCTGGTATTAAATGGAATTGGGAAAAACAAAATGGAGTTCACTTTCGAAAAGTGTTTTATAGTGCCATGGGAATGCTAGTGAAGTAACTAAGAGCTTACCCTTCAAGACTTATTTCCTCATCATCTTTCTCGTGCTTGATGTGCTGTAAGAGAAAATACGAAGATGAAACCAAATACAGGCGGACTGCAATGTTTCTATACAATGTTAGAGCAAGTTAAACTAACTATTTGGGTTTTCCATAATGGACTTTACAAGTGGTCTTCAGTAACAAAATTAAAAATATCCACTAGTTGGTAAGCGTATATGCACACATGGTTCAGCGTCAAGATTACTTGCAATCGCTTTAGAATTGCAACTAAATCATGCTAAGTTTTGAAGCCTCTGCACTGAATGTTGAGGACCAACCTTTGGAATATCGTCTTTGCCGAGAAAAGCCAGGTCAACCCGAACATAGCCTTGAGGACCACTGAGAGGCTTCTTTGGATCAATCAACACAGCCCACTTGTTGGTGAGCACATGTCCTGCAAAGGGGAATGTGATGAAGAGGTTACTTCCGACTGCTCTCCAAGCAAGCTTTTAAAGTGCGTGAAATAATTAACCATCCGTTGACAAGGTTGAAGGGGATTGCACTCACCTTTACTTTCATAGATCGACCTAACGTCAATCACGAACTCGCCGACCAGCTTTCCGGGAAGGAGACGAGCGATCATTTTTGCATTCAAGCTATATACCTGGATGGGGAGAGATGGCGTGTGCATTCATCACATCAGGCCTAGTGACATGGTGGTTGCGTCATATTATTTATCATTGCATCGAGTGAAATGGAATGATTTGCATGGAAAAAAAGGAACCCATTTGATTTGGGTAAGATTTTTAAATCCTTCTAGTTAACAATATAAGAAAAGAATTGCCCAATATGAGCAAAAAACCCGTAGATGTAACTTTGGAACGAAATCGACATTCCAAAAACCCCATGGAGTATGAAGTGTTCAGGTTTGATTAACTCGTTCCCTACGTAGTTAATTCACGCATTCTACATTTTTATGTAGCCTCGCAACAAATTAACTGTGTTTCAATACTCAGAAAAGTTGGATTTGCCAAACGCTAAACGGTTTCTAGTGAATTAACGGCTCTCTCGAATCCAAATCACTCCAATGCCACAGAAGAAAGAGATTCAACAGCACTTTACAGGAATCTACGTAATTTGCAGAGTAAGATAGCTTTCGGCTTTTCTAGGAGAAAAGTGGAAGAGATCAAAGGTGCTAGCATCTGTTTACAATTAAGAGTCTTGCAAGGCCAAAACTCAGCAGTTGTCAAGGTAAAGTATAGGCTACCAGATCAAAGACTACTTGCCTTGAAAGGTTACAGCGTGCCGGCAAGTCAACTGCTTACCTCTAACGCATGATGCCGAGATCACTCGGTTGTGCCAAATTTACGAAATCACTTGGAAGCCACTGCTAACTGTCGGGTTATAAAAATACTTGCATTGACTTAAGGCAACCTACACGGATCCAAATGAGTTCATCCAACACCGCGACTCGGGGAAGGAAGTATTCAAAAGAGAAGAATTTGTTATAGTAAGGATTGTTTGTGTAGAATTTAACATCTGTCTTGCGAGTTTTTCCAGCCGCGACGACTTCAACCATGGGATTCACGTTCACACCGGGTATACCTTTAGCCTCCACAATTGTCACAGAGACCTGAAGATGTGAAAAAATTTAAAGGGTTTGAAGTGTGCTGGTTTTTGATTCGTTTAAATTACAAATTTGAGGAAGTCTGTAAATGTTCTGCCTTTTCTTAAATCCGTGGTCAAGCTGGTCGACCAAAGTAACCCAACGCTGTTCCGATCCTGGAATTTACCATTTATTATAATATTTTACAATAACTCAAACCATTCTATCCTAAATAATATTTGCATAATGAATCGGAGCATAAATTATCTGTTAATTTAAAGTTTCCATAACTAAAAGTGTGTCTACGGCAGCAGATTTGTTGCCTTTCATTCGCTCAACTATAATTGTAAAATGTCGTTCCTTAAAATCTTATTTTTCGAGTAGGTTTTAGAGCATACTTTGTCGTGACATCTTTATTCAGTGACACCTTGGAAGACCCGTTTCTCATTGGAGGAAAATTGTCAAAGTGAAACTGTGAATGCAAAAATCATAATTTTTGCACTCATTGTTTTGCATCATTGCGTGGTGCGTCAAGTACGTTTCTCATGGCAATTCTAGTTTTCAAAATGTAATTAGTAGTGTACAGGCCAGTTTATGATCCCTTCATACGGATATCCTGCTGCATGGCATGCTACTGCATTCATAATCGTATATGGCGATAAGTGTGCATTTCGGATTGCAATAAGTGTCGCTCACATAGGTGACTAATCACGTTGAGTGATCTCTCTATGCCTTTTAAGATTGCCTACTGTTGTGTAATATGCAACGTTACTTACTGTGAATGTTTCAGACTTGAGAATTGTCGGATCTATGAGTGCTTTCAGCTTAGGATCTCTACAAGGAGGAAGAGTGATCAAAACAATTTAATGTGTAGGTGCTGTTTCATTCATCAATGTCATTAACATTAGACTATAATGGATAAATAGTTTATTTCAAAAAGATGTTCGCAGAGAATTTCAATTGCTACGCTCTTACGATGTCGTCAAAATGTTAACTACTTAAGCTGTCTTAGCGCAAATCAATTTCAAAATCCTAAGAACTGTCTGATTGGGGATAGTTTTACCTCGTAGTAGTGCAGCTTAAAGTCACGCACCTTCGAACCGGGCCAGAAAGAACTGAGGACTTATCCGAAAGGCCTTCAATGTCCATAGCAGTGCCATCACCCAACCCATACAATTCCATGAGGTCTTGGTCATCTCTGAAAAAAGGAAAAAAAATATTCTAGCTGACAAAATTTATTCTTTGGTATTTTTAACCAACCACTCCACTTTATTCCTTCATGCTTGGCCTCCAAGTTTTGAGAGCTTATCTTCTTTGAATCAAATTCGATTGAAATTGCGGTAAACTTACACCGTCAATTGGGATTTTCGATACTCGTCAGAACTGGATGTTCGAGAAATCGCGTTTGTGAATTGCGCATTTGCAGTTTTCACAAAACCATTTTTTCTGGGGATGATTTTCACCCCGTGCCTCAAAATGACTGATAATAAACTACTGAAATTAGTATACCACGGAAACCCCCTTTACTCTCCAATGAAGCTTGCAGTAAGTGCTTTATGCAAAAAATTCCAAACATTGTCAGCCAGTGTTGAATAAGGTTACGAAAACTTATGCCCGAATTAATTTATTGTATGGCAGGCCTTAAATGGGGCTAGGAGGAAAATTTGTAGCCACAGAACTAAGCAGTTCACCCACCCCATGGCGTCTTCGCCGAACTCGACATCGCCTTCGCCAAGATCATCGGCGCTTTTGACTTGGTGGAGGTCAGCCAGAGGGTGACCAAACCTGTCGATATCAAGATCGGCTTCACCTTGGTCTGGTGGTCGGTAGTAGAGGTCAAAGGAGAGAGTTACCTGGACCGGATAAATGGGATTCCCTTATGTGCATTATTGTACAAAGTAGGTTAAACAATAAAGGTCAAATTCTGATAAACGACTTGGTGACGACTTGATTTCTGTGGAAGGGACGGTAGTTTTTTTTCATTTTATTAGAAATATCGAATTTGCATCTTTTTTCGAGTTTTCGATCCTCTGACTAACATTTTGTAAACAGATTAACTTGGAATTTGAATAAATTATAGAAGAGGACTTCTAAGTGAATAAATGACACGAGTTGGCACACAGAACCGGTGGAAAAGAAAATACCCAAGGCAAATAAGCATTCCAAATCCAACTAATTTACTTTGCCGCCTGAAGTGCGGGCAAGTGTGAGCTAAATGGTTAACACGTTGATTTTGACAACTAACTCTACCTATACTTGCTCATTAAAGACAGGTAAGGCATTCACACTCGGATTACACCGGCCCACTTTCCCAACAGCAAAAGTGGCATTTGGGGACCACTTACGTTTGTGACCATTTTGTTTGCATCAACAAGCGGCTCCTCCAAGTTGAGCACTTGCCTCTGTGCGAGAGTTGCCAAATTAACGGTAACAGAACCAATCGCTCTATAAAACATTCAACGGATTAAGATGTAGATTTTGAGATTCACTAGAATCCACAACTCATTTTTTGCACTTGACTGGGAAACCCTCGAGTTACTGGCCAAACGGGAGATTTTCGTAGTCCAAAAGCAGCACAGTTCGCCTATTTTTACCATGTTTTTATCACAGACTATTCCATAAATTCTGTTGGCAATTAATGTTACGAAATCTGTCTGCGATTAAGCAAAACTTTTAATAAAATCTCAATGGCGTCCGAACGCTCCCATTGACATTACATATAAGAAAGTACGAGGTTCCTTCCTACCCTTTCAAATAATGATAAAGACCACGATTGGCTTTACTTCAAGCTTCCCTGATGCTACTGCATTTTAAAGTTTAAGATTAAGATAACAAAGTGACAACCGTTTGCTCTAAAGATAAGTTATTTACTTCTTTGGTCTGTATTTGCTGACATCGTAGGCGGTAATCACAAGCTCATCGTTGTCTTCAAGCCTGCGAGCAACCTTCCAAACCAGTTCGGCTCCAAAGTAGCAGGCGTTTTGTCCACTCGCCGGTCTGGTAGAAATTTCACTATCTTAAAGTAGCAAAACAGATTCGTTTTGGCACTTGCCCACTATAAATGTATGGATGGTTCTTTTGACTAAAACTTCGTTGCCAACAAATAATGATTTTGAGAAGCTTAAGATTACCTCTGAAAGATTAAATAAGAATTTTAATTCTAGTAATTTTAATTTTGAGAAGCACTTGCACCTTCGTATGGAAAGGACTTCGAGTAAGTTTGTGACGAGTTGCACCTGATGACAAGGCTGAACTGCCTAAGTCACAGCTGCTTAGCGCTTCACACTGATACCTAGTATTGTGAATTAAGAGCCGTCTCTGCACTCCCTTGAGAAATACCGATTCTCCGCTGTGCTCTTCTCAAACCAATTTATTTAGCATCGCAAATGTGGCTCTGTTAGAAAGCCGGAGGCAATGTGAAAAGTGCTAACGCCAGGTCATAAAACGCTTAACTAGTCGGATTCATTCAGTAAGACCAAAATGCATTTTTACTCTACATATCAGCATAAACAACAAATCTTCTCGATTTAAAAACCATTTTTTAGTTGCAATCTCTTGGATCCCACTTTCCCTTCACTACTATCTCCACGCAAGAAGTGATTTATGAAAATGGGAATTTCCACAAGACCGCACTTATATTCACTGTAACGAAACTCAATCTATCGGTGTCGTTTTGTTTGCAGTCTTATCAAATAATAAATTTGAGATTCTCGTGGGAAATTTGCCGACTAGTTAAAATGCCTATTCTTGCTGCTAACGTTTGCGAAACTTCCAAATTGAGTAAAAACAGTAAAGGAACGGATGAATTTATATTGTTTGTTATGTTTGCAGCAACTACCATTGAATTGCATTCAGTTAAGTACAGAGGTGGTCACATTCTTTGTGCTATCAATCTGCCTCTCTCATTTTGAGTCTTACAAGTAAGATGTGTACATGCGTTACACCTCTGACACAAAATTGGTAAATGCACTATTTTGTCTGGGAAACTGAAACTCACCTCGGAATTTCGCCTTGACCACTCGTTGACCCTTTCCACTTAGGCCCTCCAAGAGCTTAACATCCAATTGCAATGACATGGTTCATGAGTCAATTGGAGTAATGATTGTTCTTCCACAAGTGATCCCCTTAAACAGACTCAGAGAGTGTAGCACTTGCGGGGCCAATCAGAGGCCCACAAATCCTGACGCAGGCACACACATCCGCACATGATCATGCAAATCGTGGAGATGGCTTGCAGACTGAACACACGACCTCCAATGGTGTGGTGAAGTGACTCAACACGCGGCTACACAACCCCCAGCACAGGCACCCATGCACACACACACACACACACGCATGCACAACAAAATGTGGTGCAAACGCATTGTAATTTACGATTTGGAATAGGCTTGTTTGTTACTATGGTTGTTGCGAGCTCAAATCTGCGCAGCTTCGATTCCGTATTTTTTGCAGTGTTAGAAATAAAAGGTTGGTAGAAGCATAATAGTATTTCTCCGGTTAGTCGTTTCGTAAAGAAGCCATGTTAAGTAGACCATCTAGATCACTGAATTTACTTTGTGCGAAATAATTTAGGACATGTATTTTGATAGCAGGTCGTGCGAGGATAGCTTTAATACGGATCGAGCTTAGTAGACTCCCCTTATGTGGTATGGTCCTGGATGGCGATTTTTAACAATTATGTATTTTAAAAGTGGTTAAGGCTAATTGCAGTGAATTCGGGGTTTTACTCCGCTTCTTGAAATTTGTACAATATCGTAATCGATGTATATCTTAAAATGCGTAACTTCTCTACGTTCTTTGTGTTCAACTTAAAACCGGGTAATGAATAATTGGGTCCATTAGTTAAAATGACACGATTTGTGAGGTAGAAGGTCTTTGAGGTGTGTAGGGAATAATCTATTCTTCCCAAAAGCCAAGGCGATCTCCGAAATGATGAGGCCTTCGACCGGCATATCTTAGAACACTGTGTGTTTAGAACTCTTTACGCACATTTTCACCGGCTATACGAGCCGAACTCTCGAAGTTTAAGTCTTGTGGTTGTGCATTCGTTTTCCATTTCATAAACTAAACGATGTTCCATTACGTCCCTAAGCCTTTTCAAATAGTTTTGCAGCGGTTCTAGTTCTCTTGAGTGGAGATGGTGGTGGTGAACACACGAGTATTGTGAAGTAACCAAACCAAGTTAGTAATTACATGGTGGTAGCTAACACTAGGCAATCATTCCAGGAAAATCGCAGCCACTTCGCGTCCAAGCAGAAGCTAAACATGTACATTGCATAAACCACCTCTCCATTAGATCTCCACCCCATCAAATCAAGAAGTAGACAAACTAATTCGGTCACAAAACCTTAGAGCATTACTACTTTTGCAGCGTCATTTTCGGAATCTCAGCAGGCATAATAACTCAACCTACGGACACCAAACAACTGTTCCTGTTACCTTGGGTGAATAACAGATATCTCTACTAGGAACTAGTGAGCCAGAACGAAAAGATTCTGGTACAATTTAACAAAGCCAACTTCAAACAAGAATAGCATCATTTTGCCCCAACGTGTGTCTCCTTCACCATCTACCGCCTTCCGAGGGTGCATGAACTCACTAGTCCAAAGGAGGGCTCTGTGAAAGTAGTGCTAACAGCAGTATTATGTGAAAGCAAAAATTATGCGGGTACCTAACTCCAATCCCAAGCTAACCTGCGATGCATCGAAGGGATTAAGTGAGTACAAGCGCATAAGAGACGACTAGTGAAAAGCGCTAGGGTACGTCAGTCTGCTTCAATTTTGCGCTGGACACGAAAACGAACGCGATCCAAACCAGTTACTGATCTGCGATGTTTCATTCACCACATGTGCAATCGGACTGCGCATTCGATGCTAGTGCTAGACAGTCTTACTGGAATAAAAGTGCAAATAAAAGTACCAATGTTGTTTTCATTGATGAAAAATGGTAACAGGATTAAGATTACTTGCAGTATTTACAAGCGTACTGAAAATGGTCGGGGGTCAGCCTCTACTTTTGTGGAAAATGCGCTTCCCTAGTTCGAAGAAAGCCATATGGCTTTTATAGTTTATCTACAAGTTTTCTGGAGAATGGGAATGTGTCTAAATCAGACGTCGGAGAAGACACCACCACTGCCGTTGACACCGACGCCGTAGTTGGGATTGGAGAAGGTGCGATTATGGCTGCGCTGTTGCGACTGATGATGCATGTGGCG
Source organism: Taenia hydatigena (assembly GCA_036345935.2). Lineage (NCBI taxonomy): Eukaryota > Metazoa > Platyhelminthes > Cestoda > Cyclophyllidea > Taeniidae > Taenia > Taenia hydatigena. The sequence goes on from JADWOT020000009.1 coordinate 7,499,474, forward strand.
GTTGGTGATAATGTCTCCGAGGAGGGAGCGGTAGGACGTGGGCTGGTTGGAGAGCTTCTCGCGCACCCCCAATCCGCCCATCATGAATGTGCCTGGCCTGCTCGCCCACACCTCCAACAGAGTCTGGAGACAGTGCAGCAATCCAAACAGACCCACGGTCGTGTCTGCCGCCAGCACTCGAGTCACCGAAAAGAGGCGATGCTATAAGCCGCAATTAATTAACAAGTTATCGCCTTTAGGCGACCATCTAATTACGTACTCCTTTATATATTAATGCATCAATTCTTTACTCAGTGCTCTAAGTAACCGTTCCATTTTCCTTTAACCTATTAGTCTGTCGATGTGTATTCCCATAGACCGAGCCAACTCATTCATGCACTCTTTTATTTTACTAACCCTCCACAAGTTCATGCATTACGCCTTAAATTGCATGATTTTGATTTTTTTGCTGACTGCTACATCTCAATTCGCAAAATATGCCAATTTTTAACAGCACTCTAAATCTGTTCGAAAACCAAACAAGTGAGCAGCCTCATCATCATCTGTTAACACTTGTTGAACCGTACATAACTATTTCCATTACAAGCGAGCCGCTATCTTTAAAGGAATGATAAAATGTTCAGTCATTCATCTGTTAGGAAAGTTGCAACGATTGTAAGCACAACAGATATATTTGTTCTATGCATATTGCCTATAACATCACCGGCATCAACAAGTATTTTATAAAATGGGCATTCTGACGACGAAGTGTCATGCCAATTACATTTCAGTTGCTGCATCAGATTTTACTAAAAATGAATAAGTAGGCCAAACCTTCGGAACGCCGACGCTGTGGATTACCTCTCGGCAGCTGAATAAATTTTGACGTGCACGAAACCTCCACGAACTGCCGGATACTTCATAGATCTAAAAATAAGTAAAAAAAACCATTTTTTTGCCTACAATGGTCTGTTCACTTGACCAAGGCATATTGAATTCGCGCTTTACAATGCAAAATGGGTCATAAAGGCGTGGAATTTCGTGACGCAAACGACTAACCTTTTTGACTGCCTTGTAGCCAAGATAGTTGTTAAGAAATTCTGCCAGATGAATCCCCGTTTTGAGTTCATTTGCCAAGTCAACCGGTGTTGAGGGTAAGTTGGTATTCAAATGAGAAACCAGAATCTACAAAAAAAAACAAAAGAAAACATCCCTTACTTGATTTAAAAATGAGCTTGGATTAATCTAATGAAATGGTACCATAACAAAATTATATCTAATTGTAGGTCCTCAGAAACAACGACAAAAAGAATGGTTTTTTGCGTATTTTCTTGTTTCAATCCGGCACATTGAAGATGTAACAAAATTGTGCCTTGTCGGTTTAAGGCAGAATAATTGGAAAGTATCACAACTTTTGTCAATTTCAACTCTGCAACTTTGTTAGAAGACTTGTGTGAGTAAATGCCAAGTTTGCCAGCGTAGCGCAATGCACCTTATCCAGCTGACAAGAATGCACATAGTGTGGACCGGCGTCATTGCTTTCACCGCCGTTGCCGCCTCCCACGTGGTCTCGTCTTGAAAAGCGCTGTGAATCATCACATCACCGAACTGGCACGCACGTGCGTTATCGAAGCACTGCCATACCAGTCACGTGTAAACATCTCTCACTCTGATAAACAGATTCATTGCTAATCAGGAAATAAAAGCCAATAGATTTGTGAGAAGAGAGACTTCGACTACGCGTATAATTGTTGTCGATGAAGGTGATATACTATTTGAGTTACAACGAACCATGCGAAGAGCTTCAGCAGTAGACCGCCACAACTCATCGTATTGATGAGTCTGAGAATAGAGAGGCTGAGGAGATCGCTGGATTTCGTGGGAAGGCGATATCACCTGGTGGGGAGGAGAGAGTGCTTCGTTTGGATGGTCGCTTCTGTATGGCCGTCCCCCCACCTGGGAAGAGCGCTGTTGCTGCTGCAGTAGACTAGGATTCGCCTAGGAAATGATACCCAGACCACTCAATATCATGAGCATGTTCAGACCAACGCACTGTGGTGTAAGGTGATTGATCTGTTTAGCACTTGAGCTCATTTGCAATTCTCTCAGCACCATTCACTAGCATATCAATAAGTGGTAAGCAGAAATTGTGAATGGTCGCAACAAACTTAATCACTGCATCGAGAACGGTTGTAAAATTTTCTCAACCTCAAAAGATGGTTTACATATCATTTGGTGAAGGCATACATCCTAAAGGAAGTTCTGTCAAAAAGGATTTTGGAAAATCGCATCCACGCTTATCTACCCGGTTGGGTTTGATTTTCCACAATGAGATAAGCAATCATGTAGTAAGTTTAGTGGAAAATAAAGGCTAGCAATCATCTGGGCGATCCAGACAAAACTTTGTTAACTCGCTAAGTTTTTAATGAACTCTGACGATTTACATTTGCAAAGGCTGGTTTCTGACATGGAATTCGGACCCAATGCGGTCAACTATCCTTAATTTCTATGCAGTTATATGGGACAAAGCACAACTAATCAGGAGAAAATGTGGTGAGAAATGTTGGCAAAAAGACTTAAAGTTCAAAACCATTCTAAAGTGCGTGAGAGCACTCTACTCACCTCAAAAAAGCAATCAGATCTCAACATATTACATTGATATGGTTACCTATCCGCATGATTTTGAGAATGAGACCGTTAGAGTATGCGTGCTTGCAAGATACACAAGTGTTAGCGCACCTTCGGATGAACAGACTCGATCGCCTGTCCGTGCTTTAGATAACGACGATGTTGTAGGGACGCAGTTGTGGGTGGAACGGACTGCCCCGGACGGCGTGTCAAGTGATGTTGGATGGACGGTGATGGAGCGGCACTGAGTGGAAGATGGCTGCGAAGACGTGGAACGGGTAGATCCTCGCAGGACGAATCCGTCGAAAAGTCGTCCTCAGAATCTTCACTTGCCTCCGCAGAGGTGTTTGATGCCTGGTGCGGCAGTCTTGTGAGTTCCACGTTCAGTGCATTCAACTATGGAAAAGGTAATGACGATTGCGGCGCCTTTAGCCACAAAATGGCATTCAAATACAGACTCAAAAGAATACACTTGTTTTTTTTTGTTTCTGACATTCCTACTAGGTGAAGGATTCTTCGAGAACACTCAACCTTCAAGTTTTAAGGCATTTTCCCTGTCAAATTGTCCATATTTTCAGTGCCATTATAATGCTAACATCTCGAGTAGCGTTAGTGAACCGAAATATCATTAGTGAAGGCAGCCTCAACAATGCAAAGGCGTACCAAACATGCACTAGTCTGATGCGATTTCTGCAGAGGTACCTGAAACGTGCTGATTTTGAAGAAGAAACACTCTTAGTGGAGGCATGTGGATTGGATAAATAGGTGTTTGTTGAACTACAAAAGACTGTGGAGCACTTTTTAGACTCTCGGCTGGTTCCAAGCCCCAAATCGTGAAGTTCCGCATAACATTTCCAAAGAGGTATTCTAGCTCCCAAAAAATCGAGTGGATTTACGATAAAAAATAACCAATGCAAAGACCGACTATAACGTGGGACGTCATTATTTACCGCCATGGATTATAAAAGTCATATTTGTAACCACGAACCCGGCTTTTGGCTTGTTAAAGTCTAAGTACACTACTTTACTAGATCGCTTTCTTTTGTGTGAGTGTTACAAATTGTGCTCCTTGAGGGTGATGAATGACGAATGCGAACAAAGTACACTTGTTCCAATCTCTGAATGTACCGATACTTAGAAGCACAATATTCGTGCATAGTTTTCAAACCAATTAATTCGCGAGGCTTTCTCATCGCATGCCTGCAGAATTGCCTCGGCAGTGTCAAATCGACTCATTTGCAAGCAGGGCTTCACATGAAACTCATCTCGATGTCTTATTACCATAAATTACAAATCATGTGATGGTGGCTGCCTGATGACACGGCCTGTGAGTAAAGGCGTTTGTTTCAAAGGCAGTAGCCAAAGGATGAGCCTTAGCCTAGGCACTGTGTATCGCATTGGATGGGCACACTAAGGTGAAGGGTTACGGATGCCACATTCACACTCCAGCATTAGGCGGCATTCAAATGTTGCGAGCTTTAACGAATGTTGGAGTGTGTTTAAGAACCTTGAATGGTCACCACATCAAGGGGATTCAAACTTATCTAAACTGCAGGTATTTTTCCATAAATATCGTTGCATCTACAATCTGCAGCACACATTGTCGATTACAAAATTATCCCCCAAAGTGTACAGGGTTTAATAACATTCATGTGAACGAAAACCGCCACATTTTAGCTACATTAATTCTGAGAACTTACCGATTCCATAAATCTCCCCAATGTATCAAAAAAGCGCGCTACTATTAAGCACACATGCGATTTGTAAAGCCTTACGGTCCTGTGCAAGAGCAAAACATGACCATAGATTAGACATTGAAGTTTGTTAACAATTTGGCCCCCACTTTACACGTCCACCAGTGATTCTCCCCGTTTTTTGAACTAAACGGTAATAAGTTTGGAGGACTTTATTGATGACCCATGGTTATTCCATCCAACTATTCCCTATCGAGCAGACTTAAAATAGAATACCTTCATTTGAGGTGGCTCATCGGGCAGACGATAGTGTGGAGAGTGCGTAAGGGGAGGATAGGAGCGCTGAGAACGTAGCGGAGGCCGAGTGCTGGGCAAACTTGCATCAAACAATCTCGGAAGGGGCGCCAGTGGACGCGGTCTCCGCGGAGGTGGGGAGGGTGTCCTCCGCCGAACGTAAAGCTTGTTTCGATCAGCAATTGATGAAGGAACTATTGGGAAAGACAGATATTTATCGACACTTGCTTTACACATATTCGAAGGTTACTACCGTTCAAAGGTGTTGAATTGCGTCTCCGACTGGTGGAAGATACTGTGATACGGTATAAGGGTTAGGTAGTCAACAATTTTGCGAATAACTATTGAAGGGAATGGGCCTATTATCAATTTCTGGCTAGCGTCTAAATAGTTATACCATTGCCCTTGATGCGCCATGCATTCACGGATTTCCATGAAACGCAGCATTCTGTGGATAATAAACTTTGAACGATGAAAAGGGCAAACTCACAGACGCTGCGAGGCGGAGGCTGGGGTCTGTCAGGACGTCCGTTTAGTAGCCTGTAGCGTTCCAGATCCATTTCCTAGGGACAGAGGGCACGAATCTTCATGGTGTTGTTTGCATCCCTTCAACCGTGCACATACACATATCCACACGATGTTAACACTTGCGCTGATGCGAACTACTGGCATATGAGAAGCTACCTTAGGCCGTGAGGGTGGCTGCGTTTATGTGTATGTGCGTGTGGGACTGGTGAATGTGCAGGCCAAGTGGCTAATTGGTATTCAGCGAGCACTTTACACGACCAATCCCCATAGTCAGGCGATCAGGTCGACAAAGGGGTAGCCAGATACACTTAAATGTCTATTTAGAGCAGTATGCTCAGGTTCGGCATTAAAGGTGTATGATCGAGAAACAATAAAGTATGTTAATGAGAGGTCAGTCATGGGCGCCGGAATGCATCATATAGTAATGTAAATAAATGTGCCGGTTTTCCTTTCACCATATGATCGAGCTCAGACTGCCGGAGACCTTGCGTCATTCCCATTGCACATGTGTGGGAGTTGTAAGGTCCCGATTAAAACAACTGTTAGAATATGATTCCAATTAGTTTAGGACTTTCAAAACGTTTACGAGGGCGTCTGCAACAAATCCCAGTAAATATAAAAACGCAATAGTTTAGCATCTTCACAGCCTGAGATTATTTGTGTGTAGAGCATCGACGGCAAGAGCTTGCAATGTAATTAGATGCAGTGCCTATTCAGGTATGCGTGGTATTTCCGAGCTCTGGTTAAAAACCAGTTTTTTTACGGTAAAAACCAGCTGTTACTTCGTAATCAGCAATCTCGATGCAGGATAATGCTAACAGCGTAGTTATTTACATAAGAAGGAGGTAGAGGTGGACTTCTGTACTGCACGTTAGGAGCTTTCCATATCCCCTTTGATCACCCGTACAACCCTCATATGATTAAGTGAGCGTGCGCTTTGATATGCACATCAATCGTAATTTGCGACTCCCGTAAACATCCAAGACCTGAGTGTTCCCATTTGCATAAGGTACATGAGTCGGGTTATTTTCGTTTTACAAGAACTTAGAAACTGATCTATACGAGAGAAGTATGTGACAACTTGCTACCAAGACTGATACTGCAAAAACGGTTCTAAAATCATGACTCAAATTATCTCCCATTTGCTCCAATCCGCATCCATTCAACCAATAGAGCAATCTATGCGTACTAATCGTTTAAAAGGTAACCGAACCCTCTCGTATCACAACCTTCGATAGAGCCATCATTCACTGGCATTGCACTACCATTGTATCTGCTAAAAACCTGAGTCAGTGTCATTGATTTCACGAACATGAGAGCGTCAAGAGTCTTGACCTTCGCTATAATTTAGAGCAAGCTACCACTTTGGGCCTGCAGAAAAGGAATAAGGCAAACTCATCAAGGGAAGACTAGAGCAACCTGGCTCCACCCATTTGGCCATCGATGACTCAGCGGGTGAGTTTTGCCCGGGGACACACATCAGTTTAACGTCCGCCACAACATGGATTCACCACCCGCTCACCTGTGGTCCTGATAGAATGCCTTTGAGATCTGATCACAAGCTGTCATCTCCGTGTGGCCATTTACCACTATTTTGGAAGTTTAATCAAGTGTTAGTTAATCACTAATTATTATAATTACCCTCGGTCTGAGAAAACATGCCTCTTTATCTGAATGCATTAGACGGTTTATTTAAATATTTCCCGCGCCAAATAACATGTAATTCAACGCTTTGCAGACTGCTGCGTTCATATAAAGAGGACCATAAAACTGATTGGTGTTTTTTCACCTTGGATGGTGAATGGTAAGGTAAAACCATATAGAACTCCCATCCACCACAGCTAAACGACCTTACCTGTGGTTTGGAAGAGACTGCAGGATACGAAGAGCACGTTTTACCGTAATGCCCTTCCCTCCACAGTTGCTGTGAATCGCATGGCTGGTGCAGCTCAAGAGCACTGGCCCTGTCCTCCGAGAGTGAAGTCAGAGAGACACTGGAGTAGTCGGTGTCTACCGATGCCGTGGTAACGAATTCGTAGAATTCCGGCTGACTGCAACGTCGTCTAAGAATATACCTTTCCGAGTGACTAGATTCAGTCCTACAAAAGAAGAATATGCGCCCATGGCTGCCTAAAAAATTCATCTTTGCGATTCTATCAGATAGCTCGACTCATCGTGGCATATTTTTGGTTGAAGAGCCATTAGCCAATCGGACTTGTACGTTAATACAAATTGTGCAGCTAGGTAAATATTTGTAGGGCAGTGAACTTCGATGAATCAAGTGTTCCGGAAAAAAGACCGGAGAGAATAATCGTCCCTAAAAAATACGTGGCTGTGGAATCCTTTTCAAAAACCCTAGGTGTCGAGTAGAGTGGCAAGTCTTGATACACATCAGACGATAACTTCATTCATAATGACTACCGATACATCTTCTGCTTTATAAGCTTATCAAGAGCACTCAAAGCAAATACGCACATAATATGATTAGGATGAATAAAAAATCCTCTATATTCGCTGTATTTATACTTCTCTAGCATTGAAGATACTCGTTTCTATCATATTCTCGTCTAAATCCACTTCATTGTAAGCATACTTGATTGATAAGTCTTGCACTAGCGTTACACCGTGCACTTCTTGCAGAACGAATGATAACTACCGGCAAAAGCTCCAAAGGTCAGGTGGCCACAGATGCCAAATGAACAGAAACGAAATTTTGACTCTTTTGAAAAACCGAAATAGTTTCACCTATCGGGAGTTGCATGTGGGTAACTTTGTCGCCATGCGACCATGGCCATAGCAGAACTGGGTCGCGACGCGGTAGGGGAGGAAAGTAGAGTGGCAGGCGGGGAAATCGGGTTTTGACGAGAGCTTGATATCTCCTCTGTCACTTCTTCTACTAAGTCCTCCTCTTCATATTGTTGCTGTTGCGGAGGTGACGATTGCGGCAGCGCCTTCTGCTCGTTTCTGGAGAGGAAAGCGAGGATGTGGGCAAGCCCTCGCGAAACAATCTAGCGAAAGGGCGTCCAAATAAAGTTCAGTGAATGCAATGACCGTGAATTAAGCGTCAAATTCCTCCCACTGGTGCAACTCTCATTTCTCCATTCTTCCTATTTTTACAGTGTGTTGTAAGTGAATAAAATAATGAGCAAGGCAAAACAACATTCCAAATAGGTGTCTCGTTAAGAAAACTAATGCTTTTTAGAAGATTTATTTGGGATTTCATAGTAGTACTTCATTAGCACTTGAAAAATAAGAGTCAATCACCGCTCTCTACGCCTATCTGCTCATGACAACAACCGCTGCGGTCATTCGACAAATGCCATTCTGTGGAATTTCTAAGATGCGCTTATTTATGCTGTTTATATTTTATTGCATCCACAATCGGGAATTTTTGAATGGTTAATTTTTCAAGCATACTGCCAACTGCGCAATTTATTTTTCACAGTGTAATAGCTTGTCGCCATAAATTAGCTAAACAAAATGAAAGTCAGTGCGACTAACGCAACTAGGAAATTGCTAGGATTTTAGTGCTTTACAGTTAAATCGCAACGCATATAACTCTTCTAATACCGATTTGTTGTTTCGTGCTACAAAATTTCAGTGAATTATGGAGTTTAAAATCGGCAACTGCAAAGTCATTTCAACTAAGCATATGAAATGAGATTTGCGCCATTTGATTATATCAAGCGCATTCATAAATAATATAAGACTTTAAAAGAATTCCAGACTTTGATCTCACCACGTAAATGCTCGCTAAGTGGAAGATCATCGATTAAGTGCACAAAAAGAATAGTTAGTGGAGTTTATTTCTCATCTATTCGCCCGCAATTAGAAAACTTGTCCAATAAAATTCGCCCACATTTGTTGCCTAGACTGATCAAACAATGCTACTTTACACTTAAAAAGGCACTGAATTAAGTCATGGTCAAACAAGTTAACATTTCAATCACCCAAATGGAAAGAACTGACATCATGGTGAAATAATGCAATGAGACCTACATTGAATGGTGGAAATACCAATGGGTTTTCCAGCACATCAAACTCCTGAAGCAACTCCATTTGTGCTAGAGAATTGGGCAGCTGGCAAATTCGGTTTCGCTGACAGTTTAAACTTAAAAGGTTTTTCAACTTGTAAATATCTGTAAAAAGAACGGCAAGTTCTAAATACTAACGATTTGTTGAAGTTAATAAACCTTGATACAACTTAAGCATTATAGAGTTCGATGCTTGTTTTTATGTCTCATGTGTATGGCATCTAAAGAACCTTAATTAAAAATAATATTTAGGGGCTAATTAATATTTACTGATGGCGTTCATTGGAATGGAATGACGTTGTGCCTCCCATGAATATAACAAAGTGATTATGAATGAATTCAAATGAAGTCGCATTGATGGATTCGGTAGAAATGTAGGTACCATAGTCATTGCTTCCTTAACTAGACCATATATCGCCATTTAAATGCAGCTAAAGCTTTTAAAACGGAAAAAATTCAATTTAGATCAAAACCCAACAAATCAATCGCAAAAACCAATTATCACAGTCTTTACTGATAAAATACGCATTATCATTTTATCAGTAGCAAATAAAACTTCCGTAAATAAAAGCCGTTTGTAAGAAATGTTGCACCAAATAAAATTTTTGATAATTCATACCATAGGGGAGGACTGAAATCATGTTCTCACTCAGATTCAATATTTTTAGTGATTGGATATTCAACAGTGGCGAAATGTCTACAATACGGTTGGAAGACAGGTCCTAAACTTTCTAATAGCGAATACTGAATAACCTACCAGTTCTTCCAAATTGTAGAGCGGTGACCAGTCAGGAGGAATAAGCTCCAGATAATTGCATGAGATAGATAAAAAACGCAAGGCCAAAAGTTTTGTAACAATAAGGGGAAAGATCAAAAATTGATTGTGACTAAAGAATAACCTCAAAAAATTAAAGGTACCTCAGATCCAGATGCCTAAGACGTCGCCAAGGTTTCCAATTACCACCAAGCTCTTGAAGGCAATTATGTGATAGATCAAGGATTTCAATATTAAAGGCAAAAAATAACAACTGAGGAAGAACACTGAGGTCAAGGCCTGAAAGGTCTTACAGTCTAAAATTACAAAAAAAACATTTTACTCACTCGCAAGAACAACGCTATCTAATGAGTCCAAAAAGCCTTCTTTTAAAAATTGACGCGCATTTTGTGGTTCGGCAAATGCTTGATGTGATGTGATGATTTCGTATTTTGCTTCAAAATCCCTGAGATTCGACGAGTCGATTGTTTCACACATTACCGCGTATTTCGAATTGTCGCGTCTCGTTCAAAAAAGACATATGAACCTGGGAGTCCAAAATAACAAACGAAAATGTGTTTAATATTCCTATTTTTAGCTAAAATTTTAAAGTTTTATAGATTACTGAACTTTTAGTAACTTTGCTTGAAAGTGCTCTTATGGTGTGTGTGTGGTTATGCCCACAGTTCCCTTTAACAAATTTTCATTGTTTCTGTTTTGAAACGCCAAAAGTTGGAAATATAACTACGGCCTACTCCGCTGCTCTTCAGTTGTTTAATCTTGCCGGTTGAACTAAAAGCCCTTCTTGGAGGGGATCCTTTTTCTAAAAACAACTTCTTGGAAAAAATATTTCGAAGCTTGCTTTCAAATTCTATATTGGAGAGAGCTTGAAATTTACTCGTCTGGAAATAATTATAGTGCTATTGTCGCGGGTGGCCTGGAATGATTGTAGAACAAATTAAACCATAATGTGTCTGCCCCTTCAATAGTCATGCATAATCCAACCTCAAGACAAGGATGAAAAATCAACCCCGGCCCATTTGGCAGTATTTCGTTTCCAGGATTTCGTGCAAAGAAAATAGCATCTTTCTCGTAGAAAAGGCACCTGTTTGCATGTGACGCTAATGAGCACCTTTAGCTACATCCTCCTTTCAGCAGCTAAAGTTGATGAATGTTATTGTTATTACTCTAGCGCTGGAAAGTTAAGCTAGCATTTGGGCCAAAAACGCTTGCACTCTAGCTTAGGTGGGTGGGATTACCACACTGTATTAATCAAAGTGGTAATGTCAAAGCAGTTAAGGTTCACCAATGTTCTCAACGCGGAATAGAGGTGCATCTTGTAGATTACCAATAGTTTCTTCTTAATTCTTACTTACCTTACCCACATTAAGTGTTATTTAGTAATCCATCGTGGTTGGCGGTATCACCAAATTTTATGGAGATTCGTCCATATGGTATTATGTTAGCCAGGTAAACGGTTGTCGTTCTCCGTGATAGCTAGACCTGTGTCGATAGGCCTAAAAAGGCAGAAGTGGGTGTGAAGTCACTCTTGTAGCATTCGCTGCACCACCACATCTGCTGCTTGAACGCAGGCAAGCACGCACTCCGGTTGATGGTGCAGCTGAAACAGTACAACCGTATATGGGGTTTTCACATTCCATCTGACCGACTTTCTTGCCTATGGCCGACATACCCAAGAATTAAAGGTCAAACTAAAAGCCTCAGCCCAGTCACGGTCTGCGTCCATGCCTGTATGTAAGCCCTATTTATCGGACACATATACTAAACCCTACACCGCTGTCACTGCGCTGTCCACGAATCTCAAGTAAATCAGATTCCTGCTGGAGGCTTTTGACTTCTCTCTCTGGACAGCCATTGTAACAATACAGCGACAATACAACAGCCCATTCGAACTATCCACCACAATCTCAATCGGTCCTCATCAGACACACCAGGCTTGCAATTGATCTTGAACGCATGCAGTTCCACGTTAGTTCGCATATTTCTTCCAAAACCTGCTCTATTTCGGAGTTAGTAAGCAACATAACCGGCCTCATCTGTCTTACGGTGTGGTACCTGGAGCCATCGTAGGCGGAAAGCGGATCTTTTTGCCTGAGTACACTTGAGTCAAAGGACTTTCTCCTGCAAGGCAGAATTAATGCTCGTCATTCACGGTACACATATCAGTGTGTACCTGACCGTCTTCTGATGGTTCTTGCGTGATGCATAATTTTACTTAATTTCTTTTAGTGTATCAATCAACTAAAAACTCCTAAAAACGGCTGCTCATAACTTTTTCAGCAATTTTTTAAGTTAGCAAAGTTCCAACAGAGCACCAGTCGGGGATTTGTCGCATAAAATTTTCCCTTTTTCGACCAGCATGAGCCTTTCCGGTCTACAAACGTGTCATACACGGCGGACAACCTTGCAAGCAAGCATGAGAAAGACCCGACTTGGTCAGAAACGACAACAGAATAGCTACATGTTTCCCGCATGCGAGCGCTGGAGTGCTGCTGAATGCATTGGAGGCAATGGTCATATGCTTGTAGGCATTTCTTGAAAAACACTGGGTTTACAAGAAATGTGATTGATTGATCATTTTGAAGTTTTCAGGATATGGGTCTAAATGAAGAACAACCTTGATGGCAGGAAAATGTTTCGTGGCACTGGTGATAGTTTTCATTAAGGCCCAAGTTGTTGGAGATTCAAACCAAAAAAAAACTGTTAAGAATCTCTATAAAGTTTGTTACAACCTTCAAAACGTTGCATAAGCTGTACGCACAAGGTGCTACGTATTTAGCTAAAGCCATTTATTGCTTCCATTACGACGAAACGAATGGACCAAAGTATGTGGAGAACATTAAGAGGGTAGTAGCAGAACGGATTGAAAAGAGAATGAGCACGTAACCAACTAGATGTTTAGATTGCTTTTGAAAGGGCCCAATGAATTCAGAAGATACTAAATGGCAAACAAATCCATGTAGGATTCGATAAATTGTAATTTAGATGGCATACACCCCTCAATATAAATGCAGCGCCACGGCACTTCCCTGAAGATCAAAGAAGACATGTTACTCAGGAAAAATACGCACATTAGGCAGGCAGAAGGGATTTGAACTTATATCACGGCCTAGAGGCCAGCCCACGCAGCAAAAACAATGTGGCCAACCAAGTATCCGTCATCAAAGCCGGCAGTTAAGCTAACAAACGTGTAATGTTAAATGTTTCTTTGTTGTTAAACTTCTGCTCTGTGAGCGCATCTATAAAACAGCGTAGGTGCAGAGCTGACTTATTTGCATAGTAACCCAAGCCTTCGTGTACTGCCTACTGAGGAACTAATTTGCTCAAAAGCACAAATATGACATTAAAAGCGAAAAAGTTCGGTTAAACTAGAAGCATTATGGCAAGTCTGATATGATAGATTTCCAGTCTTCACGTTGCATGCTTTCATTCTGTTGTTTGGTACCCAGGCTATGATAAAGACCTCTTAAATCTTTTGTACACCAAAAGGACTTAGAATTTTACATCCATCCACCCTCGCGTTCGCAACAGCTTAGGGCGAAAATAATTGGTAAAACTTCAATAGTTTTTTTGCACTTTTTCAGTTTGGTTTTCCAGTGAGGGTTTGATGATACTTTAAGGTGTTTAATAACCCTTGTAGGCTGCACGCCTGTTCGGGACATGGCACCTTGGACACGCTAACGTCTTCCAGCCCTGTGTATCCAAATGACAAATCCTTCTTTAATACAGAGTGACTTAACAATCTTAAAAACTTTAACTGTTATTATAAATCTAGCTTTAAAGAAGGCGCGCGAAATTTTTGGAAGCATTTTTGGGGGTTAAATAGTGATCCTAACATAAGTGTTTCAACTTTCTCCGCTGAACGCGCATGGTTTGCAATTGACCTTGTGGATGAGTGTGCTGGTCTCTGTAGGTGTTCAGGGGCTCGCTAGGTTGTCCATTCGTCATCTTATTTTCAACTTTGGTCTGAAATCATCAAACTGCCTACATGCGATTCCTAACTTGTACCCCATTAGTCACTTCTCTTCTAAGTCACAGGCAAAAATTGTCACCATCCCCAACATTTTGACGTCCATACGTATTGGCGCGACTCCCTTGATTGTTTCCCTTATCATAAAGCAAGATCTTCTATCAGCTGCTATACTAGCCGCCGTCATTGGACTAACAGACGCTGTATGCACTTCCACTTGCAGAGATCATCATCTGATTTAGGCTGACGGTTACATTGCCCGTCGTTTTCCGTCACAACAATCTGTCGCAGGCTCCTACCTAGATCCCCTAGCTGACAAGCTCTTTATTTCTTCGGTTTCTGTGGCTTCGGCGTATTCAGATCTACTTCCCGGTAGGTTTACTGTTTAACTAACTTTGCAGTGAGTTTGGTGACATTATTCCTGATTCGAGATGCACTTCTCCTCGTCGGGGCTTCTTACTTACGCTTTGTCTCGCTGGGTCAACCGGTACGCGCTGCTGTTTTAATAACGCTTTAGCGTTCCCTACTAAGTTTGACATTCCCAAAGGAAACGGTAATTGAAATGAAGCCCACAAACTCAAGCAAGGTTTGCCGTTTTTATAACATTAATCCTCCCGCGGATCTAGTTTAACACTGCCGCCCAACTAACCACGATATTTTCCAGTCTGGTGGCCCCTGTTCTTAATCTACAGGATAGCCTAGCACTCCCCGCTCTATGGTAGGTCAAGCTATCATTCTCAATATTTCAGGTTGACGGCCGCAAGCTCAACCATTTACTCCGGCTTCGGGTATGCACAAAGCTTCCCAAGATTCCTTCATGAGGCTCTCAGAATCTCGGCTTCCAAGAAGAAGTGATAGACATTTGAGGAAATTTTGAAGGATAGTACAGCTTTGACACATACATTCTCCCTCTTTTTCGCAACATTTGCATTCGGTATTCCGCTCCGTTAGGCGTCCCGGTGGTAATTTTCGGAGCCAAGGAAGTTGGTGCAGCGATACTCTGGGCAAACAACAAGGGCATTTTGATTCTCATAAGAGTGAGCATCGGCGAATTTGGGAATGGCGACCAGATAGACGCCCCCTGCAGAAGGAGAGGTGGAGGTAGCTGATGCAGGAGAATGCGAAAGAGGTAAAGTTTGGTGATGGTTAATCACCAGCGGTGGAGAGGGTGGCAGCGTCCTACTGAGGTAGATATAGTCGTCGCTGAGGCGCCATCGACGCTGCCGCATCCGATCAGGGTACGTTACAGCGTGAGACGATATGCGCATCTGCCGCCGTTGGGCAAGAGTTTCGGTGGCTGCTTCTACACCTAAGAGAATGGGGCTACTCAACTATATGTCACGATCTAGTCCTCACCAACTTTCGAAACGTATAGCTTTGAAAAATACTATTAGAGCTGAGGCTTTCAATTACCTGATAACACCGATGTTTCCAGAGCGGGATTCGTTGCAGGTACACTAGAGGGTTTCCAAGTTTCGCGATTCTATAAAACCATTCAAAAATTGTTAACATTTGCACAAGGGGCTGAATGCTAGGTTGTAACGAGTATTTAGGCGGCAAGTGGTGTGATAGCGCGCCTAGTACTAAAAAGTAGTACCAACTTTGGTTTAGGCCGACGTAACAAAAATGACTGAATCGAATGGTAACTCGGGTGGGTAATTCATTTAGGCGAATGCTTCATATATTGCAAGGATAATGAAGTTCTAGGGGAAGTGTGATCAAGGTAATAGGCGCTTGCAATTGCCACCCTTATTTTTAGTTCTGAACGTCAGATCTTAACCGGTAAAAGAACTTGCGAGTAAACTGCTCATCTACCACCTTTTAGTCTATCGAAGGAACTGCCAAACACCTGATGCTATATACTATGAGCAAAAATTAAGGCATGAGTAGGAGAATAACAGTAGCTCTTATCTCAGGACGAAAATATGATAAAAGGAGGTTTGCACGCACCACATTTGGCTTACAAGTGCATGTAGTGGCCTTGCCAGGAAACATCCGAGCTAGGGTGTTCACGTGTTCGCTTAAAAGAGTGTAAAGAAAGCGTGCACCTTTGCACTTGAAAATAAATACTCCGGCTGAAGAAAAGAGTAAACACTGTTGTTGAGTACCACTTAAATAACATAAAGAAACATATTTCGTTTCATGTAAATTGACTATGGCTAATTAAATTAAGTAAAACTGACGACAACACTGAGGAACTTACTTATACAGAGGACTAGAATCGCGAAATTTGTAAAAAAAAAAACACACGGGCAAAATTGTAGAAATCAAAGTCAAGAAAAGGCTCATAAAGCTACATGAAGCCTAACGCACACATAGCACATCGACGACCTGCTTCGAAGGCAAACAGATGTTCGCAATAGCCATAACCACGCAGGCCAGCAATAGGCCATCGTACAACTTTCGCACCATTGTGTTCGAAACACCGGTAGAGTAAGTCATAGTATGTAAGCTCTAACTTCCCTTTCGATACATGCCGACCGGTTTCATTCAAGAGATGCGCTTTGTGTGAGCAATAAGTTTGTGGCTGCAGAGAAGATGCAGTCCCCTGACGATAACAGGAGGGGCCACCTACACATTCGGAGATATCATAATCCCCATCTAGAATGGGACGTCCGTCGTCCAGATCGCAAGAATTTGTGGCAATGCGACTGCGGCCGGCGCCCATGTTCTACCAGATGCGCATAGCTCAGGAACAGCTAAGTCGCTTCGACCTTGGGTGTGGGCATTAGTAAAGCGGACAGTTTCATTAATTGCTGCACGTATTTTGTCCCTGATGGGAAGTTTAAGGAATGTTGGAAGTGAAATTGTGAGAACCGAAAATATTAACATCCGCCGTACCGAATTGTGCGTCACTGAAGAAGTGCTCAGACATGTGAACCAATATGGCAAGACTGTAATGTTTTTTTTATCCAATTCATAGTTTTTACCAGAAACGCTCAGCGGGCGTAGGTTTGTGCGCTTATTGACCTTTTTATTCCTTTAGGCATCATGAAAATAAAAACCAATTTGGATTGAGCCCGGAAATATTAATTACTGGGATGGGATGGGAAAAACAACACTTTATTTGCCTTCTGTACCCACTTTGCACTAAGCATATCTATTTCATTAGAGTTGAAGTTTATTGAATGGGAACACAAATTTTTCCATTGCTTTATTCATCCAAAATATTATCCCGACTACTTGGGCCACACAGTAAATCGACTTCATGACCTTGAAACCACTTTATCGCTGCCGGTTCCTTTGGTTTAATTGTTTTTCTACATATTGGATTCGTCTGTCAGTATATGAGTGAGCTGGGTCAATCTACTACCCATCTTTCACCATGAACAAGTTAGAGAGCGTGCTCAATGTCCTTGGGTGGACAATTAACTCTCTTGAAAGGGTGTGTCATACTTCTTGCAGGCGCGGATCTCTAACCCAAAATTGGGCATGCCTTGTTAAGAATTTACTGACCATGTTATCATTTTGGACTCGCAATACTATATGTGTTGTGGCATCTATGTTTAAGTGGGTTGAAAGTGGGTTACTTTTAGTTCTTACATTGACGTTTTCCCATCCTCATGTTTTTGGGACTAGTCCCCAATAACCTTTCATCAAATTTTCTTCTTAACGCCATTGTTTTCCAGTGCATCGATTTTGACCTTCTGTTTCTTTATACTAGACATCGGACTCTCAGATTTGTCCTTTGGATAAAGGTCATCTAGTGCCCCGTGATCGCCTAGATTCTCATGTCGAAAAATGTCGCTTACGGCAAAGCGGATATTCGAGGAAGGAAATAGTAAACGTTCACGTTTCTTTGATGCTCATTCCAATCATCAAGTCTGCTTCTGATAGGTTTTTCGTCGACTTTAGATGCACACATCTACCTGTAGTTATGATATCGTTTCCATTTTCTATTCATTGATAACAAACTTGTTTGTGTGGTTGATGGCTAATAACTGTCATTTTGCCCAATTTGCCTCATCTGGTATTGTCTTCATCTATTGTTTTCTTCTCGAGTAATAGTCTGAGTAGCTGTTTTTCAATTCGGTCGTCATCACATGGAAAGGGTATTTGAATTTTTACTGAAGTTATTTAAGTAAGCATTTTGCTTATAGGAGGCACTGTGGAAATATGATGATGAAGAAATGCGACGATTTCTTGATGCGAATGGACAATTAAACAAGTCTTTGGACTTATCCGTACCTGCCATATTTACCCAACCTGAAAAACAACTCACTCTGGGATCTTATAAAACAGGTCAGGCTCTTCTCTGATGTAGTTGCACTTCTCATTGGTGTTTCATATCCCTTCCCATTTTGTGTAACCCTGTCGTTGGTCATTTAAGTTAGACGCTGTCATAAAAGAATGGTGCAATTTAGAGGCGGCGGCTCGCGTCTTCTTAAGTTGGCACAAATTTTGGTAGAGCGCATAAGGCTGCAAGCGCACATGCGTACGACTTTTCCAGGGTGCGTCTTTTTTATTGTCCTTTTTAATGTATCCATTAATGGCACTGATGGATGTTCCTACAAAGAGCTGCTTTACTCTATCGAAAACGCATCTGTTGAAAGAACAGCCATAAATGGCCCTTTATGTACAGGGTCGCCTCGTGGTGTTCCAAGAGTCGCTACTTGCCTGTGTAACGGGTTGTATTTCCGATAAATTTAATTCACTCCTTTATCATACCCTATTAAATGTCAAAAGTGCAGTAAATGTGCTTGACTCACCGTGAACAATTGTATTTGATGGGTGATCACATCGTTTTGCCCGCATTCATGGGTCTCAGATATGAGTACTAACATAATCCTTGGTTGCGGCGAATGTAGAGACCGACTTGGGTTGTATTTCCGTAGTCTGATAAAATTTGGGTGAATTACTCAGCAGCTTAGGTGCGAAAAGTGGTGCTTTTGACCAAGATGAAGTAGATTTTGAATATTTCTAGCAATGTCAAGTCGTGAAAAAGGGGGTGTATCCGTTCAAGAGATGGCTTTCATGAGGGATCTCAAACGGCGAAGGCAAAGCTACCGTGGAATTCACACTGCCAAAAAGTCTTACATTGAGGTGAGCAAATTCTTCCTTGGTATCACCATCTTTACTAGGTTCTCACAACTGCATTACTGCTCTCATGTGCCGCACAACCCTTTATTTCCTGCCCTTACGGTTTCGGTTAAGGTTTTACGAGAAGTCATAGAACATCACACCGCACTTCTGAACCAATCTGCGGATTCTGATCAGTGAGTATGCAATTCTGTTTGCTTCGAATAATTATTAAATGGTGCATCCGCCCAGCCTAATAACCGTGATATGGAGAAGGCTTAATTGATGTCTGTGACTTGATAGCCTTGTACTGAGGATTCCCCTTTATAGCGTTACAGAGGCGTGAGAAGCTTTGGTGTGTTATTTTGTCTCCTTTAACATAATTCCAAGCGAACAGATTTCATGCTATATCCTTTCTGTTTTTGGAAGTTATTCGCTTTGGTCATTTTTAGAAGTCGTATGCGGTGCTTCTGCACAAAATACTTTAATACCATGTGGGTTAAATTGCGATTAATTGAGTTTTCTGTACAAATTGAAGGAAGCTTTTTTTCCAGCTTCGTTGTACTCAGCCACCTTGGTTTCTTTTTTGGCTTTAAACGCGTAATGGATGTTTTAAAGTCCTCTCAACTCTTCGAATGCTCAAGGGTATAGTGTCATTTTGAATTGAGGCGGATTACAGCAAAACTATGCAAGTAATTTTCTACCGTTTACCGACTTTTTATGACTTCGAATCTAACTTTACGACTTGAAGTTAACGGGACCATTTGAGTTCACACAAGTCGTTAACTTGCGTGAATCAAACCAATTTGTCCAAAAGGCGGTTTCGAGTTTAAAGGAAACCATTCCAGCAACTGATGTGACAAATATTCCCGTTTCGGCTATGACATGAACCTCTTTGATAATGGAGACTAAGACAGGACAGGAATATGCTTAATGTTGGCATTTCCGTGCCGATCTAGACGTGTAAGATGCTCAAGTCTGGTGATCGGGGTTCTTTGTTTAACTTTTCCCCTTATGAAACAACGTAGCACATCGGCCACCCACAGAAAGGCCACCTGATTTGAGAAATCATAAAGTGTCAATCAAAGAGTGGGGTCTGATGCTAATCGTCCTTCGTATTTTTCTGGGTGATGGTCACATATTCTTGCCATTAGACAAGCATAATATACGTATATTTATGTGGTTATAAGTAGAAGTGTCGATGGGAGATGGAAAAAAAATTTTGTCTGGAGGTGTGCTTATGGGCCTGCATCCTGTTGAAAAGGACTTTGATTTCAGTGAACGTACTTTTGACAAGCAGAATGTTTAGAGAAACCTTTGTGGTTATTTGGACTTTACTATTAAAAAACCACGAATTCTTTGTTTACCTTACAGTATTCAAGCGGCTATTTCTCTGAATCCGTGACAAATTTACTTCTATTCTTTGAATTCAAACCACTTGCATAGTCTCTTTGTTCGGAGTTTGAAAGAGTATTATGGTGTTTGTTTGCAAGTGCGCCTCGACGAATTTTGTTCGAATCACTTGGATAGTGTGTGCCCCACTTTTCGACACGCAGGGATGTCTACTTTCTCTTTGAACTTCTTGATGTTTTTAAAGGCGAGAAAGCGATGTTTGGGTCGTTTCGAACCTTTTTGACTCGGGTTCCCCAAACAACAATCCATGAATCGTAGCGCCACGTCCTTTTATTGTGAGGTCTAATCCTGTCTCCCAAACATCTCAACCTTCTTGCCGTTGATTAAGTATCACTGAGAGTTATTTCGAAAATGAACTTACTGGCATCGCTTGACAGACCAAATATCATCGTTCAGTCATGTCTGATCACTTACCCTTAATCGACGTGGGTAACTTATCCCTGAACCGAGCCATGCTATCCTATAATGTACAATTTCCAAGTCGCTGAAGTTCCAGATTTGAGGAGGAAATTCGGCCACTACGGCCGGGACTTAGTAGTGTTACTGTATGGGATGGAAAAGTTCGATCGCGATCTGATAAGGAGTGCTGCTGGCATCGAATATAGTGATATGACATTAACTGTTGTTTAAAAAATCAGAGTCCATTTGTATGCCAATCATTTGCATGATTATGTTAAGGTCAAGTGAGCTTTTTTTATTGTTTTTTATTCATCCTTGAGACAGTGTGGATGCATCAATAATTGTCAAACTTATTTCAGTCTCGTGAAAAGATTGGTCTGAGACGCTACTTCTTTCAACCGATGGTTTTTTTTATTGCTAGTCTTTCATCGCGTTGTGTCCAACTTTCTAGTTTTGTTATCTTTATTGTTTCTCCTAAGTAATCCGAATATCGAAAATAAAAGAACTCGAGCAATTGGAAATGAAAAAGGAATTCGTTTTCTTCATTTCTGCGTTTTACCAGGAATTCGCCTTGCCCTAGCCGGGAGGATGCACGAGATGTGAAATCGAGGAAAATTCCTGATATGCAGTGCAGGTGATTAGGGTGTTTTTGAGACTTACTTCATATGCTTATATTTTCTTATAATTTATAACCCTCTATTCTGTTGCTTTTTAAGACGGTCAGATCAGTCTTCATATTCTGGCTCGGGTTCGATGCGTTCATCAGAGCGCCGTCACAGGTATGCTTCCGTTGTGCTTCTTTAAATGCACCATTTGACTTGAGTGATTGAGTTCACGAAAACTGACTGTTTTTCTATTTTGTGCAGTTCTAAAAATTTTCAAAGTGGCTTTGTTGACACGGCGTAGTGTTTACGATTTTCAGTTAGTTTTAATCTCAGTAAAGCAGTGGGAATTGAACTAGTATGTCGGTAAATGATGCCATCTTGCCTTGCCAAGTTAATCGTCCTAAATTTACTCGTTTCTCGCCCTATCTCAAGCCGAGGGGAACAGATCCGCCCATATCCCCCTCACCGCCCCTCTGACCATGGAGACCGAGACCGATCTGGTGGCAGGAGGCGGGGGCGCTAGACATCTGTACCGTCTTGCTTCTACCGCTCTCGTTGCTGCTTGTTGATCTAGCAAACGTCTCTGCGTTCGTGAGGAGAAATATGCACACCTGTCTGCTTGTCACTTCCTTGTGGCATCCTCCCCACTGCTTCAGTGCTTGCGTCCTTGTTACCTGTGCATTGAGAGCTTTGTTATTGCGATGGTTCTGGGATTGTGGTAAACTATCTCCCGGTCGCTAAAATGCCCTGGCATTTGCTTATACCACTCACGCCTTCTCCTATTTTCCACACACATTTTGGCATTGGCTAACGGGCGGGAGATCAAAATCCCCTTCTTTCCCTATCAGCCTGTTTCACTTAATACCTTAAAATGAGCCCACCCTCAACATTAGCGGAAACATTACATTGCAATTTCTTAATATGATGCGACTCGTGTTACTTTTTGAATGGTGATGCGAACGGGTAGGCACAAATTCGTGCTAATTTTGATCTGGTTTCTGAATTATTGATCGTTTTGGCTCTTGCTTAAGCGTCCAAGTTCACTGCTTGGAGCGCTTCTGCGGTGTGCGCTTCGCGGCTCTCTCCCTCACTTTGTCGCAGGCAAAAGTGCAACAAGTATGGGAAGGGGCATCAAGTGGTCAAGCACATTTCTCATGTTTTTCCGCTTGGGTTGCGCGATGCGGTTTGGAAATGCCCAATAGCATAAAGTCACTCGTTTGCAGTGGGAACAATTGTGTCAGAGTGTCACGCACTCGCAGTATCAGGCCCTGCGAGATTTTTAGCGTGACTGCGAAAGTCGTGTTAGTGACTGTTGAAATGTTTTAAATTCAATATTGCTTCTAGCCTTGTGGCTCTTTGAGTACTGAAACCTTACGAAGTTTCGTTGCAGAGTGTGCACTCAATGACGATATTTCCAAAGTAGACTTGATGGCAGAAAACACCGGCATTGGGGAGTGTCCAAGTACGGTGCCATTCTAATGCCGCTCATTTCAGCTGAGTGATGTAAAGTTGTCTCTGGTTTTGCATACTTTTATTTGTAAAGCATCACTTTATTTGGGTTCGACTGATTTTTTCCTGGATGGAGTTAATCTAATGCGCTTCTGGTAGGCAAAAATACGCCAAAGAAACAAGCTTTTTAATCAAAATACATTTGGTACTAAGTGATATCGGCTGGGTGCGATCTCAACCTAACTGACTTTCATTGGTTGAAAACCACATGGGTGATGAAGGTGTCCTCTGCATCCTTGAGAAAAGGTGAGATTGAAACGTCTGAAAAAAGAGCTATGTGCAAGTGGTAAAAGATGCTGCAGTAAAACGGTACCTTGGACAAGAACTGAGCAGGCCGTCTGGCGTTAACAATGCATTCTATTTTCGATGACTGAAATGAGATGTGAGGTGAGGGTGAAGGGAAAAGTTGCCTTTGTGGCACTGCTGTGCACGTGTGGTTGAGGTGGAATTAGTCATGCAACGTCCACAAATTCGTGATGCCAGAATAATCTGGGCGTGTGGAAGCTCGCACTTAAGAAATTAATTAACTTCTAGCATTGGGAAAACAACCCTTTTCTACCGAGGAAATGCAAAATTCAAAGACAGTACTGAAGACGAAAGATCTATTGTAGAGCACTACTTTCCTCTTTCAGACTTGCAGTAACCGGTGCGGCCTCTCACGGTTGTCAGCAGTGCACTCAAGTAGAACTGTGCGTGCAGAGTGACATGAAACTACTCAGTTCTCATAATGTTATGAAGTGTCTTGCAGAAAAAGTGGGACCCATTAGCCCATACTGATTAAAATGGCTCCTGTTTTTAAGACAGTGATTGCCCACAAATGGCTGTAGAACTCGCTGACCATGCAAATTTCGGTGAATTCCCTTCGTTTGCTCAGAATCTTCATAACGAATCAGAAGATGCATGCCAAACCGACTACGGACGTTCCATCGTTTTGCCAAAAGGAAATGGTTTAGAGAAACCAAATTTAAACGCCATGGCTTATGCATACATGTGCAGCACATTGTTATTGTCACTTCTCATGCATCAGAGCAATGTGTATTCGGTGAGGAAGGCACAGCTTATAAGGCTTTGATGGTTTGATAAAAACTTGTTATTTATCTGTCAAACCCAGTTATTTGAAAAATCATCGCAGGCCCCATCATGAGGAGGCTGAAATGAACTGGTAGAAAAACAAGTTGTTTTTTAACGGGAAATAACTTTTTGTTCAAAACTGGTAGGGAAATCACATTCGTTTCCTTCCGTTCACCTTTTGGGTGGTGATCCGGTTCTATATCCTTTGATCGGACTAAAGCAGGAGCATTCCGGCTAGCATCATAATTTCAAAGCTGCAATGCGGTCGCCTACAAATTCTATTCATAACTTAACCTAAATATCATCTTAATGTGAATTGAGCCAAATCTGACTGCTTAGAGCAATTGTTATCCCCCCACAGAAGGCGGTTTTGTTTAAGTAACGAATCTCTATTAGGTTGACGAAATGACTATTACGGACAAAGTTTCCATATCTCTATACTAAAGACACTTTGTCGCGTTTTTTATCTTAATATGAAATTAAAAATAAAGGCAACTAGGGTGTTGCGTCAGTCGGTCAGGTGCCACGAACCGCGCTTGATCTTCTGTTAAGGCGCGGACGGTTTTCCGTGGGGCACTCGTGAGGCACATTTTCTTGGGCATGTTTAAGCCCCTGGCACGATGGGAAAATCGACCACCATTCCCACCTGCAAAAAGTCCCCAAACAAAACTTCGCCTTTATTTTCTCTATCTTCATGTACCCACGTCATTCGGTTGTCCATTGAACTTGGAAGATAAAAAAAAGTACAAACAAAGTCTACAACCGTGGCAATAAGGTGTGGCTGTAATGCCAGTGATTAAAGCCAACCAATTCTCACTGGATTTCTCTTGTATTCTTTGTCAAAAGACATTCATTTGTTCCTCATTCCTTTCTCTAAGGTAGGAGGAAGAGAACGGAGAAAAGTTGAATTTTACAAAGTAACAAGAACAGACAGTTATTTAGCTTTGAATTGAGATGAGAGGATTTACGGTCCTATCCCGTACTGATACACGCGAGCGATTGAAGGGGCAGTTTCCGGGGCATTTTCCAGATTCCTATCGTATGCCAACATTGGAATGATAGCAATCCCGTGCACTAATGTAGTCGGTTAGTTTGTGCTGGAATTATGGGTGTATATTTACAGGATGGACAGCCAAACCATTTAGGCCTCGTAACCCCGTAGAAAATTGTTTAATGATCAAGGGGATCTTAATAGATACAATCAATTTTTATGCATTCTGAAAGTGCTGTTGGAAATAAATATATGTTACACAACTCTTAAAAAGAACCACTTCGTACTGTTAAGTGTTCATTAAAGTACAAATGTAGAGGAGGACGATTCAATGCATCTTTGAATGTAGTATTTTGTGCAGCATAAAACACACCATCTTCCCAAACTAGCTCTACTTACGTATTCTTTTGTTCTGAATGGTAGGAGATGAGAGCTACCGGAAATGAGATAGATCGTATGTGGATATTGCGCGAATCCCGTTTTGGGCTGATTTGTCTTTCTGGTAGTGTTTTGATCCCTCCTGAAAGAGCAGATGTGCCGTGCTTTAAATTAGCTGGATGTGAATAAGTGAGCGTTGAGATCCTTCAGCACTCCTTATTGAAACAGTTCTGATCACGAGTCACAAAAGACAAACTTTTCTCTTCCCCTATTTGCTCAACGGCCGAAATGGGGAGATGGATATGAGCAGAGCTGCCCAAGTAAGAGAGTTTCAAAACGGGGGTGAATTTTTAAATTTTTGCTGTCTCTGCCTCCCCACACATCTGAACAGCGAATTTCGTTAGGAACAGGTTGCTTTAAAATTAATATTGGGCTCCAAACAGCCGAAATCCACCGGCAAGCATTTATATTTTATTTGTAAAGATCTCAAACTTACTATAAAAGTCCCGCCGTGTCATTTTGCAGGATCTTACTTTTTAAGCTTGCCGTAAGGTCCCATTCAGATATCAGAAGGAAAGATGAAAATAATTAAGAAATTCTTGAAGTCCAAGTATGAATTTTTGCAATATTACACAGTTTAGGTTTGTTAGCTTTTGACAATCGTCCTTCTAAATAAGCAAACATTTGATGAATTACACTATCATGGACATTAAACAATAAAAGTGAAACAATTACTCCTGAACTTGCCCCCAGCAAGCTCCGAAAATCGCTTCATCTCATTGGCCAGCAGATCTGCTGACATGATGACCAATCACAATAAAGGCTGGCCACTGTTTCATAAACCGGCAGTTCGCTAGTTACTCCCGTATTGGAAACAGTGATGTTTGTTGAAAACATCCTGCCAAAGTGGTCTTCAGCCAACTCCCTAACAACCTCCCTTCGAGTACAACAGATACTCTACCAACTCTCGCCAACATGTGTGTGTCCAAATTTTTCCGGCATGGTACAGGAACTCCATCATCAGGCCGTCTCAAACTCCTCCATGTATAGAGATGAAAACTCTCGACCTACACATCTCATCGCCCTTGCCCTAGAGACATCACGTGCGCAATCCGCTGACTCCAGACTGTCAAATCTGTCTGGAAAGGGCAAGGCACAAAACCAGAAGCGCAGGAGACCTCGTTTGATGTCAGAGGATTTAATTGATAACATCAAAATGAATGACATTGAACTTCTCTTCCAACAATGTCCGAAAAGCTTTCGTTCCTTTTCGCGATACTCACTTCCATTTCAAAAAGAGTCTACTGATCTGCGAAACACCCTTCAATATCGCCATTTGGCTGAAGGCTCAGTGAAACTCGCCATGTCCTGCTGGTCGGCCGGCCGCCAGAATATACCTGTTATTCAAGTACATGATGTAAATACCGACGATAC
Organism: Taenia hydatigena; assembly: GCA_036345935.2. Taxonomy (NCBI): domain Eukaryota; kingdom Metazoa; phylum Platyhelminthes; class Cestoda; order Cyclophyllidea; family Taeniidae; genus Taenia; species Taenia hydatigena. The sequence goes on from JADWOT020000009.1 coordinate 7,526,195, forward strand.
TGGCCATTCAACTCGATTGCCTGGTATTAATCGAAGCAACAGCCTTAATTTCATTGACTTGGAAACGCATGATAACAGCACCAAAGCAAGGACACTATCGGAAGAAGCGATCCAGATTCCATCTTCGTCCGCAGCCAATGGCATCTCCTACTCTTTCGCCGAATTCGACGAACTTCGCGCTTCGGTGTATTCGATACATGGAAGTACAAAAAGCGGTAGTGTGTCACCTCTGACTTTGGTTGTTCTGCGGAATAACGGCTTCCTTCAGAGCCCACTTACAAATCAAGGACGGTGTAGGAGCTTAAACGACATTGATCGAGACTTACAGTCCATAAACATAGAGCGGCCTATTCGCCAGGTCTCCTCCGATTTCAATCTATCATCCCTTAACGCCGAGTTGATGGCAGAGCTTGTTGAGACGGCGAACATTTTGGGACAGGCTCTGGAGATGCATTTGAAGCAACAGGCCAGCGCTCAGACTGTGTGATTTCCAACGACATCACAGATTTCAATATTTGCGGTGTGTATATTGGCGAAGAAAGTCGATAAATTTCCTTCTTCTATGCATTATGATATTTTTTAATCTCATGGCACGGTGGTAAGTTATTTAGATCGTTTTGTAAAAACGGTTGCAAGTGTTTGAAGGTATTCAGTTTACCAAGAGTAAGCATGTCGAAGGTTCAAATTTGGGGTGGGAAGTGCTTTTTAAATCTCACTCCTCCAAATTTAGTCCAAGACATCATTTCACAGGCATGCCTGTTGCGGAATATTATTCTCACACAGTGGGATTCGCGCTTTTGAAGACTAACGCTTCTTTTAGCATATTGTCAAACTTTATTGCGAAAGGTTGGCTGAATGTTTATCAAAATCACCGAGGCATTTACCGTTGAATCACAAAATTTGTCCAAATAAAGTATTTACGTGTTTGTGAGCTCTTAAGCAAAAGTCCCTCAGCATTGTATGCTCATGCAAAATTACGAGTGGGAATAGCTCTCACAGCAAATCAGATAGCATTCAGCTGTAGACTAATTAAGAGGAAAACTAGGAGGCACTGGTGAATGATTTGTGGTTGAAAGCCTTAATATGGTGTTTACCTAAGCAAAACCTGCTCCTCCAGCCATGGTGTTGGTTTTGTTCTAATAAGCTTTAAATTAATTTAACTTTTTAAACAAATGGAAAGTATCTTGGTTTAACTTTTGGCTTAATTTATCAATTCGGTAAGCCTTCTTCGTCTTGGACAAATCCGAGGATTAATGGCTATGTGGGATGAAGGAAGGATTGCAACTGAGTGCAAACATGGTTGTTTTGTCCGAAATTCAGCATTTATAAAATCAAGATGCTTGTAAGAAATTGCACTATAATGCAAAAATAAGGCATTATTTGTTGCTATACATCATAATGCTCAATTCAACTTATCAATAGACTCAGTTGCTGCTGATTGTTAGCTGTGATCAGAAATGGATCATTTGAAACGTTGAAATGGGCATAAGGAAAGCTAGGTTTGTACTTAAAAGCGTCCAGCGAAAGTGGCGTTGCTTGCGTTAAGGGGCGTGCCAAAAGTGCGAAGTTGTGGAGGGGAATAGCCTCAACACCCAATTACCATCCTAAGCCAACATTCCTGCCAAACTCGATGCCAGTGCGAAATCTGTAGTCTCTGCTTTGCTATTTTTGGAATTAATCACTTAGCGCCTAACCCTAGGGAATACCTTCCTGTTGATATGAATAACTAATGGAATCGAATCTGCAAACCGCCTTTCCCTGTGGGTTAGTGGGTAGTTGGTGTTGTGATTTATGTTGGGTCGCATACTATTATGATAACTTCTTTCTTGGGCAAAAAATCTCCTTCATCAGGAAAGGGACAGTCAGATAATATTTTAACGATCCATTTTTCATTTGATGCGAAAGCACTTAGATGTTGAAGCAGTGTTAGAACTATGCCCTATCAACACCATCTGCGTCAAGTAGGATTTTAATACCCAAAATATTCATAAAATCTGGTAAAATTTACCAAGTCCATAACAGCATTGCACTGAAGGGGTACCAAAATACCGATGGAAGAATGCTGGGTGGAAAATTATGTGCTCCACGGACACCTTACACTACCTAATAAAATTGTGCCACACTGACTGTGAAATTTTTACATGGAAGGTAAGGCAAACGGTATGATTATTTGCTGAGTGAGTGGGAAAGCAGTGGTATGTAATAACTAGTCTCCAAGGTATCGTCTTTTGGACCTACAGCAGAGTCGGAACTACATCTAAGGCATTCGGAATGGGAATACCAGAGCGAATAAACCGGATTGATCGTATCATCTGTTAGTTGCTAAAAGCTTGAGCTCAGCGCAAAAAAAAAACCAAATTATGGGACAGATTTTGAGCTTCTGTTTATCGCGCCATTCCCATCTTCATCCCTTTTAACGGACAAAACAACGGTAAGTGAATTTGGGAGGGTGCAAAATGAAATAAAATTAAGTTTCACTGCTAAATTGTCTAGGGCGTTCTGAAAATATCTCAAACTGCGGATTCGTTAAAAATACTGTGATTTTCAGTGGTTAGTGCTTGCCCATAGACAAGTTTACAGGTCGTGCATTTTTAGCGACACCACGGATATTTGAAAATTTTATTTCGGTTCAATGCCCCTCAATGCATGGTAAAATTTGACTTTAAAGACTCAACTAACGAGTGCGTGATGCAGTGTTGAAGCAATAACTCAAGATTCCAACCGAAAATTTCGTGTATTTTTTCTACCAAATCAAATTGCTCATTCGCTTAACTGCTCCTCCACAGTTAGAACGACTTCCCATTGTTGACACCTCACCATCCATGTAATTTATTGTCTGCCTCGCTAACAAGGCCCATAGATTCGTCTCTACATGGGTGGTTGTACCGGTGCGATGACCTTGAGCAGGTTGATTAGGGGCAGTCATCTGAGAAAACGTTCAAAATATCCTACTTCATAAAATTCGACCTTGGATAAAATTCATCTTAACTGGGATTTACTGTGACTCCTATCATCACGAATGATGGGCAAAATAACATTTTATGCGTGTCACTTGTATTCAAATCAAAATGGAATGATTCTCCTCTTAAGTCTGCACTACCAGTTTTTTGAGCTAAGAATATGCATTGAAGAAATAAGAATAGCTCCGGAATCCGAAAAGGTCTTTTTTTCTCCTTGATATCATTTCGAGGAAGTAAAAGGATATTCACTTCCTGGAAGATGTTTATAATATGTACAAAGCATAGCCACTTTGCTATTCTGGTGAACAGATTTAAGAAAGTGCAATCAAAGGCTGTAAGAATTTTTCTAAGTTAAAATCGAATAAATTACCTATATGGTGAAAAGTACATCAAAGGAATATTTACTAAATTATTAGGCACTTCTGATTAGAACTTTTAACTTCATCCTTAACGCCTGCAAGTGCGAGCTGTGGAACAATAAAATAATAGTGTCTGGTGGCGCCGATTTAGGCACCAGTGGTTGAAAATTTTTTGCCATTGATAGGAGAAGGTGAGAGTCCTCGGTTCCTTTAAGCAATAGATAATCAGCCTTCAGTTAGTCTCAATAATTAGCAATTGAAGTTCAGCAGAGAGCTAACAGAATTAACGAAAATTCTCTGAGATGTCAAATGCGCTTCAAAGTTAACGCGAAAGCGTGCAGAGCTGAGCGAAAAGCGACTCATCTATGCAGCGTCCTACCACACACCAACACGTCGACAGAAAGCATTAGGAACAGACCGAACTGGCATTACGCAAATAAGCAGTTTATGCCTATTTGGATGTGGTTGCGCTCCTGTCCATTTAGCATCATCCATGGCATTAGTGGATACGTTCTCCAAGTAAGAATAGTAGAGTGCTTTGGAAGAGAAATTGCCACTCCAAATTCGACGGCCACTAATGCCGCTGGAAGGGTTTTAGCCAATCACCTCACTGTATTTGATTATGCCGATAAGCAATTCCCTTTCCCCACACAAAAACACCTATTTATAGCATTTTGCAAAAAACTTCAATTTCTATTCACATTCGCTTCTTTTGAAACATCAGACTTCTAACTGAACTAAACACATATTTAAGGCTAGCAAATTATTGTCTTTTTTGTTTTCCCAGTTTTTGAGTTAAACCATTGAAGCCATAAAATTTCACCTCTGTTAGCAACACCAATGAGACGGAACTGTGCTCAAGACTTAGTAAACTTGCCTTATTTTAGTCATCTTCGACCTAAAATTGAAATTTTCCGAGCCGCAATAATTTTCATTACTAATGTGCAGAAGGGATAGGAGGATATTGGTATGGTCGGGACGTCATTCTACCACAAGGGTAATTAAACCACAGAAGTTGCTGTGCCCATGTAAACATGTGTGGCAGTCATCAGCCTCTAAATTATGGATCCCTTAGTGGACTAAGACTTACACTGCTTCCCTTTTAAATTTCAAAAGCAACATACCAGACTTCCCTTTAGATAAGATTATGCAGATAAACGCTCCCGAGGCTGGGAACACTAGGGGCAAATTAGTTTACACGCCCTTTTGTAAAAAGGAAGTGGCACAAATGAGGGCTTATTAACCTGTGTTTTCACTATAGACGCCCACGCGACATCCCAGTTTAATCGTCAATTAAATTACATTCATGCTAGTTATTTAGCTTGAAGGTTTGGTGCAGTCTAGGAGTTGCGCGTAGATACGAATCTGAGTCTAAGCTGGGCGTGTGACAGCGTTGCGCCGCACTACCATTTAATGCCACAGAACTTTTGCATGAAGCACTGTGATTGCTACTGCTAAAGGTGAATATCAAACCATTTTACCCAACCTACATTGATCAGATTAAGGTGTGTGAATGAAAGTAGCATTCATATTTGCGGTGGTCATTTTATTACTTCTGTGTGAGCGCTATTAGTCTTTAGAAACACCACAGATTAGACGTTAGTTGTCGTTCATATTTCATGGGAATTAATGTGCGCAGTAACATAATCGCTCGAAACCCTCACATTTTCGTAAAACTGGGATGTACATCGCCATTACCAACGTGACTCACTCGCACAAACAATGGTGTAAAACGCAGTTAAAACACTTTTTTCTCATTTGAAAAGGTTTCTGGTTGCTGGAAATGCAAACTATCGAGTTATGTGTGCATTATTCACCCAAAACGTTACCTTAAAAGTGTACACTACATCCGTGGTGAATCAGGTTGGTGCGGTCTGCTTGCCCCATTGTAGTCTGAATCGTCTATAACTTCACAATGGCTGCCTCTATTTTCACATTACTATAGGATTCCCCCACATTTCATAAGGCAGACTTAAAACTGCGTTGTGTTCAGTTATCCCTTCTGAGGCTTCAAGGTTGAGAAAAAAGCAAAACAAAAAAGTCAAGATTCCACCATGTTCGTAAGATGGCTAGAGTTGCCGAGTGCTGATAGAAATGGCATTGTAATGTTTTGCTTGTTTGAACGACCGGTTCCAGTCAGGGTCACAGAGGTGACCTTATTGCCCTAGCTGCGTAGGCTGGCCTCCGGGCCATGCCACCAGCTCGTTTCCCTCTGTCCGTTCTACCCTAGCATTCTGCCTTCTTTTGCCTTCGGGGGAGCCTCGGGACGCTGCAGGCATAGTTGTCATTTTTCCCATTGAATATGCTTATGCCTTACTTATATAATGAGCATACAATGGTATTGTATTGTAGCGTTTCGAACCCATTTCTTAAAGTTATATTTAAAGACTTTACGATTTCATTGTAGAGCGCAAATCTGCATTATTAAATGCAGGCATATGTATTGACACTTTTTAAAAGGGACTCAGTGCTGAAAGGGATTTTTGAAAGAAACTTGCCCGTTTCCTCGAAAATGCATCCTAAGCATTTGAGAAAATTTAAAGCCAGAAATCTTGACCAAAAGGAAGCCGAGCCCTCAATTCCAATCAGCGGATTCGATCTGCAGAGTTGATTCAGAAAATCAACTTTTCCCTAAAGATCCACATGACCCGAATGGGGTTTGCCTAAAATGCCGACTGGTAATCTTTAAGTTTCCTTTTCGCAAAAGTCCTAGCAAAAATCGCTTACTCTAAAGCTTGAGCACGTTTATGCCCCTCACTGAGAAACATCCGAAAGCTCGAAGGATTTAAAAGTACATAAATCAAGTTTGGTTATCAACTCAGCTTCAACAGTATGCTTGATATAATAACACTCAATTGTTATTTCCACCGGAATATATGAATAATCTCAAGCAATTATACACGTGATTCGAAATGCTGAAAAATAAATGAGTTTACCCTACCGCAGCACATGCACCTGCCATGTATTCTGCAATACAGCATTTTTTTCAGTCGTTGGAGAAGAAGCAGGCCTTATGACGAAATGGTTTTATGAAATTACTTTAGGTTGTTTCTTGGAGCCTGTCTAAAATGATCTACTGTGGATTGTTTATTAAAAATGCTTCACTCTTAGCGCATTTCGTAGTACGATTGTCTCCGCTCTTGATCCACGCCCCATGCTATCTGCATTAGTAGTCTTGGCAATGCTCAATTTTAGCATTCGTTTTAATTAAAGGGACCAAGATTTAGAAAAACTACTGAAAATGAATTGTTTCCCGTTTATGCCCCTAAACACGTAGCCACATGGACAAAAATCATAACCCCCCGGAATTAGATCAGGTCAGGGTCAATCGGCCAGGCAGCAGTGCAAGCATCAAGACACCAGCAAAACCTTCATTAAGGGTGGGCTTTTGTAATAAATCTAGAAGACTTATTTGTGTGGAAGCATTGAAGAGGGTTATTTGATACGGTTTTCTTGTCATCCAACTCATTTTTGTACCAATCAAGCCGGTAAGGGAGGCTTTGGGGAAGAAATGAATTAACTAAATGACAAACATAACAATACCCCTCGTCTCTATAACTTCTTTAGTCCCCAAATATCACAGCCGCAATAGTTTGTAAGGCATGCCGTCCCACATTAGCAAGGCTCCGACATCACGGCATTTGCTCTCAGGGTACATCTTAATCGTTCAATGTGGAGTAGCCGATGCGGCATTTAAACAAATTGGTGCTGCTATGGGAAGCACCTCACTCATTTCCAGTTTACAAAATGCACACTTGTTGAGTTGAATTACTGCAGATGCAGTCGTATCAACCCGATATCACTTGTCGAATCATGTACGTGAGAAAATAGATTTACATAGACAGTACCATGGAGTCAATTTCCTGGGTACGGAGGGACCACTCCTAAACTGCGGACGAAGTTCTGTATGGTAGAGAAGGGACAAGCGAAGATTAACTTCATAGCAATACGTATTGCAGAGGAACTAGGCTATCGACTATGCATCAAATGTTGAAAGGTTCACTACTAACAATAAATGGGAGACAATACATCTCCAAAATGGGCCCATTTGTGCATTGAAACACGGAACTCAAACCACAGCAAACGATTCAGTTCGTTTAACAACCCAAAAATTTCCATTCTACGATGCTTGTTTTATAAATTTTTGTTCTAAAGTGAAGACTAGCAGAACCACAAATAAGCGAAAATGATCCTGCAAAATTCACCTTTTTTGTGGATTAACAGCACAAGAGGTGAAAGGTGAATCGACGCAAATGTTATGTTTTGCACGATTTTCGTGACGAACACAATCTTAAGCAGGTCGAAGGGGCCAGCAATGGCATGCGTTTGGTTTTGCCATACACTAATGGTAACTAAATCATTCTGAACCTCTCTCGTGGTCGTGGGATTCCATGCCATTATGGAGAGAGGTGCGTTATTAGCGCATAGAAGGGACGGGGGGCTACAGACATGATTACGGGTCCATACTGACCACCGGGAGTACAAATCACGGAATCCGAGACACTTGTGTATTCAAGCTCCTTCGAGACCCTGTGATATGCTGTAAATTAAAAATGGCGTTAAACAGATAGGGCGCTGCTAAGTTAGCCATGACGAATTTCCTCTACGGACGTGCATACATAATACCCTTAGTCTTCTCTGAAGTCGACGAAAGATGCAATACTAAGGCGGAATATGCACTGTCGACATGAAGAAGAGCTGAAAGGCCACTAGCATGCATTGGAGACCATGCAGCCCAGGAGAAGTATGAATCCGAAGCCTTAAGTGCCTGCGAAACCAAAGCAAAGGGTTAAACAAATGCGAGCACTGTATATACACTCAAAGCAAAGCATTATTTGGTGAGACCTTAGGAGTGATGCCTTCTTGGGAATTGTTTGCGAACATAAATGATGGTGCTAATGCAAAGCCAGACTCTATAAAAATATAATTCCCTCCCATATAATTTTACATATTAGATCTGGTGACTTGGTCAGTGATTTTTAGCTTCTACACCTTCAAGGAAGGTACGAAATTAGTTAATTAAACAATTCCCCAAATACCGTTTCTTATATCATATTTACACGCACTGTTTTTACTAAGCTTCACCAGCCACATACTATATGCTACCCACTTCTGGATGGTCCCAGTGAGAATTAAAAAAACATTAGATCCGAGGCCTGAGTTATCAGCTGAGGCTCATTCCAGAGGCATTCGTAAATCACCCGCAAACTCAGTTATCAAATGTTTTTGGAGGTGCATCGCTTGTTATGTGACCCATTCATCGAACAAGTATTTACACCGCTTCCACACGGTAAAATCATCAGACATTCCAGCATTGTTTACAATCGAACTGCCACACGACCCAGCCTCCTCCTTTCCTCCCCCCCCTCCCCGACGAAGCACAGAAAGGTGACGCCCTCAGAATTGCCGCAGTAGGGATCTGGCCGAGGTAACGCCGCAAACCCTCATTAATCACAAATATATGCCGCTAGTGTAAAGGCCAATTAAGAATATTTTGGATTATCCAACTAGTTGAAAAAGTTAACTAATGACTCCGTATAGAAAAGTACAGAATGTCCTGAGGATTTGAACAGGCCTTTTCACAGGCGTGATTGGTGAGGGGCAGCACTTTCCACAAACTTATTCAAAGGGAATCACATCATTAAAAAATCCGCGAGGAGCTTCAGAGCGACTGACCACCACATCCAGCATGAACTGAAACGCTTTTGGAGATTGATGCAATTTTTGAAGCTTGTGAACCAGAGGTCAGTTTTTAATTCATAAGGTAGAGCACGGATATAGATTACTTGCATTAAGCAAAGACGAGATCTCAACCAATTATTTGAGGAAAGCATGAAACTAACATTCGTCACCAGCATTACATCTGCATTGTACTTTGATTAATTCTACCAGCCAACAGAACCGCAAAAAATCTAGTGTTATGCGTTGCCTTTAAATTTTAATAACACAAAGTCCTTGCATACTTTTTAATAATATACAAAAACTATAAGTTTCCACTTTGAACACAAACGGATCTCTCCTTGGAAAGATTCACAGAAAATAACCCCACAAACTCGAATAAAGGCATTGCTGTACATTGGTGAGAGGCATAACATCTAGGGGAGTTTCGAGGTGAGGAGCAAGTCGACTTCCTCCATGAATGTGCGCAATCGCAGCTCCTTAGAGGTCAAAAGATCAACAACCTCTTCAGCATCCTCTGGACAGTAGCGAGCCAAGTCCGTGTATAGCACCTAAAATCGGTAAGTATCATTAGACACAGTAAATAATTCAGTTGAAGATATTATTAAAACATTTAAAATTATCCGAATTTTCGACAGTTTAAGACAGAATCCAACTGAACCAGGGAGATGGAAAGCAAACAAATTATGCACGAGAGTAGCATTTGCAACAACCAATGAGTTGGAATTTAATTAAAAGCTAGGCTACATGATTGTAGTCACATCAATTTTCCGAAGCGATGAGACAGGCAGGCGAAAAGAGAAAAGACCAGCATCTACCTTAGCCCAGGGGAGGTCTTCGACAGCACGATAGAAAATAGCCTTGAAAGCAGAGCGCTGTTTGCGGTGAGCGTCAAAGTCACTGGCAGAGGGGGTAGAAGTAGAGGAGGCGGAGACGCCGGCAAGGGTCCACTCAAAGGCCATGTAGGCAGACCATAGGATAAGACGCAGGTGGTCAGTCCAGAAGGAGGGTGTCATAGTAAGCGCCAGACACGGCATTTCTCCGCTAGTTCCACCGAAACGCAACATCGGATTGGACGATGACGATGACGCCCCCAGTGCCTTCTCAAAGGCACTTCGGATTCGGGGCACCGCACCCTGGATCCAACAGTGCGACAAAGGATTCGCCGTAGCTGAAACGAACCAACACAGCTCATTAAGCATCGCTTCTGTTACTGTGTGACAGAACCATGTTTGTTTGGATCGTAATTTAACCATCTAGTCTCTTCGTTCTTTTTGGGTTTCGGCTACTGCCTTGAAAGCATGACAATCCATTCGTATCGTTTCCACAAACAGTTAGCTAAAGCTTCCGTAGAGTTGAAATGAAGTTCTATCGGGATGATACATAACGTAGCTCCATCGGGGAGGGCTCTGACAAGCCAGCTAATTCTATAACGCTGCTCACGACACTTACTCTACGGTTCTTTAATTTGACATATTTGAGACATTGTTAGGGTTTCACTCAATCCAAGATGTAACGAAGCGGAAAGTCTGGAGGCCGTGTGTTATTGTTGGCCCCAATCCCCCTGTAATGAGATTGCATTAATTCTGCTTGGAAAGGATCGCGTGGCGAACGGAATTTACAGCAATACACCACCCACCGGAGTACAGTAAAGGGAGGAAAGCCAAGAAGATAGATGAGGCAGTAACGGCATTCAAGTGTTGCTAAATTCTACCGAGTTCTCTCACACTGCCGTTCATTCGTTAGATTCGATTAAAAGACGAAATTGGTTGTTAAAGATAACTGGAGTTCGTTGATCATTGCCATCACCTTTATGATGATTTTTGGACCGTTATCCAGAGTGGGGATTCATTAATGTACACAGTAAGTAGCATATAGATAAATTCAGTCGACTGAGTTACATATAGATCAGAACGATAAACAGATGAACCACCGTCAAATTGGTGCTGTGAAATAAAGCCTACGTGACTCCAGTATACTAATGTATAACATAAAAAATGCAGAAAGGTAAAGTGAAGGTAAAAAGACAAAATTCGAAGTCATCAAAATGCTTCCAACAATTCCTAGGACTCTGAACAGGCGTGTCAGAGTTGCAAATAACAATGAAAAGTGGTATTTAAACAGCAACAAATACTGGCATGCTACCCATGCTTTGAAAAATCGAGTAATTGTGATTGTCAAGCTTGAGGTGTTCCAATTATTCACAATTTCCATTAGACTTGGGGAAGACACCAAAATCAACCATTTTTACCACTTGGCGAAAAGTGTGATTAGGGGAAATAAAAAAATCCAATTAGTTTCAGGAATAGTCATCTGAGTGCAAGCTCATGCCTACCTCTGTATTGCTATTTAATACATCTCCTTGAAAATATGCAAAAAAAGTTTCTGACAGTCCGCCTTCATGCAAGTGGTTGGGGCTAATGTCTGCTATGAAATTAGTGGTGCACAAAACGCGATCGATGACCTCGCATACGTGCTTCTTAGAATGCTCGATCGGATCAGACAGAAAAATTATGGTAAGGCGGATACAATAGTCTACTAATGCTCAATTGCGACAGTGGATAGAGTTAAAGTCGGAGCAGGGAGGAGGGCAACAGACGTTAAGCAAAACATCAGATTGAAAAGAGTATGCTCTTTGTTTCGGAGGATCTAGCAACGGAGTGGCTTGAAAAATCAGTCATACGAAAGCGATTGACCTTTGAATGCATTTGGATTCTTGAAAAATAAATAAGAGCAACTGAAACAATGAAGCCTCAGTGATGAGGCTACTTCATGCCTATTTAAAGGGGAGTTTCATAGCCGCTGCACTTACAAAGTGTACTTTAGCATTCAGAGATAACTATCTAATTTGTTTTTTTTTTTGATGAAAGAGAAACTGAGATACATTTCGGTAATGAATGGGGCGCTAGGATCAGTGCATAACTTAAGTCACGAACGGAAATATAACGGAACCTCTGTAGCAAATCGCTTCACCATCACATGCAAAATGCAAATGCTGTAGGCTAAAAGATTGTGCGCATTCAGCCTTAAGTAAATTAAATTTCAAGTCTGGTTTCTGACACACATGTGACCAACAACAGCGTGACTATGGGATTCTCCGTGGCTGCTGATGACAAATGAATTACATAGAGCAACAGCAAAGTGAAGTGCTTTTAGTTCAATGATCGGAAATAACGAGAAATTGGGATGCTTTGGGAGCTAAGTCTTTGCTGAAAAGTAAAAAGACAGGTTTCAAGGAGCGTGAATTTCGTCACGCACATTTTAAGTGCTGAAGTAGATTCAATTTCACCAAAAAATTTCTCTGATGCACAAGTAAGGCTCATCTTAGTAAAAAAAAATAGGGCCAAATGAAAAGCGTTTCTACACCACTTACAGTGTCCCTAAGAAGAGCGTCCAGAGCCTTCAAAGGGAACTGAATGGGCCTGGGCGAAAGTCGTTTTTGACCGATGGGACGAATGTAACGTTTAATGGGGTGGGCAAAATCTTACACAAAAGCGGACTTCCCCCAAAGCGCCAGACAACTGTTTGATAAAACGAATCATGAAGCGATGAGTACAAAGAGTGAAATGAACAAAAACGCGTTTGGCGACTAAATTCCTCCCTTACTTAACACAACAAAAAGCCTTTGATGGTACATGCAAACCGATCGGAAGCAATAAAGAACGGAGTCTCTGCTTATAAACAGAGGTAGTGATTCCAATCTTTACTGCTATGCTGAACGAAAAGCTCATAGACAGACCCAGAGAAGGCAAACATTTCGCGAATGGAATATGTTTGCGCGACTATGAGGGGACTCGGTTGACAGGATGATGAAAAAAAATTGTTGCTATCTTCCTGCATATATACGCGCACGGTAAGAAGGACAGAGTTGCAGAAACAAGACATGAGCAGAATAGTCGAAGCGCCAAAATTCCTTTGTTTTCCTCTGATCTCCAAACAAATCCTTTCGCTAATGTCAATTAAAAGTGCGTGGTAAGGAGCTGAACGATTCAGATAGGGAGGCCGAAAAATAAAAAAAAAGTAGGCGATGTTGATAGGGAGAGAAAATTAAAACATCCAGGGAAAGTTATTAAGCGCTAAGCAGCCCAGTACTGCGAGCATATAATTATAGAGGTCTTAACTACTTGCCCAGATCCATTAATCACGGTCTCCGACACGGATTAACGACGCACTAGGAAAGGGAAGAAAGGGGAATGACTTTCACAAAAGCTCATTCCATATTCGCGGTTTCAGTTTCATGCTCACACTAACATCAAGTTTATTCATGTGTGCTTATGAAAAAAACCGCACTAGGTAGCGGCTCAGATATTAAAGTGGAGCTAGATTCGAATGCATGTTGTACAAATAGGAATGGAAACAGAAGTTAGACGAGACTGGGTGAGCATTCAAAGCACAAAAAAGTTAACAGCGCACCATGTGAAGCGATCACAGATTTCAATAATAACTTCGAAACTGCTTAATAATCTATCCGTTTTGAGTATCTAAAGCAAGAAAAAGAGCATGAGTAGAGTAAATCGGTGAATTTACTGTTTTTTTTAACTTTACATTTATATAGCAACGAAAAGCCTTCATCGATGGCTTAGGATTGCCTGAACTGTTAACTCATTCTTAGCTTCCAAATGGGAATTTGGAACGGTGCATTGAATGGGGCTAGCTCTATAGCATATGGCGTCAAGGATCTCACAGCCATCCATTCGCGTTGCACCTATTCGTCGCTATGACGCGAATCCTGTTTGTGATTTAGAAAAAAGATTCGATCTTACCATTCGACTAAATAAAATGCTATCAGATGTAACGCTTAAACGAACACATCCAGCTAAGTTGGTGACTTAACTTCATGTTCCCAACGACCATTCTCAAGCGGGACCGAAGACTCTTTTGGACAAGAGCATTTGACGCATAAACACAAAAGATGTATGCGAGAACCAGCATAAACAACCCAGAGATTTGTAAAAATACCTGTTTAAAGGAACTTGAGTGAATCAAAAAGGGCCAGCGATCGACTTGATTGAGGCGGAAATAAAAGAAGAGAGCTGTTACATGATTATTTACAGATGTACACAGCTAGAAATTCGAAAATCCAGATGATATTATTTCGAAAAATAAATAAAAGAATATTACGATCGGAAATATCGGCAGTGGCGCAGTTACCTAACACATTTACAAATATTGCAACCTTCATTGTTTATCAGGTCGGTGCTAACTCACGCGAGCAAGTTTTCTAAGTTTTTCGAAGTAAAGTAGGTTTTCATTAGAACCAACTCCTCGAAAACACGAAAAAGGTTATAAAATCACATAAAATTAACAGTCTATTAAGTGCAGCAAGATTCTTTTACACGACTCTAGTAAGCCAGTAGAATGAGACCTAAAAACTTAATCTGAGGCGGCAAAAGTATTAGTTTAGCTCACTGCTATCAAAGATTGCTTGGTCGTTTAAGGAGTTTTCTAGCATATGGACAATTTGTTCTAGTCTTAGTCATTACTTCACGAAAAACAACATCAAAACACGACATCAATCGCTCCTCTGGACAAAATCGAAGCACAGAATCAGCAATTGGACGAGCTTTCTAACAACCGAAGGATCGTACCATATGGTGCTAAAAACTCTTCAAAATAAGGATTCGCTCCTAGTGACAGGGCTTTGAAAGGAAATAAGGACTGATTATAAGTGTTAAGTATCGGTCCTAACCACGCGTAGTACATGAACGGTTAAAGTCTCTTATGAGATTGTGAATTAAGCCAAACTCTAACCATCATGTCCCTTTTTAATTTCGTCTTCTTGTATTAGCAGGTAGAAATAAGGCCAGGAGAGATGTATATGCTACTCACAATTGTCAGCAGCGCCGGCAACAATGCTGGTCCAGTGCTCCAGCTCCAGTCCGACAGCGAGAAGATCCAGAGAAGAGGGAAGAAGACGTGCCATTAACTCGGTCTGCTGTTCCGAGGGGAGGCCAAGGAGGTGGGTAGGGTCGTTAACCCTCCCATCATCCTCCGTCCCTCCCTCAAAGCGCGTGCGTGGTCGCATGGTAGCGTGGTGGCAAGTAGCCGTAAGGTGGCGGGCTACGCTGTGGCACACACCGCGCACGCAGTCAGCGAGGCGGGACTCCAAGGCGGAGAGAATGAGCGGTGGAAGCAGACCCTGGAGGCTTCTTTGGTACCTTAAATACCCATGCACATACATTTTCAAGATCCTCCCAAGTTCTACCACAATCTCGATGACTCGGGCAAATTCACGCATATAGCTCCACAGTCCTTCTGATTGGCGAAAAATATGAATACACCCTTCTATTTCTGGCATTCCCAATTACTTTAGTGACAACTCGGGACAGCACGAAACCTCAACATCCCTAAACGGTGTGGAAAACCTCTGGCACGCATTAGCTACCAAGACAAATATTTCCACATAGGTTAGGAGTTTCGCCACCTGGATGCCACTAAGCGGTCTGTATAAGCCATATTCATGGTGGCGATGCCTTTTGCTTTCTATTAAATACAAATTTCCCCGAATCCAAATGTAGGGCGTAATTATTTCATAGTGGAGCAGTCATGTGAGGAAAGTAATAAAAGAAGAAACTGCAACATACAGCTGTAAAATAGCAAGAAGTGGTCGTACCCTTCTTCCAATGCATAAAATTAATAAAACGGGTACAAGACAATGCCTCACAGAAGAAGATACATGAATTTAAAATGGTAACTGACTGGCTGCATTAACGAATTCAAGTCAACTTCTGGAACACGTATTTTAAGTTTGAGCCAGAATCGAACTGAAAAAAGACCAGAACCGATTTTTAGAGAGCAAATCAAGGGGTACAAAGTTAGCACATATGTGAAATACCAAGAGATTCTTGAAGTTAATTAATGCTTAGTCATTTGAAACAGCATTTGCTGATTTTAGCTCTGTCCCAAAATCTTAAGATGGCGTGTTAATGAGCAGATTCATTTGTCTTCAATGCACGACCTCCGCGGTTGAACATACAGGTAAATTAAACCAAAAACATATTTTAATAACACCCATATAACAAATGACCAAACGTAAAACGCTGTGCTTTATTTAGAAGTATTTGTAACGAAGACTACTCGTGTTAAGGTTTAATGTTCACATTCAGACATGGAAAGAGAATAGGTAGTGAGAAAGACTTCACGTCACAT
Organism: Taenia hydatigena; assembly: GCA_036345935.2. Classification (NCBI taxonomy): domain Eukaryota; kingdom Metazoa; phylum Platyhelminthes; class Cestoda; order Cyclophyllidea; family Taeniidae; genus Taenia; species Taenia hydatigena. The sequence goes on from JADWOT020000009.1 coordinate 7,542,342, forward strand.
CGACAGAGATAAAGCAATTCATCGCAGAGTTTAGATAGTACTAAAATGCACAAAACTTGAGTCAAAAAGGTTGAAAATCGACTTTATGGAAAGTTCAGCTATTTGTTTCGGGAAAATCGTTCCAAAGCACTCTTTAACGTTTGTCCGAATCAAGACAGAGCTTCAAGTCTGCATTGAATAACCGTGGGTAAAAGTACGGTAAAGTAAAAGCAGATGTGCTCATAAGTAATTGGGCTCACTCAATTGAGTAGGTCTTGGAAACATAGACACCGCAGTTGGCCGCCACCTTGAAGGGCAGGAGATGAGTCCACTCAAGAGGCGAGGTGAGGAGGGGCAATGTGTCGTCAGTGAAGAAATCGGACATCAGGTTTAGGAAGGTCTCTGTGAGGCGTGCGCGGTTACGTTGACTAAGCACACTCACCGCAGATATGGCGGAGAGCGCAAGTCGCAGGAAGCGGCGTGATCCACAACCCGCCACAACCGCCTGTGCACCTTCGCTACTGTCTCTATCTTCCTCCGACTTAGTCTCCTGTGATCCGCTACCCCCATTATTGTCGATAACTTGCAGCGCCGAAAAGATCAGTCTGCAAACTGGCTTCAATTTCTACAGAGACACAAAAAGTATTTACTGTAACCTCTTGCAACCTCCTCCTGAATAAAAAAACCTTGTGCTCACATCTTCGTCGGAGGTAAGCAAGTGTAAATACAGAAGCAGAGAACTCAAAATTGCGGTCAAGTCAGCAACTGAATGAACGCAAGAGGAGGAGGAGGAGATGTTATCCGCGGTTAAAGGGAGAAGGCGGCGTAACATCTCGAGGCGCTGAACTAGTTGGCCAGCGGCGCTGACAAAAGCACTACGTGATATCGGTGTTGATTGGTCCTTCACCAGTGGAGCGAAGGCCCCGCCCGTGGCTGCGTGTTGTATAAGATGCAGAGCACGCGCAAAACATTCGTTACGTGAAAGAGTTCGAGCCAGGTCAAGAGGGAAATGCACGCCCAACTCAAACTCCACAAAGGTCTGCAATTCCAAAGTCAAAATCCATGAGAAATAGACGCTACACTTTTCAAGGCTGGCTCTTCCAGCAGCAGAAATGAATCAAAGCTATTTATTAAACAAACCATGCCTAAAATTCATTTTGCGAACCTTCCAAGCAAGTAAGAGGAAGTTAAAAAGGCAAAATAGAGAATTAATTAAGTCTACGCATCTCAGAATGAGCCCAATCTATTATTCATGTACTTATTCATTGCAAGAATCAAGGATATTAAAAATAAGCCAATGAAGAAACCATGTTTGAACGTGGGCAGCATATTTTAACCGATACAGTTGTGTTCAATTATACCAGTCGAGACAGTCTTACATGAAGTATCTTCAAACGTGGCAGAATAACATTCAGTTGTTCTTCCAAGGTGGTTGCGGCGTTCGTGGCTGAACTGGTTGGAATAGGATACATGCGCAAAGTTGTTGTCAAGACTTTGCGGGCTTCGGCGAAGAGGAGGGAACTATTCTCCGATAGTGCACAGGCCGTCTGAACAAGGCCTTTGGCATAGGCCAGCCAGAGGCTCAAGTCGCTCTGAGCTTGACTTGAAGTAGAGAGGAGGCTTTTCGCCTTCTTCCGCCAGAGTGCCAGCGTTTCCTACAAGGACCCCGCAGTGCTACTTAAACGACATCAGTAAAGCAATTTACTCACATAAATAATCACCTTTGGAGTGATGAGTCTATCCGCCAATGCCCGTTCGATAAAATCAGCCATGTGACGGAATCTTAAGCGTCCAATTGCCGATTGCCAAGATGGATCGCTGAGAAAGAGTCGCGATGCCTGCTCCAAGGACGACGACGCCAGAACTAAACGCATCCTGAAGTTGATATCCAAGCCGCCAATACCCGCTTCAAGGCTGGAACGAAGCCACGGAAAACCGAACTGACGTGGACTAATACTTTGTCTTTTCAGACAACTTACTGATGACAGTTCGTAGATTTGTTGTAATTCTAAATGAATTCAAAGACTGCTAAATTTCTAGTGCTTAATCAGCCTCCTCTTCCTCGGAAGGAAAAAAGATTCCTCACCAGCAGGCAGTTTGTACTCTCTGGCCACATCGGCATCCCAAATACCCAAAAACTCGAGGAAGAGAAGAAGAAGCCGTTGTTTGCGGCGTTCAAATACATTTGGATCAGATACTCTAGGGTCTAAGTGAACCTCTAGCAGGAAGGGCTCAATGTCTTCGAACCGGGGCTGTCTGTCAGCGTCCTCGATTATGGAGGGGTCGAACATAGTTGTGTCCGCTGGCAGCCAACCCACGGACTCGCGTGCACGCTCAAGGCCTAGCCAAGCAAGGCCACGGGAGCGTCGACTGCTAAGACTGCCCTCACCCGACTGAGAGGTTCTTAATGTAGTAGTGTTGGTCGAGGTTGCATTGGTATCGCTGCGAGAAAGATTGGTGGAATTTAAGAGGGCATCCTCTGCGGCCTCACTGACATCTAAAACAGGTAAAGCTAGATGGTAGGACACGTATTTTATTGCCATAAATCGATGAATAGAGGCACTGCAAGATTCGTTACCTCGACGTGAAGGAACGATGCACTACCACGTTCGATAAGCCTTGTTTAGGGAGAGATTATACACGCAAGACTATGAACACATATTTTATATTTTTAGTGGATCTGCAAAAGCTAAGAACGGGCGCGAAAAGTGGACGCAATTAGTAAAAACTTAGTGTGCAATAAATTACATTTGAATGGAACGAAGTTATACCGCGTCAATCGAAAAGTAAAAAATTAAGATAAGCAACAATGTTCATATTCCTATAAGAGTTTCAGTATCAACCAATGAATTAATAACCTGAAAAACTGCTTTCCTACCATTCCAATCTTTGACTAATCGATTCCACAAGACACCGGCAGTCGACGAAGAGAGGCCCCAGTCCTCCTCCAATTCCTTCATCAACAGGCCATCGGAGGACGCAACGTCTTCAGTTGGCTTTTCTCTCATTTGTCGCTCACCAAAACACCAGGCAGCCCATCCCCTGGCACCGGGGACACCAAACGCCGCTCCACGATCCTCTGCCGTCCAGAAGCGCTGAAATTCGCTCCGTCGTTCAGCCGAAGAAGCCAGGTCTCTTGATTGGAGATGAGAGGGACAGAAACACGCGAACTCAACAACCGCCTGCCATATGGAAAAAGCGCGCTCCGTGAAACCTGTCTGCGTTAACCACTGACAGTACTCCGCGAGTAGATCTGTGAAGAAATACCACCGGATTAGTTTACATGTGATAACTGTAAAAAACCTACCAACAGTCTGATCCGCCGTGTCTTCCGTGGGTCGATGCGAGAGTATGCGCCCAGCAATGAGACCTGAGAGGGTCTCGAGAGCGCGCCTGTAGAGCGCATCAATGCGCTTGAAAGCGCCAGTTGGACCAGCCTCCGAGTTGGTACCGAAGAGAGCGAAGCGGCCACGCAGATGCGCCAGATAACCGCGCCAAACGCTCACGAATTGTGGGCACACACGGACGAGATCGTACCATTCACGCAAGACTCTATCCCTCTGCTGGAGGGACTCAAGTACAGCTGATGAGGAAGTAGTGGTACGACAGACACCGCTTGCAATGAGCTCCGTGGAGTACTCATACATTACAATCAATAGCAAACGCAAACGCAGATTGCTCGGATTCTTTTCCACCGCACGCTCCACTATGGCCAACTGTCGTTCCAGGATAAGAAAACAATGATGTCTAGAGGGCTCTTGACTATCTCCCTCCGTTTCCTCTTTTAGCACCTGCACTTGAATCAGCTTGAGCCAAGATTTCAGGTCACTAGGAGTGTCATACACGGCACGATTCAAATCTGCAATACTCTGGAGACGTTCCGATGGACGCGAGACCGGCGCTTCAGCCGTAAAGGGGACAGTTCCGTCTTGAAGAATTATGTAGGGTGTCAGGCTGCCATCTGAGTGTTTTGTGGGGCCGACAACCGGAGTTGCAGATTGAGCTATGAGAGGCCGATTCCTCTTGCTGAAGTAGCGTTTCGCACGATTCCGTTTGATCTCTCTTTTTATGGCCTCAGGGTCGAGATGGAGACTACACAAGGTCCCATGAAACCCGAGGATAGGTGTGCGCAAACTTTGACGGAATTTCGCCACATCACCCTCGTAGATGCACCCATATTTGTAGATGTATCGATTACTGGTAGTGTCAATACGATAAATTTCAGGCGCTGAGATTGTTTGCTTCTCATTTATCACAACCTGAGGACTTCGAGACCTCTTTCGATGTCTAGGAAACACAAAAATACAGCTGGTGGTATGCAATCTATCGAATAATAAAATTAGAGCCTAGCGTTTTAAAAAAGAATCCAAAACCTTACTTTAGCTGAAAGCGAAAAGTGTTAACTAGGCTTACTTTTTGAGTCTGTGTTTTTCATCTCCCCGGTGAACGTTTTGAAGCTGAGGATCATTGAAATTTTGCGGTCTATATGAGGAGCTTTGTAGCCAGCTATTTGACTTAGGAGTGGTGTCCTTGGACTGCTCCTCTAATCTGATATTTGCGGCGGATGGAAACATATCTAGCATCAAAAAACAGCACAACGCATTGCAATGTAAAACAACAACAGACTGAGCTCTACATGTAACGGATCACTTATGCTGCCGATAAAAATAACATTACAGGAAATCAGCTTTTATGCAATAAAAGTTATAGTATCTCATTCGCTAACACGATTTATGGACAAAAACTTTCGGCTATGATGTGTTGAGTAAAATCCGAAGTGCATGAAATCAACTGAAAAGCAACAATAATAGACGCTCGTTCAATTTCCAATAGTTCTAGAGCATTTTACGTATGCTCACCACATATAGAGATATATAGAGCCAACTTATGTTTTAGGTTCAATGAGCAGAACGGCAGAAACTTCAACTACGCTTTTTAGTCGTTTAGTGATTCTACAACTATTTTACGAGCGTAGGCTTAGACCACCTATCCAAACTAACCTTTCGGTTAATTCATCCGAGTCCTAGACTTTACAAATATAGAGGTTGAAGAAAAAGAAAATCGCTCATGTGAGCTACGACCACCTGCGGTGTAAAAAATGTTGGCCTTTGGAAAACAATTTTGCTGCAGCACAAATAAAATGCTTAATTAGACTATGGAATTATTTTAATAAAGTAGATATGAAGAAGCACAATGCCTGAAAATGTTGAAATGCGCACAAGACAGATACGCACACTTCCCACTGGTGATTTGGGGTGCTTTCATAAATGTTCGTGAAAAAAACTGAGCTAAACAAAAGATGCAAACACATAACGGAATATATTTTTTATGTTTAAGATAAGACACTTACACGTCACATTACTTAAAGTCTATTTAAAGATCTAAAATACTATTTTTCGGGTGTGGAGAAGGACAAAATAAAAGGTACGTTTTGCAAGGAGAGATAATAGCTGAGCAGGTGAAAACCTTGTCGCAAAGCCTAAATGTGAATTTCGGCTATTTTTAAAGTTGGCTCAAGTTTTTCGGAACCACCGTTAACAGCTACGTCAAGTCATCTAGAGTGGGGTTCCTTTCTGCGCGTAGACGATGCCACTGCAGACTCCTTACGCAGAGCAGGAGCTCTTTCTGCTAATGCAGGGGGTTGATATGTTAAAAGCTCATTAGGGCTGTTAAAAACACCCCATTTATTTTTAAGAATTTTATGTACTGCTTATGCTCTTTAAAAATGACCTAATATGTGAGAGGCGGGTGGACAATTTGAGTCTATTTCTGAGTGATAAGGTTGGTTTTTCTGGATGCAGAGAGATCCTCCTGACTAAATTATGATGCGCTACCGGCCTACAGTTCAGCTACCATTATAAAATGCCCAAAACCATCCAGTCCTCTTGCCACGAGTGGTGGAAGGAAAGGGAAGGAAAGAAACTTCCGCATTTGTTTACCTTATCTAAAAGATACATTGTTAAAGGAGTTTTGCCCAAAATCTTGATTTTATTGATGCGCACTTCAATTTTCACATCTGACTGAGCGATTCGATGTGAATTGAAAAATTCGCCTCATAAAATAAGCAAAGCTGCGATAATCCTTTAAAGGTATTTCGATTGGGTCGAGTCCGGATCTCATGTGATCAACAAACATTTATTCTGGCTGTTTTATTGTTAGTTGCCAGCAACGACTTCGGACAACTTAAAAACACGATTCAATTCCTCGACTTTGCTTTAAGTTGCTAGTCATCTCTGTTGATAGCAACATAAATCATAAACACACACTGCACGAGGGCTGAAAACTCGGTGTGTCTGCATATTTGAATATATCATCACGGTAAACATTAAGAAAATGCGTTATTTGGCACTATGTGGATACCCCTAATTCTATGTTTGCCTGAGATTCGATGTTTCCAAAGCACTCACTTATGCACAATAACTTGATTTAAGCCGTTTTTCCAAACTGGCACAGTACTTTGCTGGCTTATAACAACTCCGATTAAACTGGCGTTTCGTCGCTAAGTGCCGAATGACTTAGGAACGAGGAAGCGTTTTGTGATAGCACTTTTTACTCCAAGAATTTTGAACCGGAAGGATAAGATGAAATCTTTGGAGCAGCAGTCTTGGTCTTGGATGACGACCTCACACTAGCACTACATGGCACGTCAGTTAAGCAAATGCGAAGGCAGTCCTTCGACCAGGTCATTTTATCTGGAACGCAGCATATGATGATGTTCATGGACCTTTTGGTTCTATCGATCGATGATTTTTTTTACTGTGATGGAGTCTAATTTTTATTTAACAAAAATTTTGATTTCCTTGTGCTAAAGAAAAGGCTTGGAAAATCCCTACTCACCTTTGGATAATTAGGTAATTTTGACTTACGAAGGTATTCTGCTCTAATTTCACTGGACTAACATGTCAAATCTGCATGTTGGGTAACAGTAGCGAAAATATTACAGTCTTTTCAAAGTTTGTTGTTCTTTGTTTGACATGACCTGAATAACTTTTGGAGCATGCTGCATTGCACGGGAGCCTTTTTTTAACAGTGGTTTCTGACAAACGCTATGTATTCCTAGGGGCAGCTCTTGAGTGGAAGCGCGTCACTGTGTACGTAAACCGTCGAGCTACTTTATTTTGTATTTTGTTGTAGCTCATTCTTTTTCATTTTTGGTGAAGTTAACAAAGTTCTCCAACAGGCACCAAAATGCCTGTTGAAGGAAGGTTTGATCATCGTTCATTTTGAGAACATCTCAGCTTTTAGCTGAGTATTTTTTTGCAAGCATAACGCTCACGGGTATTTGGTACATTCACAGTTGTAAAAACTCACTGCCATGACGAAAGATAACTTTGAAATTTGGCTACACTCAAATGAGCTTTCTAAGAACTCAAAATTGTGTCCTCTCAATGAGCAGAAAAGATTGGATTGCAGCAGAGATATTCAAAAATACATCTATGAAAAGATATGATGCTTGAGAAAATGAACGGTCAGGAGTGCACTTCAATAAAGCCTCCTCAAGCAGTCGCTTGGCGGCCGAGCCAGCAGATGTAGGTCCACGCGTGCTCACGTGGGTATCTCAAATTATTGACCCTCTGGTGGCGCCAGCGCATGCTTAGTTTTTGAAAAGTCTTCTAGTGGAGTTGCAAGATGCCGGAGCGGTTTGTGGACCTAGGATTGATACTCAAGGCCGAGTACTTGGCTCCAGGTCAGATGGGCTGCTTGCGGAACTCCATGGTCACTCGGGAGACCCTCATCAGACCTCCTCTGGGTCGACACTATACACGCGGGCGGTCGTTACCCCCGGAGTGCTTTGTGTACGGCAAGAGGTCAGAGAGGGACCCAGACGGGATGGCAAAGTGCCTTAACTGGTGCACTTACAGATCCACCGAGGATTCTTACGTCTACGGGGTAGACTACCACAAGACAAATGTCGAGAGCGTCAAGGCAGGAATCCACAAGGCGCCTGAGTGGGTCAGGTTCCGGAAGGAAAAGAACTTCCACCGGAAGCCCATCAATTCGATTGTTCGACAGAAAAAGCCTGTCTTTCCCTCGGATATGACTTTTGGCAAACCAACTCGCCCTTCTACACCGATAGGCTGTTTGCTTTCACATTACTATAAACGGGAGTTCGATCAAATAGCAATTGAGTACGTCATTCTACAATACAGTAACTTTGTCAAAATAACCGATTCCTTGAAAGACTGCAGTTACATTATAAAAAGCAACACGGCAACTTACTTTTGGAGTTTAGTTCAATGTAGACGTGAAGTGCATTTCTTTCCGTTGACTACTGACTGCAGATTGACTGTTCTGCCGGTTGAGTTAGGTAGGGCTACTGTTAATGGGACTTTGGTCCAAACACTTCTAATATCCCACCAAAATAACAAACTCCATATGAATCGAAGTGCAAATTTAAAACTGGCTGAAGATCATTCTTACATCTGTGTATCGTTTCGATTGGTGATTTCCTCACTGTTGGTTTTACTTAGAAACAACAGAGCATACATGACAGACTTGGCCATCGCGCAGAATAAGTCACCACAGCCTTACGACACACTGAAATCGGCGAACGCTGTGGTACGACTGCCATCGAAGCAGCCACCGCAGAAACTCTGGACGATGAGGCGCTTTCGCTCCCAGCTGCCGCGTATTTCCAGCCACTGGAGCCACGAAGAGGAGCAGAAGATGCATGAAAAATTGTACACGAAGCCGAATTGTGATGCACTTTTGAAAAAATAGCTCATATACCCGCGCGGTTAATAGAGAACAAGTTGACAGATTGTGCTTCCCTTTTCTACCATTTTTATTCGGAAGCGAGACATGCACATTCTTTTCCCGCCAACAAGCAAGTCGCTAGTCTCGAAGGATTTAAATGGGATTCTGAACAAATGAAAATAATTATGATATCGGCTGCCCACTGGGATGTTGACAAAGAAAGGGACCACCCTATCCTTCAGTAGAAGCGATGTTTGAGCCGCGAAAACCGCTGTATCGACTGGTTGATTAAGATGGGATACAGTAACTTATACAAAATCTCTAGGTCTGTTTAAACGCTTTATAGGTGCTCCTTAGCCGTCCCACTGATTTCTGTTCAAGTTCTTCTAGGCGTGTCAGGCAACTGAGAGAAGGGCATCGAATCCCCACTTGACGCGTGCAATGGCGGATGCGAACCCCCACACGAAGGGGATGCTCCTCACTAATAATTAGCTTACTACTACTTAGGGCCAGCATAATAGCAAAAACTTCCAGGCATTCAAGTTGCAAACTGAAGCTACTGCATCCCAAGATGGAATTCCTCAGAGCACAAAATGAGCGCAGGGAAAGCAAAATGAAACGCCGACCCAGACGGCTTACCCTGCATGCTCTAAGAAAGCTGGCTTAGTCAGAACGACAGACAGTCCCCGGAGGTTCTACTTGCAGACTGGCTAATTGCACCAATCCCCAGAAAAAGAGAACCGGCTCGGCCCACACTGCGTAAACCAATTACCAGCTCCTCCTAAATGCCTCCAATTTGTCTGAAGTGGCTTCCTTAGAAGCCAGTTAAATTAAGGAAAGAATGTGAACCAGGACCCAATCAATAGAACCTTGGAGGGCGACAAATGGAAGCTCACAAAATGCGGCACTTGCTGTATCGTAATAATAAGACAGGTAGACCCGAAGAAAAGGGCTAGCAAATGCAGCACTACGATGTTGTACAACAGCATTTCAAAATTTTGAGGAAACAATAGACAACTGTCTATCGTCGTTTGATGACTTTATCAACACTAGCGTCAAACTGGGGATCAGATAGGTTGAGGAGCAACGTATTTGAATTAAGAAACGCGCGGTTGGACGACTGCGAGATCTAAAAAAGAGAATGAAATGCGTAAGTATCAACACCACCTACGCTGGAGAACGCAAAACCTTAATAGAAGTACCGTTCTAGCAATATTTGCAGCCGCTTTGATCTTCCTCAGTTTGAGATAGCCTGGGTTTGCCTGTAAAGCATCACCAATGAGCTTCGCCGCTTGCGCTTCACCATCAGCCATAACAATTTTTTGTTGGCGTTCCTGTTTTGCCCTTTCGACCAAAAACTGAGCTCTTTGAGCTTCCTGTTGAGCAATCTGAAGAAAGAGGCATTAATTGGGGGGATGGTAGGCATAAACTGGCAAAGAGACTAGAGGAATAGTGTACTTGTTTCGCTTCGACAGCCGACGCGTAGACTTGGGAAAAGGTAAGGTCTGTAATAGACACATCATCAACAACGATGTGGAAGTCACGGGCGCGATCAATAAGTTGTTTGCGAATCAGCAGCGACACTTGTTGACGCTGTGTGATAAGTTGGCTTGCGTTGAATTTGGCCACAACTGCCTTCAACACCTCGTTGACAATTGAGGGAAGAACTCGCTCATCGTAATCAGTGCCAAGTGTACGGTAAAGCTCAGGCAGACTAGAGACCTCCGGACGAGAGAGCACACGAACAGTAATATTTATTGTCTGCAAATCTAGAACACAATTTACAGAACCCCTTGTGGTTGAAAAATATTTCCCAAAAGTTGCGGAAGACACCATCTTACTATGGGTTGCATGATCGGATATAAAGCCAGTTTAAATTCTACACAGATCTCATGCCGTTATTGGCCTACAACCGCCAAGTAAAACATTCAAATAGTTCAGAAGTGCTAAGAATTCGCGCGAAAACAATTCTCGATCGGATAAGAGGCATGAGAATAGCATTGAGGGCAGGAAATACCTTTGCTCCCTGTAGGCGAAGTGATTTTTCTTGGTTTAGAACGAATATCGTAGATAATAGGATATTGAAACCAAGGCACGCTAAAATCCACCATGATTGTGTGAGAGAAACAAACCGAAAATGAAGACCCTCTGCATAAATGTCGGGCTTCACACCGCCGATACGGCTAAACATAATACCACGATGACCTCCGTCAACTATAATGATGCCGATAAAGCCGAATCGAAAGTACCTGTGTAAAGTGATTGCTGTACTCCATATCCAAGTAAACCCAACCCAACAAGACCCAAAAGACCACCACCACCGACAGGAGCTAGCTTTCTGAGTTGATTCATGCCAAAAATCACGAAACCCCAAATCGACCTCAGAATACTTGGTGAATTAAAACACACAATGGCACTCCATGTGTGGGCTAAAATGTGAATGCTATACCTATAAGTTGTCCTAAGTGCAACTTCGACATGATTTTTTATGCAAAAAATGTTGGTGCAGGGACGATTTATTTAAGGATAATATATTTGCTTAAAGTTAGGAAAATTGGAGGATACTCCCGTTAGTTTCGTATTACAAGTGCAACTAATAGCTCAAAAACTTATAACTTATGTTGAAGCGTTCCGAGACTTTGTTAAAGGCAAAAGAAGGCAGAACACTAAGGTAGAATACATATACATTCAAAGGGCAGAGGGAAATGAGCTGCTGGCGTGGCCTGGAGGCCAGCCTAAGCAGCTAGGGCAATATGGCCACCTCTGTGATCCTGACCAAAGTCAGTAGTTAAAACAAACAAAGTATTACATACGTTGTAGCGTTTCGAGGCTCCCTCGAAGGCAAAAGAAGGCAGAATGCTAGGGTAGAATACGTATATTCAACGGGTGGAGGGAAATAGGCTGCTGGCATTCCCCGGAGGCCAGTCTATGCAGCTAGAGCAATGCAACCACCTCTGTCACCCTCACCGAAACCGGTAGTTTCAACAAACAAAGCACTTCACACGTCATAAATGTTCGCTCAACTTACGCTAAAAAAGAGGCACAATACCAAAAATACACGTACATAACAACGTGGCCAGCATGTAACAGTTCCAGCGACTCCCTATTCCACTCCTTCCCTGCGCGTGCCTTTGCAGTTTTAAAAAAAGATTAATAAAGTAAATAAATCTTATTGATTGGCATTGTGATAGTTTGCAGGCAATCGATATCATGTGGGGTCGTTGGATTCTCATTTCTTCTCGCGTCGAATTTAGCCTTCAGAATATAACTTCAAATGCTATTTGATGTAGTGTTCCAAGACTCCCTTGAAGGAAAGAAGGCAGAATGCTAGAGTAGAATATACATGTTCAATGAGCAGAAGAAAATAGGCTGCTGGCATGGCCTGGAGGCCAGCTCATGCAGCTAGGGCAATACGGCCACCTCTGTGACCTTGATAGAAACCAGCAGTTCTAACAAACAAAGTACTACATTGCCCCTCTCCTCTTTCGAGCGTCGTCCCCGACGCACCCCTTCGCACACCTCCCGCGTCAGCCATCACAACATGCTCAGTGCTGCAAGAAACACTCACGAGCTAACCATGCCAGTCGCCGACATTCGACGCTACTGAGGCGATGCTTGACACCAACGTCAGTAATCCCTCTTGACAGTGCATTGCACTTCGAGTTTCGTTTGACTTGGGGACGAAATTCAAAAGAAGTGGTTCTGCCGACCATCGGTATGTCCGTAGGGGGGCGTTAGCACGCCGATCACCTTAAGCAAGTATATTAGGGGTAATCCTTGGAACGGAACTTTCCAGGTGGTCCATGGCTAGTGTCGCTTCAGTTGTTGATAGCTTTCTTGTAGATGCTGGATGCAGACTGCATTTGAACCCCTTGTTTTAATTTAGCGGGTGCCTAAATGTTTGTCTTTTAACTTCTACAGGTGACATTAAATACGGCCTGCCAGTAATCCCTCCCCTCCCCCGCCAATTCTACCTCCCTTACATCGACAATATTTAATCCGCCCTAGCATTATGTCGTATTTCATCTGCAGGCAGCCTTGGAGTAGTAGAACCATAACCCAATCTTAAAGGACAAAAAAACTATTGTTATTACCGAGTGCTTAACCTTTACCAGCTGGTTGATAGACACATGCTACGGATCAAAGAATGAAATCTACCTTCGGCAGCTAACCTAGTTTTGCTTTCTGTGGGGAAGCTACTAGCCATAAATACGATGCTAGCAATGAACAATCGCAAACATTTTTTGCAGATGGTGGCAGTAATTGTAGCGTTCCGAGGCTCCCTTAAGGCAAAAGAAGGCTGAATGCTGGGGTAGAATATATATATTCACCGAACAGAGGGAAAAAGGCTGCTGGCATGGCCCGGAGGCCAGCCCACGCAGCTAGGGCAATACGGCCACCTCTGTGACCTTGACAGAAACCAGCAGTTCTAACAAACAAAGTACTACAGTAATTGTATAAAGTTGATAATTTAGTTAACGCAAGATACCGCCTTTGCCTCCTTCGCATCTGGTCATAACCCAGATAGGTGTAGCTGGGCAAAACTGAGGCGGGAAACGCGGCAAGGAAGAACATATCCAACGCACTATTTTTCTACCAAATTACCATTTTTTTGCCAACGTCTACTACTAGCGGTGAAATTCTATAATTATTTGAATTTTTCCTTTACTCTATGACAGAGCTTAAAGAAGACGATGTTCTCATTAGGAGGAAGTGCTCGGATCGAACACTGACATTGCACTTTAATGCCGAGCCATTTGAGCGTAAATCAGGCGGCTAATTTCTGTTTTTGCTTTTATTTAACACTGACTGCATTGTGATGTGTGACGCTGAAGGCGGACAAGGGGGACTCACGGGTACGACGCTCAAAGGACAAGGGAGGTTGCGCAATACCCAAGCTGCCTGTTTAAATATCCGATTCGTTTAAGCAAAATTTATATATGTTTTTTTGCTTTACCAGAGAACATGGTCTTGGTCCATACCAATAACGCTTTAAGCTCGCTTTGGAATCAAGGGAAGCCCCAGTGCTGAAGCGGACAGTGTAATTTATCGGAGGCCATGCAATCCAGTGAATATGCTACTGTAGTACTTTGTTTGTTAGAACTGCTGGTTTCTGTCAAGGTCACAGAGGTGGCCGTATTGCCCTGGCGGCGTGGGCTGGCCTCCGGGCCATGCCAGCAGCCTTTTTCCCTCTGTTCGGTGAATATATATATTCTACCCCAGCATTCAGCCTTCTTTTGCCTTAAGGGAGCCTCGGGACGCTACACTGGTGGCAGCAGAAAGCGAACCCGACTCTATAGGGTTACCATCCCGATCTCTGCCGCCTGTGGCATGTTGCAGCGGTGCTACCCCATCTTCGTGTTCTACAAGAAAGCTATCAACAACTGAAGCGACACTAGCCATGGACCACCTGGAAAGTTCCGTTCCAAGGATTACCCCTAATATACTTGCTTAAGGTGATCGGCGTGCTAACGCCCCCCTACGGACATACCGATGGTCGGCAGAACCACTTCTTTTGAATTTCGTCCCCAAGTCAAACGAAACTCGAAGTGCAATGCACTGTCAAGAGGGATTACTGACGTTGGTGTCAAGCATCGCCTCAGTAGCGTCGAATGTCGGCGACTGGCATGGTTAGCTCGTGAGTGTTTCTTGCAGCACTGAGCATGTTGTGATGGCTGACGCGGGAGGTGTGCGAAGGGGTGCGTCGGGGACGACGCTCGAAAGAGGAGAGGGGCAATGTAGTACTTTGTTTGTTAGAACTGCTGGTTTCTATCAAGGTCACAGAGGTGGCCGTATTGCCCTAGCTGCATGGGCTGGCCTCCGGGCCATGCCAGCAGCCTTTTTCCCTCTGTCCGGTGAATATATATATTCTACCCCAGCATTCTGCCTTCTTTTGCCTTAAGGGAGCCTCGGAGCGCTACACTACAGTGGAGCTTTGGGCATCTTAAATTAATTGTCGAGGCTTTGCACTACATTGACCATATCGCCCCAGCCGGGTTGGCCAGCCTCCGGGCCATGCCAGCAGCCTCGTTCCCTCTGACTGCCGATTACATGTATTCAGCCCATTTTATGGCTTCTTTTGCCTTTAAGAAAGTTGTTTAACACCAAAATGTTCTTTATGGTTTCAGACAAAATTGGTTTCCATGATTTGACATTCTCGGGTAAAATAATTAATTTTCAGACTGCAGTTGTTTTCAATGAATCTGATTTCACTAAATACAATGCGCATACATAGTGTACTGGGACTTTGCCAAGCACAGAAGACGACAAATTACTAAAGCAGGGTCTGTATTTACATACTAAGGGGAATCGAAGCTATCGACGCAACTAAGAGGTTGTTTGCCTTAAGCGCCTAACAGGTTCCGTAATCAATCTCCTCTTTTGAGTGATGTCTTAAAAGCTCTCTATACTCAACTTCACTTGACAACCACTACAATGGAGTCTACGCTGCAAGATCAGGTCCAAGAGCTAACCGTACCAATCACCGAATTTTAATCCAGTTGAGATACATGACCCAAATAGTTAATTGCAACCCAAGGCTGCCGTGTCTCGTAGAGAATCCATAATTCTGAATCATGCCGTTATTGCTAGGCTGGACTGTGATGATTTTTTGTACGACAAATCATAACCATTTTGTTTATTTACACTGACTTGTGGGGCTCAAGTCGAAACAGTACGTGGTGCTAGCGCTGGGGTCGCCTCGAATGAGTCATCGGGTCATATTCTTCTCATCATGTTACGTGGAACTAGGTAAAGGATTTGTTCCTACCACTTTTTAGGCATGTGCCTTCTTGCGCTCAACCTTCTATAACATACTTTTGTTAATGATTATGTGCTGATGCTTGACGCTTGTGTAATGAGATTCCCTTTTTCTGAATGCTTTCTTCGCCCTCATGCTTGCATTTTCATCAACTGTACTTGTGCTGGTCAAGTCTGATTGCACTTATTCAATTCACCTTCAATGAAAGTATTAGCACGCTTTGGCAAAGTAATAAACTGTAGACAACTAGTAGATTGTATTATAATCGCCATGGTCTTGCTTTGCAGGTATTTTCCGCCAATTCTCCCTTGGACGGCCGATATTTGGTCGAATTAGGGATGCCCGTGGTCGGATATCGCTCTATAGCAAGCCTGTTGATCGTCCCAAGGGATCTCTTCAATCTAAGTCATCTGTCATTGGTCGACCTACTGTTTTTCTTGGAAGTGGTACTCGCACATTTAAACGGACATTTCTTCAATGTGGTCTCTTTACTTTTGCTTCCATAAATACCATTTTTGTTGGGTCTATGATTTGGAATTATGAGAACTGGAGAGCTCGTATTTCAAAGCACCGAAAAGGAGGTTTTCGAGAAACCGTAAGTACTGCATGAGCTCTTCTATGCTACTATCAGTGTTCTGTAGCTGACTTCAATTTTCTTTGCAGTTACGTGGTTTTTTCACGGCCATCGTTGGAAGACCTCCGAAATCATCTGACATCTTTTGGGGTAAGCATCTTGACTTTTCATAGAAATTAACAGATGACCAATACTTTGCTATCCCGTTTAGCCATTGCTCTTGCGAATTTCATCATCTTCATCTGCAACAATAGCCGGCGATTTGGACCCACATTTCTTCGCTACTTTGCGAATTCCCCATATGGACGTGAGTAATAGCACATATATCCTTTCTCGTCCTTAAAAATTCCCTTTTTGAAGTCTTGGTTTTTAACAGCTTGGCCAGCAATGTCCATGCTCCTCTCCATATTCTCCCATCAGATGTTCCTGCACATGTTTCTAAACATGTATGTACTTAATAACTTCACGCAACCGCTCGTACGAGTTCTTGGAATGGAGCAGTACTTCGCTGTCTTTCTTAGCGGTGGTGAGTCAGCTTTTTCTGCAAACATTTTCACTGCGTAAAGCATACCGTGCCAACTTTTACGCCCCCTGTATGATTAGGATAATTTTTAAGCTTGTCGAGTTCTGTCGGAAGGTGGTAGTTTCGAAATTTCAAGTAGTAGCGGAAGCTTGTCAACTCTGCTCGTCATTCTGAAAGTATTGCGACTTTCCCCACATAAACTCTGAATGTTAACCTTGTTTGTTTCTCTTGTGGATAGAAATTAAGTGCTGTGTTTCTCGATGACCTCTGTCGAAGGCACAAGCGGAGTGATGGTCATTTTTTAAACTTTTTTCCTTTCGGGGCAGGCATCTTTGCCTCCTTCCTGAGCGCGTTGGCAAAGGCGGCGCGGGGCTCGCGGATCCCTTCGATTGGTGCCAGCGGGGCAGTGTGCGCTGTGCTGGGCGCATTCTGCATGTTGGAGCCGCATGCGATGCTCTGCCTGCCGCTGGTTGTGAATGTGATTCCTCACGCCTTTTCCGCGGGTTCTGCTTGCTGGGCCATTGTCGCCTTCGAGGCTTGCGGTGCCGCTTTTCTCGCTCGCCGCTCACCTATCGATCACGCAGCGCATCTTGGTGGCCTGCTCTTCGGCATGTATGCTCATTCTCTTTATTTTTCTTGCTTTAATGTGTTCTCTCAGCATTTCCGCTGTAAGTGGTCACCAAGCCGCACTGCTGAAACTTTTTGGTGCGTCTGATTGCTTGACTCTTGGAAGAATTCACTTAGTTGCTAAAAATATTACACAGCTCCATATCTAGTCGAGTAGCATTCCACTGATCGAGTGGGATGTGGATTGTAATTTACGGATTCTGCCTTCTTCAGCATAATTCACAGTGATAAAATCCTAATGAAAGAGTGCTGCCAAAATACTCCAATATAGCAAAGCCGCAAACGTAAGTTAGGGTTCTTTTCATTTTATACTCCCACACTCACCTTTTTATATGCCTTCTCGTGACAGCATGACTTGTTATGGGCATTTCACTAACATTTTTGCATTTTTGGTTTTGAAGAATGAGTATATTTTTCTACTCAGGTACTACGGGTTGGAAGGGAAGAAGGTGGTTTTAAAACATCGTGATGAAGTAATCAAAGTCTGGCGAAGGTTGAAAGGCGAAAGGGGCAAAGCGGGTAGATAGCACTTATCATCCCATCCGAAACATGTCTCTGTGTACATAGGCGCTAGACAAATAACTCGCAGTTTCCTTTGCGTTTGTGTTTTACCCTGATTAATTATGTAACTGTTGTGCCAAATGGTGTTTAAAGATACGAGTCAGTCTTTTTATCAGCATATTCTGGTTTATTCTCCCAGCAAAATGTGTGTAACTCTTTAAACGAGCAAGCCTTTATATAACTATTCGGTATGGTTTTTGACTGTCA
Organism: Taenia hydatigena; assembly: GCA_036345935.2. Lineage (NCBI taxonomy): Eukaryota > Metazoa > Platyhelminthes > Cestoda > Cyclophyllidea > Taeniidae > Taenia > Taenia hydatigena. The sequence goes on from JADWOT020000009.1 coordinate 7,560,270, forward strand.
CAGAAGCAGATATTTAAATAGGGACTCTGTTTGTTTCTACGCTTGTAGAGGCTTTGGACATTTACAGCTGTTGACGCTGCGTCTGATGCTGTGCATATGAAAGACATCACCCCGGTCTGAGGCTGTTAAGTCCATTTTGCTGCTTGTCTTCCTACCTTTAAGCACTGGGATGACTTTTGGCTTTAATGAGGAAAGTGTGCAAAGACGTTTCAGTGACATTTGTAATTGACTTGTGTAATGTGCAGATCGGGGGTTGTGTGAGAATCCGTGATTCGGCTGTCTTCATAAGATAATCTGAGGTGGTGAATATCACACTTGCAAACGGTTACACAGGATGAGGCTTGGGTGTGAGAATATAACCTGTGCGTAGGCGGAGTTGGAAAGGTGGTGTAGCAGTACTACCGCTAGGAAAAGGTATTTTTGGAAGTAAGGATGAATTTGTGGCAGTTGTGGACCATTCGACACTTACATCTTGGTATACCCTTATCTTTACATTATTTTTATCGGGATGGTTGTGTGTGTGATCGTGGCTGCTAGTATCACGCGCAATGATGGTACTTTTGGATGTCCTAGCTCCTGGAAATGAAGCACAATTGAATCACTGATGAACGATCACGTACGCTGCACCGATGAGTTGGCCCACGTTTTCAATTCACTGCAGTCGTTCACATCCATGTAACCGGTTCAAATGAATGAATCCAATGTGGGGCCATACTGTAGTGTGGTCACGCTCACGGGCTCAGCGCCGCCTTGAATTTGTGCAAAATTTTAAATAAGTTTCCTGAAGAGTACTAAATCTCACCCCTAAATAACTTCATTGAGTGCTGCTTGATTTACCCACTTTACAATTTAGTAACAACAGTACATTCGAAAGAAAACACGCTCAACTATGGTGCCTCTAATTTTATGTTTCGATGGGTTTCGTGGTTGCAAACAGCTACAGTGAAGACACGAGATAACTCACCGGTACGTCGTACCTTAAGTGTTCTATGTGGCCTCACCTCAGTGATTCAATTGTGCTTTGTTTTCAGGGGCGAGAACATCTGATGGTGCCATGATTCCCTGTAAAACTAGCATTCACGCCCTACATGTCTATTCCACTAGAAATAAAGATGTGGGCGCGTCAAATATTCTGCAAAATAACAGTTTCGTGCCTTTCTGAGCGTAAAAATCCTGTGGGTTTCAAAACTGAAAAGCAGAAGGAGAACGGAGTAATTTTGTTAACGCAGCTGCTAAGAATTTCTGAAAAAAAAAGTGGTGTAGATGGTGCCGAAATCGGAGAATGTGGTGAAAGAATAATTTAACCTTTGTTCAGACGTTTTATCGACAAGTTCCTTCACACAAGGAGTAGTAAAACTGGAGGTGGTAGGGTGGTAGCAAGTGGAGGAAGGATTATGAGTTGAAACAATAGGAATGCCTTTGAATGAGGTATAGACGGCTTTTATCCAGCCGAGAGTCCCATGTTAGCATGGCCTTCCATAACTTCGTAACTGTGTCCAATGTTATTCAAATTTTACGTTGAAAAAGTGTTAATGGTTGAAACTATTGGAAGGCCAACCAATGTGTTGCTAATATATTTACCCAGAATCCAATCGAACCGATCATTACCTGTGGATCCGAAGGACTAGGTGAGGTTACTTTTACTGACAGTATTTAAGTAGCAGCCTTGAAGAGTTGCCGCTATCTGCGTGCATGGAAATGCGGATTACCGCATATGGACTGGAATAATTCTCATCGGCTTTTGTAGAGGAATTGCCATAAAGAGCTCGGCGGCATGTGGAGTTGGTTATTTTAAATGGACCGCTCAATAATCCTAATTGATATTACGTGACTGTATCAGAGGTGGAAGGGTGGAAACCTCGTGCGGATATGCGATAGCTATGGTGCTGGAGTTGTGTGTAATAGGATTAACTTTGATGATAAAACGAGGCATATAGCGCTTTGCATTGCGATTCAGTTCCCGCTACGATGAGTCGAAGCTGAGCCGAGCTAGTTGTCAGGCTATTTTGTGCCGTTCCCATAACGATTCTTCTTTGTTGGATAAATTGAAATCAGTGGATGGTTGAGCTTACATAAGCTATGCTTGAATGTGGTAGCATTGTTTGAGATGCACTGCCAAGTGAGGCAGTGTCTTCAGTACTCCTCCGTGATTCTATACAATCACGGGTCTTATTCTATTCTTATTTTAAAGCATTTTTTGAAAGGCCCATCAATTCAAGCAAACTGAAGTCTTCAGTTATGAAAGAATAGAGCATGGTATTCACAAGCGCAACGCGTTAAGGATTTGTTTTTGTGAGGAAAATTTTACCATCAAACGTTCAACTACAAAATAAAACGTGGGAGCAATTTTAGTGGCGTTGGTGGTCTCTTAGTCATCGTGTTGTGGCGAATAAATCTTTTTACAACTTTCCCGTATCCATAACTCAATATAAGCATGTTTGTGCTCGAGAGTGGCAAAAAGCGTGATCCAAGAAATAAACTGCCCGTGACCTCGCCTCATTCTCACACTGTGATGCGCGTGTTACTGAGCCATTAGAAGTCAACTTGTTTACATTCCATAAAAGTGACATTTCGATAATTCAGCTCCTACCACGAACAGATGCAATTATGCCAAATTAAGGGGCGATTAAATTTTATGTGAAGGTGAGTCGTTTGCAGGAAGCTCGCGATTGGAGGTTGAAGGGTGTTGATCACTTTCTACCATGGGCCCGTCAATTACACAAAGAAGGATGTATGTGAGGCATTTACTTATGTGGACCAAGCTGCGCCTGACCAAAATCAACGCAGTTTTACCATTTTAACGCAGACCAGGTAGCAGAAATGCGTGTTACTTGTTGGCTGCTGAAGAGAATCGGGATTCATTCTACTGATGGGTTTGAATGACCTCGTGGGTTAAACAGGGCACGAATCCGATCCACGCTACAGTAGCGACCTAATAACTCCCATCAGGAGCACCTCTGGTGAAGGGAAGGACCGGACTACAGATCATTGTGGTCAAAAAACGATAGTATCCGTCGTTTTGAGTGAAAAGCCTCCCTTTCCCAGAGGTGACTTGGCTAGCCTGGCTAAGTGGCCTGCAACAATTTATACCTTTTTTAAATCTCTCCTCATCCCTCCCAGCCAACTACAAACATAGTCGCCAAGGTCTACTTCCAAATCACTATATCACATAGACACCGATCTGGAAACAACCGCACTAGACATTCACTAAGGTGAACGATACACATATCTACCGTAAGTGCCCGTGATTCAATGAGACCCTTGGTGCCTAACTTCCTGCCAAATTACCACACCGCATAACAGCGGTCAGGCAGCCGCAGAGCACCAACACCGCCAATGTCTGCCGCACTACCGTGTCTAACCGCCATTTCACCTACAAATCAACCCCCTCAAGTGCACATAAAATGCCTACCCGTCTCTCGATTGGGTGCATGTACCTCTACTTCACCCAAGGTCACGTCTGATTATGAAAAGCTCCGTTCGTAGCCTTCACATCGGCCTATAAATTTTACGAACGCCTTATTTCCTTCTTACGAGCCAGTAACCCTTTATGAGGAGCAAACGTGATCTCCAACTATGCATAGGCAGCCGCAGTAGCAGCATAATTCGCAGTCTCACGTATAAGGCCTCAACGAAGCGAATTCGGAGACCACAGCATCCCCTGTTGTGACTTTGAGTTTCTCTAAGTTTAACTTTGTGAGGTTCCTAATGAAGTACCACAGAATAACTATTTTGCATTACCGTTACTCGTAATTCTAGACGCATTCCTGCGCATTAGATCGCAGGTGTACGGCTTCATGGGAGGGAAATATATGATTTCATGAGCTGATATCACCTTATATTGGAAGCATAAGGGACAACTCCATTTGGCAGCATGGTAGCCCTAAATTTGGATCGAATTTGGAAAGAACAATGTGGAATGATCTCAGGCCGAGAAGGTACTTTTGCTTTCGTAGAAACATTTCCATGCACATGTGATTAGCACATGAAATTGTCTTTCTGCACACAATCTCTTGACATTAATTCGTGCTGAAAATATGAACCCCTAGCGTATAAGTTCATACGAAATCGTTTTTGCTTTATTTCCTCATATCCACAATTAGCCCTCACATTGCATTCATCAATTCGCCTCAATGTGCGCAAGCCTACCATCCAACATCAGCAAATGGAGAGTCAAATTCTGAAGACAAAAAAGGGCAATTTGTTGAAAAGTCAAGGTTGAGGCAATCAAAAACCCACAAAGCATAGTGGCCGCTCCAGTACAGCGGGATCGTACCCACATCGTACTTCGAGCGGGAGGAGCAAAACCTCTGTTCCAAGAATTTTGCCTTCAACACGACGGTATCCGTGCTCACAGATACAAAGCGGCTCAAAACAGCTTTAACCAATTCAACTTCGTTTATTGAGTTTGTGTACAAAATACAACTCAAGATTAGCCGTCAGAATTTCCACAATCTAACAGAATCTTAAGCTGTGAGTTCAAAGCAGAAATCCGCCTCTCCAGAAGCGTAAACTAGAATGGGATAAAAGACAGCATGAAACAAGAGCACTTGGAAAATATTCATAGGTATTTGCCGGAATTCATGCAAAATACATTGACGTTTTCTAAAGATTTATGAAGAATCAAATGTCGTGGCGATAAAATAGGTTAACAGTTAGTGAATTAAACCAATACGCCAAACGATTCGACAAGAGAGCATGTGACAGGTACCTTCGATGCTTCAGTATGTGAAAGTTCACCGTTTTCAGAGCCTGTTTTTGCCTGTTTTTTTAAGCGAAGAATCTCAGCATTCTTGCTCAATTTGGAAAGGCGACATCGAAGCGTTTTCTCCGCCGCACTGAAGTCGACACCCTGAAAACCAGGCAAGCAAATTTTTCAGGCTGTACTTCCCACCACATGACCACCCAACCTTGCCCGATCCAACATTACCTCACAAAGCTACGATTTGAGGCTTAAAACTATTGGGATACAGCTTGAGCATTCCGCATAAGTTTAGTTGGCCGCTAAGCCTTAGTGCGACAAAATGTGCGTAAAACAAACCTTTGGTTCAAAGCTGAGCGAGATACCAGCTCCACAGAGAATACTGGTGAAATGAGTGGGGATTACATCGATGCGCCTTAGGCCGGCAAGTGCAGAGCAGAGTTCCACGAGTGCAGCCCTTTGTAGTGGGTCTGTGGGCAGGCCAGACACACCCATCCTATCGGCATGGGCCTTCCCAAGACCCAAGAGCACCCGCCACGACTTGAGACGTGATATCGCGGTGATGGCGTCGGGGATGAAGTCTGAATCACCTGACGCTAGTGCAAACGCCGCCTGTGAAGTGTGCAACATTAGCGCTCATGCGTGTATTCTTGTGATCATGTGACTTGATGCCAAAATGTCAGCTTTGAGGTACCTAACATTTGCACCCCATTCTTTTGATATTGGATGAGATATAAGATTATGTAAGTCAGTTGAATGCGCGATGACAAGATGAGCTAATGAATTTCAGTTTGCCTTCCATCAGTCCGCTGTGATTAGTAACATTTACTATTTCCGACCACTTGTAAGACTGAACTGATGGAGAAGACTTTCCTCTAAAAAGCTAACATGTTTGTTGCCTGGAGAGTGGAAATGCACCTTGGGAAACTGCTGAAGGAGAATAGAGTGACCGTCGTTGAGAAGCGTCTGCCAGAGCACCTCGGAGAGGTGAGGCATCAGAGGATGTAGCAGACGAAGGCCGCATAAAAAACAGGCGATCAGGGTATCCAGATCCTCTTTAGCACCCCCATCTAAGTGAGTTTGAAAATATAAGCTGTAGCAAATTGTGTCAACAAAATGGATATGTATGTAGGTATCGTTTCCAACATTTCCAAAGGGTTCTGAGCCGTGGGCTTAATTCATTATGAAACTCGAAACACCTCTTTTTAAATATTTGTGGATGATATGGGCAACAGCCCCTGCATTTATTCACGCAATGACGTAAATGTGGGCGAGACAGTTTCCAGTACATGAATTAGATGCGTAAAATAACGCGTCTTGGATCCACTTCTTCAAAAACACCAGCATGTTATTTCCGTACTATTCTCGTGTGATAATAGCATCGATATACTCATTGATCCTGATTGTCTTTATGAAGGTAGCAGAGGTAATGATGCCGAAAACAACTTAGTCACCTCGACAAAATATTGCAACCTTTTTGGGCTGCTTGACCACGTGAAGTTGGTAAAAAAAGTAGTTAAGACGCGCAAACTTGATTCAAACAAAAGGTAATGGAAGACGCACTGATGCGAAGACGATGCTTCACAACTTCGAGATAGACCGAACAGAGGTTCTCAGTCCACCACAGGCGTAAATCAGAGACACAATTGTGCAGCGCCTCATCACAGCCCTGTCCCAAGCAGAGGTCCTCGAAAGACGCGTTGAACCGCCGCGTCAGATGTGCCACGCGCTGCAGGATCCATTTTTCGAGGAGAGGGACCTCTGTTGCCTTTGATAACATTACGAAAATACCTATTAAAAACAGACTGACCCGTACAGGAACCGGAATCGGAGAGCTGACCTTCTGGTTGAGGAACTTGTCCCATATTAGTTCAATGGAGTGCCTCTTTAGGTCGATAGATGAACCGATGCGTGTCATTTCGGAGATAAGGAAGCGCATACTTTGCCACACCTGAGATCAACGGGACAAAAGGGAAAGAGGAGAGTGAAAGAGGAAGGCGAATTGAGATCTGAGGGGCGCACCTTGTTGCCGAAGCGCCGAAAGTCTAGGGCGCTCTCCTCTGTGTACACGAGTGCGGGACGCGTAAAATCGGCAGCCAGCAGAGAAGCCCGTACTGCGTCCGCTCCCAGAGTCCGCACTCCCTCACCACCGCCGAGTTGGTGCTGCGCAAAGAAGGGCTTGCGGCATTATCCAAGCAAGCAAAGAAAGCAGTTGATCCTCAACAAAAGGTAGATCGTTTGCAGAAGCTGTATCCTAACTCAAGACGTTGGAACCATATTGAAGCCCATATACTTATACTTAAATGGGTATATGATACCTTGCCGATTTTGTCAATAATACTACCCGTTAAGGAACCAAAGTTTATTATTTCTTTTGCTAAAAAAAGCACCAGCATATGAAGGCTGATGATAGAATGAATAAGTTATCACTTAACGAAAATTACGAGTCGATAACACTCGAGAAGGTACAGTCACGGAATGACAGATGTCAAGTATCTAAGACGATCTCAATCAAAGCTGAGTTTGTGCAATCTATCGCTGTAGGCTGAAAAAAAGTAGATGGGAAAGGGGGAGTATTTCAAGCGTAATTTGAAAATTCACTGGAAAAAACAGCGGTGATGCGAAAGGTGCGTTGCCGTACAGATCGTGTGCAAACGTACAGGTCTAAGGTTTCCGACACCGTCAATGAGACTGAGGGGATCAATTGTGTTGCCTCTGCTTTTGGACATCTTCTGGCCATTGACATCGCAGATTAGACCGTGAAGAAGAATCTGTGAAAACGCGAGGAAAGACTGATGCCCTTACTTAATCAAAATGGATCAGTTGTCTAGCGAATTGTCAAATTCGACTGGCTCCAGTAAGCAAAATCATAAAGCTTTACATTGACGACTCATTTTGACAGTCAGGTAATGGCAAACTATTGGCATTTGTCTTTTGGTGAAACATTAAGGAATCGAATTAAAAGGTGAATCAAAGTGACTGGTCAAACAGCTCTAAGGCTTGAGTCCACGTAAAAGTGATCCATACTCTGACGCATGCAAAAAAGGGAAAGGCTGCTTTGCTGTAGGTGACATCTTTTAAAATCTCTCCTTACCTTCTAAGTGGAACTTTCTTAATACGAAGATATTGAAAGTGTGGACCCATTCACGATTTTAACCAATTTTGCAAGCTCATAATGTGCCCAAACGGTGACCCAAAAAAGCGTTAATGTACTTATTAACTAGAAGAACTGTCAAAATTATGTGGAAAGCTATAAAAAATAATGGAGTCGACCTATCATACCGCTGGTGTGTGCTCTTCGATGAACTACTTAAAACAGCTAGTGAATCTCACAAAGTCTTTGAGACATAGTAAGATAGGAATTGACGAACATGCTTAAAAGGAATTTGACCAGTAAGATGAATCCCGAGCATGGCCATCCTCGCAACCCAAAAAAAGAGTATGTCCTGCCCCGTTTCCATCAAATCCAGTGGGTAGTTCCTAACCAATTCAGGACTCTTAAAAAAGCAAAACAGACCATTAGACATTGGGAGCACTAGCAATGAAATAAATCATAAAGATCTGAGTAGGATCAACTGAATACCAATAACACAAAAATGAGTAAATTATCAGACGTTTTACCGATGATGAATGGATTCAGCCAGTTGGACATACCTCTTGTGGCCAGCCAAAAGCAGTAAAGGGGAGAAGGGAAGAACTGAACCAGGTGTCTAAAACATCCGTGTCTGTAAAGAAAAGGCTTTTATGAGGGACATGTTAGCAATAACGCCGATTTAATACTGTACAGAGCTCTCAAATATTATTTGTTTGCGGTTTAAGGAGTTTTCAATATGCTCAGCAAAATCCATTTACTCGCTCACTCACATACAGGGTAAACGAAGTAGCACGATTGAGCGCAGGTTCAAATCATTCTCCTCGCATTGTATTCGGATTAAATTTATAAAATAGCAAACAATGGGCGGAGATTTAACAGGTTCAAACGATAGCCAATCATTCCCCTTAGATTACCTTGCTCCAAATTGACAGGCACTTCGTTAATACTGCAGTTGCATCGTTCAGCGATCAATCGACGAGCCTCGTTGTGGTCACGGGCGATGACCCAGTCAGAGGTTGTCGAAATCGAATCCTTCGACTGAAAAAAAACATCAAAGTGGAAATCTAGTTCGCAATTATCGATGAAGAAGGGGGAGCTGGAAAACGTAGTGATATGACATGAACCTGTGGCCTATATTCCTCTGGTATGCGGTAGGCGGGAATTCGATGACCCCACCAAACCTGTCGACTGATGCACCAATCACGGTGTCGCTCCGCTGCTAGCCAATCACGCCACGTGGCCTCGTAAAAACGCGGTGAGATGGGCAACGCACCACTCACGTTTGCCTACAACCAAGGCGGCCATAGTAAATACGCATGCTCTTTCATGTCCCTCTGATTTTCGATGGATTAACAAAGTGAACAGAGCAAGGGATACTTGCCGTGAGGGCAGCAGTGGCCATGAGAGTGGTGTCGATGAACCACTGTTCTCGGAGAAGCGGTTCGATGACGTCACCAGAGCGTGAGCAGACAGGCAGACTCATGGGAGGGACAGGAGCGAGGAATTCAGTGGCCTCACCAATGCTGAAACGTCCGCGATAGAGGCCTATCGCGGACAGACGCTGGGCCACAACCGTGCGGGCCTCGAACCGCGGAAGGCCTGCGAACTCGCCGCACACCGCGTGGAGACTGCCATCATCTGCAAGGATATTTACTACCTCCAGGCGTCTCCCACCCTCCGCTATTTCGAAGTCCACAGCGCTGTGGCCCGGACTCACCTTCACAACACCTGAAAGACATCATCTCACACTATTTAGCCAAAACAAAGGCCTGATTCACTGTACACCAATCTCTTCTTTAGCAAGACGAACAGGCCGTAGAACCAACGATCACGCATTTAAAGCAATGATTTCGAAAAAATAACAGAAATTCAACCTTCATATAACCTCATGAAATCCCAATATGATATGGTTGGTACCGGCTGAATAAGAAGTGAACAGACTTATTTTAGTTTTAAAAAAAGGTCAAATAAGAACACGCGAAATAAAGGAGCATCCAAAAGACACAAAACACTTATTTTCTCGTCCACCCAGTTTGAAGCCGACGTACTCGGCGGTGACAGTGAACAAAATAACTCAATTCAAAGGTATCATGACTGAACAGCGTGCATTCTAGTGGAGAACATGCTTAAAAGCAGTAAATAATCAAATTCTCCGTTTTAATTCCTCACATATCTGGCGAAATGAGACCAAGGCAGTTGGAAAAAAACGATTACTATATTTTAATGTTGACATCCCAAAACTTCACTTCTACACTACGTTGATTTGAAGCGTTCCAGCTCGTAAGAGCACAAAAATTAGGTAATTTGTGCAAAGCAAAGAGTGGTCAGCAGTCCATTCACTTCAACAAACAGGAAGACATTAATAATGCTGGATGGGAAAGGGTAAAGTGGAACGGCGTCGATGAGAAGTTATTGGAGAGTTCGATTTCCTCACCTGTGCCCTGGTTGGGGTCTACATGCTTGGCGTCAGCAATGATGGGAATGACTCGGCTCTTAATGAAGGGATGCTCCACGAATTTACCAATAAGGTGGGTGTACCTTGCGTCGTCGGGGTGAACAGCCAAAGCGGTGTCACCCAGCATCGTTTCGAGGCGTGTGGTGGCAACTGGAACCCTGCCCTGTCTGGAGAGAAAAAAGGACAAAAGTGGCTTTAATGTCTGATGTTCTGCAAAACGCTGCAAGAAAAGAAGGCATAGTGGGGCAATCGGAAGGTTTTAAACCAATCTGTTTGCAAAATCAACAACTGTTCTCACCCATCGGTTAATTTGTAGTCAAAAACATCGACGTATCCAAAGGCCTGCTCTTCAGCATACCCAGGAACAGGCAGCATTGTGAACTTCGTAATTTCTTGACGTTCAACCTGAGGTAAAAAAATGTGGTGAAAAAAACCCAGTAGAATATGATGCGAATTTCGCAGGTTTAGGAAGACATCGAGTAAGATAGCATCGATGAAGAAGAGTATGTTTGTAACTGATAGAGTTCAGCCGAATTTGTATTGGACCAGTGCTGACACGCACTGGCCTGTGTAATAACCAGCAAAGTGGGAGACGCACCTCGATATCAGAGATGGCTGATCGGAGATGGCAGCACCAGGAGATGAGACTTTTGGCACGATAAAGAAGACCAGCCTCGCTGAGACGAAAAAGAGCTTCATTGACAGCTTTGCTGTGCTCCTACAAGAAAGGAAAATCTTGGCTCGAGTCAACAAGGCGAGTGCCTTACAGGACTAAATGTGAAATATTCCGCGTTCCAGTCCAGTAAGAGACCCAGTCGATTCAACTGATTCAATATCGAACTTTTCTTGCTAAAATTTGAGGAAATTCGCAGTGTTGGAAACATGTTCATGTGGATGGAGTGGACGCGATGATAAATGTGAAGAAAAAACGATATCACTGGGGGAAGCGCAACAAGTAGTAGACGTTCGAAACTGAAGGTTCCTTCCAAAACAGTAAATACCTTGGAATAACCTACATTATTAAGAAAGTAAGGTGATGCGAAAACGGACTGGGGGTGTTCAATGAAATGCAGAGGAAACTATAAGTGCAGTTGTTGCCATTTAGTCGACTATTCCAATAGTATAGTTCCTAACAGCTAAGAGAAATTCCGCTTCTGACAGGCATCCAGTAGTCTAAAACAAGAACAGCTCATGCACAACATCATAGTGTTGCCGAACCCTATGCACCGCCCTGTCATCGTGTTTCATGAAAGTTCCGGATGCGAAAGCACCAATGGAGACAAGATTAATCCGAAACCGCAGTTAAGACGAAGATTAAGCAGAATCTCCGGACAAAAAGAACAGTTGGGAAGGGCTCACGACTCTTTCCAGCGCCAAATCTCCTTGATGAAGGCCTCTCGACCGAGACTACGACGCAGGTCAGTGGAACCCAGCGTTTTCATCTGCCTCGAGAGGTAGCGTTCGACCGTCATCTCAGTTGCCAGACCCGCATGGTCCAATCCCGGTATCCAGGCTACGTATTTTCCCTGCATAAATTGCCTTGAATTAAAGAAAAAGGTCCATGGTGCGTTCAAATAAACTTAAGACAATAGTCACAATTTAAAAGGCCTCAAGCAATAGGACGAATATAACGCATTTAAAAACCATACATTGATTAGAGACACATGCAACGAGACTCCGTTTTAAAACAATAACACTAGCAGCTTCGGATAAGCTCCTGAGCACATTCCAATTATACCAGCTACTTAAAACAATGCATTACGGATAGTTGACCAGTGATCCGAGTGCAAAACTCATTAATAAAAAAGGTGCCGAAGATTTCCAATCGGATATGAACATACCATCGACAAATGGCATCTTGGATGGAGACGGTGAGAGCGTGACCAAGATGGAGGTCTCCTGTGATATTAGGAGGGGGGAGAATCATACTAAACTTCTTCCGCTAAAAGAAACACAACTGAGTTGAACCTGGTTCACTGTGAGCATACATACGCTGGTGTTTGACGATCTTCTTGATTCCATCGCTGCTCTCCACAGTGGCGCACACACATTTGGGTCTTCAACAACACTAGGCTGATAGGTTTTCTGAGTTTCTGTAAATGACACATAGTTCGTCAGCGAGGCTAGATGCATTATTTGGAGCAATCTAAGATTCGCGTGGCTTTGGACCAATGCTGTCCAATTCATGTTAAAGAACGAATATTTGAGCAAGGTAATATAAAACATTCTCACCAATTAAGTTTGGAGCTGGATGATGAGTGACCGCAGTTGATGCAGAATGAAGCGGGTGATACCGCCAAACAACTGAACGCTGACAAACCACCCTGTGGGAGAGCAGCATCAGACCTGGGGGCTGTGGTGTAAAAAAACTCCATAACTCAGTATTCGAGTTCAATACCACTACCAAGGATCATACCTGAGAGCCCGTTACATAATGTGTCCGGATTTTACCTAAAAGATGAGGTTCTACCTGTGCCTTTACCAAGTAGACGCAGCAAACTACCATTCAAACCACGTTCCGACTCAATCCTGAATTCCACTTATACATGGCCTCTGGTCGCTAGTTTTAGCCAGTCGGTGACTCCGAACATCATCCACTTCATTGGCAAACACAACATTAGGGGACCATGGCTAAAGCCTACTCGAGTATCAACTCCCTGTGTATAGAGGTGAGGGCAAAACTGAGTTGTTAACCAAATCCCATATAGTTCTTTGCGTTAACAGTCTTATCAGTCATTTTCTCCGAAAAAACGATTCACTTAGGAGCAACGATTTTACGCAAAATGTACTGGAACTAACCCTAGCAACATTTCATCCCCTCTTGGTTTAATGGAGCGCAACACTCAGCTTTCAAACCAGGGAAATCCATTCCCGCATGAAGTGGCGATTTGAGTCACATTCTATCAAGTGAATTCAGAATGCAGACATTTTACAGCTTTTTCGACTTGTAGCAAATCAGATGAGCACTGAAATGGGAGGCGCCGACACCAGTAAAAGAAATTTCCCCACTTAGATCCACTTCAAAACATCATATACATACAGCTATGAAATCAAAAATAGTTATTGCAGAGGGCAGCATCAGGCAACACTAAGAGGACTGTACAAAAGTTTTGTATTTTAAAGCAACCGACAAGATTACTGAGACTTTTTAGTGTTTTGACTAGCTTCACGGGCGGCGGAGACCAGCACATTGATGAAGTACTTGTTTTTGAAGGGTTCCATGGAGACCGACGATCCAGCCTCTCCCTCAACGTGCTTCGGCAAATGTGGCTTTCCGATGGGTGGCCATGGGTTGCCATGGAGCTCCAGCACCCCAAATCCTTGCGCAATGAAAGCATGCGGGTTCGGATGTGGTGGGCGCTGCAGGCGGAATATGCGTGTGTATGACCGATTGTAAAACCGGTAGCGGGGAACAAGGACCTGGTGAAGAAAAAGGACCCATCAGAGTGGAAAAAATCGGACAACGCTGACATTAAATATCTAGCAGTTGGTGAAATTAACCAACCCTAAGTAGTTTGGTTACAAGTTCCGGTTTCTGAAGCCAGAATGCAGACAACTCCAGAAGAGCAGAGAGCTCAGGATATTCGTTCCAGGGTGGGTGGAGTAGATCCTCCAGAGACGAAGCCTGGGACAAATCAGGAGTAACAAGTTCGGTGCGCACTGCCTCCTGAATAAGACGTTCGGTGTACTGCCGCGTCTCCAGAGCGACGGGCCAGGGAAGCTCGATGCGTTCCTCATCAACGAGAGCACTGACACAGCGACGGAGCCAGGAGATGCGCCCTGTGGGTCCGCCACCCACGCCTTCGCCGCGACGCAGCTTCTGCGGCAGACGCGGCACGTGCATCAGCAGCTGGTTGGCTGCGAGACCCACCGACCGCAGGTGGGGTGAGGGGCGGTCGCCATGCTGGATAGAGGAAAGGGAACGCACGTCTCTGCGCGCCACGACCGAAAGCCAGGCAAAACGACAACTGGCGAAAGGGAGAATCTGGAGGATAATCACACACCGTCACTGCTATGACAGTTGGAGTGAAACTGTCAGTTAACAAACGCGGGCGTATACCGAAACCCTGGCTAATTAAAACTAGTCGCTAAAGGCAAACAAAACCCACATCAGCCACCGCAATACCACAATAGCAGTCGGAGCTAGAGAAAGATAATGGGAACAAAGTCACAAGACATTTATTGGAACAAGGTGAAATCATAGAAGGCAGAGTTGAGAGTCAGACAATGTAAAACCGCCGAGTAGGAATGTATCTGGAGGGTCATCGATTTCAAGTCCAATCCGCCTGACGAAGGTCACATTATCCCGATCGCAAAGAGGTGATAATTGAGCCCCGATATTAGCCGTCAAACATTTCCATAAAGAACCTTTGAAGCTGTATTTATTTATTTCTAAAAAAAAGCATGTCACGGTTTACTATCAACGGTATTTTCAGTTCAGACAGTATGGCATTAAGGCATCAACAACAGAATGGTGGTATATACATCAATTAAGATTTAGAACACGAAGTGGACGTGCACCTCAACCTTCGAAAACACAAGTATCTGGTAAAATTTTCAAATGGATGCGTGCAAAGACAAGGGAAACTAGTGTCAGAGTGCGCCTTTAGGGGGAGCCTCTGCCTAAACAGCTCCTCCTCATAAGCACTCTTGCAATTTCCGCCGTGTGTACTGACCACAACAAAGCCTTTCTGTTGCAGTTTAATGCCACGACGATGTATCTCTCCAAGAGACACAGTGATACAGCATTGTCGCCAACTGAACGGACTAGTACATCTGTATCAAGACTGCTGGGTTAATAACAGTTCGGAGATTAAATAAAAACACTGCAAACCAGATAACATTCAACAAGAATTGTGGAATCAAAATCGAACACCAGAAGTGAACTACAAATTCTCACAGGAAGACGACATCGTATCATAGGAGAACGGGTTTAAATTGGGAATGAAGTCTGGGGAACTAATCGGACACGTGGATGAAAGCATGTCGAAAACATTCACTTACTCCATTTTTCTGGTTTCCAACTAAGGCGGTTCAAAGTCGCCTTTAGAAATCGTGACTTTGTAATTAGCCGCTGTGTCACAACGACTTCAATGTTTAAAAAGCAATAATTGGAGCTTCACTACTTGGTGTCAGAAAAAATGACTCACCTAATCAGCTCTTTCCTACAAGCATTTCACTGCTATCCCAGTCGCATTCACCTCTGCCAGGGTTTAATGGCGCGACGAAACTGTTGATTCGGAATTAAAGCACCAAAGCCACAATGCCATTCTGCAGGCCAAAAATTGCATGGAATACCTCACATTGTGCCAAATGACTAAGAGCTTCTAACGCGATAAACACGAGTGTTATTTTTGCAACAGAGGTTAATGGCAAAAATACAATGTCAAAGTGCGTCCTAGGGAATAGTTGTTATTTAGGCCCCCTAAAAAGACTTCTTCAGTTTACGTCGCGTGTACTGACCATGATAAGGCTCTTCTATCACGGTTTAATGCCACGACAGTACAATATATTAAGACATGCAACAGCTTGGGCAGTCAAAACTGGTAGAAACGGACTCAACAATAAGAATTCCGATTAGGACAGCTCTTCCGAAGGGCAACCGTTGTTAGTTAGGAGCAGTTAAGACTTCGTGCGACGAGCCCGTATCACGGAATTCAATCATTACACGCGACTGATGGAGACAGCGTAGGTATAAAAAACGTTTGTGTATGGAGAGCTACCCCAGTATATTTCGCGTAGGAAACCAATCAGACCCACAAGTGATTGGATGTGTCAAAAATATTCACAGAAATCGTGTTGATTATCCCCATATCTGGTTGCCCAGATTTGCCCCCAGATTTAATGATTCAGCAATTAGCCCCATGTCAAGAATTTAAGATTAAAAAGTTAAATGGTAAGCGATGACGGAAAATTCAAGGGTAGGTAAGACGCTAAAAGGCACCTTCAAAAAGAATAATTTCCATTTCCATCGTGTGCCCTGACCATGACAAAGCATGGTTCAAAGCTATAAGGAAGCTCTCGACTCAAAACTATGACGTTGGAATTAAAAAGCAGACAATTCAAGGGTGAAACTACATGAAATTCCGCAAAACAGCTTCGATTTTAGGCATAATTGGTCTACCTCCAAGACAGCCTTCACGAATGCATCAATAGAGAAGCCACTCAAAAAATAAAAGATTGGAGCCTTAGAAAATAGATGTGCTTGTACGCCTTAGAAGGCACACCTCCCCAATTTTCGTCGCAACGATGCATTTTTGTCGCGGTTTAATGTAGTGATGATCCTACCATTCAAAGGAAGCAGCTATAGACTGATAACAGGAAGCAATACAGCTTCTAAGGGCAAAAGCCCGCTCTATGGGTGCGAGAACGAGAAATACGCGATGCTCGACATCGGGCACATAAAACTCCTTAAACATTCGAACGATTCCTAGTAAGGAAAGTTAATTACTTTGGGACGTAAAGCGTACTGTAGGAAACCAATCGGACATGCGGATTAACGCATGTGTCAAAATTTCCACACATTGCATTTCGCTGACTCCAACCTCGGGCAGTCTGAAAATGTCCTTTGGAGATTGGGAATCAGCAGTATATCTTATGACGCAATAAAGCAATCCTACAAGTTGTAATCCAATAAATTGAGTGAACATGACAATTTCCAGTGGATATTGTAAGCATGGTTTTGAATGCATTACATGAACCCTACCCATGAATCAACGTAATGATGAATTTTATTATTATCGGAAGTATTAGTATGCGGTTGAGGGGGCAAACCTTCGAAACAGCATAGCGTCGACGGTGCACACACATATGCAGCACTCCAGCACACGGAGGCCCACTATCGCATAACCCTCACCGACCTGTTTCGCTGATTTCCAAATCTGGCAGCCGAAGGAAGCAGCTAGACACCCGAAACCAGCTAGCCAAAGCCCTACGCCGCAATTTATGTAATCACACTGACAATACGAACCACATTTCGTTTAGTTGAGAAAACACATTGACTCACCTTCAAACTCAAAATATTGTCGACTCGTAACAGGATATTCTTCAGTGACATAGACTAAGTCCCAAGAAATGGTGCAAAGGTCCGCGAACAACTTCACAGGACTTCCACTAGTCTCGATTTTCATAATTATCGTCAGCGTCGCGATAGAGGAAAGTGAAAGGTTTGAGAATAGAAAAAGTTCAAGAACTAGACTCTTCATATCACTAGACGGGATAACATGAAGGCGCAGACTATTACCAGGACAATAATAATCCGTGAAATCAGGCATCACCTAAGAAGTGAGGATACATGCGAAATTACTAAGAGACTCCTATAAGCTACTGGATAGCAATTTGGGGTTAAAAAATGAGAAAGGTGGATGTACTTATCTGGAGCATGAGGCAATATCTGGAACCCTTTAGCAAGTGGGGTCTAGCGACTATCAATGTCAAGTGGTCTACGCTTTTCCCGTGAAGATTTTACCAACGCAGGGTTTATGAAAGATTCACATCGTTATCAAGCGTTGACAAATAATTATGATAGTAATAATCGACTTTATTGTCGCAAGAGAAATCTAAATAACAAACCTTAACAGTGAAGTTCTCTTCAGTTCCGCTCGGTTCATTGGAGAGTACGCGGCAGGTAGGCAACACCTACGAGCAATAAGTTCGTACTGGCAGATAGTGCAGAACTCACCTGCTGTTCAGTGAGACGGCTCCACGGACTAAAAATATTTGAGCGCCCATCGAACAATCCCAACCCCAAAGAAAAGTTACTATGAAAGAGGCCATTCCATAGACTCAGTGGACGGTAGAAATGCTGACTCGAGGAGCCAGTGGCTCGAATTCGAGATATTAGTGGTATTATGGGGCTCCAAAAGCGATAATCGAGTTGGAAGATGCTCATGACTTCGTCGACAATGCCTTCATTGCCAGAAAAAGGATCCAACTCTCTCCGTTTCTCAAACGACCAGGCTGGAGCGAATAGAGCCACGGATAAAGGACGGTCAGGTTGCAATTCCTGCAAGCATTGAAAGCATTTGAGTGGATTGGTTCGACGGTGTAACATGGAATAGTAGCTCCAAGAACTCAAAGATTAAAGGCCTACAGATGCTTTGATAATGAGTTCCAAAGCTTTCTTTGTGCCAAATCCACCACCGCCGGGGCAACCTCGACCGAAGCAATCGACTCCGACGAAAATTCTCATGGACTCATCAGTGCTCAATGCTCTAAATTAAGGGGTGAAAATTGTATTATTCAACACAGAAACTTTGTTTTGTAATTGAAGGCATCGTACGCAAGAACAAACAAATGAAACTTCCAGAATTGATGCGGTGAGGTTTCATTCAAAAAAGTAAATGAGGAGCATGACCACTCAGACTGTCAGAAAATAAAAACGAGGATTTGACTCGCACACTCGAGCAAACATACTGATTCTGGGTAGACGCAAGGAGCTCTGGCGTCCACGAATAATTAAGGAAAATGCCATCGAAGCAGGAGCGAAAGAAATGGCTGTTTTCAGGGCTCAGCGCATTCTGCCAATCAAGTGCTCCATTTTTTGTGACAGCGTCGTACCTACCAAAATAGCATCTGGAAAACAGCCCTACCATAACACCTCTGATCCCAAATTTTTAAGACATCTTAAAAAGTGAAGAACTCTCTGGAAAACCTTCCTCTCTGCTGTCTACATAAATCTTCGAGAAATGTTAGGAGAACCCACATCAAAAAAACAGTTCTCAAAGTTAATCAGCCAACCTTCGAAACCGTAGTGCTGACGCAAGGCATCCAACTTCTGGGCGAACTGAGATGGATGACCAATGCAACACTCCTTGGCATTAACGTCGAAAATTGCGTTGAAAGCTGGACATGGATTTCTTTGGTCAAGCTCTATTATCACAGTACCATAAACACTGACGCCGTCCCTAAAGGAAATGTACATTAATTAATCACCACAACGACCATGATACAAAGAGCAAGGTCCGCTCACCGGTGAGCAATGTTTATCCAAGAGACCGGTGGTATCGTAACAAAGTGATGACTAAAGTAAATGAATATATCAATAAGACTCCAATGAATGAAGCGGTAGGTAGGAAAATCATGTATTTTTCCAACAGTGACGTCGTATTCATGATACCCACCAGCCATATCGTGGCAAAAGATCACTAACGGTGTTCTGGATGGGCGCTTGAATGCACCGAATTCTGCAAGTAAAGGCCTCAAATAAGTTTAACCAATACCATCCACGACTCCTTTATTGCTTAGAAGGCGAAGCGGCTGCTGACGTGTTTGACTACCCGGTTTCCATTTCAGTAGATCATCAAGTGAGGAAATAAAAGGATCCGCCATCTCCGAGAGAGGGCAACCGAGCTTGCAAACAAAGTACGACCGACTGATGTTCGCAACGCCCGCACCGAGAGGACGGCGTGAAAGCTATCTATGCACACAAACAGTACATTCCAGTGAGGCCGGATGCTGAATAGCGAGCAGTTAATAAACGTACAAGAGGCACTAGCAAAATCAGGCATAAAAATAATGCCGCTTAGCTCAAGTAAAAAGGTTTTAATTTCAATCAAAATTTAAAAACGGAAAATCTTATGAGCAAATCAACTCATCATGTGAGAGGAGGACATGGGTAATAAGGAAACTTTTGCGCTAATTAGTTACATCTCTGATGTGTTAATTTTCAACGCAATCGTTTAAGATCGGCCTATGTTACCGAAGCGGTCATTCATCATGCGCTACAAGTTAAGACATCCTTACGAACTTGGATTGCATATTTCCAAAAACTTCAACAGATTCTAGCTTACAATTGTGAATCATTTCAGAAGACCCTTTGAATGCAATTAGTTAAAATGCTGCACCTAAGATATGAAGGTGGGTAGCTACTTTTGCTATGGCTCCCTAAATTTGGGGGGATCATATTAAAAATATTAATAAAACCAGCAATATGTGTGTTCACACAATGTAATTTCTCGCAGTTACAATCAAAGACGCGTAGTCCTTGCAGACTGAGTATTAATCTGAGTCACTCACTTTTAAGCCTGGCCTAATGTTCTAAAAGCTTGTTTTAAGTGACAAATTTTGAGGTCAAATGAGGTGAGCAGTATTTGTATCGAGTTTGTGCTGAGCTTCGTCTTTGCGTAGAGGAGCGTTTATTGTGGGTGAACAGTCTTCATTTTACCTGAATGCAATTATATGCTAATGTATGCCTCCAAACTTAGGGTTTTCCCTGTAGTTCATGGGTTGTCATATAAGTTTGTATCGCTTGATTATATTTCTTCGGTCATTTGAGATGACTGCTCTGACTCATCCGTTTGTTTTTCTAAGTAAGTGTAAACTGTGCTGCTTTGGCCTTACCTTTTCTGAAAATCTGGGCTTAAATGATTGTTAATTCACGTGTTTTGTCACCCAGATTCAACAGTGACTAATGCTTGACAGGAGTACTCAATTTTGTCCGACACAACACTATAATCGTTTTCATTGCAGAGGTGTGAGGTTGGGCAGTAGCTTTTAAAATAATCTTGGTGTTGGTACTTTGGAAGACAGCCTTATTTCACCAACTAGATACGTGCCGTTGTAGCATAGAGCAATTATTTGTAGGCGGTTGTCGGGCAATTTAATTTTGTGCATTCGATTCCCACTGAAATTTCGTACTCTTCTGCCCCACTGTGAGAGCTTTGTTTTGGAGAATCGGTTCTGTACCTAAGAAGCAACATTAGGCTGATTTGCATCGGTCCACTTTGGTTAACTTCTATTGAATTCAACTAGTTCTGGTTCTCCCTCTGGTGATTTTGTCCACGCAAGTCATTTTGTTTGCATTTAACATCCCTCGCGTTTATTTAGTTCGGAATGCGCCAAACCAGACGTGGTGCCAAAGGCAGTCTCGGAGACGGAAACACTGGTTGGGAGGATCAGGTACGCAAATGTAATTATTGATTGGCACAGGGAGGGTACATGAATGCCAAAATCCGTAAACTGGAAGCACAATTCACCGAGGAGAACCAGAAGACTTCAATCTTCTCTGGGGTTCGTATTTATGTGAATGGATACACGGGTATTGTCTTGTTGTTGAACTCTTACAGCATTCAGAACCACCAGCACTAGAAATAAGGCGATTAGTTCAGGAAAACGGTGGGACATTTGTACAATACTATTCACAGTCTGCTGGGGACTTTATGGTCGCTGCGAATCTGCCTCTGAGTAAGATCAAGAAAATTGGCAATCAAAAGGTGGTCAAAGCCTCTTGGATTACCGAAAGGTTCGGCATTTATATCAGTTTTCGCTTAATGAATTTCGTTAGCGGTAGTTGGGTAATTCTTCTCTTTTATATAGATTTACACTAACTTTAATACCCCCCCGGTTACTGGGACCATTTAATCTCTCTCTCGCTTAATTGCTAGTATTGCCGCCGGTGAACTTTTGCCATGGAAGAATTTTGAGCTCTATCCTTCTAAAGGAGAGTTAAAAAGGCAAAATCCTCTTCCTGGGATCAAAGGGACGTCGTCAAGTCCATGTAACTTTGCACCACCATTGTTAAAAATGGAACTACATGACTTATCAAATGTTTATCTGACATTTGTTGCTGGAGTTGCTTTCTGTGGTTTAACACTTGCCTTTTCTCGTTTTATTCAAAGTACCAGAAACAGCTGTAGAACAGCCGGTCTCATCCGATGCGTAAGTCATCACCTCAAACTGCTCTTACCTGAGGGCCGGTTCAGTCAACTGCCGTTTTCCTCTAGAACGCTTGAGAAAACACTTGGCCAAGTCCCCGAGGTCAGTAACAATGATGGTCCTGAAAGTTGGAACGCTGTCATGACCGAACGTGATTTATCTACCATCCTATCTGCCAGTTCTGATGACTCGAGTTTGGTAAGCCAGAGCTCCTTGTTCTAGTCACTGTTATGCGAATTGATGTGAGTTTAGGTGATCATTGTATTTTTTGGTATTGCTTGCTTTCGGATTGAAGCGTTACGGATGCGGTATTTTTTAATTCTTTCATTTAAAGCATGAGTAATTGTGTTGGTAGTGTTCTTAAATTTTCATTTCTGCTACTCTTTATGATGCAGGAGGCGTCAGGAGACAAACTCGAGTCCAACGTTATCGCCGACTCTCCCGTAGAAGTCCGGGTAAAAGTCTTTTTAATTTCTGGACTTCCCCGTACATTTATCTCAGAATGGGCAACCATGCCTACCATTGTGATACAGCATCCCCGCCCAGAACGCGAAGCTCTTTTCGCCTATTGTTTTCCTAACCCTTGTCTGTTACTTGGCCTGTTGTATTATGCTTTTGGCGAACCAGTAAAAAGTTTTCTTGTAGTGGGAACTGATCCTAATCTCGACATCTCGGCCGCAGTCGGGATTAATCCATCCTGTGTGACGGCTAATCTTAGGGTGCACGGCTGAGTCGCCCTAGTTGTACGACTGCCGTCACAACAGATGGGTTGGTTATTTATTTGATTCAATTCTTATCTCAAGGGTTTATGACTAGCCGGTAGCTCGCGACGTTGGCTCATTATTGGGCTCCCCTCATAGCAATTTTTGCGGCCGCATCAATACAGTTACAGATACAGCCGGGACTTTTTTTTACTCACCCCAAAAACATGCCTGTGCGTGAATGTAGGAGGGGAAGGTTCGCGAGGGCATGTCAATCCACATTCCTTTTCCTTTTCTCGGCCCGCCTGTGCATGTCCATCTGCCTTTTCCCTTTGTGTTTTCGTTGTCAGGGTCTTAGTTGTTATGATGACCCACCACTTGTTTTCATTTTTCCATATTCACTTTGATTTTGTCATGTGGAAGAGCCACCTCAGATCGGAAAGTCATGAAGGTACGTATGTGGTACTGATAGCAAGTGCTGGGAGAAATCAAATTCACCCGCTTTAGACACTTTAGGCACCCCTTTTTTCTCATGCAGGTAAAGGAGAAGGGAGAAGCTGTGGCACCGACCACAAGCGACGACTACATCCGGCAGTACTACTCGCGCTCGCGTCTTCATCACCTCTCGAAGTGGGCGGCGGATCTGCGCTACCTCGTGCGTTCCCTACGCCTGCAGGCGCGAGGTGGAAATGGTGGTGACGGTGGAGAGTTGCTGCGTGCAGAGGTACAACGCCTTCAGACCGCAGGAGAGCCGACGGAGTTGGCGTTGCAACCCGTCAGCTCATCCGCTGCGGACGCACATCTACTTCCCCGTCTCCTCATGCACATCGACATGGATTGCTTCTTCGTGTCTGTCTGTCTGAGAAGCCGACCTGAACTCGTCGGTAGGCGTGCGCTGTAGAATTTTGATGCTTCGGCTTTCTAGGTGTTATTTCTCTTAGTTTCTTGGGGGACTCGCTGCTTCTCGTCGCAGAGTAAATAATCTTCAGGATCATAAAACCATTTCGATTGATATTCGATATAGTCCGCGAAATCTATTGCTAGGCCATCGCTTGGTTTTTGAGATCTACTCCTACACTACCCCATCTGTTTTTTGCACTACTTTATGTCATAATTTCTCAATTATAATTTAAATCCAGTATGTTCCTTGAGTCAGATACCGGCTTTCAATATTCATGTGTTTATCTCCACTTTGATCCTGATACTTGGCACTATCCTTGAGCATTCAAAGTCTTCTCTTAATTTGTGAATGTTGTTTGGGACTTAACTTTCCTTCGGATCTTCACGGTAGCGTCTTCGCACCTGGTACACACACACACACACACTTTGAATTAGGTGCCAACTTCCGGCTCAGTGGGACAATTTAAGTTTCGGTAATTGATTTTTCGATCGGCCTTGATGTTGATTTTGTGGCATCTTTCGGTTGTGGGCTATGCGTCTCCCCTCCATTCGCTAGTTTTGACTGTCGCCTATCACCACGCTGTTTTTATGCTCTAAGGGACTGGGTGAGTCTAGCTCTCGCATTAATTAATTTGTAGAATTTCCGATAAAAAGTTATTTTGCATTTCTCCAACTGCACTTTATCTGTTGTTCTGTACTGTGCTAGGTCTCCCTGTTGCGGTAACTCACAGCAAAGGGAAAAAGGCTGAATCGTAAGTCGTCCTACTTGTTTTGATGCCTCTTATTTTGGTTTAATAACAATTCCTTTCTTTTTTTGTTTCCTTAGTTCCCTTTCAGAGGTGGCTTCGTGCTCGTATGAGGCCAGACGAGTAATTTCTGATATGCTTTACGTGCCACAATTTCGTTCGTTTAGCGATGCTAAGCTACGGTGTCCTCGATCTGTCACTTGTAGTTCGGTGTCACTAACGGGATGCACCTTGGCGATGCCCGTAAGCTCTGTCCTGACTTGAGAACCGTTCCCTACGAATTCGACGCTTTCTACCGCGCTGCTAGAGACCTCTACAAAACTGTTTCCAGGTGAATTGCTCTTCACCTTCCCCCATTACTTGAACAACTGTTTCTCGCGATAATGATATTTTCCGATTAGTGCTTGCATTCACGTGAAAGAATCGGTGCCTATTAACAAAATCAAGTGTATTTGAGGCTACCATTAGTGCACCTTTTTCAAATTTGTACCGTCCGAGGTATTTAACTCAAAATTGCACCGCTTAAATTGCCAATACAATTCGGTGTCAAATCAAATATTTTGTTTAGTTTTGCATGATTAGAAGGTTACCTTATCATACGTGTTACTTTGTATAAAATAATTATTTTCGTGACTTGTAATTTGTATTTTTTCGCACCATCTATTGTAAGATACCGACCCTCTCTCCATACTAGGACATTGAGCACGCGAGCCCTTGCACTTTTTTAGTTCTTAGCAGGGTCATCCAATCTAAGTATCCAGTTTCTTTGAAAAAGTGTTCTGATTTTGGGAGTAGCTCCCATAATCTGCTGAGATGCCTCTTTGCAGATTCTGTTTGCAAATCGAGGCAATCAGTTGTGATGAGATGTATGTGGACGTGACAGAACTGCTTGGCGTGAGAAGGGAGAAGGTGGACATACGTATGACGAGTCCGCTGGTTCTCGGAGCGCTTTTGCGAAGGCATGTGCACGCAGCGACGCAATGCACCGCAACCTGCGGCTTCGGTACCAACCGTCTCCTCGCCCGCCTTGCCACGAAGCGTGCTAAGCCCGATGGCCAGGCTTTCCTTCTCGGCCCTACCTGGCGCTGCCTCCACCTCTCATCGCCGTCGGTGGTAGCGAGCATCTGCGAGCTCTCCAGTCAGGAGGGGTGCAGTTATCTGGATGAGTTGCCTCTCTCACAGCTGCCTGGTGTGCACTTGTGTTTTCCTGTTTAACACTAATGCTGAGCAGCCCAATGCGCCGGTGCTTCATTAGGCTTAAGTTTGTCTCGACGTTTTGAGGCATGCAGATCTGACAGTATGAAGGGGACTCGACACCGTGTTGAAACCAGATTGTAGCTTTCTGGGAAGGCATACATCGCTGTCATCCTTCTACTTAGCCCCGATTCTATTTTGAGTGCCGTTAATAGTGGTCCTCGTGATCCCATTTATTTCGAATTTCACAAACGTGCTTTATGTGGTTTGAGCCTCATCATTTGACGGAACAAGGGTACTTGCAATGGGTTCATCACCGCCTTCAACGGATTTGCCTCGAGCATGTCTCTCTTATGAAGTGCATTGAGAGAATTCACTGCTCCCGATGTGTTCCTAGAGGTTGAGTCGCGTAGTTTAGCTGGAAGATACCAACTGCTTTTGGTGGGAGTAATTGCTTAGAAGTAAATGTGTACATTAACAAAGTTCGCGATAGTGGGTAACTTCTCAATTGTGTCCCATTTCATCCCCATTCCTTACTGTCGTAGTTTCAATACTGCATCCTCGCCTAATTTATTCACGTCTTGCAGCATGAATAACCGCTTTTGTAGCAATATTCAAGGTGCTTTTTGAGAACGATTCCGGTTCAGTCGATCCCTGTTTCTGTATTATTGTTAGACTGAAATAAGGGTAGGAGTGATTGCCAAAATCGACGCGGTTTTGATAGCCCTTCAGAGTTTCAGCAGTCGGTAACAAACACATCCCTTTTTTGTGTACCGGGCCAGTCAAGTTTGGAGTGTTGTTCTTTTGCAGTAGCTTAGCTGTAAACGAACTGTCTCCGAAGCGATTGAAAGGAATGCTAACTTGATGTCAATTATTGTTATGAATGTGTTGAAGGGTTGAGGGACACTGTTAATTATAGGTGATATGGGAATGGTCCCATGTTCCAATCCTTAAGGAGGGAGGGAAAGGGAGCGGATGATACCCATCCATGAGTTGTAATTATAAAAGTATAATTCTGTAAGTCTCGTTTTGTGTCTTCGTTTTTCTTTATCCAGGTGTGGGGCGACACATGTTTAACCAGATTGCAAGGACTTTTGGCGTCTCGACGTGCGGCCAACTTCTGAAGACAGTCACTCATGCTCAGCTTTCTTCTTTGCTGGGCGCGAAAACAAGTCAAAGAATTTTGCAACTCTGTCGGGGAAATGTACGCTCTATTTGTGCAAATGCATATTCTAGCCTTGTGGGCCATTGATAGCTATTATGAAAGCCTTCGGGTGCTTTAATAATCCTAAGATACTTTTGAGAGCTCGAGGTCCGTTGAAAACAATCCTACCCGTTTTGTTTAATTTTAGCCTGAGGGCTTTCTGATCACAATTAATGGCATAAGAAAGCGGTTGTATTTCTATTTGAGGCGACAGTTAAGGCCTTTTTAGGTTTTAAATCAGACGATGACATTGCTCTTTGTTTTTTTTTATGTTCGTTTTTCAGGACTCGTCCGAGTTAACCCTGGACAGGTACGCCAAATCAATTTCGGCTGAGATAAACTACGGTGTCCGCTTATCTTCAGTAATGTCTTTTTTCTTATCGGTTGTTTTTTTTTCAAAATTGCATTTGTGCTTTGTGTGACTGTAGCTTCTTAACTTCCTAGTGGTCAGAAGTAGAAAAATTCGTGGGCGACTTGGCGAAAGAGCTCTCCTCTCGATTGGAGAACGCCGCCGCGGAGTCAAAGAGCGGCTTCGGCGTGGTGGGAAAGAGCCTTGCCGTGCATCTTCTCACTCGAAGGCCCGATCAGCCTGTGGAGTCAGCCAAGTTTCTGGGTAGATGTCCACTTCGCTCCTGTTACCAAAGTGTTCGATATCAGTTTCATTGCTCATCTTTTGGGGTAACTGGTAGTGATGCACGCACATGTTTAATACATGTTCGTACGCAAGACTACAAAATCGTTCGGTCTCTATCCTACTCCCGTATGATGTTTTAGTGATAGTAAGACTGTTAAGTATTGTTGCGGTGTGATTCCCTCCTTCGGACCAATTGGTGGGCTTTTCTGGCCCTTAAATTTCCTCAAGTTGAAGCAGATTTTTGCTAACGTCCTTCGCTTTCCCCTAGGTCATGGGATATGCGATAGTTTTTCGAAGATTGTTCCACTTCCCAAGGCCACCGCAGATTCTGCGGCTATCGCGAGCGCCTGTCTCTCTGCTCTCCGACGCCTTGGCCCCAATCCGTGTGATATTCGCGGGGTATGATCAATTGGGGGAACATTGTTGTCAGGCTTGGCCATAGAATGTGTATAATTGGCGGTGTGGTTTAGTAAGCCATGTGTATGTGTACTGATGTGCGACATCTGGCTCCCTTGCCCTCAAATGTTTATTTTTTCTACTTCCTCTCAGATATCTGTTTCATTTACACCACTTGGGGTCATTGGATCCCTTCACTAATTTGAGTTTACGGTAGATTCATTGCCTTCCCCCATCTGTCTTAAACAGATTATTTTCATGTCTTTGGTAGCTACGCTTGCACTAGCTGAAGTGAAGAGCTGTCATTTGGTTCCTTGTCCAGTAACACTAATGCCTTTACGATGCGGCATTTGAGATCTAGAATTGAGTTTATAACCCACTTTTTGGCGTTAGGTGAATGTTACATAATACGTTGGGCAACTGAACACCGCTGGCTTCTCTCATCGAGATGGCGAGCGATAAGCGATTAAGTTTTAATAAAGGCGATTTCTCGACTGCCTTATCACTGGCTAATCAACCGACCGGATAAGATGTGACCATATTAATGTTTTATAACATCCTAGCTGGGCCTTCAAATGCAGCGTCTTTCACCTTCCTCACCACTGAAGAACCAGTCATGTTTAGAGAAGGGCAAATCAAGACGTGATCCGCCCGTAGAAGCAGCTTCATCGATTACACGTTTCCTAAAACCTCTAAATCTTGACCAAAGGTAGGTGCACATCTTCGTGCTAATTATTGCACATTATAGTGAGTAAGAGTGGTTTTCCCTGTTCGCAGTGACCACACTGACACTTCATCCACTCCCAACGAGGACATCAAAGACTCTGATTCTCTGTCTGATTTCGGTGACGCCATGTCGACTCCCTCTGTTGATTTTGACCAATTGTCCCCATCGGTAAGCCATAAGGCTATTTGCAGGTTCGATTTTTCGCTACTTTATGTTGTCTTCGTTCCGATAACACGGTTGTGATTTGATTAGGGCTTGTTGAGTGTTGTTCTAATTCGATTCGCCCATTCCAGGCGCAGGTCTACTTTTAATTTGACAGTAGAGTGAAATCGTACCCAAATTGTACTCCCCATGGGGGCACTGATGTCGAAGCCACAATAATGAAAAACATGGATCCTAAGAAGAATAACCAAATTAAGGTCAACGCAATGCTCATCATCGGCATCCACCTTAAATGTACGCCGCTACAGTTCCTAGCCAACTCCTTGCCTTGATAGATGAGTAAGACGAAGGAAACCGCCCTTGCTTCATTTGTACTGGCATTAATGATCTCGACAAAGTGGGTATATAGTTGTGCGTATTAAAGGTACAAATGTTAAAGTTAGCTATATTCAACCAGTATGTAGACTTGACTCGCTTTGTCTTGCAACGTGATAGACCTGCCAGTAAGCAAAGGATTCAAATCTGAGTAATCTGCCATTAATTTTAAAATAGGTTCGAAGCTACGCACTGCAATCCCAATTTTGAGTTGCACATTGAATTTCACATGCTTGAATTCGTGAGGACATCATTTTTTTACGCTTAGGAACCGAACAGTCCTGTTCACCCCATTGGACAACTTGAAGGTCAGCAAAAGCCTCCTGTGGAAGGTAACCAGGACGGAAAAGAAAATGTAAGTTACTTGACTCATCCGTGTATCTAAGTTATTTCGACTGACATAAATCAGTGGTTCAACACGTCATAGGCACCGACGGTTGACCTCCTTCCACACCAAACGAACAGACCGCTTGAGGAGGTTAACGTGTTTGCCAAAAGGTCGGTGGACGAATTGGAAAACACGTTTGCGACGTGGATCGCCACGGAATCGGGTAGGTTCTCTGCTCCGTTTTACTCACGGTCTACTGATTTAAATCAGTAGCAAGCGTTGGAATGAGTGTCTTTTGCTACTGCAAACCTTTTCAAGATGGAAACCGAAAATGTTTTTTGTCTACCTGCTTAGATTTTTTTCACGCGCATAATCTAATAATTTTTCGAAGCACCATTTTCTTCATCCTATACGTCCTTTTGAACCGATAGTATTTACAGTTTTTTGAGCTTTCTTTCGTTATTCATAGTCACCATTATTCAGGAGTCTTGGATTCCATTTTTGATGCGAATTATATGTAATTTGCTATTCATCTGACTTTTCAAATCGTTCGATGAAATGCGGAATTTAACTCACTCCTAGCAAGAAGGTATGTCATTAGATGATTTAAACATATGTTGCTAGGTTATCGCCTCACTGAAGTAGTTGTTCTTATCCATTCAGTACATTCAAATTGCAATATCACTTGTTACAAAACCTACCTTGAGCACTATTTTTTGTGGATCTTTCTAGCGCTTTCGTTGTAGCAGATGTTATACAAGCTCGGAAATGGTTTCGATGTTCGATTACGGGCTGACCAAATCTCTAAATAAGTGTGCTAGATGTGGTCGTTTATCATCGTTAGTTTGGATGCGGCATCTGGTTTGACTTCCTTCTGCCTCCACTCCCCAAGATCCGCTTGAGGAGGACCTATGTATGCTAGCGGACTATCTCATCTCTATCCTTCCGACGGACCTTGCGCGGGTGCGTATTCTGTTGCGCAGTCTGAGACGCCTTGTTGAGGGTGAGGGCGACGTGGCGGGGGCCGAACGCAGAACTAGTGGAGACGCATGGCGTCTCGCGTTCCGTCGCCTCCGCCTCACCATTGATTCAGCCTGCCGTCGTCACTATGACGCTGATGTGCTCGAAATTGACCTTGATTAGTCTCCTCCACCCTTTTACTTCTAATTCCATCTTCATATAGTCGAAGTATTTCATTAATAAGAGTGTTCAGCACGAATTTGTGACTCTATTTTTTGTATGGGTGCCTTCTTGGCCGTAACTGTGGAAAATATTGCATCAGCATATTTACCTAGTTATTGGCGTAAAGTTTCCCATTCTAACCGGAACCATAAGTGGATCGGGAAATGTGGATGTTCTGGAAGCTTAAAATCGAATTTTCGCAAGTGTTTAAATTTATGTTTGACATTTCGTGTGAAGGTGAGTGGCTGCAGGTCAGCTAGGTGGTGGGATATGTCCGGTGTGCGTACGTACGTATTGGGCCTTTGAGTCGCTTATTCTCGTTTTCCCTGTTTGTTGTAGGATTCTCTTAGCTTGGGCTTTAACTTGAGTTTCCACCGTATGGGACTGTTATAATGCGTTCACTAGATCTCAGAGAGAGTTCTGCCTCTGAAGTCGTGCTCCTCGAAAACTGGAAGTGCAGTTGTCTCTAGATTAGGAGGTCCAGTTACGTATTCGGTCCGGGAGGCCTGGGGTCGACTACTTATCATAAATTGCTAACTGCTATTCACAAGCAGACTTAGTACTCTGCATTACTCTTGGAACTGGGATCCACTATCCTTAAAACGTTGTCAGTGGGGTTTTGTAAATATTTATCAAAGTGCATGACTATTTTTTATGTCTGGATATTCTGAAGTGAACTATGGTGGGATACGTGTCTGCACTTTAAGGTAGCCATCATTGGGGTATGCAGATCACTACGAATCTATCCTAGGTTCAGTTGGTTGATCGGCCTTCCTGTCTTTTTTACTTATCACTCAGACCAAGCGTTTCGTTGCTCGTGTTACATTTGATCGGGTTCCTTCTAGGTTTATGCAAACACTTCCCACTTCGCACGTTCTGGCTGTTTCCCTGTGATGCAACCACCGAACTGTCATTCGTTGCGCGCGAGCAGCTAATCGTTGGTTAGTCAAATGATAAAACTCCCCGTCATCAATCTTTCTTTATGCTTTTTAAGTTAAATTAAATTCAGGGTGATAGTAGTTTATTTATCAATTTGGAAATGTAGTTGGAAGTTTTATTAATGCGTGTTCTGGTATTCCGGCAACTTGAACTATTTTTCATCAAATTTTCACCGTCTATGTTATTGCAAAGCTGGAAATTTATTGCAATTATTATGTACAAATTGATGAAGTGTGGAAGCCCGGTTAGTGACTACTGCAAGACTGCAGCTCTTAGTGGAAGATTGAAGGTTCCAAAGGAAAGCACTGGAAGAAGACATGCATAAGTGGAAGATTATCAAAACCTACGCAGATCAATTCATAATTCATATTTCTTTCCCATCTTCTTACGTTGCTTCTCAACTAAAACAATAATAATGAGAGATTATTATCATACTCTGATCATTGGACGGTTGTTGCAAATGTAACTAATACTTTTTGGAAAAGCGAATATGAGAACTTACAGTGAAGTGCTAGTCCCTCTCTAGCCTTTTTTTTCAATTCTGGAACAAAAAAATCCAGCACAGAAGATGAGTTGATTTGAGGGCTGAATCACATGAGTAAACTCGAAATGGACCAGGCAGAGGCATTTTAGTGGTAACTCCACAAATTTTATATTCCTTTAGTGTTCAAAAAATCAACTATTAAAACAGGCGGTGAAGTGAATAAAGTGAAATTTTGGAATACTTAAGGATATGTTGCGACATCTGTGTTCCTTATGGGGTACGTTAATATTACACAGTGGCTAGGCGGGAGGCTCTCATGTCAGGTCGGTAATGAGTAGACGCGTACCCTTGTGACGGTTGATACTCTCCATATCATCGTTGAGGAAGGGAATGTACTTATCCCTCAGATTGAAGTAATCCAAATAGTAGCCCAGAAAATCCGCCCTGCTGGACGGCGCGTGACAGACAAGGATGAAAAGGAGAAGGGCCAGAGTCTTTAGCATCGTGCCGGCGTGGTGCTCTGTTCAATGATGTGCACTTTTTGAGTGTGCACGGTGAGAGGTCCACCGCTCGCACCTCACCGCGCTCCGCCAATGGGAGGGCGCCCACGCACTCCGACGCACTCCACGAGGCCCGTCGGTGGCGTGCAGATGTGAGATGGCACCTTGCATGTCTACAATCTGCTAATAGAGTAATTCAATTGGTGTTTTCATATCTGCTCAATCACCCACCAATTTTGTCTTTGGCCTTCTCCATCCATTCATGAGTAGGTTTTTTATGCGATTCCATTTCAGTAGTCAGGCCCTGTATGAATAACCTAAATTTAACCCTAGAGATTAAACTCCCAGGTTCAACTGGGCTGTCATACTTTCGAGGAGAGGCGTGTACTCGCCATGGAAATTTTGCTTATACCGGCATTGAAAGGACCCTTATTCAGTGTAATCATTCGCACTTCTGAGCCTTGCGAATCATTTCCTTACCGCGTGGCCGGAATCCACTTAGGTACATAAACCCATTGAGCTTGCACGTGTTTGCACTAAGGTAATTTGACTTCTTTGCGAAGTCTTGAGTAGGTTACAATTTTTCACCATTAATCGTAAACTAGTTTTGTTTGCCAGACGTGTTTGCAATGGTGTGTGGTTGTTGCAATAAAGATGAGAGACTTATGACTCTGTAAATGCCAGTGACCCCAGAAAACTTTCCTCTCCTGTTTTATAGAAGTTTCAACTGATAGCTAATCACTGAGCCTTCTAGAGGTATGCTCCCCTCAGTCGCTGTATACTGATATGGTCGACTAGTTTTGACATACATTCTGACAATTTGTGGCCAAATATTCTCCACTGGATTCGTGGATGTCCCTCTCTATCGAAGAACTGAACGAAATCCAAATGCTTTAGCAGACGTTTTGAGCAATTTCGGGCCAAATTGTTAGATATTGTTCCTGAAATGTGAACTTCTGCCCACACTGCCATCGGAACAAAGGTTGAGGGATTTTATTATAATTTAGATTTCATCCCTACATTTGGTTTTCAGTTTAGGTGGCATGGGAGTGTTTTTCGCTCTGAGTTCGCCGGCAGTGGCGGTCACTGAACTCCCGAACACCAGAGGTATACAAACTTCCTTCTGCTCAAGTCCCTGAGAGACCTGAACTTCGACGAGATTGTATCATTATTAGATGGAATTTTCGGTAAAAGATCTTCGTTTTTTAACCTGTATCACTTTCACCTGTCTGAAGTTGACAAAGTAAGGTGAAGAGAACTGTTCCAGTCGCACAGAAAGGATCACTCGACTTAAGGCAATGACTGATGACCAGTTCAAATGTCTCATTCTTGTCTGCAGCTTACAGTCATCCATGACTCTGATAATGAAGATCAGAACCTCTCGTTGACGATACAGACGGGAGCAACCGAATGCCAACTCCTGGTCGACCCCAAGTATGGCAACACTGCAGTTCAATGTGGGGGTAAAGATATTTCCTAGTTTAATGCTTTTCGTCAGTCCAATCATCCCAACCCACAAAGATTGAGCACCTCCAAATCTGGTCCGTGTCCCAACGACCGCCACACCGATGCCAAAACCAACGAAACGCCATCTTCATCCTGGCACTGCGGAGCCTAAGGCTTTTACATGTACTACACCCACAGACGCCACAATTGTCCCTAATGCAACAGCATTGATAAAAAATTCGGGGTTATAGATCCCATTCATCCACCTTGAATGAAGACACTAAGAAGTAAAGAAAATATGGTCTAAGCAAGACCAATAAATTTTGTAAACCATCCAACATGATAAAATGCTTTCCAGATGAACGCATCCGATCACCGAAGCTTCATCGCCTTTCGGCTCGATGGATGTTTAATACGACTGCATCTAGACACCAGTTTCGAAGCCACTATTATATTGTTTTGACTTGGCACATCTCAAGTTAATCAGCGCTCCAGATCCTTTCATGTCACAGCATCTGACGGAATGTGTTTCATTACAGAGGACAGCATTAGCTTACCGGCTCTCATCTGTTTCAACAAACTGGGTCTGGGAGAACTATCGGCCAAAGCCATCTATTATTATCCCAAGCAGTTTACAGCAGTTGTCGAAAACTCCATTCAACTTTATTCATCCCACTCAGACTTTCTCAATGATCAGTGCTGAAGTTCAAGAGGCGGCAGAATCCAACAAATTGTTAATGCAGGTGACAGGTTTCGTCAAGAATAGGTGGTTACTTTGCTATTCAAGCGACAACCCCAAACCACAATTCCATGCTGTACGTCGCCGAAGGTTGCCCAATGTTTGGCGACCATATTATTTCCTCCAGATTACCACATGTGAGAATACTTCTCCCATTTTGCATCGATCATCATGACATCATCTGTATGAAGTTCATTTCCAGAAGTTTTGCTAGCCAGTCACGCATAGACAAGGATATAACCGATTTTGTAAAAACTGTTGCGAGGACAGGTGCTAGAGATGTCTACGACCCCAGAAAAACGCTCCTTTTTGACTTTCTAGAAGTTCCAATTGACGGTTAAACTCCGAGCCTTCTAAGCCAGATGTGCTCTCACTCAGTCCTTCCTGATTGACTAGGCGTGCCGGTAACCATCCCAGCCTTAAGGTCAGTCAGCATACACACGTGTGTCTGGCATCACAAAATGACACACTGGCATATCTAGTTATCAAGGTTGTTCACGCTGGTCGTATCTCCTTCCGCTTACTCACACAACATGACAGCAGAGACATCTGTTCTGAGGCTTTTATTTACTGATTATCCGGCTGGGAGCTCGATAAAATTCCAGCCACCCAAAGTAATTAGTCTATGAGAATTGTTGGTGTAGTCCACAACCTAAGTTTCCAAAATAGGGGCCAGAATTTTGAAACAATCGACCAAACAGAAAGGAGCTTATTAAGCAATAAATTTATAACTAACTTCACATCCTCCCTCTGTCAAATGGAGCAATGAGAACCTATTTTTGACAATCACTGATATTGCTTCACCGAAAATCTCCTATTTATGGAGCATTAAAACTACACACCAAGAAAATCTGATGTCTCCAACTCATGTTGACCATTATCTGCTCGTGACTAGGGCCACTTTATTACCCAAAAAGGTAGCGGCTGCATCACAAAGCTCATTATTCTCCTCATGTGTATGCCTGCCACTTACGACCCATATCAACTGATCCAGAAAGATGGCTTGAAAGCATTTGGCGACTCATTCCAGCAAAACGACCCTAAAATTACGTCTGTGCAATCGCTCTTTGGCTTTCCATGTGGCGATTGCGGTGGGTGGATTTACCAACGCTCTCATGAGGGCTTGACCACTTAATCCGAGCAAAGTTAACTAATGCTAACGCCGTTGTATGTTCAACTGTCGTCCTGGTGCTTACGTCTCCACCTTTAGGCTCTTTACCACCATGGTACAGTTGCTTTTGCTCTTCCAATTTCATGCAGTGGTGTCAATTTGAGAGCACAGTGAAGGCGTTGCCTCCGCTGTTTTGCGTCATAGGGCGCGGTCTGAGGCTATGAAACACATCAACAAGAAAAATTGTGTGTGTATGCACACGGATCCCACTATGCGGAGGGACGCATTAGAGCTCACAACTTCTAATAAATTAAATGCTTTAGAAGACAATACCTGGTTCTACTTGAATTAAAGGGCTTAGCTACCTAGATTTGTGATTTGACTATTGTGTCAGGCCTACTGAACGGAGATAAAACTCGGCCTTATGTTTTGCGCTCGATTATCAGAGTGATTCCCCTGCCGGGTGAGCTCACAATCCCGGGTTAATCTAGTTGAACAGATAATCCTTTTACGTTTTTGCTCGATACAACATAGACACGTATACCAAAAATGTAGAAATTATTTTTCTGGTGTAAGAGATGAAAGATTGCTGGGAGTTTTTTGGGTAGACAAAGAAATATGACTATCTTCTTTAGCTTAATTGGGAAGGCGAATTCAACATCAAAACGAACTTCGTATTATATCGAGCTAAAGAAATCTTTAAATTATAATAATTTTACCAAAAACTGGGTCGTCTGTCACATCTGCTGAATGGCAACCCCAAATTGATGCAGCCCTACTTTACGGAACGGTACCGATTATACTGATCGTAGGGAAGATACGTTGAAGGCGAAATTTCTTCAAGTTTGAGAATCGCCGTATCGGCGCGTCACTCTCTATCAGCTAATGTGAAGATTTGGTAGGCACCAACAACCCCTCCTACCTTACTGATTTGAAAGATGGAGATTTTTGGAGGGTCTGTGCATAGTTCATCGCTTTTGCACAGGGAATGCATAGCGCCGTTCGCTTTTCTCATTAAAATAAAATTATCACTAAAATCCTGGCGTTCAACCGAATAAACCACAGGTTCTAGACAAAACAAAAGTCTTGGGCATTTTCAATCTTGATTTATCATGATCAAGACAAGTAAATACAATCCACTGAGAGAATAGGCGGGGCGTGAGGAGTGTGCGTTAGTGTAGCATGTGGATATGATCGACTTCATCTAAAAGGATAAAATCCGTAGAGTGGCTGCATTTTTATTCGATCTTAATTTAAAAAAACAAGGACTCACAGACTTCCTCAGGTGTCTTTCCATAGGTGTCCCCATCAAGGTCTAAAAGGATAATTAGGGTTGCTCATAATTGTCCTTTACACTGATATTGAAACTCAACCGGTGATATCCCTTTTACAAGTGAAAATGGTACCCAAGTTGTCAAAAAAAATCTGGTAAACTTGGACACATCTGTCATTACTGTATAAAACACCGTTAAATGAAGCATCGAAATCATGGTTTGGACGGAGAAAAGGAAGTAAAGTAGATGGCGAACATACCAAGTTCCTCGGCTTTCTGTAACCACTCCTCTTCGGTGAGCGAAGGATGGGCAGGTGCAGGATAGACCTGTGCGGTGAGGACCAAAGCGAAGACGAAAAGATACAGGGGACTCATTGTAATTGCACGAATTGGATGTCGGGTGTGACTTTGGGGCTTTATATAATTGCGGTTTGGTGGGTGTGGTTTGGCTTTGGATTCCGTGCTTGATAACTGTACTTAAGACGCCATACCCTGTGCGCAGCAACAAGGAGTGCCATGAGATGACAGGGTGGTACGGTTTTTCCCATTGGATAAGGTGGTATGCCCTTTTAACACAAAAAATTGCTAATAAGCGATATACCAGGAACGCTGTAACTGCACTGCAGTCAGTGTATGGTCAGCAGACGATGTCAAGGAAATAGCTGGTCTGCAACCGACACAACTTTTACAACTTGCCAAATACAGGAACTTAATGCTATTGCTCTGAGTTTGGGAGCCTAAAGAACTAGGTGTTCAAATGAAAAATAACGGCGAGCGTGTTGGATTCGATTGAATGAACTCGCTCCTCTTAGGATAATCACTATTAGGCCTATTGAGGCTCCGAACGACGGTAATGGTGGACTCGTAGTGATGATATGCTCCTATGCAACAAACAAACAATTGTTTTCTGCATGCAAAATGAGAGCTTAAGCACCATCACTTGCTAGCAAAAATCGCCTATAATGCTTTGCACTGAAGGAGGCTTACACAAGTCAGGCCTCCAGTAACATAACTGTCCATTTATGACGTTGATGGTGAATGAGGACCAGTAGGGTTAACTGGATGTTTACGCCATGGTAATTGCAGGCTGAGCATTTTTTGCTAATAGCTGTTGAAAATTTCACAAAAAATCTCTTCCTGTCACGAATCATGGCGCATATAGGCTATCACACCACACAGGTGATCCACATTGGCTCCTTTCTGATAAGCCCACACCAGAAAGCATGTGACGCCCTCTAGCTGGCACACATGGGAACCCCTTAGTCAACCCACTCCTCTAAACAAATGAAGTACTGAGAAAAGTGTACATCAATTTATATCTTTCCCGGAACTTCATCGTTTCCGTTTCAGCACCACAGCCACAGCGTACCACCTAAGCACTCAAAACCTTCTTGGAGGAGTCGAACCAAGACAGACCTAGATCCAACAAGGCCGAAGACCTCCAGACAACCCAATTCCATCGGCTTGAAAGAAAATGAGCACTTAATAAACACTAGTTAGCGTCCGGATTACAACGACATAAAAATGATGCATTTTCCAATTCAATAGTTGGCTGCCCTCCAAACGGCGTTGTGCAGGCCTGCCAGACATTTTATTCACTTTTTTATTTTGTAACAATGCAGAAAGACTGTAGGTGCGATGCCAGTACGCACAAAGATAGGCACCACCTCATTTCAGCCTGTAGACTGGGCTAGCCAAGGGATGTAGTCGCCACCCCATACCAGGCTTGGAAGCACAAATGTTTGCTTTAAGATGAGGTGGAGCCCAACGCTGTTGGAGTTGGCAGACACAAAATAGACAGAGAGATGCATAAAATGGAGCAAATATATTGCTTAGAAAGCTCAATTGCATTCATTCCGATCAATACAGATATTGAGACATTCAAGGGGAGGAATTACTAAGGGGAATAACTCAGATCGAAACCGATGAGGGGTGTAAAAAGCTGCTGACTTTGGGAATGAAAATTGGAGGTAGCTTCCAACTATAAATGCACATAAAGGCTTGCACTACCACAAGGTCCTACTTTAATAGAAAAAGTAGATAGTTTAGATACTCGGTTCTAAAAATGTGAGTGTAGAGTCGGGTTTGTAAAAACACTCAAGAAGATAGATAAGACAATGAAGAGAGTGGGAAGGATCGGAAGAGGTTTTCGAGTAGATG
Source organism: Taenia hydatigena (assembly GCA_036345935.2). NCBI lineage: Eukaryota > Metazoa > Platyhelminthes > Cestoda > Cyclophyllidea > Taeniidae > Taenia > Taenia hydatigena. Next base: position 7,599,377 of record JADWOT020000009.1, read on the forward strand.
AGCTCGGCGACAAAAGAGAGATCAGCCAAGTGAAGGCACATTTGAGCCATACGACCGAGAGCCGTCTTCTGATCCGCCTGTACGAGGGTGTGTTCGAGGCAAACGAATGCCTCGTCTCGTCTGCTCTCCACGCGTTCACGAGTTTCCTCCGTCAGCTCGGGTGCGTCTGCATACACAAAGAAAATGGTCAAAACAACCGGATCAAGAGACGAAAGTGGGGCTTGAATGATTATTCCCAAAGAACAAAGAACAGGAGTAGTGTAGCACTCAAAATCAATTTTTCCCTTTGAGCTAATTAATGAGGCATCTCAGACGTGGAGAAAATTTCCGCACATTCAAATACTACTCTACTCTCCCCAACTGACCTCGACCTCGCAGCGCGGTGCGGATGACTCATCACTAAACTATGGCAGTGAATCACAGGCGCAATGATGTTCAACACGCATACGTAGACGTGAATTACAGCATCCGCCTATCAACGAGCCACTGGTATTGCAACTCACCGGGGTTGAAAAGGATAACCATGCGTAGACATCCCACAGCTTCCACAGTGAGGCAAAGGCGTCTGAAGAGGCGGGCCAGATCGAATAGGCGACACAGAATGAGGCGCCTAGACAGGCACTGGGCGTTCAGCTCGTTGGAGACGTCTGTAATGCTGATGGGACGGTGGTCATCATCGACGGGGAGAATATTCATGAGAACACGAGATTCATGCCAACGATCGGCGTTACGTAAATCGGATTCAGCCTGTTGGCTAAAGAGAATGTCTTCGGGAGCGGAATGGAAAGGAAAAAGAACACCGACAACGAAAATCGGAATATTGGATGAGGTAGAGAGAGTAGTAGTGGGCTCCGCAGAAGTCACCGAGGTACTGTTGGAACTTTCCTGTGAAGGTAGGGTCGCGGAGGGTGGCGAATTCGGTGATTGGGACTCAGTGAGAGAATTTGCCAGTCGGGAGATGAAGTGGACTAATAACAACTGGATGCAACCTAGAAGAGAAAACAATGAGATCGATAAAAGGTAATAAAACGGTCCTTGTATCGTATCGTTAACAAAGGCACTACTTTACCCGTCCTCAAGAGAATAAACCGGTCAGATTCTGAGAAGTCGGAGAAAAAAGGAATGTTTTGAGACCAAAGGACTAAATTGATAATTGATTCCTCAAAGTTGGTTTTCAGAGAACTCCAGTCCTTTGCGTCCTAAAATTGGGACAAATTCGAAGAAAAAAATTAAAATACGACTCTGAAAACAGATACCAAAGCAACAACACGAAAACCCATCATTTTTAAATCCCTGAACGTTTTACCTTAGAGTCACGTCAAAGGAATAATGTAGCAATAATAATAATAATAACAATAATAATCAGTGCGGAACAGATCAATGAAGCGCCAGTTACTGAAGTAGACAGGACCACATTTTTCCTGACCGAATGGAACACAAAACTTATTAAATACACATTTTGAAATAGATGAGCGAACACGACAGCAAAATTTCAAGCTGTCAGAGCACAATTTAAACAGCAACATCTTAGTGGGAGAGTTGGAGGACAACAGTTCGTTTATGAAGAGCCGATTCAGAAGTCCGCAAAATAAGTAATGACTGGGCACAACTAACCACGAAGATCGGTTTGTCCTCCGGTAAGTCAAGAGGAGGAACGTCGAAAACGATTGATTCTGCCTTTCCAATCTGTTTGACAGTGGCCTCAGTGGCTGGATCCGACCTCGAACCTGCTATTTTGTCAGCCTTTTCATGAGAACACATTGATGAAGTGGATGATGATGCGATGCTGGGATAGTCTTGAGCATTGGAGAAAAGGAGCTTTACACGGGACTTCTCAGGCCGAACAGCTTGTAGGATGAACAGAAAACAAATTTATTGAGTTACTTAAGATTTCTGAGGCAAAAGAGAAAATGAGTATGCTGTTCTGATAGTTCAGTTAAAGGCGAAATTGCTATTATTAACTGGATTAAAACACCCGTAAAGAGGATAAACAAACACAATCAATCACCTTCCCTGCGCATTCCCACAGCAAGGCACTTCGTTAGCCTGCATGAATGGCAGCGAAGATGGTGGTCATTGTCGCGGGAGTTCGATTTACCAGAGCACTCGCACTGTATACCTAGATGAGTGGCCGTTCCAAAAAAGGCGCGGCAGCTGTCACACGACACAGCTCCTAAAAGGAAGGAATGACTTTGTCTGCTAACCCAGATAGAGATCTAACCAGTGAGTTTAAAATGGTCATCTGGCATTGTTGGTACAAAAACACAAAGACAACATCCAACGCACTTACCGTAGTGCCTGCCTGTGGCCGGGTCTCCGCATATGGTACACGGCTGAGCAGTATAGGAATGGGTAACTTTCCTCATAGGAGTTGTCGCGGTCGACCGATGGTGTGGTGAAATCGGACTACCCGACCAAATCTATGAACATTAGAGAAACAACTTTTAAATCGTTCAACCTGTTGTACCTGTTGAAACGAAATTGACGCACAAGTGCAGAGCGCCAAAAGATTGGGTAACAACGCTTAGAAAAGAGCGGAGACCTTAAAAGGTTTCAGAGCAAAAGGACACTCCTATTTAACCTAGAATTAAGTGGAGTTCCAGTAAAACCAGAGCCCACCGAGCAGGAAGAAACCAAATGATTCGTTATAGCAAAAAGAACGATTTACGCATAAATCAAGCAGCCTTGTTAAATTTTAATTTTCCATTAAGTTGAACCTTTAATGCACGTTTACGCCTGCCCATTCGACGGTTTGCAGAGACCAACAATGAGAATTCAAAGTTCTAACTCTAGAGAAAATATTTCATTTTTTACCGCATTTGAAAAGCACACGAAAACAAAGTCTCATCTACGTTGGAAAATTGTGAGCGTCTCTTGTAAACCATTTGGTTAGCCAATCCCAGTCACAACCCGGTTTATTATCCGTACCAATGACACATTTCACCTTTTCAAACCGATTGCAATCTTTTTAGGAGGGTGATCGGGCTCCTGTCACACTTTCGTCACAATTTTAAGTATGAATTGGAAGCAGCGTAACAATGCCTCTAAACCATATGTACTGAGTCGTGGCATGGAGAAATTTAAAAAAACCTAGATAAATTATGCTCATGAGCAATGCTTGTTGCTTACTTTCAGTTGATGTCAACTTAGTCACAATTTATGGCAAAATCCGAAAACTCAATCGCACTTTACGAGTTTTTCCATAACTTCAGCTATTCACATTAGTTCAGGAAAGAACTTTGTCGAAAATTCATGTTGAATGTTGAATCAGCGAGTATGCACTCGAATGACAAAAGCATGCTTGCCACATCTATCGGATTGCTCGAACCCACATATTAAATAAACAATGTGCACGTTCTAGCAAAGGCGTATGGGCTAGTGAGGCCGACTCACGGTGTAGTTAGAAGAGTTAGGATAAGCACTAGCAACGAACGACTGGTCGGACGGACAGGACCGGATGGGAGGAGCAAAAGCGTCCTGCTGCCGATGAGGTAGAGCACGGCTGTTTGTCAGTGAAGGAGGCGTGGAGTGAAAGTATTGAGGAGAGACGGGAGTAATTGGCGAATACGGAGTGGAAGCATATGAGTAGTGTGGATAACCGCTGACGCAGCTGCTTTGAGAAGCCAAGTCCCGCAGCTGCGGAGTTGCGAGGGTCAGGGTACAATGGGTTGTGGCGGCACCATAAGGGTTGGGAATCTGAGTGCTAGATTGAAGCCCAGCGTAAAGCGAACCAAGGTCAGGTTTCGGCATTCCAGAGCCAATTTGCAAGTCGGCTGGAAAGTGAACAGGTGGTCACCACTGGCAAAACCACCATCGCTTATAACAACTTAAAATAGCACCTACGCTTAAACAAACAAATTTGGCTAGAGAAGAAATATTGAATTCCGCAGGCATTAAAATTAGAACAATAAACAAGTGAAAAGCTGCTCCAACAAAACAAAGTTCAACCACCAAAATCGAATGTTGAACGACATTATTGGGATAACGCTATCAAGCTGGCAAATTTAAGTCTCTTTCCTTAATTACAGCTATAATTATTCAAACGGTATACTGCGACAACGTAAGTCAATTGACAGTTGGATTTAAACAGCCGCTAAAAATACAGAGAAAACGGGGAAAGGAAGCTAGGCATACCATCCGAGATAACATCAGATTTTAGATCGACGAGGGGTTTCTCATCGTTTTCCGATATAAGTGAGGCGAATATAGAGTTGTCAAACGCATTTAGAGTAGGAGGAGCAGGTTCGGCAGTTGTAGGCATGGCGTGCATTGGATCGGGGCCCTCATTGGCTGGAGGTGCGACTGACGAAGCACTGCTTGAGTTCGGCCAAACTTGCATTGACATTTTCGTTCAATTTGGTACGGCGACCAAATAGGGCCTAAAATAAGTAGCAAAGTAACAATGTATTCTATACTTCGCTGATAGAACTATAGAATAAAGGACTAGAATATATGTATCTATACGCTAAAAATGCACTGACTCCATGTGGGTACTCACATGCAGGCACTGAACTCATGACGGTAGTCAGCAGTTTGTTAAAAATTAAGTAATGGGACTCAGATAAAAGCGAGGAAATAGCGGTTCCTAAAGGCTTAATTCGTGTAGCACAGAACTTCCACATCCTACCGTTTCTATGTTAACAAGCAAACTTCAGATAATGATGCACCAACTTTATCGAAATGCATCATCAAATTATTTTGGCAACCCAAACCGAATACGACGTTGCTCTTCCGAAATTCAACACGACGCCGACTACATAAAAAACACTAAGTGCGAATGCCTGCATAAACTTGCAGAAAAATGCTATGGCTCAGTCATTAAAAATAATTGTTATGATGTGGAACCATACTGCGACGAGATACTTCCCTCAGACATCCGAAATACGCTAAATATCACCGAAGATACTAGTTTTATACGAGAGGAGATATTTTAGACAACCCACATTTAATACACGATACATGTTGTACTAGGAATATATTTCGAAAAAATTTTATACGTGTAGGGTCTGCAGATGCAGGATCTCCAAAAAACGTAAGTAACTGGTTTGGAAAATTTATCAACAAACTCGCCACGGGGTCACTTTGTCCGCTAGTGCAGATATTTATTCGTACACCGGTGAAATATAAGAGACATAAAGTTAAATGATCGTAAAGCCAAGCAAATGAGTGAGTACATCAAAAGAGGAAAAAAGTTCCAATTTATCTTCAGCTTCAACGACCGAAGATTACATGTTTACACAACGGCTATGATTACAGCAGAATACGGAGTTCTAGGTAACGTAAAGGCCGATTTTGAGTAACCAAGGGCTGATCGCGGTAAATGTGCCGCCAATAGTACAGAAATTTATAATTTACACGTCCAATGAAAATGCATATAAGATTACGGTTGTGCGGTGGTTACTATTCAACAAAGAAAAGCACCGAAGTCCACAGTTTAACAAATACTATCGGCACGCATGGTGGAACACATTTACCATTAAACTGGGACTATGTGTGAAGACATAAATGTCGAGAAATAGATAGGGTAAAAAGCACCAAAGTAGGAAACGATCAGTTCAAGGCAGCAAAAATGCAACAAGGTTCCAGCATACACACCCAGACAAAACCGGTGGTAAGGGAGACATACCCGCACCAATACTGCAGAGGTAAAACCTCAACACAATAGCTTTGAGAGACAAAACCAAAAAGAACACGAACGCAGACGCAGAGAAAATGCATTCTAAATAGAGGGTCGGTTAAAACAACCGACATACTAAAAAGAAACAAAACATAAGACAAAGCGCAAATAAAGATTAATTAAATAGATCGTAGTAGTATGCGGTGCTGTTTTAACTTAGCATCACGGTCTGCCATCGAACCTTTTTATGTTGCTAATGCTAAGTCATTCTCCAAAGGGCAAAAAAATGAGAATTTATTTTGCGATGAATTTGCTAAGCTCGACATTGTAAACGTTATTACTATAGGGCTGAAATCGAGTTTGATCAAAAAAGCTACCATAACAAAACTATGAGCACTGTTGACCCTAAAAGAACTCAGATGTCTTTTATAAAACATTCTACCTGGCTTTTTATAAATTGAGTTCAATTTTCAAAAGATAAACGTTTTTGTAGTTGAGATTTAGCATGTGAGAGTTCCGTCAATCTCTTCAATTTTTTAGCATTCAGAGACTTTCTTGAAGACAAAAGAAGGCATAATACTTGTAATACTTTGTTTGTTTGTGGCTATATTTTCCTAGCTGCGTAGGCTGACCTTCGGGCCATGCCAGCAGCTTATTTCCCTCTGTCTGTTGAACATGCATATTCTGCCCTATTATGCTGCGTTCTTTTGTCTTTAAGGGAGCCTCGAAACGCTACAATACCAGTGTAGAAGGTTATCCCCTTTTCCCTTCTTCTCTCCCTCCGCCCTTACTATTTGAAGGCTGAGTAATATCGTAGGAGAGTTTAAGACGGCCTCTGTAAAGTCACCACACGACTCAACGACCAAGTTAAAATTGCCCTCCCGCCTCTGGCCTACAAAGCACATTAAAAGAACATCAGTATTACACTAAAACAGAATACGCATTCAATAGAGAAGAAATGGGGCCGCTAGCATGGCCCAGAGGTCAGCCCACGCGTCCAGGGCAATATGGCCATGTAAGTGACCGAAACCAAAGCCGGCAGTCTTAACAAACATAGCACTACAACCTTACCTGCCACTGCCCTAGTATGGAAAGATTGAGTGTTCTTGACCGTCTTTATTGTGTTGTACGAGGTGGTGGGTTGATAGCGTATTAGCTGAAGGTGGGGGAACAAACCACTCGAGTCAGGAAAATCAAAGCGGTCCTTCAGAACCAGACTCAAATTTCCCTTTCGTCTCTCGTCTACAAGACTCATTTAAAGAAAATAAGTATTACATGTTTCCTCGTCACTAGCACCGGCCTCGGTGCTACCCTTGCGGGTTGCCTCTAACTATGCCATCGGGTGCGTGGACGTCATCTTCGTATCCTACCGACGGACCATCTTTATAGGGTCGTATCGTGTCCTGGTGGAAGGTTATCGGTTACGATCACTTGGGGTAACCGTGTTACCTGTCGGATGGGCTGGCTTCTGAGCCATGCCAACAGCCTCAATCCACTTCTGTTTGCTGATTATACGTGCATTATGCCCAAGTCGCGGATGGTAAAATTCACTGTGAGCTACGGATGGGGGAATTGGCCCGTACATTTGGACATGTTCTCTTACGCGGTAGGGAGAGTTTTGACCATCCTCTGCATATCCGTCTAATCGCCTTGCTAGATGCGTTCATTCCTTTCGCTGTGGGCTTATAAGGGGACGCCAGGAACCCCTCCCATACCAGAGCCGTCGACATCAGTACTCTTCATGCTTCTTTAATGGTGTTTAGTAGGCTCGCTAAAAAATAGCGCATGTGCTGAGACGTTGGCAGTTTCTGCTGAGAAGGATCTACGGGACAACACATCAGCATTGCTATGCTTACTTCTTTTTGTATTGCTTTTAATGAAGGAAGTGCTTAATAATCCGTTCGGTTTATGAGCCGCCTCACTATCAGGTAGTGCATAGATAGCAAACAGCTCACACTTCTGCACTTTTCTGTCTCATTTTTCGGTGGGTCTAGTACAGGCGCAGGCAATGGCGTGTTCTCTTCCTTTTTTGCTCTTTTGTAAAAGTAAACTAACCATGGCTACACCGATCGCCCAGTTTAGAAGAGCGAAGGGCTGACTTCTAAGATTGGCAATGCTAGAATCGGTGCTGAGCAAAACGCTTGCTTCAGTTCTTGGAACGCTTAATCGCTAGCGTTCTTTGACGTGAAATTCTTTTTGTTTTCTGCTTTTTTGGTTAACTTATGAAGCAATTTGGCGATCTCAGCAAAGCCTTCAACGAAACGCCAGTGGTAGTCAGCCAAATCAAGGGAACTGCGGGAATCCGTCTGTTTGATTGGTGTTGGTTAGGTTCTTACCTGTTTTGCACGGCCTTCGGTGTTCCTCATCCCGCCTGACGAGATTGTATGTCCCAGCGCTGAAGCAAAGGGCATTTCTTTAAAGTCATGGTTAATTCTGCATCTTGAGCACAGTCCAACAGTGGTTCCAGATTGAAATTGTGCTCTGGGACGCCTCTACCAAAGAAGAAAATGCCATCGAGGTGTGTTATCAATCCCCTCTGCATTAGATGTTGGAAGGTGGCCTCAGCGTCACGGAGCCCGAAGGGTATTGACTGGAATTCATAAAAGCCGCCTACTCTCTATCTGTTCCCGCCGCTTCCACTTACCAGCATCCGGATCACTAGTCCTGGGTGGAAAACCACTGTGATTTATGCATAGAGCTCACCCTCCTTAGTTGCGGTGTTCAACCTCATGCAATTAATGCACAATTGTAGACTACCAGTGTGGTCAGAGAAGCCTATTGTGACTGATGGTTTAATAACCTCATCTTAAATAATCTCTTCAACCGGGCGGTTTGTTTCTTTCGGCAGAGGAGGCGGTATACGCTCGGGTGTTGCCAACTGAGTCTGGCTTCACTGGTGTCCGTCGTATGCTTGACGGTGTCTGTTCACCTCAGTTTCTTACCTTGCCATGAGGATATGCTCGCGTACTGATACAGCAATGCGCGAAGTTCTTTCGCCTTATTACCCGTAATGAGTTAGCTGTGAGCAAAGGTCATCTGCATTGTCCGTAGGAAGGACTGCGGCTTCAAAAAGGGCGCTGCAGATGTCCATCGCGTTTTATTCAGATTATGAAACAACTACATTGACTTCAGTGCTTTGCTGAGTAAAAAAGGTGCCTTTCGCAAAATTCATGACCGCTTTAGCTTTACGAAGAAGGTCAGCACCAAGAATCACGTAATCATTCTCGCCATCAAAGTTTCTTTCCCTATGCAGACTTCAAACGACGTCTCTCCTTTTATCGTCATCTCTCTTCCTTCTGCTGAGCGTTATCTCGTAAAAGGAAAAACTATCCCAATCTTGCTGCGAAGGTTTAGGATAGCATGAAGGTTTACTATTGACCTAGCTGCACCCAAGTCAAGGGGGAAACTTCATAAACGTCCTTTTTGTTTGCTTGAGACTCAAATAAATGAATGAGAGCCATTTGCGGAGTTCCTGACGCAATCTGGTTGCGAGCTTGACCAGCTGACCGAACTTCTTGGTCTTTATGGCGTTGAGTTTCCCGACCATGATGGGTGGTCGGACCCCATCTCTGAACTCAACGGCCACCCAGTTCTGCTAGGTGTTGGTGATTCCTAGCGTATTCCTCATCATCGTCCCTGGCGATGAAGTGTTCATGCTGGTCAATGACGGATTGAGCATTAGTTAATGCTGGAGTCGTGGGCGATCTCAGCCTCTATTACAAACGAGAACAAATCTTGCAAGAGGGCACGAAGGAATAAGTAGAATTCTTTGCCGCTGGGAGTATATTTGGAAGTTAAACTTTGTAGTCTCGGGCCGGTCTTCAGTGTTCATACTGTCTTTGAAAGGAAATGATCTGCGGCCTCTGCTACCAGTGTAGCACCATGCTCGTTTACCTTCTCTTCCCTGTGACTTCCCGTGACACGAGAAGACTTTTTTGTGGCATCTTTATTGCCTCAGACTACAGGGGGTCAATAAGTCGTTATGAGAACTAGGAAGGAGGCTTCTCTCAATGTCAGGGAAATCAACCTTCTCCTCAAGCACGTGGTTCGGGCTGTATTACCGCTCTCCCTTGCTAAGAGTACCTTTTGAAACGAACAGGCTGAATGTTCTGCGACACGCTCACTATCTCAGATTATTAGGGAAGATTACGATCTCAAGGGGAAGGGGATGGTGGCCTTCTTTCGTTTTCGGGGAAATAAAAGTTCTCGTTAAGCGTGAGGTTTGATTTGTGTTCCTGCCTCTCACCCAAAGGGGACATTCAAAGCAAAATAACCATTACAACTGCATTATGTGTTGTCGTGCAAGTGCTCCGATAGTCTTTTAGCTCTTGTATTCGTTAACATAAAAATTACCTCTGAAGCTAACTTCAGCACCACAATGGCAGTAGTGCCGAACTATCCATTCTTTGGGAATAAAAGTTTTTTCGTTGAATAAATGCGCCTTCGTAACGCTCTGTAATTTAGTTTGAATTGAAAGGTCTGTCAACACAATGCTGACCGGCAGAAAATCCCCCAATATCAAGTTCAGTAACAGATGGGGACCAAATATGACTAGTTTACAATTTTTCTTAGTATTTTTATGCAAACACAACGGAGTGCCCATATTGTTCCCAGACGTATAGTCCTGTGGTACAAGATCCAGAACGTGCTGCTGATTTTTAAATCAAACTTGTGAAACTTCTTTGACAAAGTGATTGCAGGCGCCTCATTTATTCGGGAGTAAACCTGGATTTGTGCACAGCAGTGAAACTTACAGAAAAGGCATCAAGATTAATGGAAATCAAAGTTTCAATGCATCGAAAGGCGGACAACGGTGACAGAGTCGCGAAGTTTATCGCCTTGTTCTCCCAATCCAAAAGCGTAGTGATACGTCATTGCAGTTATCTTATTATTCCACTTTGGTCCGCAACGTACTCAGTCACTGTGAAAGAAATGATGGTATTGCAGCAGTGCAAGTCCTTTTGCATCGATAATGCCAAATTTTTTGGGAGAAGCTTCCATAGTAGAATGTTCTTTTGAGCTGACTTGTACTTTTTATTATACGAGTCCTTAGTCTGACAATCTGTTTTTACCCCGGTGACAGTATCATCCTGTCTGAGCAGTGCCGTTGTGACACGACGTCCTGCCACGGGGATTAACAGTCTCGAAACCTTTCTGTATGCGCCCGAATGGCCCACTGCGCATTAATTAGTTGCAGGAATGCCACACTGGTGACAGAGGCAGGTATACTTTCTCCAAAGGCAGCACGACCTTAATGCGCTAGCTAGGTATTTTGTCGGTGAGCCGCAGAATGTGGACCGCAGTGTGGATGCCTGAGACTGCCGGTGTTTAACAACTTTTTGGTAAAAGCTAGTAGCAAGCTGTCCAAATTTTGAAGTTTATTTAAGCTTTTAATTTGCAGTTTTTTTTTACTAGGATGAACATTCCTACAAGAAAAGACCAGAATTTGAAATGGGACTACTGTTAAAAAACCAAGAGTGCCGGAGCTCTACAACTTACAAAACGACCAAATTTAGGGCAGTTTTGCTCTGAAAGGAAAACATTGTTCAAACCAAACTTCATAGCATAGTTCCCCGACAATGTCTACAGCCTTTCAGACATTCTACACAATAATCAAGGCTACGTTTTGCGTTCTCATAAGAGACTTTACAAGAGGTAATGGTGAGTCAACGCGACAAAAATAAACGCTGTTGATATCGATGTGAGGGTGCTTCAGAAGAAGTCAGTTAGACGTGGTCTGTAGCGTCCCGAGGCTCCCTTAAGGCAAAAGAAGGCAAAGTGGCAGGGTATAATACATATTTTCACCGGACAGAGGGAAGTAGGCTGCTAGCATGGCCGGGAGGCCAGCCCACGCAGCTAGGGCAGTACGACCACCTCTGTGACCTTGACAGAAACCGGCAGTTCTAACAAACAAAGTACTACATGGTCCTACTGATACAGCAATTGGGAAAAGGGGACGCCACTCGAATAGAAGAGCAAAAGCTACTTATGTAGCTTTAAGTGAATTATTAATAATGATTACTTATTAGAGTATAGAAACGTATTCGGTTCTCCAGCAGCTGTGGAGTGATGTGCAGTTGTAATGCGCTGATCGCCTAAGTGTTAGTTATGGCAAAGGGATATTTAGATGGCTGACGTTGAACCCAAGCCTAATGAGTAGGTCTTTAAGTGGGTTACCAACATGTATTTCTTTAGTACATCGGATATGCATATTCTTCTCAGCAAAAAGTCTCCGCTTGCCTTAAGGAAAATCGCATGGTGTAACATAGTCTTATCAACGCCCATTCATTTTATAATGCCTTTTGCGGAAGCACTTTTGGTATTAAAAAAAATACTTTTAATGTCGTTGCCTTATAAACACTGTTTTTCAAAAGGCTTTTGTTTTAATAAATCGATTTTTATTTTGTTGCAACCTTGCTTTTGGAATGAATTACCCGCGTTGTTCGGTGGCGTTTTCTTTGCGAAATCAATGCCTTGCATCATAACCTAAAATAAATGCGGTGGCTAAGGCGCCATTCATCAAAAACGATTGCTGTTAAGGTTTCAACCCTTGAGTCAGATTTGGAATTCAGCATTCCTGTAGGTTTTTAACCTATGTCCAAGTTCTCAATCTTAAGGTAAAAAGCACTGGAAAAGATTTGTTTGATCTCGTTTGTGGCACCTTTGGCCTAAGAGAAACATGGTATTTTGGTTTGCAGTCCTATGTCTTAGTAAATGATGGAAGCATCAAATACTTGAACTGGTTGAAACCCGATAAAGTGTGTGGTTTGTTTCTTTACATTCCCTAAAGATACTTTCTCAGCATCCACTACCACTACCTTTTCAATTTTGCTACTTTTTTCATGCCAAATTTTATCCTGAGGATGTGGAATATGAGCTTATTCAGCCTATTACAAAACATCTATTCTATCTGGAAGTAAAGGACAAAATCGAAAACCGTGGGCGCCTAAGTCATTTCGGTGATGCCAGTAAGAGATTTGCTTAAAATAATCTTTGCAAACGTAAAAAATGCAATTACAGAGCTAATCTGGGTTCTCTGCTTATTTTGCTAACTTAATTATACTAAAACCAGCGTGTTGCAGAAATATCATGGCAATTCTGAATATTTTTTTATTTTGTGTGCCAAATTTTATAAAAATTTAGTTTTAGGGAAATTTGCTGTTATAGCGTTATACGAATTCGCATAATTGGGCGCATTACCGTATCTTTTTCAGTATCAATCATGATTGTCTCCAAATGTCCGCATACGTAATATTCTAACCTATCCCGAATTTGCACTTTTATTCAGCATTTATACAGCCTTCGCTGGAGGCAGCAATTCAGCTCACGGTTCTTTCAGCGCAAGTAAGTTAACGCAATGTATTATTCCTACATTCTTGAATTTTATCTACCAGGAAACGCAGTTATGCACGGAAATATGATTTTTAGACAGTGAAACATTACCTTCAATTTAAGATTGAATTCGAAGATTTTGGCGAGAACGAGATGGATGACGAAACTGAACAATTGGTGCTTTCGAAGAGGCTTCTGCGGCTTCTTCCAAAGTACTTGTCGGTTAACATCCAAGTAAACACGGGAGTTGCTCAGCGACTTAAGGAGTGTTATATGAACAACAAAGGATTGAACAGGTTCGTATTGTCGCATACACTCGTAAATGAATATCATATTTCAAAAACAGTTTTGGTTCAATCGTGAGTTGTTGCAATACCAGAATTAACGTGCCCTTCATTGCATCACACTGCATTGCCATTTTCTTCCCCAGTGTAAATAGTTTGCTTTCTGATTGGATTGGGAATGTTTGTTTGCTCATTTTTTATTTGTTGTTCAAGTTCCTCACATTTAAGTCCGGTTAATTTACAGGTACCTTGAACCGGGTTTGTACCTCTGTAATTTGAGATGGTTAGCTTCTTTTTTTTATGAATCAATGTATTTCAATCGCCTTTCAACAAAAATACCACTACGCGTAGTTATTTTGCATAAGGTGCCGCTCAATGTTTCAGCAAACTCAATCGTTCCTAAAGAACGCTCAAAAGCAGTGATTGGGCAATCAATGCTTATGTTAACTCCTAACAACACAAAACTGACAGCTGCGGGCTTACTTTTTCACTGTTACGTTCTAATTTTGCTTGGCGATATATAACAGCGACCCATATCGCTTAAGCGTGTTTTGGATGTTCAAATGAGTTTTAAGCGGACTGCCATTGCTATCACGCATAATTTCATCATGTTGGATGCTTATCACCACTTACCTGCTTCCTCTGCTTTTGCAGTACTTCGGGGGTTTGTCTCACGGTATGTGTTTGCAGGAAATTTTTGCCGTTATGCTTTTTAACGTTGCGTTTAAAATTAGGAATAGCTGAAAATTTTTTTCACTTAAATGATGGGGGCGTTCGTTAGTGGATTTACGATTGGCTTCCAGTTTGCAGTCTGCTGTACCGAAGCCGAACTTCTTTGCGAGTATTTTATTGGTGATCTCCTGATAAACTGTCTTGATTAACACCTTGAATTTGGACATTTAAAATGTGGAATGTATGCAAAATGATCGTATGAGGCTTAGCGTTGACATTGTATTCTGTTCCACGTATGCTTTTTGGCGAAAATTGTTATTTCTTTGGAACCGATCGCAATAAATGGAATTAAAGAGAGGTGAGGGAAAGCCAAAAATAATCACCTCACAGGTATCAGTGTATTAAAATGCACAGTCTTAAAATGCGGCACCTAACTTGTGATGACGCTAAACCTTAAAGTGATTACTGCATCAAGGTCTCTATGTCCGGTGTGGTGGCTTTTCGAACTTAGCCACCGTGGTGCTTTCTGTCATTTGCATTAATTGGTCATGATTAAACGATCTATAAGGACTTTGAGTGACTGCCGCGAGGCTTTTTATGGATGGGAAGATGAATGTCCTGGGTTGGTGGAAGGAGCGTGATCGTGATCGATTGCGCAAGACTGCCAACAGTCGTTCCAGCAGTGCTGCTGGCGTCTTGCGCGCGCTCGCGCGTGCGTACGCCCGTTTACGTTCACATAAAAGACAATTGGACTTCTTTTGTCTCAGCCTTCCCTCCCTCCCTCCCTCCCTCTTCCCCTCCTCCTCCTCCACCTCACATGAATCCACTTTTTTCTGAACCAACGCAGTGCTAGTCATGTTCCTTTTCCCTCCTTGGCTGCTAGCCCAGCCTTTTGCCTCTTACCAGATTCAATGTTAACTATACTTTGTTTAATTCGTTCTCTAATCTATGGTCTTGATTCACACTATTCATCGGCACTGCATCCTTTCACTTGGGGTTCGTCTTCACTTTACTCTGGGCTACTTAGTCTAACCTACCTCTTACAATGCGATGCGAGCATACAATTGCGCCACATTTAACAAAACAACTCACAGAATTTGAACGTATGGATTGTGGGAACGCTTCCTGTGTTTCTAAAACATCTTTTTCCTTCCCTACTACCGAGCATTGGTCTGGGCAGAGGGAATGGAAAAAAGTGAAATAAAATGTGCATGTGTATCATTCAAAACAGATCAGGTTTCACGCATTACTCATTCCACTTCTCCTGTGACGGGTGATGCCTTCATGCGCGTAACTGACAGATTCACTGGCGCACCCGATTCATTTTATTAATTACGAATTCGCCACTATGCTCTGTTACATTATCTTTCACTTGCTTACTGTATAACGACGGTGATGTCAATTTTACTTGGGTGTGGCTTAGAATTCAGTTAGGGCTAGTGAAGTGAGGTGACCGAACACGTCTTCCACAGCGATGGATTTCACTCGGTCGTGTAATACCTTTTAGATGGGTTAAATAAGAACTTACATACCTCGGCATTCGATAAGGTAGGGCATTCTTTTATATGCACTATAAATGTGAAGATTAAGCCATTAAAATGGGAAAGGCAATCACTGACAACTTTGTTAGGCAGAATAAGTGTATGGGAAAAATGGCCAACCTGAAGCCTCCTTATTCCTCCATGCATTTGGCTGATGGTATTTGCTTAAATAAGTCCGGCGGTCGAATGCACTAACTTAATTGAAGTTGCGCTCACTGTCATACACCTGCGTTCCCCAGCACGTTGTTCTTCCTCCAAAGAACGCTCCAAGTCATAATCCCACGCACTAATTTGTAACGCTTTTGCAGACTTGGATATTTTTACTCTTGATACATTGAATTCAACTGACGATGAATTGAGTTTTCAGACAAATCAGTGTTTGAACCGATCTAGTTTATAGCATGTGCAGATCTCACTCTCTCGATATTGTGATATTTGATAACACTACGAATTCATAAAGGCTAAAAGACACTGCAAAGTTGATTCATAGTTAAGTGGTAGCACGTGAAACGGTCTGGATTACAAATCCACAGGATCCTGCGTAGCCTGTAATGCATACGATTCACAATTCCCTCATGCGCTGGGTTAAAGTGATTAATCTGATAAAAATATTTTGTGCGTATTCAGTAGATCGATTGCATTCATAGAGTGGGTCTCTGTTTATGCCTGATCTGCTTTAGAGTTATAGACTTTTAGCCAATCCTGTTTTCCTTTTATTATTTATATCCAACAATGGAGTTGTACTGTCTATAAGCAGACGCGTGGGTTCAGACAATACGGACTCTAGTGTCAGCCTATGGGACCAAAGCAAGAGTGCAAATGGCGTCCAGGTCTAGGATTTCTTGTGTAAGGGTCCAGGAGGTGGCGTGTTTATGCATGTGTGTGTACCTTTGGTAGCTAGAATGTCACTTGCATAACCGCACACACACACATACATGAAGAGGGGGAAAACAGTGCCGGTGATGCCGTGCACCTGCGTTCGATCCCCGTGGGATGCGTGTCGGGGAATTGCCCACTTTTGCAGATGCGTGTACGCAGGCACGCACGCACGAGCCCACCAGATGTCCCGAAACGGATGAATCATACTGCTGTGCAGGTGGTAGAATTTTAGGTCAGCCGGTGACCTTTACTGTGAATGCGCCTCGACGTTCGTGGAACTGTTATCCTTTAAAAGAGACATCCGTTAGGGAAACAGCTCTCCCCTTTATCCATTCAAGTGATAACCTCCCGTGCTAGTTTTGGGTTACCAGGACATTTATTGTCCTTCAAGCTTCCCTATGAGCTTGAGTCTTAAACGTTTGTGACTCAACTCCCACTGCACAGATAAATGAAATGTGTAGAGAATATACGCAACATCTGAGTACACGTAGTGGAAGATCACATTATCTCTCATTCAACTCGTAGCCTCGGCCAGTGATGTTAATTGGCTCTCGTGGTCCTTGAAGGACTAAAGACCAGGCTGAATCACAAGCGGATACAAGGATCGTTTGCACAGGCTCATGGTACTTACCAGAGACGATCACTGAAGGCACTTCAGTTTGGTTTTTCTCTTAATTAGTAATGCTAACTTGCTTTTTTTCAATTTTAGCCTACCTGGTAGGCCAGTTAAAATATAATAGCTATTTGGCATAGTCGTTAAAGTGCTGTTGAAAGACATAGGATATTAAGCTCGGTTGCGTAGGTTATACAACCCGGCCAGTGAAATGACACTGCCACACTTTCTTCTGCAGAGAAGAGGCGGAGCTGCGGTACCTTAAAATTGCCCAGTCCTATCGGCTGTTTGGTGTGGATTATTTCGTGGTGACGGTGAGCCAGGAATGCTTGTCCTAGCAAGACAGAAACCACCTCTCGGAATGGCCTGCTGATGCAGTAGCTACATGTCTTGAGCAGCTGCTGCCAACTGCCCCTTGCATGCTTCTTTTCCCTCCTCATCTCCACCCCATGGCTCAAAATCTGACTGTGATTTCAACCACAGGCTGCCAAAAACCAATCGCTTCTTCATTGTGTCCGTTTAGTGTGTCCGAATGAAGGATCCTCGCACTCTCAGTCTCACTCGCTACTTCAGTAGGGCTGAATTCTCCCATTGGCGGACGTTGGTGAGTGACCTTTAACGCTTGCATTCAGCAATTGCAGTATCTCCAAAGCATTTCTAAATTTTGACTTGTGAAATGCATGCTGTCCTTCTACGAGGCAATCTGTTGAATGCTTCCCAAATTGGAAAACGAAATGAATTCCACAAAAATCGAAACTTTATTAAATAGCACCTCTAAAAGCTCTTTCCCATCTCCCAACATCTACCATTTCAGGGATTATTTATTGAAATAGTGCATGATCTGCCGGCTCGAGTTGGACCACCACAAAAAGTGCTTAATTCAACTTTATCATAAAGTAATACCGCTAACTTACAGTTGTTAGATTTGTATCATACTGGAGGGTGTAGGGATGACTGGGTTGTAGGACTTTTGCCACCGAAGCTCTTATCGACGCAAATGGCACAGAGGGGGAAACAGGTTTGTCACCGTTGTTTACAGTGTGTGTGTGTGTATGCACAAAAATAGCTCTCTAACACATTTGGCATGCACCCTCGACCGGTGCGTTGCCTATCCGCCGCGGCCATGCATCTTGTACTACGGCAAAATAACCTCGATATTTCGTAATTTGGGAGCGCGTGGTGCGCGCTGCACGCACCTCCGCATGTGCGTCGTGCGGGTGCCACCATCGGGTTAAATTTAGCCCAGTCCGGCCGACGCCTCCCGCGTGGGGTGGGCACCTCCAGGGCACGCACCACAGTTCCTGCTTGCATCAAATTAGATTTGAAACCATTCTCTCTCTCGGTCGAAAACCGAAGACCGAACGAAAGTTAAGCAACTTTTCGTCTCAATTTTTATTAAGGCAATATGATCTTTCTTATGGTTGCCTTAAACTTGCTCATTCCACAGCGATGGCTGGCGTTTTCACCTTCATGACGTGGTGAACGAATTTACAGGAGCAACCGCATCTAAGACGATGCGTGAAGTCGGGTTGCCTGCAAACGCCCTTTTGGCAGCCACCACTGACGAGGAAGGAGGTTAAACTCTCATTTAATCTTGACATTCAGTTGATGCAGCACCGTCACTCGTGGTGTGTCAGCGCAACGTACTGAGTTTTTTGGTGACATCGAGGAGACTGCTAATTAGCCATTGCCTTTTTTAAGTCTCCTCTTCTTCCCAGTACTCTTGATTCACTACCATCCATCTTCGCTGCATACGTTTGCATGCGCAAACACGATTGGGGCGAAGTCATCCAAAGGATGTCGGACCCTCGGAGCTCAATTATTTTTTTTATTTTCCACAAAATGCTGTTTTTAAGTCCAATCACTCTGAAAATAGTCCATCATGTTACGAGGAGCCGCCAGCTAGGGTGGGCATAGGATTACCGAAATTGCTATAGGTTTTCTTTTATCGTATTAAAAGTGGAATAAATGAATAATTCTTCTGATCAAGGATGCGTATTGGGCATCAGATGGAGATGATACGTCTTTGTTCAGATCTCCAACTGTTGATGTTTGTTTGGCATAAGTCCTGGCCCTTATTTATGAAACAGTGAGGACTGCTTACTTTGAATTAATTGCCTTTTAGCTAATTGGTCGTCAACATACCGCGCCTGCGCAGGGGAAAAGGGAATACTAGTGGCTGCATTTTCACCTCTATTTACTTGCTTGAGAACTTCTCATTGCGTTATGCTGCATTTGAATCTGACTTCCATCTCCTATCATACCCCGGTGCCATTGAAAGAGCTAGATGACGCTTCGGAAGTGGGGTGTAAAACTGCCCTAATGGTACTGCTTTGTGCCATTTTAGTGCTCCAGACAAACTTTTCAAACATTCTAGTCGGAATCGCTATTTTGGAAAGCAGCTAATTTTATTAAAACGGAATACGGCGTCTTTATTTGGGTCTGTCTTTCAGGTATGGCTAACACTTTGCAAGGAGTTAAAAAGAAAAACTAGAAGCGTGTCTGTCTTAAAGCTGTTTGACTTCATTTGGCCTTTACACATAAGTATTTTCCTCCCCTTCGACAAAATTGCTCGAACTTACTGAAGACAAATGTGATTGCACATTTTATTTTACACTACGTGCATTCGCTAAACTATTTTCCTTGACAATTTATCAGTTGGAGGCACCAATCCTCTCCTCTAATTAATGCTTTATTTTACCAATCTATACACCAGAACAACCAAATATTTTCACTCAGTGCTTTGTTTATTTCGTCTTTCGCCCTCTTAGGTGAGTAAAGCGAACTACGCTCTTTGCTTGGTATTTGGTTTGAAGCGTTTATTTAGTGTTTCTCTGTTTCCTTGACACCAGGAGATCCAGGCAGTAAATAACTTTCTCTAGTGCTAACGTTAAGGTCTTTGGAAATGGATTAGGTTCCTTGGCATATAGCCCATATCCTCTTATTCCTCGTGGATCGGTTATCTTTGCGAAAGTTGGAATCCGACTAATCACAAGAGGGCCAGAATATCCACCGTTATCTACTAATGAATCACTCCACTTTTTGTCGGTGGGGAAATAGACTATATTGTACTCTGACATCATTTTCAGTCCACTATGAATCTTGTAAAACTTCAATTTGGAGAGATTAAAATTTCGAGTGCACTAGAGGCGGAACCTCAGATTCCCCAATAGTGCAAGCAGAAAAGGTTCGTCGGCTGTCAATTTTTCCGAAGACGCTTCTCTTTGTGTGTGCTCCTCCTGACAAGTGCTCTTTTATTGAGACCACTCCACCGTCCCTCCCCCGCAGTGGGTTTGGGAACCTTTATGGTTATTCCGAAAAGTCGGTGATGATGGCTGGTGACGGAAAGGTCAATCTGAAGCACGTATTTGGGCTAAATACCTCTCTGATGCTACTGCCTGACACGCAGCACAATTTACCGCATGTGTGCATTTTTGTGTCAAACTGTTATTGCCACAAGGCTGGCATTTGAGTTTGTTTGGTGAAGAGGTCATGACCCATGATAAATCAGACGGCCTACGTGTTAGTACCGGCATGACTACCAGTGAGACGGAAATAATAGGCGTATTTGTCTGCGTTTTTTTGTCGTCATGAGGTCTAAATAACTCCTGTTTTTACAAGCTAAGGAAATGCATTCATAACCGCTCTAACATCTCTTAGCTAATTTGTCTGTTATAGAATACTTCCACTATCTTTCTCGTTGGTGAAGGGTTGAATTTACCCAGCATATGTGTCTACAATACAGTGACACGATCGTAACTTTTGCGTTAACTTTCGATGCTATATTTAGTAAGTTAATGAAAGCTCCAATTCCATGCAACTTTTTTTCCAATCCTATTCCCCAAGTATTCCACAAGTAAGCTTAAATTCTCATTTTCTAGCTTTCTGCGTGTTACCTCTTCCGCTCAAGTGGTAAAGAATCTCTTCATATACTTCGTTAGGATTTGTGCAGACCACAGATATTAAATGAATGATGCTTCCTTTTTTATACTGGCCAACTAAAATTCCCATCATTTCTTTTAACTGGGATAACACAATTTTGACATAAATGAACTAGGAATTTTTCGATCTGCAAAAAATAGAACTTTTACCTGAAATATTGAAGTCTGTTCATTGTTTGCATTCCTGCTTACTGTCCAAAATTAATCAGCAGAAAAGGGTGTCCCCCTCGTTTATTTTACATTGTGTTTTGATTTATGCCTACAATGTCCCAAGCAGTACTATTTCCCATCGCACAAATAGTTGTCAAGCTCGCTGAACTCTCCCTCACAAGTTCCACTTTATTGGTGGGAACTGAGAGACGCTATAGAATTGTACAATTAGCTAGAAACTTCGTGGCCAATGTGAATCCCTATTGGTAAAATGTGTATAACGTTTGCATCTTGCATGTAATCAGCAATAAGGCTTTGCAGTGCTAAGGAGTTTTGTTGGTTTGACGCATTTTTCCACGCTTACCCAATTTGAGGTGCCTACTGACCTCTAATTCCCCAAAATAATTTATGTACCAGGCTACAATTCACTATTTTCCCAGCCGTTGAAAATATCCGGCTGATTCGTCTGCCTTCAGGCCGATTTATGGTTCCTGTTCTACAAAGCATCCACTTTCAAGTTAGAGAACTTTTGGGAAAGCAACATGAACTAGCTCTAGTAAAAAGCGCAACTTTTCTTCCCGTTGCAAGGGGTCACGACGGAGTTTTTCCCAGTTGGCTACATCCATGTGAAATATGTGCACCCACATAATGTCACAGGTTCTGCAAACTTCACTCCACTTCCATACAACCAGACAGAATCCTGATTTATGCGGCATGCCTTAGATGTTACATTGGGCCTTTGAACTAAAAGTGTAAGGCCCACCTATTTTCTATCACCCGCCAACCGTTATCCCGATCTGTCTGATGTTTACGCCTCCCTCGGAACTGCTGCATTAAAATATTCACAAGGCATTGGAGATAAAAAAGTGATTCTCCGGACTTTTCTGCTTCTACCAATTTCAAATTTCGACATGGAAGGTTGTCTTCGTGGGGTTAAATCACATTATGGGATGAAAAAATCACCAGGTAACATACGACTTTTTCAAACGTGGTTCTGGCTACCTGAAGTGTGTTGAAACCCTTTTTTACGTTGTGGAGCATAATTTTGTTTATAAGTTGATGCTATTATGTCGTGACTACTTATTTTCCTAATCTGGTCTTTGTAGAAGGATTTTATTTACTAGTTCAAGATCGCATAATCGGCAGTTGGTGGCGACAACATCAGTACCGACTTGGGAAAAAGAGATGTCACAGAATGGAGAGAAATAAATAATAGGAAAGAATAAGCAGCACTTTTTGAATAAATAATGGACCATGCTGTAACAGTTCGGTCGAAAAGGCACAAACAAATCTAACACTTGGATCAGACACCGAATTCTCTCTATGCTCGCTTACATTTCAGAAGGGGGTCAAAACTTACCATCAAGGGGCAAAAAACATTATAAGCAAACAATAGTCTCTGCTCCTATCCAGTCTATTGAACGCAAGCCCGATGCAAACCCCTTTGACTGCACCAACAGTTGGCCCCACTTGGCCGCCCCGTTCGATCTACCGTACACACGTGCACACCCACACACACATACACACGCTTGAGCGACAGATGTCTGATCCATTCCCATCAAACACGACCAGTGCTGGGGTGTGGTTGTGCAGCCCTCATGCAACGGCCAGATTAGCAGGTGACGTGGTGCCCCCAGTCCCCACACCCCATCCCCACCGCACGCACACACGCACACCCACTATGTCCACCATTCGGGACGGCGGGCACACACGCGTGCATGGAGAAAAAAGACAAAGTCTGATTGAAACAAGCAACTGCTGCCGTCATTGCTGCTGCTCGTGCAACTGACAGCTGAAGTAGGCATTAAGAGCCTCCTTTACTTCCCTCTAGGATCGCAACCAGGAATTGTCTTGGGTTGGAATCACCGCAGCCGGAATTCAGCTTTTCACTAAGGATCATGTCGATCGAGCCCGGTATACATTCCCTTGGAATATCATTAAAAATGTCTCCTACCGGGAGCGCAAGGTGGGGCATTTATTATTAGTGACTTTACTTATTTAATCTATCCATTCGTTTTCATTCATTGAGCACTAGGCGCGTGTCTCGGGTCAATTTTCATATCGTATTTTTGTGAAGTTTTAAATTATCTCCTCAAAGCTAATATTGCGTTTGATTTTGGTATAAAAGAGCACAAACTATGAGTTGTGACCCACGCACATTTGGAACGCGTGAATGACCGAGGTCTCCCTGGTGAATTTTTAGTTTACCGTGAAACTGAACATGGCGTGGCGTCCTACGAAGAAGTCTGCTGGTCTTACATTTTCTGGTTGCCGTCAGAGCAGCACACAAACGCAGCAGCAGTCGGGTCACTCGCCGAGTGGAGGGACTGGAGCTGTGACGCTCAGCGCGCCGCACACACCATCGGCAGCGCGCAGCTCGCCCAGTCTCCCAGGTACCCCGGTGTCAGGCAAGCGGGGGCCCATGCGACCCCCTCTGCCACCGCCACCCCAGCCACCAGTCACATTTACCCCCTCCTCTACTACTACCGTCTCGAGCAAATACCTCTCTACGACTGCTCACCTGTCACGCGGTCAATTGGTGAGGGCGCGTAGCAAGGAGCGTCCGCTGCCTTCGCCTTCAGGTACTACCCTTCTTATCACTGGTTTCTAAATGATTACATCGGCCACTATTTTGTAATTGCTTGGGAGCTCATTCAACGGGAATAATCTAGGTGTGTGCGCGTGTTGCTGACAGGTTTGTCAGTCTGAACAGATCAGAAGTGCTTCAAACCGCAGCAACTAAATAAAAAAGCACATTCGTTTTCAACTTCTCCTGTATATGATGTATATCAGATTCGCCCTCTGTTTGGGCTTCAATTAAGCTAAATTTTCGAGTTGTTTTGATG
The DNA here is from genome assembly GCA_036345935.2 of Taenia hydatigena. Taxonomy (NCBI): domain Eukaryota; kingdom Metazoa; phylum Platyhelminthes; class Cestoda; order Cyclophyllidea; family Taeniidae; genus Taenia; species Taenia hydatigena. Next base: position 7,623,252 of record JADWOT020000009.1, read on the forward strand.
CCGTCAATAATTGTGCTGCTTAAGGTATATTCCGTTTTAATATGGCGTATTTGCACCGATCGAATGTATTGAAGCACCCTTGATGGGGATCTAGATCGAAGAAGTGGGATTCCTCCATGTTGTAAACCAGAGTTTTGTGTGCGCGTGAATTTGGACCCTGTAGAGGTAATTGATGTGATGATCAAGAAGCGAAGACTTCGGGATGGATGCCTTTACCGACCGAAGTATAAGTAAGCAGAAGGAGGCGCAATGAGCATGCATGTACCTGACGTCTATATAGTGGAGGCTGGTTGTGTCTGAGTTGACCGACCTTATCGTTGCGTTTGCTGACAAACCTAAAGCGTATCTGAACGAAATCTCAACCGATCAGGAAGGCGTGAGGGGGAGCCCGATTTCCAGAATGTTTGAGAATAAGCCATGAAATCTGAACCTTCCAAGAAATTTAACAGAAACGTTTTCATGCCGTTGCAGGCATTTCCGGCACGTGAGTGCCACACCTCCAATTTGAGTGATTGCCCGATATCCCAAATATTTGGTGTCAGAGCATGAGTCACACCCAGGAAATTTATTCCCCTTTTGGCCAAGTCTTTCACGAGGTCCAATCTCTCACTTGAGAGGGTGATGGCATTGGTAACATTCAAGCATCTACGAGCTTAAACAATGAGGGCAGCGTTCACTTTTAGCCATTTGCGATCCAGGCTAGTAGACCCAAGCTGATGAAGGCACCAGAGAAGAAGTCCTTGCTGCACCGCCATGCATTGCGCACACCCGGATACACAACTGAATTCGTTGCTCGTAGAGATAGGAGAAGTATTAGCACACGTAAAGCACGTTCCTACGAGAGCCCGGAGTTCCAATTGTTACATAATTTCAACAATAGGGCAATCAGGGAGGAAAATTAAAGCATCAAAAATCGAGCCGATTTTGGCTTGTGGGTGCTCTCAATGATTTTTGGTGGTTTTATTTAATTGACTTTATTACAAAAACAAACCCAAACCCATAGTTCAAGCATCTGCCTTCCTTCGAAAATTCCTTATAACAAGTCATTTTTAGTAGCACTTTTTGTAAAGACATTTTGGCTGCTAATTTAGGCTCTAATTGGAATTCAACCTTCAAATATCCAACCTGTGCCTATTAAATTGTGATAAACATCCCTCACAATTCTGTTATTTTTGCGTTTCTGCGCTGAAATAAGTTGACTTAAATGCCTTTCGCTGCATGAATATCTCGGAGCCACTACGCAGTTTAAGACTAGCTTGTTTCTCCGCACCTCAGTTAGGCACAAGGTTTGCTACCTATATGATCTGCTTCAACTTTCTTTCATCGTCCCATTCAAGCCTGCGGTAATTACTGGGATCATAGTAAAATAAGTGGAGAACAGTTGCAAAATCCCCTAACCAAAGCCTATTTTCCGAAAAAGAAACAGGAGATTCTGAGTTAGTTTGATTCGCGGAAGAAGCACGTATGGCTATTAGTTTTACTGGCCGCTCATATTTCTTACTAGCCATGCGAGCGGATACATGTGAATTTAAATACAGACAAAACGTGCCACCAATCTGTTGAGGTGTTGCATCACTCTGTTAGCCCAATGCCGTGAACTGTTGGATTAAAAGCGGGATTGAATTTCCCAAATTATTTAGCCGTTTAGCTGTCAGTCAGTCGGTGATTGATCCCAACTGACACTTCTCTCTTCGAAAAGCCACCACATTTAGTACACCAATTGAAATCTCCCACCAAAGGTTTGTTGGTATTTCTACTACTTAATTATTTCAAGTAGACCAATCAAAATATGGCTCACCGCTTAATGAGCGCTCCCTTCCGATGATGAAATGGAGTATGATAATACTTGAGCGGTTCGTTTAGAGCCTTACATTACATTTTCCAGATCCTCAGGAGTCTGTAATGCAGATACGTGAGTCCACAACGACCTACGGTGGCGGCAGCGGCGGCGGGATTCATCCACACCGCTCAACGGTGAGTGCGAGTCCCGCCAGCGACTTCGCGGGTGGCGGCGGTGGAATCTTTGGTGGTTCAGGTGTTTCATCGGCTGGATCTGTCACCAGTGGACCGCCCCCGGTGTCTCGCCACGGTGCCACCGTCATTGAGATGTGGCTCGCTGAGCCCTACCAGGTTCGTTTACCTCAAATTCCCTTTAATATTTCACTGCAAAAGACGTTTGGGAGAATATGGAAAAGGTATTATTTTTTAGAGCACCAATATTGCTCCATTGCCGAAACGGTATATCTAATTTACTTACCACCTTGAAGAAATGTTATGACCAGTTTCATTGGAGCAAGTTTTCTATACAGCTATTTCTTCGTTGACATTATGCAATAAGTTCCTCGATCTCCTTCTATAATTTATGTCATTGCTATTTTGCTAGCAATTGGCTTGTATTCCATGGTACAAAAAGGAAGTGCCCGAAATTCTAGTAGTTAAATTTTTGCCTAATTGAGGAAAGTTCTCGTTTGTTATCCTTTGAACTTCGGAGCAGATATGATTCGCAAATTCTCAATGTACCATGTTTATGTAGAATGAACCCATACATGAGATGTGTAACGCTGTTGAAATCTAGGTTTGTCCTTCCAAGCACACATGAAGTAATAGTAATCCTCATTTTTTGCGTCACATACCCAATTCTGTGCACTTGAAATCTGCAACAAGTTGCCTTCTAATTGGCAGCAGTCAGGTCCCATAACACCACATTAACTTACCGTCTTGTTCTGCGGATATTTATTTGCATTAGGCCTACATTTTAGGCGAAGAACATTATCCATTTGTGTGCGGGAAATCACTCTCTTTTCATGCGACGCAGACAGCCAGATTCCATTGATGTGCAACAGATGAAAGCCCATGAACGAGAGGAACGACTACGAAGAGAGGTGAGCGTGCATCTATCTACTAATCAGGAATTAACTATTAACCAGCTTCGGTCAATTTTTCTTTTCTTCTCCCAGACCGAAAGGGCTCGTCTATTGCGTGAACGCTCCGAAAAGACGGCCGCACTGAAGATGAATGCTGCACTTGAGTCACGCTGTGCCGAGCTTGAGTCCGCCCTGCGTTCATCCACTGCCATTGCAGCTGCAGCAGCGGCTGCTGGATCGGCTTCTCCGTCATCACCCGTGGAAGCGTTCATCCCCAGTCGTAGAGTTTTGAAACGTACGGCTATTCTTAAAGACGGAGACGAGGGAGAAGGAGGAAAAGTGGAAGGAGAAGGAGAGGAAGGGAGAGAAGTGGAAAAGGAGGGAGATGGGGAAAATATTGATGAGGAAGAAGGCGAATTACGAAGGCAGAGTGGAGTTCAGTTTTCTTCAAGGGAGCCACAGGAGCGCCTCTCCAGTCCACCAGCCTATGCTCACTTGCAGCAGCAGCGTCTGCAACGACATGGAGAAGTGGAGGGCAAACGAAGCAAAGGTGAAATGCTCAAAGCTCGAACCTCACCACATGCAGCACCAACTGGTATTTACGAGGGCTTTGTAATTGCTCAGTCTACAGCCGTGACCTCGATTCCCACACAGTCAGAACCGGCTATCCCACAGACTCTTGCATGGTCTCCAGTACGTTTGTTTAACCTTGCATTAGACACTACTTACCTATATTTGCTAAGAAAATTTCAAGTGCGTTTCAACTTGTGTGCTTTATGTCTTTTTTCCTCATATACATAATCTTTTCTTCATAAGCAGTCATTTGAATGTAATTTTTTTCCATTGTTGTCATGCCAAGACGACGAGAAACATGAACAAGAATGGAACCCAATCAGTGGATGATACTTAACAAACTGGGTGCGAGACAATCCGATTTATAATGGTCGCTAATCTCTCGCCTCCATTTTGTGCACATTTGTTTACTAACTAATTTATTTTTGTCTGCTAAATGCTGAACAGCAGAAAGTAATATGCGATCGAAAATACGATAACAAATAATTTTATAAACTCGCACGGAGAAAGAAAACTATGCATTACTTATTGATAAAGTTACACTAAATTCCGCAGAATCTACAACGCCTTCACGAACAGGGATTGTGAATGGTGCGGATTTATGAATGTTTGAAGCCATTAACTTGTGCTCCATAGTAGTCTTATATTCAAAAGGGAACAATATACTCATTTTTTCACCCAGACTGTAATCCATCAAGCACGTGAAAATCTCACCTCTCTGACCTACTCTCAACCGCCTTTCTTACCCCCACGTCCCGCCTTGGTGACCCAGAGTTTGGAGCACTTGCCAAGCCAGCAAATGGCCCTGAACCTGAGTCAGAGGTCAAGAGTTCCTGTGCCGCTAGTGTCCTATCCTATCACTTCCACTCTCTCCCTTCATTCTGGCTATGGAGCAGTGAATCCGCTTCAAAGGACTGGTCCAATCGTTGTGCCCTCCCTCGCATCTACTTACTATGTGAGTACGGGACATGCGTGCATAGATCTGTTTTACCTGAACTACTAATTGAAAAATTTGCGAAGGTAAAATTTGTGAAAGGAGAAAAGAAAATGTGCGGTCAGAGCAGTGATGACCAGAAATGCTTGACAAGGAGATTGCAAGGTGGTAGTCTTAAATCAAAGTGTGATAAGATACGGAACTGAGCGCATCAGGTGTTGACTTTGAAGGTATTTAAATTTGAATTTAAGATGCAACAGAGACTCACACATCAAGGACAACCCGCCTATCCTTGGCCAGGCACGCATATTTCGGCGTTGGGTAGCACCCACAGCGGTCGTCTTTTCAACGGATTCAGTTATCCAGGTCATCTTAATCTGGCGGGCGATGAGTCGGCCAGACAAGGTATCGCTACTCTCGGAGTTGGGAAAACCAGCCCGTCACTGGGCGCGGCTCAGGCGAGCTGTCGGACCTTTGAACTCAGCGGGGGGCCAGCTATCGGCATTCCGCCCGCCGAGTCAGTGCCTTCGATGGGCCAATCGGCGTCCCGTCGACCGCCCTTCTCACACCAACAGTCCACTATGTGGGCTGGTGGCTTTCCTCTTGTAAAGTCCTCCTAATCCTTTTACCTAGAATGTGGTTGAGTGAGATTATATTACTTTTAATAAACTTCCTTTCAATGATGGAATTGGTGCCTCAAGAAATATTTAGCCAAAAGTGAGATCGTCACTCAGTCACTTAGGCTAGGAATGTAGAATTTAAACCGTCGATAGTGGTATTGTGCAATCAACTATTTCCAAATGAATTTGTGTGCTTTTAACATTAAATGACTCAACTAAAAAAGACTGGAACTGCAATTCCTTATTTCCTGGCCTTTATCCTTCTACCCACAATGGATTAGCTCAAAATTGCCTCCTGAATCACTCCAATTTGAGTAAAGCTGGTTAGGCCAATGCGTTTAGCTACAATTTGATTTCATTGAAAGAATAATTGAGACTATAGTTAATTAGCATGGTGATATTGTGGCTTTGCTTTTAGAGTGCCTGTTCAAATCCCTATGCAAATTATCCTTACGCGCCCTCAAATTCTGGCACCCCGATGTGCTACTGCCCACCATGTGGCTACCGCGGTTTCAATTCATTAGCTTACTACGATGCGAATGCTGCGCAGCCGTGCTTTGGTCAAGGTGTTCCATGTGCCCCTGTCTCTATGCCGATTCTAAACGCTGGAGACGAGTTTTATATGACAGGAGGAGGTGAGACAGAGGAACTGCCGTGTCTCTCCGGGTACTACCAGCCGCCATGGTATCCCTACTACGATCCCTACTGGCATTGGCTTCGAGCCGCGACTGGAGTTATCGCTTCTGGTACGGCCTCTACGACGGGTGTGGGACCTAGGACTGTGGGTTGGTCTCCTGATGCCGTTCCTCCACCACCTCCGCCACCACTGCCGTTGCCAACGTTGACGAACGCACCACTCAACGCGATGCTCTCGCCCTACGCAGGACCCACGCGACGTCGTATACAACAGCAGAAGCTGGCTGCCACCAAACAGCTGCAGCGACAGCAACAGTTACAGCAGCATTTGGACGGTCAGGAGGGTACGGGACTATCGCCAGGACGGCAAGTGATTCGAGGCGTTTCACTCCAAGATCTGCCCAGTCGAACCAGATCAGGCAGTGAGGGTGGTAAGAATGATCTATTCATGAAGGACAATTAGCTTTAGAACACCACAGATTTTGACTATTTGCAAAGCCTTTTTCATTCATTTGTTTGCACCCTTGTGCTTACCTCCCGAACTCCCACATGGAACGAACCCAAATGTTTTGACGTTTCATGCCATATATGTGCTCGAATTGTTGCAAAAAAGAAGCCATTCTTCCGCAAATTCCAACCTGACTCATTTTCGACCAGCAAATGGTGCTGAGTGATGATGATATTAAGTAACATTTTGCAATTTCTGTTCACATGACTCAATTGGTACAGTATCTTCAAGACAGTCTTGGTGATACTTATTGATGGGAGTTCTAAAAAATTCTCTTTTCTGTCCTAGACGCAATTACCGTTTAAACACACCCTTATCACCGCTGTACCTCCTTATTAGCACAATTTTATGCGAGCAACTTTTAAATAATACCGTCTGATTTGAATCAAAGATGAATTTTGTTTGTTCTTGTGCAGACTACCTGTCAAATGTTACTCGGGAGTTTTGATACCATAAACTGTATTTAGTTCAAAAACGGGTCCGAGTCTATAAGGAGTGGGACTTGTGGAGCAAAAACAATAAAAAAGGCGAACAAAGGTGCTATTTTTAGTAATATCAACAGCCTCCAAGTGAACTGAGTAAAAATAATTGTTCCTAGGTCTCGCGTGAGGTTAAATGAACAGCAAACTGTTAATAAAAAATTTATCGCTGCAGTAGGGTACTGTTATCTTTTTCTGGAAAGCTCAGAGTGCACTTCTCTAATGGAATTTTTTTCTACTGTCAGGCTTTGGAATCGATCATACGCGGGAGTACTCGGCGTCGCGGCCTTCGCTAGTGCAAATGGTTGCTGCCACCTCCTCCGTCCCATTCCAGTCCTCCGACAACCATGGCGGTGGCGGCAGCGGCAGCTATGGTGGCGACGGTGATACGAGACTGGAGGACCAGCAGCCGCCGGGTATTTTTACTTCCCCACCGCCGCCTAATCTCCTCACGAATCCCACTTCCTCTTCAGAAGAGCAAATCCGACTCACCTACCAGCAGCAGGTGAGAAGGGCAAGTGGATTCATCATGTTCTATGTGCCGCCGCAGAGTCGGTTTTATTGCAGTGGCTTCTGCAGCTACTTGAGTCTTCAGTAAGTGCAGTAGGCAACCTTGAAAGTGGCGTAGTGTAAGTGGCAGCTCAACAAAGGACATGGGCGACTGCTAGATGGCCACGCTTATCAGTGAATAGACTCTCAAGAAAAAGTAAACGGTGAATTATTTATCTTAATGTTTAGTAATTTTGAGGGCCTCATGGATGGTAATGCATAAAATTTTGATTTCTTTACCAAATGTTATCGGACATTTCGGTGTCAACTTATTGAATGATTTTGATGTGGGTTTAAAATCATTCGCATCATTCGTCACATTTCTTTCGGGGAAGTTATGCGCGATGCTATCGCTTGCGGTAAGAGTTACACCATGTGAATCCTCTAGTTCGATATTTTCCATTTTAAGAGTAATCTTGTGCTTATTTTATGATATGTTTACCACGAACACTCTTTTTTTCAGAATCCGACGTTATTTTTACAGCCAGAAATTATTATCTTTAAGTGATGCAAACAAATAAAATAATTAACAGTTACCTCTCGAAAGTATTGCGCTATCATCACGGCGGCGAATTTCAAAAATGATGTCTCGATTGCGCTTATTTGGGACTTACCATCAGTAAATAAATCTCGTTTATTCTAAATAAGCTCTGATTACCATAACTGGACGCCACAAGGGGAATGAATTTTTCTTTCACAAACCGTTCCTGCTTAATCATCAAAATCAATGTCGCATGAATGTTTGTGGGGAGGAAAGCGTAGCACATGAATGACCTCCCTCCAGATGCAGTTGCACCGACGTATGTGGGAGGAATGGATGTGGAGGGCGGGCACGGCCTATCCCTCGCAGCGAGTGCAAGGCGAAGTCAGCGAACGACCCGGGCGCCAGCATCTCTCCTCCTACCCCTCCCCGGGCAGCGGAACCGGCGCCAATGTCGGCGGTGGAGGCGGCAGTGGAGCTCCGCTCCGGCGCATGCCACCCCCACCACCTCCAAGGTCTGTTCCGTGCATATTTCTCCACCTCAAAATTGCGCTTATTCAATTACCTTAGTTGTTTGCAGAGTTCCCCCCATCAGATAAATTTAATTTTCTATTTTTGAATGTCTTATACTGCTTATTCCCACGCATTCTTGTAACATTTATTGTATTTCGCATGAATACTGGCTCTTGTAATAAGTTTTTTTTAGGTTGGTATTACAACATGTGGCAACTTCCCACATCCTTCGAATGTGAAACTAGTAATTTAAGTTTTAGTGATACAATAAGGTCATTTATTAATGGGTACAATCAGAGGTTAATCTTACATTTATCGTATATACGCAATATTTATGTGAAATCTTATTTTTCTGTAACTTGTGAATAGTTTTGTGGAAAAGGAGTCGGGCCCGCTTATAAAACTCTAAAATTAATGCATATTATTGAAGGTTCTAAAGCCTTCAATTTATCGGTGAAGAGCACATGGTATGCACTACTATTAGTAGAAACTTAATAACATCTGAGCATACTTCATGCAAGTAAATTGCGCATAGTGGTGGGTTTGTGTCTGTTTTACAGCTACTCGCAGTACCTGGCCGCAGGCGCATCGCCACAATCGGGACAACAGCATCTCACACCATTAGGCGCTGTACCGGACATCCGTGACCCCAGCGGACCCGACGGCTCTAGCTCAGTGGGCTACATGGGTCTCGACTTTCATGGGGTGACAGGGGTCGCCCAACCCTCCGCCGGTGCCTTGATGGAAGCACCACCGCCACCCACGTTGGACGAGCCCTTCCACCAACAAGAACACCTTCCCAGCTCATTCAGTAGTCTTCAGCGTGGTCAACACCCCGGTGATCTATCAATCGTTTTACTCCATGCATATTACCCCTAAAAATTAAATGCAATTTAAAGTCAGGCAATTGAAATCACCTAGGGCTACATTTCATGTTTTTTCAAATTAGGCTCATCCGATGAGGATGTAATTTAAACACAGAAAACTGCGAAAGTTAAAGAAGACGCGAGCCTTGACTATGTGATTTTAAGCGTAATGTCGTCTGGATTGCTGGGTGCTAGCCTCAGATACCTTCTGAGCTCAGGTGTTAGCACATAATTGGCACTGCAAACATAATGTGCAATCAATTGTACCATTTGCCAAAATATCTGGAAATAATAGGGATCTGTTTGAACCCACAAGGATATATTTCCATTTTAGAATTATAATGGCTAACTCATTCATTCGTTCTATATTTTTAGGATCGGTGGATCGATTGAGCACAATGGTCCGATTAAGCCGGTCTTCGGTGCAAGGCCATATAACAAACAGCCATCTCTACGCCAACATGACTCTTGTGGATGGCAAACTGGTGCCACTGATGGGCCGCCCTGCCCCCGTTCTCCCTGAGCAGCCATTGCGCGCTCCAGTGCCCTTCGGTGAGACGCGTGTGGTGGGTGCCACAGGAGCTGTCTCTTCTCGAGGCGTCTCATCGGCTACCGCCACCAGTGCTGTCTCAGTCGTTCCTACCTCCTCACGCCGATCCCGTCCCCTCACCAGATACCACTCCTCACAGACCGTCTGGCTCACCGGTGCCATCTGCGATGTCGAGGCTCCCCGCCAGCCCTCTGAGAGCGGCTCACCGCAGTTTCCTTCATCCAAAGTGGAAATTCCCAAAGGCGTCGGCTTTTGGGAACCCCAGTGATGTTCCCCTTGAAAGAACGAAAACCCTTAGGCATATTTTCGAATTTCCTTTCAGTCTTTCATGTATGCATTTGTAACTTTACTTTGACTTGGTCTTAATTCTTTCCCTCTCTTCCCGTCTGTTTCTCTCTTGGATTACTAGCTATCACCTGCACATTATTTATGCGAAAGACCTGCAAAACTGTCAGCTCCCTTAAACTCGCATATCAGACAGTCTATTGGTCTTTCTTTTGAATGCGTATAAAATAGAGCAATTGGATATGGAAACCCTTTTATCAATGTAACCTATGGTTCCTTGTCTATTTCAGTAGCCTTTGACCCGGTGGTCGCTTTCAGATAACGCTGTAGCGAACCCTTTGCCCAGACTTTTTGCGTGGACCATCATAAATATGTGGGTGGAGAGTTTGCACATCAGAAGATATCCAAAAATTATAGCTATAATCTCAGCTCATGAAAAAAAGTGCATCTAAAGTACATCCACCCCGAACAAATCAAGCTTCAACGTGTTGTAATCGAAAACTTACCAGTTTTGGATGCAGACTAAACGGCGAGTCAATATCTTAACTATCTTAAACAAGCACATGATTAAGCTTATTCATAAAAACACGCTTTAAGGTTTAGTTCTTCATCAAAATGCTTGTAAGCGATAAAAACATTAGCGAACTCCTGTGTGGTCCAGTGATTGATGTTATTTCATTTGAAAAGCCTAGCAAACAGACGATTCGACAGGCTGGAATAAAGAAACTATGTCAACAAATGCGCAAACGGTTAGCCTTTTAACTCTAAACGTGTCTAACGTCAACAACAAAGCAGCTTTGAATTATAAAAATAATGCGGGACATCTGGCGGTGGAGTAAAATAAGAATTTGTATTCCACTGAACCAAAACACTTGGTGAGGTTTACGTGCAACTTCTACCCGCGCACCTGAGAGAAAGGGTGGCCTTTAACCGAGGTGAGCTTTAACTTGGAAGCAAAAAAGCAAGTGGAGAAACTGTTGGTATATTTTAATTCCTAATAGAGTTACCACAATAATGTGTTCTTAGATTGCAATGGAGCAGAGGTTTGTGAATCCTGCTTTTGTAAAAAGCTTTGTCACTCAAAGCAAAATCTCAGGCCTAGCCACGCCCGTTTCTGTCTCATTTTCATCTTCCATATGTGCATCATATCATGCGTGTGGCCATCCACTGCCGAGATATGGTATCGTCATCATTATGAGGAGAGGCATTTTCCTCCCTCTTATCCCAGAGGGAACCCTAAGGCTGTATAAAGAAAATCATCGTGAACAGTCACGTAGGCAGTCACCTACCGTACTGAAAGCAAGCGCAGTTTTCTAGAGATGAAGTGGTAAGTGGATTGCCTATGGCTAACCAAAGTTCTGCTCGTTTCCTCAACAAACTTTGGGGCAAAAATCCCATTTCTCTTCATATGCTAGTTAGTCATCCAGTGGGATCGGTAAACATGTTAGAAAGGGCTGAAGAACAAACTAAGAACCTTCAAAGCTTCTTGTCATCTGTCTTCCGATTAGTCTATGCCATGGCTTTACCACGGATTGAAGATGCTAACAATTTTTCCGTCTTTCACAATAAACATAGAAAGTTTATGACATTTTAATATTTAAGTCTTCTAACAAATAGCGAAACGTATTCCTTCAGAATTACTAAAAAGAGAGGCACCTTCTGAAATTCATTAACGGAATCTTATCGCCTAAACCACTTCTAAGTGGTTTATTTCTCTACTGTATCTCCCTGAACTTCTATGCGAATTTCACGGACGGCCTCCACAGCTCTGGAACGGATTTTACTCTCACAAATCAGATTACTTTAAAATTATATGTTCTTGTTAAAACCGACTTTTGTGTGAGGGCTCATAATGAGATAAAAATAGTGAATGCAACAATCAGACATGCGATCAGGATTCGCAAGTCACTGTATTTAGCAGTAATGCCCTGAATAGTGCTATACCGTGAACACACGAACATTTTTGGCCACCAAGTTGGAATAGGCCAGGAAATTCAAGACGGGATACGTGTCTAGTGTTATGCATTTCATGACAGGATTAATAAAAGTGCGTCAAGGCTTTATCAAAGAGCAAACCTACCATCCAAGGTAGGATAAGAGGAGTGGTTCGATTAGCGCAACATCATTCACAGCAGAGACATGCCACATTTTCCACCTATTCATAAAAAAATAAAGTATAAAAAATATGGGAATGGAAAATCTGTGTCATCCTTAGGAAGTGGATTTGGAAAACCAAATTATCAACTCACTTAGTAATGAGTAAATCCTGTTTCAAAGTCCACACTTACGTCGCTGTCGGTGATTGTGACAAGAGCATCGATCAGCGTCACGTGTCGAACACCAATGCAAAGTCGTTCCAATGTGGCGATGATTCCTTCATCAGGGGACGTCCGTTCGACAAGCATGGCAGTGTGCAAATCGAGGCATATTCTGTTGGGAGGGGACACGCCACAAACACCTCTTAAAGTTCAGACACCGGGTGATCCTGATTCTGATTATTTGAAAAGTCCCAACCTCAAGCTACAAAAGGAACAGGCTTTCTTCAACCAACCGTTGATAAAGTCAAATAGATGTATTACTGAAATCTCATTGAGGAGCAATAAGCCTATTAAACCAGCCTCAACTTGTAAGCAGACCAAGAATAAGCCTGCTGTTCTATTTCACTCCAGAAGAACTCAGCAAGAAGCAGAAGTATGCCCCTTTATTTCACTGATACAAAACCTACCTGCTGTTGAACAGGAAGTAATTGTTATTGAGGATAAGCACACTCACGCAGGCACTAAGACGGCTTCCAAACAACACGCAAAAGTGGTTGATATCGACATTCGAAAAAGTTCCCAAAAGTCGTCTGCACTAAACTGCCTTAAAAAAGACACTTTCGATCATCACCTGAGGCACGAATGCGCCGCCTATGACACGATGGCCAAAATGGATACCCTTAATGATCTGGAACGATCAAAGGGATGTAAGGCGGTTCAGGTGTCCATGCGCAACCAGTACACGTTGTCCCCCACAGATAGGGAGTGGGTCCGTGATCTGAATAGCGAATCCCGAACACTAGAATACACAACTCAATCGCGTCAGTATCACGAGTGCACGGTCATTGATAATAGAGACACCGACACAATAGTGTCTGACCAAGATAATTATTCGAAGTTGTTTCCTCAGTCACCCGCAAAGCATTGTCGACCTTGTAAGCGAAGCTGCGATGCCTCAGAGAGCGTTGAATCCCAACCTCCAACAATTAATTACGTCCCACCAAGGGAAGAATTTTTTAAAACGTCATGTACAGTGGATCTGGCCAACCCAGACGCAAACTGCACTTGTGAAGAGACACAATCAGGGCCCTCATGTGAAAGCTGCGTATCGAATGAGGCGCAAATCGGTCTCTCAGAGGCCTTCATGAGAGCCCTCCTTCGGGTGCACGAAAAGCCCTTTTTAAATGGTCTTTTAGGCCGAATAGAACAAATAAGGTTCCGTTGAATCAAGACTACTTACTTTGTCACTTCTTGGACTTCAGTATATCACACGAATTATTCCTACGCTTTATTCTTTGAAGTTGTGCTTTTAGGTCAACTTTAAATGGTCTCATGCTCTCATTCATTTTGGTCACATCCTTATTCCTGTGAAATGCACTTGTTCGGATGTAAGTGGGTTTAAAGTGATGTACATTTTTGGAATAAATGTGGTTGCTTGAAAGCATTCAAAAATAACACAAATGTTCTATAGTACCATTTACACGTGAGCTTTTTATCAACAAACTCATTTCGCCTCCTTGGATGAGCTTCCATGTGGAACCAACATTCCTCCCTAATTCGATCATACGGCCCTGCAATGAGCGGTTGGATGCAATGCATTTTGGAGGTAATATGAATGACACACCTACTAATGCCACGAGATGCTTCGCTCATCAACACTTCAGGTTGTCTGTCAACCTGCTTACAAGATTGGACGCATTCTGCTGCAGAAAATTCAAATGTGCCGCGATGAAGAGGCATAATAAATTCACCAACATAGTGGCCAGTCTCGTACCCGATGTATCATCTCTTACCACTAAAAACATTAATTGTGAGCTCTAAGGTGGCAAAGATAGGAGATTACGACGGTGAACAAAGAGGCTTTAAACGAAACAGACTAATTGCAGAAACCGCCAAGATGAAAATTGGACAAATACTCGGGCTTAAATAGAATCATTAAATTCAAAGTAAAAAATATATGCTCAAAAAGAGAGGCCGACTCTTTCAAATCCCTCATAGATTCCAGAATTGATTCCTCCACTTGATTTGAGGCTGCAGACTAAGCAGAACCTTTGGTTACAAGTACGACTTTCAGGATTTGAAAGTGCAGTAACCTTCGTAGCAATGCGTGCTTGGGTTTGAAAGTTAGACATAAAATACGGTATTAATGACGGATGCACATTTTACTATTTGGGGCGAATAACTAACAAGGAGTTTAACTTGTTTGTAAGGTGTCACCCTTACCTTTTTCAGAGGAGGTGATAATGTCAAAAGGTAATACAGAATGGTGCCTTTATGCTAACAGAAAGCAACCAGATGGTTATTATCCACTTCTCCACTAAGCAAGATCTCATAAGGCAGGATTTGTTTTAATGACACCAAACCTCAGCAAACAAAAGATGTATTCCCATGTAAACTATCACCTATACGAACGTCTTTTTGGCCGAATGGCGGGGTACCCTTCGATCGCGACTTTCCGCACTACGGGAAGGACATTAGAGAAATATTTTAGAGAAATCGTATGGTCACAACAAATGCTTTGAAAAGCGCAACCAGCCAAAAGAACCTCGACATGGTATTTAGCACTCTTCCGCCTTCGCTGGTGGTACATAAAGCTAAGAAATGGATGTACCAGTCAAAGGGACCATAAAAGTGGGTGTAAAACTATACACATAAGGCCATTATAGGTCCTTGTTGCTGCTGTTTAGTTGTTAGGGTCTGTGGGTAAGCTAGGTGTCTTTAGTAGCCCTTGCGTCGAACCATGGCGAAGTGTGTGGTCTCCCAGTCATTCTTTCTTCGGTCACCGCGCTGCAGAGTGCCCGTGAGGATGTAACCAGCATGAAAGTCGGACTGGGTCACATTGCTGGTAAGGAAGATGCAGAAGTGTGGTTTGCCAGCCATTCCCTCCTCGTCGTCCTTGAACTTGCCTGTTACGAACAACGCGCCGTCGTGCTTTGTACACATAGCCTTTGCCCGTGCCACGTAGCGCTTATTTGACCCGCATGTCTAAAAGAACGAAAGAGATTCCGATGTTAGCTGCAGCGCCTGAACACGCCCTTCGGATTCTAATGCTACCAAAAAGTTACATTGATAGCATTTAATGTTTTACCTGCAAAATTTGATGTAAATAGCTAACTTACAGGAGGCATTCAAACAGTACTTACTTTTTCCACTGAAAAATTTTGCAAAGATTAGATAACTAGGAGACCATTTGAAAATTGGACCATGTACCACAAGTAAGTGGAGTTTCAACTCTGGTACCTTGACAGGTAGGTAATGCATACAGTGAGTATACCAGAACCGGAAGGAATGTGACAGGAGAGAACATGCATTAGAAGCCTTTGGCTCACCTTGACAACGGAGCAGTAGCGATATGTGAACCAGGGAAACCTTAGCTCCCATCGGTTGCACATGCTGGTAGAAGGAACGCTCTCGAAGGCGTAGAGTTCCAGCGACATCCGTCTACCATTGATCCGAATAAGCTTGTCGCACCGTCGACCAAGCGTCTCGTAATAGAACAATTGCACCATTGCTATCCAGCCGCCAGGTAAGACGTTGTCTATTTAGGGTTTATTTACGTAAAAAGCTTAAATTGCTTTGTAATCGTCAGCTGCTACTACTAATGCATTCGTTTAAAGATCCAATTGCACTAGAACACTGACTGAACTTTTAATACATAAGATAACAAGGGACAATATAGTGATGTCCTTTAATATGGTACCTATAACCGCAAAAGTTTCAAGCTTGACAATAAGCAGCAAAATCCAGTAGATTCAGTTGGGCTGGCTGCTCTGTCCCTACTTAAA
This sequence comes from Taenia hydatigena, assembly GCA_036345935.2. Taxonomy (NCBI): domain Eukaryota; kingdom Metazoa; phylum Platyhelminthes; class Cestoda; order Cyclophyllidea; family Taeniidae; genus Taenia; species Taenia hydatigena. The sequence continues at coordinate 7,639,153 of JADWOT020000009.1, forward strand.
CAGTGATTAAGTTGCGTTTACCTATGGATCCATCGAGTGGAATTAATTTTATTCCAAAACAGGTAATTTTCAAGTGTGCAATACAATTCCATAATTATGTTCAAAACCAAAGTGCTGTTTATCTCAAAATGAAGCATTTTAATTCGTAAAACAAAAGCAGACGGCACATTTACAGCTGCCTTCCCTTCCAAAAGGGTGAAACAGCTGCTCTCTGCCAAAAATGCATTCTTAAACGGGAAGATGGAGAGTTTTTCCCACTTTAGTTCTTCACATTAGCATAGATGAATTGCATCCTTTACGAATGAAAAATTTTCTAGAATTTGTCCGAAATTAAAAACATTCAGCAGACGAGAAAGCAGTTAATAATTGGCATACATTTGTACGAAAAGCAACTTTGAAGTCGATAGACGAATGCTTTGGATGAGCGAAATTCTGTGCACTGTTGACACCTTTAAAGGGCCGTATGTGTGCAGGTTGCGAGCGCATCTCAATGGAAACCCTTCAAACTTCGTAGGTTCGTAGGTGCGAAGCTAAGCCGATGTGTAATATGGGAGATTTTGGGATCAAAAAAGGAATCTATGACACACATGATAAGTTTTGGAATTGAATAAATAATTGGCTCCTTCATGAATGCGATAACTAATTGCCTCAATGCGAGAAGGCGTGAATGAATTGAAGTAAATTCGCGAATGTCACGTCAAGAAAACAAGTAAATAATAAGTTGTGAAATAAAAATAATTATTGTTGCCAGCTTTTGGTAAACAACTTCTATGTGTTGGTAACGTTTAATAAACCAGAGATTTTGATATCAATTCACGATTTACTGTTTCATCACGATGGTGTAGTGTTTAGTCTTACATGTGAGATCTGGAAGAGACAGTTAAAATGTGTCTTATTGAGTTTCAATGAAATGCATTCCATTTGATGGCGGTGCGCATAGCAACATTCAATCCATGGCCCAAGAAAAGTTGGCCAATTGAAGGTTAATGAATCAAGCATTGCTTGTCTAGCATGGTGTTCGAATAGTCGCTATGGTCTAAACAAGCACCTCTTTCGAACGGTGGACAGGGTAGTCATTTTGCCAAATAGTTGCAGGTGTCAATATAATAGCATGCCTCTCAGGAGTTAGAAATCCATTATTTGATAGCAACTCTATGACATTACGCTCCTGTATGCAATGTGTTTTTGAGGACTGATTCTGAGTTTTGGGAACGCTTTATTATAAAATCCATTCTTTTTTATTGCTAAACAAGTATCTCAGGCGAAGGAGGAGTGATTGATCGGGAGCAAAGCAATTCAATTACCACGAAAGAAATCTAATTTCACTACGATGGGTGATGCGCAACAAATTTGATTGTGGATCCCCTATATGTTCGGTTACTGAAAACACAGAGGATAGTCAAGGTGACATTTTTGTACGGAAGTGAAATGTTTTATAGCTGATGAAAAAATTGTTGTCCTTCAAATGTCGACTTGAGTGTTGCAATTGAAAAGTCATGCAGATGCACCGTAGATTAAAGCATAAAATCGGTTTTCATTGTGTTAGGGATTATTTTCGTTGAAATTGGTTTGGTTTCAGATTCCTAAAGGGCTCTCACTTTGAGGCTGGGAGCAATGCATAACCCCATTAAGTGGAATAAAATTGCACATTGTCACTAGCTAAGCGCTAACCTTTCTCGACATCGTGTATCGGCACGCCATCTGCCGTTGACACCCGATTATAATCACAAACATAGACAAAGGGTTGGTAATTTAAAAACAGACTATGCTTTTCTTCCAGCGCTGGTGTGGAACATCTTTGTGTTCGTAGGTCTGTTACAGATAGCGGTGGTTAATGCAAAACAGGGAAAGTATTCAGTTAATGACGAGATAATGCATTTCCGACTCCATAAATAAGCTGAGATTAGCATGTCTACTCAGGTGCTAATTGTTTGGAATTGAGACACTAATTTTAATTTATAATGCTCTAAAAAATCCCAACCACGACACCTCAAATGGCAGTAGGAGGGCGCTTCTTGGTGAAGTAGCAGCTACCGCCGGATCCACGGCCATTGAGACAAAATGACAATGCGCAATAAAATCTAAAGAAATAGAGTAGAAGTAACCGAAGAATACGTAGTTATTGAGTTAAGCCCTTCCTACAAAAGTGGTAAACATAAAATACGTGGATTAAAATTTTTTATTGGACGCAAAATACTTCATTATTTAATTTAATCCATGTCAAATCTTTTATCCACTCAATAATATGGCCTCGCATTAAGTTCAGAACTGTAATTTCTTAACCTAGCTAACTTCAACTGTTGAGCTCAGTAAATCACGACGGGACACAAAGACAATTTTGACATGCATATTGTCAGCACAAACAAAAGAATAAGGAGAAGTTTGGCGTGGAAGCCATGCCTCAACACAAGATCACTTCTGGATTTTTGAGGAAACACAAGTTGCCTCAATTAACACATTGTCTTCTTGTCCAGCAAGAGACAGAATGAGGTAAGAGATAAGTCCTCGTAAATGGAATAATATGTTTGTGGGTAATAATAATTCTTACTAATAAGATTTCTCTCTTGAGGGATCGTCCCTGTCGCCAATGTCTAAAATAAAGTAACATTCTTCTTCTTTCTATCTACTAGGACAGAATTTAAACCTCCAAATAGCTGAGTAAGTCCAATCCAAATAAATCAAATTCTTAAACTAAAATGGATTAGCAGCAAAGGAAACGTACGCACTTAAAATCGAGAAGTCGCATTCAAAAATGCAATCTTTTAAGGAATTGTGTTACATTCGCATCTATAAATTATTCGACTTATAGCTCGCAGCCAAATAATTCAAAGTGAGGATTTGCGCTTGTCAAAGACCATAAAATGTCAGAAGCAAATATTTTTTGCCTCAAAGTGATATATTTGCTGCCTAGAGTCTAATTCAGTGCCTCAGTCAACAGGCATTAATTTGCTAAAATGTTTACAACCCGATGTAGTGGTTTCAAAAAGACCCAGTCGCCGCAAGTGGTTCACAAAGGGGAGATGGAAGAGCGACCGTTGAATCCGATATCTCAGGTCTTTTTAAAGAAAAACGTTGTGTGCGCTCTTTTTTGCCTCCATCTTCCTAAATGCTATGATATTAGGAATTGGATGCAGATTCATTTTGATCGTAGCAATAATTAACTACCATTATATTCTCTAAAAGAAAAATAAACCTGTCTCCAAGCCATATGTGAAAACGCCCTTTGGAGAATCTCAGTTGAGCTTAGGTAACATAAATTTCTTTGAGCACGGAAGACTTCCCATTTGGTTTTAAGTAGTTTGCTTAACCGATGTCTTTAAGATACCTACGTTTGCATTTGGAAGGCAAATTTCCTTGCGATCCTCGAGTTTTAGTGTTTTAAAGAAAATTCTATGCGTCAACTTTTGCACTTTTAATGCATTTTACTTATCTCATCCGATCTTAAGGCAAAACCACGTTAATTAAAGTTAATATACATGAAAGAGGATCGAAATGGAGAGGATTAGTCATATTTACCGCTAGATAGTAAAATTTCGTTAAACTGCTATTGGAGCTGACTAATTTGAGATACTTGCAATTAGCCGAACTTAAAATCTTCATAACCGGTGCACTTCATTACACAATTAAGTCAGATTGAGTTTCAAATATGCCTTCTAAGTGGACAACAGAGAAAAAGGGCGGTTTCAAGGGTCATAGCATTGAACGACAGCAATAAGCACAAACACGAGATATAAATTTACTTTCTTCTATGGCTCTACAGACCTAAGTAAGTAGAAGCTAGACAGCCTTTACTAGCCACAACTAGTCACTTTTCACTCACACTAATTGGAGTCATGCGGACTTATATTTTCTTATGTCTAGTCCTATCATTTTAGCGGTAATTCAATAAAAAGTAAAGAACGGCGGCTCATCCATTAGCTTAGAGGGATTCCGCTGTTCTCTACCTCATATAAACTACCCCGATTTCGCATCGCATTACTTACCACTTTTGGAGAACCTTGCTACGGTTTTCACCTAAGAAGAGAAAAAGGCATGTCCAAAAGATCGGTGGCATAACCTGTCAGTGAAACAATTTTCAATAATCCGGCTAAATTAGCTGCTATGAGACAAAGCATGGCATTCGGCAGTTTAATGAATGATTGAACAAAGTTGCCGAAATAGCGCAAGCAATTAAAACTAGACATACAAATAAATTGCTGCCTTTATTTTGTATAAAGACCTCATTTTGTGAAAGTCTGTAATCATTGCTAAATCTCACATTTTGCCCAAACTTCGACCATAGGGTGGACAACATAGAGGTCACAAGTAGCAATTCCGAGAAAAATTTGAAAACCAAACTGGCCTAGGCAGTAAATAATTTGGGCGCCTCTATGCATCCTCCAACGTACAGGGTAACACTTTTTGCTTCTACTCACCAATTCCTACCGATGGTTTGAAAGTAACAAACAAACAACTTTTATTTCTAATTTAAAATTGACTTTCGGAATAAAAATAACCCCTGGAAATAACGAAATCCAAATCTACCTGTTAAAAAATTCCTGAGGAGTTGTTAGGTTTTCAGTTAAAAGTCGAAGGTTAAATGCTAGAACATGACTTAACGTGCAGGCTATTCGATGCAAGCGTCTCAATGAACGCTTCATCAAACATAAAACCAGTGACAAATCGCGATTGTAAAACACTAACTGACTCTGCGACACGCGTCCAGACCACCAGATATACATCCTAGTAGTGGATTGAGAAAGTAGGCTCAAATCTGCTTTGGCGCCATCATTTGTTAAGTACTTCACTTAGGTATGTAACGTAATCACTGTAAAATGCATGCATACATGCCACCCTTGGCCCAACCATGATAGCGAACGTGGATACACGATACCATTTGAGAACGCACCAGGCACCGCCTAGTCCAAGGTATAGCAATAAAAAATGCTCACAGTTGGTTATCACTTCTTTGTTACACACGCGACGCGTCCTGTCAACCTATGGAAAAGTTGCATTTCGTGCAGTTTTTCTGACAAGTTCTGACTGGTAAATGCCGAATGTTAAGGTCTTTCAAAATTTGAATGACAATTCGAAATTTTTGGAAGAAATTTTAGTTGCTAACACAGAGCCTTGGGAGCTCTCGTTTGATGCTGCAATCGATGAATATTTTGCACGTGTCACTTAAAAAGACCGCGAAGCCATGCAATTTTGGGCCCAAACGAATTTGTATGGGTGTTATAACTTTCGCCATCGACATCATCGAGATTTAGTGTAGCCTTTATTACTTTATGGTAACTTGTTGTACCAGGTTGTGTCGCGAACGGAATGTATGGACTTAGAGGGATACTTTAAGAATGGTTATATTTTATTGAGGACAGGTTATGGTTGCAAATCTGTGAAGAAAGATGCTAAATAAGAGGTGTTTGACCATTTTCAGGAACGTGTTCCTCTGAACGCTGGTTTAGATCAGACAGATCTACACTCCAGAGGGGACGCAATCAGTCGCCGCTATCGCAATAGCTCGGAAGAAACATTAAGGTCTTAAATGTTTTAAATGGCATTGAAGCCTCAAATACAGCAGGCAGGAAGGCTTTGTTTCGATAGATAGAAACTGATAAGCAAGTTTACACTGAGACATTTGTCGTGGGACCGTTCCACGATGACACGGACACTGGTGCGCCGCTTAATCACGCTCTTTTACCGTAGGTAGAGCTGGTGGTCGACGGTGCTTATAAGTCCCTGGAGTGAAGCAAAGTGTAGCCAGAGAGGAAAAGCAGTTTATTCCAAATCGCATCAGTTGACAGAGAACTTCAAAGCGCAAAGTTAGGTCGAGTCAAAATTCGCGATGGATGATGTATCTAAGGATACATGATGACTTTTTCTAGTATTTGTGAGGTCGATTTACTTTCTCCTCATTAAATATGCAAAGTCTTAAATTTTGTATCCAGAAGCACAAGGAATTTGCACCTTGTGAATCTAAGCATAAAATAAATAAAATATTGCCTTGTTGGATTAAAAATTTATTTCCTCGATATTTTGTCATTTAAAAGGCGCCTACCTGCCTCTAAGATCTGCAAGGCTTAACCATAATAAAAGTAGTCGTACCGTTTAGTACTAACTTGTGGATAGAATAGAAAAAAGCGTACCCTCATCCCCTGCCAGGGAAGCGGAGACAAAAGTTTGTGGTCAGGGCATAATTCTGTCGAAGTTCGGTATAAATTATAAACGATGTTTCCATTTTATGTTACCGCTGCACATAAAGACATTGTGCTGAAATAAAATATGGCTATCTGTTTGCTCTTTAGCTAAAAATAGACTGAATTTCTCAGCAAAAATTATTTTACACCGATGTACTACCAGTGAAAACGGGCTATGAAGAGGCCGAAAAACCCCGTTTACCTGGTAAATCAAGTCATCTGGCGATACAAAGGGCATCTTTTACTTCATTTTGGACTGAAAATGATCAACCTTAATGGGGATGATGGGTTGATGGTATGACTATCAGTTAATCTTCGATTTGATCAGATAAGGCGAAATGAGAATGCCATAATATTATGACCACTTTGCATGGTGATTCCACTCTTGATAAGAGAGTTGCGAGAAATTTTTTATTTTTGAGGCCGAAAATGACGCGTAACGCAAAAATCATGCAACTTGACTTGTGGCCGGCAACAAATACGCGTCGAACCTACGCTAGAACAAATAAAATTAGACACCAGGGTGGTCATTATTCGAGATCTTCCCCATTGTCCGAGTAGAACGTTAAAGAAGTTTATTCTTCAGCACAAGGCACAAGCATAGTGACTGCTTCTAAACATTCTTCATTCTTGTCCTTAAAATAAAACGATTAGAGGGTGAGTGTTGATACCTAATGAGTGTAGGTTTTCGAAATAAAATGAGCACATTTGCCTACCGAATAGGGATGGTGGCTGCGTAAACAATGGTATAGTAATCCTACCACTCAGCTACATGCGTAAATGCACGCATGTTTGTTTACCTGGACCACACACTGGGCATAAAATTGCGGACTTTCGATGCTTCAATTGAGATTTCTGGTCTTCAGAGCTCGACGATGCAGGGATGTGTCTGGTCAGAGCCAAAAGTTTATTTATAAAGTGGACAATTTTTCTGCATGAATTTCGAAGTCTCTCAATTGACAATAATGGCTTGTAGTGGACAAAAATGCTTGTAGAATACAATTCTGTAGGCCATTTTCGAGTAAATGAAGGAGAAATCAACATTTATTCCAAATGTTGCTCAACTATGTGGATTAGATTAGTGACGACCCTGACAAAATGGCAAGATACACTATGCTCACCTGTTATTTTCTGATGTTTTACATGGTCAACGGAGGGAGCTTTATCATGATTCCAACAGCATCTTAGAGATTTTAAAAAGTGCTCATAAACGATAACCAAAGAAGCTCAGAAATTACAGAGATCTGCCATTTATCGTCTTTAATTTTGATAGCAATGCAAAGTTACATAAACCGACCGCTATTCACTTTGGAAAAACGGTAGTCTGCTTGGATAATTTATTCATGTCACTGCTGGAAATTGGTGTAACCCAGAATGTCAAAGCTGATAAATCATCGTTAGTACCTTGTAGAGCGTCGGCGTCACGATTTATGGGCTCAACCACAGCCAGCCCTTAAAGTGCGCTGTATTCAATCTATCGTGACTGCATGACACATATGCATACCACAAGAACCAAAAAAGGTTGTCTATCTGCCATGCGACGTAGATCAGTTTAGCTGAATGTTTAACAGCATTGTATTCATTTTTACTATTACATTAGAACGAAACGTTAAGAAGTGGGACTTACGAAATTTTGTAGACTTGAACTCCCAAATCAACGTTAATTTTTAATTTCAACAGCTTTAAATGTGAAAATGTCCCATTGAAGTGGTCTTGGCCAATGGGATCCTTCAGATTTCTGATTGGTCACCCAATGACACAGTGAAGCTGAAAAGGCGTAGACGTGATGGACTGTTAAATAAGTAAACGTTGCTCTGGCCACTGTTGCTCATCTGTCGTATTATCACTTTTGATTTACTATTAAAACTCAAAGCGATCTTGGACGGGGAGGCCAACCTTAACTTCATAAATATAAGTTTTCGGGCACGTTGAGCCAAAAAATACTATTTTAAACAACGGCCAATTTTTCATTAAAAGTGTGTACGTTATCCCTATCCAGTAGCATCTACAACCAACAGACCTCAATTTCGATTTACTAGCCATCTCAAAAGTTAACAGGTTGGAGCTCCTCCTGTTGTCGCATGGAGTAGTGGTGGAATGATGAACTGTTGAAATCCTCTAGCTCGGGAGGCAAAAGTCTCAGCGATTGTGTATTTGGAAGCATGCCGCTCATCAGTAGTATCTGCCACAATCTCTAAGTTAATTTGAAAATAATTTGGTTGATTTGCCCACTTTGCGTCTTATATTTATCATACTAAGGTTTACGAAAAAATTCGAAGCCGCTTCTAGTAGCCCATTCATTTTACAGTTTGACTTTAGCTTTTTTGCTTTTTGTACTATCGAGTATCTCTTTACATTATTGACCCTTATCGTAAGCACTTCCTTGTGACATCATATCGAACTTCTGTGTCCCGTTGATTTTTTAGACCACAAACTTCTTAAAAAAACGAACGAGTTTGTACTGCATCAGGTTTGCGTTTTAGTGACACTGGCTCTTGACTCGCGCGGAAAAGATCGACTTAAAAGTGTCATCCCTCCAGCTCCCGAACACAAAAAACTACTCAGATTATTTAATAATTTGCTTTAGTAAATGGTCTCCATTTGGGGTTGAGAAGTTACGACTTGGTAGAGTGCACTTTAGTAGCCACTATCAAGCTGGAAAATCAAACGATGTACCCTGGGCTGTTTCTTATACAGACCGAAAGAAGACAGCGCACAGCCATATGTGCAAAAAAGGCATTGAATAACGATTGGAATGTGACAATTAACCGTCCGTAATAAACGGTGCCGGCGAGCTGAAGTGGCAGTAAAAGCCCTGGAGATGTTATCATGGAGAGTCATTCCATCCAGGATAGGGTCACATGGATGGCGGATTTCAAAGGATGCATTCGTTGAAATGCTGCCCCCGCGTCTGTGCATCATTGACTCACGTCCTAATTTCGAGGTATCAAAGCCGAGGCTTAACTTACACAACTGGAATTCTCTTTGGTAGGATTAAATGCCTTATCGACAATAATGTAAAATTTATTTTGCGTTGGTATTTGAGGTTGTGAATTGTAGACTAAGATTCTACACTTTTAGGGGACTTTAAATCGGGTTTATGAAACTCCTCGTTTCAAAAATGGGTCATTGAGATGCCTTGAGAAGCAACGCATGGGGCTTCATTTGTGCGGATCAGTCAGAGGACATGAAAGCCATGCCATAGGTTGGCGTTTATAACATAAATTTCGCTGATTTAGGTTAATAATCCACAAGGCTTCCACAAAATACCAAAACTTGAATTTATTAATAAAGATTAGTCATCGAGGCACTTTGAAGTCCCGTTGCAATTTATTTTTTAAGATGATAAGGCCCCCATTAACAAAGCTGTTTGTCTTAATTTGTTTCGCAATTTTATTTGAATTTTATAGTGGTTTATAACTTATTTTTTGACTTTTAAATTAGTAATCCTTGGTCAGAATTTTCGGTGACAGGTTGCAATCAAGTATTTCACCATCTCGCGGCCGTATGGCGCCGCTTTCATGTCAACCCAGTACGAACCCGACAAAGACTGCACCGTTTTTGGGAATGCAGACTGCAACGGATTCGAAAAGCTGTTGCCTCGCCTGGTTCGAAGGGTGCAAGCAGCTTGCCACGGAGTAAAAGTTATGGCAATTTTGGATGCCACGGCTCTAACCAGACTTAACTTCTACGTAAAAGACTGGTTTTCCGTTTGCCAAGTTGCTATTTTTATTGTATAACTACTAATCACCAAAGTTGTGGGTGACTACGACGATCAGAAACTTGTGCCTCAAGCCGGTGAGAAGTTCACTGCCATGTTCGAGACCTGCTAACACTGGACTATTTACTTGCGGGTATGATCTCTTAAAATGTCATGAACACGATCTGTAGTTTTTGGGGAAATTCGCATGCAAAGTTCATTCGTCCCATTAACAAAGCTAAATATATTAAAACAGGAAGTAATAGGAGATCCTAATCTATCAATCATACGCAAGTTATTATCGTTTCTTTTGCCTTTGTTCATCCGCCAAATGAGAGTCTCTCATACTGTGAAGGTGACACCAATCCTTAGGCTTTTATAAATGGTACTAGCTTCTGCCCAAAATCTATTTTAAGCTGTTTTAAAAGTTAACCTCCTAATTACTTTCTGTTTCCTGTTATTTCACCTCCAAGAAGTCACTTTGTGGTGTTTTTGATCCACTTCCACATAGAATACACACATGAGCAAAGCAGACAAGTGATTGTTCTCCATTGTATCTCAACGGGACTCTGCAAGCCTTTGAAGCTGTGCAAGTCGATTGATTTCGCTCTTAACTGAAGAAAACCAACAACAGCAGCAGCGTCTGCGTGCATTCTTCAATTAAAGGCACATGACAGGACATATTTTTTCCAAAAGATCATCGGGATGCAACGAAAGCAGCCGGCTTAAATTTAGGGTGCATCTTAAATTTTCTGCAAAACCAGAAGTAGCCAGTTGAAATCTCGAATAATGGTGAAGTTAAGTGGTAGTGAGCTTAGAAACAGGTTCTACTATTGTCGGATCGCCCCGGTGGCGGTGCCATCGATGCTTGTGTGTTCCGAACAATCTCTCAACAACTTTTTCATGATTCGCCTTCACAAATAAATTTCGGTTATCGCCTGTCACCTCAAATAGCTACTAGTGTTTTACTACCTTCGTAGGACTTAACCAGGGGCTAAACGTGGACCATAACACTTAATTTTGCCTGTGCGTGATGTCAGATCATAAAATACAATAAATTAATACAAGACTCAGTAGTAAATTAACCATTCCAGCCTCAAAGATAAGGTAGAGAAACTGAAATGGATCAAATGACGGATTTAAAATCTGCTACTAATTTGACGCGTTTCTGAAGGAGAATTTAGAAGCGATTTTGATATAAGGTTAGAACTTGCAAAGGATTTTGATCTAAAAGTGTCCATAATGCTTTTTTGGTCCCTGACAGTAGCTGTGCTTTTGCACTTTGCCATGAACTTTACTGAACCCCATCTTGCCAGTTTGTTTGGATAAATTAAATTAACTTGGATTTTTGTTAGCAGCTCTCCGAAAGGGCAGACGTATTACTAAGCCTTCCCGTGCAATCCACGCGTCTAAGTGAGCAGGGCATATTAAAACAATGAGTAAATTCCCACCCTATAAATATTAATTGGCATAATAAGCACCCACAGTTTCGTTACAAATTCTAAATTGTCGTTGTGATGCGACACTTTTTTAAAAAAATGCTCTAATCCGCATTACCTACTTTTATGGACCTGGATTCTACCCAGGCCACCAGGCCGACTTCACCAGGCTTCAGTACAGATAGCTATACTGCCGGATGCGGATACGTGAGCACAGAGGCACGATGTCTGACAGATTGGTTGGGGAATCTGCCGAAGACGGAGCTCAGGTCACTACTTCGCCCTAGTCATGCGCACCAATATTAATGGGTTGACCTTGACCTCAAAGTGAGCGCTAGCGCTTTCAAGGTGTATTTTAACCTCACCTCATTCAACTAGGACAGGCTGAAGCGAGAGGCGGTTTCTGGAACGTTCTCGAAGATAATCACAAAGATAGGAATCTCTAGGAATTTGAACAAGAAATGGCAATACATCTGATTCGATAACATTAATGAACTAAGTATATCGCCTGAGATGGATGGTCCGTGCAAAACTTGGTTCGACACAGGACAGCTGTTTTTAAACTATCAGTTGCTCTAAGAATTGAATATATGCTCAAATACCCTGTTGGTTTTATTAATCAAACCACCAGTCCCAGCAAAGCCAAAGGTAATCGTGCTACTTATTTGATTGCAGTAAATTTATTGTAGCACGTTTCGATGGATGCAAAGGTAGTTGGGGAGATGCGGTGTGATTTTAAAAATTGAAGTCACATTTATTAACGTTATGCAGACATTGCCATCTGCCGCTTCATAAATAACCAACGAATGGATATCTTGCAATCACACTTGCACTCATAAATATTAGCACGTACAAGCCCCTATAAAATCCAGTAGAATTTATCACATCACTTGGTAGACAGTGCATATCTCCAAGCATTTATACAAGCCATTTATTTCCTTTTGAGTATTTGTTAATGACAAGTGAGTTCTAAGGGTAAACAAGAAATAACGGGCCACCGTCACGGCTTCAATGGCGAGCGCATCGTCAATAAGTGCGAATCGCGGCAAATGCGTCGAAAGGCAAAAGCCAAAGAGTGGGAATAGACAAAGCCCTGAAGGGAGAGCAGTTGAGTAATACTTTATTCTAAAATTCGACAAGCTCCATTTGTGATCGTACTTACACTGTGATCAGCGGATTAGCTTATTTGAATTATTTATCTGCACTCTCTCTGAGATGCAGCGGAATGCAGCATCCAGGAACGCATTGTAATAAAATAAAGAGAACCATTTTCTCTGCTGGGATTCCATGCAAACGCAGAATAGCTTGTACTCATGCATGCACTCCAGCAAATTTCGAAATAATCAATTTACGCAAAAATTTTCTGTCAGTTAATAGGATAAGCATGAGTTCCAACCAAAACTTCTAGGTGAAAGTGTACCAATTTTACGTCATTGTAATGTTCTTATGGAGACTACACAAAAGCATGCGAAGAGAGAACGCGATCAGCTTTTAAATCAAATTAGCTCTGCAATGCTTTGTTTATTATGAGTGCTGGTTTCACCTTCGATCACTAGGTGGCCATACTGTTCTAGTCGCGTTGGCTGGCCTCCGGCTAGTATTATGCCTTCTTTTGTCTTCATGGAAGTCTCGGGACGCAACAAGTTCCTTTTGTCAAAGTTGAGAACAACAAAAAGGGGTATTGTATTTTTGGGCGCCATCTTAGTCTTGTAACAGTGATTAGGGCTTAGGACCACGGTGTGAGGTTACGGGTATTTTCTAACATTTATTTAATTAAATGAATAGTGGATTTAAACAAAACTTTGGCCTACAAAAAAACTTTTCCATGAAATGCGCATTTGAAGGCTTGAATACCGGGTTGAGGCCTTCTTTAAAAATGTAGCCAAAACCTAATCCCTTCGCATCATTTCGAGCAGGTCTTACATTAACATTTTGACATCCGATATTTTAAAGAAAACAAATTTGCAAAAAGGAGTCCTCATAACTAAAACCAAAAAAAATCACATTTGGAGAGAGAGTAATGTCAAAAGGTCCGCCTTTTAGACCTTCACAGAAATCACTTCTCTGGATAGTCTTTCGACAACTTCATTTACTGATTATCGATCAAACAGGCTATATTATGGCTTTAAGGACAAAAAAACTAATCATATGCCTGCTAAGAAGCGTAGATCTCTAGATCCAACTTGTTCCTTTAGGCTTACGCGAAACACGCACTCACTGTGTTCCACCGAGGCGCCGGCATGTGGTCAACGCACTAGGTGATAGTATCTTCCACAGCCTCAGCTAGGAATCCACCACCTCCCTCCCTCCTCTCCTTTCCGCCCACTCTCTCTGTCCCTCATCACCGACATTCACTCACCTTCCCACAATAAACATCTGCCAGGCTTTTTTAAATGCGAAAATTTGACAATGAACGGCATATTATTGATATCGTTGAGGCTGGTTTCCCAAAACGCTAACTACGCATTTCACTCCACAGAAGTCACCAGACTTCTAGAATCACAGTTCACCCCCTCTTCTAGGTTTCGACCACTTGAATGTCGTTCTAAAATCAACATTCATTAAATAATTTCTGCACATAGCATCGCTTAAAGTGCCTCGGGTGATATTAAATACTTACACTAATAAGGTTTAAAAAAGCTCTCCGCTGTCTTCTACTTTCTCTTCAATCCAATCTGAGAGAAGTAGGCTGATGAATCCGGGATAATTTGATGCTCTGTAGTGCATCATTGATAGGAATTCTAGTTTATTTGCCTCAGTTGATTTACTTGTCACAAATGTTTGGGTTTCCATTTTTTTGAATAAATTCGATCTCCTTTAAACACATTTACAATACACACTGGATGATTCACCTAGTGTCAGAACTGTAATTGTCTTCCTCAAATGGTATTTGCGGACACCATCCAGTTCCAGCAATGTGTTCGTACAATATGCAGGGCCTTTCTGAAAGCCATGGACTGCAGTATTTCTTGCAGCAAAGTTAGAAGCTCAGAAAGGGTTTTAAAAGATGCTATTATTTTAATTCAAAGAAATGTCATTTCAATCCAATGTCCATGGTAGAGACTGACGCAATTGCGCAAAATTGCCTTCAATTTACACATTCGCGTCAACAAATTAGACAAACCATCTTAGCAGTAGTTCTCTCAATATGTTGGTCCTGAGGCATGTGGCGTTTTTTAATTTCCTTTTTTTTTATAAATTGCCTTGTCCGGAAATTAATCAACTCCCCAAAACCTTTTGGTTTTCCATTAATTTCTTGTTAGGCGCCATCTGCTGCAGGATGATTATCAAATAGAACAATCAATTGGAAACTCTGCCTTAGTGGCCGAATTTAAACGACTGGACGTAATATTTGTGTCTCGGCCAAAGAAGACATGCATAAGTCCTTTTCCGGTGTTTTTCATCATTCGTATTTTCATTAATGCGGTTGATTTGAATGTGTATGGGGGGCTTTACCGTCCAATTGTTCTACATATCATTAATTGATGGTTATGTAGTAGTGTGCCTGGCCGATTCCTGCTCAACACACACGCACATGATTCTCTTAATTGTAACTTTAAAAACCAGCGAGGGCGAACTAATTTGCGGTAAGACAGTAGACCTTAGCTCCTCTCATGCATAGTTCAAATCGTGGCTTGGTTCCTCAGTTAGTGATCAAGTTTCAGAGGTTTACTTTGTACTATTTAATTTCCTACTTACATTCCAATTCGCCGATCTCGAATACTTGTTACCAGGACGTAAACTTAACGAAATCATGTGCCTCCCCGTTCTTTTTTTACAAAATCTAGGAAGCACTAACACGGCAATGATTTGATGTACAAATTGTTATTTGTTCGCCAAAGGCGGTAATTCTTTCATTGTTGAGTGTTTCGACATAGGTTCTGGTTATGCTACTGCACTTTCACACCTCTTCATGTCGTCGTAGCGAAGCCCACTTGGTAGTTGGCCGTCTCACAGAGGCTGCTGTCACCAACACAGGACGGCTAAAAGCAGAAGAATGGCAATTTGAGGCATCAAAATTTCGTGATCAATGCAGATTTAGTGCAATAATTTATTTGCCTTACTCGGTTTTCGAAATGATTCCACGGTATTAGGTTGCCACACTGAATGGATTCCATCACGCCATCTTGGCTGTACCTGAAACAAAACAATTCATTCAAAACCTGGCCCGGTGGGTGTGTTCCACAAAAGTTGTTTTAAACGCCCAATTTCATAATAAATCACTTTAAATTATTCGTGACGCTGAGTCACCTCTAAGTTTTTACTTATTAATTCCATACGACACAGTTTATTGTGACGTAATCACAAAAGGCCCGAAGGAATCGCATACTCTTTTCGATGTTTCGCAACTAGCTCCTTACATCAAGAAAACAATTCCTTAGGTGAAATTCGGGACCAATTCGAAGCTTTAATTTAGATTGATGGTCTCGGGTAGCGATGAACCGAACTTTATGTTCTCACAATCACGAAGGGAAGAAATTTTTCAATATAAGTTCATCCTGATAGGGGGTAATAATTTGGCTAGGCAGCCACGCACCTATGATTAATAAATCAGGATTTCAAACATCAGATTTAATGTTAAAGAACATGCAATTTTCTTTTGAGACTTATCATTCCTACTTTTGCAGTAAGTTATAAAACCTTCATGAATCTTGTGAACATGCCCAAACTTATACTCATTACCTAACGACAAACATAAGGAATTTGCGCCTTGGTCACTAAAGAGAATAAGAATTTTGGAAAAGCGCACTCACGCACTGCTCTCCCTTGTTGCTGTGTCTGTAGTGCTGTTGAGGTGCTGGTGGTGTTGTTGCTGGTAAACAGCCATTTGAGACTGGGACTGTGATTTCGCATCTCTGTCCACTTCCCCAGGTACAGTCTGACTAAGGGTGTTGATGTGCGAGAACCACGTCGGGTGGACAACCCGTGACCCTGCATCCGTCTTTATAGCCAAATCGGAGATCAGGTCACCACCAATGCTTTCTACACCCTCCCCCTTATGTTGCAGGTAGCCTGAAAAGGAGGGCAGAGCTTGGTGCTGATTGGTTGTGGCATGCACAGAGTGGTGCTGGTGAGGTACGTAGGTCTGTTGCTCATGCGTGGTTGTATTGTAGGTCAGAGGACTACGAATTACACGCACTGCACCATCATACGCCTCTGATTCGTGTGTCTGAGGCAGGTTGTTTGGTGCTGTGTATTCGATACATTGGTTCTGTCCACTGGCAGCAGCCACCACTGCTGCTGCTGCCACGGCTGCCGAATAGGCCTCGTATGCTGAACTGTAGTCATTGGTGCCATAGGGTAGTGTATACGAAAATCCATTTGACTGAACATGTTCACCATTTAACATTCCACAGTAAACATCTTCCTCGTTCTTTGTTCGATCGAAGTCCCAGCTATGGTAGCCGTAGGTGTGTCGGGTTGAGCCATTGTTATAGCCATACATAGTGTAATTTTGCATGTAATCATCAGCCTTTGTTCCTGCGGAACCAAGAAAGTTCCTGCCAAAGAGATTTCGATAGTTGTACCAATTAGTAGAAGAAGGTCCCGTCTCGAGACCCGGATAGTAGCTAGCGGACGAGCGTGTCACATTCTTGACCGCAACAGAAGGAGCCTTAAAAGGTGTCTTTCTTCGACGAGTTGTTTGAAGATAATTCTTTGACTGTCCCTTGAATTTTTTGATTCCTGATGGCTTAATCTCACTACCACAGTTTGGCTCTTGACTGTTGCTTTCGTAAGATTTCCAGAGTTTTCCCGATCCTACATCCTTTTCTGAATCCAGTTGAGGCGAAACCTTTATTTGGGCATCGCTAGAGTCATCTGTGAATGACTTTACTTCGGGAAGCGATGTAGTCTCCCTCACTGGTGCGTTGTTTCCGTTGATTTCGTTTGAGTCATCCTCAGACATAAGTGTTTCCGGTTCAAGGAGGGGAAATGGCAGCTTGTATTCGGAATTCCGTCGGTAATAGAGCTCATTACCCTCAGTGTCACTAGGGGAACAAGAGGAGGTAGCAACTAGCCGGCTATTGAAGTGGCAAAGAGTGTTGCTTATTTTAAAATAAACTTACTCCAATTTCCGGTGAATTGCGACGATATGGTCAGCCTTATTGTCCTTGTAAACAATTCTTAGCCGTGATTGTAGCCATATCCAGGTGCCCGTGTTGGAAAGCCAACGATGTGACAAGAGACCGATGGAGCCCTGTTTACATACTGCGAAAAATAAGAAAAACTATTTTGCGTTTTACATAAGTATCAAACTTGGTTTCGTCTAGAAGAGGATATGAAAATATCCAAAATTGTGCTTAATCATTATAAAACCGCATGTTGGTTCTAAATAGGTTTGTTTTCAACCATGCTTTTAGACGCAGGATAGTGCAACCCTGGTTTCCAAAAAATATTTCACCCATTTTAAAAGAATTTTCGAAATATTATCTCAGGTTTACAATTCCACCTCAAGTCAACAAATTATGGTCCATCTTAACTTACTTAAGGCTTTTTGCACCCCCAATGCTACAAACCACAAAGTTATCTGGTAAAGATTTAACATTTAAGGGATACTCACCTTCTCTGTGTCCCTGAGCAACATAGCTGAGATCGTCTGGATGGATGAGGTCATAGACCTTGATACGGCCATCCTCTTTGCCATTGAAACCAAACATGGAGCGGGCACTAGAAATGATACGGGAAGCCTCAGGTACCTCCTAGTTCTGCCATCGGTGATGAAAAGCACCCACAATTTTGCATTATTTGATGCCCATAACTTATTCTGCGAAGTAAGCTAAGCTAATTTAATGGGCTCTCTGAAAGACAATTTTGTCTCTCATTAAGTACTTGTATACAAACTGGTGTCGTTTCAGTTCTAGTGGATGCAGTGCTGCTTGTGTTACTCAGTACCATAACCTGAGGAAATAGGATAATAATGGAAACAAACTTACCCTTATTGGCTAAACAGTCACTTTCTATGATAATGCAAATTTGCCTGAGAATTGGTTGATCAATGAAGTTGGTGTTTGATCAAATCAAGCTAGTCAATGAAAGTTTCAAATTAGTTGGAGAAATAAAATGTGGGCTTTATGTTTTAGCATTAAGCCTTTACTGTCACGTACATAATGAATGTCTGTTGACAACACATTTGAAGCTTGATAACGCTCTTTGCAACAACTACTTGTTGTGATTTAAAAAATGTTGGAATCTAGACCCACCGAGCATCCATGCTAGTGATAGTGAGGTCCATTTTGTGCTTTGTTTTGAAGGAGGTCTCGCGCTGAGAACCATCCAGACTGGGCAACGAGCCGAGGGGACTGCAGACCCCGAAGAGGCCAAAGGAAGGGGGGCAGATGGAGGCGGTGGAGGGGGAGGCTGGACATGCAGCGGCTGCCATCCCGTGACCTTCGACTGTCACACCCTGCCTGCCCTGCCTGCCAGCTCCCTCTGGCACACCTCCTTCCCCTCCTCCACGTGAGGGACACGAGGTGAGCTGAAAGTTCCTTGTGTGACCATGGAGAAACTGGAGGCGACCACTTATTTCTAACGTCTTCAAAGGAACAATTGGAACAGACGCAGGTAAAAACCGATTAAACTGGGCGAAATCAGTTAAAATTAGGAACGGTTTTTAGCGTCTTGCTGGTTGTCACAAATTGGAAAAAATCGCGACCCTAGTTAACACATAACTAGGCATTTAGTCCGCATGCGCAATGTGAAGATATTCATTATCGCTAAGATCCACTTAGAAACTCACGATAAAGCCGGAAGTGTTGTCGAGTAGGCAGCGGAAGCGCACGGTGAAACATCGCTGGAGGAGGTGACTGTAGGCTACGATTTTAAAAGCATACAATTTTATTCCGGAAAATTCTTACGTCATCAAAAAGCAAAGCTTGTCAAATGCCACCAACCGGTGTGGATGTAGTTAACAAAAAACCACATTCTAGTCTCTAAGTCCTTACAAATGGTTGATTTGGTTTGAATAAAGAAACCGGATGGCTTAACTGAAAGATCAAAAGCGTCCACCGAAATTTTGCGACTTTATCCATGCATCAATTGGATTTATGTCGCTTTTCATTCCCCTCTTACTTGTCTCGTGTTAGCGCAGAAATTATCTGGAAGAGGTTCACCTTTTTCGAACCATTGTACTGGACATTCCCCAAATTTTTCCCAGCATACGTTTGCATTTGTATTACCCTGTATACAAAAATTACTCAAAATATGTGTAGTGAAAACCTTTAACAATCACAAAAAAGTGATTGTGCCAATCTAAGATATCAAATCAGATTGTGTTTGCAAAGAATCGTTTATGGAATGACAACTGCAATAACTCATTTTGCTGAGTTTCTTAACGTTAAGCAATTGCTTGTTGGTGCTAGGGTCACTTTCCCGCCACCTACTTAGGCCTTAAGTGGACGCATGGCTATTTTTGCCTTTGCACGGGAACGAAAACGCACTCTCCTGTAGCGAGTCCATTAAGGCCAGAAATGCCCAGGATACGAGAGAGCTCTCGCCTGCACCTCCCTCCCCTCCCGCCTTGGTCCACGCCTAAAAGCAACCGGGGCTAAAATGCTATCAGGTGGTGAATCAGTAGGGCGATTTAATTGAAGATAGCAAATGGTAGCTCAGCGCTGAGTCTATACGCTGTGTTTAATAATGCATTTAGAAGTGATAATGCTTCTCCAAGGCTTCAGAATCAAGGCCATACCGTTAAAAGAGCGTAAGTAAAGTGTGTTGTGCATTCCGACCTAGTGAAATAATGCAGGTGGTCGGTGTAAGATACCTGGTGAAAGCACTTCTTGGAGGGTGAGATTACGATGTTCTGGAGGGAGCATTGCCTGCCAGGAAAGCTGTCGATGGAATTCGTCCCGATCCTCGGAGTGTATTAGTTCCATCACGCTCTGGTGCAGGATATCAGACTGAAATTCAGATTATTTATAACACTGTGTGTTGTTTCCCATATTAATGGAGGAGTCATGGATATCCATGGATATCCAATGCATCTTGCTTTTATAGTGACACTTGTTGGTAATTGAAATTAGTCAACAGACTATGCTATGTATGAATAATTTATGACTAGATTTCAGTTTCTTGCTTAAGTAAACCACAAAACATGGTTCTTTTTTCCACAACTTGTTGCACATTGGCATTTTCCCGATCTTGTTAGTTTTATTAATTTAATCTTATACACCTTAACCGTTTGAATGAAAACGCTTTTTTGCATCTCTACCATTTACCAAAAAATGAATACGGCAGGCCTCTTCTTCATGCCTTTACGCTTCGAGCATCTAATTAAAAACATTCAAGTTGTGGGCAGAAGTGCATGCTAGATGGCATTTCAACTTGTCAAATTGCCTGCTTTTGCAGTCCAAGGCGAAGGCAGACACTATTGAGTCATAACTTCGCCCCCCGACACACTGACCAGAAATGGTTTTACAGGTGGTTGGTAGCTCCACCTGAGTAGATTCCCCTTCCATAAAATAAATGCAACATTACTCCCTCTCCCACCCCTCTCGAGAGTTCTTGAAGGCCCCTTCTTCTCGACATGAATCATTGTCTCATTAATGGCGTATTTTGTACGTTGTAATTGTGCCAAGATATTTATCCCACTTATCTGACTTAAGACGCAAAAGAGAGCTTTGGTGACGACTGTTTGTACAGCAAATTTCTCGATCTTAATGAGTGATAATAGAGAATGCAAGTGGTAAGAAATTTGTGCCTCAACCATTCAAACTGTACATCAATGTTACTGGCAATATCCAAAGAGGATTGAGATACTCACCGAAGCCCTTAACACGATCTGGAATTATGTTTATGTCACGTGTTTATTTCCATTCTTTACCTAATTCCAAATGAAGCACAAAATTTGTTTGTGAAATTGACTTATAAATTTATGCCCAACTCTTTGAAGTAAACTTCAGGGACAAGTAGTAGTTGCCATTGGGCAAAACAATGACAGTTTATTATTGCATAAAATACAATTAGTTTTAATAACTTCTCTCGAGCGACGTGGCTGTTCCGCCACGAGGATTTGCGTGACACTGCTAATTGGGTGAGCGCCCACCGACCGTATGAAATTCCCTCTTCTGCACGCAACACAAATTAACTACACCACAGATAACTACTCTTCCTTTTGAGAAATATTTCGGTGAATACGAACCGAAACACTTTCTGAACTCACTACTGGATGTTACAAGTAAATTAGCTATATTTTATTTTAATTTACTCCACTTCGTCTTGGCGGTTCAAAAAGCCATAAGCACCATTCGCAGTCCAATTTATTCGAACCAACTTGTATTTTACCAAAGGTTAGTCGTTAATTTCGCTTGTTATCCCATTTTTGGATATGTCTGTAGCACTCTGTTTTAAATGAAGCAGGATGGCATGGATACACAAGGAGCTGTAGAGACACTACGCCACTCAGAGAAATCTCACTGACGCTCTGCCATGTGTTACGGGAATGGATAACGAGCTTACTCTATTCCTTTGAGATGGAAGCATCTTCTACTATTCCGAAGTGCTGTTGCAGTTCAAGAATACCGAGAAAATAAGCAGCATAATAAAAAGCATTAATTGTTGATAATTTCTCTTTAGAAAAATGGAGACTCGTGTGATAAAGTGGTGATTTTTTGCTGAGAGAACCATATTTTTAAAAATGTCTTAATGTTTATGCACAACAGTTGCAGAAATGTTCAGCGCAACAGAACGAAGTCTTTTTAATAAACAGGAATAGCGCACTATTGTGTGGGACTATTTTCTGTAATTCACGATTGTATTAACTATGCTTGGAACAGGAAGTGAAAGGAAGTCCTATCGGTCGTGGTCTTCAGCACGAGAGCTGGCGCCGCAGCCGGACACGTGACATCTGGGCGAAGGGGGGTGAGGTGATTGGGGTGGAGATTGTGGGTAACGTGGTCTCATCCCCTCCCAGTTGGAGCGGTTGTGCTGATAGCCTCATACCCTCGCATTAATCAAGTCGTAAGCATCTATTCAAACACGAGACGACATGTGGTCTCCTATGGCCTACTTTCATATTGTAAGGACTGCAAGTAGTTTAAAGGAGAATCAGTCAGGTGTCTGCGTTTGTAAATTTACGATTTTCGCAAGTAAAATATTTCAATAGCCCTAATCTTGAAAGAAAACGTTACGCATACCTTAAATGGATTGATAAAATGTAATAAACTTTTATCTATTGAACTTAGTTGCTAGCATTCTGTACTTAATTAAATAAGTCTCATTTGGTGTTACTCAAAGGACTATACCAGTGTGGAAGAGACTTTTCTCCTGATTTTGAAGAGGATTCCACATTTGTTTTCAAGCAGAGTAAAATCAAGTCGTATTAAGTACCTGGTGAAATCCCAAGTAGTGCTCCACGGTCTTGCACACTGAGAAGACTTCACCATCACAAGAGACGATGAAAATGAATCCGTTTAATGCCTTGAAAGTAAAAATACGAAGTACTATTAAACTGCTTCAAAAGCAGCCATAGTTTTGTGCATTGTTTTTTAACTTTACGCCTTTTAAATTTTTTGGGATCTCACACGTCCACAACTAGTGACTCGGTGATTCCTCATAAGGGCAAAATTATGTGCACTCTATAATCCCTTGTTGAAATGACTGCCAAAAGTAATGGTACACATGCTTTCTTCCACATTTATGCAAAAGTCTATTTTAGCTCTTAATCTTTAAAAAGTTCGCACCTGCAAGCTGGCTTCTCCTTCCATTTGCGCGATGTCAAGTGGACAGTGGTAGAGATGCGATACCAGTCGGTGCTGCTCAAGCATCGGGTGATCGTAGCTGAGTGCTTTTTATGGCCAAATAAACAAAAAAAATCAGTAAAATACAGAACACTAAATTAAGTAGGCCTAGCATTATTAGTGCCTCGATGATCCTTGCCAGCTTTCTCAATGGCTTACTCAAAAACGATTATGGTAGGCTTGGAAGAGTAATTGATTCATTTAGTACATATTTCATAGATCCATAGCTATTTTGTTCGATTGTAGCAATAAATTTTGATAGGCAGAGTAATAGTTGACCAACACTTTAATTAATTTAGCTATGCATTCGTTGAGATCCCTTAGACGCTCTGCTGTATGTGCAAAAAGGCGGAGCGTGCACCACATGTTGAAGACTTCGACAACTTTTGCTAGCCAGACCAGCTGTTCTCAACTCCCGGGAACTTTTGCCTCCTCTGGCCCCCTCCCACAGCCTATTGCATTTCTCACCCAAGTCTGCATTTTTCTACTACCACCACCACTGACTCCACTGCTGATTCTACTGCCATCTGTCTCCTACAAACACACACATGCACGCACACTTGACCAATGCCACCGTCGCTCCACCACGCTCTCTTCCTAGTGCCTCGAAGCGAATCCGGTGGATTCAAGTCCACATGACCACGCGTCTGTTATCACTGCATCTTTTGGCTGCAGGGTGGGAGAGGAAATATTGTCATTCACTCAGTTTGCCTGTGGTTGGCGTGGCCTCGCAAGGGAGGCGAATGAAGGGGGAGATGGGGAAGAGGTGGAAGCGACAGTTTAGGCACTCCGCCCCTCCACCGCCACTCCCCTTCGAATAAACTGGCTTCGCGAAACGAAATATGGCACGCACGCAATGCTGCCACAACTGCTTTTGCTGTTGCTGCTTCTGCTGATTTATAGCAGAGAGCTTTTTGTGTTGGTGCGTGAAGAGAGGAGGAGGGGAAGAGGATAACCTCGAAAGCTATCGAGCGAACTCACCCCCGATGAATCAACAGTCTGACTGCAAATTAAACTAAAATTGTTCTAAATATTTCGAATAAATTTTTTAAATTCGGACTTATTAAATGAGCAAGGTATGGGACCCAGCTGACTTAAACTGTTTTGTTTAATTGTTGAAAGAACTCAAATAGAATAAGAAATGATTCTGCAAACCTTAGAGGATAGGGAGCTAAAGGCATGATGCGGCTCCCCAGTAAAGCCTACATCAAACACTGAATCTAGTCCAATCAAAAACAAAACAAATAAAGGCAATTACTTTTATGCGAACCTCTCCTTATGGTTATTTGAGGTGAAAGGCCATCAAGATAGCGGACTTCTTAGGAGGGACTACGACTTCATGCAATCATCCGACCTGCCTCTTAGCGGCCAAATGGACTGGTACTGTTCCCAGTATCTACCACCGCAGTACCTCTCGCGTCTACTCAATTTGCATAAGTGCTGGCACCAAACCAAGAAATGCGGGACAGGTGGTTTTTCACTTTGTAAGACCATTTCTTTGCGTCTTCCAGGCTTAACACCATCTAGAAATCTTTTAAAAGCAATCATGAAACCATTGCTCCATGTTTTAATTTCACTCATCTCTGCGATTCTTTGAATGCAAAAACAGATTACCACCCTCAAAATATGGACTTTTTAGTGGGCACGAGAAAAAATAACTTGTGTGTATTTCCCCCCGAGAAGTAAGGTCGTTTTCATAAAGATGAAAATTACCTTGGAAGTAGCCTTTCATCCTCAGATAAGAGACAGCGAGTCGTAGAATTGAGAGTTTGTCCAGCTTTGCAATGACTGATTGCTCAAATGGCAGCAGACTGGCCAGGTGCTCCAGTTCGGCATTCAAACGCTCTCTGTGTCGCTTGCTGGGATTCGACTTTGTGTTGCCCGTTCCACTCTCCACCTTGTAGCCAACTTCCGCCAGTTGATTGGTCACCCTGAAGAGTCACACAGCTTTTTAACTCCATGGCAGTGATTCGTAAAATTGCAATATTCATCATAATCAATTGAAGACAATATAGATAAATTTGAAGCATGAATTGCTTCACCTCTTTAGTAGCGTATCCTTCAGGTGCATAAACAAATTATTTTGGTCTAAGGCGAGTGGTGTTTTAAGGGTCAAGAATGAGATTCAGTTGACGCCAAAGAGTCCTTAGCCTATCAAAGTAAATGCAATATCAATTCCGTGCATGGATTTTAAATCGGTGTTTTATGTGTCCATCCTCAATAAGTTTGAGTTTTCTAGGCATAGACTTCGCTTCCTAAATTATTCACCGCTTCCAGAACAAATTGGTCATGGCTTCACCAGCCTTCCCTTCACCTTCTCCTCTGCATCCTCCTTGCCTTGCCCACCCATTCAAGTTGGTGAGATGGCTGTAGACTTGCTGAATTATTGATGTTTATAGGCACGTAGAACAGAGTTGAAGTTGATAGCATTTAATATGCGTGCGTTGTTTTCGGGGGTTGCCGTTACGACAGGGGGAGGTTGGTTTGGAATTATTCCAAAATTTTTGTCTTATTCCCTTTGCATACATTAGTGGAACGCGTCTTTTGACAAATTGGTTGTAGAAACCAAATGCGACGCCGGAATTAATCAATCGACTTGCTGGGACGGCACGGTTTGATTAATATTCATACTTTCTAACAATAGGAATTGTGATACATGTTTTTTAATTCAAACAAGCTTGCAAATTGTTTAAATTCAGGGAGCGACTCGCGTTCCATTTAGCTTTAAATATACCCGTTTCATCAAAAATGCTTCTCTAATCAGTTTGAAATTTAGAAAATTCATACCATAGTCCAGTGTTTGAAAAATCCTAAGAGTCTGTCTGGTCACCCATAGGTACATGAACACACTGTAATATAACATTTGAACAGTAAAGGCGGCCGCTGATTTTATAGTGACTCATGGCTGTTTAACTGAATTGCGGGGTACGTGGTAGTGCCGATGTTGGTGACGGCAGGAGCCGGGCGTCACATGGTCAAAAGGTTAACCTCAGGTTTTGGTTAAAAACCGGAACAACAGATGGTTCTCTTACCATTTGTTAGTAATGCAATGAAAATAAATCGACAATTTGCATACACAGAGTTGTGCCTGAATTTTTACACAGATAACCACTAGTTTTCTAGCTGGTCTGAAATGTGGAAGAGGTAAAACGATCTTTGAATTCATAAATTGCGCCTTATGCAACGCCCAAAAGTGCAAACTGGTCGTCGCAAATAAAATCAAACAAATGAAGACTTAATACACACTAATTTGAGAAAGGTCATAAGATTTTTCTACAAGTAACACATTTCTAGACAGTTTCTAAAATATATTTGAATGGTGCACTCGTGTATGCTCTTACACTTGTTATTGTTTTACTTGTTTTGTTTGTAGATTAATGCCGAGTTAGTTTTCGAGAGCCGAAGGATGTAAACAAAGCCCTCTGAATAGCGTTCATTGACTAATGGCCTGCCAATTAATGATGCTATCGCAAACTATTCCTCCTCCTCCTCTCCACCACCCTAATTCTGACGCCTATGTGTGTGTGTGTGTGTGTGTGTGTGTGTGTGGGACGATGGTATCGCATTCTCTTGGCTTGATTACGACTTGCCCCAAACAGCCTCTCTCTTCACTCCCCTCTTCTTCTCACCACCATCAAATAGACGATGCTATCAGCAACCGCAGCAGGAGCAGTAGTTGCGGCAGTAGCCATCTGTGGTTTTCCAATAGGGGACAGCAGATTGGGGAATAAGAATGCCCTTTACCTTCATGGAGGCTATTCACTCAATTATTTTCATGTAGATTTCTTCCCAAACTACTGTTCCTTTATGAATGACCCACTGACACACATTAGCCGATAATTTCGTTTAGACCCACTGAAACGGTGTTGCAGTGCTTCCAACTAAGGCGCGTAATCCATCGGCAAAAATCACACAAAATAGCTAAGTCCAGTTTTTTGCAAGGTAATCCTAATTAAGGTGGCATTTTGAAGATATTCAAACAAAAGCAAACAAATCACTGTTCTCAAGGCAAACTACCACATTTTCCGCCTTTAAAATTTAAGTATGCTGAGATACACTTAGTGATAGTTTAAAAACAGCGCGTCAATGTAAGGAAAACTCACATTTTGGTATTCTTCCGCCGGCGTTTGGTTGCATACATGGTCTTGATAACCCAGTCATCGACCATATTGACAGTAGCGGTGTTGGTGCCTATAATATGCTTAGTCCCTTTCTGCAACAAGAAAGTGAGCTCGTAGCTTCCACGTCTGTTTCTCTCTTGGTCGATTGAATAGCCTTCGTGCACGCAAAATTGCCGTCTAGCCTCTCTTGATTGGTTACTGCTGCCCGATGTTTCGGCCGGACTCACCCCTGCTCAAAAGCTCTCATCCCATTGGCTGATTGGCATCGCGTGTCGCGTAGGTCGTCGTAATGTGGCTTTGCTGTTTTTTTTTTTCACCTGTTGATTATCATTATTGAGGAAAGGAGGTCAACCAAAGCATACTCATATTAGCTTTCGCGGGGATTTACCATGAAAATGGCTCCGTATTTGCGCACCTCATTGACTTATGCACATTCAAATGTGTAAGATTCAGCTGCTATTAATTTTGTGATGCACGATGCGCATCCTACAAATGAATAACAATAAAATAAAGGGCAGTTTAAAAGGAAAATCAATCTGTTTGGAAATTCGAACAAAAAGTCTTCTGAGCTATGAAAAAGGTGAAGATTAACATCTGAAACGTACTTAAAATAAGCATTTAAGTAAATACGCTGATTATTTTATTTGCGTTGAAAGGGCAATAACTGTAAGTCGTACGCGCTCGAAGCATACAATACTCATAAGATTCGAATCCATTGCCAAAGTACTAATGTAATCCTTACAACAACTTAATTATGTCAAGGACTTTTGGTGTGCCGAAAGGACAAAGCTATAAAAGGTTAGCCACGCATTTAGTACTGCTAATAATATGCCCGTAAAGTAAGAAACACAACTGGTTTCACAGTCTCACTTTACGTAGGGTAAATTTGCAAGCTTGGATATGAGGGTTCTGCTAAGAGATTACAGCACTCAAACTAGACCGTTTTGAAGTTCAAGTGCCTTCGTGAGTAAATAAATTATTACTAAAATTTTCTATTTAATTTGCGTTTGTGTATGCCGATTTTGAGAAATGATGAAACCTCTGATCATTGTTTGTGCTGACTTGAAAGCACCCACCATTGATGGCAATTGACAGTGTCAGGAAGCGTAGGGCCGGTATTCTCTAAATTGGCTGGGATGAATCGCGCACATTTTCTTCAATTCATATTGCTTAAGGTTTTTTTCTTGGTGGCATTAAAAACAACTGTCCACTTAACTTAATAGGCTGTTTGTCTACTTATTCATATGCTATCCATACTCTCTTTGGCATCGCTTCGGAGTGGACCGATTTCATAGGTCTATAGAAATCCAAAATACAGAAGCTATCTTGCGAAATTCTATCGCAGTATTAAAACTCCATAAAGTGAGCATACCTTTACTCATTAAGGGAAGATGGCAGTGTCATCACGATTTTAAAACCGCAGGCCTATCTGTCTCGAGAAAATCGTTGACAAATTTATGGAGAAAAATAACCAACTTGAAGATTGAAGAACACACAGTCATTTTCCACGCTATGGGATGAAGTGGCGATTGTTCTATTCTACCGTCTCTTATCCCACCAAACATGACCAAGAGAAATGCTGAAATTCGTGGACAAACCATGGGCCGTGGGCAACATGAAAAAGAGTATACATCGCAACCGCACCCACTTTTTAATTAATATGTTGAAATTGCTTGTTCGGTATCATCTATCTAAATTTCACCGCATTAGACTGGAAATACAAATTCAAGTATATTAATACTATCTCAAAAATTTATAAATTCTGTTTGCATTTTTAAGCATTCAAATAGTAATCACGGCAGTTGAGGTCGTAATCGAAGTGCTTGTTTTACGGGGTGACGTTAAGTACGAATGAATACCTCCACTTCCCCGAGTGTTGGGGCTTTTTCGCATGCAAGCCATTTATATACGGCGTGAATTTATCATCAATGGGCTGAGTTCGCACATTTGCGTGACTCGTTGCCTGGCGAGTTGAGTCGGAATGACGCCTGACTATAAAGTCGATCATGTTCCACCGCGACTTCAGAAGTCAGCCATTTAATTTGTCAGTGGCTTAAAGCATACTATTCTCGTCGAGCTTAGCAGTAATATCCTGCGTAAATTTGGTGGTTTAATAACGACTCCAGCTACGAATGCCCAATTTGAGTGTACCCTTCCCTGAAGATAAAAAATTAAGTCGAACGTGCACTCATCGACGCAATATGTTGCGAGGCGCTTTCATCTTAATGCAGGTCAAGACTTATCGCCATGTTATTCACCTACAGCTTACCCGCCAAAGTACGTGAGATGAATTTTTTGAGGCAGGTGGACTTTCTTCTTCAGTAGTTTGTAAAAAATTCTCTGGAATAAAGTGCCACAGGCCATCTGCTTCCTCCTTCTTCCTGCATGAATTTGCGTACTTGCAGATTACACACAGAAAGCTCTCATGATGAAGCTAAACTTTTTATCCATGCAAAATTTTAACACAAAGCTTGTACCACTGGGACAGTTTAGCATTTGTAATAAATACCTATTTTGCATTGTTGGCGTGGTACAAAAGCAGGTGCTGTTTTCAGTCTTCCTTATGCGGGACTGTTTATTATTTCTGAGTTCGAATTACACATTTGATGCTTGAATTTTATACGGATTTGGCTGATTCAAGTAAGCAATACTTTACTTACTCCTTATACTGAACGACATGGAGCCATTTAGGAATGCTGCACATCTTAATTAATCTTTTGTCAAAAACAGTACTTCACCCAATCGAAATTACATAGAATAACACTTTAGTCCTATGGAAAAGC
This sequence comes from Taenia hydatigena, assembly GCA_036345935.2. Lineage (NCBI taxonomy): Eukaryota > Metazoa > Platyhelminthes > Cestoda > Cyclophyllidea > Taeniidae > Taenia > Taenia hydatigena. The sequence goes on from JADWOT020000009.1 coordinate 7,669,110, forward strand.
ATCAAGGGACAACGTTAGGTCATCTTAAATAGTTATTATGTTGAAAAGCCTAATTCGATTGTCCCATAAATGCAAGTAAATGAACCACCTGGGCAGAGGAAACCTGCTGTGCTAGAGCCGGGAGGGGAGGTCGCAAAGACCCCGCTTACCTCCTTTCTTCCTCTCCCCATTCTCACTCGGATACTCTGGTCGTTAAGTCGCAATGATCACACCGCGTAGCAATCGAAGTTTTTCAAGCACCTCGATATTCAGCTTTGCATACCCTCTGCTCAACATGAATTAAAAAGTCTAACGAAAATATATATTGCCGATTATGTAAGAGGAATTAGGCTTGTGAAACATTGGACCAAAGCGTTTACGACAAGGGAGGATGGGGGTAGGGTTTCGAGTTATCGGATGATAAGAAAAAAGTCATTTATTGGGTTAGCTTTAAATAGCTCAATCTCTTTAGCTCAAACCACGGCACTGGCATGCAGTCGTCTCCAATAAAATGGATAGATTCCTTGAATTACAAATTCGCATGGTACACTTTGTTACAAATTCTCCCACCTCGTAGTTACCAATGGATCTTTCACTGATTGACATCACCACATTACATGTTAAGTTCCCCAGAGTACCCAGGTTCCACTTTGACATGTTGGTTGTTTAGGTAACTCCGAGTTTTGGTGAGGGGTTACTTATGTGCCCCATCATTTTACCTTCGCTGGGTCGATCCCACCTGCATTATGCGCCAAATATATGCATTCTTCCCTTGTATTATATCTTATTCTGTCTTCAGAGAAGTCTCTGAGTGCTACACTACAGTATGATATTATATATATGTATTTGCATCCTCATTACTGGGGAGAAAGAACCAGTACCTGCAATCTGACAGCTACATTAAAATTATGAATAGGTGAACTCATATTTTAGAGCGAGTCTCCAAAGTTGCAAAAATGTGAGAAAAGGCTCATGTAAACTATTAATGATTTACCCCAACTTGGTACCATTTTAGCAGAACTTTGGCTGTTAGAAGCGTATTTACAACATATCGTGCCCGCATTCCGGACTATCAGGGAGAGCTGCGTCCGACTAACATACTGAGCCGAATTGGAAATTATCGCTCAAAATTAAAGGACCAAGTGGTGCAAAAAATGATAGCCTGGTAGACTTTCGAAATCTACGTCACTCTGCATTAATATTCTTGTACCTTCTGCATCGGGAATAGCATCCAATTTTGGGCGTCAATTTAGATCAAGCTATCCATGACAGCATTAAAATGACATGAAAAATGATGGTTTACCATAGGGAAGTGCGAATTAATTGACCATGAAACAGAAAGACAAGGCGCTTGCTCAAATTCGGTATTGCTAGAAATGAGCGCTTGTCAAAATAATAGTTCTGAAGGCATGCTGCAGTGATCTGAACTTTTAATTGCCTGAACACGAAACGACAAAGCGTCCTCTATATCTGTGGTTTGTAATTCCACGCTACAGCATAAATCTTATATCATGCCAATACTCTTCCAGCTCTTCTGTACGTCAGTAATATATTTACCCTCACACCACTTAAATTTATTACTTTAAAGCAGGTCCGGATGGCAAATAATGTGAAGAATCAAGAACACAGTTAGGAAAAATCAGCTGTCGGCTCGTTTGTCTGAAATAAAACACATGCTGAAATAATTTAAAGGTAAATAGCATTGCACTATAATTCTGTTCTTAAATGGGACAGACAATAAAGTGAGTCCTTAGCACCAAAAACCGTTTTTAAGAATTATCAAGGAGGATACAATATAATCCGCTAATAATCATTTCGCCAGGGGACAAGACAAACAACGAAATGCAAGAAAACCGACTCATCCATAGTACCTGTTTTGCGACCAATATAACTCTAACAGATTAAATATTCGCGTAATGCGTTAATTGTTTGTTTAACTTTCGATTTTGGTAGCAAAATATGGAGGCTCCACCCTCGTTCCTTTGCAGGACAACCTGACCTCCGAGCCATGCTAGAAGTCCTAATCCCCTCCGTATTTCGACAGTACATAATCTGCCTAAGCAGCATGTCTTCGCTTTCTGAGAGGTATCAGGGCAATGAATTTCTGTAACCATCGTCGTGACGTCACAGGACATAGGAAGGACTAGAACCAAAAGTTTATTGTGACCAAAATTTAACTAAAACGTAGAATATCCTCACTTTTAAAGTCGCATGAGCTCTGAACCAGGCATTTAAAATCCGAATAAAACATTTTAGTGTCTTAATTAGCAAGCACTAATGTCAAGCGCTTGAATTCCGCCTTTGAAATGGTTGCCTTTATTTTATTTAATAATATAATTTCAAACCACCCATTCCACATTCCGATCGCTTGAAGCCCCATCTTCCGCCAGATGAGTCGACAAAGATAAGTATTCCGAATTAGTGGTTCAAACTACACCCGGAAAATTATTTCGCGACTCAAGATAGATTCGCTGAATTAAAAAATTACGGCCGACCAAAAGTAATTTTCAGCTACTTTTACTAATCATGTCCCAAGGCAGAACCTTTAAGACTCGGAGGCTGTAGCATTTCGCCGATGGGGGATTGGTTAAAGTTAATTCGAGAGGTTGTTCCTCCATTGAGTAATGCCCTGCACAAAGGGCAGATGGGCCGTATAGGTGTTGTTGGCGGATCGAAGGAGTACTAGGCTTTCAATATTAAATCCTCTAATTGTAGATACACAGGCGCGCCTTATTTCGCTGCAATTACAGCACTCTCTTGTGTATGTTATCCCTTGCAAATGTGGGATTGTGTAGGGAGCTGATTTGGTGCATGTAATTTGTGCAGCTTCTGCTGCTCAAGCCATAAAATGCTACAGTCCTGAACTTATAGTGCATCCAACTTTGTATGTATAATTGACCACGTCGCTCTAACACTTAATAGAGACACCGATCTTACGGAATCGCTAAAATGGACATCTAAAATGCACTCTCTAGTGATTGGTCCTGGACTTGGCGTGTCTGAAAATATTCTGAATACGATAGAGGTTTTTCGTGTTAGTTTTATTGGTCCCAGGTAATGAAGGAATGCCGCAGCGCACAAAAGCCCGTGGTCGTAGATGCCGACGGTATATACGTCGTCGCTAAGAACAAAGAACTGGTCTCTGGATACAAAAGCGTCATCCTGACTCCCAATGTTAACGAGTTTTCCCTTCTTTATCGAACGATCTTTGGTATGTAATATCCTTTATTTTCTTATGTTCCTAAGGCACGGGACCTTCTGATGACCCACAAGAAACGTCAAAATTAGCAGCTGCCTTGGGGAACCTTACTATTATCCGAAAAGGACCGAAGGATATCATAACGGACGGAGAAAATAGTATGCCTTATTTCAGTAAATATGTTCTGAAGCATGCTTATTGTTCCGTGGAATGGAAATGATTAAAGATGGTGTCACCACCTTCATTTTTTCGAATAACTTTAGTATGCTGTACAGAAATGTATGTGCTGCTGTCGAGCATCCGCCTTTTGCGTTGCAGTACTCTTCTGTGACACGGGAGGCTCTCCAAGGCGATGTGGGGGACAGGGGGACCTCCTCTCTGGTGCTGCTGCAGTCTTCTCTCATTGGTTTTCTGAAAAACCTCTGGTGTGCTCGTAAGCAGACTGGTTGTCCAACATGGTTCTCATTTTGGGTCCTCTACAACGTTATTTATAGCTGTATATATGCATTTATATTTCATTTCTTTAGACCCTCAGCCCCAATGATCGCTAGTCTTGCTGCTTGCATGTTGACGCGACGATGCGCTGAACGTGCATTTTCCAAGCATGGTCGTGGCACACTGACGACAAGGATGATCGATGAAATTGCAACAGCGTTCGATGAGCTTTTTGGGAATTAGTATTCAAAGACATGATTTGTAAGCTTCGAGTTGAACTCTTGTCACCTACACCCACGATGAATTATCTGAATTTCCTCTGATTTCTCGGGGCGGTTTTTGCCCTCTGCCCGTTGTACACCATTATACTTTATTATTCCAGCTGTAGCTAGTGTTGGACAGCGTTACGCGATTCTTACGCTGGGGACTTTCAGTAAAACTACTCATTGTAGTGAGATATTTAATTATTGTAAGCCATTCAGTTTCTATAGTTTGGTCTTCGCTCCACTCACGCTAATGGCCCCCAAGCTCGTGCATCAGTAATCAATGCTATTAAAGTACGGATGTGCCACAACTTAATCGGTTTGTTACGGATCTTTCTGGTTGCTGAATACAAGTCTTCATACTATTTGACGTTCGAAGTGGGAGGATGCTTGTAGGCGATCCCAGGACGGCACTAAGGTAAGAGGGTATGGCAGCGATATTTCCGCAGACGCCTTTTTAGAATCGTGGTTCATCTTGAATGGTGACGTGGGGCAAGCCTTTTGCCGCATAGCGACCACAGCATCCGGCTGGACCCTCGATATGGACTCAATATAGGTACCTATGGCGTGGTCACTCCCAAAACATGGGAGGAATTGGGGCGTTGAGGTTAACCCTCTAGAGAGCAGGGGGATGTGCACTGGGATGGCGTTTTTCTTACTGGTCCGTTTAATTATGGGATGTAGGGTTCAATTGCCGTCTTTGTGGGGTGGCACCTAGTCCGTGCTTGCGACCACTCACTTATACGGCATTTCCGTGGTATTCCTTTATCTGTGGTGGTGCGGTCCAAGACACTCATCGGTACCTATGGTTGTCCACGAACCTGCATGGGGACCATTCCACCAAGCGGAAGTACGGTCTTCTCAGGTGTAAGTACTCCCGTAGTCGAACACAAGGGTAAACGAACTATCAACGCATCACATTAACAGTAAATCAGCCTGTAGGGGAGGTAAAAGAATCACAAGTAAAGGATACTGCGGCGCTCCAAGACTTCCTCGCAGGCAAAACGAGGCAGAATAGTCGGGTGGAATACATGTATTTGGCAAACGGAAAGGGTTGAGGCTGCTGGTGTGGCCAAGGGAACGGGTCGCTAGGCAAAACTAAGCAATAGACGCAACGGACCTGCAATAGACATACTTTAAATGAATTCTACAAAACAGTATTCGCAATGCTTTGTTTGTTATGCTTGTTGGTTCGGGTTTCGGTCACTTAGGTGACCACATTGCTCTAGTTGCGTGGACTGGCCTCCGAGCCATGCCAACAGCCTCATTACCTCTGTCTACTAAATATGCATATTCTGACCTACTATTTTGTCTTACTTTCCTTATAAGGCAGTCTCAGGACGCTACATTGTTGGCATCGGAAAGCGAATCCAACTTCATGGAGCTTCTATCCCTATCTCCACCGCCTGTGGCATATTGCAGCAGTGCGAAAGAAGTGCTTGTTCTACAGATGGGAGAATTTCTGATATTCCATAACAGAAGGGCTGAGAACGATGTCCACCTTCTGCATCTATCTCATCTTCGTGTTCCACAGTAAAAATATTAACAACTGAAGCGACACTAGCCGTGCACCACCTGAAAAGGCTTCGTTCTGACGATTCCCCTCATATACCTGCTTAAAAAGAGCGGTGTACTAGCAACCCCCTGCGAAAATGCTGAATTCATTTTCCAAACCAAAAGAAACTTCAAGTTCATTCGAGCTGCCAAGACGGGTCATTGACGTCGGTGTCAAGCATAGCCTCAGTTGCGGCGAATGTCGGCGACTGGCACAGTTAGCTCGTGGGTGCTTCTTGCAGGACGGACTACGTTGTGATGGCTGACACGGGATGTCTACCAAAGGGATTGTAGCGTCCCGAGGCTCCCTTGAAGGTAAAAAAAGGCAGAATGCTAAGGTGGAATGTATATATTCACCGGACAGAGGGAAAAAGTCTGCTGGCATGGCCCGGAGGCCAGCCCACGCAGCCAGGGCAATACGGCCACCTCTGTGACCTTGACAGAAACCAGCAGTTCTAACAAACAAAGTACTACAGGGATTGTCAGAGACGACGCTCGAAAGAAGAGAAGGGCTATGCAATATTTTGTTTCTTATGACTGCCGGTTTCACCGTGGATCACCTAGGTGGTCATGGCCTTTGAGCCATGCCAGCAGCCTTACTACCTATATTAATTAAATGTGTATATTCTACTGTGGTGGTTTGTCTCCCTTTGCTTTCAAGAGAGTCTCCGGACGCTACAATATCAGTGTGGAGCTTCAAGGCAACCGATGAGAATTCGACTAGGTCACAAAGTCGCCCAGGGTCTGACGCTTAAAAGCTTTTACAAACTTGCTCAGGTATTCTCAAAATTTGTGTTGTTTTCATTAAAGTTGCATTCGATTTTAATAAAAAGTGGTAATTTGTAAGACTCACAAAAATTGTTATTATCAACTACAAAATCATAAGGGTTGATAAATCTAATGTTTAGTAATCAGCCCATCGAATAAATAGCATGCAAATACTATTTTATTTCTTTTCTAATGTGAAAATTATACAAGGCGTCTCACTGGTCGAACCCGTTATGTACTTTATCTTCTAGCTCGCCTCATGATGTCGAGTTACGTGGATGACTTGTGTGACGACTACGAGGAGATTTCACTGGAGAATTGCTTTTACTCGGACAGAACTAAGGCACTCTGTCACAAGTACGAAAACATGATTGACTTTAGCATGATAAATCGCGATCAGATTCGTGACAAGGGTGATAGAGCAACAACCGACCATGCTCTGGACAAGCGCTCGGTTGCCATTTTATACAAAATGATGAGTCAGGGCGAATTTGATGCAATTAATGGATGCATAAGCACGGGTAAGGGCTAAGATATCACCCCGTTTTCATTATTTTAAGGGTCGATGAGCGAACTGTCCTTTACGCTCCTCCGGCCCTTAGTCGGTTGGGATCATCACTTTGTCTTACATAATCGGTATTCGTCACAATAGGTCCTCTGTTTTAATATCATCTTGATAAAGTTCACCCCATGATATCTTTGATTTTCAGGTGGACATAAAGCTTAAGTGGCCCCTTGAAATGGACAATTAAAATTTGTGACTAATTTGTTTCAGGCAAAGAAGCCAATGTCTATCACGCAATCAATCCTAAGGGAGATCTAGCAATCAAGGTATATATGACTTCAATCCTTCCCTTCAAGTCTCGAAGCAAGTACGTAGAGGGGGACTTTCGAATGCGTCATGGTTACTCCACCTGTAGCTCCTGGAGGCTTGTTTCTAAATGGGCCGAAAAGGAGTATCGAAATCTCATCAGAATCAACAAGGCTGGCAGTATACCTGCTCCAGTGCCTATTAAATTGAAAGGCGTCGTTCTTCTTATGACTCTGATAGGGAAAAATGGGTATCCTGCACCGAAACTCAAGGACGTTGCATCTGGTGACTGGTCTGAATTTGGTCCTCCTCCTGATTGGTCTGCACTTTATCGACAGATTCTCCAAAATGTTCGAACTCTCTTTCAGAAATGTCGTCTTGTCCATGCCGACCTCAGTGAATACAACCTTCTCTACATGGATGGCCAGGCATGGCTCATTGATGTGTCACAGGTACCGTCTTCTAATCCATTACTTTTATTTGGTCGATTTTTTACAAGATGTTTCGATCAATTTGACTTTGTCAGAGCACTAACAAGGAAATGCTATTTCGGGACACGTTCTCGCATGGTTACCGCTCCTGATGATGTTTCAGTGTTGTTGTCATGTAGTCTCTTTTTCGTGTTGTTTTTTTGCTAGGCAGTAGAGCACGAGTGCGAACAAGCTCTTGAGTTCCTTCGAAAAGACTGCTACAACGTGAATGCCTTCTTTAGGCGACAGGGTGTAAGCACGCTAACGCTACGCGAGTTCTTTGAGTGGGTAGTGGATCCCACTTTGCCGGAGGAGGTGAAGGAGGCCTGCGACTACCTAGATACCCTTCTTACGCGAGCGGAAATACGCGGATTTAACCAAACGTTGGAGATAGAGGATGATGCTTTCCGACGCGTCTACGTGGCTCGCAGGCTTGAAGATGTCAAAAGATTCTTTACCGACTTTAAGAGACTCAAACTGGGCCTAATCAAACCGGAAGACCTATACTATACCGCCGTCACTGGTGTGCGATCTGAACTTCCAGGTGAATCATGGCGACGAAGCATTCAACTCTAAGGTGATGGTGAACTGGAATCTAGATGTTTATCAATTTTTGGCCAAAATAAGTCAAAGATGTGAGACAACTAGGCCACTCTTTTGTAGTTCTTGATCATTTACCTTCCTTAAGTTGTTCTTTTGCGCGTTTTAGGGAGTAAAGGTGTAGGAGATACTGTGGGTGCGGAGAATGAAGATAGTGAGCATGAATGTGAAGATAAGACGGAGGTGAAACTGGATGGACAGGAAGAAGACAGAGAGGGTGGAAGCGAGGATGAAAGGAAGGAGGTCTCTTTGCGTAACCCCAGCCGGCGTCCACGCGACGAGTCTCTGGAGAGTAAACGTTCTCGCAAAAAAGCTGTTCAAGCCGCAAAGGCCGAGAAGAGGCTGACAAAAATCCCCAAGCACGTGAAGAAGCGTGCCAAAAAGAAAAAATGATAATGATTTTGCATAAGCATACTCTGTACATAATGGCTATACATTGAAATGTGAGGATTAATAACTTTCTAATGAAATTGTAATGCACGACTTGTTGGTCTCTATCTGCCTGTAGTATCCTAGCAGCATTGGATGGTTCTGCTCTACCGACTTCCGACACAGGCTTCATTGTCGGCGCAGGGTTCGTTACATCATTTTTGCTTGTCAATCTGCAGACCATGAATGCCTCCCGTCACCAGGTGCGTCCTAACGGTGCTGAAGCTTGTACTGCTTGCGAAGGGGACATCCGTCCTTCTCATTCTGATGGCATTTTGGAATGGGTGCTTGGGATAATCACTAACTTAATCTCTTCTACAGGAGGTACCGAAATGCTCTATGCTATTTCCATTCAGTACGTGATTGTGCGCCATGCGTCCAAACTACTTTGCGTGGCGGTCGGAAATCGTTCAGATTTGAAAATGATTGTTGGGTTTGCAAGTCTTATGTGAAACTGTGAGCGTTCCTGGCGTAGTTGAGTGCATTCTTACTTTGGGGATGGTCTCGTACCCTGCATACACTATTTTGGCAGCCTCCTTGTGGCTCTCTGGTAAGCACAGAGAATTGACGAGCGGTTTTACGGCCTTTCGGAACCACCTGGATTGTCTTGGGTCTTGTTTCGGACGCCGCGAGGTCGGGAGTGCTATAGCCCATGTATCAGATTTGTCTACTGTCCTTCTAGCAAAGGTATTTTCCAAGTATTCCCCCTCGTCAGACTCATTGTCTTTACCAATATTGTGCTTTACTCGGTCAGGAATATTCATCATCGTCGTCATCAATGAGTCTCGAAAATCCGTCTCTGAAGCAGACGTAGGCTCTCCTGGCTTGAGGTTAAACGCTAACGATGACCGGTTAGACAAGGATTGTCCTTCGTTTTTGTCCTCAATCTTTGCTGAGGTCAAATCCCTTAGTGCGACCCCGGTGTTGACTGTCTCGTGTTCTATGCTGCTGAGTAGTTCTACTTTGTCCAGCCTCACGGCTTGCAAGTCCCATTCAGCCTTCAGTGCAATGTCTTGTGCAGCTTCATGCTCATCACTACGGCCGAGTTCAAACCGATCGAGAAAGTTGAGAAAGTGGAGCCTTGGACCAGGCAGGACCTTGTGTTCTACTTGAAGATCACCGGGCACGATCTCCCAGATGGGCGTATGGTGTAGGTTGATGATACGATTGAGTCGGTATATTCGATCCACTGACTCTTGCGTTCGATCTGGTGCCACCAGAAACATTAGCTCCAAACTCCTCATATAGTCGGACATCGTTATCCAACCCGCACCCTCCCGCTGCAATATAACACGGGGATCATTGATCATGTAAGGCAAAATTTGTTCTTGAAAGATCTTTATCTTTTCAGCCCTACAAGTTTGCTTGCAGTCTTGAGGTCCCAGCGCATTGCAAAATCTAGTACGCTTTTGCTTCAGTTTCTCCTGCCTCTCAAAGGCAAACTTGAGCGGTCGCAAAATTAGGGGCCAAAAATCAAGAAGACAATTGCGGACTTCAACCGAAGAATTTACCAATTTATTGAAAATGGCGATTCCAGGACCTATTCCATTCCAGTCCTTACTGAACGGGTCAGCTTTTAGAAAGAGACGCCGTAGAGCAAAAATGGCTCCACGTTGGAGACTTTTAATAAGAAATTGTGTTCTTGTATGGGCAATGATATCCATTGCACCCATAAATGCAACAATCCCTCCCGATTTGCTGTGCTGGTGGACGGCGTCTATCAGCTGACCGAGGGCCTGCGTGTCCTGGGGGATGTTGACGGGTTCCCGCCACTCCAACCGACGATCCTCACTGACGTCTGACGTATAATCACGTTCGAAGGGGATTTGTAAGAGCATCTTTGCAGGTTCTCACCGAGTGACTATATTGTTGCGGCGTGACAGTTTAGATGGCAATGCATGAAACGATGGGAAGCCTTTCAAATGTATCGATTTTTATCTTCTCATGGAGTTTGCTAAGAAGATGGTGCTGCAGCAGTGACGATTTGACAACAGCGACTTGTTAATTTTCAAGAATGCTACAAAGCAATAACCGACTGAAGGGCTTCGCAAATCAGATGTAGTTGTCTAGTAAAGGACTAGTCTTCAGATTGTCCCCATTGGCTCAAGCGATGACATCCGAGTTATTTTAAAAATTGTGCTGGTATTAAGGGCAAAGTTTTACCCTTTATTTGGGAGTATCAAACTTTTTAGATGGGTGGGTCTTCACTAACTGTTTATTTGCAAACAAATACCTGAATTGCAGTGAATTGATGACTTGTATAACCATGTATTGAAATACATGGGTAGATTAGTCTTCAAAATATGTGCCTCCATTTTGTGGCATGACCATCGGTTCATACCTTTAGGCATCAAAATCTTCCGTGCCTTAGTCCCGCATACTCTGGCTTATTACGGAATCAGAGAAGACTCGGGGTGATAAGTTTGCGGTAGCGGCAAATAAATCCGATCGAAAAGCGCAAAAATTTTCTGGTTTCTATGACTGGATACTGAGCTTAACTAGGCTAAAGAAGGATCTTAACCACGGATGAATGAATCTGTGAGGCATCCCAGTCGAAGAGCTAAGAATGATGCCTGATTCTGGCAATTATTAACAAATGAAATGATACTAGACTCCAGCCACCTGGAAAAACCCATTCTGAAGTTGCCTACGTTGCCTGTTTGAAAATGTTAAGTACGTGAGAAAGCGCCACCTTCTCACTTCTATAGCAGAATGGAACCCATATGGATGGCTGAGTGAAACTGATTTGAAAACAACGTGAATAAGAAAAATAAATTGGAAATGCTGACATCATGATTCCAGCTTAAATGTTGTCCTTTGTTGAATGAGACAACTTTTATGCCTTGTGCTACACTATTAGCCACTAATGTGGGAAGTGGCTCCGTCACAAAGTCAAGTTCGGTCTTTAGCAGCACGAAGTCACTCCATTTCTCTTTCTTAATGTGCTTAAAGGCAGGTTTAAACGCCAAGCAGTGGAGTTCACGAGACTGGATGGCTTCTCATGTAAAAGAAAGCAGAATAAGTGACGTTGCTGGCCCGTGGAGGGCCCATATGCCTTTAACTAATCATATATGCGGATATAGGCCGCCATATGACTAAACTAAGGCAAAAAAACGTTTAGAAGGACTTGTGTAATACTTTGCTTGTTATGTCTCCCAGTCTCGGTTTCGGTCACAGAGGTGGCCATATTGCCCTAACCGCGTAAGATGGCCTTTAGGCCATGTCAACAGCTCCATTCCCTCTGCCTCTTAAATATGTGCATTCTGCTTAATATTTTGCTTTCTTTTGCCTTCAGGGAAGTCTCGGAACGCAACACTTAACGGTGCTTAATTACTCTAAAAGTAGAAGTTTCTTAAAAGTTTGATGTCTTTTTATGCGAAGTTGAAGACAATTAAGGACTTTATGAATGGGGTGGAAGATGAACCGACTGAATCGGTGTTGGGACGTATCGGATATTTTTTTAATATAATTGGAAAGCTCAAATAATTTAAACGCCTTTATGTAGGATTATTAGAATTTATCGAGTCCTTTTAGTTATAACATAAAGCAGATTAAGTATTTCAATTTCTTGAGGCAATTTTGCATAGCATTCTAACTTTTTAAGATGAAGTTATGTGAGTACCATTTTATGTTGCCAAATTAATCAACCTCAAACAATGATCCTTGTTGATGGCAATATTTAGGCAGCACGATTTCATGCATGGATTTGATGATAATATGGTACATTTCCCTTTATCTGAACTCACAAGGAAACATAACTCGAATCAAAGGTCACTTATCCGAATGGTAACGAATTTTGCTGCTGAAGTGACTGTAAATAGCTCTAGGCATGAGTGAATCTGCGCTGCAGGACTTAGGGGGCTTGTTTACGAGATTGGGGCAAGTTCTCATCTTTATTATCGTCTAGGCTTAAGTACAAAGGCGATGAGTGCACAGACCTTGCCGCTTTCTCGCTCTCTGTGTCTGCAATTACTAAAATGTTGTGTAAAATCTACGGAATGAATTGTTCTGTTGAAGCAGTTAGTTCTGATTCTCAGTGTGACAAAGCAGGTGATGCGAATTCTTCATCTGTGGAGAACTTCATTGTCGAATTTTCGGATTTCTTGCGTGAATATGGTAGGTGGTTGCAGATTCACTTTGACTCGAAGCTGCGGTAGTAGTGCCAAGCCTCCAAAACTTGACTTTTGTGCCAAGTTTGAGATGTTTTTAGCAATATTTGATATGCTTATGTGCATTTGCAGGCTTCTGAAACGATTCCTTAAATTCACTTCCTTTTCTGTTTGCTAACGGGCGGGGGTGTTTGCTATTATTTTAGGTTTTCCCTACATGAGTATTATTGAGAGACCTGTTATTGAGCGATTTACATCGCTGAATGATCGCTTTGTGACTTTGAGTAAGTATATGCAGGTTTCATGCCTTTTAAAATTGGTATTGACCAGGACTGGCGTCACCACTTTCATCTTTTCAGGATTCCTTTGTGTAGAACTTATAGTTGCTCGCAAAGGTAGCAAAAAAAGCAAACAAAAGTCCAAGAAATCGCAAATCACAGCTGACCTGACGGATCATCTAAAAAGGGCTTGCCTAACTCTGAACATGCCCAGGCCACCGCCTGACATTGATGCTAGCAAACTTTTGTCTTTACTCTTCAAGTCTGTAAGTTCTGTCAAAGTTTTACATCCTTTATCGTCTGCTTGTATAATTTCATTTCAGCAACCTCCTTTTAACAAGGCGATGTAGTTAATGAGTTCGAATTTTCGCTTTTGCTTCATATTTGAGAATTCCATGAGGTAGGATTAATGGAAACAAAATGCCGAAACTGTGCATAAGTTTGTCTTTCCATCGACGGAATTCCACTTTCTTTGGCGCTTGGCAAAACTTAGGGGTATAGAAGTGGTTATTTTTATGTACTCATTCAAAAGGATTCGGCACTATTATTCGCTATCCGACTATATCGAACTTCTGAGTGGTTAAAACAAATTATTCGTTATTCAAATGCTTAAAATGAATGGGGTGCCTCTGACACTTCCATCTATCATGGGTTGGTCAGATCAGCCAATGCCTTGACAATCCAGCATTATTAATACCAAATCATTGGTGGTCTATAAACAGTTAGAGGGCATGCCAGCTTTGCCAGCTCGTCCTTTGATCCGTAATGGGTTTTACACACGGCTTCAAATCGTACTTTTTATTTATGTACTTAATTGATTTAAGTACCACTTAATCTAGGAAATAATCCCCTCTGGTCGTGTGTTCCTTGTAAGCTAGTCGACTATTGTTTTTAGTATCAAGACATTGCGGTAGTGTCCCAATTTTTCTCCTTTGCGTGAATTGTTCGTAAAGCCCCTTATGTGCGTGTTACCCACATCATGATTTTAATCCAACACCACGATTTGTGTGTGAGCATATAGTTCTTGTTTTATACTTTGAGGGAAGAAACCAGCATTGACTCCAATTAACGCTCCCTATCTGTTTCATAGACATGACATTGATGCATGACCAAGTACTAGCTTGAAACACCGTACTTACGAAAGAAAACGCTGTTAAGCCATGCTGCTTGTTAAATTGATGTATATTTGTTGGTCAATTAATTCATGGACATGCATTTATATGAATCTTGACAAAAATAAGGAGATCTTACGCATATCCCGTGAATTACAAGCTGCGGGCCATGTCTGGAAAGGTCATTCTACGTACAATTGATACTTGAGTGTAGGATGACACCGCATTTTGTTATCAGTTTAGAAAATAGCATGTAGATTTAAACTAACTGTTTGGCCTTTCCGAATTCATTGGTGGGGTGTTTTTATAAACCACGCCTTAAGTGTGCTATACGATTTTGGGAAGGCCTTTCATGAACTATTGGCAGTGCTCTTGGTTTGAGTACAGAATCTTTACGTTTGAAAAGTCTCTTCATTCACATCTTGGGAATATTTATTGATTCATTTTACTCCTTCCAATTCTTCGAAGCGTTGCTCCGAAAGCCGTGTAATCAAGTAGACATAAGACTAGGTATGAGACCATGATTTTTAAGAAATGGCTGATTTTATTGCTTTGTGACGCTAGCACATCCGGTTTGGGTTCCAGTCATTTACAGATTGTGGCAGGGTTTTTAGTCGTTTGCACAAACTATGTCATTTGAAACTTCATCACATAAACGTTTATCAATTCGCCTCAAGAGTAACACACCTAACTCGTGAAATTTTTGTCACTGTCTTGGAATCGCCAGCCGTTCTACCTCCCATTGACTTGAACGTTTTGTCTTCTAGGTCACCAAGGCTATTTCTAGCGCTCCACCCGACTATCTTGGTAAACCGATGCTGCCACTTGAGGGCCTATCAGAGAAGCTGTGGTCTGACATTTGCCGCATTGGGCAGGTCCTCGACGCCGAGTACACCAGCCGACGCGAAACTCTTATTAAACGCGCCGACTGCACTGTGCAGAGTTTCAAATGGTCCGATCGGGCAAAGGTGCGTGACTTAACTTTAAACTCATTCAGCACCAACATCACTTCTAGTTGGTTGACAACACATCTTCAAAAATAGCTGCATCTTCTCTGTTTCACTTCTCAAATAGTTTTGTGTACTTGTGTGGTTTAAGTCAAAGCTAGAGGAAATAGAGACGGCCTATACCCCTTTGCGTGCGGCGATGCAAGCGAGCCCTTGGGGAGACGTAGTGCCTCACCTCCTGGCCGCACGCAACGTTCAATTACTGCGCCTGGAGAAGACCTCGGGTTCAGCAGCACGCGAGTTCACCTCTTGTCCCCTCAACCGTATCCTCATGGCTGGTCAGGTGCCCGACCGGGGTGGTCGCACCTGGGAGGTTGAGGCGCCCCTACCTGAAATGCCCGCATTCCAAAAGAGACGGGGCGGTGGTGGTAGAGGTGGTCAGTGTCTTATTTGGCTAAACTTTTATTAAACTCTCTCCCCAAATCAAGTGGTTGGGAAAATTTATGCGCGCATATGGTAGGTACTAAATGACATTTTTACCTATTTTTTATTAGTGGAACTCTTCATGTGCTCCTTTTAGAAATATGTGTTTGATTCTTGCAGACCTTCAGGTGCATAGTGGAGACTGAAAGCATAAGTAATCAAGTAAACAGCCTCGTAAAATGTTCATCTGTCATGATAGTTTTTTCCAGATTAGATTAGAGCACTTTGCATGTGATTGCTTTTGAAACTACGTAATGAATGTAATTGTAGCAAAACTTATTGAAAGCGCTATCGCTGGTGATTGATTGAGGTCTGATGAATTTGCAAGAAGCCCTGTCTTTTGGACGCATCACTATCTGTCCTCTAACCTGTTCAATCACAGGTCGCGCCCGTGGTGGGCGTGGTGGTTTTGGTGGTGGTGGTGGTGGTGGCGGTGGTGGCGGACATGGTGGTTACTCTGGTAACAATGGTAGTGGTGGTGCCGGGGGCGCTGGAGGTGGTGCTGGGGGCGGCAGAGGTGCTGCTGGTGGCGGCATCAGATCTGGGTCATTTGGTTCGAGACCTCCATCGGGTATTTCCTTCGGGACACAGGATGTCCAAAGTCTCGTTCAAAATGACATAAGTTTCCAGGTGGGTTTTGCACATTTTCTATTTTCTTCGTGGTAACGGTGTGCCCTACTTTGATCCATTCTTAGTGGTTGCTCGTTTCCATTCATTAGCCTTCCCTCTTGTGTTTCATTGCATCTGTTCAAAATGCTTCTAGAGCGTCGTGACTCAGATACCTCATTTTCATTAAAGCTTTCTACTTCTTTTGTATCGATGATAATGAATTAGGTGGTCTCAAGACTTTCTCATAGTAACAACTTCTCTACATCAATTGGCAAGACAGGGTACTTTACATGGTGTTTATTAACTTCCCTATGTGAAGTAAAATGCCAGCTTTTGCCACAATTAATCGTACATTCATTTAAGCTCTTCGACACGGTCTGTAAGTAACGTTGACTATTTATTGTTTTTATTGCTTAATGTCCTTTAGACACCTCTAGTTTTGTGCCAACGAATAATAATTACTGTAACCGTTTAAATCAAGATAAACTTCTTCCCGTAAATATACGTCCGCCTTTCATTTATTAACATAGTCTACACTTATTTTAGTCGCACTACTCACCACCTGCCGAGATTCATTCGATGTGGTGGCTCTTTTACGCTCTCATTGGGCAATAGGCCCTTTGCAGTGGTTTTGAGGAAACGATCCCTATACATACGATTTCTTGTAAAGCATTACATCATGTTGTTAAAAATAAAGCTGAAGCACCTAAAAACGGTGTACTAGACAAGTTGGATTTTTTCTCTTCACATAAAGTTAAATTTGCTTTTTGGAAACGGCTAAGCGTGCACACGGTTCCCCTGCACTGTAGTGCACTCTGCAAATTTTCAGGGCACAATAGGATCACTTTATCCTTTCCGCAAAAAATCAGCGCTGTACTACCGAAGACAGTGCTTCTCAGCCTTTAAAAAGCTCTATGGTGCACCGGAATGGTTCTCGGTGTTGGGAACTAATAACGAATCCCTACTTGGGAACATTTGTTTTAAAATACGTCGGTAACCGAAATCTTTGGCAAATAGTATTGAAGCAAATGAGATATGCAAATTTATGGGCCTATGTAGAGATAATGCGGTGAAGTTGAATTGAACCTCCTAAAATACTCTTTGTAAGGTCTTTACATAAACGGGATTTTCTCGATTACCAATTCATAACTTCATCAAAAACTGCATTTGGTTTCCTGAATTCGTATATAATCAGCCTAAGAATTGTTCGTTTCTTCCTTAAATAGGCTAACTCTATACCAAGACTTCGCATGGAGTCATTTGGCAAAATGGTACTTCACCCGTTTTGGAAATACAGACATCCAAATTTTAGACTTAATTAGGGAAATTCATTATTACTACTTGTGTACGTATTGCCTCGGTTGATAGATAGGCTTCTTTTTTTCCACGTGCTTTAATATTTTCTGCGGATTCGTGTTGGTTGCTGCGCTATCCTTCAGTTTGAAGACTTCAGTGCTCGAGTTTTGCCAAGATTTGGAAACTCTTAGTCCGCATCTAGATTCCCATAATCAAGGTTGTGTGATAGACCAGTCCGACTTCATCTGTACATATTCAAATCAAACGAACAAATGTTTATCATGGGAACCATCTGGGAATGGAACGCTTACAAATAACAGTGTACCTTGCCGGTCTTACCAAGGAAGGATGGCTAAGTAGTTAACTGTTGGTGTTGTAGTGCTATGCCTGAATTTGACTTATTTAAAGCAAACAAGACCTTTCAGACTTGGGATGGCTCAGCGTCAGGTGTGATTCGTGCTCAAAAGTTGTTGCTTTCAGTAAAGGAATCGAATTATTACTGACCGTGGGGCTATTTACAGTAGCTAAATCTATCTGCTCCCCTTTCTTGAGGCGTCAATTTTTGTAGTATGCTTCTTTTAACCTTGGCTTTGATTCCAGTCGTCGTCGCGGGTAATACCTGTGTACTGCATAAAGAATCCTTCGAGGCTTTCTTACCCTTTAATAATTACCGTCATGATGTTTTATTGCCTGGGTATTTTTAAAATTGACCGATATGGAACACTATCATATGCTTGGCATTTGATAAATTTGAACTGATTGCTTTTTTTCCCACCCAAGAATCGGAGTGCGTTAAAGGGTTTTTGTAATGTCCGTTCGTATTTTAGCCCCAATTTTTCACCGCACGCGGTGGTCGAGGCCGTGGACGGAACAAACGTGGAAGATGAACTTTCACTCTTCTGCTCTCGTTTACGTTTTCCATCACGCCTTTTATCGTCTTTTCTTGCTATGAAATAAATCAGTTAGATCCTTTGCTTGTGAAAACACAAAACTTGCATCTACGTAGTGCTGCTTCATGGGGAAAGGGAAGGGAGGTCTGCAAATCGGGCTTCCCAAAAGAACTCCAAAACATTCTTGATATTTTTTTAGAATGTTGATTGAAGGCTGTCGGACTTGGTTCGTTTAAGTTGCGTTATTGCACTCGTGCATTCGTTTCTGGTAGGTGTGAATGCATGACTTCTGTGAGCATAAGCTACTTTTTTCAGATTTCTTGACATTCTGCTTGGGGTTTCTTTAGGATGGCTCTGTTTTCAGCGGAATTTAATGAATAGCTTAATTCCTTTTTCCGCGATGCTCTTTGGGATTTACCTTCATGGTGATGTCCTTCGGGGATACTTCGTTCCGCCTCTGCTGTCGATCGCATTTCAACACCCACGAACAGTTCACCCACCATTGTCATCCTGTTGAATGTCAATAGAAGGAAGTTACTAGGCTGTCTAGTCCATATTCAAAAACCCCTACTTAAAGGAGACAAAAATTATTCCTGCTTAAAATAGAAGTAAGTATTAATCTAGCTAAAGGTTTTCACTCTGTTTTCTTCTAGCTAATGGTCGTTTTCTGCGGGTAGGTTGTCTGTAAAGGAGGCATCATGACAACAGTTATTGTACTTTACAGTTCTTTAAAAAGAGTAGGTTTGTAAAGTGCTCAATTTTTCCTAACATCATTTGAGGATTTCAGATTAGTTGGACGCTATTCTTAACTGTAAACCAAGCCCACAAACACAAATGCGTGTCGAGAAGTGTGTTTGCAATCTACGTAATCCACTATCAGTGATGGGCACTCTTAGGTTTTGTTGGATTATAGCCTGTTGAATTTACTTTCATTATACGTTTTAATTCAGTTTTATCAATCGGCTGATTACCGCCTCATTCTTGAATTTGAAAGGCAAAATATCATAACATCCAGCTAAGCACTTTGAAAATGGCGTATTTGTGATATTATGGTCATTTGATGTTGTGCAAGGCATGGATATGAGCGGGCGTCACTGTTCTATTTTTGATTGGTCAGTCTGCGTATAAATTATGATAGGTCTCGCTGAGAGAGAATCCACCTTGCAAGAACACACGCAATTCCTAATAATCACCTATGTATCCTCTGATTCTTATCTTAATTGCTCTCCTTCAAGCTACAGTAGGTGCTCCAGCATTACTTCCTTATCACCGTTTGCTGTTTGACTCGACCACCAAAAGAATTGAATACAATTCGACTTATAGTGAGGTCGAGTCTAGCGAACCTCAAAAATGGATTTTAAAGCCTGACATTGGCCACCCCGTTCTATTCAGAGTTATTTTACATGAAGTCATCTTCCCTGGTAATGGTCAGGATTGCTTAAGCACTGCCTATATCATCCTCACTGACGATAGCAACAATTCTGCCATTTATTGTGGGATAGTAAAAAACCGGGAGCTAAGGATGCTTTCGCTCCAACTGAACATTCAAATTGTGGTGGCATCCAAATTTGGAGGAAATATATTTGCAAATATCTCCTATGAATTTGTTGACCCGTCAGAGCAACAGATACTGCCTGTTTGCGGTGGTATAACCGGAAATTTCGAGATGCTATGGTCCTGTAAACCGTATTTTCATGCGCCTACCTTCTCCGAAACGGTATGCATCCGGTCAGCTGAAATTTGTGATGGCCATAACCAATGTCCGAATGGAGAGGATGAGGAATCAAATGTTTGTAATGTGGTAAATATTACGAGTTTGCATGTTTCGTGGTGTAAGAGTGGTACTTGTTTCCCGTGCCGAGGAAACGCTTCAAAGATCTGTAATGGTTTTTCTGACCGCCAGGATGGTAATGATGAATCTGGACGTAAGGACGGTTTAATGCGTAATGCCTCGTGTCCGAATCAAACATTCTACTGCCAAGAAGAAGCCAAATGCTTGCCACTGAGTGACGTATGTAATGGGCTTCAAGAGTGCATTGAACTTTCAGATGAGTCAACATCTGCTTGTGAATGGCGGAAAAACCACTCCGACAGTTTTGTCAATGTGACTTTCATTTGGAGCGATACTTCTACTTCCTGTCCCCTCGAATATCCATTTTTTTGTCCCGGCGACAACACTTGCTTGACTAGTGGAGCCATCTGCAACGGCTTGACGGACTGTTCTGATGGCTTTGATGAAAGTGCAATTGTTTGCAAGGTTGTTTCAGGCTATGGGGAGGAGTCAAATAACCAGACAGCACCGAACTATTCGACAGTACTTATGGAACCAACTGATGTAGACATAATCACTACAAATCGCACCCTTGATGGGTTGAAGGAAACTGTAATAAATTATAACAAAACAGATTCAAGCAGTTTCAGAGAAGTAATAGAAGTCGAGGGAAATGGCACGAAAGAACTCTGGAATAGCCCTGAGAATGTAAAAGAAGTTGCAGCAGACATTTTCATTGAGGCAGGCAATTCATCAAATGATCACTCAACAACTGTGGCAGATGCGGAATATGCTGAAATGGCTTCGAATTGCACACATGAGGGGCCGAAATCTGATCAAGAAAAGCCTGGAGATGACTATTCAAATGCTACCACTTCAGAAGCAACAATAACTACTGTTTTAGAGAAAAAGGAATTCATAGACGTAAATAAATATACAGAGTTCTTAAAAACTACATTGTCATCAGGAGGGTCTCTGACCACTGAGGGCTTTAGTAGTTCTGCCAATAACAGCAGTAAAAAAGAAGATGAAACAAATGAGGCAAAGGAAAGCTCAGGTCAGACAGTTACGGCTTATTCAATGGCTGAGGAATCCACCACGAAAACAACCGAAACGTATGTTGATACCGAAAAAAGTCAGCCTATTGCTGAGGATTCAGAACTGAATTTGAATTCACATAGCGTCATCGAAGAGCAAAGCACTCCTTTCAGTGAAACGCCAAATGGAAATCGTACAGCGAAGACTGAAAAGTTGGCACTGGTACCTCCATTGGAATTCATTAGTGATCTTTCTATTAATGAACAAGAAAATAACGAGTCAACAATGGAAAGCTTAGCAGAATCGGACAATAACACGGATAGCAATGATACATCGCATTCGCCTGAAGTCGATTTAAGGGCCAACTATTCTAGCATCGTCTCCACAGAGCCTCCAGTTAAACTTCTTGAAGAGCCCGTTGAAAACCCTCACACCACGGAATCAACCTTAGCCGAAACCACTTCAGTTCCTTGCAGTCCGTTGTGCAAAACGAATAATTCAGAAGCAGAAAGTTTTAACAAGTCAGAAATTGGCTTTGCATACCACAGTCACGATTTCACAGATGGGCTCACACTGAAGAAGGCAGACATAAAATCCATAATGGCACGAGGATCAGAAACCGAGGGCGAAATTGCCTTCCCTCCGCTGTGGATAGCCCGCGTCTCCAGCGGCTCTTTCTTCCTCTGCTACGGTGTCCTTTTGGCAGATGGTAGTCCCTCCCGCTGGGTACTCATTCCCGCCTCTTGTGGCCGCTACCTCCAGCCCTCCGCCATGCTCGTCCACTTTGGAGCCGGTATCGATAACTACGAGTGAGCTTTCCAAACTTAAAGCGAATTATGTCATTCTAGGTTCCTCTGAGTCCCGTCCTAGAGTCGAGTTTGGGAAGGCCACTTACTGTACTGTTTTGTTATGGAAACATTTTCTATTTCACTGCTAAGCAAACTACTTCTTTTGTGCTCAAGCCCGTTAGAAATTGGTTTGCTATGCATTCTAGAAAAGAAATAGAAATACAGGACCCATATTTTACTATGTACTGAGTTTCTAAGTGTGAGATTTATAGCAGAGCGAACGGCTTGATGAAGACTACTTTACATGACTTTTTATTAAACTTTTAAGAGGTTAAAATACTACGCTTGTTTGATGCAGAAGTTTACACATTTAAAAACTTTATGAAACCAAGTAATCCCTGTGCATGCACTGAGGCATATGACCGAAATAAAGTTTTGAATGAACTGGCGACTATTTTTGAATTTAGAAATTATGCTGATGATACTTTTAGGGTGTAACGTTTTTCCGTTAGGCGAACGGATGGATTATAAATAGAGCCAGCACACCGATAATGTGAGCTTCCGCATACTCCTGATATATCACCCAAAGGTAAACCGGATGTCCACTCATTAAATATATTCATTCTGTGTGGTTGAATATAAAACGGCGTTTGATTAATAGCGACTTCACAATCCACTCCATACAAAAATTAGAAACCCGTTTACGATAGCCTTCTAATTTAGAATAAAAAATCGCAATTTATGGCTCTTGGTTCGTTTCTCAGTGCGTAGTAATTATCTAACAAGGCAACAACTCACCAAAAGTTGGAAATTCTTCTCTAAGAGCCACAGATTTTCAAGGCAGACCGTTTTTCGCATTCTCGGAGATGCATTGAACTGCGGTGAGCTAGACTCGAAAAAAAATATTCTAAATTAATTTGATTGTTGACTTTTACGGAAGAAATAATAATGCTATTCGTCTATTATATGTGTTTGGAAACACCTACCAAGATCTGCGGTGCCATTAAAAAACTTACTGCTCAATTGTGTCTTTTGACTACGCTAACTGGTTGATATTCTCCTAAAAGGGCTGAAATTGAATTGAGCTTCTTTTCTTTCTAGAATTGTCGCCCGGGTAGAACAAGGAGAATTTGACCGAGAAGCCAGAAGTGGATTCAGTTTACTTCAGCTTAATTCTTCGGAAAATATCAAGCATTTTATACCTCAGGGTATTGCCTTAACTAGTCCAAGAGGCGATGTGGAGGCAACTTGTAAACTTCTAGCCCCACGACACGGATATATCTACTCATTTCAACTTCAAAATGTTGCTACAGAAGATCCCACTGTGTGCTCCCATAAATACGGCATTGATGTCACCAAACACACATCGTGCTTTTCACAAAGCCTTTGCCTTCAGAGCGGTCTTGGAGGTGTGCTCACGTGCACAAACTTAACGCTGGGATTCTACATCGAAGGCGCCGACTGTTATCAGGGTCAAATCGGATGGCCTGTGCTCGTCTCTGTGGTGACCAGTGATGTTCTCAAGTGGATTTGGCTTACAACGGGCAAACTTAAGAGGGTTTGTGGCTTTGCCGGAAACAATGGGGAGTCTTTTCCTTGGTTCACCTACTTCAACCTGACCATGCAGTCCGGTGAACTATGCTTGGGCGTCTACACGCAAAACGACACTTTCCCCCTTATCACCTCAGTACGGTGCCTGCGCCAATGCCTCCAATCCATGGACTCTATGGGTGAAGGATGCGTGTTGGAAAGTGTGTGGAGCGACGACAGCTGGGCCGAACTCTGCGCAGCGAAGAACATCGTCCAACGCTCCTTGGATGCAGTGTCTCCATGGCTGCAGTGTCTAGTAGCCCACCTTGCTTCACCGTACAAGAAGGAAGTGCGATTCGAGCGCGTGCGAGTGTCCGCCTTTAAGGATTGTGCTGGAGAACGTTTTTACAGTCCTTTCATGGTCGAACAGGGCCTCTGCATTAGCGCTGTGGGGGCCGAATTGAACTGCTCGATGTGGGGAGAGGCGGGGCTGGTTCAGTGTCAACGCGCTACTGACGGCCTGTGGGAGTTTGTTGGCGTCACGCAGGCCTGTTTTCGCACATCTCAGCGGCGGTGGTTTATGCGAGTGATGGAGCTCTGATCGACTCGGGCCATAACCGCCGTTGTGCATCATGTCAACTGTGATTATGTTTGCTTTTTCTTTTTCATTTACACCTCCTGTGTTGTGAGAATGAACACACGCAAGCACATAAATGCTTACAAAATATACTACTCGCCCCATCAGTGTTGCGCGTGACTGTGTTTCCTCGTAGAGCAGGTTAAAGGAAAATAAATAAATAAAATAACATTAGCCCCCATGTTGAACCCCAACAGATATGAGCTATGTTCATTCCAGAACCACATGACTATAGGGTGTCATTCGAAAAGCAATTTTCTGAAATTTGATTCCTCTTTGCGAAAAAAGTTTAGCCCTCTATTTCCTTAGATTAATAACTACTATGATACGGCCTAAACATTTTTGTGCCGCTAGGCGCAGGAAGTCTAAAATGCTTGCAGTGAATCTTAGGTAAACGTTACTTTGATGAATACAAAAAATAACTAATCTGCTCAAACGTGTCGGACAATAAGAATGTAAAAATGCTCTAACAGAATGGTTAGTTTAACTCCTTAAAGCAAAACCTGAAGTGGATCTGCAAAGAAACCATTAAATTTCATTTAAACACCTGTTCTACTTTATATATTTAGTAGTGCGCCACTTTTAGTGTCGTTTTGACCAACTGTTTTAGAGAGTACAAACGGGGAATTGACTAAGCAATAAACTGAGCACCCTTTGGTCAATGTAATCACTTTGCCATAGCTCAATAAGACTGTCAGTGAGTCAGTCGTCGAACCCGTTGCACCCACCTAATCAGCAAACTGCTACCGCAGCAGAAAAAATTTTTCAAAAGTTCGCTAGGACGGGTTCCCCAAACCGTCATTTGGTGGACTCCAAAGGGAGTGAAAAACTAAAATTGATTGCTCTGATAGAAAAGAGGTTGATCGCGACTATAGCTCTATTCAAAATCAAATATGTGCTGAGCGTTCTAACAGAACCCTCGCATTTAGAATTACCTCACAAACGACTTATCGCCCGACGACAGCATGTCATGTAGGCATGCATATTCTCAACAACAATTTCGGCAAACTATATCCCACTATTGTTTATTTTTGTCTGTCATGGCGATATTTCCAGGCGTTCCTGTTTTCAACTTCATTGGCCACTCAATGTCAAATTTAATTCAAATGTACGGATCTAATCATGCCAAATTGGACAAACGCATATTCGATGCACACAACTGGATCTTATTAGGCAGCAGTACCACTTTAAAAGCGCCCTCTACAAAAGAGCATTGTTTATTTGAAACCGATGTCGTGGAGTGACTACAAGGAGCTCAAAGAGTCCGAACTAATGCTGTCACGTCGTCTGCAACCACTTACTAAGTCGACACTTCAAAAGATTTTAAGGCTTACTAGCTTACAAAGAAAGCTATGATTGGTAACGATAGGCAGAGTAAGATAAATTCAACCCAGTAAAATATATTAATTAATGGTTGGCTTGTAAAAGGGCTAGATGTCACTGAGGTTAGTTATGAACTCAAAGCTGCACACGATTAAGTCGAACAGAACAAAATAATTTAAATCCGGCAGGCATTCCGAGAAGTCGCTAAACTCAGAAATATTTTCATAAGTTTTTTTTCACCAAGAGCTGCAGGCAAGGGGTCAAATTTCCATAGGTCGATCACCTTGATTGGTCGTTGATTTAACAGTGTGCCCTGGATTCCAGGTCTTGATTTATTCATGCTTGTCTATGACTGACGAAAGTTCAGTTTATCGTTTTATTCTAAAATCCGATTGTTAACATCAGCGATTGTGAATACTTTGAATTGAAAAAGTGAAAACCATTTTCTATTATCAAGACGTAAGCCACTAACGTTAATTTTAGCACTTGTTTTGCTATCTATTTAGTCAGCAGACCCTCGGATTTTGGTGGAGTGTTTACATCCAAACGTCGGCGCAACTGTCGCAACATGGCAGAGCCGCCGTCGAATCACTTTTATGCGGGTTTTCTAGGGCGTGACAAACCAAACCGAAAACTCATCCTTTTAATCGAAAATACGGTATCAAAACATGACTGCTGAGAGGAATGCTTAGATTTCCTAGGTTTCCACTATCACATCACTAGATGCTTTAAGTAAGTTCAAATAAATTAAAACCGCATGGCATTACATTGAGCTTAGAATACAAAATTAATACATCCTATTATCATTACTAACCGCCAATGGTTTTCCAGTTTCCTCCCTTCAATTGACCATGTGGCAAAATAAATGATCACAAAAACTGAGATTTAAGTTAATGGAGATACATCCATACTCGTCACGAAATTCTGGTAAATTGTTTACACACATAAATATGTCTACATAACATTGATAAAGTTTGAATTTTTTGGAGTTTGCAGAGATCTGAGGGAGGCGAAATACAAAGTAAAGTGGATAACAAATGTTTGGAACCATTTCAAAGCCGTAAAGATTCATGCTTTCAAGAGGGTAACTTATACTTCAGTAAAAAATCGGGTCCTACGTTTTGAGAAACACATCGAGTGAAATGGCACAGACGTGTGCACAGATGCGTGCAGCTTTAAATTTGCCAAATGGCAGAGAGGCACGAGCAACCAATGGGGAGCAGAAGCGTAGCGTTGAGACCAGTGACAGAGACGGTGCATCAGTGCTGTCGAATGTTATTTTGCTACACACTATAATACTATGACAGGCGCCGAGTTCAAAGCCGTCATCTCACAGACGGGCATGTCTGACAGTATGCAGCAAATGGCCGCTGAGGTGTCCGCTGACGCCTCCATGCGGTACAACACCCTCATAGCGATAAGCAAATTTATCAAGGAGACATTCGAGAAGCAATACGGCAACACTTGGCAATGTGTAGTGGGGAAAGAATTCGCGAGGTGAGTTGGAAATGGTGTGTAAGTAGAATTTTGTAATTTCCCTTTAAATTGCTCATTCGAGGAGCATAGTGAATTGCTCCTTTTGCTCTCACTTCGACAATGGACGTCAGCATAGGCAACAGATTTGTCCCATGCTCGCGAGACAAAGATGTGCAAAAAATAAGCATGAACCGTTTACTTACTAAGTAATTAAATTGACTGTCAATCTATACGAAAACGAACTCTTGACTTATTTGCAACTAAACGCAGTGCCAGTGTGAATACAATCGTGCATAGATTAGTTAATGCGACTTCTTCAATCTAACACTCAGTCTCAGTGGTGTCTAAAGCTTGTTTACACTGAAAAACTAAGACTTAGGAAGTTTCTTTAAGTAGTTTATGTTAAGTGTAATCTTTTTGAAGAAAAATCACTTAACACAATACTTAAAAAAAGTAAATGACGGATCTTGTACAATTAAACGTAGTCTTACTGTTCAATGAGGTTTTTCTTTTCAACATGAGAGGAAAAAACTGAGTTTACCACTTAAAGAGGTGGTTTGGAAAGCTATAAATCTTCAAATAAATTAACAATTCAAATAAAAGTGCACTCTTAATTAAACAGGACAAGAAACCTTCCTTCCTACCCGTTTTTAGCGGTGACTTGAGTAGTATAGTAAGGACGATAACCTCTCGGTTGACTGAACTATGCAAACAGTACATGAACTGGAAGGACTGGATCAGTCTCGAAATTAGCGATCATACTCATGGAGAATCCGACGATCACGTCTAGCGGAACCACAAACAGAATTAAACTATGGCGCTATTTCATTTGAATGACAGTTGCAAATGCCTAGTTAGTTCCGATCACGTGAAAACTTTGGGGCCTGAAACGTCCATTTGCTGTGTCAAGATGCCATTCAGAAGAGATTTGAACGCATTATCTACCCATAGCAATATGTAATGTGCACTAATCAAAGAGCCGATTTTTGCTAATAGTCAGAGTTTGGGTATTCCATACTGGGGATAGCGGCACCATCGGGCATTCTATCCATTGACGTTGTTCAAATGCAAAGGAAATGGAGCAATGCCGGTGACCAAGTCACGACACGGTAATGTTTGCACATGCTGGGATCGCACTTGGAACGATTTAACGTTTTTATTCTCGTTTCGGGATAACTTAAGTACCAATCATGAAGGCCTCTGTGCACAGCAATTGAGCATTGCTCCATGCTAAAGCAATCACCGCCGTAGTGCCAGTAAATCTAGTGAAAATAGCTTAGCCAGAAGTTCAAAAATAAAAATAAATCATTGGGACTTACGGGTGATTTTCAGTAGACAAAAGCCAACCTATTTTTCCTTTATGCCCAGAATTCATGGATGTGCGCACAGTTATTCCTCAAGAATTCATAAACCAACGCATAAAAGACTCTGCATTGGTTTTATGCACATTACTTAAGTAATCCAAATTATTATCCTTAACAGAAAGCAGAGCATCAGAAAATAGGCATTAACAGCCAGCAACTACAATAGGAACTTGATTAACATAGGACTGAAAAATTCGCTTTGCAGAAATTCTGTTTGAAAACGACCGGTTAATTGATCAATTCAACAAATTGTCGATTAGCTTTAAGGAGTAGATTAAAACTATGATGTTTTGCAATTTTAGTTACATTTCCTACAACGACAGTGACTTCATAATGTTCCGTATTGAGGACCTGTCAGTTCTTCTTTACCGATGCGGCTAAAATTGCTGTCTTCAATTCAATTCGATTAACTTCTGTGATGCGCCGCGTTCGTTAACAAGTTAAACTGTATTCGCTTATTTAATAGAATAATTATGGAAATAAACTCTTGGTGCAAACGCTTTACTTTCGAAACTACATAATACTAGACTTTGACTAACAATCTCTTCCAAATCGTAGTGGTTGATGGAATGGGAGATTTGCAAACAGCAGTCGACTCGCCTTGTACCTTGAGGCTTTACCATGTAGGCGCAATTTTAAATCAAGGAATGACGTTTTAATGCTTTCGAAAAACTTCCGGTTTCGGTTGCGCGTTACTTATCTACTGCACCTTTGCCAGATGGGTTGGCCTCTGGGCTATGTCGGTAGTCCCAACGTAGCGTTCCGACACTTCCTTGAAGGCAAAAGAAGGCACGCTACTTGGACAGAATAAATGTATATTCAGCAAGCAGAAAAGGATCGAGGATACTTGTTAAGGCAAGTGAGTGTAACCGAAACCGGTAGTCAAATGAAGAAAGTATTGCACCCAATCTCTTCTGCTTGCTGAATATATATTCTGCCCTAGTGTCACGTCTTCCTTTGTCTTCAGGAAAGTTTTGGGACGCCACAACGTCTTCTGTATGATTTTCGAAATTTTCTTGTGAACAACAGTCCAAATTAGCAGTAAATAGTTCCTCCAGCACGAAATCCTGCGACTGACTGAGTCTGGAGCATATTTTGATTTTGCTCACATTGTGTGGCACACCTAAGCGAGTTGAAACCGTTGGTTTTGGAATCTTGGGTTCATGATACACTGCTCATTCTTTGGTACTATCGTTCCAGTTGGCTGTAGCTGGGAAATCTCTTATGCATGTCCTGAATGTTCTAGAAACCCTTTTTATCCATCTACCCTAATACTTGGGGGTGAAACTAAGACGAAAGCAGACCGCAAAATAAACCGTCAGTACTTCACCCAAACAGCATCAATGAAAGTCCCAAAATATCGACCACAAGGCATTTGCTCGATTTGGCTTCCTCAAAGCATCCAGGGTGACCGCACTCAACACCTAGCAAATGACCTTCCATTACTTTATGCTCACCAAATGCGCAATGATTGCATTTCCCTTTATTAATGCACCCACCCACCATTTCAAATCAAATGGCCTCGGCATCTGTAAATGAGAATCTGATTAACCAAAAGACACCCTGGACACCAAATTTAAGACAAAAGGATTCCAGCAATGATTTTTGCAGAAGAATTTACAAAGCTATCTGGAAAACGGCTTTTCTTACATGTGTTGGCGACCAAATAAATGAATGTTCCGCAATGGATAAAAATATTTAAATTGCGAAGTCTCAATTTTCATTGGTTGGCCACATCACCAAATTAGTATTTTAAAGAAAAGTGAATTGTCCGTGTCACTTATTTTCTAATCTATATGCACGCTTTAGCACCTTAGTAGTCCATGGAAAATGGTACAGACATATCATTTGTTATATTTATTGTAACAGCTTGAAACAAATCTCCTTGTCACATAGCCTCAAAAATGCATCGGCTCGTGGGATTTTGCCGTAAAAAAGCGATTAGGTTTATGTAGGGAGGAGGTGTTTCCTTCGTGTAATAGCTATATTAGAGCAAGATCCAAGGTCTCCAAATCCACCCGCTGCGAGTCAATGTAAAGATTAATTTCCGTCACTCGATTTGTATGTCGTGTGTTCTCGTCCTTCTCGTGTATGCTTTCCATCAGTTCACTGAACCATGAATGGATGGATTTTAGAATTCCCTCCTCAGTAAGGTCAATGACATTCACGTGAGTCTCCTTTGAGTTACTTAGAGCGTTAACCACAAATTCGCGATCTGCATATATCTAAGAAGTTAAAAAAGCATCTGTATTCTTAAAATGCACAATCGCTTCCAACAATGCGTTTTGAACTAAGTAGCACCCACAAATCTAAATATCATACCATAATCAAGCAACATTTCGCAAAAGTTAATCAACGAGGAAGTTGAAAAGTGTAATAAATTTACGCACAGCATAATTTTCATCTTGCGGTCCATCTGTTTTGGCTATCCTTTCGGTGTAGGTCAGGGTGAGTTCAGCTAGTCTCTCGTTAAACGTCAGAGCAGATTCACGCACCTTTGAGAAACAAACCTACCAAAAATAAGTGTAGGTGGCATTACGCACTGAAAATTTTGTAGACGTAATCTTTATTAGTGAAAAAAGTTGTTTTCGCTACTCGCCTGAACCGTTTCGCAAAACGAAGACACCTTCTCCTCCAAATTCCGATCAAATTCATTTACCACTTCTTCAATTTGGTCAACCAGTGCAATTTCGTTGGTCATCAAATCATTCCAGAGTTCATGGATGTGCCGACGAAGATCGCAGAACAAGGATTCAGTCAGCACTGGGAGAGCGTCCATTTGGATCTCATCAAGTTTTGCTAAAATCTAATATTTGAATGCTCACCCAAATTTTAACTACGACCACGCTGCTAGTGCCATTTATACCATCGTGACAAGTCCTGAACTCGCAGGGATTAGTCATCTATCCAGAGAATGATGAGCGTAAAAACTTATTTTGCTCAATTGTGTAATGCTCCTACAGGCTTGCAAAGCAAAAAATGAGAAGGCGATGTGCAATTCAATGGCAATATCTGGGTTGAACCCGCTCTTAAGTAAAGCAGCAACTAACCGGTGAAACTCAATCGAATCGGCTTTTGTTTACACAGTTGTGATGGGAAGGAGTGGTAAGTTATGTCAAATAAAGCAGCAGTGCTGCTCAAATATGGTTCGGAAAAGTGCCAAATTTACGATGCTATCTCCATACATTTACAAAATTTTACTAATGCACCAGCTCTTGGTACACTCTAACCGCATACTTGGAAGCAAACTTGTGAGTTGCTTCGAAAGGGGAGTGGTGAGACCTACCTCACTCTTTTTGGTTTCGTAAGCGCGAATGGAGGTAAGAGCTCGAGCCTTAGAGTCCTCCTTTGCTCCACTGATACAATCGCGCAAGGCCTTCTCCTCTTCCAGACGCTTTTGGTACTCCTCCTGACCCGAGGTGAAGAGCTGCTTGCAGGCGTCGATCACTTTCTCTCTGTATGTGCACTCCTGGTCAAAGATACCTCGTGTCATAGCACAAATTCCTCCACTCCTGGAATTCTACTCTTGCCACTGACTCTCCGCTTACTTTTCGTGTTAATTTGTTATGACAATGTGAAGCATCTATAGGGACCGGCTTAAACCATGAAAAACGTTTGTACAAAAGTAGCCTAGTCGAGAAACCAAACATTTTCCACGCTAGTAACTAATTCAGGCCCAATTATTATGCTACAGCAATGCATGTTTCCAAAGCAGGGATTACCGTAATTTCACAAACTATAGTCCTTCCCATATTTTATAGCGTAAATAGACAATCACTGACAAATCTGCTTCAAGTGAATAACCATGGGATTGTTCAAAGAAATTGGAAAACGGATTTTCTTTGAGAAGAACAACATAAGTCAGTTAATAAATGAAGCATTGCCATATATTTACTTCATTCGTCCCAGTACCGCATATAGAAAATTCATTTTGACGAAACGGAGCACTTAAAGGAATCGTTTTAACATTTGTGCCATTGGTTTGAGCTGAATAGCGAAATTATTTCTCATTTGTGTGGTCGTGCCACAAAATGAAAAATAAAACTATTCTGTATGTCCAGTGGAACTATTCGTCTTATAATCGACTGCTACAAATAATTAAATAACAAGGATAAAATTTATTGGTCCGTTAGAGTAGCATCAACGGCTCAGCAAAAGGATATTGTTCAACGAGTTCTTCGATTGTTGGCACTTGGCAAAGTTGTCGCCCATCGGTGTCCTTTTCAAAGATGGCTTTAAAAAGAGTATCTCCGTAGATTTTATCAATGAAGGCGGCCCGACATCTCTCCATAAAAACACGCTCCTCCTCCTTCTTTTGGTCCCGTCTCTCCTCCTCCAACTGCTGTTCCACCATTTGGTCCACTGCCATTTGGTACTTCTCGTAGGCTTCGACTCTCTATAGCAGAACAGACAATCTTGCCTCCTTCCACGTAACTCTTGGAAAGTAGCATTTTCTCAAACAGAATTCCACGTGGCAACTTGACCTGGTATATGGCAGTTTCAACTCGTAGCCCTGATTATCCCTTTACACTTGGCACATCGCCATTTTCTACAGCATCAACTTCTTCTGCAGTGAGACCGACTGTAGTAAACCGATATTTGTTTAAGTGTATTCTTAACTCCGTAGACCTTTTAGTCTAACCGAATCTTATAAACCGCTCGGTTCTTTTCACGGCGTTCTCAGACCTTCTATGTGCCAATGATATTCTTGTACATTAGTCTACGCCATTGCAGTTCAGAGGATGATTGAGGACATCAAATTAGGCCATTTATGTGCCTCAAGGACTGACAAAGGTTTTGCAAAACCGACACCACCTCGTGAGCTGTGATCTCGCTGCAATGACAGTGACAAATCGGATCAGCTGATGACAGCGCTATCGCTTACCCATTCGGGGAGAATGTTCTTGTAATCAAGGTATTTCAAGTGAGGTAAGAAGGCGAAAATGTACTGATCGTATTCCGGATTACTGCTTATTGGATTATCTGCTAAAGAAAGGCAGTCGAGTTTCTTGAACCGACGAAGATATAGGACCTACAAAGGCACAAATAGACAGATTAAAGTGAAGTTTTCAGGAGAGATTCATTTAGTAAAACAGATTTAAAATGGTTTTTCATCTAATCAGCTCAAATGATGGTTTATAAAGAATTGTTGGTGATATTTTCAAAGTCCCACCAATCGCAATTTTGGCGTTTTCATGAAACTTTTGGAATTTTATTTGTACGAAAAAAATGCATGTTATTAACAGTGGTTATTTAATGCAAATAAATAGTATAGATGGGGAAAAAAGGAAAAATTCTGCATTTTTGTGAGTCTAACTTTTGATTAAACTCACATTTTTTAGATCCTCAACACTATTACTGCCGAGGGCAAGGTAACGCAGGTTTTTGTTTTTATCCAGATTTTCAATTTTTTCGATGGCATTATGGAAAAGGCTCAGATCCTCCAAGTTGACGAGATTTTCCATGTTTTCGATCTTTCGTAAGTTATTGAAAGAGAGATCTAAAAAGCAAGCAGAGCGTATTGCTTCGCAAAACCTACGAATTTACTACGCTGATGACACTAATTTCCACCACTCACCTAGTCGAACTAAATTCACGAGCATATCGAGCCCCTCGATTTTCTCGACAATGTTGTTATCGAGACGAAGTTCTGTCAAACTAGTGAATTGGTTCAAGCCTCCAATAACGAGTATGTCTAAATAGAGAGCATTCGTTAATTCGTGATGAATGTGCATATTTGGTTGGTTGAGCTTTATGGATTACAAAATCAGTATAGAACGTATATGATAGCTGACTATCAACGAATCTAAGGTACTGATTTTTATTTAAAATTAGCCACTGAAAGGAATATAAATGCATTAGTCCCAAGACTAAGAATATGCTTAAATAACTACTATGGCAGGGTAAATGAGAAAGCATTTAAGGAAGGCAATTGGAAACTTGTGTCCAACTTCCCTTTTCACCACTGCAAAGATTCACACACCACTAGCCCTCCATTTAGGCAATTTCAAACAGTTGACCTTTTAACCAACGAATTAGCAATTAGTATGAATAGTTGAGCCGATAGAACTCAAAGTGGTCCAGTTAGCTTAAGAGAAAAATGAGGGTGTAAGCAAAAGGACCTACTTCGGTAGGAGAGAGTCAA
Source organism: Taenia hydatigena (assembly GCA_036345935.2). Classification (NCBI taxonomy): domain Eukaryota; kingdom Metazoa; phylum Platyhelminthes; class Cestoda; order Cyclophyllidea; family Taeniidae; genus Taenia; species Taenia hydatigena. Next base: position 7,703,414 of record JADWOT020000009.1, read on the forward strand.
CGATTTGACAGAGTCGAAAGCGATCCCTTCAATCTCCGCCAGCCGACCGGCCTCTCCTTTGGGACCCTCAGCAAAGCAGGCGTAGGTGAGGAGCTCCTCATTGATTACTGTCGGCTCCAGCTGGCCGTACACTCTGTAGGCACCTTCGACGCCCATGAACACTTTATTATGCTACATGTTCCTCACTTTAGAAAAATTATCATGCATTGCATTTTCGGCGACTAGATTAAACGCCATCGACTCTCATTTGTGTCAGTTTTTAACCAGGAACACATCGTGCTTTGCGTTGAGGAACTGAATATGCATTTTGGAGAAATTTATACTCGTGGTGATTAAATAATAAAAAAATATGCATAAATTACTAAAAGGTTAAATCCCCTCCAGTTATTTTTGCACTGATTTGTGCTAGTTATTAAGAATGCTTTTTATTAGATCGTCGGGAGATGGCTCACTCATCAGCAATCTGACCTGATCTGTATCTGAAACATCCAAACTGCGTTTTATGTGTAAACAAGTAATCTATTCGGTGAGAAATTCCGATGTCAACATGAACCCTTAACAGATGGGATCAGGAGAATTCATATATTACGCAAACGTTTGAGGACTTACGATCATCTTTCGCCTTCTTGAATTCCGAAATTTTATGTTGAAAATCTACAATAGAACATTTTTAGGGCTTTGGACGAATAAAGTGGAAGCTGCATGTAACACAGCGATACAGCATAATATCAAGCTATTAAATTTCGGTATCTAAGGCTTTCACGCTCAATTTTCTCTTCACTTACCTCCAGACATTTAGGATGAAAAGTCGTGACAAATTTCTTGCCAACATATTTTTCCACTGACGCCACTAACCGTAAATTGAGCACTCAAGCTTGTCTCCAGAGTTTGACCTTCTACATTTATTTTCATGAATTTACGTACGAAAAAAGTAAGACGTGTATGACAATAACGATGAATTTTAAAGGGTGATCACAGAATATTTCACGCTATTAAATTGCTTTGAATTAACCCACCCGCGCACTATATGCTAAGACATCAAACCAAAAAAACCCATTTAATCCAAAGCGCAAGAAAATAAGAAAAAAGGGAAGCATTAGGGGAAAGTTTTGTTAAAAAATAGTTAGGCAAGCGCAATTACAAACCCTTTCGAGAGGTAAGATTGGTGTCTGCGCGGCTCATTCTTGCAAGCTGCTGAGTGCTCCGTGGTCGACTGCCATTTACGGTGGCAGCTATTGATTAATCTCAACAGACGTCGGTTCAAATTCCTGACGAGGTCGAACGAACCAATTGAAGGGAACTGAGGCCGCTTAATTTTAGCACTAACTTATCCCTGTCAAATATAATTCATGGTGGCATTTATTTTTTCCTTCAAAATTGATATGCGTCTTTGGTAATCGATGAATACAGCTAAATCACACGAGACTGCGATACCTTTATTAATTTCTACCCAAATAAATTTGTGTTCGCTCATTGCCATCCTCTTTCAGAGCAAAACCAAAGTCAGATAGGTTCTCTTCAACCAAGGGATAAAGGAAGAAACATTCCAACTACTTGTGCCAACAACCAAGTTGTGCAATCTAGACGCGGTGAGAGGTAGGCCTGCATACAAAACGAGGTTATTATTATCATAAGAGGACACGCTGTTTTCTGAAGCCCGCTTTAATAAATATCAACCGCAAAATTTCGTACAAAGTAAACAATGAAAGCTTATTCTTCCATCCTTTCAGCGCATTCATCTTCATTCGTAATCTACAAAATTTTGTAAATGCGACCAATCAGTCACAACATCCGACAATTATTTGTATTATATTTCTTTTCCCAACCAAGCCCCTACTAAAGTGCCATACATCCTTATTTTTTGCCCTTGGAAACATTAATAATACAACTTGATTGATCAGCAGATAAAATTTCACGCTACTTTCTACATTTCATGAGAATTGTGTTAAAAACTTACGTTATCCAGATTTTTAGGAGAGGCTAAAATTTCTCCATTAATGGGATCGTGAATAACGGAGACCAATCCCTACAAATTATGGAAAGCGCATAAGCCCTATTTTACCTGCTCGGTTGCTGCCTTGTTTCCTTTACTTTTATCTGCTTGGCTAAGCATCGTACGGAGTTGCAAGAACAGTGTTCCAGACTGTTCGGCAGTAACCATAGTGCTTTCAAAAGTTGTCATCAATGTCTGCTTATATTTTTTGTGTCCATTGTCTTACCTCTATTTTTTGCTTAAGCCGATCAAACGCGCGAAATTCCTCATCGTAACAGGCTCTCTGATGCACGCTTTAAAAAGCATATTTCACCCTACCGCATACTGGTTGATTTTGCCCTCAAGATTAACCTGGCTTTTCAATGTTTCCTTCTCGGCCGTAAGTTGCAGTATCGTCTCCTGTAACGAGCGGATCTTATCTTTTGACTCTTTTAGTTTTTGTAATAACACATCCTTATCGCACTCCAAGCGCTGATTTTTTGACTTCACTGATGAAACTAAGGGTCTCTTCGTCAAACGTATATTTCATACCAGTGGATTTAAAGCGAGCTAAAAATTCTTCCATTTTCTCATTATTATTTTGCAGTTGAATCAACTGACTGCGCAAGGTGGTCAATCGGCTCAACGCCAATTCAGTCTGACTTATTTGGAGAGAACTTTCTGACTCATAAGATTTTACTTTGAGTTCCAACTCCGTTACGTATCTCTAATCTGTTGTATTAGTAAAAGAGAAATACTAGACACTTTTGGTGATCGTCTGAGAGGCTCTTCTTTTCGAGTTCCAGCACACTAGCCGCATTTTCATAGCGTTTCTACGCTCAATAATTATCACCACGTTTTGAAATACCAAATCCCGTTCAAGTTCCAACACTCTGCTTGAAAGATCCTTTGCTTTTTTATCAGCAAGAGCATCATCCTGCTTTAGTCGTGTTTCCTAAAGGCATGTCAATTTGTAGCCTGAATGTTACATATTCATTTCTTAGTTCCGTTAGTTCGTGAGTTAACTTACGGATTTTTTCCTCATATTCAGAATTTTTCAGCTAAGAAAGTAGTTTATTTAAGACTACGTACACGCGTTTCCTTGACCTTTTCAATTAAGCACTTTGTGTTGGCGAAAAAACGTGACGTCTCTTGAAACTGCATCCCAAAATTTGTTTAAATTTCCAGCGGCTTAACTTCCGAGTCTTCTAAGAACAGGCTTTTTTGAAGTACATTTAATGCATCACGGCTAACCACCCATGCATTAGCTTTTTAATATGCAATCTTGCTCCCAAACTTATGTCTTTGCGTTTAATTATAATATTAGAGTGGGAATGGAAAGTGCGGATTAAAACAACGATGAAAAGTACAAAACCACTGAAGGATCTATCACTTATGCTGGTTTTAGACAACGGGGTAGGTGTAGATCCTGACACGTGTTAAACTTTGCGTTCTGTTTTATCAAGTTAAGCGGTGATTTCCGCAGCAATGAAGCATTGCACTGAAGCCGTGAAGCAATGTACCGGTCAATTCAAACCAAAAATGTAGACGTAGCGTCCCGGGGCTCCCTCGAAGGCAAAAGAAGGTAGAATGCTAGAGCAGGATATATATTCAACGGGCAGAGGGAAATAAGCTGCTGGCATGGCCCGGAGGCTAGCCTACGCAGCTAGAGCAATACGTCCACTTCTGTGACCCTGATCGAAAGCGGTAGTTCAAACAAACAAAGCAATATGGTGTGAACAACTACAAATTTGTACTTAAGGCTAGGGAGACAATTTGTTCTTCGACTTGCCCACTACCCCATATATGCAGTCAATGGGAGATTGGGGGTGTAGTTATTTCTTATAGCACGTGATTACTTAATTTTCTATTAAATCATTTGTTTTATCTAAGGACGCGTTCTGGTCTCACGTAATTGTCCTCTTGGCCGCGATTATGTATTAGGAAAAATTAGAAAATTACTGGCATTCCTGGACCTTACGAACATAATGATAATGCAAAAAAGCACATAGTCCAGCCTAGTGGCTTGAGTTAGGCTTTAGTTTTGGCATTTAATCCTTCAGTGTGAAATTTGGCGCTATGTCTAGTCATGCAGTCTAACGAACAAATTTTGTATCCAATGTTCTTAGGCGCTGTAACCTTGAGAAACTTACTCCTTTCATATTAGTGTGCGACGCGATGGAAGCTGCCTCCAGTGGTGAGTTACGTCGGAATTATGAGGAGGTGGCCTTCCAGTCAGTGTTGAAAGATTTCCACGCCGACTTAGATCCAATAGATGCTGAAGATTTTGACGTTGTTAAATACATTAATGAGGTACGTAACTACAATCATGTCATTGTCGAAATAGTTGTTTCCGTCTGAGCAATCATTATCAGCTATTGATGATATAATCACCAGCGTCAATGAAAAAATAGAGGCCATTGATGCGCAAACTCGTCAGATTGTCAGAGGTCAGTGGGAGCTTGAGGAACAGGGTGAGCAGCTCGTCAGTGAGGCTTCGGATCTTATTCAGTCTTTGTTTGCGAAGTAAGAGTAGTTGCTGTTTGGATTCAAATAATTCCAAAACAAATTGCTTTAGTCAATTAATAACCCAAAGCTGGCTATTATGCTCCGTGATATGTGAATTTGTTCCGCACGCTTTGAATAATCAGTTGTGCTTTCTGAATTTCGCTCAAATTATGCAGATTTAAGTTCTCCTGTAGTTTCTCCGTTATTTTATGGCGCTGCTTTCCGTTTGCAGAATTCGTGAGGTTCAAAAACGTGCAACATCTTCAGAGCTAATGGTCGCTGAAATCACCAAAGACATCCAGCAGCTTGATCATGCAAAACGAAATCTTACATGTTCAATAACAACACTCAATAATTTAGCTCTTATCGTCGGTGATATTGATCATTTGAATGCAACTCTGTGTGTTAATACACATGCTCCTGGGAAGGGTGCTTCTTCCACGAATCCTTTCGATACGGGTGTGTTTTGTTGTGTAAATTATTCTATTTTACATCTTTCGATGAGCTTACCGATTGCGTTCGTTGCAGAAAATGCTCCTAAGGTTCTCCAGTCGGTAAAAATTGAAGACCACTTAGCTCGCGCTCAACGCTTAATGGAGCCGATGATAGCTGCTTACTCATCCGTGCCTGCTGTTGTGGAGCTGAACGAAGAACTCAAAAATATTTATGCGACTATAAATTCTCGACTGTTTATTGAAATGCGTGAACTTTTAGCGGTAGGTGATCCCTGTATTCGCTTCCGTACATGCCGTCAATTTCCGGATGACGGCTTGAAGTGGATTTGCTCATGCCCTTTTCCCTTTCGTTGCACTTTCACTTTAATAGAGTCCTTCTGGTCGCATATTGACTGAATATGCACCAAAGATTCTCACCGGCTGTCGTCTATTGGACCTGCTACCAACTGACAACATGAAAATGGAAATAATTAATTGGTTCATCACTCAACAACTTGCGGAATACCGGGAGCTGTATGAGCCTTCACAAGCTATCGCGTGGCTGGATAAAATTGATCATCGGTATGCTTGGCTGCGCACCAATATCTCTCCTTTGGAACGCAAGATTCGAACCCTTTTCCCGCAAGAATGGCTTGTCCTCGAGAGGTAAAGTATTCCTTCCAAATGTTTTCAATGAGGGTGTGGTAACCTCGCTTTTCCTTTCGATAGACTGATTGTCGAGTTCTGTCGTAATACGCGAACCGATTTAGAAGTCGTCATGCAACGCCGGCGAGCAGAGATAACTCACAATCTTTTGGTATTTGCAATGCAGCGTACGATTGCATTTGAAAGTAGTCTCTCGAAGATTGCGACTGGGGCGACTTTGTTAGAGGAACAGAGGAAGCCCGAGGAAGGGAATGGTACACCCAACAAGGGTGGTGAAAATCCTGAAAAGGAACTTAGTAACCCATTTGACGAAGATGTGGAAGTCGAAGAGCAAAGTACTTTCTGCGCTTTTGATAAGTTTCGTGAAAATTGTCCTAATTACTTTGCTTGAGTCAGTTTATTTACGATTCAATTAATCTACGGATGCCTTTCGGTATCTTTGCATTCAGTTTATAGAAAATATGTTCTAGAGTTTGAAAAGGAATGTGATTTACGCCTTATTTTCCAGTGTTTTTAGTAAATTGTGTAGATTTATTTTGATATCTGCACAATAAGGACCCTTGCGAATTTATCAGTGACTAGTGGTTTTCTTTGCATATAATCTCCCGATTTCACTAACTGTCTCTATACCTTTTATTCAACTGTTTGCTATCAAAAGTAAATGCAGCTCTATTCCCCAAGTACTATTACATGAACTCTTTAATCTACGCTCTGCGCTTGTTTTCACTTTTTTGGCTAAATAGTCATTTTTCCCATTATTATTAGAAAATGTCGCTCAGGATTCCAAACCGCAACAGAGTGTGTCTCCGTTTGAGGGAATCATTTCGAAGTATGTGAAGTTACCAATCACAGTCGTGGCTATCATGGACAGTTTTTTTAATATTCTTTCTTTTCAGTTGTTTCTCCCCATACTTTGATCTCTACTTGAACAACATCGAACGTGCTCTAAACGACCAGCTGACTACCCGATTGATAGGCGACTATACCGTGAATAAATCGAACCTAAAAAGCCGAGCCTTTGGGGATACATTTCGAGACGGTAATGGTTGGTGTCCACAACTCATATTTGTGCTTTTACTGTCAAATTTTCAGTAGCATGATTACTTGTTTATCGTTCGTCTACAGCTCCGGGAGCCCCAGCGAGTGGCGATTTGGCTGAAAATACTCTTTACTCGGCTACTGACTTGTTCCTCCTCTACAAGCAGCTCCTCAAGCAGACACTTCAGTTGACTCGAGGCCAAGGTCTTTTGGGACTGGTGGGATTGCTTCGAAAGTACCTCGGCGAGTACACTGAGAAAGTCCTCCTATCAGGCATACCCGGGCTTACTTCAAATTCTTCATCTGGCGGTGTTCTTGTGAAACCTTTTAGTCGCAGCAGTCTTGTTTCTTTGGGTTAGTTAATGTTTGTTTTTGTGCCCTTGCTGTTTTGAGGCTCACATTTACGTATATCTTAAAGCTAAAGTCGATATCATTCATTTCATTATGATTAGAGTATGCATACCTGATCTAAGGTCGAGTCCTTTGTAAGGTGATTCAGTTTTGTTTTTTTGCGTTTTCCTCTGAAGCTATTTTTAATCTAGGTTCGTTGAATAAATATCGGCAAATATACTGCCCAACGCCTAGCATTTGATTTTGTATGTAATTGCAATTCAGCACGTCTATGATTAGCATCCAAATTCTAATGTTAGGCAATTTATGGGAGAAACTTCATAATGCACTCCGAGGAAATGGTTGATTTCAAATATGCAAAGTAGTAGCGTTCCTTACAATCGCGTCGTTGATGGTCCGATTACTTTTGCCTGTTGGGACTTTAAAGTAGTAGGAATTTATTCATTCATCATTAGTGGATCTGCAAGTGAGCATTTAAACTGTATGCTTAGAAACTGCCTATGGAAGACTGACTCACTGATTCGTTTTTCTACGGAACTACGCAAAAGCATGCTGACCTAATGTGAAATTCTCGGTTTTTCTCCGTGAAATTTCCCTGCGTTTTTTGTGAGTCCTCATGATGCAACCATTAATTTAGCCTAAGATAATAATAGTGAGTTGTCGGATTGTCTTGAAATCATATAATTAACTGCTAGCAGCAAGGATTTAGATCACCGACAAGATGTTGCTACCCATTTAGGTTTCGCGTTTCTTCTTGTTAAACTAGCAAACTTTTTTTTATTACCACCAATTTGTCTGTGTTTTCACTAAAATCTCGAGAATTGGATTTTTGAGAAAAATAATGGACGCTTTTTCGCACTTTTTGCGTTTACTTGTGGCGGTAGTTGCTGGTTTTCTAAAAAATTGCACTGTGAGAAAGCTAATTATAATCTTTGCAAGTTCGCCATCTGAATTCCATCCAGCGAAAACTGAATAAGCGTTTTGCGGAAACGCATGATATGTGCATACTAGGCCCTGATCGTGAGTCTTGCAAAGGGCTTTATTTGTGAGAAATAGTGCGCAGGTTACTAATGTTGCTGCTGTCATTTATAATCTTATTTTTATTCTTTATTCGAGAGTGGTTTTTTTATTTTGTATGCCTTTGAAAACCAACATAGTCGACTATTCATGATCCTCATACACGGGTAACACTTATTTCTCACAAAGAGTTTATCTGTTTTTTTGTAAATTTGTGTTATTAAATCGGATGAAAGTACCTTTTGGCGAATCTCTATTTGCGTTGACATGACTCACTACCTTTTAAATCTAATGCCGCTGCTTCAGCTTGTGAGGTGTGAGTGTGTCACGTGAATAACAATCTCCCTTTTTGCATCCTTTTTGTATAAATTACCTGTCTGAGTGCTTTCTCGTCCTCTAGCGTAATTTACTGATTTCCCCAATTCCTATTAATAAACTTCTAGCAATCGTTGTGTTACCTATTGCCGTTTTTCAAAACATTGGTACTTTATGGAACTTAGCGATAGTCGTGCATCATTCTCTCAGTCCGTTTTTTTCCTAGAAAGAAACCTATTTTGAAGAGTGATTCACGAATGGTCTATTCTTACCAATATAACTTTTAGCGTAAAAGTCGCAAACACTACCAAATGTAAGACCATCTTGACCGTGGCCTTCATAAAAAATTTTATGACCTTGTACCTCGCACTTTTCTACTCGAAATACGTCTCCGTGTAGGTTTCACCCCTAACTTTCGCCTCTTAACTTCCGTTTTACAAAAATGCGGGTTGATTGGAACATCTCATTTTCAAACTCAATAGCCAGCTATTGATTCTCTTCTATTTTTTCTCTGATTGGAATCATTTTGGTTAGGGCTTCGCCCAGATATTCCTATCTACATTAAGGCAAATTTGTAACATACTCATTTCGCGAGTTAGCTGGCTTCAAATATACCTGCTTGAAGTAAAAACAAAACTATAGAGCATTGAGAGACGGAAGTGGAACGCTTTGGCTTATTTAAAATTCCGGTTATGTGGATTAACTTGTTTACTCCGCGACATCATTTTTTTAGCTGGCATTATTTGAGGAACCAACTCACGCCGGCTTTGCTTTGTGCGAACTTAAACCGGCCCTTAATGTTTTGTATAATTCGCATTTATGCCTGTTCCTGAATTAGTTTTTGGAACTTTTTTTACAAATCTATCCATTCATTTCCTCAATCAGTAGAATCGGTTTATTCGGGACGCGGGTTTCTGCTTGCCTAATTAATCTTTTACGTGAACGATTCAGGTTCGTCGCTTCCCTTACAAGTTTAGCATTAGTGATCCTGAGTGATTCAATCAAGTCGTTCCATTACGTTTATTGTTCAATTGCTCTCTATACTTTCCTTCCGTAAAGGCTTGAACCAAGATGACAACTCAGCGGCCAGGAAGGATGGCATAACCTTCTCGGCCAGCAATTTTTCTAACCAATTCTTTGCCAACCTCCATCGTGAGGACCAGGTAAGTATCTTAATTCCTTTATTTCACCAATTGTTGATGATGTAGGGTGAAAATTCCTCTTTATAATAAACTTTCTAGGTAACCTACCCTACTCAGCTAGCATCAGGGGGAGAATCATTGCTCGTTGATTTATGCATCGCATTTAAATTGTGACAGCGCTTACTTTGTGTCTGGTGTTCCCCTTGCACCCGCGTCCGTGAAGGGATTGGGTGCTATGAGGACTTAAATGAATTGCTTAAAAGCGAAAGCGTTCTCGTGCTTCACCTCGTTCGATAACATGCGTTCTCAGTTGTTTCTTGAAGCCCAAGTCCTAATTTAATTACTTTTAATTTGATTGATGGTGTTTTTTTTGAACCCCTCTCCACGGCCACAGCAGCCAAAATAGTTTAATCCAAATCCACTTTCCCGTTTGCTCAATTTTCACTGCCGCGCCGAGAAATTGTGTAGTTTCGGGCGCATTTGAAACAATGCATGCTCCAAAGTGTTCTGCTCTGGAAGAAGTGGAGCATAATTAAACAACCTTCAAACAGCTTGCAGTAAGCGTGAGCTGTTAACTCTCCATCCATCTAATTCACTTTTTTTCGATATGAGGCGCCTTCTTTCTCACTTCCCACACTCTATAGGCCTGCCCATCTTCGACTTGGAGTTTGTATCTTGTTTTTTTGCTTAAAACGGAGATCATAAATGCCGAATTTCATTTTATTATCCCCATTTTACTTGTCAATTCAGTATGTGTGTGCATATGTTGCCGTTGCACGTCCCTCCATTTTGAAGTGATTTAATGTGAAGATAAAAATCGGACTTTCTTAGGATTTCTTTTAACGGCCATTTAATTTTGGTATTACTTGCTGCCAAGAGGATTAATGGTAAATGTGTGGTTATGATATGCTCCTAGCTAAAAATTCTGTGCTTCAAATGCTATGGGTTTGCGACTATCCTCCTGTTATGGAAATCCAGTTAAATCGAAATACCCACGTTTATTTCAATTTATGGATAAATAACAACATTATAAGCAAGCGAACGGTTTTGTGTGCTGATGTTTTTAGGTAATTGACAGCATCCAGTGTTTACGTTCATTCTTTTCAAACGTCCTGGATCCGCCTATTTTTATTTAAAGTGCTGGAACAGTTTCCTAAAGTCTTCTATTGTTCATGCTGTGGATGCAGACCCTGTAGCAGCAGTTTTCCAACTGTTCTCAAATTGACTTACGGGTTCACATTTGAAATAAAGTCTTGACGTAGCGTGCTGCTTCTTCGCACATCTTCTCTCCCCTCCCCACTGCCTAGTGCATCACAACATATCTGCATCTGTTTGAAGTGTTTTCTTTCTTTTTGGTATATTAGTAACCACTGCTATGGACATACTCTATCAAGTATTCTATAAGGCCTATAAATTGTGGACTCCACCGACTTTCTAGCCTGCGCTTGCTCATCATCTCTGATCTTTTAACCTCATTTAGCCTACGCGTCTATCTAACGACGAAGTTATTCGCGTCTGTGTGATTATCGTCACCGCCACGTATTGCATGAAAACCGTGGAGGAATTGGAAAAGCGTCTTAAAGCTGAGGTAAGTGCGCGTTGGTGTGTGTGGTCGGACTGATAGATTGATATCGCTAAATGCCAATCTTAATGTTCCTATAATAGATTGCTTCTCCATATTTGCTGGAGATTCGTGAATCTAACAGATTGCTGAACACTTACGTAGAATATTCTCTGCAAATTCTTGTCTTATGGATTATTTTTCCTAATTAGGGCGTCGCGAGGCTTTTTTTTCTATTTCATTTTTTTGTTTAATTGGGTGCGTACTTTTTTAGTAACTCATATGAACTTGTTATTTTTTCATAAAAACAGCATCAGTGCTTGCATTTGCTGGTGAATAACGTAAATTGTGTACTTTTTTGGATTACTTTTCCAAAGCTATCATTTACCAACTTCATTATGAAGATTATTCGTAAGTCCTCTATAGGAGGGCAGCGTTGTTTTTTACCAGCATTTATTTGGTGTCACGCTTTGGTTTTTCGATTCAATGGTGGTCAATTGTACGCACCACTGCCGTTGGCCAACAATGCTCATTTCCTGTTTTCTATGCCACAGTGAATGCCTGACCATACTGTGAATTTCTTCAATAATATAGCAGAATATTTTCATTAGCATCACAATTCCATTCCCTTTACGACCTTGGACATTTCTGCTGTTCCCTTTCTCGAGGAAAGAAAACGCCCTATAACTTACTTCTTTTTTCCATCTGCACAATTCATATTGATAGCACATCCACATGGTCCTTTCAGTAACAAAACTGTTTCAATGGCCTATGTTTACGGATGAACGTGTTGCAAGTAATGGCTGGCATAAGCACCTTTTAAACAATTTCATTTCATATGCATATATGCCTTTATATTTTTTTCAAAATTCTCCTATTTTACGAAATCTGCTATTTGCATCAACTGAAATAACTCCTTCATTGTGCAAAGAGGAAATGGATTAAAATATCTGCGAGTAGCGTTTTCGCATACTGGCTTGAAGTAATTGCTTCAGGAACTATAATTTCTTAATGACAACGGGCTTTGTACAAAGGGCTTTTGCAACATGCCCCTTTAGGACACCACTCTGAAACGCATCGTCAGCCACGTGTAACCAGTCCCCTGCGAGACAGCAAACTTCATTTCTTTTCAATCTCCGGTGTTTACAACTAGAACTGATAATTATTTTCCTCCTACCCGATGCAGCCTACCCTAGCTCAATTTATCGCAGATGGTTATTGACCTTTTGCCACTTGATTCCCATTTCTGTACGAAAAAAACCCAGCTCTTTGCTATTATTACCCGATTATTAGAAGTGTGCTTGTCTCTTAGAAATCTCAGAGGATATATCACTTTTTACCTCATTGTTTTTTAAATGAGTAGATCCGCTAAAGCCTCACCTTATCAAGTGTGACCGGACTTCTTTGAATGACTCGCTTGGTGATGTTTCGCTGTACTATCTCTCACGTTTATTTACTCCAAATCGTGCAAATACATGGCTCCTGAAAGCAAGCATCTTGTTCGCTCCTTATGCGTTGGCAACCAATGGATTAAGCCTTATTTGATTTTGTTGCAATGGATGGTGTTCACATGCCTCTAGCTCTCAGTAAGAGTGACACATTTGGTCATTGGGGCGGTTTTTGGCTTTTATCACCTCTTGTACATTGAACTAATTGAGCTTTATGCAGCCTCCAATAAAATTTAGTTGCCAATTAGTTGGTTCATTTGGAGATGACTTATGCACACCATTAGTTATCCCCTTTCTTAGCTTCCAATGCATTATTTAACCAGCTCCAACTCTGCCACGTTAATGCTAATCAGCAGCAAGTGTTTTTCCTGCCTCTTGTGTGCTATCGTTGCTGTCTATTTCTGTTGATAATAAGTGGTAAAATCATACTAATGTATCGCTTTTTAATGGGAAGATAGCCGGTATCTCATCAGAAGTTCGCTTTCCTGAAAGACATGAATTATGTGGAAACCTTAGTTGTGGGCTTAGAAAATAATCACGCTAAGCGATTTACGAAGGGACATTCTGCTTAAACTATTAAACGATTGAATGATTCAGTTCAATTTTTAGTTGCTTTGGCAACGCCATCTTCTTGACTCTCGCTCTGTGCAAAAATCCTTGTGTGTGTGCAATTACGGTTTTATTCTCGCGGTTTTTCTTTGGCCCCTACTAATTGGTCTGCCTCCTAATTGCTCTTGAGGCAGACACCTCAACTACGTACTGATCCAATGCATCCCATGGGATTTTTCCGCATCCTCAAAGTGTTTGTACTGTACATGGCGTGCAGATTCATGTAGTCAATCAGTGGGTATTGGAACAGCCACTCTCGAGTCCATGCTCTTAGAGCTGATTTGCACCCACTACCAAAGCGGTTCAAAGGCTCTTGCATAGGGGTATGTCTGCTACTCGATGGCCAGTGCTCACGGCCCGGGCGGTCTACTTTCGTTTCTACTTCCTAATTTATGCTTACGTCCAATCCAATGCCTTTTCTTTAAAATTAAATGTGCTCATGAACTTTTGACTTCTTCTGCGATTTTTAGCTTATATCTTTTATAATTTGCTACATTCTATTGTCAATGTGCTTGAGGTTTCTTCGAGTGTAATCTCTTTGCAAGTTATCCTATGTTACCCGGTTTACTCAGTTGTATTCACGTCTCAGCTTAGATTGGTTTAATACAAACTTTTCTTGCCCAGCTATGCGGCCATCTTTACACACTTTCTTTGTACCAAAAACCACATCCCCGTAATTGAAAAAAAGACCTTACTGGATATAGAATCAATCTTTTCGTGCAGTGCAGCGCACAGATTCGCAAAAAGAATCTACTTTCCAACGTCTGGACCCACTTGGCAAGCAGTACCTTGTTTTCTACCGATGATACGAGCTTGCGACCTGCACTCGATGCCCACAGTGATGTTTTTGGTAGCGATCGCTAAAGTCGGAATCTTCCTCATAGATATTTTTTGTATTTTTACCTCGGATATGGAATTTTCGGGTGGAGAAGCCATGACTATTAAGTCTGCAAACTGATAGTATACACTCCGTCATTAGCGTTCGTGAGAGCCGGGAAACTGGTAGCATCGCCAGAGCTCATTCTGTTAAATATGCGAGAAAGTCTATGGTGTTCGTACGTGCCAAGCACTGATGTCTGTAGTAGCTTGAGCCAAGAAGGAATTAATTTTTCCATATGCTACTGAAACGCACGAGTTACTACCAAAGATGTCTGCAGGTATTGTATGGAAAGGCAGGAATGCACTGCATGAGTGATCCAAACAGGGTTCATGCCATTGCTTTTGAAGCCGAATCAAGGCAGAACAACTGTTTTGAGTGGAACAACTGATATTGTGTTATGACTCACAGTTAATCTCTCAGTTTTGTGTTTTCATTGCCACTGTCGGTAAAGCTATAAATCTACCACTAAAGACGGCCAGAGGGAGTATAAAGAAGAGTTGAGAAATTATCCTCATGCGTCTCGCAAGCAGAGCTCGTATCGCTACCCTGAAGGCTGATCCAAGAGGCCTAAAGACTCCTCGTTTCATTCCACCCACGTGTGTACGCCCTGTAGGTGCGTCCGGCCTCGCTGGCAGGGGAGGTAAGTTTTGGACCGGAGGTGAGCAGTCTGACAGACTGCCGATCAGCATGCGTGCATCGCCTCGTGGCAGACCTCGAGGCTTCCGTAGTACCGCAGCTCACGGCCATGACACGCATGCCCTGGGCCAGTCTCTCTGCCGTTGGTGACCAGTCGCCCTACGTCACTGCTATCATCGCTCACCTCAAATCTCAGGTGCCGCTTATGAGGGATACTCTCTTCTCTGTCAGGTAATTACTTCCCCTCTTTGATTGGGAATATTTTGGGCCTTGAATTATTTTTGTTTCCCTATTATCTGCATGATTTAGAATCACTGATACGACATCTCTGGGGAATTTCTTTGTCTGTATAGCTCATTTTTGCTTGATAGCTATGTAGCAGAAAGTTCATTAATCGAGATAGGAAAATGGCAGCCGTTACATGTGAATACAAGGTTTGTGAAACCAAATTTCTTTGGAAATAGCACGCTAAATGTATCTTTTGTGGGAATGAAGCACTAACGTTGAGTTAATGATTACTCTCGTGTTTGACGGCTTTATTCTTATTTCTTTCTACAAAATGACACATTCGGAAGGTATTCATAGCTAGTTGCTCTATGATGACAAAATATCCAACTACATCGATGTGTAGAGGTGTTTGCTCCACCTTTCAATCAATATTTAACTGGTTACCGGGGCTGTTTGGGTGACAAAGTTGTAAGCGGTAGATGTCTTTACGCAAAACTTTGGTGACACTGAAGTGGCTCATAGCAACGGTGATAGCTCAAGTTATGCTCTAGACTCGTTTATTAAATGGTTGTTTTTAATATTTAAAAGCTTATTTCGCTGACCGTCTACCAGTTTTTATTCCGGTGGAGCATTGCTACCATCTTATACTTCATTTTTGGCCAGCTTTCCTTTCTAAGGACAAAGTGCAATGCACGTTCATTGCCAATTGAAACTCGGCCTTTAATAAAAGCGCTTACAAATCAAGCGTTTGTTCCAAAATTCGAAATAACGGCTGATTAGGGGTTAAGTCGCATTAAGTGATTTCGTGCTGCTTACCTGCGATATTTCCATGCGATCTCTTTGGCACGTCCTCTCATGTGATGGGTTATTTTTGTAAAGTGCCATCATTAATAGTCCTTTTAATTGCTCGGTCTTCGTACCTTTAACTCAGGGAGTAGAGGTTGATCCATGTTTTTTAAGGAAATGACTCAGTGAAACCCGATAATTGTGGGTTGCTGTTAGACTTCGATTGACTATTATGCTTATTTGAAAGAAAGGAGGACACTGCTGTGTTCTTTGAATTAGAATGATTTGATCCTTTGTAAAATGTTACAATTTATGAAATCTTGATGCTCCCATTAATTTACCCCTTAACCTACTGCTGCTGCTTTGATTATTAAGTGCCGGGTTAAGCTGCCTTTATATCAGCAAAATTGTGTGAGTCTAAGTGATATGTTATCTTATTGCCATGCTTGGCGACGATAATGGCCAAAAGTGTGTCACCAGCGTGTCGTCTGTGAATGTGTTTATTTTGGCGACTATAGGGCTTACTTCACGCAGATCTGCATAAAGTTTGCCGATGCAATAATCAGTCGCTTTGTGGCCTCCCTCTACCGGTGTAAACCACTCAATACATTTGGCGCCGAGCAGCTCCTTCTAGACACCCAATGCCTTAAGTCTGCTCTCCTTCAGTTACCTCTGTTCGGAACTAAGGTATGTGATTTGCTTGTGGTACTTTGTTTCATGGCAACTTATGGTCTGAACATTGAATGTCAATTTAATACGCCACCTAGATAAATGTGGACACGCTTCTAGATTGACTCCTCTGTTCTATAACTTCTTTCCCCTATTTAAGTCGATTTCAAAGCGGATTGTAGCATTACTTTTAAGCTGATCTTTGGAGACACCTTCCGTTTGATTTTGTATGCGATTTCTCAGTTCGTTCTTTACAAGTTTTCACCTATTTGATTCCTGTAGTTTCTTTCCCATCAGGTACCTGTAGTGTTCACGCGTGTAAATTTAGGTTGGCAACTTTAGCATACTCCTCCTCTGTCTAAGTGATTCAAAGTGCAGAATTTTGTTGATGTGTTTGGTTGAAAAGCCGTTGCAGCCTTTTAATCCGTTCAAGCAGCATTAATATCCACTGTATTTCCTCCTACAATGTAATTTTATGGTGCACTTGGCGATCAACGTATTCATGTTTGCTCATCGGTGTGTGCGTGTGTATGCATGCGTAAAAAAGAACTCATATCCATTTAAAAAAGGACATTAGTTGAAATTTGGTTGCAGGCAGCATAAATTTTATGCGCCAGCTTTTAATGCGTTTGTAAAAGTCCCTCTATTTAACTTTGGACAACAATGGATTGCTTTTAGTCAGGCCACGTGACTCGATAAAGGTGGTTGCAAAGTTTCATTTGGCAAAAGCCCAGTGTGGTTTGAAAGAAAGCGTAGTATGAGCGCGACACACAAGCTGATGGGAGTCAAATTTTGTTTATTTGACCTCTTCTTGGTCGACTGAGCTATTTGGCTCAAGCTTACTTATTCTTTCATCACAGTGACAGTCGCCACCGTTGCGCCACCCCATCTATCATGTGTGTGCGTCTCAAAAGTGCAGCTTGGAGGCAGAGGTGAGGAAATAGGTTGCGTGACCTCAAGCATTTTCTCCGCCTGTGATCCACACAGTTCTACCTGGCGTGCAAAGTATGAGCTAACTGAACACGCTTTTGTTCTTATTCGGTTTTTACTCTATTCGCCTACAGAAATGAGGTAAAGCTCGGCTGTTGCTCAGCCGGATTAAAGGCTTAGATAGGATGGTTTGATTTACTTCCACGATTATCCTTCAATTGTGAACTCTTCTTAGATTCCATTGCTTTCACAGTGAATAATGATTGCTCAGCCAAAAGCGGAGGCTGAACTTATTTTTTGTACAAAGTAAACCTCGCTTGTATCACATTTGGGCGAACCGATTGCAGAAAGTTGTTACTTAGTGTGCTGGATTGATAGACTGATTACTAGCGAATGTTTAAGCTATTAAGAATTACTAAGATGGTTCGACATCCTATAATTTTTAAAACTTTCGAAATGGCCTATTTAGATGAGACGTCATCGTTTTTTTTTCTTACATAGACAATCGATCTAAGGTCTTTTAAGTGTGGCCTGATTCAAACTTTTCATGAATAAATGGTTTAGTATTTTGTTCGCCCATATTTTGTGCACCTGTTGTGTGAATGTCATGCATTGTAGAACTTCTGAAAAACTGTTCACATCGAACTGTCTTGTTGGCCGATGTAGAGTTGTGCTCCTGTCCTTACATCCTAGGAATCCCATGGAATATGGGATTTAGGCAGTGTCATCTCTTGTGAACTTCTGGTTTTGATATTATGTCGATGTGAATGGTGTCTGAAATTAGCGGATTAGTCTTCATCGCTAGTTTCCCCCAAAGGAGTAGTTCTTTTGCGTTTTTTTTTTGTTTTTGTGTTTGTTTTCGGCTGGAAATACGGTCACCTTGAAACAGGCATTAATTTCCGTGTCGACAGTCACAGTTTCAGCAAAATCCTTTAATCTACTAGCTCTTGGTTAATGCAACGCCTCCTGATAACCGTATGAAGGCGAAGCGCTGTTTTTAATGCGGGTGTATTTAGCAGTTTGGTTTTCTCATGAAAATATTGTTTGCCAACATAAGTTAGTTTTGGATGGGAAAGGTTATTTGAGCTTGTATTTGTACTGAATCTTCTAGTCCTTGAACCTTTTGGAACTTTTGCCTCACGGTTCTGTTACAAGGTTAATTTGATGTCTTTTGCAACGCTTTCCCGTTTTTGTTTTATCATACATTTTGTGGTTTGCTAACCACTTTATTCCTTATGTTGGATATATTGTTGTTCAATATTGGCAGTGGATAAATTATGCGAACAATTTGTTGTGTGATTTTCCTATCAATAACCTACGGAGACACTTTGCTGCGTGATTTAGATTTTTGATGGTAATGGTTGGTGTGACGCCTTTGGCGGAGGGATTGTTTTTTGTTGCGTAGATTCTAAACAATACTCTGCCCCTCCATGTTTTGTCGGTGCGTTCCGATGGTTATCTCATGTACACAATTCTTGGGAAAAACTCCAGAAGTCACATCAACCATGGCTTACTTTTTTACAATTGGTCTCACCCGAAATCCCCATCCCTTCCAGGCATTTAACAGTTTAAAAAGTGGATTTCGACAAAAAGATGATGGCCTTAAAACGCGCTAATGCTTGCTCCGAAATGTGCGCTTCAAAGAATGCATCTTTCGCTTAAGCCTGGCATAAATTGTTTTATTTGTTGTCAACTCTTCGACTCACTTTCCGCACAAAGGTGTTATCAAATTGCTTGATTCTGTTGAGTTGACGGGACCTAACTTATTCACTCTCTTTCTTGGTCTTTTTCATTTGTTTCTCTCGAAAAGGTACATTGTGTTGCTCAAACGCTTATTTCGACTTTCCCTTTTTCGTTTTTTCTAAATCCTAGGTTCATTTGAGTCTTTTTTGGTTTTTATAGAAACTTTAGGTATGCAAGCATTGTTAATTATTGTTGTTGTCACCTTGAAGAGGGGTAAGGAAACACTTCACTTCGCTGAGTTTGGGAATTCGTAAGTGTACGGACGAATTCTAACGTTGTTTGAAACTTGATTTAGCTACTTTTTAACTTACAAGCAAACGACCAAAATCTTCCCCGTCCTCTTCCACGAAAAGTTAAATTGCCACAAATTTGTCACTTACCTAGTCATTCGTCGAGTTTTAACTGACGCAAATTGTTTGGGTAGTTTGCGTATGAAAAATTTTACTTGGTCGCTTTCACTCTTGCCGTATTCACTTGCTTGAGAATGGAGTACTCATTCTTATAGGTTCCGTTGAGGAATCTATCGTTGTTTTACCAAAGTAACAATGCCTTTACTACCATAACTTATCAAAGATCACAGGCGTTTACACCCGCATAGATAAAAACATGTATGCAAGGAAGATTTAAAGGATTGCAGTGCATGCTTTGCTATATCGTTACGTTAATTATGAAAGTGTGACCATGTTAGGGACTAACGTGACCTCGTCCTTTCTCTCTCAACTAAAATGCTGCAAAATACATGTATGAATGGGTGAATGCATGCCTGGGGTGTGGACACATTCATTTTCATTCAGGCAATTCCCTCGTCACTTTTCAATGCTTCGTGGTGTTTGGTAGGTGGATTCATCAGAATTGCGTTGTTTCATCCTGATTCTCGAATATTCAGCAAGTTGGTCCTTTGCAATACTGACTATTCCATCCCTAAGGTGGGTATAAGAATCTTTTCTCCTTTTTCTTCAGTTAGCGGAAACTGTTCTATGCGCGGCACGCTTAGCTTCCTAAAGCGGCTGACTAGATGATGGCATCTTTTGAGAATTATGACGACGACTCACCGTACCTTGACTTTTCACCATCGCAAAGCAAAATAATTCCTCTCTTGAATACCTGTGCTTCAAACTTAAGACGAAATATTGCGGTGCGGATGTTTCTTTGGTGTCAGGCGCCAAAGATTTCTGCTAACAATGCGTTTCAAGATACAACTTGGCTCTTTTCACTTTATCCCCTGCCATCATTCTATGCTGTGTATAATTTGACATTTTGGTTATATGCGTGCGAACGAACGAGTATCTGACTTACTTAAATGGCTGTTACTTTAAATTCTGTCATGTGTTGTGTGATTTACTGAAGCTGATCTTAACTGCTTGTATTCGTCTCCACAAACTGTGATCGGCCATTCTCAAACATTCGCGGAGAGTGTTCTTCCGCCAACATTTCTAGCATTCTACCTAGGCCGATTTCAAATTCGGATGCACTCGCCGGGAATAATCGCTGTTCTTTTCAAGGCATTTTGTAACGTTCAGGTATTGAAAATCCAGAAACATCTGTACAATTCACAATATTTCAAATGCAGGTTTACGTAATGCCGCAAAAGTTCCAAAATTACCAATTTTTTTAGGAAACTTTTTAGTGATCACTGTTCGCTGAAGATGCGCTAAAATTGCATCAGACTATTGCCTGTTATCTTTGATGAATGCATTGCGGTAGATGACTACTTTTTATCTACCGATTTACCAATTATTTGTAAGGAAAGCTTCGACAGTTCCTCCCGTTTTTGACACTGGAAACTATTATTTAAACTTTATCGGATGTAATTTTATCGTAGTTCCTCCTCGTCTACGTGGTATCAATTAGATGTGCACACTTCAAACTGAACGATTACTATTTCGGTCGCGTTACAATTCTTTCATATTCTTTCCTATTGGGGTTCGATGCGACGTTATTCTGTTTACCGACGAACTGCTACCAAGATTCATACTTTAGAAGTTTGTGAAGCGACTTAGTTGGAATGTAAGGTTGGTAGTTTTCTTATGCTTAGCCATTTGGTTAGCGCGACCTCATTGCGAGTGCGTGGACTGAGGTGTGAAAATCAAGTGATCACACTCACTGCTCCAATTGCCATCGCGTTTTTGTGTGCAACCGTCAAAAGGCTCTCCTCCATTTGGGGAGACTTTTTTTCCGCCGCAAGCACCTCAAGAGAGAGGAATCACATCCCCTTCTCTCCTGTCTCCCATCTTTGCGCCTTGCGTTCCATGTGCTTAATTGAACGCGAAACTGTGACACTTTGAGGGCAGCACTGGGCTTTAATGTGTGGAAGGCGCGTTTCTCATTTTGGCTTATTAAGCGACTCCCGCTGTTCCCAATGGTATTTCTGATGGTTCTCGTTTTGCTTGGTTTAGTGTGTGCATTTTTCCCTATTCCGTTGCAAGACTGGCTCCTTTTATGTCACGCTACAAAGGTACACGCGGCAGTTACGCTCCGGGTTAAAGGAGCTTCGTTGCTACGCGCCCTTGTCTTTAGGTGGACGTTGATACGCCCTAAAAGTTGTTTGTTTTAATGTCGCTGCAATGCTAATAAATAATTGCTCAACTGAATACCAGCTTTAATTTCACGTCAATTAATGCAAGAAGTTGGTGAGATGGGTCTTTTAATTTAATTGCCTGCTTTGTCATCATTCTTTTCTATCTTGGTGGATTTTCCTTGCAATTACCCTTTTGCTTTCTTGACCAAACACCCCTCCACACCAATGTCGACCAGTCCCTCTAAGGGGACGTATCAAATAATGGTGCCGTACAGTATAAATTCTGTAGTAGCTAAAAAGCTGGAAACTTATTCACCCGTTTCTTCTTTCGGTATCATTCCCGTCCTTACTGATTCATGGCGCATGCTTTGGGGTTTATTAGTAATACTCATTCTCTACTCCTGCTACATTGTGTTGATTTCATGGAGGCAGTTCCCAGTTTACCTCCACGCTTCACGCTTCAAACGCGAATGCCACATTAAATGTACAGAACTTGTATTATTCGCGCATTTTTAGCTATTCTGAACAAATCTCTGTTCATCTGGTGACATATTTTTTGTTTTTTGGCTTTATTTAGGGAACAATTTTAGCTCATTTTATTTCCTGAAAATATATTTAAGATCAATCATTACTTGTCGCTGAAGAGGGCTTAACGCACGCAATGATGGTTTCCTTGTTGATGCCTTTCGCTCATTAAAAATTGGTGTTGGTCACGAAATCGCGCTATGAGTTAACACCTGGATTAGTGGAAGTTCCCTTACGCCTTTGGGTTTGGGGAATATTCTGGTCTCGGCTATTCTACTTATGAACTTCCGAAGCCTTATTTTGTAACGATAAAATACACTCGTTTTAAACCATGCTTCGCATCCCGCGGTAGCACACCTTGGGCATGTGCATGTCTCCTCTTTTTTGCTATTCTTTTCATTATCATACCATTACGCGCACTACAAAATAATACTATTGCATATTTGTGTTCCGCCTTATTCGTTCTCAAGAGATTCTGTGTAATTCCGTTTAGGCGGCGCTGTAAGGTAAAAATGACTGATAAGCAATTTACTATGCTGTTAACCCGAAAGGTATTTATCTCTTCCCATTTTCGAAGCATCTTTCCAAGGCGTTTTTGTACAAATTAAGGCGAGCCGTATTCATGGTAATGCTCACCTTAAAAGGCCTATTACAATATGCGAATCCCAGTGCAAGAAAGTTCTAAACTATCCTATCAGGTAAAAATGGGTCTCGCCGGACTGTATTTTGGGAATCTCATGAAATAGTAAAGTGAGAGAACGGTGCAAAGCGTGATTCATCCCAATTATGCGTGCAAGGTGACGCTATTATTTTTGTTTACTGGATTTTCAGGTTGTAAACATACTCAAGCACCCCTTCCCAGCTTATGGAAATCTAATGTCTTTTTTCAGCGAAATTATTTTAACTTGTTTGTATGTCTAGCCCACTTTTCTGAATGTATTTTTTAGCTTTTTCTTCACACTGTCTTTTTTTGCTTTCCACGTATTCACTTCGCGTCAGACGCGTTCATCCTCCACCTATTGCAGGGTGGTGGGATGGTCAGCGTGTTGTAGACATCTCTCCACCCCTTGCTGCACACACCATGCTCTAACTGGCAAAAAACTTTACTTTCGAGGTAAACTGACCTTGTGTACTCTGTTAAATCCTATTACAATCCTGGTTTTATTCTTTTTCTCATTGAAAAGACTGATTTCTTTTGTGCATTAGAATACGTTTACACAAATTTGTCTCAGGATGATGCTAATTTTGATTTATCGACTTAAATAAACTTATTTTGTTAAGAAGATAGCGTTTTGACTCTTACTTGATTGTCATATTTTGGTGCAGTCTATCCAACACTTAAGTCCCCATTCAGTTCATGTGTGAAGCGCTTTTAGAATAAACCCATCGGGTAGGCGCTAGGATTATTCTTGCAATTGAGCCTTGCTTAACGAAACGTGTAGTTTGAATGCTTTTAACTTATCACACTTGTTGAAGTTTATTGTAAATGTGCGGAAGAGCTGGGTCAATTTCACCGTATATGAATAGGGGTTGGCCTACACTATTTGCATGACGGAATATCCAAACACAACTAATCAATCTTCCTTATTTCATCGGGCTAAAGGGCAAATGATTACTGCCTCATGTTTGTGTAGTTAGGACACCAATGCTATGGCGATGTGTGCATTCGTGTTTACATTAAATGTGACCGCCTGCTGCCTTGTATTTGCTCAGATAACGCAGCAGCCGCCGCGCACTTTCACGGCTCTGGTACAAGAGAGCATGGCCCATGCGGAGCGAATCATCAAGTCGGTCATGCTGCCCATCGGTTCGCCCGCTGGCGGCACGTCTCCTCCTGCACCCACGCCTGCGACCTCTGCCACTGCTGGGGCCAGTACGAACCCCTTCGATACGCCAGCCGTAAGTGAAGCCCCTCCTCCACCCACGCCCACTGGCTTTGTGATGGGTCCCATCAGCAGCAAGGCTGCTGAAGCCTTCGTCAAGAGCTTCCTGCAGCTCATTCCCACAGCTGATCTGCAGGTTCTCCAGAAAGTCATGGACATGAAGGTGGGTTTTGCACTTTCCTTTATTTTTACGGCATCTTTCATCGTCGTCTACTGTTTTTGTCTGTTCTAGGGCATTAAACGAAGCGATCAGTTCGTAATTATTGACGAGTTTCGCGCGACGATCAAGGTCAAAAATGCACAAGAGGATCAACCGCAACAGACCGTCAACTCGAAGGCTGAGAACATGCACCACTCCGTATCCGCTGGCAACGTGCAAAATCTGCGGAGCAAGAAATGAAAACATCGGGATCCTTCTATTCTTCTTTTCTATGATAACACTGCCTCTATTTTTTTCGCCTTCTTTACGTGTATTTGATGTGTATTTGTGACTGTCTGCTTTCGGTATCTTGTTTTTTATTGGCTCTGTTATAATCTTCAGCAGTATTTGGAGCTCTGCTTTTAAGCAAATTTTACGGCCGCTCACTTTAAAGCTACTTTATCAGATAATACCATAACTACCATGTTCGCAAGCCACTTTAGATGGTTAATCTCAATTAACCATAAATGCAAAACTATGAATGCGAACAGTTTTACTATGTTTAGATAGATCCTTCCTCCTCTCGCATTTCAATTTAAATTGCTTGATAACGAGGTGGAGATTTCTCAAAATGGGAAGCGCGTTTCTATTTAGATTATCCTTTAGCGTTTTATCAACGGAACTGGCATGCATTGTTCGGATTCACGCTCGCAGTTTCAGTTGATGCCTCGTTGCCTTCGCCTTTGGATTGTGATAATGTGAAGACCTGTCACTAACGTTTCCCTCCTCCGACCATTTCCCCATTCTGACACCACGGTCGACGTTAGGAGATTGAACTACAAAGGCGGGAGTGCAGCTATTTCATGTTTTTTTTTATGAGTGACTCAGATACCGTGTTTTGTGAGCGGTGTACTAGTTCCTGATTGTGAATGAAGCTGTATTTGTTGTTTGGTTGTGGCGTCCACTTCACATTGTTCATCGCGTTTCTCGTTCGCTCGAAGCCTCAAGAGTATCCATTTCTTGTGGATCAGACGGGTGTTTATCGGTGACGGGAATGGAGGGTTGTAGGTTGTGCGGTGGTCTGGTTAAAAATTTACCAACGGCAGTTAAGTACACTTCTCGCTCGAAGAAACTACTCCATTGTTGGTGTTTATTCATGGATGAAATTAGTTGTTTTTACATTTGGCACTGGGTTTTAATCCAATCGTTATTCAATCGGGTTTTTCGATTACTCGGCGTACTTCATTTGGGAGCATTTGAAGGTTTGACAAAGGATGGTGTGTGAGTCTACACTTGACTTGAAGTGATCTACCGCTGTCTGGTAGCCACAAGCTCACATGGTCTCTGGTATGGCTCGCTGGATTGGCTTGAAGTTATTTTCATGAAATCCTCGCTCTGTGCTTGCCCAGCAGGGATCTTCATTTGTGTCCTACATCATTTTTTCCAGTGCTTTGCGGACTGAGTCTGACTCATTTCGAAGGCTACAGAAGCTTCCCGTAGGATTTGGTGCTTTCCACTTGAAAAACAGTGCAGTTGGAGAAAGCATCGCTAGACAGGCTTGAACAAACTTCATTCTGATGCTGGAGCATTGGGTGGTGGTGCGTTACATCCAGGAGGCCTTTCATTCTTGTTGGTAGTGGAGTAGGTGTCACTATTCTGAATAGCTGGAGAGCGGCACATCAGTGTTCTTTAGTAACGCATGAGTCTCGATGAAACAAATCGTTTGCATCCACATCGACGCTAAAAGTTGTGGAGATTAAGCAGAGCAGTCGTCCAATTCCATTAACAGATCGTCAACAACCACGCAACGTGGAAGTGCTTCGGCCACCTGAGGCTTTTGCCACATACCCAACGGCATGGCATAACTGGCTATCCTCCACCAAACCGCTCAACTCTTATCCCCAAGGGACTGCGCTTACCTCGTGCATGGTGAACAACTCCTGTCGCATTTTGCTCACTGTATTTCTTTCTGCAAATCAAAGCTTGTCCGCTTAAGAAGATACAATTCGAATGCGTACAAGATGGGCGTCAGAAACAAAGGTGACCAGTGAGTCAGTCAGAAGAAGGTAGTATTCTTACAGAAAGGTACAAGACTTATCCGTAAGGAGATTTGACTCCTAGGATGGGAGGGGGTGAATTCTAACCTCACCTTTATCATCTGCATTCATCGCATAATTCTGGAAGTGGTGACGATCGCCCTTTTTGGCACTGGACAATCACATAAATTGTAGACGTTTTAAAGTGGGCGCTCAATTGGTGGAGTATCATGGGCTATAATAGCGATTATCTCAACCAAAAACAATTGCAAGTAGCGGATTTGAATTATTAAAAGCCGCATTGAATTGTTTGATTGCCTTATGCTTAAAACACTGTAACTAACATAGTTCATACACGACCAGGATTGTCTTCATCTCAGTGGGTATGGCGCAAACACCTACGCGAATATTTCGCATTCAGTATTATCTTATTCTTTATAACGCCTTTTTTAATTACTTTAACCACCATGATAGGCGATTTTATAGTGTTTTCTTTTAATCACCATGAATTGCTGTCATGAGCTGCCAATGTGTGAGTATGGGTATGGGAGCTAATGGAGTGATTGTTAGTGGATTTAAGGTAGCCTTTTCCAGGCACAGATCTTTGCTACTCTGGCACAGTGTGGGCAGTCCTTGGACGTAGAAGAGGTGGAGGGATGGGTGGGTGGGGGGAAGGAGGGCTCGACCACCGCGTATTTATAACTTTTTCTTTCTCCTAAAAGGGTACGTGGGCATAAAGTGCATCCTCAAACAATACTGACAAATGAGGAGGAAGCTAACGAGAGCATGAGCTATAAACGTTTCTGGAATGTTCCGGAATAAAGCACAAAGGAGAGCGCTTGAATAGAGTGTCTTTCTGCTGCTGCGAATGCTTGCAACGATGCAGCCTCAAGTATCGTATTGCTTTTTACTATTTTTTGCATCAAATACTAGGAAGGGGACTTTCAGTCCACTCTTTAAGGCAATTGAAAAAGCTTTTTTTTGGTGTGCTTATTGGCATCTGCTTCGTTTGCATACTTAATTAGATTTTTCAATTGCGACATCAAGTAGTTGCTATGGCAATGCTTTTGGTTCGTTAGTACCAGAAATAAACTGCCTTAAAGACCATATGAAGAACAATGGTAAGTTGGTACGTGAATTAGATTATAATATTTGCCATTCAGTGCATTAACTTCAATGACAGAAGTCCAAACGTCCGTAAACGTGACTGATCAGAAGGGAGCTGTACCACTCCGTCCTTCTATATTTCACCTTAATAGGTGGTAAGAAGTGGAATTCACTTTGTGCGCCTTTTGGATTGCAAAGTCTGGTTACGAAACATTGCCATTTTAAAAAATTCGCAATCACCTCGGTAATCTCATCTACTGAACAGAAAGTTAAGCCCTTCATTGGCCCATTGAGCTTTCTGAAGTAAGATGAAAATGACAGCAGAGTCTAGAATATCGCTTAAAACCTGCTTTGTGCCCCAACCTTTACATGCCTAAATCAATTGAATAATCAGATAAGATTGTTTCCTCTGAAGTGCTCTCGGGTTTGGGACGCGTGTTGCTGTGGCCATTGTGGCACATGACGAAACAGGCCCAAACTATGCTGTTAATTTTACATAGAACCCCATAAATTGAAGAACTACTGGCATCTTTTCATACGATTGAGGATCTCCGCCTTTATATTGATACACTCTCGATGACTTTTCATAAAAGGGACGCGCCTATTTAGTAAACTAGTCCTCAACACACGGCATTGCTTAATTTTATGTTCTCTCTTAGAAAAATTTCCTCGTCCCCACTTTATCCATGCTGTTTTTAATCGGTTTTTTGTTAAAAAATGAGAAAGATCACAAAATAAGACGTTGCAGCTGAATTTCATAAGTTCGAGAAGTGAGTTTTCAAACTCGATACTGCATTAATGCGAACTTAAGGTGAGGATTTGGCGTTCGCCCATCCAGTTGTCTAAGCCCAGCATACTCCCATCGAAAGGCAAATGGACCATAAAAAACTCGTCAGATATCATATTGTCTTTTTGCCTTTGTCCGGATAATTTTTATGTGTGGACACTTTCAATCTTCGTTAAGGCAATGTCGCGTGCTTCACCGCGCAGTGTCACTTAAATAACTGCCCTCATCATCTGTGCATGCAATCTGGCTCATACTAATTTGCCAGTGACCAGATTAAGAAGTGCAGTTACTGCGTCGCTTAATTTGCTCCAATTTAACTGCCATCAAACCTGGTAAAAGTAGCTCAAACGTCTTTGAAGCGCAAAACCTACTCTAACAACCTCGTAAAATTCCATTGCGTTAATTTAGCCATTGCTTGGTGTGTGACTGAAGACGCTTCCGATAGGCAGCTTTGCTGGTCTTTTCATGCCCCCCTCACCCTTCCATTTTCCGTTAAATAGAACGAATTGAAAATAGATCTGACTCTGAACTTTCCTATTATGGAACCTTGTGTTTGTTCTTCACATTTTAGTTTAGCTATCATATTTATGATTATCACGATAGGCATCGGCGGATGTTGTTTTCTTGCAGACGAGTGCCAATCATAAATTCAAAAATGGTATGCTTGTTTTCTCCCAAACTTGTCTTTCTTGTATGCTAATAGGGATTATTGGATATAACTTCCTAATTTTATTCTAGGAATGAATTCTTTTCTTCTCGTATTTTTTTAAAGATAAAACTTATTGTATTCGCTCTGCACCACCATCTCGGTGCATTCATCAATTCAACTGCAGTTGTGTACCTAGCCAACCGATAAGCCTAAAAAATGCATTAAAGGTCACCCGTTGACGGGATCTTTGGGTTCGTGAGAATCTTGTACATACCTATGCTAAAAGAGACTACAAAGGAGGATGAATTACCCTCCTCCACTTTCTTTTACACAAAGTGTAGCCTAAGGCTGTGAAACCTGCAAGCTTTTGAGGTCATAGACGTGCTTACAACAGCCCATAAATTCTGGCAGGTTTACACAGCAAAAGGAGGGTGGGGGAAAACGGCAAGCTCCCTTTTTATGCTGTGCCTCAACATCTGGTAAGGTATCTCGAAAACAGCATTATGTAGGGAACTTCTGTTTACTCAGCCAACTATGTACATTTGCACGAATCAGCTCAAATTCTTGTCTGATTCTTTTACATCACTTTATTTTTTACTCCTGCAACGCTAATTAGTGGTACGACTTATAATTTTTGGAATAAGAGACTTCCTTTAATGATTGGATCAAATGTTTAAGTCACAAGAGTAAATTTACGAATAGGTGTGTGTTTAAAATTCATTACTCTTTGGGCACAACTCACTTCATCATCCAAAATTATCATTACGTCCTGCTCAAATGGCGTAAAGGCAAGGTAACTTCAATGCAACTATCACTTGAACAAATGCAGACAGGAAATTATTTAATTTTTAATTGAACTGATTCATAAAATTTGTCGCCACCCTCTATTAAGCTGGCTGCTAATTCGCATTTCCTTGGGGAGAGGTTTAAATGCTTGTTACTGTAGAAGTTAGATTTTATTCGCAGTTGATATTGTCGTTGCTTCGATCTTCATCATCCGATTTTTCCAGCTCCCCTCTCTTCTTCTTCTTCATGTATTCAGCATTTAGCGCCTGAGTTTATGTGCCTACAGGTTGCCTCCTCCGGTCGTGACCGCTAGCATGAAGCGCTTAACCTGTCCTTTAGACATCATCGGCCATGCAGCGTAACTAGCATCTTTTAGCAAGACGATCTATGTAAACATATACGACAAATGACGACTGCTGTGCAGTATTTATTATTCCAGATGAGTAAACACATTAATGGCGGGAAGGTCTACAAAAACAGATGACGTGCCTCTTGTAGCAATGAAGAACCTCTCCTTAAGTTTTTATTAAAAGCCGAAGAAAATGTAAGTCAAACTTCACACTTCGTCTCTGAGTTTCTACAGCTTCTTTAAGCGTTTTCATGACCAGATTTTTTAGGTAGTTCATGTGGTCGTCTGTGAACAGAAGTGCAGCAGCTCAAAAGCTATTTTCACGCCACTATTTCGCAGTCTTTAGTGCTGAAGACAGGTTATAGTTTGGGGGATGCAGCGAAGTTAGTCGGTCAGCGTTGCCACTCGATGGTTGTCGCCACGTTTACACCAAATGGCAAATTGTACCCCAGTGTTCACCTTGTGAAAGCGTTGCCTTTGTGACATTTACTCTCCTTTTTAGAGTTAGAAATCTGTCAAGGACTGATGAAAGGCGATCTCTACCTGTATTTCAAAATGCAAACTCTAAATTACTTGTCGCTTTGAGGTACGAATTCTCTTGTTATCAGTAGCATCTGAACTAGGCAAAAAATGACGGTCTTGAAACCCTGCCGAAGTGATTTTTAAATTTTGCGGATTTTTAAATTGAAATCTAAGTCGCCCTAAAAGTCTTCATTTTATAGCACTGAAGATTGCTCGAATGATAATGATTTTACTCTGCGCAAGAATGAGTGTATTGAAAAGAAATTTTGTCTAAAAATTTGTAATAATAGCAGTGCGGGGGGTGAGGACTCCCTACCCCGCCTTGTAAAGGAGAACGGCCGTGTTTCCGAGGTAAAAGTAGATGAAATGATTTGCTTCATGGGTTACGTAGCTAAAATAGTAAGGGTTGGAGTGGTAGTGAAATATGTGACTGCATTTCCACTTCTGCAAATACTTTTAAGGTACCCCTTCCAAACGCAATAAATTAAGACTTAGTTGTCAGTCCTACAGGGCACATGGGATGTTTAAATGGATAGAGGAAAGACTTTGACTTATGGAGACAAATGCTAGAAGTTCTGACGTCTATATGATTTAATTATAATACCTTTTCTACCCTAATGGATTGTTTAAAGGGCATCAATGCTAATGATGCTTTGGTCACTAAAAATAATGACAAGTGAGTGAAGAGTACAGTATATTTATCTCAAATGCGTGCCATTGCGTGTGCAGTTTAATTTTGCCTCGCACACGGATACTTCAAATGTGCAACCAAACGAAACGAAAAGGGGTTGGCAAAGGCGTTCAAAAGGATCTCACCTGCCAAAGTTTTTCCCCACTATGCAGTGCCAATTGGGTGAATATCGTTTGTCGAACTCCCTTTTGATGTGAGCAGCAACGTCTTTTTCAATGCTGAACTTTTTAAAGGCCTCAGTTGCTATACTCACGGCATCTTCCTGCATCGTCAAGTCCATGTCGGCATTTTTTATAACTGCATCCTCCTGTGACGACATTTGTATCCTGCTACCACAACTAAAATGACCTCGCCCCGTTCTTCCATTGAAACAAGGCTAATTTATATCATATTACCTGTGGCCTTAGAGAGTGAATTTATACGGGTAATGGTGGCATGCGGGTTGTATGAGCAGTTTCTCAATCCTACCTGGCTGGATGCTTGGAAAGGCTGCCCCACCAAACTATGTGACACTGTGTACTGATGTTGCACTATGATCGTCAGTGAACATCAAACACCCTTCTCCCAATAAAGCTTGAGATGTTTCACCGTTCTTTAACAGTTTCATGTTTATGCTACGTTCCACTAACCATTCGAACCACTTTAGCCATAAAAATTCCTTTTAGGTGTGGAACATTTGTAAAATGAAACATGGAGAAAAGACCCCATGTATGTTGACTTGAAAAATTAGGGATTCAATCTGAATTGATCTGCTTTCTAATGTTTAGAACCTAAAAAAGTCAAAACACCCATAGGGGTCAATATCACGTTCAATTTGACACAATATACTGCATCTACATGGACGTGTATGAAGACACTAGTTCGCTTTTTGCTGATTGAAGATCGAAAATTTAGATAAAGTTATGCGCCTGACAATTTTCTGATGATTATATGTAGTTAGCAGGTCTAATATGGATAGTGCAGCTTTGAGTATTGCCAATTTTTACGGCGGAGACACCTTAGAAAGCTCTTGCAGTGACGGCACACTGCCACTAATTTTCGAAATGGCTGCAAGCGTAAAACAGGCACAAAACACTTGTGAGGTTTCCAGATAGCTTTGCACTACACAAGTCTGAGACTTGTTCGTGCTTCTATACTACTTATCTCTTACCGACCTTAGTCGGATGTTTCTCTGGATAAGATCTTCAATTATCATTTATCGACTGCACAAGCTCTTATTTCTCGATCCCTCCGTTCTAAGGGGATAATTCCAATAATTAATGTTCAGAAAGATAAGAAGATGCAGAGCCATGAATCGTTGGTCTACGGAGTATCCCCTATGCAAAATATGTAGGCATTGGATGCTCATTGGTAAATGGCTCAGATTAGCAGATAATCCTCCATGTCTAGAAAAGAGTAGGCAAAAAATACCGTTAAAGGCATTTATTCCACCTTTTCTGGAAGCTATTCAGAACCTTGATCTTTTGTACAATGGAACTTTTGACTCAAGGAATTCGTCGAAAAAAAAACCATAGTGAGTAGAGCCACCTTGCGTATATTTCTAGTTCTTATGCTCAATTACTTCTAATTACGAAATCCTCGTGATGAAGGCTTATGAAGAAAATATCTCTGCTTTCTGCTGGAGTGCGCGTCTGTATTGAATGCACTTACCCATTAACATTTTTATGCCTTTGAACCTAGTAACCTATGAAATATTTATGGCTATTTCTGGTGCTTATGCGAGAACTAG
The DNA here is from genome assembly GCA_036345935.2 of Taenia hydatigena. Classification (NCBI taxonomy): domain Eukaryota; kingdom Metazoa; phylum Platyhelminthes; class Cestoda; order Cyclophyllidea; family Taeniidae; genus Taenia; species Taenia hydatigena. The sequence goes on from JADWOT020000009.1 coordinate 7,736,068, forward strand.
GGTGCAAATTTACTTCTGTTGAATGCTGGTCACAAATGAGCCCGAAATAGTACATTCTCGGTTTTCGACCCAGCTTTTTTGAAAGTTGAATATTAAATTGAACATCACTGCCTAATTGTAAATTAAACTAAGCCAATCACTTTAACATCAATGGTCCTAAAGGAGCAATCAGGATGCTAATGGGTTCTTAATTCTAAAAGTTACCCTCCGAAAAAGGCGTTTCATCTTCACTTGACAATTTGGTGGTTAAACGCATAGCACATACTTTAAACATAATCAATTTGTATTCCATGTGAAGTTGATTAATCTCCCTTTAGCACCACTGCTCCGGTACACGGTCGGAGAACAATTATGTTCCAGTGTCCGAGGTATGGAAACATCCAACCGGACTTGTGAACCGCCCAATGAATGGTGACCTCGGAGAGGCACGAGCGAATGAGATGAAGGCAGGCCTAGAGTGCGGCCTTATTGGTTGATGACGAGATCGGACAGTCAATCTGTCTCCGTCGTCTCACTATTCTCTTATCAGTTTTGCCTTCAAATGTTTCACCTATAAAGTAAGTTCAGATTTTTCAAACATTAATAACTACGGGCATTAGTCCCTCGAAGGCGGCAGTGGTACACACTTTTCGCAATTTCCTTTGATATACCTCGTCCAATCTGTGCTTGAATCCAAGTTACATTTCCAAATATACATGTATTTTTGCAAAAGTTCTACAAAGTTCCACACTGAAATGTGAAACCACTGTTCAGTGTGTGGTAGTGTGTATCGCTCGTACCAGTTTTTACTAGCATAGATTAATGGCACCTAAAAAAAACGGAATTTCGCTGGAATGCTTCATATTGCTATGAGTGCACCCATTTCGCCTACTTGATAGGGTATAAAAGATTGACAGAAATTCGGACAAAATTTAGATCTCTGCGTAGCACAAGTATGGAAACAAGGTAATAATGTATGTCGTCGGGGTATAATTGCAATTCTACTATGCTTTGCCTGTATTTTGAAATTGTATCTTGTTTGGCCGTAAATACCAAATGGTTTATAGCTGCTTTCGGAGTTTACAAACTTAATCAGATTTTAGCAATACTAAAGTGGTGGGTGTAACTAAACGACAAAATGACTACTAAAGTGTTGAAACATTTCTGGAACTACCCTGCCAGTGTGAATCCAATTCGCAAAGCAGATTCCACCTCCTCGGTGACGCATGAACTAACACTACCATGCATCACTTCGTAGTGGTTTTAGTCGCCAGATTATCCACATGAAAGAACTAAGAGATTTCGGTCTCCAGATTACGTTAGCGGTCGAATCACCTTTCAAATGCTGCCATTTATTTCGTCCAGTGAGTCCAATCGAACCAAGGGACGGTTCGAGTCCGAATCAGAACAACACTACACCTTGTGTACTTGGTGTTTCAAAGGATGTAAAATTGGCGCTGTGTTCTACACAACCTTATGAACATTTCAGTGAACCTTGTTGAGCAATCGTTAGTAGTGCCTCACATTTCCAACATTTCAGTTGACAAGATTGAATTGAAGATGTGACTTGACAGCAGTTATGATTTATGGTTTACGATTTCATGCATCCCCAATATCTGCGTCCACATGTTTGTCAACTTAAATTAGCTTAACTGATGATGTCAAAGATAGAATTCTAAGTAAAAGCTTAACCAGCTTATTATTTTAGCAGGTGAATTTTATTAAAATTAAAATTCGAAATGTCATCTTGACGCTTTGCGCTGTCAACTCCCTTTGCTTAATCGGGAATGCCACTAAGAAAGGGTAGTTTCACGACGTTTTGACTATTAGCTCTGCCAGAATGTCGTTTGTCAGAAAGTTTTCATACAAATTGTAGAGTATTTGTGGCTGAATACAGCCGAAGGGAAAATAGAGTAAGAATGACTTGGAACTGTCATCTTTTGGTGTCTGATTTGAGTCAGACTTACGCCATGAATAGTGTTGAAATTGACACAGTTTTGAAAAACAATAATATTAAGTAAGATATTTACGACTGCTTGGGAGAAACTTTTGATTGTCCAGCCTACTATGTTTACATTGAAACAAAGCAATCGTCTGGGTCTTAAGCAATGGAAATTTTTTCGGCAATTTGAGTGGAAGCAAGCCGTGAAATCACCAGGCGTTCATGTTTTACGGCCGACGTTGCCCGCAGATGGAGTTAGACAAAATTCGAGAGTTTCAATGTTGCTTGTGTCGATTCCCCACTTAAAAGCATTGCGTAATTGCGACTTTGGAGCGCCACATGTGTTGCACTTAATTTTAGCAGCAGTGGCTAAACGACCGACTTATGCTTGGGGGCAGCGAAATCTGCACGCACTGCCTCGTTTAACGGAGCTTACATTTGTTGTTTATTTTTTTCAGATTATTTTTTTGCTTGTGTGTGCGTTTCACCAAATCCGATTTGTGCTGTCTGAGTATTATGCTTATTGCTTTGCTACCTGAAGTCATGTAGTTTACTTTTTTTCGCAAATAGTATTGCTTTCACTCTCTGATGTCTACAGCATCGTGTTTAAGTTGTAGAGAAGCAACGCACAAATTCACTCCCATTATTTATAAAACGTCCCTACTTTATACTAACAGGGCTAGTTTGGCACGCTTTCTCTGCCTAAAACAATGGAAGACGTCATCATTTTACAATAGAATGCCTTGTGTGAGAAAAATATGATTGGCGCGTGCTTATAAGAGCTAAAAATATGCATCCTTGGTTAACCATAACTCCAACCAACCTCTTAGTTGGAAGTCTCACGCAGCGTGGCAGGTGACGCAAGTGGTCAGAATATTTCAGACTTTGCAAACCAACTAAACTTTTTGCCCAAGTCTTCCCTACAATCACTGTAATCCTTTGAAAATTTTAATGATTGTAACGCCTTTTTAAACCAGTTCTGAGTAGTGCCTTTTCTCAGAAATAGCATATACCATCAAATCAGAGAATTTCAAATTGTTGGCAAATTTCAACCACCCATGATTTGAGCCGCTGTGTTTGGTGAGATTTTAATCCAAAAATGGACACAAAACAGTATATTCTACGAGGTCCAGCGTAGGCGGCACGTGCTGCTATTTATCGCTGAAGTAATGAACGCGTATACCTAGGTAGGGGACCATTATTTCTGATATTATTTTTAATTAAATATAACGAAACCTAAAGTGTTGTTCACTCTTTTGATCTAACGCTAGTATTTCTGGTAATTTATGACAATTGGCATCTTTTCGATTTTTGCTCTTATCTTGCCGCAAACCGACGACATCCACGGCTCAGCACCTGAGTTCTCGCTGGAATAAATGGTGAAATTGCTCTTATGCAAAAGCACAAGCAGCTTCTCGCTAAGCACTATGTGCTTGTCGGCATGAAGCACCGAAATAGAACTACACATCGTCTTGTAATGGTGTGGAACACAAACATCGACAGCTGTTCAATGGCACATAATATCGTGAAAACTGCAAAAATATTGGAAGAAGTCGATCGGAATAACAACTGTTTCGCAGATTTTAACATGAGGCACGCAAAATGCAAATTATTTTCTGAAAATGGTGCTGGAGTGGAGTGTTTATCCTACGCAAACATTTAAGTAGTTTTTTAGGCTGCTCCAAGTACAAACTTGAAAGAGACGGTCATTCATCTACCAAATAAGTTTAGAAATGTTCACCACATTAAGGTCTAGACACGCTTAGATCGTACATTAATTTTGCTAAATTCTCTTTGATCATACTATAAACGAACTAACCAAGGAGGTTTTTAAAATGACGGGGCGCATCGGTCATAACCTGATAGCAACCCCAATCAACGAATTTCGGCAGTATTTGATCGTTCTAAAGGGCAAAGTAAAACGGTGAATATCACTTTGAAAAGTTTTTTCCGACACTTGTACAAACAGACATTTTAGTGCCATGGCAGCGAATGCATGATTCATCTTCGTGGTTGCTCACGCGTTTTCATTCCCAATAACGGATACATTACCTTATTGTCACTATAACAATTAGCATTGCTTTTAAGTAAGCATTTCAAAAGGCCACTTTCCATTGGCTCATTTTAAGCAAGGGCTTTGTGGAACGGTGCATTCAACCGAGAACAACATCTCGCTATACCTACGAATATCGTAAACGAGTAGCTAAACCAATGCCAAATTCCATGCCACTCATATTTGACAAACTTGAGGAGGGATTGCGAGACTGGTAAATTTAGGCTGACCATGTCGCTTAGCTTTGAGCTTCCACCTCGTAAACAACACTCACAAAAGGACTCAGGCATTTTTGATTTCCATGCACTTCAAGCTTAGAGGGGCAATTAAATCCATCCTCCCATTCCATTCACCATACTCCTTTTGAGATAGTTTTACATTCATATGTAATAAACTGGACGAAACAGATTTTCCTATCTCCTGAAACCTACTGTTTTATTGAGCCTCCCAATCCACGCATCCTAGTTAGTAGTCCTTTGATCTTCAGTATTAAAATACTACATACATTCTGTCATATTCTCCATGATAAGCACCTATCAGAGAAGACTATCCGTGTGATAATATTTACAGTTCTCAAAAACTACGTTACACAAAGTTGAACTACTCTGCCCAACACACGTAAATCACACCAAATATTAAGCATCCAAACTACGTTGCCATTTGCAAAAAAAAGTTCAGGAAGTAATTGCGCCGGATTTCATGCCTGTAAACATGTGCTTGTAAAAAAACCGTAATTAAGTCATTTATCAACTTCCCAGAACTCTTTTAGCGTTTATAAACTCCGCATATGTGAACTGTTGCATTGTTTTGCAATCCAATCCGGACAATTTGCTAACGCCACTGCTGACATTTCTTCTCAGTAAAAGAAATTTTTTTCAGAGTACAATGTGCGTTAATACAGAAGTAGAAGCTGTGACGTTGTTTTTAGCCCTTAGTCTCAGGTCGTAAGCAAGCTAACCAGAGCGCGTGAAATGCATGAACGCTCTCATGTTTGTATTCACTCATGCAACTTATGCTTACCAATCTCTAACAAAAGATGCGATCCACATAAAAGATCAAACCAACAGACCATATGCGTACAGCAACCTGAAGTCCCAGACGTGATCCCTTATCAGCACAAGTGATGGTCTTTGGAACCGCCAGTTTTCCCATTATGTGCGAACACACGGGATAAAGTGGGCCAAGGTTACTTGGGAGTGGCACATCTCTTTTGGTGACTTCCTTCACATAACTAAACTCAAATGAACACCTAGACCGATATTTTTCATTGCCTCTCAGCAATGAGACTTTCAAGGAAAATCACTATACTACCTTTTTATATTATGCACCAAATGTTTTCTTAATAATGACTCTGGAAGTTTGTTTCTGGAAGATATGTGTTCCTAAGTGAAATTCTTCCCAAAACTAGTCTTAGTGGTTCAGAGTTTTAGAAGGGAATGGAAGATGTGACTTCTTCCAACGAAACCATGTGTGAAACAACATGCAACAGACATGATATTTGAAAATTGGCAAGTTATTCTAAGTACAAGAGGTCATTTAAAAATGGAATAAGTGATCCCCTCCATTATGACTAACGAAAAATATGTTAAAAATGGCTTATGTCGAGTAAAAGAAGTACTTACCAAGGTTCATCGATATGCAAAAAAGCCGACTAATAAATCGCTACCATTCATCGCTAATATTTATCGAGTTCATTATTCCTCTACAGATCAGCAAACGTAAAATACGGTTCGCCATGGTACTCAGTTGCTTTTCACCTTGTTTAAAGGATCAGTAAATACATTTGGCGTTATTAAGTAATAAATTTGTACCCTTTGGGGGAGATTGTAGAGGAGAGCCTCAATCAAGGCGTAGAAATGTCAGACTCGGTGAATTTAACAACATCCGCCGCTCCTTCGAGCACGTTGGACGGAAAGGACGCGACACAGTTTGTAACGCCCCCGCTGATCTCGGGCATTCGTTACGCCTGCATCCCCGTATGGAGCATTCTTCTCTGCTTCGGGATCTTTGGAAACGCCCTCACCGTCTTCGTGCTGCGCGCCAAGCGTCTGCAGCAATCGAGCACCTCCTTCTACCTCACTGCCCTAGCCATCACCGATATGCTCTACCTCCTCACTAGCCTAGTCGCCTCCATTGCCAACTTCATCTTCTTCTTCCCCTTAGAGCTGCGCCAACTCTCCCGCACCTTCTGTGTGTTTACACCCTTTCTCAGCTACACCCTCGCCTACATCAGTGTTTGGCTTCTTGTCACGGTCACTGTTGAACGTGCCGTTTGGGTCGTACTGCCCTTCCGCGCACGTCATATCTGCACCAAGCGCACTGCCAAGTTCGTGGTGGTTCTCTTGGTGTTTGGCTTCACTCTCCTCGATATACACTTTTTTGTCACTATGCGTTACCAGGAGGTGCGGCTCGGCTATTGGGCCTGCATGACCACCTACTTCTCCGATAAGGTGTTTCCCTTCCTCGATCTTCTCCTCGTGGCTGTTCTCCCCTGTGCCATTATGCTCGCCGCGAACTGCCTCATTGGCTGGAAGCTGAGAGTGATGCGAAAGTTTCGCTCAAGAACTGCTACTGGCACGGTGAGCAACAACAACACCGATCAAGGAGGTGGAGATAAACGTGAAAAGTCTATTAATCTTACTCGAATGCTTGTCTCCACAAATGTTTTCTTTATTGTCTCCGTAACACCGCTACTCATCTATGACGTGGTTTTCTTCTCCGTGGACATACGCGCCTGGGCAGAAGAGGCGGAGGAGGTGCGAGGTGGAATGATATTCGCCATAGAACGGTTAGTCTACACTTTATGGTACACCAACTTCTCCATCCACTTCCTCCTCTACTGCCTCAGCGGACCTCCATTTCGAGCTGAGGTCTTGGTTCTCTTCAATCGCCTGCGTGACCGCATCCGCAAGGCCGCTCGCAAGCCTACAGCAGATCAAACGGAACTGAAACGTCCCGAAACTAGGCCCACCTCTATCGTCAATGCTGTCTCCACCGCAGGAGACGTCTACAGTCGAGAGGAACTCCTGTGATTAAAGATTCTGCACGCTACACGGACCTGTACATTTTGAACACATCCATTTGATTTTATTCTTCTTCCCCGCTTACCAAACTTACTAAGGGTCAGAGATATTTTTATGATTAAAGTTCCTTGCTTAATGCCATTTTTTCCTCCACAGTGGGATATACTTACTCTCCTCAACTTGGCGGTCTTTTGACGTGCATCGGTTCTCTGGTATCCAAAAGCCTACATTTTATTAAGTAGTTCATAAACTACCTACTGTTGAGCTATAGTTCATTTTATTTGGAATAGTTTGTGTTAAAAAACTGCGATGCTTTCCAAAAAAAAGATTTGACAACAGGCCATAAATGTGCAAAAGCAGATTGTTTTGTTGAGTTTACAAATAAAGTTGGGAGGTTGATCTGTGGTAGGCTTTGAAAACCATTTGCACTTACATGTTTTTGTGGAGTTCTTAACATTGCAAAAAATAGCATTAGCTTTCTCATTTCCCTACTTTTCCGGAAATTGTGAAGGCCTCTGAATGACTTGTGGCAGCGTTAAGGAATGACATTATTCTTGCTTACTGTCGTCGCCAACATTAACCATGAATAGCTCTACAAACTAATTGGTTTGGATTTATTTATGTAAATATGTTCATCTTTCAAGCTACCATCCACTTGCCGCAGCGTAATTCTCAAAACAGAGCTTGGAGTTGCTCTTGTCAGATTTAAGCGGGAGTAGTGGCGAATTTCCATCGTTTGATAAAAAATTGCAGCAAATCGTTCACCTGAACTACAAGTTTGTTTTTATCTACACGCGAGTGGCCTACTTTAACGTTTGACATGGATTTGTGCCTCATCTCGGACTAAGCCTCCACCAATTGGGAAGCCATTTCCATCCACTGAAACGGATATCACGTCCCTTGACTACATTTTTAGGTTAAAATAATCAAACCCTTTCCCTTCTTATAAAAGCAGTAAACCGCTGAGCGTATCTACTCAGTGACTCCATAGGTGGTAAAACATCTTGGAAATCCTTTGTGTGTCCAACGTATCCTTCTCCGAATGTTGCACTTAAGTTATGGTGAGATAAACCCATGATACAGTGCCTTACATAAGCCATTAGCCGACGACATAATTTAATCCATCGCAGAACGCATTATTTCTTTGATGTTTTCGTATGACGGTAGAACAAGTTCAAAAAATTCTTTATTCTCTACCAAATAATCTATCATCTCAACCCCTGGAGGCACCATCAACCTCGAAAATTCATATTGCATCATGATATACTAAAGACAGAGTTGTCCAAAAATACATTGACAAACTTTATACTTAAGAGAGTTTGATTTCTCTGTACAAAACAGGTGAACGACCTTTAGCAGATATCATCTCAGAAAAACTACAATAAAACGCTCCGTATGGAGTGGGTCTGAAGTGTTACCCGAAGCTTTATGGCAACAATAATTCCAGCTGGTTGGCATTCTCTCTAGTTACTTCCTTCGCCCTGGAGACAAATAAGTCCATTTCCTCATGCCGTCGTACTTGTTCGGCATGCATAAATCCTTCACCAAAACGATTTTGCCTTTAAGAAGAGTCAATAAAGTGTTAATCCCGTTTTCGGTATCTTGCAGGGTAATTAAATTTTAGTGGCGAGGTAAGCTGAGAGAAAGAACGACTGGAGTGCAGTACATCACTTAAAATTCTTAATTTTCTCTCATCTTTTTCTTCCAAAGTAGAAAGTGGGCTCTAAGTAGGTCTATGCGTTCTCTAAGTAGTTGGCTGGTTCAAAAAGACCCCCTCGTTAGAGAAAACGGCTTGACCTCACAAGGGTAAGCTTATCAATTCGTTGGTTAAAATGGGTTCAACTGGATAAATATTGCTCTTTTCCAAATAACCTTGAACCCACTACTCCGAGCAGAAATATCTTATCATTTTCTGTGAGAATTATAAAAAATGCTTTTTTTAGGATGAATGTTTTCCCATCAGATTTCAGCAATCCCCCTTCCATGGTTACTCCTAGGTGAATTAACAGTGTTTTAAAGTTGTCAGCCTTGTCCACTTCTCGATGCATATGACAGTTTTTTATTGACCGCATGGGATTTGCGTTTGCTTCCCCTCGAAATTTCAACGACGGTGGCACTGGCAAGGGCCAATTTTTGTTTAAGAGGAGGTTTTTATTCAAATGTTTAAACTATAGTAACAACTAATTTCGTTTCATCGCACATCACTTTACTTTGCAAAAAAGTTTTTTGGTTTTTATGTCTAGTTTGTCAAAATCTTTATTTTTGGCAAAAAATAAAGCTTTGTTGGGTTATGAAGGTCAGAATTAAAGTGGATTTTCGGTACAAATATGTAAAATTTTGCTTTATTTTAACTGACTTGATTTAATCAATAGGTGCTAAAACCAGTCACCTTTTTAAAAACTGTCGTTTCGACTCGTAAGACTAGTGCCTTCCTTAAGCACCGTATTTATTAGTAGCGTGGAATAAAACTGTCGCAATTTTGCGCGAAGATGAAATTGAAAGACATTTTTAAACCACCACCTCTTCGCTTTCCTGTACCTTCTTATGCGGTAGATTGTGTTCTTGGATCAATCATTACTTTGAAAAAGATATTTTACATTAGCCACATTGAGTAGGACTTATTCACGACTGTGCTCGAGTGAAAAATTCTCACAACCTATGACCTTCCCACTTTGAAATGCTAAAGCTTACACAAATTTAATAACTAATTAAGCAGTTTTAGGATTTTTTGTTGTGCCTTTTTCTGGTCGGATCATAACGTTTTTTATCCTCAGAATTAACAGGGCCATGCCCCAACAGTATCTCTGCTGATAGGAAGAACTTCCCAATTACCAAAACGTTTTAAGGTAAGATCGTCCCCTCGGCACATCACAGGAGTTTGGTAAATAGTAGAAGTTAGGTTCCTCTAAATTTTCTTATTGGAGATCTTGAGCAATGCATTTCTCACTGTTACCAAATGTGCTTCATTTTGCAGCCTTAGTGAAAACTCAAAAATTGTTCATTTCATTAAGGTAATTTGGTGACACGTACTAATTCCAAATGCCGTTCCAAAGTTCAGGTCATTTCTAAAGCTTCAAAATTACTCCTCGCCTGATTAAATTAGCATTTTACGTAGTCACACCTAGTCTTTGTACGGATTTGTACTTCTGGACTTCATTTTATTTGTAAGCATGACTTTTTTTAGCCGAAACTTATGAACGATAATTCTTCAGTGGCTATCGAGCTACAAACTCAATTTATTACTCGGCTTAAAAGCTTAACCAAAATTGTTTCGCGTGTTTGTAAAAGGAGGTTGAAGCACTACGAGCCGAACGCATCTTCCGCACTGGTTCTAGTCACTCACATTGTTAGCCCATTCGTCTTTTGCACCTCACACTTACCCACCTCACAAAATGCACCTCTTGTGTAAAAACTGTTTATTCAGGAGGAAGCGTGAATTCGTAAAGTCATATTTTCTGAGCAAAATTGTCGAAATGGGTTATACCTGTTAACACTGCCTATCACTGAAGTTTTAAATTGTGCTGACGGGTGGCAGTCGTCAATTTATCACAAAAATAAATTGTAGTGAAGTAAACATTCACATCTTGATGAAATACACTATTTGTCACTTTAAAATCCGCTGAAAGGAACGCAGCAGTACGCAAAATGTGCTGACGATAAAGTAGAACAACTAAACCCCACTTTATTGGAATTTTAATGTCCCATGGTAGTTCTGAAATTGTGCCGCCTAAGATATGCAGTGCATTTCTCGTCCTTATCCATTTCCCACGAACACTCCTATTAATTCGTTTTGATTACCAGCAAATTTCGTGGCGGTGTCCTCACCTCTCCAAAGCAAAACTGGGAATCGGAATCCATAAAAGCGAATACTGCAAAGAGGGCACGCTGTTCATCTTTTTGAACAGCCTAGGCCTCTCTTGATAATGATGCCAGCTTATCGCCTTGGCTACGCTACCGACTGCTCCCCTATTATTCTGGTTAATTGTCGAGTATTAATGAAAGGGGGACATGAAGATAAAAGGAAAGCGTGCGATCAAAGGCTTTGTCACTCTTCTCCGCCGCCCACTGCGATTAGCGAACAGCCCTTTGGCCAGTGTACGATGTAATCGAAGTCTTAATGCCTTATTTTTTATGAGACCAGTAGCAATTTAGTTGAAACTCCGCTTTTAGGATAAACGTTTTTTCATTTGATGGTCTTAACGCAATGGTTGCAAAAGTGGGATCATCCTTCAATACCTTCCTATGCTGCTCATTTTAAGTGCCGTTTTAACGCATGAGAGTGTGGCTTGTGTAGCCTCTCAAATTGCCATTAATTTTTTACTAGTTTTTCAAACGGTAGGTTTCCTCTACAAAGTAGCCTTTTCAATAATGAACATCGCATTGGTAAAAAAGTTTGGGGCAGAATGCCCATGGACGCGTTTAACAATTTCCTAACCGACGTCTGTCTGTTAAAACAACCCCTAACTCCTACCTTTTCTATTCATTTGGCTCTTTCCTTCAGAATACGTGTCACATCATAAAAATAAGATAAGGCTGTCTGGAATTATGATAAATTTCGTTACCTCTACATGGAGGATGTACTTAGCAGACTAGATGGGGAGCTTATTTTACCCCAGAAATATCTCACCTAATCAGAGCGTCATAAATTTGTAAACAAAGTTGCGTCTGGATGCGTTTAATTAAGCGTCGTAAGCTAAGTAACCAGGTGTCACCTTTGTCATTCCCGTAAGCGCCATTAAGACCCGCATTGATGCCCACAGGGGCGTAAGATTGGAGGCAGAGATCCCTGTCTAAACTAGAGACAACACATATGTTTCTCCGACAGACTCAGCATCATTTTTATCACGCGTCTTAAACTTCCTCTCAGTAAAACTGTCTATTAAATAGGAAAAAAATGAGACGAAGCAAATGTTTGCTAGGGTTTGAGGAAATCGCCTCTATTGGATGGAATTACAACTGCTAATGCACTTGTCCAAGCTTCTAGTAGGGTACTTAAGCAACATTTCTCCCATTTTGGTTGCATGAACGAAGAAGCACATTTACAGGTTTAAGTAAGTCCGCAGACCAAAGAGTTGCGTTCAGTTTAGTCCTTACAATCATTCCGAAACTCCATTTTCGCCTTAGACGCATAAACACACCTTAAGGTTGCTACTACAGGAATGTGCGATATAAATATTTCATGAGTTGAGCGCCAAATACAAAGAGCCGACGAATTTTTTCTCAAAAGTAAACTAACTGAGAAATTGAATGCTACTTACGGCTCAACCATTTCATCATGACATTCTTGTCGAAGGTCCTCCTGAATATTAGCAGCTTCTGAAGAATTACACTCAGAGCCGTGGTTCGTGAGCCCTTGGTTTTAATTCGCCGTGCAAATTGGCTTATTTGTCAGCAGCCAATTATTGAAGACTTTGGGTAAGGAATCCCAATTCCTTTTAAACTTTTTCGATCACAGGTAAGGTAGACAGTAAAACAAATGTAAAAAAGGACTGGCAGAAAAAAATCGCAATGTTTGGTGTTGCTAGTGATCAGTGCTGACGATTGACCCCTAAAGGCATGATTAATACCATTGCTTTGACCTGATTTAGTGATGAACCCATTACTTGCAATTTTACCAACGAAAACCCACAGCACTGCGACTAGTGACCTTTATGGCCTTACTGCGAATTTGACACTTTAACAATAATGTAATGCAGTCTATGATTTACCTTTTGTACGTTTTCAGTGTCTTCTAGGTAAGGATGCCATTTTGCCACGTATTCACCGTAACATGTATTTCAGAGCTCCGATGACACCTTTTACCAGCTGTCAGCAGCATTCCCATAGAGCCTTAGTTTTACAGACTTGTTTAATGGATAGTTTTACTACTAAACTACTGTGAAAATACGGTCTGGTAGTTAGCGAATGCCTGCCAACTGCCAAATGCAAACTAGTACTTAAAGGGGCTTGGGAATCACTCTTCAGGCGGTGTGAGCAGCGGCACCAAAGCTCGGTAGGAAATGCACACTGGTAAATCAGCCGACTTTTAACCACTCTTTCTCAAAAAGTCAACCCGCCGACACCAAAACCGTGTGTAGTAACTAAAAAAAAAACAAGTCTGTCGCGATGTATTGAATGTAAACAGATTTGTTTCAGGGCCTCGCCTACAAAGAGGTACCGGTTCTTCAAGAGGGAGACCAAAAGTTCCCATGGGAGTCGGGCTCGCAACGTGGTATGTCCCAAATCCACGGTTCGTCTATGAAACGAGGAATGCATTTGTCATTCTACAAATCTATTTCGAGAAATGATAACTTCCCATTTCAATACGGTCGGTATAGTTTGATGGCTTTATTGCATGACCGACTATCCTCAGCCTCTGCTTCCTTTGGCAGCTGCATGGCGACCCAAAAGCAGAATAATTTAAAAACTATTGGCACTAAATTTCATCCGATTTCAAAATGACGAATGAAGATGGATTATTCTAAATGGTGAGCCGCGAATAATAAATGCTTTGATTAAGCCGATCAAAAAAGCGAAGCTAGTTTTAAAATTAAGTTGCGTAATAAAGCAGCGAAAGTTCTCCATCAGCCCAATTTTCCAACAAAATTGATGTTTTTACGTGAAACTAGACTTTCAACAACGAGCGGCTTTCAGCCATGGGAGCAGGAAAGCTGTTTGATGTGACCCAATAAAACTGGCGGAGTGGAACGGAGTGTCGTGTTTGGTTACCGCTTACATCGGTCGTTCGCTCTACCCATTTCGTCCATCACTTCGCATGCGACCCAATTTACGTCCCATCAGACCTCACGATTATGGTCGTATGATCACAAAATCAAACCATTGGCCAATAAAGTCGTATGATCGAGTGATTTGCTAAAGTGCAATCATATTAGCTCGCATAATGAATGTCATCCACTCACTGTCAATCGAGTTGGCTAAGCAATGTGTTTGGTACGGACAGAGGTGCTTCAAAAATTGAAGTTGGCAATAAGATCATTTTAAAAGGAGAGGTGTGAATTGAAGGGGTATTTGGTACGGATGAATGCAAGGTTACTCGGCCGTGGCTATTGTTCCTTTGCTCACTTCACAATTGAAAGATGTGTATTTGTTGCCGAAGGCCCAGTGTTGACATCTGACCAGAAGCCAGGACGTAAAATAAGCAGCCATTTCATTTCATTTTTAGAATAGTGGTCCGATAAATTTGCATATTCATCTGACACACCTCAGGAGTCTGTTTTCTCAAGGCATACACAAAACAAAACCTTTTACACGCTTACATAAGTCGATACTTTTGCCACAGTTCGCTACAACCTACTTTGTAGTTATTATAAATCCAAATTTTAGATGATTCTTTACAGATACAAGCAAAGAATTTTCTACCAGTGAGGATTGGTGAAATCCTATTGTTGCAGACGTTGAGTTCTTACATTATTCAGCCTGAGCAAATTGAGTTATTGTGCATACCACCAGGAGGATAAGACCACCAAACGTGATCTCTTTCCTCGTTAAAATCTGTTAGCGCAAGCTAGTTTTAATTAAAGGATTGTCTTTTGTAAATAATTCATGGACTCGCAACTACCACACAGACACGTGGAGACGCGCACACGGAGCAGCTCCGAAGAGGCTTCGTCCTCTTACGATTCACGTGAGCGCATTGCGAGTGTCCGCCATTCTGTTGTAACTCTCTTGACATCGCCTCCCACCCTCGTTCGCATCAAAAATGCATAGTTCCCCAAAAATGACCGAGGGGGACGAGCCCTCTTGTAGCTCCATACTCGTACGCTGAAGTTAGAGCGGGTATCTGTTATGATCTGTAAAAAAACGGCTCTATCTTCGAACGAAGGCAAAGGATTTGGCCCTATTTCTGCAAAAAATTGCGTCCGTTTTCCTTTGTCTTAGAGACGAATACTAAGTATATTTAAGTCACTCACAATGTATCTTTGGTACTCAGGTTTCTACATCTGATCCAAGGCTTTATGAGGATAGCACACGCTTCAATAATATGACTTAACTCATAAAAAAAGCAGTTTTGAATAAATCTATGATCGGAAAGATAACAAAGTATGTTCGTGCAATTATTCGTAATGAAAATTATTTACAAAAAGCTTCTGGAAATATTTTACTTCAATAAACGTTTTTGGACTCCTGGTGCCTTTGGAATCGCAAGGTTTCAGTACTGTCACCATGGCAGTAGGAAAGGAGAAATTTTGGAACCAACTTGTTACCAGTGCAAAAATTTCACGGCACCTACGCATGGACACTTTACCAAAAAGTGCAGCATTACAATTTATCTAATTTGCCCTGAATTTGCGAGGCCAGAGCTTTGTGTGAAAGATCGTCCTTCTAAAATCAGCAAAATTGAGTGTTTTTGAATATGTGGTCTGTTTGGGCAACACCTGTATCTTTGAGGTCTACTCTCGCTTTCCACCAGGCCAGTTCCTCGGGGACCCAGTCAACAGGAAGGCTCTTGGCAATAATTTTCAAGAATAATGATAGAAGAGGACACTGTGAGTGGATCGACAAAAGCAGGTTTTCGGGAAGTTGTAAGAGTAATTTAGGTCTCCAATGAAGCAAAATAATCAGTTACTTAGTTACTCCAGTTAGGTGGACAGAGCCACGAAACAAATAAGTAGGTTCATTCAGTTTTAGTTATGACAGCTTAAATTTTTCGCTTGCATCTCATGCCTCATTTAACTATCTGGAAAAAGATCTGATTCCTACGAGTGTATTCGAATCACCACAAACCCAAGGGTTTTACTTTGCCAGCTTTAAAATTCACATTTCGGTTGCTTTTAACAAACCAGTTAAAAGGTTGGCAAGCAGACGTTTTATGCGCCTTAGCTATATTTCGCTAATGTATCCTCTTGACTTCTGAGCAAAGGCACAGAAAGTCTTATGAGTTAATGGCGTATTTGGTCCAACCATTGGGCGAGATTATATCTGCGACTCAAAAGCATAGGAAGTGAATTTCCCTACCGTAGATATTAACTAAATCATTGAAAAACAATGCTGGAGGCATATACCATCTGCGTTTACATCTACGGCATCACAAATTAGCATTACTTTTCGTACGGCTATTAGCTTTATTGAACAACCCAAGTTACACCTTAGATTTGCTAACACACAGATTTGCCATTGAAGTTATTTTACCCTGACATCAATTTCCTCTTTTGCAGTGTTGATACTCTGAAAGGGAGGATGTACTTATGACTGAAAAAGTTAAACGCTGTCAGAACGATAACGCACGGCCTGTGAACATGGGATTTTGCAATACAACTAGGCTATTACCAAGGGTTTTGGGAGTTCTGTGTTTGTCACTGCAGGTTCTTATCGGCAGCAATGAATGTGGAACGGAAGAGACCGGTCTCAGGAAAAAAATTCATACAAGCATGAAACCGTCAACCTGACTGCAGGAAGAAGAATTGACGTATTTGCCGCACGAAAATTTTTTGCCGTTTTTTACTAAAGTGGTTGAATAACGCCAACGATCGTATCATTATAGGATAGAAAGCCCAGACTATTTTTATGTTGCAACAGTGTTACCCAACCGTAGCAATAGATTGCATTAGTCGCTGGTTAAACGCTACATTTCAGTCAATGGGAGTGAGATCCAAGAATGGGGTGACTTCAGAGTATTTTATTACATTATTACTAGGCCTACCCGTGTAACTAGCAGTTTTATGCACCATTTATGGGGGCCTTCATCCATTGATGCAGTATTCATCATATGCATTCACTGGACTAGCAAACCAAATGAACGTTGGCAGACAATCTCGCAGAGAGCACTCAATCGACGAAAGGGCCAAATGAAAGGCCCAGCTTGACAGTTCCCGCTTTCAACAAGCAGTGATTAAAAATACGATTAGTAGCTTTAAGATCTTCATCTGAAAAAGCAAATGATCAAATTTGTTGTCACAGACTACCATAATGTAAAGGAAGACGAATTTGAGGCATATCACAAGGTCGCAATTGCCAGTCAGATCGTAGTTCAAATATTCTCATGATTTAACTCAAGCACTTTAGAACTGTCCTGGAATATTTGAGTAAACGCGTCAGAACAACCTTACACCCTAGCCTCAAGGTGAAAGCCTTATTTGCACAGGTTTAGTAGCGTCATAATGTCAGATGGAGTGGACATTAAGAGATTTCTGATTTGCTTTAAGTGTCAAAATTGTATACTTGGTAGTCTCGCTTTCATGGCACACCCAAATGCACGTGCTAGGTGCTTTGATTTTCGAAACACACTACTGGGAGGTGGCATATATTTGTGCATATTTTTAGTCAATTTTTCCTTTATTTTTGGTCGGCCTGGACATTATCTGGCGGTCCAAAGGAATGATGGAGGATAATGAGCGTTATCGTGGAGGTTTGTGCGTATCAATGTGAAAAGCACCGCCAAAAGTGCTCTACGGATTGGCAAAAGGGATCATTGACCGGGAAATTAAATGACTTGAACTAGATAAAATTAAAATTTGATACGTTTTAAAAGGAGGTTCCATCGGTCAGTATTTGAAGACTGGAAAAGTTATTATTGGTGATACTTCAGAATCCCAGAAAAGTGATTAGAGTTGGCCATAT
This sequence comes from Taenia hydatigena, assembly GCA_036345935.2. NCBI lineage: Eukaryota > Metazoa > Platyhelminthes > Cestoda > Cyclophyllidea > Taeniidae > Taenia > Taenia hydatigena. Next base: position 7,753,622 of record JADWOT020000009.1, read on the forward strand.
CGTCAATCGCCCTCGTCCAAGCCTGATTTGTTCCACGTGTGATTCTCCGCATCCGCCACATAAGCTCAGAATGTGTTCTACTTGGCAAAAGGTAAATTATTAATGCTTGAAACCCACACAACGGCAACAATTGTTTAATTTTTCAACACTTGCACCTCATCGACGGCAGTAACCAAATACTACCGTAAACGAAATTACGGTTGCAAAATATCAAACCTCAACGGATATGAGGTTCTTAAAAGTAACGTTACATTTATGGATTTATCATATAATAGTAGGTGAAATAAATGCAAATTCTTTAACACGCCAACCAGGATAGGGAACAAACAAATTAATGACATTCGAACAGCATACGAACATTCCAATTTACCAGAAACATTCGAAGTTTCAGCAAAAGCAAGAGCCAGGAGTAAAAATTAGTTGTTCCGCAATTTAAATCGAGAACAAGTAAAAGGGAACTACCGAGCAAAGGATCCCTATGCTTAAAAGCACTTAACTCCAGAAGGGTTCTCCAACGATCAACTAATCTCACCAGCAAATACATCGCGCCTTTCATAAAACACTTTATGTCCTGCTTGGCAATAACAGGTACGAACATAATACTGTTTTTCGCTTACTGTAAATCCACAGACTGAGGAATAAACTATAACTACAAATTTTTATCGTTATTGTTACTCACATCGACCTTTTTTCCCTCTACAGTTTCGAATAGAAATAACTCGATTAAAAAGATTAACAATGCTACTAACTAAGATGATGAAACGAGCTCGCAGTAAGCGTAAAAATATGCCTCCTTCCTCACTTTTTTAAAGCCTGACGTGATATGACAATAGCAAAATGTTGTATTAAAGCATTAATAGCAAAAAGAGAACTGTCAGCGTGTGGGTTTCACTTTTGATAGGATGGACTGGTTACAGACAGACGGGATAGTGGAGAAATTGGCTTCAGAATGCCACTACTTCAGACCCATAAATCATGGAACTGGTTCACTCAGTCTCGGTACGTATTGCCGTATGATTTAGTGCGGAAGGCAGTCAAAAATAACCGATTGTACTAGCAAATTCAGTGCTATTCTTCATTTTCCGCATGCATAAATAACTTTGAAGCGACCCTATTCGTCTTAATATTCGCACAACTGGAGTGTGCAATTGACAGACATGGAAGTGTACTCATGATGGTATTGTTTAATGAAGCCTGAATAGAAGCCTTCTACCTTGAAGATGAACTCCACATGTTTTCTTCACTCTTCGACAAGGAGGTATCAACTTGCATGAATTTGCTAATGAAAAGGGCAACGAGCACGACTAGAATGAGTGTACGCTTCGAAGTAAAACTTTTCTGATTCAAAAGATTAATCTCTCAATTTAGGCGGTTACATATTATGCAGCTGTATGGCAGGGTAGGGGTTTATTGTGAGCCCAGTAGCTAGTAAAACATTTTTTTGTCAAACCGGATGTGCGCTCACTGAACCATCTCACAATGGACCAGTTTCAAGCTTCCTGCTGGCCAGAAATGGAGTACCGCGTTCATCATTTCAAACGTAGCAGTTCCACTTTCAAGCCAACAACAATCTCACCTTTCTTTCATTTTAAATATTGTAGCTTTAATATGACGATCAGCTCATGAAAACCTGAGCACGTATGAGTGCAATGAAAACCATGGATTAAGGAGACTTGCTTATTGTGACTGATTAGATGAGCGTAAAAGCACAAACATAGGAATTAGGTAAATCCAGGATTTGGCTGCAGCCATGCCCACTAAAGTTAACGATTTCGCACAACAACGTCCCAAATCATTTCAATCAAGCAGTTACTTCGGAGCCTTGAATTAAGGTTGCCTCAAGTGCAGTTGTGATGCCATCATTCAATTAGCAATTGGACTAACCAAGCCAACTAAATGCAAGACAGTCTCCAGAAAAGTTACCTGAATTAACGTACCTTCTTTGCTGTATGGGACGGGTGGAAGTCGATAAGGAATGGGAAAATTAAAAAGTTCGACTGATTTGTCGACCTAAAATGTTTAGAAGAAATTGAATAAATCATTATGGCAAGCTTTTACTTTCACTTTCGTTTTAACAAAGGCCACCTAACAGATATTAAACTATGGCTGTGGTGAATAAAATTCATCACTCGATTAGGTACCAAAATCTGATAGCTGGTTAAGCTTCAAAGCGTTACGAAATGGACACTACCAGCAAGTTATAAGTTTCTAACCCAGTGGAAATAAGTTAATGCAGCAAAGGTGTCAGTACATGTGTTAGTACCTTTCTCTTGATCAAGGGACAATGGATTACCCATTTATGTGCTACCAATGAGGCATCGTGAAGAGAGATTAATGAAATTACCAACATTATATTCCATTTGTCGCCAGTGTAACTACACTCTTGTATGCGAACTAATTTTATTACTGAAAATATAGCGCAGTAATTTATTCCCTCCTGTTTCCCTTCGAATGTTATAAAAGTAAAATTATGGTGAAGCCGGGGTTTCGGAGACCCCAAAGCAAATTCTATCGACAAATACAGGTCTCCTCCGGCCCAGCATTGATTTAAAAGTGATCACAGTCCAAGTGCATTCCGTGCTAAAATCTGTTAATTTTCGTTTGCGCTAAGTATAATTATTTTTTGGGGCAGAAAATGCACCAACACGCATGGCGGACTGTCGTTCAGCTGCTATGCACCCTAAGGACTTCACAGGCCACTAAATGTCTGACCATTTAACCCGCTCCAGGTCTGTCGAAGGGCGACAAAGTATGAAACCCGTATCAGTAGGCATTTAAGTGGTTTTTATAAAGTTGTTTGTTGACGCTCTCATCTTTGATACAAGTACTAAACAGACCACGAGGTATCCATTCCATAGCTGCGTAGCATCTCTCACTTGGCATGATTGCAAACTTAGGTAAAACTAAGCGTCAATTTTGAAATTATCACTAAGAAGAAAATTTTAAATGCCACTTACGACCGGTTAAAAATGGATTTTAGATGAAAAGAGTGAAATAAGCCAACCTCTTCTCCGAATGCATCGGGTGTAAACAGGACACCAAGCTCATACGAGCGAATCATAAGCTGTGTCTTCTTCAGTTGGAGACATCCCCAAGCCGCCTTTGAGAGGTTAGCACTGAAATGATAAGATTATGAAATGCACAAACTTTTATGCGGCGGAGTAGAATAAGTGATTTTGAAGAAAAATAGGTATAGAAGTCGTTGATAAGACATGACACGTAGAAAGCATCTGGACTAATTCATGGAGAGTCAAAGAAACGATTCTTTTGGATGTAAATTTCAAACTATCAATTGGGCAAATGTGATAAAGGTGGGGCTAAATTCAAACGATTTAAGAGAGTCAGCCTTGGGTGCTAAATGGATAATAGGGAGATTTTTAAAGCTCATGCACAGCTAGCGTTTGCGGGCAGGCAATTCCTTTAAGTACCTCATTTGTCCAAACGTTTGGCCAATCTGACTCATGAGCACCTCAAGTTTTTAATGTCCGTCATAAAGGGTTTGGGACGAAATCACTCAACCTTACTCCAGGACAACAACTAAAAGAACCAAGAAATCATTCCGAACTAGTAAGACGCTTCTCCTAGTCAAAGTTAATCAAGAGACGCTTATTACTATTCATAGAGAGTTGAATTTGGAATCATGCCAAAAACGCAAACCAGTAACATAAAGCACAAGAAACAGGAAACGCTACAACATTAACAGGGTAATGAGTTGCAAGTTTACTAGGAAATCTGTTGTGCTTATGAATCAAGCAGGAAATTCACAACTGAAACCACGCTTTGACCTTAAAGGCTTTAGCAGTCTGTAAATGCATAGAATTACTTTAAATAATGAATTGGAACTGTTTTGTAGGCGAGGAGAGTTAGAAAAGTGCTTTTAGTAAATAGCTAGATATATGTGAGGTGAGTTTGTATTTTGTAGCTTTTCATACGGTGAATGCAGGGTGCATCAACTACTTAGCATGTGTTTACTTCAGGTCTCAAATTGCCTTAACGACGTAAAAGTACGGATAAAATTAATTAATATTAATTAATATTTTAGCGGAATAAGTATCACTGAGCAATTTGATGAAAATAGTGGCACATTGTTTCAATGCAAATTATTACGTTAAGGAGCACTGACTAGGTGGATGCATCCAGTTGCCTTGTCTTTTTTATGTAGACACTCCCAAATTCATCCAAGTGAATGCAAACATTGACAAACAGCAGTGCTAAAAGCTCAAGATAGTGCTTGTAGTAAATGAATGTCTTCAGTTGGGCACATCTACAATGTTATTACCAAGAGCGCGGGTCTTGCATTTCGCTGTTTGAATCCAGTAAATGCTCTTTCACTTAAGTGGAAAATGACTTCCTAGGTGTTTTATAATGCCCACAGCTGATCCACTATCTGAGGAGAATTCAAAGATTTCGGGAGGTAATCAGCGACTCACCACGTGATGGGGTGATTACTCTGCAAAACACGAAATTCTAAATGAATTTTGTTGCAAGGTAAGGTATGGTATGCAACCTATTAATAATAATCGACTTCATAATTATTTCCTGATGATTATGGTGGCGATGATAAAGCCTCCCACCTAAGACCACTTCAATGTCGGTTGAAATACTTTTATTCCTCTCCCCACAATGGAGAATTTGCACTCCCCCAATTACTTTTCTACAGGTAGCATACTTACTGGAATCGACCCCAACTATCAAGTTGGTAAAAAAGGGGATTCGATTATCTTTGAGTGACAAGTGATTGACAGCCACACAGCCGAAACTCAGATTAGAATCAGGTCTCCAAAAGGTAGTCGTATCTAAAAGAGCGCCGATGAGATACTAGACCATACGGAAATTGGGCTACAAGTACTAGACTATTTTGAGTTTTATTTATTCCGCTGGTTCTGTCCCCAGAATTGTTTTGCCCTCAGCTAAAAAAGAATGAATTTGATACCTCATACTTATATGATGCTCTTATAGAACTATTCCAAGAAAAATTGAATGCTTATTGTCTAGTTTAAATCCGCTGTAAAATTGAATGCAACCTAAACCAGAAAAGGCCCTTTAAGATGAAGAGCATTGGGGAAGTAGCCAGAAGTAGGGTCATATAGATCACTTACCTAGTGAGAAGGAACCAGGCAATGCGTTGACCGTCGGGTGAGCAGCGACAGTAAGACTTGATGTGTGGCGCAGCCCTGGAGAGACCAGGATGGAGGCCAACCCAGTCGTGAAGGAAGAGTCGTAGCCATGGCTGGCGTGCAGCCACCGCCTTCGCATAGGGCAGACAACCACCAGCCGCATAGCCCTCCAGGCTCTCTCTTACCGTGCCCACAGAAGGATAGATCTGGTCACGTAAGCGTAGGTCAGAAAGTCATCAACTCAACTGCAGGCGCATATGCAGTTCCGTATCTCCGGTAAAAAATAAGGCACTTGCCCAAGTTGATCCTCCTTAACCGACCTTATACTCACAGCAACAGTTGATGAATATGGGAGAGAGGTTTTATGTACCGTGTAATTACAATTCAGGATACTATTACTTACAGTGTGTTAAAGCAATATCGTACAATGCCTTGAGACGATGCAGTTTGTTATGCCATGTGATGTTATTTGATGCCAGAGATCAAATCTTTTGCTAGGCTCCACTTTCGAAAGCACTGCTGCATCCATTTATTCGTATCTTTCGGTATGACAATAACATCTGGTTTTTGCTTCGTTTACCGCTACAATTAATCTCCAATGAAGGCCTAATTTCAATTCTAGTGTCCAAAACTTTGCCAAATTTACTATTGCTCTGATTAAATACTCCTTATACCAGGGTTTTAGTACATGCCATTAAGGCACAGTTGGCACAAGCTCCATTTAGCTGGTCTCCCCAGAATGCATAAGACCACACAAATGACAACTTAAAATGCGATTTCTTGTTATTAAGCTGAACTGAATTTCGAGCTAATTTAATAACAATTTCTGGCATTAGTGCTCATTGGAAGATATTTCACACCACAAAAGCACAAACAATTTGCCGAATGGTTGCATGAGCAAGCTGTACGAATTTGTTCGGTTTCCCTAAACCTCGCAATAAATGAATGCAAGTCCGCTTTCATTATAATCAAGATAATCAGACTGTCTGTCACAACTCGGCATTTTTAAAAAAAATCACACTTATAATTTCAAGAAGTGAATAAGGAGGCAATGCAGTAACACATTAGCACAAATTTAGTCACTGGATTGTCTCTCATTTGCCTATGTACACCGCCTCCTCTCCATAGCGCTCGTCTTTAAGAGTCTTTCAGTTATGCATGTATTTTGAATTGACTTTTGCAAAATGTAGGTTCTAAGAAAAGTGGTATGGGTAATTTGATGTTATTAATATATTATTGTGGTAATAAAATAGTTGCGTTTCATTTAAACCACACGCAAGAGAATTGATGGTTCGGCTACTGTTATTGTCGCTGCTTAATTTAACTAGTAGTAAAACGTTGTTTGCTTACCAAATAGCTGGCTGGATGGAAGAAAGCTGGAGTTTAAAACGTCATGCTGATCCCGTATCAAAACTGAAAAATTACCTTATGTAGGTAGTTTCGTTCTAGCCATCAGACAGCAATTCAAAGCTAAATCCAAATAAAGCTCAAAAATATTTTAACGGTTTTAAAACCTAAATTATGAACATCAAAACTTGGGGGAGAAATAACTCAACTTCCTCCCCTTGTCAAGTATTCCTAATGCTGATAAATCACCAAAATGGAAGAGTGAAATGAGTTCACAATGCGGTGACTTGCCAGACGGATTCCACGGGAGCCGTATCCAGCCAGACTGTTTGACCACTCCGTGGTGAGCCACTGAGTCGGTTGGGCACCCAGCGAGCCGATCGAGGAAAACTGTCCTACAACCGGCCACGAGCGATCCACCTCATACTTCTTCAGCACCTGACTCAACACGAGGGAAAATCGACCATATTTCACTCGATTATGCCCACCTGATTTCTGCCCATCTTTTTTGTCCATTTAGTGAATTTCGACGCCCATTGCCTTTTGCATGCAGACATCGTCCACACATTAACTTAGCAACTCGGGTTGTTCATTTGCTTTTTAAATCAATCAGTGTTTGCTCTCCACTCCAATGAGTTGCGTTTCTGCTAATTTGTGTTTCATAAAAAGCATTTGGCTTCATTATGTTTTTTATCGAGTTATTTCCGTCATGAGCTTAATTTTACTTTTCGTGGCAACGGAGCCAAATTTTCCACAGAATCCAAAGAAGTGAACTCTATGTATTATTTAACTTTTAACAAAAGGCTGCATCACTTATGCAAACAGGCAAACTAAAATGTGAACAATTCTTAATGCAAGCATTAGCAACTCACTGTTCTTCCTTTCCATTTGCAATTGTGTGACAGAAAAAGGGAGAGTTTGTGATTTTACAAATAACTGGCAGCAAAACGGAACTCAGCAACGCTACTTAGGCGCAACTTACCGTCCCAAGCTTGAGGTGGCCGAAGGCCTCCAGTTTATCGCTCCTATGACGGCCCGGCACGCTTGCGATGAGCCAAACCCTAAAATGGCAAGATCAATTCGAAGTATTTAGCTTCTTCAATCGAACACGTCACCGCAACGAGGTGTCAAGGTTGTCATCGGTTAGGGTTCAAATAGTCATTTCAAATGCATGGGGAGTGGATACCCCTTTCACGAATTCAAAATGAGCTGCTTCCTCGCAATATGCTCCAACCGTCGCCTGCTTCAGTCAACGTAATAATGCCACTCATTCAGTGCAATTCTTGATGCAAATGCTCAATTTAGGCCAGAAAGAGGGTGAGAGAATGAGTACACTGTGTATTAGAGGATAGTGGTCATCCCCTTTGGTGCCTTTTCAAAAAACATGCACATTTTACTAATGTAACATATGCTCCACGTTTAGGAAGGTAAAGTTAGGAGTAAACACTTCGTATCCTTTAGTATCTTTGTAGTTCATTCAATAAAGGGGCCCAAGTAAGAAGTAAATTGTGGCAGTCCAGGACGAAGCGCTATGTATTTGGACAAAAAGTGATGGGAATTTTGGTATGAGCGGGGAGCTCCTTCACCAAAAAGCCGAAGTATGGAAGAGCATGTGGCCGGAGCTTACGAATAAGAGCATGAAAAGTGCAGTACACTTTCCTTTAAAACATCCTGGACAAGGTTTTCGGAAAGGCGTAGGAGCAATTTCAACGCATTTGAGTAAATGAATTAGGTATTCGATTAGGCTCTCCTCCACTTGGCACCATCTCCTGCACAACGTGGAGTTCTTTGTGATATGTTGCTCTCTTCCCCTCCCTCATTCTTCCTATTCGAAAAAGTCTTACCGGAGGTGACAAATCATCTGTCTAACCTGGAACGCATTAAGGTAGAATAAGGTTTGGAAAGCATGTTTCAACCAAACGGGAGGTTAAAAACCAAGGCTTCTGTAGTGCAAAGTTAATACAGTTCTACCGTATCGACATTACATGAACTTCAAACATCACTCCACTAATTTATGGAAGATCTTCCAAATTTTTTATCCTGCTTCCTTTATGAAGTGGTGAATCCTGGATTAAAAAATGCATTTATCGCAATTAATTCTCTTGAGTCTCCCAGCCCAAAGGTTTAAAAGACAAATATTCTAGCCTACCCTTCTGTTCTCAGAAAAATTAAAGAAGTGTAAACAATGTTTCCAACCGAGCCAATTGTTTATTCTCAAATTAGCAAAGAAGTGTTCACGCAATATCACGGTGGACACAGCCTAGAACGTCGGCCAACTTCAATAACAGTTTAAAAAATCTCACTTTCGCTCGCGATCAACAATGGCAAGAGATTTTCGCCAAGCCACCGAGTGTGTTACATGAAATATACTCGTTCCCAAGGCGAACATTCCGGTATTCCAAGCCTGTTCCATAATGACGGTTCAAAAGTAGTAAAGAGCAAAAGTGTACGTATGCCGTGGATTCAGGCCCTCTCAGCCTAACACCGCTTTGGGGCTAGGGATTGCTTTCCCTTAAGTGTACCAATCATGCCTATGGTTTCAAAGTTTTTTTAATTTCAACTTTAAAGTAGTGCTTACACAATCCCATTATCAAACAGAAGGAGGGAAAATTTCCTACCTTTTTCTTTAGGTTTTTAGTCAAACAAATGTCCGGAAGCAGATTTGGTGATTTATTTGATATCGAGCAATAAATTAAGGGGAACGCTTTGATTTCCGGTGCAGGATTAATAAAGCGAACCGCACTTTAATGGAATGTAAAACTTGGTGTTTGGGGTGTGCCCAAGTAAACCTGGTCTAAAGCGTATTTGGAAAAATTATAAGCTCATTATAGTAAATCAGGAGCCAGAAGATGGTCGCTGCTTATAATTTCAAACTAAGTAGTGAGAAATAGCCACGTGAAGAATATGCTAGGGATGGGAGCCTCTATTATGCCTAGTGAGTGAAGTTATGCATTAATCGCTTGCCCTGTTCGGATGGAAAACAGCAGCAGTGAACGGTATTTTATCAAAGCATGTGCTAATTCCAGGAGCAATAATGCAGGTTTTTATCAGAAAATGTGTTTAATAAATACTCACTTTTATTTTACGTATCAACGATACCCTAGTCCCACTAACAACACTGCAAATCTAAAACAATATTCCAATAAAAGTGCACCGCACCAACAAGAGGGAATAGATGGCTGCTCTCGTTTGAGACGCTGCTGGTGCTCTAAGTAGTTCTCCATACATCATAAGATCAAAAGAAGGCCGACACGCAAGTAGATTCAAGCCTTTTTCCTTGTATAATTCAATAGCCTTTATTGGTATCATATTGCAACCTTTTCTGCAATATTTCACTGTGGGTTAAATATTCATCAGATTACATCTGCCACCGCATTGTGTAGGTCTTTTTTTCAGGGGAAATTATAAGTTGGGTGTTTTCGAAACTATACTCTATAAATGATTTCATCATTTATAAGTTACACTGCATTGTTGAATTTTCTATTTTAATGTAGGCTAGATTTAAAGTAGAACTTACTTTACACTACTGAAATCATGGTCCTGAATCACCTCAATCCAATGATCCAGTTGTGTGGGAGCTCTAGAGTCTCCCCTGTAAGCGCGTAGGTATTCAAGTAAGTCGGTTCGAAAGTGTGTCTTGGATTCGCCACTGCCACGCTTCAATTTCGGCGATATCCATATTCTAGAATAGCATGAGATACCAAAAATTCCAGCCTACTTTAAACAATTCAGTCGGGAAACCAGCATAGCCAGAATTTCACATATTCACTATGCAACTAACTGGCGATACGCATTTGTGACCATTTTGCCATAGATTCGAACCTCTAAACTGCCTCAGAAGCCTTTGTTGATGAATGTCAATAAATCTTTTGGTGATTTATTATTATTAAGGAGTGTTCCATATTCAAATGATATCATACATTGAGTAACTCCCTAAAAATTAAGGGAAATTAAAAATTGGGTCTACATTAGACAACCACCCTAGTCCCATGATCTCCAAGAAAACCATTAACAACGGAAGTGACATTAATCGTAAATCATTTGGAAAAGTTTCGCTACTGAGCCGCTTACTGTAGGTGGGTAGAACTCACGTAGATAGGGCCGGGCAGGTCTGAAGTTGGAACAATGTGGAGAGGGAAACTAGAAGCAGAACCCTACCCCTGCGAAACTATCCCGCACTTTGTCACATGAATCGGCTTTTAAGCCGGTGTTCCTACAACTAGCGATGGACACGCGTGATAGCCAGTACATTCGCCTATTCCTGGATCCAGTCCCAATACTGGATGAAACTTCAGACCAAGCAGAATTTCCAAGAGAGGTCAGTGAAGTTGCTGTCAAATATCTCCTTGGTTACATGGAAATTTGATGACTGGTACGTTTAACTCGCGGGTGTTTCCTTACAGCATCGATTGCGTTGTGATGGCTGACGCAAGAGGTGAATCAAGGAAAGCTCTGAGGATGACACTCAAAGGAGAAAGACTATGTAGTACGTTGGTTACTTAACTCTCGCCTGGTAGACCGACCCCTGATTCATGCCAGGAGCCCTAAGACCTACTTATTGCCGAAAATTATGACTTCTTTTGTCTTCAGAGAAGTCTAAGGCGACTATATTAAGTTTCGATTTGAACAAATCAAAAATGACAATTTTGAGCCACCTTCATGACGGCCCGAGAAGAATATAAGTACAATTAGTCCAACAAAAGGGAAGACATGAAATCACGCCTATGGTGGTCCCATTTTTACTGGACTTATCTAATAAAACAGTTAAAAATCACAATTACCCTTGAGTTCGAAGGATCCAATCCGACTGAATCTGGTTAGCAGTGTGAATCACAATTCGTAACCCGTCTTCATAGCGTAGTAGCATCATCTTACTGATTAAAAATAAACGAAATTGGATTTCATCTATTACTCAACCAACCAAAAGTGAATAACTTATTGCTTACGTGTGGTGTGTTCCGTAGGTGATCGGAAGAGGGGCCTAAAAAAGTAAACGTCAGCGGTAGAAGAGAAGGCGACAGTGCATTTTGACGTCACTGGAGATCACGTGTGTGCATGTTCCTACTTTAGTCCAAGTGATCCTTACCTCCAGAATTGACACGTTTTTCCACCGAGTCGCCTGTGATCTGAGCTCTTCACTCTGCCCATCCGAAGACCCGTGGACGATTAGTAGGGGAAGCGATCTCGAAACACATTGAAACACGCATCCCTACTGTAAGCTATCACGGTGGGACAGGAGCACATTCATCAATAGATGCGTACCTATATTGCTCGGGATACTGCTGAATCAACCACTCGAGTTCAAACATGTAGTTGAACTAAATTTACATAAAAACCGAGGTACTGAATAAAAGCTCATATCATTTCGAGCGACACACTCTTTCCCTACCTGTGCTGACTCGATAAGTTCGCCGTTCCTCTCATCCAAAACCTCTAAAATAATAAATAAATAAATAAATAATGGCAAAATCACTTTAGCCAGAATAAGTCCATGCGCTGACTACAATTAGCCTTCAACAAATAAATCCGTTTGTAATTTGCAAGGTATGTCACCTTGTCATTGTGGAGGATTTTTGGCTAAATAAGAATTCGAGTGTATTTGGGCATTATAGACTAGCGTCTTTCGCATTCAGCTTCATCGCGATTTGCTGGCCGATCAGGAGATGCTATTTGATCAAAGAATTTCCCACTTTGTTGCATCGAAGGGACTCAGAATCCTCCACTGTTTCCTCATCCACACTATTTAATCATATCATTGTGTTTGATTGAAAAGAACTATGCTTTTTCACAGCTTTTAACATTGTTCTATCTAGTCTAGTGTGTTACTCTATCGGAAGCTAAGTTCGTCTATAACTTCAAGACGGTAAATGGGTAAAAAAATTATAAATCTGATCACTTTAGCTTAAATTTGTCAAAATAGAATTAAGTAGGACTTCTCTAACTTACCGGTGAGAGTAACAGTTGGAATGGAACCATATTCAACGCCCCTCACGCGAAACACGTAGAAGCCGTAGCCTGATCCAAGTTCAGGTGCCGTAAGTAGCTCAGACTTGAACGGTTTGTGTGAAGAGCTCATACCTTCCAAAAGGGGTGTATTCCAATTAGCTAAAAAAGTAAAGCAAAAACAACCTGTTCCCCCAATCACACCTACCAGGATGCGAATACTCCACAAAGTGGGCGGGGTTACGTCGATAACATGCTGAGCCGTACCTACAAATTGGTCGACTACTGGCCGAGGTGGCCGTAGAGCTGGAAGAATCCACGGCTTCCTGCTTCCTTGGGGGGCATTCTGGGAGTTCTGTCAACTTTCTACGGGAAAGATAACTCTAATGACAGCCCTGGTCCCACCTCTTTCCCTTGGACTTGTTTGCATCCTCTGTGTTTCCCATATTTGAATTATCTACAATAAAAAATCAAAATTACGACGAGTCGGACAATGTTTCGCTCGTTCAGCAGGATAACTCAATTTGAGAGACGATCGGCTGTTTATTTTCAGGTAACACGAGATTGCTGCCTTAAAATAACGAATGGAAAGTACACAATCTTGGCGACAAAGCAAGTGCCTTGAGTGCTCGAACTCAGCCGTCTTCGAGCCTGAAACGAAAGTAGCATTCCAAATTCTGGTTCATGGAAAGAATATTTCGTCAATTGTACGCCTCGATCCGCCTCATTGATTCTACTCACCTCAGCTGAAAACAACCCAGGCGGGCAGCACGTGCACCTAGCCAATCCTTTATCAAATCAGCCGTGTGATTCTGCTGGATCTTAACAGACTTAAGAAGTCACGGCATGAACTTGACGCAAACATCTGGCAAGTGGAGCAACCCATAAGAGTTCAATCAGCAGCAGCTCCTGATAAGCTCAGACTGACAACTCCCAAGGGCTGAAGTAAGTCGACAACCCAAAGAGCAAGCAAAAAAATCGACATCTGAGCATCAAAGCAACCCAACCCCATAAATTGTTGCACCAGAATGCAGGAAGAGGGGATTCAAATAGAATATATTTAAGGATATATATTTCTCCAGTTACAGTCAACTTTAGTGGCATGCGCTTGCCCTCACGCGGTGAAACGAGAATGGTGACAAAAAATACAGTAGTAAAATGCATTTACAACATTGCATGTTTTGGCTTCATGTAGACGGCTTTAAGGCGTCTTGCACATCCTCCATGTCTTCATCATCATCCTCCTCCTCCTCAGCCATGTCCACGTCCGATTCATCCTCGCCGACATCGAAGAGCCGTCCAGCTGAAGCGGCACCGTCTCCCCCACCGCTTCCACCCCCGCTAATGGCCGCCGCAGCAGAAGCGTTCTCCGACACTTCGCCCATTGCACTTTCAACGGTCATTTTCACGGCCTGACGATGCACACTGTTAGCAGAGTGACGGAGAAGGCCACCCGGACCGCCAGGAACAACGAAACCGCGAGAGGCTGCTGCGCGTGCATAATGCTGGGTGTCCCCAGGGGTTATTTCGGTGCTTGGTGTAACGCCAGAACTAGCGCGCTGTAAATGAATTTGTTCGGAGGCAGTGCCGCCGTCATCCGTGCCTTCACCACCGCCCCCACCCACCACCTCCTCCTCTTCCTCATCGTCAAAGAAGTCGTCACCGAAGCGTCTGCGGTGGTGCTGGGTGTGAGAGTCTGCTACCCCCGCAGGAGTTGTATTTGGGCCGCCTGCGGCTGCAACTTCAGCCAAACGCGCTTCCACATAGAGACGGCGCTGTTGATGAAGAGCTTCAAAATCAGGCACGATAGCCTGTCGGCGCTCAAAAATGGCTATGAAAAAAAACGTGCGCTCAGCCAGTACCACAGTGAAGGTGTTAGAAAAAGTTACCTATACATAGCCTAGCTCAAACGAATTAACCACAAACATTTGAACTGGCGCGAAGCAATAAAGTTGGTAGTAAAAAAAGGATTTATCAGTAATGAAACTGAAAGTGCAACTTTTCAATGCTGACCTTCAACGTAAAAGCGTAATGATGGAGGGATAAGTTCAAGGCACTGATTGTATTCCTCCTGAGTGCACTGCGGACTGCCCAGTCGCAGAGTAAGACCCATTCTTTTCAAAGTGTCAACCTCGTCTCGAATTTCGTAGGGCTGATCAAAGTTGAAATAGTATTCCAGTCTAAGGGGAAATAAAGAATTTCTCTGGTCAGTAGACCACGCCAGTAAACGCAGTAGTACCCAAAAAACGAATTTTCATCCGGAGGGAATTCACAAGGTTATGGTTAGGTATTTACTTGTCTTTTGAGATGTCGCAGTCGATTACAGTCTTCTTGAGAGTTGAAACAACAAGGAAGGGCAGAGGGATGCGATCGAGACGTTGAGGGATGAGAGCAGCGACACTTTCGTCTAAACTAGTGAGCGATTTTGTACCAGAGATGCTCGCTGCCGCCTCATTAGCCTCTCGCTGAGCCTGGCGCTGTCGCTGGTAGCGCTCGTTCATGCGGTTCCGTGTTATCAAATTTTTGAAGGCGATCAGTTGTAAAATTAACTCCTGTATTTCAGCCGTCTAAAAGGGCCAAATAAGTTAGAAAATTGCACAAAAGTAAATAATCCTTTCTTAACACAAGTGGCAAGATATTTACCCTTCCTAAAAGTAGGCACCGAATGAAAAACAGTCAGGAGTTACCTTATTTCTGAGGGAATTCTGCCGTTTTTCACGTTCTTCTTCTAGCCTTCGACACTCCTCAATCATGTTGACTGGCAACCCGACCCATCGGATTTCTTTCTTCTCCTTCTGCAGCACATTGAGGGCCATCAGCACATTGAGAGCGTCATAAACTCGGCGACGAATATTTTTTTGAATGTAATGAAGCTAAAATCGGTCGAAAAAACATTGCTCCATACTTTCATTTATCACTGTAATAACAGTGCGAAAACATAATAGGCTTTCATAAAACCATGGATGAAAGAAATGCCGACTAGGGCGGTTGTCTACCTGCTCTGACGGAATCATTGGATGTTCAGCGGCGTATTCGTGAACAAGTTCATCCGCGACTTCACTGTAGGATGTGACATTCTTCTCTTTCACCTTATTGCAAACACAGCGAGCGTAACGTCTAAGCCCATTAGTTTTGAGTCCTGTGGTTACGCTGCAAATGATTAAAGTCAGAAGTAGATTCCAACCGTAAAAATAAAAAAAACCTACTGATCTTGCTCCCCTTCCGACTCGTGGGCACCGGGACTGGTTTGACGAGCAAAATGGGCCGCAGCTGGATGTCCTGCAGCAGTGGCAGCGGAGAGGTCAAGGAATCCAGGTTGAACAAACCCTTCAGCACCAGTAGCGCCAGCAGATATGAAGGAGTTTTCAACCTCATCCCCAACCTGCTGTGGCAATTGTTGCGGCAATGCAAAGCCCTGAGCCACGCGTGTTTGGCCTGATGCACTCGACACGATGAAGGTTCTCTACAAGCCGACAAAAAGAATTGAATGCCATCAACAAGGTGGCAGAAGATTGGGTTGTGAAGAAAACCCTACTGGTCGAATATGGGTGCCCGGCGTGCCCAAGAAAGTCACATTCCCTGTTGTCTGGCCGGTAATTTGAGTAGCTGGCCTCAGAGCCAGAACGCGAGGCGTTGCCATAGGTGAACCAACTCCACTCGAAGCTATCACTGTTCCACCCGGGCCGATCGTCTGCTGGCCGGAACTGGTGAGAACCTTAACGCCTCGTTGGAGCATGTGCATAGGTATGACAGCAGCTTTAATTGGCTTGCCACCAGCGCCTTGGCCAGGAACTGTGATAATTTTGACGGTCTAAAGGACAGGATTTAAAAACGGACTCACACATTCAAGAGTAAACAACTGAGGACATGAATGAAACGCTATTCACATACCTTAATGCCCTGACCTGGTTGCGTGGGGGAGGGCACACCACCTTGGTTGGAGCGCTGTACCATAATTACACGAGGTCCACGAGCAGTCTGTGGAGTACCAGTTACTCGAACAATCGAATGACCAACAGATTGAAACACACCTTCACTTGGTGCAGTCGGAATGTTCTGCACTAGCGATGAACCCACCGCTGACACGTTGGGCTGATCGTTGGAGTCAACGGTGATCTCTTGTTCTGCTGCCGGTATGTCAAAAAAGTCCCCCGAACCACTCACAAATGATTCAGCCTTTATATCCATTTGCTACAAAGGATGAAATAGTGCCACATAAATATTTAACGACGGTGAACGATGATTGTAGGAAGCGACAGCACCCTCGGATAAAAATTCGAGGATTGCACCTCGTCACGAACGCAGCTTTGGCGATACGACTGTACAGACCAAAAACCAATAAGAGGACACTTGGCATTGCAATGTAGAGCATGTGCAGTGGGAAAAATGGACACCATTCAGATGCGTAAAGTACGAAAAACAAGTGAAGTTCGGAATAAGACCAGGCAATAAACCAAAGTTACAAATGCATAAAAACACACCATCCTAAATACGCCAATTACGTTAAGGCCAAAAGATGAGTGACAAGGCAGAACTTTCAAAACATGATTTCGATGATCCGATATGTGTGGAATGCCGCAATATGCAGGATGGAGACTCGAAAACTGGGACTTGAAAACAGACAGATTTCTCAACCATATTTTGAAAATGCCGGAAAATTAGAATTTCGCTCACTTTTGTAGCGGAAATTTCAAAATGGAGAAAACTTCTACCCCGCGTAATCCGGATGTAAAATAAACCAGCGTGATGTGCTTAAACAAACAACGGCACCAAAGATTAAGCATTCAAAAGAAAAGAAGTTAGTATTCAAATTAAAATTGGCAAATCGCACTTTTTTTAAGAATAAGTTTTGGCGTATAAGTTGCATTACACTTACTTTTGTAGATGAGATCAGGGAAAGGCTATTTTAGTCGCACACAGCTAGGCATTTGCTTTACTGCCAACTATGTAAAAACAAATATTATGCCTGACAGTTACTTTTACTACCAAACGCGGCCTGCTTGAGAATTAGTGCTCCCGTTTTGACCACCGTCCTCCCAATATACCTACGCCTATTAAGGTTGTGGGTTGTTCAAATAAGACCCTTGTGGTACTTTATTTGTTTAAACTGCCGCAATCAATTAAGGTCATGGAGGTAGCTACATTGTCCTAGCTGCATAGACTGCCCCGGGCAATGCCAGCAGCCCGTTGAATATATGTATTTTACCATAGTGCTCTGCCTTCCCTAGCCTTCGAGAGAGCCTCGGAACGCTGCAACCTTACCTCAAAATTTTATTGTTGCCAGTGTATTATTAGAATCAAAAAACTCTCTTTTGGGCCAATGACTACTTCTTCTGTTCAAGTCATTTTAAAGAATTTATAAAATGCACACTTTTTATAGCTCTCTTAAACGGAAACTAATCTACCTGTATTGTTTTACAACCATGCTAACCATCTCCGCCCCTACAATTCACTTGCGATTTGCTTTCGTTACCTAATACATTTTTATACAGTTTTCAGCGTTTTTAGAGCTGCCGAATGTTTGCATTGTTGACATGGTCTGCATTGCTTTCTTACCTAAGTGATCACTTATTAAAATCTTCTTTGAAGTTTTTTTGTCTTTATAATGATCAAGCTCAAGGTCGTTTGAGCGGCGTAGCATAAATTGCTACCCTATCACATTTTCAACAAAGTGGTCAGACTTGGTGGGTTCGTATTTCCAGTGTGCCATCTCCTTATCGCTTTTTTGGCATATTTCAGCTATTTTCGTCAGCCTGTATTGCGTGCATTTACTCTAGTTGTCGTCAATATTCTGTTCATCTGTCCTTATATTGGTTCGTGAAATGGTTGCCATTTTAAGTTTACTTGGTAGCGATGTCTGTTGTTTCAATCATTGCGGCTTTCTTTATTCTATGCCGTTTGAACGCATTTTTTGTATTTTTTGTGTATCAACGATACTCTTGTCACATGTGCACACTAGTTCCCTTTTGGTTAATTCTGAATATTTCTGTACCTATTTCTTGCTCTTTCTTTTCACATTTAAAAGTTATTATACTTTGTTATATCTTCAATCTGATGATTCCCGAGTTGTTGTCTTTTACGATTTCCTAACGGTGATTTTGAGGCTGGTAGACCTAAAATTGTTTCCCCTGCGCCTTTTGAAGGACTTAAAATATGTGCTAGGTTCTCGGTATTGAAATTGTAGATGAATTAGCCTTGTGTTAGTTTGCATACTGGACTATTAATTGGACTGGCCGCACAATTACGTCATCTAAACACATTGCTACTTTTTTGATCGATTCTTATAGTGAAATGGTATTAGTCAAGTAATTTGTTGGTTCCTTGGCTACCTTTGCATGGACGACTAGTCGTCCAGATTGCTCCTCCAAGGCGGAGGCACTAGACAGTAATGCATAACTTCATTCCTTCTTGCCGTTTCGAAGTTTCCTCTTCGAATTTGTGTCGTAATACCCTTTTATCTATTTGCATTGCAAGTTCCTCACCCAATGTGGCGTCCATTTCTCTCAATGCTAGCCTATTTAGTCAGCACTTCTGTCTGCTCGAAACTGCAGCCTTTGTATCTTCTCGTGCTTACGCATTCCTTTGTTAATTTATGTACGATGAAGGGTTTCTTGATTCAGACTCTTACTGTGCTCATAAATTTTGATGGTACTTCGTGATATCAGCATTAGATCCAGATCTTAAGCTCTTTGCAATTTCGGGCATTGTATGTAGTAAATGTCGCCTATTTGGTGTGTTTTACGGTTCTGTTTGGCACTTGATGATAGGTTTTAACTGATTACGATGATAAGCCTCCCGAACATTCCAACGACTTCTGTGGCATACTCTTCGATCATTGTAGTCCTTGACCTCGATTTACTATATGATCTTGGTATGTTAATGCTTTTTTTCGAGTTGAACAACTATGCGTTTATTTAAATGTCATCGCAACTGATTCGGTCATGCTTTCACAGTATTGTCGTTGTCTCGTGTCAATTGTCCGGTGGTTGCAACCACTAGTTATGTGCAGGCTCACCGGTCATGTGTCAACACGTGCAATCCTTCCCTTCTCGTTGCTTCGACTGGCATAGCGTATTTGCGTTTGCACGTGTTTGTGCGCTAATGTCACGTCATCTCAACCACATGCCGCCACACTCACGAGTTCTCCCTACTCAGTGCGACCTTCATCCATAGTCCCAGATGGGTTGCTTCGTATGGTGCTTCTAAGCCCTTGCACGGGCATTGATCATTTTCTATGCTTCATTGTGCTAACACATGAGTTACATCAGTTGAGATTACAATTACTGTTGTTAGAGCGTTTAATTTGAACGCATTGCCATTTCCATCGTCTTTACCCCGATTCGTCTCATCTTTTACCCGCCTTCAAAGTTTATAACAAAGTTCTTTTTCGAAACCGCCTCTCTCTTTGAGAAGAATGAATGGGTTTCAATCTGCGATGGTGACAACCTCCAAAGATTTCATTATCGGTAGTGAAAATCGCAAGGCATTGCATAGCGCGAAAGTGGGCTCCTGTAATTTCAATTTGAGGAGAATGGCAACATAGTTATTTGCGCGAGAGTGCGAAATTTCATAACAATTGCGCCCAATGATTAGTTTGGATTTTGTTTGTGGCGGCTGATCCGACCGCATTTTTACGAAGTAATATCTGATTGTCTCTATTCTTGGTTAATATTTTGTTGCAGGAAGATCATGCAACACACCATCACGGTACTACGGAAAAGCAGATAAAGTTAATTCGTTGAGTGGACATCGCTACGAAGGTACTACGCTGCGCTAATGTACTCTCATGCACGTAGCTTATTTGGGGTTGCATCAAAACAATTTGGTTTCGGTTTTAAGATGATGAAAAACTTTGGCGGAATTGCACTGGAACAAAACGAGATTTAATAAGCCTTCATCGATGAATGCAATTCCTGTTTCATCTCATAACAGTGGAGGAACAATGAACAGGTCGTGCCGGCGTTCCGTCGATCAGCTCAATGACTTGCAGACGATCGTTCTGTTGTTCAATTCCCATTTTCGGGAAGAGGGTAAAGCAGCGGATAACAAAGATGCCATGACATGCTGGTCAGGCTTGCGAGGTGGAGCTCCAACCAGCAATTATTGGGAGTGAAGCCTTCGGTGGCTCTGTAGGGCTATAATTTCATCTAATGCGGTCAGCTCTGCAATTTATGACGCCTCTAGTTTTCTTATTGGTGCTTCGTGTCAAAGGTTGTTAGGTACTTTCAATCATGAGGTCTCCCGCGATTTACTCTGCTCCAAAAATGGTGGGCCTCCTACAACTGTTTCGTAAATAAAGCAGCATTTCGAGGTTTTGGAGTTGCACAACTAGTGCGGGGGTAATATCACGGTTTATTTTTGTCTCCTGCGCTCATTCTTTACATCTTGGGTATGTACCCTCATCCAAACTCCACAGTCCCGCCTTTTTTAAATTTAATGCTTGCTTGCTATCTATTTCGCTTAATGTGGACCAAAAATCTCTCTGGATGATGAGCTGATACTAAATAACTCGATTGATATGATTGCCTTTGTTACAATCTAGGCATTCTGTAAGTACTAGCAATTTTACATTCAGTCTGATCAGTATATTCGCCACTATTTGTTGGTTTTTCCTGCCAGACTAGTCCAGTTTGAAGAGCTGTCATGGTCATTTGGTTAATTGACTAGTGGACAACTATCACCCAATTGAATCGACCGTCCGTGTTAATTGTAAGCAGAATTCCTTTAATTTCAGGAGCTATTTCACAGTTCGGCTCTTGCAGACTGTCCTTGAGTTGGTTATTTCGGTTTAGATTATCTTGTAACTGCAGCCACACCTTTTAGCCTAGACTTCACTATTACGATCGTCTGAACGTATGTGATGTTGTTGTGTCCCTCGTTTTCACAAGCTTACTGTTTTCCAAACACTTCCTGTGGAGTTGGAAAACAATTCACGCCATAATTAGGCAAAACTAGCGGTGTCAAAGTTAAAAATGTTTTACTAGTGCTGACTGATAGGTCAGCCCAATCCCTACCCTTTTTTCCTGTTTAAATGAGGAGTCAGAATCATAAATAGATCTTTCATAAAGACTCAACGAGCCCTATTCCTAGCCAGGCTTTCTTTTCGCAAAGCAAATTTTGACCCTTTAGCGTGGCCACTGCAATTGGCCAAGCTACGTCTTCGGACCCGCGACGCACTGATTGGTCACCCCCGGAAAATTTGGCATTTGACCGAGGCCTGTCCTTTTTTGCATCCCATATGATACAGCTGGTAGCTTACATCTTCCCTTCTTGATTTCTTTCCCGGGAGGGATCTTGCAGAGGCATCGAGGAATCCATTGAGCTACATATTTTGTCCCTCCGCTTCAAATCCAATCGTCATTGCTTAAATGAACTGGCAAATCTTTATCCGCTTTGGATGAGGGGAGGGTGTTTTGCGTCCCCCACCCTCTCATAGACTAGCATTGGATGTTGTAGTCGCATGTTTGATGTTTAGTCTCAGTTTTTTTGGTGCTTGACCGTTAACTAGATAATGTAAACTTGGTCTTCATCGCATTTTTTTTAATTTGAATTTATGCTGAATACCACTATTTTATCGACATTACCACACATGCCTATGCCATGTTTAAAGTAGCCTTTCGTAGGAAACTCTTAGGTGTATTTTGATATTTTAACTGAAGGACCGACCGGAGAGGCCTGAACAGGGGATTACTGTCCATATCCAACGCCATGCTGTGCAAGCACGATGTTACCTTCTCACCTTACAAGCAATTCCTATCCACTCGAGTTGGACTTGGAGTTACAAATTGCTTGATCAGTTATTTTTGTTGTCGTTTTGCAAACAAGTATTGGATGTTTTAGCAGGTGTTACTACTCTCTAGGTTCTCCAAACACAAATCTGATTAAGGTATTATGGGTTGGAATCTGTTCTTCTAAGGCAAATGTGCCAGTTTATCTCACTATTTTGACCTGTCAAATCAGTTGAACCATTCCCCTCTAATTATTTTCCTCATATTTTTCATATTTCCCTCAAAGCAGTTCGTGGCCGTTCAGTGTTGTTCTTGTGCCTGATAGATAACCGGAAACGCTCGTTCTAGCGCACAATTTCCAAGGCTAAACCACCTATCCGATATAATTGTATGATTTACGCACCTGTTACAGAGAATTCGACTTTAATCCTCCAACATTGTGTTTTCACTGGTAAGTGTTCCGTGGATAATTTAATGAAGGAATATGAGTTTGGGTATATGGAACCATTCTTCCGCCTTTCATCATCACATAGCAGATACCAAGGCGCTATTCTTGGGAAGCTCTTGTTGGTGATTTAACTCCTAATCAGATAAATTAGCTTGGATGATGGTAGTTCTTTCTATTAAAACTCCAGGTTTCTGTTGCTTAGCCGTGACCCTGGTCTTGGCTGCGCAATTGGCCTTGGTAACTCGTCATCTGCGGTTATATCCGTTAGAGAGGAGCAGGAAAGTCAAACCCTTTTAACCGTCCTGGTAACCATTTGTTTGATTTATTTGACCTGTCCCACTACCTCGGTGTTGTTTTATTACCACGGTCCCCAACCGCCTTTTGTCACTAAATTCGGCTGTTTTCGGCTCCCTTAGTGCCTACTTTTTAGTCGTGTTCTTATTTGTGTTTGGAGGAATTCGAACCTAATTGTGTGACCATTAACATTTGAACACCCGAATCTTCTATTAACCCAAAACAATTTTGCTAGGGGCAGGATCACGAATAGTAACGTTGTGTTTCTCATATGGACGAGTTATAAATCCACATGAGATTTTGCAAGAGCTTATCCCTGCTCGACCGATTGGGTGCTGTGATGGCTTATGCGTACACGGATGATGACCTGACAAGGTCACGGCGGCCTAGGAAAGCATTCTATTGACCTCTCTCTCTTTCCGTCCCTCAACGTTCCAGTTAGCCTCGCGAGCGCTCAACTGCTTCACCGCTCAGCGACACAACGAGAGCAAACCTTGGTCATACTATGCTGCTTCAGCTCTACTGATTTCAACAGACTCGGCTGCATTCAATATCTCACTATCTCCCTCACCAATCGTGCCGACGCAGCGTTCAGTACAGCAGAGCCTTATTTAAATCACCTTCACTTGTTGTACTTGCGAGCATTATGCCAACAGGAACCACTGATGAAGCTATTTTCGGCTGTCCTGACTTCGTAAGTTGTGCCGAGGTGCCTTGGCATTAATCTTATTTGGGACCCACGACTACGCTAGCCCAGACAGTGACTGGTGTGCGGCATGTCTACGCTGCCCCAAAGTGTCATATTATTTTCGTAAAATTCCTGAACAGCTATTCGTTTCATCAACAAAATCCAACCGCAATATTTCCTCGCGTCGAGTTCTCCATAGACTCACAAGCTCACTTTCTACCCTACCATTGGTGTATTCAAAGCCGTAAATAGAGTTCATTTGGTTCAGATAAGGGCCAGGGACTTCAAGCAACCTGTTAGTGCATGCGCCACACAAAATTTGTAGGTATTTGTTCTTTTCTATGTAAAATCACGTGATTTTTTCTCCCGACTTAGTTTCTAGTACAATCAAGTACATTTTGAGGATCGCTACATTACGTCGGCAGATTTGCGCTAATGAGATTCTCTAATTACAAAAATAAGATATTTGTTCAAACTATTAATAGGTAGAACAAAAGACAATTAACTTTGCTTGTATTCAAAATGGCATGTTAAACCCTGGTGAGACTATTGGGATTAGTATGCAGACGATGGATCTCTTCACTTCCAAAGCCGCTTCACAAATTTAACTGCACTACATTCACGCTCTTCTGCTGCCTTTCAGAGTTTCTAGAGGGTCCACAAGAGCATGTGACTTGAAATGGATCACAAAGTGTACTGGTCCCTTGACCTCGTTTGGGCAAATTTGTGCACGGTGTCATTGTCTGACCTGAGGGCACTTTTTGTGTTCTCTAAGCTACCCAAGAACGTGGGGTGCGGTTTTATCTTCAGCGTCCAAGCTAGCCTGACAAAACTTCTAATGATTTGTGAATTGTTCCGTTCTGTTCCAAATGTGATTCTAGCATTCGATTATGGTAGATGAACGCGGCTGATGCAATTAGAATCCCATTTAAGTCGTCTTTGATATGGTTTTATAGCTTATCTGGTCTGTGCTGTAACAGCGAGCGCTTTGTGCACCTAATCTCTCCACTTCTTGCCCTTCGTAGAAAACCTCCACTTTAACTCCGCCTGGTCCGTTACAGTGCCGGATAGGTTTGGCCAAAACATAGTGTAGGACGCCGAACCAACATTCTTTGTTCTAATCGATGCACCTGTGAGGCGTCCCACAGTTGCCCCCATTCCAGCTTACTGACTAACTGGTCCAGGCCTTTTTAACAAATTTGTTTGTGGTGGCTTCCAAGTTGCCTGGTGCAGAGCGTGGACTCTGCGTCATACCCGTTTCGAGGTCAAAAGTAGATTGACGTGATCGCCTGTCACTTCACTGCCGGGGCTGGAGGGCAGGTGCACTACCAGTCACCAGTGCAAGCTTCTTTCCTCCTAGCTTGGCTGAATCTCCTACACTTCTGACAGTAGGCATCGTGATGCCTCTCACACTTCACCCTCATCGGAATATACAAAGATATGGGTAAGGATGCTACATCCGCGGGGTTGATTCCTGATTTAATGCGTCGGTAGAATCAGAGTCGATTCACGTTGCCTTTTAGAATGCACGCACCTACACTGACCGATTGTACAGCCGAAAAGGCATCCTGTTCCCGAAATTGGACTGTCAGTTTAGCCTTGTAATTATTGCATTCCAGTACCGTAATTCAGTCACCTCTTGTGGATTCGGCTCTGAAGTGTTGAAAACGAATGTGCTTTAACCTGGTCCTTGTATTTATTTACACGTTCCTGACCAGTTGGTAACCTTGCATGCTCTACAAGATAAACACGTCACAATAGACTGGAGTGGCCTGTGAACCTCGATGATTCTACAGTGTTCAGGACTAGAGCGCAATGGTCTGAGTTTTGTGTGCTTTTTAGCCTTCAAACGAATACACTAGCATTTACTCATCCTTTGAACATTTTATCCATGCTTCTTGGAGTAATTTTCTTTCCATTGGAACCTGCGGACAATGTTCTGAGGTGGTAGTATCACTTTTCTCCTCTGTCCAAACCTAGCTAGCATTAATATTTGCCAGCATTTTGTCATTTATCTCCCTTCAAATATGAACCGCTGTTTGTGAAACTTTCATTTGGTAATGCTCAGGTGTCAGTAGGGAATGGAGCTGGTGCTACATCGTGTGTTTTGAGCAAGAGGACAGGGTGCTGTCTTGTACGTATGCATATGGCCTGAAATAAGGCGCTCACTCCACACTGTAAAAGAACGAAGCTTTGTGCTTTCGCATTTCCAGCCCCGTGTGTCGGCTCCTCGCCCTCCGTGTGTGCTTGGCTTCGTCGTACGTTACTTTATTAGACAGACACGCATGGACCAGAGTAGCCGGGCACGGGAGGAAGCGACGTACGTACGCGTGCGTGTAGCATTCGCGTTCACGCTCCTGAAGTCAAGCGTCATGTGGCCACTAGACTACGGGCCTATGCGTGCAGTGTGAGTGTCTCACCCCTTCTCCACCCTTGCGTCGCGCACATCCCCCCTCTCCACGAGGTGAGTAGGTGGGATAAGTAGTAATTCCTGCACATGCGAGACCTCTTCCCCGGCGACACTCCCCCTCCTCCTCATCATCATAAGGCAGTGGGGGTTGTGCCCGAAAACCCACTAAACCATCAGCAGGATAGAGGCGAGTGCAAAGTGCCTTTGTTCGAGTCAACAGTCGTGGGAAATGGGTTTTACATCTGCAGCACAGAAATCCCAACTTTTCACTCGCAAATTTTTCAGAACTTCCTTTTTGCCCATTTTAGAATACCCAGTTCCTGAAAGCTTACAAACCTTTCCTGTTCTCAATTCCTGTCTAAAATTATGGAGAAGAGTGGCATAAGAGTTATTTACACAACCTTGTCAGATTAGTCAGTTCAAATAGCGGTTGCAACACTACCACATTTTTAGTTTCTGTCATTTGTTTAAACCGTTTGCATCTGGTAAAACCGGCCGGGGATGAGTTTAAGTTGATTGGTAATAAATGTCCGACTATATGGCTCACTTTATGATGGTGGGGCTGCGAAATCACTTTTGCATTAATCATCTCCTCATTGGGTCAGATAATTCGGTCCAGCGCTGCCTTTTGGTATCACTGACGTGGATAGCAGGTGGAGCGTGGAGGGGAAACAGCAGATGTGAACTCGGAGTTTTGAATTTTCTTTCCCAAGTGCACGAATGGATTGTTTCAAACCACTCGAACTGCGATTGAACCAAAATACTTAATCGGGTGTTTTTTTACACTGTTCACCGCGTGTTAACGATCAAAGTCTATCTTTTTTTGTACAGTGTTCACTAAGTGCATGGGAGGGATTCACAGGCTGATCGGTGGTTATGACGCTATGGGATTACGAGTAAATTCACAGGTCTGCCTGTGAGGTGAAGAGACTCACTTACCTTAGTGTTTGCTACAAGCCCCCTCACCATAATGGAATGCTGTCTGTTCGTTTTTGTGCATAATTTATGAGGCTCGTTTGTGTGTGCGCTCGACGGAAGACGTTTGGGTCTTAGTGTGGTGGGTGTTTGTGCGTGTGCAACTTCGCCGTATACCATTGTGCGCGCTTCCTCTTGCGAAATAAAATGAGAGAGAATGCCCTATGCATCGGCATAAATTTCTCCATCTCTCTCCCAATGATGACGATGCTAGTGCGAATTTTGTGAACATACTCATTTCTGGGAGGATTGCCTGAAAGTTGAGCACCCAACCTCGTGAGTGGCATTTCAATTGTATTAGCGATTGGTTTGATTTAGAAGTTGTGGGAATGTCTTCTTGCTAATGCACTTTCTCTGCATGACAAGGCCCTCGGACTGTGTTTTCTTTATATTCCCTTTGGGTTTGCAGCGCAGTTTTAGTTTCAGTGACAGGGAGGGAGTTGGAGGTAGTGACGTGTGTGGGGCCGGCTCTTTTTTCTCGACAGTGATTTGGTCCCTTTGTAACACTATACAGAGCCACGATACTAGCAATGTCGGATAATCAAAGTTAACAGAAGACAGCAAGAAATGACAATTGTAATTAAGCTGTGTGATATTTGGTTAATCAAAAGACGTCGCATGGCGTTAAGGGAATGAGGGAGTCGATCATATCACCTAAATCTTAGTTATCAAGATGCTGTAGGAGCTGCCATTGAACCCACATGCATGTTTTAGTAGAAGTGTCATTGTTCCTCCTCCTGTACATTGAGGTTTGGCATAGTAATTGATAAACGCTGCCCTATGTTGCGAAGGTAGAGAATGTGGCCGAAATTGCCCCACTGGGAGGAGATCAAGTATACTTCGAAAACCAAATTGGGACACCATTTTTTGCCTGGTCCTTCCCATGTCTCCGTTTTTAGAATCAATTAAATGCAAACATAAACAAGATTAGGGTCGTCGAGATGTATTTCGATTTTCTCCTTCATCGAGCCGCTTCATCTGATCGGCTTCGCAGTCCTCCCCCTCACCCGTGACCTCATCGAGACGTCGTGGCAACCTCAAATTCACGACCCTGCCTCCCCTTGCCTCTCTCAACCGTTTCGGCGAAATTAAACACTCACAGGGTCACATGCCAAACGCGTGGGGGTTTTATGGACACAGTGTGTTGCCATTATCTCCCTTTGATCTAGTATAAATCATCGCGAACGTCTTTGTTCTGCCCCGATCAGTTTCAGACGTCTGATCGGTGAAAGATGTGGGTGGTTCGATCCATACCACATGATGTCCCTTATAAAGGGCTTGAAGTTTGTTGCCCATCTCCACCTTAAACGTCAATTACCGCATGCCACTTTTTACAACGATTTTACTCGGCATTGTTAAGCGCATAATGTGCGCACCCTCCCACCATCAACAGCAAAAGTGAAGCCATTCGTCGCATGACCCTAAAACGCCTTTTGGTAGTTATACCCGGTTAAGTTTCGCGCAAATTTTATTCGCTGGTCTATTAAGAGAATTTATGACAAGGTGATTCAAAAAATTGAACATTTACAAGCGCTTGCATGACTGTGTATTTCGGAAGATCTCTAAGTTTATTTTCCCAAAAGTTTACTATTATTAAATGGAAGTGACTCACGTGTAATAGTTCTCTTTAACCCGCTAGGGACTTGTTATCGTGGTCGTAAAACCGCACTGTTGGCTTCTCTCTCTCAATGAAGCCACAGAAGAGCTGTCAGTTGTGCTGAGATTACACAATCCCCGCCCCTCCACAGCGTCGGTTAAGCAGGCCTACCTCATTGTTTTTTGCATGGTGGCGCGATACCCTGCTAAGCAGACAAGTGCTTTGCTTCATGGGGTGAGGCTTTTCCTTCCACAGAGGGCTTGGTTTCAGGTGACGGTGAAGAACTTCTTTGTACTTCTTTTTCTATAATCATTTCTACTTCCTGATTAGATCATTTAGCAATCCTCTGAAAGTTGGATGCAACAGAATGTGGCAGAATTAACTTATCCAGATTGATGTGTGAGCCTCTCCACCTTTGCCTCAAATTTCGGGACGAGCTGGTGGATAGGCACGCTTCGATTGCTGCTATTTTGTCGGGTTTTGTTGCCTATGTTGATGATATATGGAGGTGATGCTTTTTTTGCCGCATCAAGTGGGTGCACGATTGGATGGGGCGCGCAATCAGCAGGTCATGATGAATTTTGCCGTTCGTGTACAGACATTGTGCCATTGCTACCGCCTTTCGTAAACGCTTCTTTCCCATTCGTCAGACACTTGGTTTATTATGACGGGCTTTGGTTTTCTCGTTCTTCCCTCTTCCGTCTCGCGCTCTTTCTCCCATCGGTTGGTCCTTTAACTTGAAGGCGTGAAGCGCCACCCATCTGTCCTCATCTCCGGTTTAGGCAGCATGCATATAGTCTCGTCTTCAGCATTTTAGTACTTCTTTATTGCCATGAGAAAAGTGGTGTTTTGTGGAAGGAGGAAAAAACAGTAGTTCTAGAGCTAAAATAACAGTTAAAAGGTGTCGTGCCATATCAGGGAACTGTCGTGGATATGTAAAGGCTCGTGGCCTTCAACAGAGCCACAAATCGTGCTGTCAGCAGCGGTAGGTGGTCCATTCTTGTCTAACTGAAAACAGTCCTTGTAAAAATCTACCCAGTTAAAAAGCTCACCCAGTGTTTTCAGCGTTAGTAAGGCATGGTTTTTAGAGTAGCACAAACAAAAGTCCGGAGTGCACACGGGATGGAGGAAAGTACGGAGAGTATCCGTACTTGGCGATCATCCTATCTTGGTTTGAAAGCTCGGATGGGTCTTTCTAACTACCTGACGCTCTAAATGGTTCATATTTGCAACTTAAATGGCTACAGGGCATTATAAGTCGGAATTGAAATACCAG
Source organism: Taenia hydatigena (assembly GCA_036345935.2). Classification (NCBI taxonomy): domain Eukaryota; kingdom Metazoa; phylum Platyhelminthes; class Cestoda; order Cyclophyllidea; family Taeniidae; genus Taenia; species Taenia hydatigena. The sequence continues at coordinate 7,783,445 of JADWOT020000009.1, forward strand.
CTCAATAATGTGATCCGCTACGTCAGCTAGGATAGCTGAGACGGAAGGCACAAATGAGAAGCTGTCGCCATCGTCTCATTCCATCTCCTACTTTTTGCTCTTGTGAGTGTGGGTGTGTGTACATACCTGCGGGCGATGCCACTATGTCGTCAGCCTCTTTGTGGAATCTGTGACCTTGAACTGGCCAACTGGTGGATTTTGTCCAATAGCTGGTGCAAATACTGCCAACCAGCAGTGTAAACAAGTTGCCCCGTTTTTTCCACATTGAGGCATCTTTCACTCGGTCTCGCTGTGTGCGCTCATCTTGACGCTAATTGTCTGATAATTTGTGTGTGTGCTTTGTTTATCCTACTTTCGCCTGGAAGAGTACTCACCTTGTTCGTACCATCATCTCGTAAATCCCTGCTGCTTTCTACCCTGACAACATGAGACAATATGATCGCTTTAAAAGACATTCAGATATTCTACTCGCATTTAGATACGTCCTACGCAAATGTTATAAATATTATTGGGTGATGGGTGTTAATGGTCGAACTGTCATCCCCCGTCACGATCATCCTCTATTTGCAGCTACTATACCTAGTGGAGACTGGTTTTTTCATCAAAAAATATCTTATTGTTTAAATTATAGGCAGAATTTTGCTGTTCCTCTGAGGGCCTGGTCAAGCGCGTCAGTATAGTGCAGGGCGACGAAAGAAATCAGATGTGGCCTACAGCGAACAGTGATGTCGCTCGATCTGGGGGCGAAAGCAACAGTTGTCGCGCGGCTTCGCATTCGTCCTCTACCGCCCCTTCTGAGCCTACGGAAAGCGGCGATGATGAGGACATTCTCGGACTCATAAGCTCTTCTCTCGACCGTTTCAATGCACAACTTCATCACGACCCTCAAGTTAGCATCCCCATTCCTGTCAATCACTATGGCAACCGTCCTGGAACTCCTTCCAACGCTTCGAATTCAGTAAGTGCTCACTTTTTGCAATATAGTCATTAGTCCATATTTACCGCCATCTGTCTGCATAACCGATATTGAAACCTGGTCCACACTTTTGCTCTTATAGTAGTCCTTTCTTCCACGAATGTGTATAGAATCCTCATTTGCTCTTTAAGTGTACTTTATTGTTGGCGGATGTGTTTGTAATCGTTTCTCAAACTCTTTAGTGCATCATCATACGACTACGATTTCCTCCTCCTTATAACCTCTTAGACAAAGGTTAGTAGCGATAGCGTACGGTTTTTCAACACTCAGTTTTCCAGGCACAAGCGCACATTGTTTTTATGCCATTGGTGAGAATCATGACAGAGCATCAATTTTCTCTCCTATTCCCCCATCCCCTGTTTCTTTGTGCGTCGCCGACAGTGCGGCATTTGGTGGCATTCGGTGTACGCGTCAGTTGAACCCAAAACGTCGATGCTTCCAATGGTTCTCTTGTTGCCCGTCACCGTTCGGCAGACAGAGACTAGGGTTATGAAATTTGTTCAAGCCACTCACTTCTGTCTTAATCCAAGTTGAAATTTCGATTCCTTTAGGTGTATTGGAAGTCCATATAAGGCTTTTCCTCCCACTGTTTTTTTGCATTCACATTCATCTATTGAGCTTCCATTCGTTGAAAGAGTGGCATAATTTCTTAAAAACCATCATTGTGAAGCCTTTTTATCAAAGCACGTGCAACCCTCCTGTCCACCCAAAATTGTCTACACTAAAACCTATTCAAGCAGTTTTTTAACGCTGAGTGAACTGTCCAAGACAACGTAAGCCTTTTACTCCCTGTGCTTATGGTAAACATGGCATGATTTTTCTATAGACAATCGGCCAGCTCGCTCATCATTTGCATTATCCGACTCTCCCACAGTTAGGAATGTGATTAGGCGATCATAATTCAAACAATATGGCTACTGAATTAGTTTCCAGTTCTGTAAAGTAGTCTCCGGGATTGCATCCAGCATTTTCAGTCACTGTTGTTGTAAAGTAGACATCCAAAATCACATATTGTACACCTCTTATACGCTCGCAATCACTCGAACTGAAGTCACGTCTTCTAAGGTAAATTTTGTTATCCAAAAAAGTCAAAATTTTATCGCAATGTCAGGGCTTCAACATTGTATTCATTTGAACTCCTCTAAGATACACTTTCTTACGAGCTCATATGCGAAACCCACTCTCACATCCAATTACGTAGTGTAGCATACTACTGGGTCATTGTGTAACACAAGATTGTTCAGCCTTTCTATACAACCTGCTATTAAATAGACCTAAATTAGGATTAACAAATTCTCCTAGAAAGTGCTCTTTTGGGAATGCAAACGATTGCTAAGTTTGTACGGCAATGCTTGCATTGGATGTATTTTCTCTGTCATGCAGGCTTGATCTATTAGGCATCCCACTCAATCCTAACCCGGCAGCTCAAGTCATCACTCTCCTTCCCATTCGAACACTTTCTTGTATGGTTCGTTCATCTTTGATGCTCCCGTAGTTATTAGCAATTTCGCTTGAAACCACACGAGAACAAAAATTTCACGATAAGTTGAGATCCTAGAGGCAAAGTTAAGCTGCTCATAAGAATGGTGAATGGATGTGGAGACTTTAACCCTATAAAAATCTCCCATCTTCCCACAATTGGTTTTGTGCCGCAGGTGTAAGGTTAATAGGTGTCAATAGCTAGCTGTCTCGTGCAGACGTCGTTTTCTTCTCGGATCGAAAGATAGAAAACCCGGATTATTAAACGGGATGAGGCATGAAATAGCGTTTTATTTAACCATTCTATGAAAAGTGGTTTCTTAGATGGTCAAGTCTCAGGAGGACAATGTGGTACGATTTTTACATCTAAGCAGTCAAAACGGGGCTGCCTTAGGGCTTAAAAACCAATTTAATTTCAAAGTTCATGTGTCTTTTTATCTTCAAAATAAAGCGACTTCATGAAGTACACAGGCATTGAATGATCCTTCCATAACGGCAATTTTTATGAGCCTTTATTTCTGCTTTTGTCTGCTTTCAACTATGCTATAAACCGTGTTGTGGAAAGTACTTTGGTCAGGGATTGTGAGGTTCTAACCTGTGGGGCTGGTGTTTCTTCCATGGGGCAACTTTTGCTTTCGTATTCAGTGGTGCATAGTGCTGCAGCACACCGTCATAGAATGTCACATTTATTCCAAACTCACAATCCTAATGTGGCAAACCGAAGTACTTGCCGTGGGAATTACAAATGGATCCTGTTTTTATAGTCTAGAAAAAGAAATACGAGGTCTCCCGTTGTCTTATCGAGGCAAGCTCATCTACTTACTAATTTTAGTTATGACTTGAACAAGATAACTACTTTGATAGCAGCTTCAAAATTATTATTGCACAGGTCTCACGCCCAGGGTAACAAAGACCTCGGTGACTCATTGTCAATTAAACTCATAAACTCCCGAAAATCGTCTCTGGTTATCAAATTACCTTCCTGCTTTTCATTTTTTACCCAATGTTTACTTAAAGCAATTTCAAATACATACTATTGAAGCGTTATTTTAAGGCCGCATATTTATGTCTGGACGGTTATTTGAAGGGTTTAAAATACACTCGTGATTTCTCCCCATCCTCCAGGGGGTCGATTGCGATAATTGTGAAGACGATTTGACTTAATCGTCACTGGATGCCCTCATCCTTGGGAGCATAATGCAAGACGCGGCGAACCCGAACTACCGAAGTGTCAAGGGTGCTTCAGTGAGGCCAGAAGACGTGCTCCTTCCCTTTCACCCTCATTCACATATATGGCTAACTACGGAATTTATGCTATTGAGTACCAGAATTTGAATAGGGTTTTTCGGATTTACGTACGAAATGAGAAGCGATATGATGTTACCTTTTCCCAGACAAGAATTTGTACTCTATGTCTGAATCCGTCAAGTAACTGTATCCGCTTTGAGATTTATTGACACTTATGAATAGGTTCTTCCTTCCTTTTCGGTGAATAACTGCTTTTTTTGAAAATTAAATGACTTCACTGAGCTTTGCAGGGTTGACTGTTTTGGTCCATTTTATGGCTTTCAGATTTGAATGATATCTTAGTGCCTAGGTTTCTGAGTAGAGCGTGATCGATGTTCCATGATCCACGAATTATTACGTTGGATCTTATGAAGTTGAATTTTTGCTACCGTAATGTAGGAGGCGAGTCTTAAAAACACGGCAATGGCACCATTTTGAAACGACTGCTCTGTCGATATGATTCTTACGCAGTATCCGTTGAAGGGTTTTACCTTATGAGCTGCGGTCTGGTATGCCCGTGAAGCAGTTACCGTTGGTTGTTGAAGTGCAATTTGTTTATCCACTGGCTCCTTGTTTATTCCAAACCCCATCTTTTGGAGGTAAATACTGGTGGTTCATTACAGTATAGCGTGCCTGTATTTCGCATAACCGCTGGAAGTCTCCTCTAAGGTGATGCCTGCGTGGGCGTCTTTCGCCGTCACTACTACCACCAATAACTACCAGCAGCAGAGCAATCAGGGTCAAGAGGTCCCCGGGAGCCTCACCTATTCAGGAATTTCACTGGCCTCCCCCACAAATCCAATGGGCCTCTTTTCCGGCTCCTCCGGCACCTCATCAGCGGTCCTCCAGCAGACCTCCATGCCGAGTCCGCCTGGTCTTCCCACGCTTTCTCCACAGCAGCAACCTTCAAATGGGAATAACTCCGAGCGCAAACAGCGCAGCCTTTCGCAAACTTTCCCTGAATCCGACGAGACTTCATCTCTGTGAGTCTCAGTTTCATTGATGTTCTTGTGTCGTGGTAGGGATTTCGCATTAAATAAGATATTGAGTGGAATGGTAATGGACCATTAGTTTGTAGGCGGAACTGAGCTTGGAATTTGTTGCTGGTTTCGTTGGGTCACGTGTATTCCAGTCTGGTTTGGTCTGATCTGGTCTCCCTCGGTATTTTTTCACCAAGACAAATCGCTTTCAGTCCCGAAAACACACAAACGTGCCCTTTCACACAAAGAAATCGCACAAAAGTTTCGGTACAATATATGTGTGCTTTTGTCTGGCCGGTTTTATCCGAGGTGGGTGGGGGAGGGGGGCAGTCAGCCCTTCAGCTGTCTGTTAATTATCAATTCCCTGGCTGTTGGCCCCCTCAAAATGTCGGCTTTGTAGACCTTATAATAGCCCCTGCTTTGTTTACATCTGAGAGGGTCTATGCCTGGCTAATTTCAATCGTTGGCACAGAAGTAATTACGTGTGCATTCTAGGTGAGGTTGCGATCCATCGACTGGCAAGCTATGCCTAATTTCATTGAGGTGTGCTCTCATGATCTCTTCGGGTCATTAAACCTCACTACACTTTGTCAATTTACAGTACTCACAAAAATACCCACGCTCGGCGCGGCGCTAAGTAGATTTTTTTTTCTGTCCCAGTTCTTATTTTCGTCCAGACAAATCTATACATATGTACGAAGCATGCTACTTTACCATCAATGCTTGCTTTATGCGCGCATGTAGAGTCATTTCCTCGCACAGAAACAATTTTAAAGAATGTGGTGTCACAATTCAGCGTCAGGTCACATGCACGAAAGGAGTCTAATACTGGGGGAGAAAAAAAAGATATTCATTTGGGTAAGGCTCTGGTTATCCGACTTCCTTCACATTCGCAAGTTGACTGTATCTCCCTTAAAGTATGACACTGCCATAGAGCTGTTGTCTTCAGACTGGTTTCAGATATCAGGAAGTAGAGGAACACCTGAGTCGCGTTGTCATTGCGCGCCATCCTCTTCAGCTAGGCGATAAATTTACGTGCGTTTTGGCGGCATTCACTTTCAGAGGTGACGAGAATGCATTTTAATGCGTGCACGTGCGAACAGCAGCGCTATGTATATCTCCTTCCACCTCCAACCAAGGAGATATGTACGCTCTTGCGCACTTGCTTGTCGGGTTGTTGATCTATGCTCGTAGGTGGGGCAAGGGATGTGAGACACGAGACGTCTCCGCACTACGGGGGTCATAAACTGCATTCCCGAGCCCCTTGCCTCCTCGCCCTACTCTCCCTTTCTGTTCTTTTGATGTTCTCGCCGCATCTGTGGGCACTCAAAAAAGCAGCAACCAGACTGAATAGGCGCAAGGCTTCGTGTGTGTAGGTCGTTGTCGTCGTCCTATTTGTGTGCCCGTGCTTGGTGAAGGCGAAGTAGGCGTTTTACTGCCTGTCGGCTTGCCTCATTTGGTGTGGAAGGGAGGTGAGGCGGAGCACTGTGAGATAGCGGAGTGGGCGAAAACGAAAAATGTGGTACAAACGCACTGGACTGCGAGCTACATTTCCTTGTGGGGGGCTCTTGATCACTGATGGCCTTTGAGTGTAAGAAGTAGCGATATAATTGGTATCCATTGCGGGAGCTTAGTTCCTAATGTAATCCAAAACCCATACCATCCTGTCTATCTTCTCTTTTCTCCCTTTTTATTACTGAAGTTGAGTCCTACCAATTGGTAGGCATCGCTGACATGAGTCAAGATGGGAGGGGTAACTTTCGCGGATGAATAGAACCGCAGTATGATCCTCTTTAACGCGTTCGGGTACGTATAAACGCACACACCTGCAAAATTTGTCCAGCGCATCACCTGTTTGGCACATTTGAAACATGAAGGGATAAAGTTATCATTTCAAAATAATGTCATGAATCTTGGGGTACTAATTCATTGTGTGGTTTGTTTAAGTAGCTTTACTTCTATGGTCTGCTGTGATGTTAAGCTGGTTCTTCACAAATATCTATGTAGTTATCTGGGGTTTCAAAGATTTTTAAGTCCTCTAACAAAAATCATTCGACACGATTTGCTCTTTTTATGCAAAAGACATTGTCAAGCTGCAATGGATTACGCGCTCTACATCCAAACTTACGGTTGGTACGTGTTATCTTTGTATCACTCATTGCTTCCCTTCAAAACATAAATGTTTCATAGTTTGCTTACCAGTTCAATTTCAGGTTCCTTGACAGCATCTATTGGCTCGCATATACAAAGCGTTTTTCATGTACGAAATACTGGCGTGTCTGTTCCATCACAGGCGTGTACTCGACTGGACTTGCGTCCTGACCCTGGCTGCTTTGAGTCGCCTTCAGACCCTACTTCGTCAATAAACTTATTGTACCATACTCAGTTGTGTCCTTCGCAGAAGAGTTAGTTTGTTCGTTAGATAGTGCAGATGTTGTCACGATTTAGTTTCGTCGCATGCCTTCCGTCTGGGAGAGTTCGTGAACTCTCTTGTTCTGTAATCGACTTGGAGCGGTGCAGGTGCCGCGTTTCGCAAAACTTCACAGTCGAAAATTCACATCAAGTGCTTTTAAAGCGATTTTTAGCACTTTATTTGCTAGAAAATCATGAATACTTGAGTATTCAATCCAACTGAAGTACAAGTTTAGGTATGTTGTGGCGTACAAAAGAGCACAATTAGTCGTTGTATGGCAGTTAATGGCATTAAATCCATCGTCATGGGCAAATAATATCGTATCAAATAGTAAATCAAAGTCCTTTGCTACGGATTTCTCCCACGTCAGTCGTACATATTTACTTTTTAATCTTTTGCACCTCATCTGAGGGACAAGAATGATAGATCACGTTGCAAGTACAGCTTGATGGATGGCTCAAATATCGGTAAGGGGAGACAATCCTGTGGACCTGCAGATACTTGAATTTACGAGATGCGATGAAATACAGGAACAATCTTCTTCTTGGTGCCTTACGATAGAGACGGGCATTCGAACGGAAACAAATTCGACCACGATCTCAAGTTAGACCTGTCAATTCTGAGAACTCAGTGCCTTCTTTTCTCAGTGCCTAGGTAGTGTGCTTTCGTGTATTTCGTTATAGGGCTTCCATGTGACTCCAGAAGGTGGTTAAAACAAGTGCGTAAAGTCGTCATGCAAGTGAATTTTCTCGCTGCATCTCGATGGCTTTAGTGCGCTGTTCAAATCAACGTGAACTTATTTAAAAGATCAGGTTACACACAAATGGCACCGGTTCAGTATAAAGTAGTGAATATTTGCATTCATGTTTGCATTCCGGGCTCGCAGTTCATTTTGATGTTATTGTACCTTCATCATGCTTAAGTTCGGATCGCTTGATGATCAACAAAATGACTATACGTTATTTGTCAAAACGAAAATGCAGATCACTGATCGATTCGGCAAATTTACCCTTGCTAATGCTTCCCATATTTCCACTTATTATGATAGGCACATTGTCACAATAAAAGACTGGTGTAGGAAGATTGAAAACTTGTCAGTTAACATCATTTTAGTTGTGACTTTATACACTTCAATAATCCAAATGCTAATTTTGACATATTTCTAATTATTTTTCTTATAGATGGGAATCGCATTGGAAGGCATTGCCTTCGGAAATGGTGAGTTCAATTCCCCTCAAGTGTCCATTTTTTCCGGTGTATATTTGTTTCACTTTCTCTCCTCTCGCTTCTACCCATTTCCTGTTTCGTTAACGTCCGGTCTTAAGCGCTTCTTCTCCACCTCCCTATGTCTAGAAAAAATTAAAAAAAACTCACCTTTCTCCCTCCTCTCCCCCTCTTTGCTCATCAGTCAGCGGCTTACGCGCTTATCATCGCTGGCAATGTCAACTAGCCGATTGGCTCCTCCCTACAAACTCACCTCTTGCTTTAAGTGACAGCTAATCGTTTGTCGCCTTAACAACCCAAAAGTCAGTGACCGAGGCCATTCGCGTCGTGTGGTCGGAAGGCCACAAAAATGCAACGCTGATATTTATGGGATTGATCAATGCCAGCATCCTGTCGTTAGCTTACCTCTCTAACTAGTAGCTCACTTGGGACATTTGTTTTTTTTTCTTGCTTACTTCTGAATGGGGAAACAAAAAATTGTTGGGGCTAATGGAGTTGTCCTTAAACAAAGTAGCCAGTCGATAATCTAGTCTGCAAATTAGGATAAAGGAGATTCAACGGCTTACAATATTCAGAGAGTTGTTTACGGTTGTTTTTTCGGCAAAATCAGACATTGTTTACATGTGCATTCCATTCACCCTTTAATTGCGCCAGACTTTTCCGCTTCACTCTCTAAGAAGGAAATTTGGGACCGTTAGTACATTGCCTTCGGCTATTATTTGTAGTCTAACGATTAACCTCTCGTAGTTTGTAAGTTTTGAGACTTTAGGATGTTGGGTCTAGGACATCTGAATCACTAAGACTTTAGCCTGGCAATGTCGGTTTGAGTATTATCTCCAGGATTTAGTAGCCGTGCCTGGATAATGGAGTGTAATTAGTACCATTTACTTGTTCATTTTATTTGCATGCTTTAGGGTTAAATGGCTGTTCTGTAATCATGTCATCTTCCTTCTTCCAGGTTTGATGCTTCCTTCAAGATAGTGGAATTGATCGAGATTTGCATTGGCTGTGTAGCGACGACACCTCCACTAGTTTTGTTTCCCAATGCGATTTATAGATACAGAGCTTAGTTCAGATAAATGCATTTTGGGATAATTCTAGCCATTGCTACCCAACCGAATAGTCGATGGAAGACATTTTGCCGTCATTTCAGGGTATGCTGAGCGTGGATTCGGGGATTGGTGGGGACACCTTCCTGCCGCCCAAATGGTTTGTCACCACCAACTCCACATACTCCTCCTCCAACTCTACTTCCTCCAACTCTGTGGGTGATTGCACCCAATTCCCATCGACCACCGGCTTCAGTCCGGTGGAGGTCTTACCTCCACAGTCCATCGTTGCCAACGGCACCTTCGATTTCTCCAGTCCCGCTCTTCTCGATGCTGCGATCAAACAGGTGGCGGCGGCAACTGTAACTGCCTCTGCTTCCTCTGACGCCTCGAAAGGGGGACCGTCGGACCACAAAGGTGCATCCGGACTGCTCCCCTTACTCTGGCCGCCCTCCTGGCCCAACACCGCCGATTGCAGTCCGTCTACCGAAACACCGCAACTGTATTTTCGTCCAGGTAGTTGCACTGCGGGATAAGAATTGCGACTTTTGCTTGAGGCCTCTCTTATGTTGATTTATCTGAAACTTGTGATTGAAAACAAATGGTTGAAAGTGGAACTTGCACCGACCAAGATTACATGAGGAGTGTCCCGAATTTCACTTATTCTGGGTTTTTTTTTCGCAGATGGATATTTATCTGTAACACTTCAAAAAATAACAATGAAAGCGTAGTTTAGCTGCTGTCATAAAGGGCTACCTTTGCGGTGAGAGACTTTTGGTCTAGGGTAAATGTGCCCTCACGAGAGCTATGCAGTTATATTGTTTGCGAAATTGCATCAAGGGTTCTTATGTGGTAAGTGTGCTGAATGGTTTGTGCACAAGGAAATGTGTTTATGAGAGGTGTTAACACAGTGTTATTTTTAATTGTCCATGTTTCTATATAGTGAGAGGATAGTGATCATTTCAGACGTGAGAATCATGTTTGTGCGAGCCATCGCAGCACCATAGATGTTTTAAGTGCTGCATCTCTTCAGTGCACTTAATTAAATTCACCCATGGGACAATTTGTCCTCATCATGACATGAGGCACTATCCAACTGCATAACAAATGTAAATGAATGGGCGTAATCAGAGTTCTAGCAGTTCGACGATTTTGGGACAACCTTTGCCAAGTCATATGCCATGTTTTACCGTTCTGCATAGGCAAGGTCCACTTAGCACAATAAATCATACAAACGACATTATAAATAGACTATTTGCGTGAAGTTAGCAATGCCTGGGTGTGGGTTTTGGTGGGTAACACATTAAATGGTCATAAGGGAATGGAAACCTGAATCACAACAACAGTGCGTTGAAATTCCTTTTTGACTACACTTTGTGGAATCCTGTTGTAACTCAAATATGCTTAATTCCACCATTAGAAAGCTAAAAACAGTCCTTATAGATCCCATGAGTGGTCTGTACCGATGTGTAGTCAACGTGTAGGTGGTGTCATCAATAACTCAGACGTTCTTTCCAACATGATATTTATTTGAACCATGATGGTGACCAAGGATCCTTTATGAAATTAACTGCTAACATCTTCAAAGGCGACAATCATCAGCACCAGCTCGCCCTCACATCGCGTTTTGAAGCTGCTCTCCGGCAGCAGCAACAGCAGCAGCAATCTCGACAGGTCTGCAACCGCCGCAAAGCCGAGTCTATTTGCTTCTCCTCCACGGCGTGCCTCAACTCGGCTCTTCTGCCGTCCAACAATGCCCTGAAGTCGCACCCGCTGGCTGTTAACATCGGACAGTTGGGCTCTCCACCACCTCCCTCTCTGCCCGTCGATCTTTGCCAGCCACTCTCCAAATCATATGCCAACACACCGCAGAAGTTCTCCAGAGTATGATACTTTAATTGGCTCTTCATTATATGTTTCTGGTGCCTGTATTCTTATCTTTTTGATTATTTGCGCCTAAAAAATCGTCACCATCTATCTAGTTGTGCCACTTTTAAGTTTTATTTGTTTTTCTTGAAGTGCAGAGAAAGTCTGTCTCCTGCTCATAGGAGTCTTCTAATCCAGGGTAAATTATGTGAAAATAAGTGAACTTTTGGCTGTTTTAGGGTCCACTGCTCGAATTTGCCATGAGATTTTCCGAAATTTTACACATGAGCTTCCATTTTCTGCAAACATTAAATTTCATTAAAGAAGTGAATTTTAAAAAAGCACTGTTTCCTCAAGTGCATTTAACCTATGAATTAGTCTTTTTAATAGTGGTCAAAATTTTCTTCCAAGCAACTTTTCATAACTGAACATTAATAATGCTTAGAATCACATTCCCTTATGTCAAGGAAAGTGACTCTCTCTTTACCAAACCCGCTTATGACTTGTGGAGAAACTTTACCACATAGCCTATAAAGCAGTCACATCTTAAATTGAGCCAACTGAACAAATAACTGGATGCCTGTAGTCCGGAGCGAACGCGTTACTAGGGAAGGGTTGCTCTACGAACTCCCGTCACCAGTTCTCTAGTCGTGCATGTCCCGCACAAGGCTGCATTGGTAGACTGAATCGTCTCATAAAATAATTATCTTTTAAGGACCTCCAGCAGCAACGCGTAGTGGGCTCCTTCAACAAATCGTGCAATGGTGTACTAGGAGCTCCAAAGGTAGTAGGTCAACGAGGAGGAGGCTCGTGTCGCCTGAAGAGGACGGAGGCTGCACCTTCCTTTTCCTCGTCGTCGTCCACCTCCTCCTCGGAGATTTCTTCGGATAAGCCTGTGATCGCCAAGTGGCGACGCGCCTGCAGCTTCTATCTGCGTGGTCACTGTAAAAAGGAGGACTGCGAGTTTGCCCACGACCTCACCAAAGTCACATGTAAGTTCTGGGAGGTGGGTGAGTGTTTCAAGGGTCTCACCTGCCCCTTCCTCCACGGCTATCCGCCTGAATTGCTTCTGGAAGTTCGGGAACGGCAGCAGCAGGAACAGCAACAGCTGCATCAGCAGGAAGCAGAACGCCTTGCTGACAAATTGTAATGCGCTCTGCCTGCACATTCTAGTCGAAAATCATTCTCTGGTCGCGCATTTTCAGGATAATATCAAGCTTTCTCCTCCATTTATTCTTTTGCTATAATCCATGCTAAGGTTTAATCAGCAATCAAGTCTCTTTCTCTACTTCCTTTTCCCCTTTCTAACATTAAAACGGTAAAACTCTTTTTTATTGCTCTCCCAATTGAAAACCTTTTTTTCTGAAATTTTTTTGCCTCACTTGGGAGCAAGGGTATTTTTAATTGAAGACCGATTCCCAACCTATAACATGAGGCGCGTGCTTCGGCCACACTCTCATCCTTCTATCCACCTGAACGGTGTGTCCAAAATCGCGAAAAAATAGACCAGAGTCTGAACAATGATCTGTCAACTGACGATCTGGCGAATGTCTTTTGTGTGTCCTGCCACTGTCAATTCTTCCTTTCTCCCGTCCCTCTCCATACTATTGTGTGTGCTGTGTGGGCCTGTGGGTCTGAAAGTGAAGTGCTCCATTCCCCTCTCTTCTACCTCTGCCTCTCCCCACTAAACGAGGTTCGTTTGCGGCTTCTTTGTGCGCGCACACATGGACGTTTTTACTTTGACCACTACAAGTAAAAATCTTTGTTGATAGTCGTCTTTTACACCCCTCCTGCCTTCAAATGGCTTTAGTAGTCTAGGATTTTTGGAGGAAGGTGAGACTTAATTGGCTGAACACACAAGCCGAAGTTTCCTTTGGATTCTGACTTTCTTGCTGGGCTCTATGCTTTTGGCGCCATTGAGGTACGAGTATTGCTTTTTTAGTGGATCCAAAGCGCGTATAGTATGAATGTGATAATCATATTTCTTTAGCGAAGAAGTGAAGCCTGTGTTTTTTTCAGGCCATGGAATTTGCTTCCGGTGGATGCGTTGTCTAACCAGTTGCTACTTAATCTCAGCACTTTGCGACAAAGTCTCCAGATGGACGGATAATTGCTGGTACTCTAGCTGAGGGGACAGAGCTACTAAGTGTTGCCCCTTGGAGTCTATAAAATCACCTATGCTTTGTTAAAATGAACGCCTTTTTACGAATAAGGGATTACAGGTGACAGGTTTAGCAATTCGGCCTATCCAAAGCATAAAAGCCTGCCACCGCTAGTCTTTCCTTCGCTACATTAATATACTTATCATTTTGCTAAAATGGGCAAAATGCATGTATTTACATTGATAGACTTTGAATTTGTGTAGCGTTGTAAGCGATCCATAGAGTTAAGACGACAAGATGAGGTGTCTGCTATCGGCTAAAATCCAAGTCCAGGATTTTCATAACACAATCCAGAGATTGATAGAAAATGGTAGTAACCCTTTTGATGGGACATTGTTGTCTTTAGGAACGAGTAGTGGAACTTCATGGGGCTTCATATGAAGAGACGCGCCTTTGAGTAGCTCCGAAATCAAAACCTTTAAAGATTTTAATGAGCGTTGGTGCAAACAGCACGAAAGTACCTAAGGTGTATGCAAGGATGGGGATTTACCGCACTTCATTTTTGGGAAGGCTGCGAAGTTGGCATCCACACTAGTACTTCCACTATGAACAGCGAAATTGAACAAGAAAAGCACTCGGTAGAGGCCTGCAAACACGGGGTTCTCAGGCCAAGAGTGTTCCCACTGTTCAGTCATGGATAAGGAACGATGTGGATGACACCAATCAATTCTTTTTCTACTTTGTAAGTATTTTTGACTACACTTGCGTAGCGAGGCGTACTCCAGAGAACAACACTCCGGCACACAATTCTCCTCCCGGAAACAAAAACCGTAAAGCCGGCCCATATTGTAGCAGGCGAACGCAGACACTGACGTCTTTGAACATGATTGGTCCAAATTCGTGCATCTCAAGGTCAGCCTTGTGTTGGTTGATAAAGCACTTATTTGTGGCGCCATTCCCCCGGAGGGGCAAGGGCATCATTAAAAAATATCACACACGTAAGCTCACCCATTGCTTGAAACATCCAGCTAGCTTAGCAATGATTTGTACCTTAACATTTAAGGTAGATCGTGCTAAGACCACTGAGTAACAGGAGGGTTTTGTGCCTGTACTAGTATCGGTTGACCTTATGCAAATTACTTTTTGAAGCCGAATGCTAATTACTTTCCAATGAGGGCTAATCAGCTTACAATAGATATGGGATTCAAAGACTCATGTTTCGAAGAGCAACCAAGAAGGTTATGAAAATTTGTAAACCATTTATTCTTTATTGTGCACTGGGAGCTACGTTGGTAGGCCATAATTCTCACTACCCTTTTCTTGTGGCAACAACTATGGATCGCTTCCGAAGTTCCTGCATAGATGGGCTCTAGCACATCTTATAGATAACCTTTACATTGAGTATTGCCAAGTCTCCTTCTGTGTTGCTAGGGTTAATTGCAAAGTTATTAGCAAATCTTCCCACTCTCAACTCAAATCTCCCGCCCATTTTGCCATCGGATCAAGCGCTCACGCTAGTGAATTGAGGGTGGATGCAGACCGATTTCATCCGGAAACTGATTTGAAACAAGCGCGTTGTGTCATCAGATTGCTGGTCGGTTTAGTGTGATTCCGGCTGCAGTACTTCCTTAATTCTCAGTTGTATAAAATATACGGAAATTTGGGATTTTTTCATCCCACATGAATTCAGCATTCTTAGTGTCAAATTGCCAGGTTAAATTTACTTTCAAATCCTACACTGCATCGAATTTTCAACTGATGGATGCAGTAGCAGCGTCTTCGCGACAATGCCAAATTTAATGCCTGAAAAACTAGTAATAAGCACAAATTGAAAACAAAAACAGATGCTGTGCTCTTTGTTCCTTATTTCTTGCAACTGCTTTTAAAGTTGTTGGTGTATACACAACTAAGCGAAATTCTGATCAATGCAGATACTGCTGTTATTGGAGTTCTTGCTCACTTGGCCGTAATTTTATCGTCTAGCTTTATGTAATTACTGCATTATTGGAATCCCAAACAGTGCAATAAACGTGGTCCTCCACTAGGATTGATTTGCTGTCCGGTCTCGAGTCTACTCGCCTCTTGCATTTCAGCCAGTGGGACAGAGTTGCCTCCCAGAGTCGCAAAATTGAACACTGTTGACGCTGTTTATATAAGTCTGTACAAAGCATCTTTCTTAACGAGGCAGAATAAACTTAAGGTCGAAAACATGTGGTTGCTAATGAGCTAATAATGTGACGGAATGCACGCCACGGTTACCAGGTTAGAAAATAAAATTAACTGGAGATTGACAGCCTTCATGAAAGTGGCTGGAACTCCCCAGACAAGTATTACAATTAGGCATTTTATAGCCCACAAAGTGAAGAAGTTCGACCATGGACCATGTATTCAGCCGTTTTAATGAAAAGCTCGGTAGTTTTGCAGACCCCAGGAAATAAGGCGGTTTCTGTATAAACCAAGAAAAGTATTTTGGTTTGGCAACTAGGTGGAATTTTAGATAATAAACTTACCCCGACCAAAAGGGATAACACCGAATCACGGCAGGAGTCGGAGAAATGTCGCTAGAGTTCTGGACTTTTCTTATGCTAACTGAGCCTAGTCTCCTTATTACAAAGTGCTAAAGCAGTAGGACCGTGACGTGCTAATCTTATGAACAGATTCACATCACTGTTCTGGGTGATGGGGGCGCAGTTGTCAGGACGAAAATGTCCATCCACGGCAAAGCATCCCAAGGCGACGTATTGAAGGGGCCCAAAAAACGCGTGCTATTTTAATGTTGCTCGCTGCACTGGATTATTGTCGTTTGCGATCGCATGGATGCACCATGAAGCATAGATGTGTATCGGGCTTTCGGCAAGGTGCCTTTGGTTGTGTTCTGTGCTACTTTCCTTCATTTTGAACTGTCTGACATAACGTGTCTCCCTTCTCTAAAAATTCAAGTTTTCGGTAAGAAGCTTTTCTCCAACCATTGTGCATAGCGGATGGAGAAGGCGCGGCGGTAGAAAAAACCACCCAGAATTAAAGTGCTAAACAAACGCGTTCCTGCTCAAGGAGAGGTGGATCCGGTTCAGGAAGACTTGTTACCTTTTGCAATGTAGAATCACGTGTTGTTTTTGATACGATTGTTCGGGATTAGCAATGTGGAGAACTTGTGATTTTCACTTTGAGGGGTAAAGAGTGGTTGGAACTTTACGATAAAGTGCCACAGTTAGGGATCTCATGCACCATAAAAAGAAGGCATTCGAATATGGGCTATTGGTTCAGGCATTTTATTATAAACCTCGACAATTTTGCGGGTCGTATGGCATGAAGCAAATGGTATTGCAGTTCATTAATTAGATATGGAGAATTTCACCCAATTTCATCTAACAAACATTTGTAAATGCATCATTTAGGAAAGTACAGGGAGATGACATGCGATAGGTTTTAAGGATTATCAATTTGTTTGTAATTTTTTCTTGTGCAATATAAGAAAGGACGATTCTCGGCGCTTCCTGTTCCACTGATGAGGAGAAATTGTCTCTGGATTGTTGTGTTAGGTAGGGGAACGAAAATCTCATTGATTACACCCTAACAATCCACCCTGCACTTCCAAGGCCTGCACCACTTTTTCCGCTTTGTGTGTGTATGCTTGTGCAGTAGACTGTGGAAGGAATCGCTTCCTGTTGGTTAAACAAAGATTACATATGAAATCTAACCGCTCAGTACGACACAGCTCGAAAGCGTGGAAGACGGCCCTCAGTTAACCAGGCAGGAGAAAGGTCCACTCCTAACCTCTTATGACAATGCAAAAATTCATATTTAGTGCCACAAAATCTACCCGGGAGGAGATTTACACTTGAGAGTGGCGTCAAGCAATTACTTGGTTGTGTTTGAACTTGAGGAAGAAGTTGGGACACAACATTGAGGCGAAAAAGGAGGCAGTCAGGGCTGGGTTCTTGATTACAGAGACGAAGCATGTTATAAAGTGGAATTTGGATCTAATTTGCTTACCGTTGGTAAAGGAGTACAGATCGTAGGGGTGACTACCCCAATTATAAGAAACTTGTGGGAAGCCTTCCGCAGCTACTGAATGTTTACTAAAAAATCCTCACCAACTTATTCAATGACCTTAAGCATACCCATGTGCAAGCACCAACAGAAAGCTGTGCAAAATTGTACTCTCACGCACTAAATTTGCAAACACCCATAAAAAGCGGATCTAGCACATCTTATTTCTGATTCATTTTGAGAAGTTTGAGGTACTTTAGGACCTTAAAATGCAGATAAGGCCTGATAACATATGCAGGCCGTTTGACAATCACAAATAGATCTCAGTATGAGGTGAGAAATGTAAAAAGAAATTTTATGTTGAACAAAAAGCATGACACTCCATTAAAGATAAATTCTTAAGTTATCGGCATCAAATAACTTCAAAACTGTTCGCTAAGGGACATTGACTGTTATAAAATTAAAGACGATTAGTATTTTAGGGACACCTTTGCTAGAAATGACGCGAGCGAACATTATCTGAGCGCAGAAAAACGAATTCACTGAAATTGCTTTTTAGCCTTTTGAGAGGAAAATCTCATCAGCGCCATCTCTGGATTGGCCCACATCCGTGTTGACAGCAACGATCTGAGAGGCCTTAAGCTCTGACAGCAGAGTGACAGTCAAATTAGCAGCGTGAGGTTCAGCGTCTGAGCACCTTCCCAACACCCTTTTAACGTGTCACTGCGGCTGATGCACGTGTTCACAAGCAGAAGGCACTGATAAAGAGGCGGCTACGGTGTATAAAATGCTCTAAACATCATGAAAAACGTGAGTGGTGGGTGCATAGGGTAACCTTAGACGAGTAGAAAGACTGCATTGTTTCATCATTCAGCATTCATTTAAGTGTGCCAGATTATATCGTAGCATACATAAAAACGCTAGTCAATTTACGCAAAGAGAGCATCACTGGAAGGACTAAGGCTCTTTGAATTGTTTAAAGTCTTTAACATTTAATATTTCCCAAAGAGTTTTCATTCGTTGAAGCACTTGGATACATACATCAAATGAATGTCTCTATAATAAATGCTCTCGTGTCTTCCATCTGGAAAAAAATTTGGGCATGAATATTTTAAACGATTAAATCGTCATCAATTCCTGCTTTATCATCCCCTGAATTTACCTTCTGGCAATTGTTATTCATGGGATCGAATAATCGACTGTACTAAGTTATGCCAAAAAGGTAACAGTATTTTATTCAAGAAAGCATAATTTAATCCCAATATCCAACGGAATACGCAAATGGACTAGTTAAATAAACACAACCGGATTAATGAGTTAATGACCGGGTCTTGACTGCAGACTTTCTGGTTATGGCTTTAAGCGTGGAGCCAAGGGATAAAACTATCATATTTACAAAAGGATAAAATAGTGTAAGTGACTATGATGTACTTCGATTTTAGTTTGTGTTGGGTAGAGCGAGCAACAAAGGAAGGAATAATCATGAGGAAGTTTTAGCCCTCGGTCCTCTTAGAAGACAATAATTCATGTGCTATGCGTGGGAAAACCGGGGCAGCAGGAGCTCCCGCCTATTACCAAATGTACTCTGTTGATCGAGAGGATTCCATTCACCCGTGGAGATATTATCAGTGGTGTCTGCAGTTGCTAAATTAAGTGGGCATGGCTAGACGCGTACCCACTCCGCAGAGAGGAGAAATGTGTCGGAACCCGGGGAAGCGAAAATGTGAACAAAGCTTTACTTTTGATAAAAACACCAGTTATCGATGAGATAGCGCATAAATGATGGAAGGTTACGCAGTAAGCCGTGTATAATGGATCACATAAGACTTTGGAGAGTGTTTGCAGTGCAAGGTATCAGAAAATTCCAAATGCCTTCAACAGCGCCGTGTAGACGCAAGAGCTATCAACTATCATTAGCATTAAAACCAGCCAGAAAGCATAAAAAACAAGTAAGAATAGATGCCAAAAACAATTGACATGGGTTGATTCTTGCCAAATGCTTCGCTCTCAACACGACACCTTCCTGTCTGACTTCTATTTACTGACGCGGCCTGTGGCTATTTTAGGCCTATTTGGCGTTGGCCAATTTTGTGACATCGGCAGACCGAGATCAGCAAAAATTGAGTGGAAATTTAAAGTTAGGCAAAACTTCAAAATCATACGGCTGAATCTGAAGTCGGCAAAACTTTACTCAGAAGCCTCACTGAATCCAAAGCACATAGAGTAGTTAATCTCAACTGCAAGGCGAAGTAGCATTCATTGTTTCCAGAAGCCATTCAATTTAATAAACGGCGGCATTGTCAGAATAAGCTTTATCGCCTACACGGCAGTTGTAGACAAAGAATAAAGTCCCTAATACGCTAATCAATCTTTTGCAACTACAGTAGTGGTAATGTTAAAGGTGGCAGCAACGTCTTTTGGTAAAGTTTCGCAAATTTTACCAGATTATTAAAATAATGTACTCTCATGATCTTATCGGACCACAAAACTGATATCTTTTAGCCAAACTAAGTGGACGCTGAAGAGAGCCTACTAACTATTCACCACTTCTCAATCGCAAAAGGTGAGACATTTCTTTAGTAGCAGTCTTTTACGCTGAGTTGCATATGCACAGCCAGTCCCTAGAGTAATTGCATCCTCTTTAGTCAGTTACTGCCCTAAATATTGTTTTTTGTCAAGCGTAGGTGTGGTAACCGCCCTATTTAATTGAGGACGTGAATAGGCGCTAGGCGTTGAATGTAATTTTGCCCATTAACATGCCTGCAGTCAATCATACCTTAGCCACATGGCTAATTACATTCGTTATTTTGAACGTCTGTCTTGCAGTAGATAGCGACCAACATCACTTTGACCAGTGAATCTGAGAGTCCATTCGTTACGCCCACACAAATCTTGCTCAGTTCACAAAACATTGCTGGTTTGCCTTTATTGCTGGTGCAGTTGAAAGTATATTCCACAAGTGGGATGGTGAGAGGGTCCGTTTATGCGAGCCACGATCAGCAGATTTCTGCCGCGGACACGAACTGGTGCGTTTATGTGTGTAACGTTCCTGCATTTGTAAATCGCTATGACGAATTATCAAAACGGATAAACTCGGCTATTTTCGCAATCCGTAGCGCATGGAATTACTGGCTCATGATGAATATGGCACTCCAATTTTGGGGCTAAAACCGCAATAGCACTTCGAAGTTCATTTTTCGATTTTCCTTAAACACTTGAATCAAGGACTCCTCTCAATTCTATCAAAAGGATATTTTGGAGCCGTTAGTGAGAAAACGAGGCTGCAATAGCTTCGTGGCAGTAAAGCTGAATCTTAGGGACTATGGTCGATCAATTCAGTCAAGTGTGCAGGTATTTGCATAAAGGTCTGCAACGCCGGCTTTATTGTGGCAGATAGACGCTTTAAGACCGCCTGGAAGTTCCATTTAAGACACTTAAAGATCGCATGCTTGCATCATAAAAATTTTCATCCACTTACCTACATTCTAGGCGATAAAAATGACAAGTAAAATTGCTTGTTTAATTTAAGTTAAAGGAGTCTTGTTCTATTTGGGGTGTTTTAAGTAGCGCAAAAAAGTGGGCTAGCATACTCAGTTCGTGGAATAACCGTAGGGCTACACCCTTCCATTACTCTGTAAGTCCACCCCTGAGGGTTGGGAAACTGAGATCTTATCGATGTTTTGTACAAAGTGGTAAAATTTTTCTGGGAAAGGCAAAGGAGGTCGGAGCATTTCCTAATAGCAATATTTAATTTCAATCATCTGTGTCTAAAGTGGCTACCAAACACGACACCTATTTAATCGTCTGCCTAACTTCTTATCCTATAACAGCACTTGCGCACTAAAGCAAAGATTTAAGAAAAAAAAAATTGATTCACGGTTCCATCTATGGTGGTTAAACCAAGTTTCCATTCAAACAATTTAATCAGAAGGCAAACATATCACTATTACACCAAAACTGTCGAAAAATACATAAATGGTCGATTACGTTTGGAGAAAATATGGGCACGTAGTGAAGCTCGTCGACACACGAAAGGAATTATAAGACTAGGGCAGAATATTTTACCAGCACATAGAAGGACTTAAGGAGTACTGAAATGGCTATGAGGTCAGGCCATCTGGCGGACGTACAAAGGCTGAGCCATAAGTGGCCTTTAATCGAAGCCAATGGCTAGCAAAACAAGATAGGCAAATCTGAACTTTATCATAAGTCCTGAACGCGCCCTTTAATTCCAATTCAGCCGGAAGACAAAAGGCGTGCATTGTGACTGAAAATTTAAAAGAGGAGGATTTAATGTTTCGACTACACTAAGGTAAGTTTGAGCACACTACATTGCAGTTCTGCCTCTAACTAAGGCCTGAATCAGCCATCAAAGAGCTGAGTGACCCCCACCGCGTGTGCACCCAGCCACACACGCACAAACACACCCCCAATCGGATGGTCATGTGGTGCTCCGGTGTTTGCAAAACGCCTAATTACGGTAGAACGCGTCAGAGGTCGTCATTTACGTACATCTGGCGTTCACGCGCCTCCCGCCTACCCTTCACTCTCCCGCCCTCCCTCAGCCAGTTGGTTCGCTGGCTCGCCTGTTCATAGCCCACAGCAGGAGGGACGCACCCGCGGGTTCGGTATTTTTACGATGAGTTATGCATCTGTGTCGAAAACAGGGCCGAACACGCGGCTACACAACGAATGAGGTAAACCCGGCTCTGTATTTCTGCCACGATTTGAAAGGCACCTACGTAAACATCATCACGAGATGCGAACACCGGGTGAAATTATAAAGCTCCGTCTTTCTCTCTCTCCCTCTCTCTGGCACAAACACACACAATCCATTGGGTATTTTGTGTTTCAAAGAAAAAGAAAATCATTTGACTCTCATTGGAATTCGCATGCCGATTCAACAATGTTGCCGCTGAGGGTTTACCAAAACATGCATAAAATTTCTTGAATATAAAGGGAAGGCAGTCCAATTTTTCAAAAGACTTGACATAATCAAGCTTGCAGTTTGTGATGTCGTCATTGAAACTGTCCCATTAGGTCAAGTGGCTATACCAACACGGTGATAATTATTCTCCTCATATTATCAGTGTCTTAATGAAATGGGTTGAAAAGATCATAGGGGTTAGGCTGTATAGCGTAACTTTCTGCACTGACAAACTAATGCTCTGAGTTCTCCCTCCACGCACTACACACGTGGATCAAGTTCACAAGGAGTCTGCAAGATTGACACAACTTCTAACACAGCTTAGGAGACCTCCTAGCACCTATTGTTTCGCCTATGTCATGGGGTTTTAGCACGTTGTAGTCACAAAACAACTTCAGGACATGTAATTTTAAGTCTCATCTTAGGTCGCCAAATGTAAGCTGAAAATATGTGAGTTTTACGCAACATTTTCTACTCGCCGCAACTCAATATGAAAGTCATGAGCAGTATCGTCTATAATTGTCAGGCTTTCCGAACAGTGATGTTAGCTGGTCATGCTCCATCACAAACGGAAACGAAGTGCAAATCACTCCAACGCTCAGATTAACATGTGCTTTTCACTCTGACGATAGCTAACCTGAAGTTTTGTAACTTATTAATGCACGTGAAAACTACAAAATATGCACGGATTATATTTAAATATAGATTCGGCTCAAAAATGATGTCACTCAAAGGAACCGTTACTGAATCGCTGACAGGCCTTGTTGCGTGCAGGAATAGTCGGATTTCCTTACCCTTGCTATTGAAATGCTTTGACAATGAGAATAGAGAGAATAAGGGCTGAAAATGATGATCAGTGGTTCTGTAGATGTTGGTTAACAAAACCAACACCTTAACAATAGTTGTTTGATAGAAAAGTGCAAATGGAGGGAAAATTCATCACAATAATAAAATTTTGCCTGTAGAATATAACCTTTTTCAGCCTCTTCAAATTTATTTAGGATTCAAAAGATTGTTGAAGGGAAAAACACCTAGTTGATTAGAAGAGCTTACCAATTATGTTTAATTATTAAGAGGGTTCTATGAGGTTCCACGCAGTTTATCATTTGATAGACACACTGATCTTGGTTGCAGTCACAGGAATTAATCTCTTTTAATTTTTGTGTGACAATTTCTGATTCTTAAGATGTGTACAGTACATCAAATGGCCTAAAATCGCCCAGCATCGTGGAGTTAATCTGGCCCTCTGTTTATTTCTGCCTTCACGGTGGCTTCGTCACAAGTGGAGCGATGGACCACAATGCGCCAGAAACCTTCACGCCACGTGCAACTTCACCCTCCCACGAACCTGCCTATTGCACGAGGTGAAAGCCACCCACCCGATCGCGAGGATTCTTAGCCCGTGAAAGCAGTTGGAGTTGCTCGGGCTCCACAACGCTCTTAGGCCAAGGCACCGGCCTCGAGGTGTTCCACTTTGGCATTGGACAGGGGCCACGAATTTGCATAGAGCTATCGGTTCCAAAAAGTTCTTTTCATTGTCTCTCCTACAGATAAAAAATTTGTCTGCAAGTTCCAAATGTAATTTAATATTGCAACTACAGCAGTGCCCCATTTTACCTTTTTTACAAATTATCTTCTTTCTTTAAAAAAGACAATTCGTCCAATTTTATCAGCAACTAAAGTCTACCAGGGTTAATTACACTAAGTGATTTTTCTTTTCTAAAGCACTGTGACAGAAAGTGAGTTTTTTTAGCCTTCGAAAGTTGCATTCAAATAAGTGCGGACTTAGCGATGCCCAAAACATATTTTTTGCTTGGCAATGAACAATGTGGGCAATAAACAGGCCCTATTTGTTTAAAGTGCAACGCATTATATTGCCTAGATTTCAAGCATGCTGTTCTGTTTCCCATAAATATAACGGGATCTGATCACCTTGGGTGACGGAATTCACTGATCATCAGTGGCCTTTGGTTTGTCATTGACGTAAGCCTGTTAGTGACAAATAATCTTACCACTTATGTCATCAAGAAGTGCAAACATTTTAATTTAAGAGGGACATTGTAATCGGTACGTCACTGGTGCTAGCTTTTCTCATCACTATTGTAGTGAGCATCTAATTTCAGTAATTAAGACTGTGTTTATTAGCCCAAACTCTTAAAGAACTGTCTTTACTTTAGTGGACAAGGAAAATTCTTAAGTGTTTCCTGTCTCACTTTAGTCAAGCAGTTTTTCACGTCTAATTTCACCACCCTATGCCTTTTAAGAGTGGGAAGGCCATTAGTAGTTTCACTAAACTGATCTGTCTGCCCCATTATTCGAGTGTCTTTCGCAGATTGGCTTAAGATCTCCTCTGTGATCAGGGAAAATCTCACACCAAAATTACATTAGAATTACAGGTACAAAGTGTAAAAAATATTAATTAAAAGGCGTATTTAAATAGAAGCATGACGAATGAGTTAGGTGAGTTTCCAAGTAGCCTCTTTTAGGCCATGTCTCATTCGTTTTTAGTTGAACACAAAGGCACTACTGTTCCACTAACTTTCGCGATAGACTAATGTAATTTTATTGCCGATTTTTATGTGTCGGCAAATCCAAAGTCTGGGAATTCTGCATGCGTCGAGCCGAGCATTCCCGGTGCTAGACAGTGGAATGAGAAATTAAGATATTACCGCCCTGTGCCAAACCATGGACCACTCAAAAACTCTAGTAGCCATATAGGCAGTGGTGAATAAACGATTGATGTTTTAATTTAAATTTCGATCTTTTTTTCAGAAGGCAGTTTCAAGTAGAATTAAATAGCACAAACCAAACCCAAATAACGTGCAATTCACACACCAATTCCAGTTGCCTTCAGTGCCGCGCCGCTGTGTGAGGGCCTGGCAGCTGTCTTCATTTGGGAGGGGCAAGAAGTTTTATTAGTTACTTTTGATTTTATTTTGTCCAAATTCCGGCAGTAGCTGCTCGTGATGAGACTTTTTAGAAGATATGATTGACCACAAAACGATGCTAAATTTAAAAAAAACCTAAAATTGGACTTTGTATTCAATACCTAGGTCAGAGTGCACCCTCGTTTGACCGCTTTGTCGTCAATATGTAGATTCTATTTGCATTTACATCAATGCTGCCATTCTTGTTCGGCTCTTTCACAAATCATTGATCTTCCTCCTTTGGGCACCTCAAAAATAACTTATTATTCCAATGCCGACTGAATTATGAGTTCCAACTTAAAAAGGATCGTCTCTAACCAACTTGGCTAACAGATTTCCTCTTTCTGAATGTTCTAAATTTTGACACAGAGCGGTTGACTCATTCTGCAGAAGTCATGAGTCCAGAAGCGTGATTCGTCTGCATTGCAGCCAAGCGCCACGGAGTAAATTTCTAAAGAAGAAGAATAAACGTTTCGTAATAAAAGTGTGGAAGTAAATAAGCTGTAAATTTTACAGCACAGATTTATTGCTACCGAGGTGGTTAACATTGTTAAATAATCCTTTGAAATCTGCTTCTTGGATGAGGGCAACTAACATTGCGGAGATTTTGCCTTTTCAACTGATGTCATCCACACGCAACATTACTGATGTCCACGTCCCGGATGCTATGTCATGATTCTAGAAAATGGCCTTCCTCGGTGCTTGTGTTCACGTAGGCTTCATCAGAACTAAGACGATAAAATTGATTACCCGCACAATAAAGTTATCCCCTCACCTGTTGATCAAGTCAGAAATGTGGGGTTATAAACTAAATTTACGACTTTGTCTACACATGAACCCTCAAAGCGATAAAATATGTTCATCAGGAGTTGATTTGTCTCGAGTTGGACATGCTTCAGTAGGGCTCATGGTACGGAAGAAATAAGCCCTTTTCCGGCAATTCCTTTCGTGGTTTAGTAGTTCTAATTGTATTACTTTGAGGCTGTGTATTTAACGATGCAGACATTCCAGTCTCTGTGGGTTGTACTTCCGCTCAACAGCCATAATCCCAAACTAAGCCTACAGCCTATTAGTCCTTGTGTACATTAATAATAAATACGCTTCCCTACTGATTGCGAAAATTTAGGACGCTATATTATTGGGCACGACAGCGGGTAGTTAATGGATTTGTGCAACAAGAGGCACCTTGTCGAGAAATTGCGGTGTAAAAGTAGTTTACTGCAATTGGTGACATAAACTCAAATCTTGGATTAAAAAATACAAGAATGCAATTGTATTGCTGATCGCATTTGGAGCCATCAACGGATATTGTCGTGATGCAATATGGCACCTTGGGTTCTTCGCCTTCCGGGACGCGAATGAATGAAAGGCCTTGGTCCGCTATCAGACAGCTGCGTTATCAAACGCAATCCTACTTTATTGTCAGAAGTAACTGGTGTTCGACGTGTCGTGGAAAAGTTGTCTTTTGAAGTGGTCACTCCTTAAGTCTTTTATAAGAACTTTTGGAAATTTGCACATTATGATAAAATTGAGGCTCTGCAATCTTGAGAATCAAGGCAAAAAATAATGATTTGTCACATCGGCTTATATTCAACAACAGTTTATCAGACGTTTGAGAAAATAACATTCTAGATTCTCTAAGGAAAACACCATTGATTATGTCAGCATTAATTTCCTCTCAATTCATTGGGGAGAAAAAAGACCCAAAAAAATATTCCAACCCTCGAACTGTAAGGACAAAATTAATTTTTGGTAGACTGCAATGTGCAACCTAGAGAGGTTTTATGTTTTCTCGCTATTTTAATCAGTTTTCAAAATTTTTGCAGATTTTGTTCGAAACCCTATTTTGTTTACAAATCTTAGCTGTTAGGTTCGGCCCTTGTTTAGCGTTTTCAGGACACTGTTACGCCAAACCCGCACAAAAAACCATTTGGAATGGCTCTTGATGAACAAAGCAAGCTAACTTTTCACCTCTCTCCTCCGTCTCCTCTGGCGTTAATGGCAGGTGCTGAGTTCTCTCCCTAGTTAGTCGTGCCATTATGCTGCCACGATATTTAAAATCCACACCGCTAGATTAGCAAGCACCTTTATTCATTTGTTGATCTGCTTCATATTAAGTTGGAGTTCCCCACTGACGAAACAGATGCAGAACCCCATAGTTTATGGGTGAGCGGACACATGCTGTTTCCTATAAAAGGCAAACTAAATCGAATAAATGGACAGTAGAAATAAAAATAACGACTAGTGAAGACAAAACAAGATATATAAATGGATGTAACGACATGAATAACAGGAATAACTGTTTCATCAACAGGACAATGAAAGAAGGGCCTGCAATTTTCCCGATGCTCCAATTCCAAGGTAAACAGTAAACTTGCTCTGCTTGCTTCAGCGCCCAGCCCAGGTGGAGTGAAAAATTTTAAGCTGGCTATTGTTTGCACTACTTGGAGGACAAAAACATGGCAGTTTGTAGTACAGTTTGTAAGATATCCTTAATAGAAACAAACCTTTATGCAATATTAGTGCCTTGATAGGCATTGGGCATAAAAAGCCCTTCAAACCCGTGTTCTGCGCCAATGAGTAGGGAGAACGGACCTTATATGGCTCGTGTTTTTCTTTCTCCACTGCGTGCTGTTTGGCAATTATTACTCACATCAACGATGTATATATTACATATCGGTGGTAGATCGGTTCCCTCCACTTCTGGAATGGACCTTGTTGAGATAGTCACTGGCGCATACTTTAGTAGGTGGTAAGGTTTTTGCCAATCAGGGATACTTACGTACGGAGATTGGACTCTCTGCGACTCTAAAGTCGGGACACAAATTATAAATACACGAGCGAAGCTTCACACCATGCTAAGAGCAATTTAAACATTTCGGGGTATGCTTGAACTTATGCGTATTGAACATTCAACCGAAAGGAAATAATGCACTTACAAATTTCCTGTGCAAATAATTTGTCACAGTTAAACCTGATCCGGTATCAGTTTGAGCATACATCCAAGTAAGTATTAAGTGCTTCCGCCTGATAGAACGAAAATAATCACATTTACAGCACCAAAAGTGATTTCCGCTTGTACGTATCAAAGTGGGTGGGAAATAATAACAAATGATTGAAGTTTCCAAAGGCGTTAGCATTTGTCATTAGCTCTAAAGTTTTGTGGAACACAAATGAAAATAATAAAGCTAAGTTAATGCATACAACTTAATCTACGATTTCAATTGTTTTCACCTTAGGAGGGAGCAAAAGTCGTAGCCAAGTTAAAGCTACCTTGATGTTATTCGTCAAGCCCTACTGTACATTAAAATGCTGCCAAAAAAAAAACAACAACGAAATTAAAACTTGTCCAAACCATAAGAATGTTTACAATTTTGCTAATTGTGTATTGAAATAGGTGGGAAATTTAGTCTCCATAAGTTACATATTCGCTCTGAAGCATGGCCTTCGGGCCATGTCAGTAGCCCCGAACTCCTCCAGGTGTCATTTGTACGTGTCATTCTACAGCGTTTTGGCTTGCTACAACTTCAGGGCGAACGAACTCAAGTCAAGAAAGCAAACGTCCTGATTTCCGCCTATGAATATTAAACCTTGATGTCTCAAAGGAGGAGCATCTGTCGTGACTAAATGAATCTGTGAAGACTCCTAACAGAGGAGCTGCAAATGGCCCCTTCCTCTGACAACTGCACCAGCCTCATGTTCCGCATCAAGGCTATCCAAAACAAAAGCACCGTCGGATCTCAACCATTTGGAAAACTCAGTCTGGAGGTGTCTATGGTACCTTGATGAGGATGCCAAATGGGCAAACAAGAGCTACATTCGCCGCGTCTCCACTAGCTGACTTGAACCCAGATAGATGGCGGTGCGACATTGAAATGAGAGCAGAATGGCGAGACGGAGCAATAACAAAGCATTGCCTCCAAAGCCCATCCAAAATCCCGACTTTTATTAAATGATTCTGCTTTTATACTGTAGCGTCCCGAGGCTCCCTTAAGGCAAAAGAAGGCAAAGTGGCGGGGTAGAATACATACATTCACCGGACAGAGGGGAAAAGGCTGCTGGCATGGCCCTAAGACCAGCCCACGCAGCTAGGGCAATATGGCCACCACCAATACAATACTATCGCCGTACCACCAGCGACTTATATTTAAGGTGCATTTGTTCTAAAACACCGTTCGCAAGAAAAGTGGATGACTGGGGTTACTCGTTTGCAATTGATCTTCAAAACACCGACCACTGTGCGGTGATTGAGATGGGGATTTGGCTAAAAGAAGGTGTAGAAGTAAGCTGTTAGATTGGGAGAAAGAGTTGATATTAGTGTTTTGATAGTTGTTTGGGTGTAAAGTGAGACAGACAAGCCCCCTAGTCTCTGTAGATTGTACTTCCGTTCTATGGAATGCTACTGGATCATGCTAGTAGCCTCTCTACCCTTCTACACGTTAACTGTGGTGCCCCGAGACCCCCTAGAAGGCAAAATACCAGGACAAAATGTGTATATATTCAATAGACAGGGGTAAATGAGCTGCTAGTATGGACTGGAGACCAGCCTACGCGGCCAAGGCAATATGGCCACCGCTGTGACCAAAACCGAAACCGGCCGTCCAAACAAATAAAGCATTGCGTTAATAATCTATGGCTTCTTACAACTTCATCGGGAAATCGAGACGCTACGTTAGGCCCAAAGAAGCATGACTAATTTTGTCGACCAAAAACTTTGAAAGCGTGGTTTTAGAATGCATTAAAGCAGTGCAAAATACTCAAATAATGCACAGTTCCTTGCATGTCTAGTTTTTTAGACTCTGTGAAATTTTGGTTTTACGCATCACAATACGTTAAGTGATATGTTTTCTTTTTGGAATAAAATACATTTTTGTGGTGGTACTGTAGCGTCTCGAGGCTCCTTCGAAGGCAAAAGAAGGCAGAATGCTAGGATAGTATATATATATTCAACGGACAGAGGGAAACATGCTGCTGGCATGGCCCGGAGGCCAGCCCACGCAGCTAGGGCAATGCGGCCACCTCTGTGAGCCTAACTGAAACCGGTAGTTCAAACAAGCAATACTACAGTGAAGACCTGCTTTACTACTAGAATTCATGTTGTTATGGATAGGCCTCCATTTTTATACTAATTTGGTCAACAAATGAACATTTTGAAACGGCAAACGGCCAAAGCAAATATTAGTGACTAATTTAAAAAATTTAATTGTTGGTATCATCTTGTTTGTGTACGACGCACTACTTGCACTGTAAGGAAATAAGCACATCGACTAATTAATTATTGTTTCAAGTGACCCCCGGTGGGCGCGCTTTGCGATATCGCTCAACGTCCACTTTGGACCGCGCAGTGGGTAATGGCTTCTCGTTATGGTGCTCGGCCAGTTGGTTCTGATGGTTCCGATTTTCAACATCGAGAGCGCATTGCTGAGCCGTACAACCAAAGGTTGTTCACATCTAATATCTGGATTCCTTATATTTAGTTCACTTTTTAAGAAACGATTGCGCACAGCCTTGACACTGCATATCGCTTTATGGATCTTGGTCGTTATAAAAATTCTCCCTGAAATTTTATTTAGATTTGGCTTGGTTTCGCGTGCATTTATGCGGAAGGTATGATCTTTTCATCGTATATTACTGATTAAGCACCCCCTTCCTCTAAACGAATTGTGGGAATACGCTTGGTGCTTTGGGAGCATTATTCCAGTGTTCTTCGGATACTTGTCTTTTGCGAAGAACAAAGTTTATCTCATCCGCTTCTCCTTGATAGGAACAATTGCTTTCGGTTTTGTTCCCATAATCATGGGGTGCTTCTTGAGAGCCTATGAACTCATGGATTACTATTACACAAAAAATTCAAGGCACGATTTCTTCAACTTTCCATTTGTTGTAATTCTTTATATCTTCTTTTCTGTATGTATTCAAATTCACTGCTTTACACTGTACTTTAGCTGGAAATTAATGACCATTTGGTCTCGTCTTTCCAAAAAAACTGCATGAGTTTATGCTTCTGTCCGAATTGGCTTTGTTCAAGTTTTAGCATGTGTTTAGCCTTCTCGGGTTTCTTATCCAGCGACCAAATTTCTGTCTGATGTGTTATTTATCCATGCATTTGTTAATATTTACCACTATCTAGAATAAGTGAATTTGTTTTGAAACTTCTGGGCCGCCATAAGGCGATGTTTTTTTGTAGGACTCGGTCGTATTTCTTTGAAAGTTAGTATTGACTTATGTTCAGTCGGCCTTAGAGTACAATGATGCGTTGCTGTAGGATGTTTATCAGGGCGCAGGTTGGCACCTCGTGACCTCGCTATGGTTTACTTGGAGCCTACTCAGGATGAGTGGAGATAGCAATAAATTGACAGGACCATTGGGTTCAGTACTTAAACACATGACTCTGGGGAGAATGCGCATTATGAGTTAGGACAACTGGTCGTGCACTTGTCTCTGCTCACTTGCCTCATTTGCGAGTACGAGTTCTCGGGAACTATACCCCATGTGAACAACAGTGTAGCCACTAAATGCGCAATCACCCACTCTCAGACGTAGGTACCATGTTGCAGCGACTACCGCGGTCGCCGAATTACTGTTACCTAATAATCATTATTGCATACTTCGGTGGGAGGTGGTCACTGTTTTGCAGTATAGGGGTCCACCAGGTTTTATACACCAACCTATCCGTGATTTCATGGTGTTTGGATATAGAGAATGATACTACTTTTAAGTTGTCAGTCTTAACTTCAGCTTTCTAGTCTTACTCTGGACACCCACATAAGCGTAAGTTTGATTTTGAAATGACACATACTGTCGTTTTTGACTAGGACGCTCTATTAAAATTGAAGTGCATTCGTTTTCATTTCTCGTTCAGAGGCGGAAAATATATCTATTGGCGATTGTTGGTGGAGTAGAATCTATTATCTTTTAATAAAAAGAGAGAGCTCTTACTTTTTATATACCATCTGTGATGCAAATGACTGAATCAGAGGCGCCAATTCTTATGAATTCTGTTGGTCCATTTGGTTGCCCTCGTGGTGCTACTTACAATTGTTGTGAAGTGCGTCCTGTTTAATTCAGTTAAACATCAATTTGACACACTGAAGTCCTGTTTTCTGCAACGACCCGAGTCCCAAAACAGGCAGTCCGTCTACACTTAGGCCTTGAATGCCTAAATCGGATCTCAGTACTAGCCTGCTGAAAGAAGGGGATACTGGTTGTCTAAATGGTTGAGGGATGCTTTTCTACTTGTTGAGGGCTTGCATTCATGATTTAGTTTTAGAAGGACAGCATGTTATTGTTTATTTGCGCTGGACTGTGTAGAAGGCTGAACTCCGTAATCTAGCTTGCGATAAATGTTTGCCAATGTTCAAAATGGCTATCGAACGCGAAGCAGTCCCATCAGCACAGTGAAACGGGAGTTGTCACATAGTGTCTCCAGTGTCAGTTCTATAATTTATCGAAAAATTCGATTTTTTGGTTTCTTTACAGAAGTTTTAGATCCAAATCTGATCGTAGGAGCAGAATGCCTCTTAATACATGCACCGATACAGGGTCCATATTTCTTTTTGGCTGCATTGGGATTTTTTCCCTCTACGTAGAGGAAATGTCAACAACGGGTGTGTTTGGTCGTGTGCGCTGCGATCACATTCATTATTTTCCCTGTTAGGGAATATTTTAGTCCTTCCAGTCTATTGGAGAATTGATTTGCTGCCATTTGGAAACTCGGTAGCAGGTACATTCGTTAGCATCATATTTTATGTAACGAAACACTTTTTGGAAGTACGTGTGCCGGACCTTCCGATGCGATTTCTGACTGCATGTGATTTTGATGCCATCAGGACATATTCAGTATTCTTGGCCCGTTTTTTAATAGAATAGGCGAAGGTTTTGGCACAAAATGGTTAAGACAATAAATTTAAGCATCTATGAGTAATGGGAAATCTGATACTACCGTTTAATTCGTTTATTCGCCTCGTAATCTGTTTCAAGGTGGATTGACACTGCATGCGTAACGTTGTCTTTGTGAAATGAATACGCAGTGTAGTAAACCTCAGGTTTCAAAAGTAGACAAGATGCACCCACTTGAAAACTTGGCGGGCTGTGTCCCAACTACGCAAGTTTCCTCCATTACTAGTAAGCGCACCCACTCTTTGTAACCGAGTCTTTGCCCATTTAAACGGTTCCTCATCCTCAACAGTGTAATCCTATCATGAACTACTTTGCCTTGTCTCAGCCACCACTTCTGCGGACTCGACTTCGCTCTTTCCCTTTATTTACTAGTGAGGTGCTTTGGGTCTTCTCCGAAGTCGTAATAAGTTGTTACGAAAAAAGTTTATTATTGACGTAGGAAGGGGCTGAAGGCTGTATATATGGCCTTCTGGTCATACCACCGAAATGGAAGTACAAGTTGTGGCAGCTAATTGCACATTTGAACGTAAACGGTATTCATTTTGGCCATAGCTTTGCCTATTGCTTTCACATATTACGACACTAACCATTTGAAATCCTTTTCCACCCATTGAAGCTACGGGAATGAAGTGGGGAGGCTCTCTTCGATTACCAAACTTCTTGATGGGAACTTACGTTATATTGATATCCTATCATGTCTGGTCATTTTCAACCTTTGTACGGAATGAAGCCGTGTCTACTCCATGCTAACAGCATCGAGAAATGAGGGTTCCTGTGACTGTCGAACCAGTGACTATAAAACCATCTCAAAGGGGTCGGGATGCAACAGAAGCGGGAGTTCAGAGTATGTGACCGAGCATAACGTGGAACCAGGTGGCAACCGGATAACAGGCTTAAGCGTCACAAGGGATGAAGCGGATTTGAATATGCAGATTCAGGTATTTTCGTCCGATCCATCGATTTCGAAATATCAGACATTAGAAACTTGCTAAGTTTTGACATGTTCAGTTATTTCCTACATCTCGAAGACCTACACTGCACAAAGAACTTTTGATTGAGAACGCCTAAGCCCTGACTTTATTTGTGCTTCCTCTCGATCCTGGCAGTGCATTCAGACGAGCTTACTTGTACAACAATTCGCATTGACGCTCCTTCAGTTTTAACACACCCAAAAGCAGGTTCCTTATTCTAATTGATTTTCTTAGACGTCTTAGAACTGCTTCGGATGGCAGATCCTCTAAAGCTTAGTTATCGTTTACGGTCCTTCGACCATTGGCTTGAAGTGCATGATGCTCCTGAACCTTGAAATCTCCTACGTTGTCGTGCTATGGTACTTACCGGATTGAGGGTTAAGCCTTTGTCAATAGGGCTGTGCAAGCAACTAACGCAAAGAGGTAAGTACTGTCGCTCCGTCAGTAGCTTTGGGCATCACCTTTAGCTTGCTCACATCTCCATCACCCAACTCCAAGATAAAAGGCTGTACCGCATTATCCGAGGGGTTCTGCTGATGTATCGTATTATTAAATAAATTGGTGTGCATTTTCAAAGCTTTTAAATTCTTGCAGATGGTTGATTCTCAACTACACTAGGCAATCGAAAACTATTCCATCCGTAATTTCACAGTGCCTTTGCATGTTCTTGCACACGTAAACTTACTTTGGGAAAGTATTTGAACTTTGATGCTTCCGAAGCTGTTTTGCGCCTCCTTTCTTCGAGCTTACTATCTATGTTGACCACAGGTACCACGGCGACGGGTACCGGGGCAAGGTTAGGGCACAGCGAGCGCCCTGTTTTGGGCATTTTCAACATTTTAGATCAACCCAGAGTAGCTAAGCTCAAATGCATAAGGAGAGCTCACACATATTCAACAATAATCCTGACAAGTCGTTGGAAAATCCTCTATTCCAATGGCTCAGCGCTGGAGTCTGGCACTAACCACTTACTCTTGATGTTTCCAACATCGCAGCGTCAAGCGGCATTTATCTTCTAGTAGCCTAAGCTTATTTAACGGATTAATGTTATTTGTGGAATAATAATGATGTAATTAGAAGGGATTGCGCTACTATAGTTGGGGCTTCGATAAGATGGATTATTCAACGTTGATGCAAGGAAATTGAAGATGAAGTCGTCAAAGTGGCTAGAAAGTGTGTATAGAATATGTTTAAGGTCTATTCAAGATCATCTTAGGAGGCACCTTAGCTTATGACATGTGGAGCTCAGAGGAGCATAGATGCTGACTACTTTGGTCTGTATTCAAGCAAATGATATGCGTCCCATTTATTCTTTACCCTTAATCGCTCCAACCAGAGAGATACTTCACCACTCTATCAAATCTAGATTTTACACTAAGAGCCTTCTGAATAACCTCCAGCTAAAAGAGCATCCTTTGTATTAGTGACTGGCCGTGAGCCATATCTCACTGCATAAAAGCGTGGCTAACATGCATCATTTGCTGACATTTTTAGTAGGTAACGCCGAGGGATTTGAATTCTAATGATGCCACCAGAAAACCCCTGATTGCTCTTAAGATTCTGCAAAATTTGTCAATCAGTGCAATTTTGCAGGCCAGGAATGCGGCGCAAGCATCTTCCAAATGTAGGCTTGCGGTACTATGCACCTCTTAACAAGAAGTAGCCCAGCGCAGACGTTTAAGAGTTGTTTTCTCAAGTCAAATTGGCCTAATATAGAGTCAGTAGAAGTCGCGCACTATGGAGAGGTAAATTATGCCCTAAGAGGAATTTTTTCGAGACCTGAACGCTTGCTCCTTTTGCTGAAGACATTGTGATCAACAGGTGAGCAATTTTCCCACTTCTTACCTCAGCACTAATTTGGGCAACTCCAGGTCTGTTTATACTCCACATCTGCTTTTTAAAGACGGAACTTCAAACGAACCACACCAGCTGAGAACTTTTGAATAACGTGGGTCCAAGAAGTGACATAGCTGAAAAACTCAGGTTTCCGTTTAAACTATACGAGAAGTAACAAATCCTTCAGAGGCTTATTTTTTTACTCTATGCTACTGCAATTACAAATATAATTGCTTACGCCAAGTTCAGTGTTGCCGATTGCTAGCCACTTCTGGTTTCTTTCGAATCATCCATATTTATTTAGTTGGTAAGAAGCAAAGGGA
The DNA here is from genome assembly GCA_036345935.2 of Taenia hydatigena. Lineage (NCBI taxonomy): Eukaryota > Metazoa > Platyhelminthes > Cestoda > Cyclophyllidea > Taeniidae > Taenia > Taenia hydatigena. The sequence goes on from JADWOT020000009.1 coordinate 7,819,694, forward strand.
CACAAATATGTAATTTATAAAAATTACCTAGAATTATCATCATCAGTGCTATACCAAACATTGAGGTGATTTTCATAGAAATCCTCCTCTGAAGCGTTGGAGACATTGATGAATCGCCATCGTCATACCAGTGAACATATGCATGCAAAAAGAATCAGCATAAGATGCGATTGCAGTTTTACCAGATTCTCTTGACGGGAATTGCTGCATGATGAATGGGTAAGCCTGGGTCCGATCCACATCAACAAAGGCAAACGAAAAGCTGCTTTTTTATAAGGAAATGTTAATAGTTGATGCAGCCCTCCGAGGTTTCGCTGGAGATGCAGTAAGACAAAGTAGAATGAATAAGCATATAATAATAAAGTAGGAAGTGCTGGGAGGCTTTTAGTCCGCCCCGAAGATAGTAGGAGAGAGCGAAAATAAAGCCTGAAAGGACTGGGGGTCCACTAAGTAAACACAAAGGTAAACAGGAACGAATTCAGCAATCGAAAAAAAAAAACACTACTGGGAACTGGAAGCTGTAGTACCCATTAATAACGTTTCGTTTTTTTGATTTCCAGTTTCGCTTAACTGCGCATTGAACTGGATGATCCATGACATTAGCCTCGGACTTTTCTGATCATCAGTGGTACGTGCTATTCTACAGCGCTTTGATTTGCTACAACGTCAGACTAGACTTTAGGGCGCTACGTTAACGGCAGAGGCGAACGAGCTCAATCCAGGGGAACAAACATTCCGATTACCACCGATGTCTCAGAAGGGGAGCGTTTATTACGACTGGATGAATCTGTAAAGACTCCTAACAGAGGAGCTGCGAAAATCTCCTTCCTCTGACAGTTGCGCCAGTCTCATGTTCCGCATCAAGGCTATCCACAGCCGAAACGCCACTGAAATTTAACCGTTTGAAAAGCTCCTTCTGGTACCTATATGAGGATATCAAAGGGGTGAACAAGAGCTACCTATTCCTCGTCTCCACTAGCTGAATGGAATCCAGATGGTTGGCTGTGCGACGCTAAAGTGAGAATTGAGTGGCAAGTGAGAGTAATAGCAAAGTGTTGGCCCTCTAAACTCTCACAAAATCTTGATTTTTATTTATGAATCGGCTTTTATGCTAAAATTGTCTTGTCCTGGGCATTAAGAAGCTGATGCATTTCTCATTTTCCGATGAGGAAACCCAAAATACAGCGAGACTGTCGAGATGCTTCACTAATCCTGAAATGAAATACCTTCTCGTATGCTGGTTTACTGTCAATCCCTAAACACTGACTACATTGTAATGGTTGAGGTTAAGACTTGACGGACGGGGATGTACTTCCACCCTATGGGATTGTAGTACTTTGTTTGTTAGAACTGCCGGTTTCTGTCAAGATCACAGAGGTGGCCATATTGCCCTAGTTGCGTGGGCTGGCCTCTGAGCCACGCCAGGAGCCTTTTTTTCCTCTGTCCGGAGAATATATATATTCAACTTTAGCATTCTGCCTTCTTTTGCTTTCGAGGAAGCCTCGGGACGCTACAGGATGCTAAAGGGCGGTACGTGTTCTTCCATTATTGGTGAGATGTCAGCGGAAACTTGATGCAGCAAGAAAGGGTACCATAAAACTTTGTTTGTTTGGAATACTGGTCCCGGTCAGGGTCATTAAGGTGGCCATTGTAGCGTCCCGAGGCTTCCTCGAAGGCAAAGGAAAGCAGAATGCTAGGGTAGAATATATATATTCAACGGACAGAGGGAAAAAGGCTGCTGGCATGGCCCGCAGGCCAGCCCACGCAGCTAGGGCAGTACGGCCACCTCTGTGACCTCGACAGGAACCGGTATTCCCAACAAACAAAGTACTACAGCCATATTGCCAGCGGCTCATTTCCCTCTGTCTGCTGAATACATACATTTTGCCCTGGTATTTTGCCTTCAAGGGGACCTCAGGGCGCTACAGTCGCAACTACGCATATTTCAGCTAATAAAATTGCTCTACAGCGTGATGTGACACTGCAAAGGAATTAAGATTTATGACAAATTGGAAATACGGAAAATAGGTACTTTATTTGGCTTGACTGTGAAACCCGACCTCAAAATTTAGGCAGTCAAAACCTATAGTGTTTGATAATTAGAGCTTTTTAAATGTCCCTTTATTTGGAGACTTCTTTTACATCACGCGCAACATTTTTATTTGCACCTTTAAACAAAATACAATTAAACATTTTCCTTTAAATTGCACCAAATCTTTTTGGTTAATATCAGGAACTTTTGGCGTCTTCAGAAGCTAAAGTGTATTTATTTCTGAATTCTTATTACAGAAGTCCCTGGAAAATTGCGGCTTTGAACTACTCAAATTGTTGAATCTCCATTGGCTTAGAAATTGTGGGTTCCGCGCATTTGCGCTCTTCTTGTGGATGGATTGCTCGCTTTTGTTTGCGTCTATGTTTAGTGGAACATGTTTTCGAAATCAAAATCAGTTCAATGAAGCTTTGCAGTCTTTTGAAGTGGTAAATACTTGTTTGCTTTATTTTCCTAGGAAACAGGGACTCAGTATCTTAAAACGTCACGTCAACCCCATCGCGAAGGTACAGTTGAGAAAACCCTCTTCGACTTCAAGCACGCGCAGTTCGCGTGTGCTAAGTATGGGGCTGGTATTAGGCGTGGGTCCAGGAAGTAAAATTAAAGGCGTTTCTTTTCACGACAATTCTCTTTTAGACAATCCCCCACTGGTTGTACTGCGAAGTTTACGGCGTCAAGTACAGGGGGTTCTCTGAGGGTTCTTAAGTTTGATATGTTGCATAATCACCCACCAGAAGCTGTTACAGAGAACTTCAAGTCGTCCCTTACGACAAATAATACTTTCTGCGGTGAAACACTTAATGCCGTCACTGCAGGGGTCAATGGTATACCAGCATTATCCATGCCCACTTTAGACGAACCTATCGTGGCTGATCTGACGAAAGAGTTCTTACAAACATTTGGAAGTCGGTCCTTTGACTCATTTCAGGACCTTTTGGGTCATATGAACTCTTTTATGAAGGTACTTGATTTACTATCAAGCTGATTGGATTCCCATTCAAGGCAACAGGCAGTAACTACGTTATGAGAAATACCGTCCGGTTTTCCAAAGATTATCCGAATGCAGACAAATTAGTTTACAGATCGGTCGCATTCGAGTGTTACCACTTCGGCACATACACGAGTTATGCCACCATCCGCCGTAAACAAAGGTACCCCTTGCTATTAGTAGCTGGTGCTGATTCCTTAGGACCGTGAAAATAGGGTGTCGATCAAAGATCTACTTCTGTTGCAAGGGGAATCGATTACAAGTTGGCAGCTATCAAATCAAGCATAACCACGAAGTCAGCCCCAAAAATGGTGCTGGGGAACTAAAAATTCCAGTTGGTAAAAATCGCAGGAAGAATTCTGTGGAGCTGAATTGCAAACCATCTACCAAGAGGATTCCGCCAGCGCGATATGAGGGTGACTGCGGTATTGTTGAGGCTTCAGAAAACGGCAATATCGGTCACTCCTCCAGGCTCGATGATAAAGACAATCACTGGGTTGAGGCACCCGGCCCTGAGCTCTATCCGTCCCTAACCGATGTTTGTGATGCTTCCCCACGATGCACAAATAGGATTCCGGCGACCATTTTGTTTCCACAATTGGACTTTTCCCTCGGGAACCTCAAGTCCCTTGCTTCTTCTGGGGGAACGGCTAGGCTTTTCTCCTGTTTACAGGATTTGAATTCGTTAGAGAACAAATGGAGACGGGAGTTTGAACAGGGCCCATCTCCTGAAGGCATGGAGGTACCGTTTGGCGTTTCAGATGTCTTTCCAAACGATGATACGGAGGACAGCCCACCCAGAAAGCGCCCGAACGTACTCTCCTTATCGAGGCGCTCTATCACTCGAGACTTCCCACCCATGGATCTCCCTCAGCCTCCGGATCTGGAGCAATCAGAAGCAGAATATGCTAATCGGCCTTGGTTTTACGACTGACCGACTATCCCCAGAATCTAAATCTGTGGTGCCTTGTACAGTATACAGGTAGCTTATGTGGTTTTGATTCGCCAACATGGCAACACACTTGTGGCAGACAAACTCGCATCCTCACATCATTATCCCAAAAGGGCCTCGAAACTGTTTAATGAGGTTGGAAGGGACAGAGTGTAGACGGCGCGATTTGAATGCATGGTATTATTAGCGATAATCTGTCGGAATATATCCACTACTTGTGGCAAAAGAAAATGATGAACACTTGAATAGGCGGACGCTAAAGTAACCCAGAAAAGCAGAACGCGAAGATGATTCCGGTGCAGTGAAAGAAGGGAAGATGGTTTGCGGAAGCTGTGGGATCGTCTGTTTAAATGCGGTGGAGAATAGAGCTGCGTGTGTAGGCTAGGCAGACGGGAGTGCCCAGCAAATGCAGCTTTTGTCGGCGCTTGTTGTGACGAATGACAGCTGGTCGGGATGCCAACGCGCTTGAATCACCTTGTCTTTGTGTTGAGCCACCTGAACGCATGCCAGTGGCTGGGAGAGATCTCCTACAGTAAGACATGACAATGAGGCTCCAAATTAGCTGACTCAATGTTAAAGCTGTGAAGTAAATAGATGTAGTTTAAATTATCAAGATTGTTCGTATTCTTTCACTATGATTTTATAAATGGACAATTCAAAAGTGCAAAAATGAAGCATTAAACGTTTCATCCTGTACATTAAAAAAAATTATCTAAACAATTGGAATGCCTACTTTGCTACCGTAGTAATCGAGACTAACGTTTTGGCTGAGCGTTTGATTAATGCGTGAACGATGTTAGCTGTCGGATTCCAAATTTATCTGTCTGACCGAACCCATTGGCGGGTTGGTGACTAACAAAGTGAAGTAAATGCATAAGATTTCCGTTGTGCATCCCACCTGCGCACCGGATTCGAAAAGGACCGCCGGCTTGCTTCTGGTGCAGTTGAAAAGAGATAAGGCAAAGCTATGGAATCGAGTTTGAAGAGGCGCCGTTCTATACATCATGAATAAAACAGGCAAGATTCGAGCCTCACCGTGGAGGTCAGTGACCACAACGCGTTTGTCGTAGCTGGCGGAAAGCAGATAGTAGTCGTTGGGAGCAAATCTGACAGAGCGAATCTCGTTGAAGTGCGGTCGGTAGGCGCTGATATAGCGCGCGCCGCGGACGTCGAAGAGGGAGATGGTTGCGTCCTCATGGCCACTCGCCAACACATTTCCACCCGCCTCCATGCTTACTGACGCAAAGGGACTTCCTACAAACCATGCACCGTAAAAGTTGAAGCGCTTCACTTTGGTATCGTGCAGCGAGGCTTTGGATTGTAGCCCCACATAGAGATTTATGAGCAATGCACTAGCAGACATTCAGTGGATGGCTGGTGGTAGACCAGCAACTGAGTGCCTCGCCTTGAATGAATCGTGCAAAAAAATAGCCAGGACCTGGAAGTTACGCAACCTTTCAAGGCTTAACGACACCAGGACAGTCATGGCATTACGTGCAAAGTGGTGACACGTATGGATTAATCACAGACGTGAAATTCACAACGCGATAGGCCAGTAGGCAACAACAGTGTCCGAAATTGGTGCAGTTAAGGCTGGGTTCAGGTGGAAGGGTAATGGCAAGAGTACTGAAAAAATCTGAAACGGCCTGCTGGAATTCAGCACCGCTGCTGAAGACAACCATTGAGAGTAGGTCTGTGGAAAAGCTCGAAGGTGCAGCGCGAAAAATGCCATGGTTGAAAAAGGTATAAGAAGAAACAGCAAAGGAAGCACTAAGAAAGTTGTTAAATATTGTCAGAATGCTATCGAAATAAGACTAATATCTGTAGCAGAATTACATATCCCAATTGCAAGTGATATTACATGAGCCTTTTGGTTCCATGATTCTCAGTGGCACCAATCTTCTAACAATCTCCTGCTTCGAATGCCTTACGTTCTCAGGGCAACTAGCAAAATGTATTCAGAGCACATAAAGAGTAAGATAAGAAGACACAAGGTATGAAAAAGAGGAGCATCACCTTTAACACCGGAATAAGAGGGAATGATGAGGACAGGAGCGGAAGCTCGAATGTCCCAAAGCCGAGCAGTGGAATCAGCGGAAGCAGAAACGAAAAGTGAACCGGGAGCCCAGACAGTGAGGGCAAAGATGGTAGCCGAATGGCCGGAGAGCGCGCGCACTGTAGCCGCCGACGAAGACTTGAGACGTAGGAAGCTGCCACCACTTCCACTGCCACTCAGAGCTGTCCCTGACGCCAGCATCCCCGCGCGCTCCACGTCAATCACGTATATCTGACAGTCGCCCGCCCCTGCCGTCAGTAGGTGGCCCGGCGCACAGGACAACTGAGCTGAAGGGCCGTCACCCGATGGGCTACCTCTACCCTCCGAGTAAGAATTCATCTACGAAAGGGCGGAGTGTTAGGAAGGCTGAGCGCATGGACGGCTGCATCACGAGTACACACGGCCGTTGACCGTGTTTTTGTTCGAAACAGCTAATTGAAACCCTCAAGATGGAGGGTTGTATGCGTCAGAACGATCAATAAATTATCCACATGAATGGGTGATATCCGAGTGGTTCCAAATTAATGACTGCTGCGCGGACTAGCTATGATCTGGACACTGCTGACTATTAAATATGTCCACGCGTGTCCTTTTAGGTAGCAAGACATCGGTTGCCTTGGCAGATTTGGCATTCCCTAACATGGGCGAAATTCATGGCGACACAACGAGAAATTTAACAAGAGGATCATCTATATTTTGAACAGCTGTCCCTGCAAACACAGATATGAACCTGCAGAGTGCCGACCAGTTTACCTACGAGCGGTGCTTCAGTTTGTTACACCAAAATCGCTCTAATATTAGTCGTAGCATCCGATCCCCACTTTGTTACAACAAAGTTATCCCTCAATTTGAGTCCCGTTTGTGTCCTATCACAATACTGCAACAGCAAAACTAACCTATGTAAAAAGATGCCAAACAGAACAAGTGACCAATTCAGGATTCCAACTTTGCTAGGCGTCCCAATTGGTAAAAGGGTTAAAGAGCACAACTACTTAGGAAAAGTAGAAGAGATGGGATATTTGAGGGTCCAATATGGCCTACCATGAAGACCACATCACGCACAGTCCCATCATGATGGGTGAGTTGAATAAAGCTTTCGGAGGTATCGTCCACAGGAGCCCCGGTCTCGGGATCCACCCGAAGGAGATGGACAGCCGTATCGTTGCTGCCTGTGGCGATGATGCGTCCGTCCCTGCTCCACGAGGAGCAGTAAATACTCCCGCGATGGTACTTGTGCCGTTGCATCACTATCGACGGATTCGTGGCTTCGTAGTCGGACCTACGTTAATAAACACTTTTAGGAGATTAAAATGAATGCAGCTCTCAAAGACGAAATGAGAAAAACTAGCTGTTTAACACTGATGAATGCACAAATGTGAAGGCTTGATTTAAGTTATACCAATATCAATTAAAAACGTAGCGGCATTGGAACTACTTCATTACCAATTTTGCCCTAAGAACCTTTGAGACCCACGATGCTAGGTGCTTATAATACAATCGGGTGTATGATTTGAACTCCTTCGCACACATTGCGCATCCATTTCACATTCCTTCTTCCGCTGCAGCGCACTATTTCCAAATAAGCCCCATCTATACACTGTTTTAAGGCCAGTTCTCGAAACTCCAAATATCTCGCAGTGGACCGAGGAGTACGGTCAAGCTAAAAGGAAAAACACGAAAACTTGGACATCGGACCCATATGAAGCTTGCAAAAGTGCATTCCAGAAAAGGCATCACGTCCATGGCAATTTTATTGACAAGTCGCCAATATTTTAACGTGATAATTAGCTCTGAAAATGTCATCGCAGCCACTTTTGGACCTTGTTGGCTCAAAGGAATTCTTGATGAGAAAGCAGGAAAAATTATTTACAAGAAGCTAAGAATTTATCTGCCACCAGAAAATAAGGTTGACTTACGAAATGGAGCTAATCACTTGCAATGGATTTGTGGGCATAAGGGAGGGGAAACATTCAGATCACAAAGACAAAAAATCAGTTTGTATCCTGAAGACGTATAAGGAAAATGACTTTGATGCATACATCAATTTATGAAGAAAGAGCCCTAACAAAGTAGGAGAAAAACAAGGGTCCCGTGGTTATCGAATCATTCATTGTGTCAGTAAGAATGTGGACTTGGAAAAGGTTTTTCAAGAAATTTAGAATAAATGGAAGTGTTCGAGCTTGTTATATCAAAAGCATTTTGCCAAAAAGGAGATGTAGACTAACCGGAGAGAACCAATATCCGGAAACCGGCAGACGCGAAGAGTTTTTGAGTTGGAGCCGACTGCGTAGAAGGTGCCCAACGGATGGAAAGCGATCGACCGAATAGGCTGAGTATCCTCCAGCACCGTGATGGGGAGGTACTGAGGCGGTGGTCCATCGTTCTCCCTCTCCCCATAACTTCGACAACGAACTCCAACAGTCGAAGTCTCTGTCGATACACTTGGTATAGTTGACAAGCCACGACCGCCATGATTCACTTTCGACTGCTTCATTTGCCAGAGGCAGGGAAAGCAATAAAAAGGATCAGAACATGAAACCAAATTAAGTAATAAGAGATTAAAATGAAACTTAAAGAAATGACAGATGGTAATTGCAATGGAAAGGAATTAGTTTAAATTAGGAAATGAAACCTTAACAAATAGGACAAAATTAAATGAACCTTAATCTTAATGATGCATACATTTCGATCCTGTTACTCTAAACTAACAGAAAAAATTGAACTGGAAGTGCATGCAAAAATCAAGAGAATAGTAAACGTACTGATTGTCCTCCGGTTACAGATGTCGTCAGCTCGGCTTGTCGTTTTTGAAACTCGTGAAAAAGACCACAGTTCGAACCCGCGACTGTCAATTAAGCAAAGTAAAAAAGTGACATGATAGAAGCCCAACTTCCATCGAGAGCCACCTCTCAGAATGCTACATTTGAAAATTGTTGCGATAAATCAGTCAACAGAAGATACCACAATTAGTGGTGTCACACGTAAATCGCCGAATCTACACATGAACCTCAAGTGCACGCAACTAATATGGTACGATTTTTATGTAGGAACGGTAAAATAGTGCATCAATAGACTTACCAGAAGCGGAGACGTCAGGATCGGTGATAGCGGACGTGTTCATGCTGCTACCCCTTTCACTGCATACAGCGATGTCAGTGTGGGTACAGCCACTCTCGGGAATGGAGCGGAGCATGCAATCCGCCGTCCTCTCCACGCCCCCGACAGAGACGGAGCTACTCGGAGCCATAGAGCCACGGGTGGCGAAGAGGCGATCAATGGACTGCTGCATCACTGAACTGCGGTAGGCACCCGTTGCAGTGCGCGGTCTCGTTGTGCCATCGCCACCGGATAAGTGGTAGCTGCCTATCGACTGACTCATTAGCTGAGTCTAAGGTTGGGGGACAAAACAACTCTACTAAATTACCGCACATATTTACAAACACCAAATCAAAGATACAGAAGAACTAAATGCCCCGTCTTAGTTAGACACGTAATAAGGGAGAAATGAGACCACAGGTGCAAAGACTTACATTAGAATTTACTTGGTGACGTTCCCTATACCAAAAAAGACGTCAAAACATTACACAATCCGATGATGATTGAGAGCAATTTTAGTATTTTGTGACACATATCGAATTCATTTAAAGTTGTGGTAGGGTCTACGAATCAAAAACGGGTCAAGATTCAGAAAATATTAATTCGCTCATGCTCAATGCCTAGAACAACAAAAGTGTAAAAGCTGCGTATTGTGGAAATGTGTGGGTTTAAAAAATGAGGAAAAGTCCAGACCACAACAAATTCGATAATAAAAGCGCATAATTCTTTAGGATGGCTTTTAGATCCCAAAGAAGATATCTCTTGCAGACGCTTGTAGGAATCGAGGCAACGTAACAATAAGGAAACCGATAAAACCGATGGTAAAGCAAGATTTTGTTGGTGCTGAAGAATGTTCACCAGAATCAATGACTGATAGGAAGAAACAAGTTCAAAAGGTAAGCCGGCTTGGTTCCAGCAACTCCTTGTCACTACAAAGCGAAACAAGGTCGAAAGAATTGAAAAATTGATTACGCCGGTTGATACTACGGTGCCGAGTCACCTTGCAGTGCTAAAATCAAATCCAGAAGCAACAAAACGGGTGAATTACAAAACAAATAGCCCCAGAAAACTAGGAAGAAAATTTAGAATCTATGTGACGCAGGAAAGAGCAGATTTCTAGTTTACCCCAGTACCAGAGACCAAGGAGCTGGTAGCCATGCCAAGAAGGGTGCGAGGTTTGCCCGAGCCACCTTGTAGAAAGCTCCGTGCAAGCGTTGGTCGAATTGAGGAACGACAGAGGCTATGGGAAATGGAGGAGGCAGAGGAGGGCAGATGGGTGTAAGGGAAGACGAGAGGTTTCACGCTGGGTTCACGCAAAATCTGGTCGACCCACACACCCGCCTCTTGGGAGGGCTTCTGCAGCCGGTGGATAGCCAGACAGAGTTGGCAGGACTCGAAAGGCTGGATGAATGCAGACTCGGGAAGGGACTGGAGCCAGGAGTTCAGTGAGAGATCGGGCGGTTCAATTGAGTAAATTGAGTTGTGTCGTTCCAACTGTTCTACCAGGGAGTTACTGGTATCGTCATCGAGTGGTTCATCTAGGAAAATGGATAATTACACGATTAACCGAGTACAGTAGGCATAATCACCCTCTTCCTGTGACCGCAAATTTCGTACACAAATCAACGCTGAAATGCAATTATGTGCAAAGTTATCGCATGAGCGTAAAAGCCATGATAGATAGATGAAATGGCCAGTGACAAGATAATGTAAACGATTTTGGTTAAGTAGCACTTGATATAAAATTGGAAATTAGCCTACTTCGGTTCGAAATTATTTGGGAAAATTGGCCAAAAGGCCACTGAAATTGTTATCACGTCAAAAATAAAAAAAATTAAGTGAAGTCACTTCATATGACGTGAATAGAACGGTACAAGATAAATCAATAGAGGCCGGACCTTTCAACAGGTGCTGAAATTACTAAATGACATTAAGCCCTTCAAATTAGTTTAAAACGAAAACTGACACCATGGAAAAGCGAGTCATATAACGACATTGATGGGCTTTTCTCATACATGAGTGACAGTAAATGCCGGATACTACAAGTATAGTTGCAAATAATGCCGAGGTAAGAGGCGCGCCCTGCTGAGATAGCTCATCTCAACATTTCACGGCTCACGACTTTCAATGGGACGAAAATGTAATTGCAGTGAGGCAATGACAAACCGTAAAAATCCTCCACGAATGCCATAACCACGTAAAGAAAAAATGATATTTTCAGCAGGTTCCGAGCAAAACGTACGTGAGATCCATAGACGTGGAAAAGGACTTATCGCCTGTGGCCACAAGCCAAGCATCAAGGCCCACTGCGGGGTGGAACACTAATACCAACAAATCATATGTTAAATTAACTATTAATTCTTGGATGAGCAAAGATTATTAATGGGATATTTTTTAACACACTGGAGGGAGAAGTACACTTGAATCAATCTTCAAGGAGTCAGGGTTGCCACCCAATCAAGTAAGTGGATGCATGAAACTAATGTCAACAAGGGAGAGCAGCACTATCACAATGACTCTAACTGCCTCACAAGGACAGTACCTAAACGATCAGAAAGTGGGGCTACATCAAGTGCGGGGGAATAAAATAGTGCCATGATAGACAATGCTGATGATGAGCCGGTCAGAGGACTATGCTTACGCATGGTCAACGTCATTAAATTTACACCAGTAGGGATCGCCGGCAAAACGCAAACTATTTCTTTCAGCATAAAGAAGTATTAATACGCAGAGAATCTGAATCGATAAACGAATTTGGATTGTATACTGCTTGCAAATCGGTGCATAAAAAGGTATAAAGGCGTCATCTTTTCTGGCAGCTGAGAGAAGTTCCGCTAAATAAATTTGAAGGTGCAAACATCATTGGGTGCATGCACTGAAATACCTTCGGTAGACCCTCCAGTCGGTTATTTAAAATTCCATGGAGGTCAGAAAGTTCACCCACTTCAGAAAAACTTTCGTGACACAATCAAACCCCTTTGTAGTAAAAAAAAACCGGTAAAAGAATAAAACTCGTTTCCAATGTCAAAACCGATAAAGTGATAAGAGCCGGAAAAAAATAGCCGCATTTCAACGTGAACCTTCATGGAGTATTATGTATGCACAATAAAATCGACTGCTTTATTGATAGTACAAAACTTGACGACGAAAAGTATGGAAAGCCTAGAGGTAACGTGGATCAGTCGTGAATAGACTTGTTTGTATCACGTGAGGAAATTGAGAACTGGGTGTTTTGGGGTTGCGGAGTAGCTACAGATAACCAAAAAGAAAGTGGGAAGTAACTACAAGAGTGAATAAAACCTACCACTAATCAGGCCATGAAGCTGCATTTGAGCGTTACTTTCGGTGGCCATGGCAGCGCAGAAGTCCTCACAGGCCTCGTAGAGTATCCCCTTGATAAGCAAGTGTAGCAAACGGTCTCCTCTCGATTGGCCCAAGACCTCACAGGAGTTGACGCCATTCAACTGTTGCACCAGTGGTGTGAGTATGGGATAGAGCTGGGGGAAGAAAGTGGCAAGCAATATTATTATAAAGAAAATGAGTTTTGCAGAAAGCCAGCTAAGGCAAGACAAATATTTAGCGAAAATTGAACACCAACGACAATAACTACCAAAAATGAAGAGATATGAACCACCTCAGGATTTCAAACGAACAATACGAAAAAACTTGAGGTAGTCTGCTTCGCATGAGCATAACTAGGACCTGCCATCGATATCAGAACAAGCAAGCTGTACTCCCATAACCGACTAGTATTAAACGCACTGTTAATTCAATGAAAGAAAAAAATCCGCTAAAATATACCCGGTATTTCCATATAAAGAGCAACACCTTCCGATGCCCTACAACCTAAGCATAGAGTAAGGGGAATGCCTATTTTAGACAATACATGCATAACCGGGCAAACCCCAAAACTTCTAGCCAATCCGACTGTTAAATTTAATAGCTAGATCTTATTAGACGTTAATACAACTACACGAACGCTTAAAAGTGTAAATAACAACTAATCAAACAATTATGTTAAGTGAATCGGAGGCAAAATAATTCCCCACCAGAGGGTACTTTTGCATATCTCGCCCACTTCGAAGCTATAAAACAGTTTCTTCTCTATCTCTACAAAACGATATTGGTAGACTCCACACAAAAACAACCAAACGCCATCCATTGAGCACAAATATTTGTATAATACTTACAATTAAAATGAAGTAAAAAACTCTAAGCGCAATGCTCACGTGTGACAAGTGGTAGTTAAACGAACCCACCCATCGCTTCAAATAAAAGAAAAATTAAACCTTAACTTCGCATAAAGAATGGAAAAAAACGGGTTGCGTCCATGAATGCTGTCAGTTAAGCAGAGATAGCTTGTGCGAAGAGAGCTGGTGGTAATAAAAGCGCTCAATTTAGTACCGGAAAATCTTAAACGACACATAGAGTGACGAGTAACTTCACTTTAAACTTAGGATGGAGTGGATGTTAGTATAAAGTGCATACTGAAGGCATATTAGTCTAACTACTCGTCACCATTAGCCGTTAAAATCGACAACAGTTTCGAATAGAGCTCCCAACACCACATGAGAGTAATAGTGGGCGCAAATCGGGCCTCTGGAGAGATAAGGACGCAGAAACAATAAAGATGAACCTGTTTGAAGCAACGTAGGCGACCAAGACTGGGATTCCAGTCACGGTAGTCGGGATGACGGTCGAGCTGCGGCAATGTCAAGAGGAGTGCCAGGGAATTGTACTCCGCCTGTGATGGACACTCGGGTTCTAGTTCGTTAAGGCAAGCCAAAACCTAGAATGGAACAAGAACATATATCAGTAGGGAAAAGAAAAAGCCAACAGCGTCCCAACAACTTTAAAATGAAAATAAAGAATTTTAGTGGAACACTAACATCCGATCAAGAATGGTAAAAATCAAAGCAATCCACATTTAAATTTAGAGGTAAAATGAAAAGAGTAAAATAAAAGAGGCTATAAAATACCTGGTCAATCGCAGGATCACATCCAGATTGGACGCAATTTCCATGAGTATCAGGATCTTCAACAAGAATACCTTCACGCAGGCAGAGCAGTTCCAGAAATTTCTGTCTCAGAATTAAAAATCGGGCAGGTCTCAGATCCAACTGAAGAGGTGGATCCTTCAAAGGTTTTAGGTATTCCAGAGCATCATCCCACTAAAACAGAAAAAAATAAGACTGGTATATGAATAGCTACTAGTAATGACTGATACAATGGGCACAACACCTAGCATATAGAGTTACAAGAAGTGCTAACAAAGGCGAAGGCAAGCAATTGCGAAATTACATGGCCTTGAAGTATAAGCTGCCGGAAAAATAGGATGTCCTCGTTATATGAACCGTTAACAACGCCAGATTCCCTTTCTAAAGCAATTTGAGAGAAGGCGAAATCCCTTTTTTCGAGAAACTCCAAAACAAGTTTGAGCACGTCAGACTCCTGGACCGATAGTTTAACTAAACGAGCGCCAGTACTCATATTTTGGAGGTCAGTAAAAAAACTATTAAAAAGTGAGACTCAGACAGCTAGGAAAGCGCGAGACAACGGATGCGAAACAGAAGAATAGCTTCGAAAAGCGACGGCTTCAAGCACATTTTAGTGTGTTCAAACAATGACAGCAATGTAAAAGTCAAAATAACAAATGGACATAAAATCTACTAAAAATTACAATACCATATATAAACTGAGTAAATTGAATTGACTTTTTGCTATCCAAACTAGCCATTTTAAAAGGATGTTAATTAAATGCGTAATTGCAAATATATGACAAAATCGCAATTTACTCAAGTGATTTTTAATTGTTTTTAGACTGCTTGATTGTGAAGAATATGGATACAACTAGTAACAGACAACTTTTTGCTAACGTTCAAGCCTCTAAAGATTATTAGTGTTTCGAATTCTCCTGTCTATCAAATTCAGGTGATCAAGAGAGTTTTAGGAACTATCTTTGTGTCATAACACCGCGCAGGTAAGTGTATGCAGAAAGATTTAGGATGCTTCATCTAACGCTTAGTTGTGCATTGCTTTGCTGGTGATTTTATTAGCCTCGACTCATAACTTATAGGCGTCCAATTGACTTGTAGCTAATATATTTGTAATGAGTGGTTATTTTTAAAACTGAATCTTCGTGTAAAGCTGCATCTCTCTATTCGTTTAAGTGCTCACTCACGATATCACCTGCTGTTGGCTCTTCCAGTTTCGTTTATGCATCTAACTTTGCAGATTTTCAGATAGAATGACTGCAAAACCTACGCTTGCTTACACGAAAACGAATAAACAGTGTGGAGATGAGAACAAGCCTAGAGCAGAAAATAGGCTTTTGTAAGTCTCTGTTTGCGGTAAATATCGCAGGCCACACGCCACAATTACTCACTGTGACATCCCAAGTCACATTATCATCCCGAGAACCGCTCATGGCACGTACCAACTCGAACCTGACGTGAAATTCCCCAGAGTTATTGTCGCGAAGATAGTCGAGGAGGTGGTAAACAGCCTCCTCCTAGGACGCGAATACGAACCTGAGTACTGTCGACAGGCATCAAGACTGATGACGGATGTACGTTAAGCCCACAGGCCTCAAATACACTTTCCTTCAGGTTTTGAAAACCCGCGTTAAGTTGCTCCAACTGAAACGCTACAGAATAATCGCTCAAGCAATCATCAGTAGCGTCGGCGACCCTAGTTTTTACTCAAGCAGCCTCTGTCTGTGGGAGCCCGCGCTGGACACCTGCGTTTCGTACAAGTTTTGCAACGGCAGTATCGTCGCGACCGTCAGCGTTTTCGGAATCTATCAGCCATAGCACGTAATCGACCCAATGACATCCCTACTTAGTTCGGAATAAATATGTACAAACGTTATCGCAGGGTACAGAGGGTCTAATACAAAGCAAATATTTAATAATCTGACAGTTCGCAAATAACTACATGGACTGGTTAATAAAATAATGTACACCGGTTAGATGGATAGTTTATCCGTATCACAACCATACTGTTCTAAAATAGACGCCATTTCTCGACGAAACTCCTCCGATACTTGAGATAATGACCTCAGTAGTTCGTCAAAGAAAGGCAACACCTCCACCGAATCGCTTTTGCGCTCCTGAAGCAGGTCCCTTAACACTTTGGCCATCATGTTACGCTCATTTGTCAGCCGTTTATTCAGCTACAAAAAGGAAATTTGTTAAAAGCTTCGTAAAACCTTCCCTTTGACCTAGCACATTCGATACCTTCTCAAGATACTGGATTTCCCAACGTTGCGATTCCACTTGGTATTGCAGAAGCTTAATATTTTGTATCGGGTCCTAGTCACAGAAAAAATCGTGAAAGAAAATGGAAAGAACGCCTATGAAGCTAGAAATAATTAATAATAACCTCATCAGCTATGGATTCATCATTCGGTTGCTTCGCTACGTTGATTTCGTGCACAATTAAATCCTGATTTGAAGCCTGCGTAGGGCACTCGCTGCAAATAACTTGACTCCGATTGAGATTTTCGAAAAAACCCACTCGACTGTGCACATAATCCTTCGCAATAGCTTTCACAGATGAGTGCCTCGATGGAGCGTTTCCAGCAGCAGCCACACAAGCGGAACTAGTCGCAGTGCCTGTTAGGTTAGGACTTTCGTGCCTATTATCCTTGCGCCCCGACTCGTTCACATCTTTAGTCATTCGTTCAAAAGCAGAGTTGTCATTAGCCACATCGCCATCATGGGCGCGCTTTTCTTCACCCTCACCAACAGTATCATGCTTAATAATTTCAGCTTTTAACTGTTCAATTTGGCAATGCAATTTTCTGAAGTCCTCTTCGGAAAGAACCGTGACACCGAGATCAGTAGCGACACTCGCATCTAATTTTGGCTTGGGTTCTTGAGAACTCAAGTTTAGTCGAAGCAGATGTTGCTTTTCGTAGAGTTCATTGAAAAAATTTAACGAAATGTACGTCACACCGAGCTCATAGTCATCTGTCAAAGTGGTTGAATCCACACTCGTTTTACTCTCTACCAATGGGCGATCATTCCCCACCTGATCAACAACCTGATCAGGCGAAGTTAGAGGGTGGATGTGGTAGCCAAGATCGTCGAATGTCGCTACATCGTGCTACAAAACATAAAAGTGTTTTAAGAAAGGTCAGGGCAAAAGATTCATCGATTAGTTTTACAAGGCTTCGATTTTGGCAGTACCTTTACTTGATCATCAGTGCAAGTTTCGGCCTCACACTTGACAACATCAATTTTCCGTTTGATCGCGTCCTTCATAAGTGACAATTCTTTAGCCGGCAAGACACTAAGACCGAAAGCCAGCTCACAAACACCAAGAGACGCATCTGCCTTTTGCACATTTTGGTACGCAGACAGAGCCTCAGTTAAGGCTCGCAAATCGGACTGCATTTTATCCAGATCACTTCGAAAGATCACTGTCGTGTCTTCTCTCGTGTTAGTCGACGCGTCTTCCCTTAGTATAATCTCACCTGGTCCAACAGCTTCGTCGATGGCGACAAAGGGCTCTACAGCTTGATTTTTAGGGGAGTTCGGATTGCTGTCGCAATTGAGAGCACCTGTTTGCACAGCGAATTCACTTTTTTCTGCACCATCGGGTGCCACACGATCGCTAGTAGAAAGAGTGCTGTTGTCTGCATCCTCAGAACGCAGATTCGGTTTAAAACGCTTAATGGATATTTCACTAAAATGTAGGATGAAAATGGCGAGACAAGCAAGTTACTTTTAACTTCTGAAGAACACTAAACCTGGAAGACTACCATGAATCCTTTGTGCTGAGATCGCCATCGTAAAGGCACCGAGATGTGGTTTCCACAGTGGGTAAAGACACCGACGAAGTCTGTAAAGCCTCAGCCTGGAGCCGTGCACAATCTGTGGTGCGCTTAGTCAATTCGCTGTAAAAGTTAAAACAATATGCTAGCTTTGCCTTGGGGTGAAAGTATTACATTCAAAAAATTACTTGGTAAGTTTAGCGACCTCCTCCTCTCTCGCCAAAAGCAAATGTTTAAGTGTGCGAACTTGTCCGGTCAGAGGACTGTTAGGCTTTGCAGATTCTTCAAGACGCCTTCGGAGTTTGTCAACTTCTGCCATCAATTCTGCGAAGGTATAAAACCAGGGCAATAGTACAGTAATCCAAAATCGGCGAGGGAGTCACACCACAATAAATCACTTACACATTTGTCTTTCAAGAAATGTCAATTCGGGTGGCACTTATCAAACCTCGTTTTCAGTAATGCGTCTCACCAAGCAGTTGTCAAAAGAACATAATGTGTGGGTACAAAGAAGTAGCCAAGCATACCTCGGATAATACGTCCTTCAGGGTCTTCATTGACCACGGCCTTGTTGACGATGCACTGGGCGCGCTTAGCATAGCGCAAAGTCGAGAGGGTGTCGTCAATGTGGAGTGAAGAGGGAGATACCGTGGCAAGCATTGTAGTGATCGAATTGCCACCAAGACTGTCCTTCAAAAGCCTTTAAGTAACACACCAACTCAAAAATTATGAAGGTATGGAACTGCAATTTACAAAAAGAAAGGATGGGAAAACAGTAATAAATGGAATAAAACAATAACAGATAAAAAATAAAAGCACAGAAGAGGTAGAAGCCAAGGGCATACCACGTGAGAAGAGAATCACGATAGGAAACGAATGTATTGTTTTTGCGTTTTGCCAATGTTTGAGGTGTAAGGAGTGGCGAGATTCCCTCGAACTCCAACTTGGGTCGCTTACGATCGGGACGTTCGGTTGAGCGAAAAACTGCCTTTGCCTGCGAGTTACCACTCAGTTGGGATATGACCCTTCCCAGAACGAACAACGACTTGTTTATCTGACAAGTCTCCTTAAAAATTGAAATTGAATGATGACAAGTGCAGCCGACAAAAAGCCTTACCATCAATCGCTCGCTTGTGCCGTTAGTCGATGATTGACGTTCACTGCCTGCTAAATCGACCAAAGTTAACTTGCTTGTATAGACATTCTCTATAGCCCTCTTCTTCGTAAAGCTCACCTGAAATTATTTTAAAAAATGTGCTTGTAAAAAATGTCACAATTAAGTACGCGAAACAGCACTGCAATTCTCTATGCAATGAAGTTGGTTCATCAAACTAATATGCAGTTAAGCTGCAAATCACAAAGATGTCGTGCTATTCTAACTTGAAAGACAATGCCTAGGATGTGAAACTTTAATAGGGTTGCAAAAGTCTCTTAAAAGTATAGGAGAAGTTACTGGTAAATCCCAACAGCGCAAGTATCAAATATGAAAATAAACGCAAACTTACCAGTTCACGTCGAATGATGAAGGAGGCAATCGTGTGTGATCGAGAGCTCCGAGTGTTCATTTCAGTCGGTGCTACACTGCGACGCGCATCGCCCCGCCGTAGCCAGGCAAGCATTTCCTCCAAGGAATGAATTGCTGGTTGAATGAGGCCCTCCACAAAAGGTCCCGACACCGGATGCTCACGAACAGTCAACTGCGGTAGGGAGATGGCCCGTTACACAGATAGAATGGCCAAAACAAGTCACGGGCATAAAGCTAACATAAATGGACACCAATGAGGCCTACCTGTGGCGGGTTCCTTTTGTCCTGTAAAAGATCATTGATTTTCTCGTTGTAAATCTCATAATAGTTGAAATGAACAGTCGTCAAAATGTTTTTTCCCTAAAACCGTGAAAGGTTATGAAGCACACTTACCTTCTCAGCATTAATGTGAGCAAACAAATCCTTAACGATTCGTGGAACAATGCCAGGATCGCCAGCCGTTCCGTACATACTAATTGAGTTTAGCAAGAAACCGAGACTTACCTATATGTTTTTCCTGAAGTCGTGACGCCATAGGCGAGCAAACACGCATTGTACCCGGCAAGAACCTTATTTAGTAAAGGCAACCCCAAAGCGTTGTATACTTCTTGCTGACCTCCCCTCTCAGTTTTAATTACGTCTTCAGCAAAGCAGCAAAACGTGTGATCAATAGAAAATATCACCGGGGGCAGACCTTTCTTCGAACATCTGATTTTACCGGACTCAGGGGAATCTACCGCACAGTAGTTATCCTTCAAATCGATCTCCCTTAAACAAATAATAATTGAAGTACAGAACAAACCTTTGGGAAAATGGCCGAACACGGACTGCGGTGGTAACTGTTCCTAACTCTACAATTGGAAGGCATAATGTAAGACCGAAGCGATTTCGATCTAGCAACCAGTTTGGACACAACTTCGATTTATCTTTCCAAACACTAGCACCTTTAATGGTACCCCAATAACCGCAACACCTCGCCCATTTGTTTTCACTTAGAGCTTCAAACAGTTTGAAGCCATAAAATTAACATTAGACTGAAAATGTATAGATTCCAAGAGAATGAGAAGTCGATTTGAGCGAAAATAATAAACCTTGCACAAATGATCCCAAAATATATGATACCATGATGAAACAAACAATGAAAACCAATGCAGCATAAGACATTTGGCTAAGATTCAGCTCTAGAATAAGCACCGGCATTGGTCTACAACATTAATAACAATGCAACGATCCAGGAGGCGCCTAGCACACCTACCCAACTTAGACATCAAGCGAAAAACCGGTTCAAGTACAATCTGAGCGCTCATTCAATTTAAAAGTAATGCAGTAAATATAAACACAATAATAATTACTGGAAACATAAAGTCAAGTAGGCATGCCTTTAAATATTTTCCCTTATTTACTGGTTCAAATACAAAAAGCTTAAAAAATTTTTGTGTAATTTTGCTTATGCATTGTGGTACCAAAATCCGAATTTAAGCGCCTATAAACTCAATGACTCATTTCTATGTTCTTGTTTTATGCGTAAGGTCAAACTAACGACCTCTCCTGTTTAAACAATTTCTTGCACTATTTTGAGATCATGCGTCTCTTTCTGTATGTATACGACGAGAAGCGTGAGAAATTTCAAATGCTGAGTTCTACATTTGTCGGAGCATCCCACGCCTGGTCGCTATAACTTTAAACGTAATAAAAACAGCTTCACCCGCACTCTATGGGCATTATGTTTTCTCTGACCGGGTAGATGCACCTGACTTTACGAATCCATTCGTCGTCTTCGTAAATAGTTTTTGATAGCCCGCAAAGGCCTGCGTGATTATTGAAAAGTTTAATGTGTCCTGAACCGAAAGGTATTGATTTCCCGGGTAAAGATTAGTGGGTCGAAGTGTGAGTCAGCCAGACAGTAAAGTGCGTTGTGGCTTTTCAACTAATAACACCTAAAAAGTTTTGATTAAATAATCACGGTCAATCAACCTTTATGGTAAAACCGCAAATTTTCTAATGCAAGCACAAACGTTAATCAACAAGAAAACTTTGTGCATCAATTCTAACGGAGTCGGCCAGGCTTTTGGTCGTTTTAATCCCTGAGTCCTGTCATTTTCGCTACCAAGTTCTTCAAATAACGGTTTTTGCTAATACTGCAGGCCAATTATTCATTACGTTTAAGGGCACATTGGTGCAGCGTCCCAAGGCTCCCTTGAGGCAAAAGAAGTCAGAATACTAGGGTAGAATATATGTATTCAACAGACAGAGGGAAATGAGCTGCTGGCATGGCCCAGAGGTCAGCCTACGCAGCTAAAAGCAATATGACCACATCTGTGATCCTGACCAAAACTGGTAGTCCAAACAAACAGTGTTACAGTCCATGCTAAAGCAGAATGCATATAATCCGCAAGAGAGTGATTGGGGCTGCTGACATGGTTCAGAGGCAATAGGGCCAACCAAGTGACTGTAAACGATACAGGTATTCAAACAAACCACAAAGCGTGTTACAATCGATGTCACCAGGTCAAAGGCGAGCAACTTTAGTTTTGAATCCAATTAAATTGACAAATTGGTATAAGAGTGCCGTCTTCCTCACTAGCTTTTATAGTGCAGCGGAGAGACTTGGAGGGCATTCACGCGCCCCCTTTGTGGTAAAGATCCTGCGATTTCATAATTGGTTAAAACGAAAATTGCATCATATTTTGGATTGTCAGCTGATATCCTTTCGATACTCTTGCCTAAAATGCCTTGCGCACAAATAGGCTTATAACAACTTAATGATGAGGGCTTTGGTAAATGTATTTGTTGAGGTACGTTACCGAAGTCCAGGGTATGGCACGTCAAAGCTCCAAGAGATAACGATTCATTTTATAGCGTAAACATTTTTCCATGCCATCAGGGTCACCTAAATGGTCATTCCCCATCATGCGATCAGTCATCTGTGTCTAGGAAGGAACGAGGCAACTCATGCAAACTTTTCCAACCCATTTCAAATGCGATGCAGAAATCAACACTTTTAGCGCAAGCGGTAGCAACGCTTTAAAGATGTCAACCCCCAAAGGCGTACTGTCTATGCATTTGCCAGGTGAATGTGGAAATCAGTAAAGCCAATAATCTAAATGCTGGAATAGTTAGTGAACAACTCTAAACGTCAATGATCGGTGTGCTCTTCTCAGAGCCGTAGTAAATGGCATTTAAAAAACGTAAAGTGATCACACTTCTCTCAAAAAGGCGCTAGCACTTGTCAGCCACGTACATAAAAGAAAAGCGAATTAAAATTCACCTCAGCTTTGCCATTCTGTTAAGTTAATTAGCTTTGATTAACTTGACATCCAGTGAACCCTGCAGGCAATAAGCCCCTTCTTTTCATGCTACAGAGTTAACAACATAGGGTAAGTAACTTCAAATATTAAGCGTCTGCAATCGTAAGAACTGACGCAAATGCTTCCCCAGCATAAAATTGCCGCCTTTTTACGGCGAATAATAGGCTGCCTCAGCGATTTGGTGAGACTGATGGGCCTCTCTCCAGGTTTGCTCCCAGCCACCTTCCACAATTTAACCAAAGCACGACAAAAAGTAGCTTAAAACAACTATATGGTAAAGTGCGGTATTTCCAACACGCAAATGTATGCAAGGAAATAAGGAACATGAATGACAACTGAAATTGAGAAATTGGCGGCACCTACAGCTTAGATTAAAAAAGATCTTTATGGTACCTATTGTTGGCAAACTTGTTCAACCAGATTAAATGGTAAGTTTTGCTTTTATTGAACTAAATGCATTGTTCAGGGAAGAGGATATCCTGCAAAGATGTAATTGATCACAAGCAGAGATAGAACGTCTCAGACCGAGCAAACGTCTGACCGTACAAACCTTGACGACGACAAGCAAATATATAAGCAAAAGTAGGTGCTAATGGAGCATATTGTTGCGTGGTAAGGCGCATTTGGAGCTGCGAAGATGTAATTGATAATGTGAAGCAAGTGCTTAACTAAACAACCATCTCTTTGGTGGGTCTCACGTGAGCGGAGTAGCCTTCAAACACTTCGCCCAAGGGATGCACACCCTCGCAAGCTGCGCTCATTTATGAAATTTATAGCTGTAAGAGAAATATCCGTAGTCAAGACGGGTTCGAAATCCCACGAACCCACAAAGAGCACAATTCCAGTCTTTTTGGCAAGGTGCGAAGCAGTTGACAGCATTCGAAAAACGTATTTTAGTAAGACCGCTATCATTTTAATCATTTAACGTGGCATTCAAAATCTCTTTCAACAAGGTCAAACGTACTAAGACTGGTTTGAGTGAAAAACTAATGGATTAGGGTGAGTAATTGCAGTGTATCCAGATAGGTAATTAAACTATCATGGTGAATGACAGGGTGTCTCATACAGCAAAACCTTAAAATCAGGGTGAGACAATTTCGCACTAATGTATCTTGAGAGGGATAGGTAGAGAGCGGAAGAGCAAGAATTCGACAGCGTAAAAATATTCTTCTAGAGCTTGTTTCCCCCTATGAGAAAAAGACAGGAACGATTTGTAATTCGTACCGAGTATGAAACATTAATTGCTTTTTAACTCGCAGCCATAATAACGGGTCACTATGGGTTTCCGCCGCTAAACCTCAGTCGGGCGGCCTAACCTGGTCATCGACGTTAATGTCCGATTATTGCACCAGTTTTCTTCGTCAAGGCGGTCTCGGAGTGCCATACCAAGGTATTACTACTTTCGCATTTGTGACTTATTTTCTCTAGGTTTTTGAGTGCCATATTGCCCTAGCTGCGTAGGCTGGCCTCCGGGCCATGTCAGCAGCTTATTTCTCTCTGCCAATTGAGTATATATATATATATATATTCTACCCTAGTATTCTACCTTCTTTTGCCTTCGAGGGAGCCCCGGGACGCTACATTTAGCTCCATTAAAACCACTTGAGCTGTTTCGTTCTCGCGAGTAAACTTGTCGATTTTTTTGAAACTTTACTCAAGTTTGGTAACCAAATTCCACATTGTGCGCTCTGCCGACGCAAATTTGCCTTTATCTTTAAGATTTCTCTTAAGTTTAAAATCAAAAGAGCGCCTTAAATGAGCCAATGGTAAAACGCTTGGCGTAAGGGATACCACCAAATTCTTTCAATCAAAAGGGTAGAATTTTTTCAATTTCTGTACCATCGTATCAACACAGTATCACACGAAGTTTAAAAGAAGAAAACTAAGGATGGTTTAGTCTCCTGAAAATTTATTCACGTTTAGAATCCGCTGGAATAAAAAAGCGTGGAGCAGGAAACATGCTCTGTTCCCTTTAGTCACAGTAAAAACTACTTAGAAGTCTGAAATTGGAGGTACCCCTTTAAATGTTTTCTGCCAGTATCATGGCAAACAGTTAAATTATGTTCAATCGAACTGATCACAACAAATTTTTCAACGAGGTTTCGAATCACTAGAACCACGCCAAAGTTGTTGTAACAAGACTGTTGGCAAAAATCGAGAAAAGAATAAGCGTTCAACTAGGATTTGAGCTTCTTATCTTCTTACCAGATCTATTACATGATCCTTAGTTGACAGTATGGATGAAATTCGCACTAGTCTCCAACATACCTTTGGATGAACTATTTTACGTTTATCTGATACCGAATGGGAGGTAATGTAGGGATGATCTTTGCAGCGTCCCGTGAATTCCTTGGAGGCAAAAGAGAGCATAATACTGGTGCAGTATATGCACATATATTCGGCAAACAGAGAGCTCGAGACTACTGGCATAGCTAGGGCAATGTCGCCACTCCAAGTCCGTGACCGAAACTGGCATTAAAATAAAGTATTACAGTCTTTGCTTTGAAAATTTGCGAAGGACTGAGTAGTTGAGACAGAGCTGATTTGGCAAATAAATACCCATCTTTCGCTTTTTTGCACATGATTCCCTTTCAAAAGACTTACTTTTTTACCATTAGGTTTCAAAAATGCACAGATTTATTAATAAAACCTTGGAAGGCGAAGTGATGGGCAAGAGCACGCTAGCCATGCGTGCATCAATGAAGTTAAGCAAAAATCGTCTAAAGTGAATTGAGCACTTCTTAAAAATGAATCCTTTGTAGACTTATGTATTAGTCGGATTAAACATAGTCTAAAAGGACAAAAACCGAGACCGCGTCGCCTGCGTGTGTTGTAAAAGGTAAAAGGGACTTTGACATTGAACACGACATAATCAATTTAGGCAAGAATTCGAGAAGGTACCAATAAACTTTTTTGATTGTCCTAAAAGGGTTATAAGAGGAAAGAATATGTTTCGAAAAAACAAGAGATTTTAATTAATATGAAAAAATCAGCATGAAAATCTCGTCGTGTTCCATGAGAGTGGACTCACGCAACCACACGTGTGTGCTTCTTGTCGACCAATTTTTTCAGAAAATGCAAGGTATCCATTAGTCTCCCTCTTAATTGCCCTTCGTTCTCTTTGGATCACATCTCTACCTCAATTATGATTAAGGGTTGAGGGCTCAAATAAATTTGAAGTGTACCGCTCAGAATTCTCACGATGCTATAGCTCTCACACATCGTAGCTGACGTCGAGACTTCTTAATGACAAGTCAGCAACAGTAAAATATGCTCGCGTTGAAGGGAAACGAAGAAAGTGGTGCACCTAAACCGATACCCAAATGACGCAACGAACAAAGTCGAGGGTGAAATTCTCATGATTTTTCCTAAAACATGACTAGAGGCTCGTTAAAAGGGAACCGAATAAGTCGCTTGACTAACATTAAATAAAATGAAGTGTTTTAGAATGTATTTTCCCATTATTTTTTGCACTGTTCCTCATTCCTTAAGCTTGAGGGTAGTATGATGGCAAAAGAATGTACTCGTTGGTCCACGACTAATCGTTTACTTATTCCCACACAATTAAGTTGTAGGCACTTGAACCATTGCAACCGGGCGATTGGCACGCAGCAGCATTCATCGGAGTTCCATTCGGCTTCAACAACACAAACAAAAATGCAAATTCTAACTTTTTTTTGGCAAAAGTCGGTTTTTTTTTCATTTAAATTTTCAGCCATCACTATGCAATGTAATTGGAGTGAATCACATTTAAATGTAGACGCATTTATATCACATTCCACTTTTGCTGCCCCGCGAGATTCAGCGATTAATTTTTACAAAAAGTTTGAAATCATGACTGAAGTCGAAGACAATTTGAAACTTTTACTTCTTGGACATCATGGTGTAAACCAGGAGATAGCCACAGAAGATATGGTCTTTAAAATGATGCTAGGAATGTGAAAGCTTGTGAAGTCACCGAATAATACCATAAAATTTGCTTGAAATTACTTAACAGGCAAAAGAGCAAACAGCGAATGAGAAAAAGATTAACCACACACAAAATCACAGGTAAATTTGAAAGCATGCATAAATCTATGAGACATTTCGAGTGATTGCAGCTTTTCTTTTCTCACAGCCCCATTTCATTTGCCCGGGCTCGAACATCCAACCTTCCGTAGTGTTGTTAAACAAATAATGTCCTACATTTCCTATTTTGCTTAAAAATACTTCCCTTTGTCTTCAGTTTGTGTTCATTTAATGAACTGATGGAATGAAAATGGAATAAGCCCTAATTGATCACCGAGTGACGATTGCGAAAGGTGACTTGCGATTGATACGGTTTAAAAATAGCGAGAGCGATGCATATTACGCATTGTGAAGGGCTCGTGAACACGCCAACCGATGGCAGTGAAACCACATGCATCAAGAGCCTTCCTTCAATCTTAATCAAGAGTACACGATTGCAACTGGAGGGGAACACAGCGGAGGGAGAGCAGCGAGATCGCATTCGCGCGACAGCGCAAGATCGACGACGCCTCATTAACCTACACGCACCCTACATTTCTGCCTGACCAATCAACAGTGTGCCATAGTTTGAAGGTGACGCAGGCAGATTCGCTCAACAAAATTACAGCCACAGTTAAAGTGAGGGCGGCTCAGAATTTTGCACCACCTTGCTTTGAGAAATCACTGCCTTTATAAATCAGGGTCCAGCTTTTACTTTTGAGTGAAGCTTTTGTTACTTGGAAAGGATATACCGCTTTGGAGTTGAGTTCTTCTAGGAAATGTCTGAAGGTATGTGATATGTATAATTGATCGGTGCGAATAACAATTCTCGAAATGAGTCGCATGATTTTTGAAAAGTTTTTTAACACTTGGGATGCGTTAATTGTTCAAGGATTTTGAATAAAATTTGACCTTTTTAAGTGTTGCTCCATTCAATTGTTGGCATAATCATTTAAGCGTTCTTTCAAAGGCATGGATTTTATGCACTTTTAACTTGGTGGTTGAAGAATTACAAGCCAGGTGCCGCTCCTTTATGCGATGCCTAAAGCCTTCAACTTCACGTGAGCGGCAGTTCTGGAGGTGTCTTCACGTAGAATGCCAGGCAAATGGACAAATCATCCTGAGTCGGGTTTCGAACTCCAATTTTCTCACTCATTCAGACAAACTGTGGAGCTTTAAATGGATGAATACGCAATGTTTACAAGGCGTAGGACAGTTGCGTTTAACTACTCCGAGTAGTTGAAGATATTTTCACTCAAAAATTCTTAGTCCTCTATCTTTGAGGCTTCGTGGTAGTCAGTTGCAAATGATGCCAATTTCATCCAACATTAAGTTTTGCACTGAGACCGAGATTATTCGTAAACAAGCCACAGGTGAGCACACTAGAGGCCTGTCTGCAAGTCGAAGGAGCAAAAGACACTTTAAAAGTGTATTTAAAATGTAAAAGTTTATCAAAGGCTTTTTAAGACAAATTCGAATTGTTTATACCAGCTTTAAAAACAATAGGTCTAAGTATTTTTCGCTCAAGTGCAAATTGTGACAAGGTGGTTTAGAAGTATCATGGTAAATATTGACAGAAACAACATCGGTACAATTTTCCTCCTATATGACAGACAGACTGTAAATGAGATGCCTTAACTACACGACCCAACGCAGAAAAGCCCCTTTAATTTGATACCAGAGGTTTTGAATTGGAACTCGGTTGATTCGAAAGTCCTCGTGATTGGCGAGAACTGAGTTGGAATGTTTATGCGTGACTGGCACGGATATGCTGCCGTAAAGCCTCTTATTTAATGCAAAACATCACGATTTTTCACTTCTTTGAAAGATTTAGCGTCTGTTGTAAATAAAGGCAGACTGCTGCTTTATGCGTGGGCTCCAGTTTTGACGGTTTGAGAATCCTCTTTTGCATAATTTTGATCGCCGAATCGTATATTATAGGATTAGAGTCAGCTAAGACAAGGGAATAATTCTGAACTAGGGACTCATGTCAGTGGAGGGATTAGGCATGTCACCAGACCTAAGTATTTGTGCATGCCAAAAACCTGATTCTCTAATCATGGTGATACGAGCACAAAGGCTATTTCGCAATCCAATTCATTGATCCAAAGAACATTACGACTGCTGTAGATGTTTTCAACCTTCATTAGTGGTTGAGACTCCTATCAAGGTATCAAATATGCTCGTGATCGGATCTGCTTACAGAATTCTGCAATTGAGTCATCCACTTCAACCGATAAAAGATAACTTCATAACTGTTTATGAATGCACATCGGAAGGGTGTAATGTAAAAACTTGAAATTTGCGACGTAATGTATTCAGCATCTCAGTTGTATTCTTCATTGGTGCGAGGATTCCGGTGGAACTGGAGGAGGGGTGCTTTGTGCCAAAGTTGAGACTTTCAAGTACAATGTAACAGTTTACAGTGGTTACATCAAGACACTTGATAACAATAGTCTCACTAAATGAAACAGCACAAAATAAAGGTGCAGAGTGAATCATGCGACTATTTAGGCATTAACAATTTTGACCACGTCCTAATATTTGCCTTGCATTCTGAATCTAGACCTCAATGTGATATCCTCGCAGCTGAATGCCATTAAGGTTAGTAGGTACTGTTTATATGCCTTTTATCTAGAACATCTAGTGATTTTTTGAAGTAAAGCCTTGTTTAAAATGAAAAGAGACATTAAACTGAATTTCTTTAAATGTAAAAAAGGCCGCTTTCTGTAAAGATTAATTCAGTGAAGTTAGAGCAGTTCAAAGTTCTCTGTTGTGAGGTAACCAGACTGAGAGCAAGTTGATTGTTTGGACTTTTAGTCTGAAGTTGTGGAGTTCAACGTGGGCGTTAACCACCTGGCGTTGGACGAGGAGCGTGAGCGGTGCACGCGCATTCGCGAGCGCATCGAATCCCTCGTAATTGCGCTGGGAGATAATGTAAGCCTCGCTTCGCACTACGCGACAACGCCACATCACTTCGTGTCTTTTAGAAAACTGATGCTGGCAAATTGGAATTGGAAAATGCCCAGAGGCTTTTGGTATGTTCATCACTTTACAATAAATTGAAAATTTATGCGAAAATGTAGAGAGTAGCGACTGGCAATACTGAGACTCTGCGCTATCTCGAAACCATTTCCTGTCTGGAGAACATTTTCACGGTAAGCTTCGAAAGATAGATTTCCCAAATCACATTGCAAATTTCGCTATCCACATTACTGTCCGGATCGTATTTGCAAGCCCTTTATCCACAATCTGCGCAAAAGAGTAGCAGCAATGGCATAAAAGAAAAACTCATTCATCTGGCATTGTTGAGATCAACTGTATGAAGGCCAAATGCAATGATTCAGAAAGTGTTCCCTTCCAACACGCTTCAGTACATTTCCCTTCTTTTAGGACGTAACCAAAGCTGCAACGGTTACAGCTGTAGGATTGAGCGCCGAAGACAGTATTTCCCAGCGTGCTCTCTCATCACGGGTGAGTGCTTCATCGGTTTCCCAGCAACAAAAATGTGGAACCTACCATCGTGGACACAAAATAAGTGCTTTCTCAGACAACGATAATGATGGGGAAAGCAATATTCAAGGCAAAGCCTACGAGGGAAAGTAAAAGCTCAATAATGAGGGATAAATCTTGAAACAATTTTTATTATAAAATGTCTGACTTACACAAAAGCGCTGAACTGAGAACGCGTTGTGATAATGATTCATTTTAATTATTTAAGAAAGAAAAGGTGAGCGGTAATACATTTAAGGGAATCAAGTTAACGAAACACTAGCACTTAGTTGCAATCCTAGTGGACCGTCTGCGAAACTTTAAAATTACAAATGGGACCGGGATTAAATGGATAAAAGATAGTAACCAAGCGCTGCAAATTAGTTTATTTTGGGAGGAGTGTTTTTCACAAATTAAAAAGATGTGTTCATTAGCTGAGCAAGCAATACTACTAAATGAGCAAGCTTTTCCCATGTCTTAGTTCCTCACCGATAATGTGAAGCAATGTTGGGACTACACAGCGCAAATCTCCAATCTTGCAGCCATTCAACTGAAGGCAGCAGCGGATTTCCACATAGTAAGTTCGGATAATCCTTTCTTCTCTAATCGCTCATGCCTTCCTCAATAGTTCAACCACGAGGCCAACGAGGTGCGCGCCCATGCCAGCCAACTGAAAAACCTCTCAGAAAAGCAGCTAGAAGCCTTCTCGCCTGACGGACGCATCGATGAGGCATCCAATCTAGCCAACGAGATGAAGGTGAGCTTGAATAATACACCGATTATGCAATAATGGCACTGTAAAACATTTCAAAATCTTGAAAACTCATCTGTGTTTCAATTTAAGGCATAGCACATAGATTGCACCGACAAATGGTTTCGTGATTTCTTTTCATAAATCTTAGCAAATGAGGTGGTGTGGTTATTATTATCGAGGCAGATTCTAAACGAGATTGCACTTAGGAAGCCTTTTACCAGACAGTGCCTGCTACAAACGGTTTCGCAAACAGCCCACATTGAGACTGAAAGTCAATGCACCGGTGGAGTATGTTTTACAAGCCATATTTCGAATCTAAAATGCTTTAAAATGTTTATTAATCGCGAAAAACGAATGAAGTTATGAACTGAATGAACAAAAATAGAGCAAACAGGGTTTCGCAACGCACCAAAGATAAGTGGAGCAAACGGCTTAACCTCGGCCTACAATGTTCACGCAGCCATTAGCCAAATAAGTGGAAAACTTGATGGAATTAATGCATCGTTAAGAGCGATAACTGAGGCTTTGGGTAGCATTAAAAGTTCCCTCATATCGACTCAAATATCTTAAACATGATTAGGCACTTGAATGACTACTAACCAATGCCCAGACACGTGGTCACCGTTAGTGTGATCAAGTGACCTTATCTTATGGAGGCAGCTAAACAGATCATGAATAGGGGCAGTACAGAGGTCTTTTATCGACGTGGTGAGTAAGCAGAGGGACTACTGTCAATGCGCACGAGCCTAGTGGTTGTTAGGCGAAAAAGGCCCGAAAGTGAATACACCTGTCGGTTACATTTCAGCGACTATCAGTACACTTAGAGTACATCAACCTGATATGAGCCAATCAAGAAGGAGTGAGCAAAATCACAACTAGAATTTTCGGCGATAAGTCTACAATTAGGTTCTTAGCGAATTAAAACTTGGAAACAAAATTAAGACGCCTAGTGAACTACGTCTTTAACTGAATGCCCGAGGGTATCTATTGAAGCAAATTCCCTCATAGGAGAGGCTGAATGCCTTCCAAAGTCTATCAGACCGGGCCCGTGTCCTCGCTTCAAAGGCGCCCTCCGTTCTGCCCGTGGAGAACCGCCTTCTCGAGGTGCGCAATGGAGTTGCGGGCGGATCCGAGCTTGGCGGTCCGTTGATGGTGCAGCTGCTGATCGATTACGTTGGGGGCAGCTTCACCGCGAAGAAGGGCGAATCCCTGCCCCTCATCGACACTACAGAGAACCCCTATTTATGGAAAGTGATGATGTCCAATGGACCACAGTATATCCCTTCCATCGCTTGCATTATCGTCTCTGCTAACGGCGAACAGATTCATGATGCCTATAAGTGAGTTTTCTGTGACATGAAGCACTCACCTTTGAGTATATCTATACACTGGATGTACGAAATAATTTTAATTTTTTTATGAGGACTTAAATGTCTCCGCTAGTGCATTCTGCGTGTACCGTCGGGTGAATACGGTGTTTGTGGATGAAGGAAAAATGAAGGTGGTGATACGAATGAGAGCGGTGAATGGGAACACGATTGACAAGATAGAAACCGCCAAAGCCAGAAGATATCACAAGTGATGTTTAAAGATTCATTCATAAAAACCAGTCAAAGAAGGTCCAAATAAAAGGCAGGCTTAAAGGGCACAAAGTAAAATTAATGAAATTATTTGCATTCCTTCACTTGAATGCAAAGACCCTAGAGATTCCAGTGATTCAATGCTCAACACTAACTGATTGTCAAACTATTCGCACATGTCTTCCGACTAAAATTGGCATGCAGTATTTAGGCAGTCCTAAAGGCTATGTAAGATTGTATAGGCTTTTAAACCCTACTATTCACCAATGTCCAAGTTAATTTGCACATGCACGGGAACGTGACAACGTTAAAAGCCATGGCATCTGTAGTGATCTGGCACGCCTTCTAGGTCAAAGCTGGGTAAGGGAATGTGCAACCTGTAATCTTTTGTCCAATTTAGTCAAAATCTTTGCAAATTAGGGCACCGATGAACATGTTAATGGGTCCAGAGTGTATGGAGAAAATTACTTGCCCAGTAAAAAGCTTCACTGTTCTAT
The DNA here is from genome assembly GCA_036345935.2 of Taenia hydatigena. Classification (NCBI taxonomy): domain Eukaryota; kingdom Metazoa; phylum Platyhelminthes; class Cestoda; order Cyclophyllidea; family Taeniidae; genus Taenia; species Taenia hydatigena. The sequence goes on from JADWOT020000009.1 coordinate 7,852,758, forward strand.
GAATCAAACAGTTTGGAAGAATGTACATGTCGAAATTGAGCCCGCTGCCAAGTTATTTCACTTTGGACATTAAACCTTGTCTGGCACTGCGATTTGATACAAATTCTTCCCTGCTATCCCGTGTAAAGTTCTTGTGATTACACCACCAATTTTCTTCCAGAACATTATCCACCGTGAAAGATGCGTGGAGCGATTCAATTGAAAACTATAGGAGACAACTGGCCATCTACTACGGCAACTACCTCGAGGGCGTTGGACAACGTGGTGTGAGTCCCTTGCCCAAACCGGTGTCATCCCCTCTTTTAAAAATATTCTAAAAGTTGTATTTTACACTGTTCTTCAAAAAGGGTCTTTACACGGCCGATCCAAATGGAAAAAGACGCTTTTTGGAGGATCTTGATCGACTTCTCATACAGGCGGATGCTGATAAAGGTCATTTAGCCAACACCTTGGAGATGATGTCGGGTAAAGCAGGCAAGTTTTTATCAATGCTTTCTTATGCACATGGATATAAGCATAAGCTTACAGTATAATTTACAAAAATATTTATTTCGCCATCTAAATTCCATTGTAAAAATCGTTGATTATAAAATGAGAATATCAGTTAAATCAGCGGTGGAGGAATTAGATAAGAACTTAAAAGTAATATACTTAATGTAGCTCAAAGTAATAATGGGTTCAACATCGTTCTTCATAAAACAAGGGATTATAATGTGTAAGACAAGTATTCAATGAGATCCATTCATTTTTCGCACTGACAGCATATGCTTGTAAAATACATATACAACCCTGCTAGTTGGCTGTCCAAGCCCTTGTCGATCCCACAGAGTTAATGGAAATGCAAGTACTTCCGATTATAGTTTCCAAATTTTGAATTTTTGAAAAGTACTTTTACGGGGATCTTCAAGGGAAGGCAACTTTTAAAATGAAGAAGTTTATCATATGGAATGAATGATAAAAAAGCAAATAACACCTTGAATAGCTCATAATTTCTACGCCATAATTCTAAATTATTGCGTGGCCTTGCAATTTATTTTTGATTTAACTTTACCGCTTTTACATAGTTTCAAGACCAGAACAGGCAAATGAAGTTTGGAGCCGATTAGAACTGAATCTTCTTCATCAACCTCTACTGATACTAAAAGAACATGTTCAGTCCCTCAGAAAAATTGATGAAAACATAGGCTTGTATACAAATCGTATGAGGGAATACGCATCATCAATCACTTCGGAGGCTCGTGGACTCCAAGCCCAGCTGGAAAGTCTCAGGTGTATATTTTTGCATTCACCATAAAAAAATCAACACAGCGATTACATTTGCAGCATTTTTAATTCTCGCTCCAGGCTGACACATGACCGAAACCGAGCAGAATTAAAGGAGCTCTACGATCGCGTTCACAATTGGAAGACGGTATACAATGAGTCTCTCAATGGACCTACTGGTGGAGTCGGACGTCTCATTATCTCCAGCGTCTCATCGAGTTCTGGAGTCTCCTCAGAAGAACTCCCGCCCATCCCGATACCTCCGTCTCCATTTGGGCGCATTACACCCGTGGAGCTCCCTATGACTCAGGAGGAAGAAGAATCGGATGTCAAGTTTCTAAAAACGTGGGATCACAGACGCCCCAAAATGAATGTAGCTCTTCTGCAGGCTAAAGATTTGTCCCGTAATGAAAAATCTACGGTGTTCACGTGCGGAGCCAATCTGCATCCGAGACAGATACATGGTAGCCTAAATGTGAACCAAGGTAGCGCACCAAAGCCAAAGACGTTTCGTGATTGCCAAACACAAACTACCTACCGTCGTGCCATACAAAACACCCAGACAGAGCTGACTGGCAACCTTATCAGCAGTAAATTCGTGGGCGCGCAGAGTGACTCTAATCGAGTGGATTGCATGACACAAATTGGTTGGATAAAAGCACAAAAAGCACAACAGGTTGATGCATCCATCATATCGGCAGCCATGGAAGTTGCTGAGAGTACTCCATCTTCCACTTCCACCGGTCCAGCAAAAGACACAATTGCTCACTGCGAAACTGCAACACCTAGAGTCAAGAAACAAGATTCGATTTCTCAGATTAGCGATTCTCGAGCCCTGACAAGTTCCGGAAACATTGCGCCTAATCGTAAATTAGGAAAATTTGAAGCCGATGCTCATTCAATCGATTCCGAAGCTTTTGAAGCCCATGTGGCCACGGGGAGATTAGATTTTGAAGCCAGAAAGGAAAGTCGTGACATTATAACACAAATTCACTCGGCACGGGAGACATCAAATTTTGGAAGTCAATACGATCTAGGGTATCGCAAGATGGAACCAATTAAAACTAAATATCAACCGAAACAGAAGGAGAGTGAAATTCAAGTAAGCTCATCTGGACTGAGGACCGGTAGCGTAGAGCTCACACGGACCTTGAGTAATACTAATCTCCAAACAAAAGTAGACATGACCTCTGTAGACATGGGAACGACACCACACACTTTGAAATCCTTTGATGCCGAGACTCAAATTTCCCATGCTCCTAATATTTCTATGGCCTATGATGGGATAAAAAGTCGTAAATACGCCAGTCAACAGAATCTTGTTCAGGGGGACTTTAAAGAACTCGTGGAGGGCACCTCCCATTGTGAACTAAATGCCAATGGTCAAACCCTCTCCGAAATGAATGTTAGGAGTGTTTCTTTCCCCAAGAGAACTGAGGATCATAGCACTGCAGCACCAAAGATAGCCGCAGGTGCAGAGGTCCAAACAGCAGTCACTAAGCTGCAACATGGTGTGCTTGAACACTCTTCTAACAGCCCCTCTGAGCCAACCTACTTAGCTACATGCGCGGCGAAACGCGTCTGTAGCGACGCTTCATGTCAGGTTGGAACGATTTTACAGCCCGAAACAATGGAAATTAGTACAGTACCCCTCAAGCTGACCGAAATCGATCAATCAATGCATCGAGATGGAACTTTGAATGCTGTCATTTGTCCAACGAGGGTTCTTGTAAAGCCAGTGCTCACTGAGGATTCGGGGATTAATGTTGCCAAGATGCGGGATATGCAACACTTGAATGTGAAGATTGCTGATCGAATGTATGACGCGTCGGTGACTCAAACTTCCAGAGTGCGAACGCAACAGGATGCGGACCATGATGAACGGCAAATTTGCACATTGGAAATGAGTTCAAAGAATAGACAGGTGGACAACTACACAATGACTGCTTTACCTAGTGTTGCAGAAGCTGGCATCACAATCACACTGAAGGGTCAGAGACGACAGCAGAATACGGTTAATCAACTTTCTGTCTGTCCAACCTGTCACTGTCAACTTGAAACATCTTATATGAGTTCAGCAATAACAGAGGCTTCGACTTCAAGAAGACCTTGGTCAGCAGTCTCAAAGTCAACTCAAGTTGGTACAGTTCTAACCCCCACTAGAGTTCAAGTCCTTGGAGTCGGCGCAAAACCCGAGAGCCCCCCTGAAATCAGCAAATTCAGTGTTGGAGTACAGAACATATTATGCCCCTCTACTGTTGAGCTCATCTCTTCGCTTACCGAAACAGGTGGTATCAAAGTGAAAGACGTTTCTGAGGTCAATGCTATAAAAATTCTTGCCGAAGGATCCACGTTCCATGCAAACGCGCAAAATCGAGTGCGTCAAGGTAATGTTGCTCACAGTAAAGGGGATCTAGTACATAACAGAACAGCGTCGATAGCAAAGAAGTCAGAAATCTATAGTGTAAGCGACCAATCCCTTATGCAGCAAGTCAGATTCGAAATAACCAGTACAAAAATGAGCGAGCTATGCGACTTTTGCCATGGTACTGGGCAAAAAGTTTCAGCTCAAGTGAGTTCTCAAGATCGCAGGGCCACCTCCACCAATTCGGCCACCTACCGACCGCTCGGCAATCAGAAAATCCAAGATTCTGAAGTTTTGAGCGTCGAGTGTCATCAGAGAGTAAGCACACCTGTTTCAAGGAATGTGAAATGTCAGGTAGGTATAGTATTGCGACCGTCGTCCATTGAAGTAGGCAACATTAGTGTAAAACCAAGAGATCGAAAAGTTGCCGAATATTTGGGTATGAATGTCGACTCAGTGCTCTGCCCTGCAAAAGTGCAAATGATACCGGAGATAGGAGAGGCACCAGGAATAGAGATCATCAATGTAACTGATGTGGCTCACATGGAATTTCAGGCGGGTGGAATTGTTGTTGATGCTAATGTTCAAACTCACAAACCTCAGTTGTCATCAACTGCTACAGGTACCGACAAGAAACCTCGTCCATTACTTAACATCAAGAGCAGCGGAAACGGTCTTACTATCGGACCTAGTTCATCCCATGCATCCAAGCAGGACACGGCCACTGTTTGCGATAGCTTCACTCTGAATGACATCGGTTGCGAAGTCGTATTACGAAACTCATCTATTGGAGGTGTGTGTGCTTCATGTAAAGGTAGTGGGAGGACAGCATCTGTCTCTGTGAGGGCGACGCCAAAAGTATTGGGAACACAAAGTGTCGAAACCGCGCATCAGTACAGTGAATTGGTGCCAGCCTTGATGATGACCAAGCCAGTCCTTTCAGTAGCGAAATCTTGCCAAGTCGGAACTGTCCTCACTCCTACCTGTGTTAATGTGGCGGGGGTCGAAATGCATCCTAAAAACACAACGTCAGCCGTATCTTCTGGCACAATCGTTTATCCAGCAGCCGTTGAAGTTGAAAGTAGACTCGTGGAAACCTCTGGAATACAAATAAGAGAAGTAGCAACCATGGACTCCATAAACTTTAGATTGGGCGAAAAATCGTGCATAGCAAGCACAGAGATGACGCCCAAGTCGAAGGTGGAGTCATGCGTGCTAGAGGTTAGGTCATTCCACCCAGAAGCTGTTCGTGGTGAGCTTTCAACCCATCGAATGGCTGTGGGATCCCACGTATCGACTGGAAAATTTCGCCTACAGAGTATTGGCTGTGAATTCAGGTTGAGTGATGTCACTTCTTCTGCGCCGAATTATCCACATTCCTTAGCAGGCACTTTTGAGCCCAAGACACCAGAGGGGGATGGCTTGAAAAGCACAACAGTTTCAAAGAGAACAGACGTCTCTTGCCAAGTTGGACTCACGCTGGTTCCAACTAACGTACAGGTGGCAGACATAGCTCTGAGCGCCAGTGACCAGCGCGTAGTGACTAATCTCGGATTAAAAGCAGACGCTATTATTTGCCCATCGACAGTGGAGCTTGAAACCCGACTAACCGAGACTGCTGGAGTAACAGTAACTGATGTCAAAGATGTAAAAGAAGTCGTTATTACTGTTGGGGACAGAAAAGGCATTGTGGATGTTACTGGACGGAATGTGAGAGTACAAGAAATGGGCACCGAATCCAAGTCCGTGGAGCCCGTCTACTTGAGCCTCACCTCCCGCCCACCTACACGTGTCCAAGACACTCATTCACAGTTCGGCAAAGCGCGAGAAACTATGACCACTCAAGTGAACAAACCTATTGATCAAAATTGCAGATGCACTTTTCGAATAAGGCAAATGGGAGAATCACCAAACCTGCGTCCAGTGTTATCAACACAAGTAGAACCTTCACAAGGGAATGTAAGGAAAGCGGATACCAGCTGTCAAGTTGGTGTCACAATGGTTCCACGTAAAATGAATGTTTCAGCGGTTAAAGTGGTTGTGGAGGAGAAGTCCGATGCTGACGTCATGGGCATCTCGGGACCATCAGTTCTACAACCGACCACATGCGAACTCGAATCGCGCATCTCAGAAAAGTCGGGCATTGCAATCGCTCAAATGGACGCAGTCGAACAAATACAGCTGCAAATAGGAGGCGAAACCTACAACGCATCTGTTGTGGGAGGTAGTGTCAAACCAAAGGCAACTGGAACGACAGGCTCTTGGGGCTCCAAACACACACCAATCAGCATCACTGGATACCCAAGAACGGTAATCCATGTACCTCCCTCAATTCAATGGTCAGATGCGGATCTTTGCAATGCCACCGGACCATATCTGGTAACGATGAAGGAGAGCACAGTGCAGAAAAAGAGTATTTTGGAGGTGGGAGCACTCACGCTTGGTGGAAAGCGCTTGCAACTGAGCGTAGATGACGATCTACGTGGCAGGTTGACAATGCAGACAACTCCACAGCCAAGCAGTAGTGGACAAAAGCCCACTAGCTACCCGGACTCCTCCCAACGGCTCCGTTCGCCAATCGGTCTTGGAGATCGTCTTCTTCCTCGACGGCCCAATTCCCAGCTATGCGATGTCGCCTGTGAGGCCTTGATCAAACCTGAAACATTGGAAAAACGTCTACAAACAGTTTTTACATGAAGCCTCGACACCTCCCCTCTTAACAATATTTTTTTTCGGTGCAATTTTGCTCTTACTTTCCAATTAACAGTACGGTGCAGCAAAAGTCGCTCCACTTATTTGTAAAGGATTTTTCGTGTTGCATATATAATAACATCTGAGATTCCACGGTTGAGTTAAAACTGAGAGTCTGAGCTTCACAGGTCTTTAAAGCACTAGATTTTCGCAAAAATCATTTCGTCCTCTGACTTTTCTGGGCAACGTCCAGTTTACGGTTCAATAATAACTTGTTGTCATGATCGACGAAGAATATTGACTTCCTCTAAAGATCCGTTTCATTTGAGCATTTCAGGCTTCTTAAATCCTGCTTATTTTGCTCCAGACTGTGAGCTATTCGAGATTCATTACTGATACTTAGATATACCCCCTTCAAAAAGGTGAAATGTATTTCCTAGGACCTGTGGGATCGAATTCAACTGAAATTTAATTAACATGCTGTTCGTATGACCTTCCAACCTTCCCACACACTTCGGCGTTGTCGATGAGTGATAGTTGTGGTGTAGAGCAGGCAAAGGTATATTAGTAATAATTTGACTGAGGACTACTTTTTCCAACGTATGTGCAGGTGATGGGATGATTGGATTGACAGACAGGCTAACGCCGTGGTAGCGTCATAACTAACGTTGCTTTTGAATAAAAAGTACGACTGCAAATAAGCAGCTTTTGGACTTAAAGTTTACCGGTAGCTAACTCACGACGGAAATTTCAAACTACCTCTCAAGGTGGGAATATTTATAATAATTAAAAATAGTTTTTCTTCAATCATTCAAAGCGTTTCTGATGAATCCTTTGCCATGAGAATAGATCTACAAAAGACTCCTCACGCATCTCACTTGGGGTGACAAATTTTAATTGAGGCGAAGGAACGCTGCGAAGTCAAAAGGCGCCGAGGGTTGGTAAAAAGTTGGCGATTATTGCAGAGCGTCGTCTTCTTGTGTGATGACATCAATGCCTTGCGCATCAGAGCAAAAAAGATTGGGTCCATCAACTTTGTAAAAGTGCAGCGACCCTCTAAATCCGATGTGGACAGCAGGCGTAATACATAAAGTCCTGAAGGGAACCCGTAAAGGAACCCATTCAATCGGCTGATGTACGTCAACACCAACCTTAGGGTGCGTCTGAGAGCTTATTTTAGAATTTTCAATGGGACATTGCCGCATTAAAAGCCGTCATTTATCAGCTATTTTATCATTTGTAAAAGGGAAGTAAGCAGTCTGAACGGCGATGACTGAACGCTTTGAGAGCATTGCGGCAAAAATCGTAATGCAGTTACAAGATAGAACAGTAACAAAATCCATAAATAAAATTCACCATAAACATGTCAAGGAATTGGCTTATTCAAACACGTAGAACATGCACTATCAACACAATCAGGCTGAAATGAATCAAAGCCGGCAAAAAGTAGCCTCACAAGGATTACGTCTCGAGCTTTATTGGACCTCCCGGCGTTTCACACCCCAAGGTCTACATTCGAGTTGGGAAAATGCAGCTAAACCTGATGGCGACGTTTGCCATAATGAAGCAAATCAATTTTATTGCCATAAACCCAATTCATTGACCAATATCTTGAAACGAGCAAAGATCTTGACTAGTTACAAATCATAAGTGGAAAGAAAACATTAACCTCCGAGGAGGCATTGCTTCGTGGAGTGGAATGTACTCAAAGAAACTGTCTGGTGAATCGATCGATAGAATTCAAATTCGCGTGATTCTTACTGCTGTCACGCTTTGCATACGACAAGATCTAACCATGGTACAATGCTGTCCCAAATACCTCCAAGAGAAAGGATGCTCGGTGCGGCACACGTTGACGCTGATAGGAGCCCTGCTTATCTGTTTTTGCGTTGATGGTTGCACGTACAACATTGGTATCCTGATCTCCTATTGGTCCTCGTACTTTAACAAAGACACCTTTGTCTTATCATGGATCGGTTCCATTCAAATGTTCTTCAGCTACTGTCTAGGGCCCCTAACTGGCTTCCTCATAAACCGCTTCGGAATAACCCCCGTAGCCATCACAGGGGCAATCATTGCCTCCATGGGACACTTTGTTTCTGGGATGCATGGCGGTATGATAACACTGTACATATGCTTTGGTGCACTTACAGGTGCTGGCTATGGACTGCTATATATGACTGCAATTGTTGCTATTACCACAGGCTTTGATGAGCTACGACCCATAGCCATGGGGATCATGGCCTGTGGCTCGGGGATAGGTGCCTCAATACACAGCATTTTCTATCCTCTTATCGAATCAAAGGTTACCTGGAAGGGATTGTGCATTGCCACGGCAGGGTTGCTGCTACAGGCCTGCATTTTTGGATGCCTCCTTGGACTTGCTTTACCCAAGAAGCCACCTCAACAGTCAATAGGCCAAATGCAGCGCAATCCCACTTCGAGCTTTTTTAGCCTCGATTCTCACGCCCTTGGCATCCTCGGCTCGGGGTATCTCAACCCTCCTAATGAACCTACCACAAGTGCTGCCGCCATTAGCTCCCAACTAAATCTGAAAGCCACCCTAGAAACGCCCAAAATGCAGCACATTATGGGGAGTTTGGGATCATTCACTTACTTGGTTGAGGTCGAAAAGATCGCGCAACAAATTGGTTTATTTGGCAAGGGTATGCCGTTGCACAGGAACGCCTCTTTCCTAGTCTTCTTAGCCGCAGTGTTTATTCAAGCCATGGGCTCCTACTCTCCAGTCATCCTCCTTTTCGACATATTGCTCGCCGAAGGCCTAACTCCAAAGGCAGCGGCCAGTACTGCCGCCTTGGTGGGTATATCCAGTGCAGTCGCGAGACTCGCATTCGGCACAGTGGCCACGTTTCGCAGAGTGAACAAGACCCACCTACTCTCAGCGCTTATGATGGCTGGCGGAGCGATCAACATCACCGTCTTTTTTTTCCACCAGGAGAGGTTTTTGCAATTCTATGCTTGTGTTATAGGAATTTGTCTAGGTACGTCCTCATGCCATCCAAACCTTTTCCAATACGTCGATAGCGTATTTGTAGAAATGCATACGTAGTTGCTATGGTGTAACCACCTAAGCTAGGTTCTATTCAATGAGAACACCCTAAGTAAATCGGGCAAGAAAATAACAAAGCAGAAGGGTCTATGCTTGAATATGCAAACAATATGCTTGTTTCTTAAGATGTGAAACCACTTCGGTGCTATTTGACCTTTTCCAGCCAAGTTATTTTGACGTCACAATCTAACCCAGCAAATACCAAATTCGTGAAATAGAGGCAACGAAATCACTAAAGTAAATACCCCAATGAGTGAAAGCATCTTGGGTGGGCGTGAGCCTGTAAGACTAGAATTGCAGCCTACTGTAGATGCGTTGGATTGCAAATTACTACCCTGAGACTTCAACATTTTCGGAAAATAACAAGCAGCATGTTGGGTTCGTAGGAGGAGTAACAGTAATACACCCACTGGTTTTGGCGGACCTGGTGCAGAGGGAGAGACTGACGGACGCGATGGGATGGGAGATAATGTCAGCGGGAATGGGATACTGCCTAAGCACGCCGCTAGCTACACTGGTGAGTCTACAACTCGGCGACATGCACATCAGCTACATTGTCTCGGGCGTGCTGATGTTGCTTGGGGGCAACCTCGTCGAATTCGCTCGCTGGTCTCACCGCACCATCAGCGAGGCGGACATCAACCGCCTCCGCAGACGCCTTGAGGGTGCCGCCAGATAGGCCACGCAAACGCCGTGAGTTACCTCTGACCTCCAGTGCTTCGCAAAAAACTGTTATCAGCAATTCCATTCCATGGCACCATATGCGCCTGTAGGGGCTGTGCCATCTATTAAGGCGTAAAAACCTCAAATGTCTGAAAGTGGATTGATGCCAGTGTAATGGCTTGAGAGGCTATTGGCATAGCTCAAAACGTCGTGACAAGCAAAACGGTAGCCAAGTCCGAGGCTAAGGAATTCACCATTAAAAATAAACTTCGCGTGCTTGCTAGCCTAATCAATAAGGGCACTTCTGTGTGACTATGGAAACAACTTAAAAATGGTAGATTGTCAAGATTCTGGACATAACGGTGATAGCAAAATGCATTGAGTCAGCCTACGGCACAGCGACTCCCTGAGCACCATGAAAATAAAGCATTACTCTGAAACGCTAGTATTTACGGTCCACGAAAGCCGTGAACACACCGAAGAAATACGAAGAACAATCGCCAATAGTCAAACCATAACACCGAATTCTTGCCACTTTGAAGTCCAGTAATTTTGCTTCAGAAAGACTGCGAATCCGAGATTCAGTGCAGTCGGCTCGAAGAGGGAAGTCTTCGAGCGTACCTCCTGCCTGGTGGAGACGACTCCCGATCCAAATTCCACGTAGATGCTACAAACTACCTGCTAACGAACAGTTACTGATTTTTTTCTCGAGTGCAATAATAATATTTCCTGTTTTACTACATTACGATGCAATATTGAATAAAGTGCACATTGATTCTCCATGACAAGTCTCGTCTCGATGCTGCGAAAAATTACTGGACAATTCACGTACCAGACTTAAAAGAAACTCCAATCCTTTACTTAGGAACTAGAAATCAACTGGTTAACAAAAGTCAGTTAACTCTTACGTTACAATTTGGCATTAAATTGACGCTACCATTCAAGTGATGCATTCGTAACGCTTGGAGCGAGATACGTAACTTATCAATATGACGATAAGCAGAAGATAAACCTCAGGATTACATCAATCCATACAGAAACCTTTAAGTATCAAGCATTTAAACCACCTATTTTAAGTTGCTTAGTTTAGACAGCACGACAAAATCATTAAGGTAATAAATAAACTGACGGCAACAAAAAACCGTTTGACAGTCATGCTGAGTTCCACCGAATCATGCACGATTAAAAGAGCAGACATTATAACATGCGACCCAAATAACCGTGTACGAGCTTTAAACTATGCTACAGACGCTGAACTTGAAATCAAGTATTATACGCTGATTTTAGTGAAACAATACTGATCACAAGTGATACAGCGGGCATTAATTTAGCCTCTTATTTATGGGCACAATCAAGACCAGTGTTTGAGGGTGGAAACTGTCGAGCCTTTTACAAGCACCGAATTCGACCGAATCGCGTGAAACTTGGTTGCCGCTAGAGAGGGTCAGAGGGAGGATCGGAGGCCGAGCCGTTGCGCCAGTGGCCCTTCAGGAAGTCCATGTGTCGAAGCAGCTCTGTGTGATTACGGCTCACCTCACCCATCACCGCATTCGCCTCCGCCGGTGTATTCCTCGACCTTGCATCACATGAACAAAAGGACACTCATCAGATACACTGCAAAATATAATGGAATGTAGGTCTAAGGAAAATAAAGTGGAAATTTGCTGGCAGTCCGATAAGATATAGTATTTGTCGGAAGTAACTTTAAAGGCAACATCCGCATTTTCCAAAGGCTTCTGAGACTTATGAAAAATTTGCCCAACTCAAAGCAGTGAGCACAAAAGAGAAGATTTTAGTCAAGGAACCAGAAAATGCGTATGGTGCGAATAATGTGAATATCGAGCTTTCACAACCAATAACAGATTAAGGCAAAAGGTTGGGTGAGAAATGTTTTAACACTCCGTGCTATTGCAAAACTAGAAACAAGGCTTATTAAAAATCAACGGTATCTCGACTATTGCTGCACCAGGACCCTTTGACTATAGAGACACCCTTAAACACCCAACATCCTCATCAATTAGAGAGAACTGTAACAGTGGTTTCTAGATTTAACCTTAGGAATTATCGAACCCAAACGCTACACTAGTAGCTTCTAATTGAAAAAGTAGAAAGTCATTTGACGGTTCAAACTGGCACAAAATCCTGGCGAATTCAAATACCTAAACCGGTGTGGACCAACGGGCAATAATTGACCAATTGACGTAGCTGGTCTGAGTGTTGATAACCAGTTTAAAAACGCTACCTACCTGTACATTTTCATCAAGTCGTAGCGATCAATGAGGTCAACCTTCTTTTCAATCTGATTCAATTCTTCATCGGTTAGCTGGCTGTACATAGACTTGAGATCGATGCCTCGGTATCCGTGTAAGTGCCACTGAAAATGCCACGGTCGTGGAAGCAACTTCACCTTTGGAATCAAAGGAATACACAAGTAGAGTTAATATTGACAATACATACTAGAAGCAACATGCGGTTTCCGAAACACAGTTACAGAAGAAATGGATAGGAATAGACTTGGAAAATCTAACGTCAGAGGGAATTTTGTGATTCGCAACTCGCACTGAAGGAACACAGCACACGACTGAGGTTATATGAACGAGGTGTGCACCTACCTTCTTATCGTTAATGGGAACTGGAGCATCCTTTTCATGAGGCACGGGTGCGAGGTCGAAAGGAAAACGGGACTCAGACAAAGGAGCGTCGCGTAAGTAGAGGAGGTTTTGGTCTAAACGCTTCTCCAACAGTAAAACCTCTATTGAGAGCAGCGTTGGATTATAGAGTTCGAAATTCACCTCCACGGCTAGATAAAAAACGTGGCTTGTGTGTGCTTACATAGCTGAGCAGTCGTTAGCCAGCAAATTACGCTAGACAGTAAGATGAACATTTTTACCCGTCCGATCGATGACATTGCGAAGAGTGAAGTTGCTCCAAAGGCCTTCATTATTTCTCTCAATGCAGATCCCAACAAACCGATTCTTTTTGTTTGGAGCATGCTTATCCGCAACCGTGGCCGCCAAGACAGAACCTGGACGATTAAAAAAATAAACAGGCACTCGACCTTACAGCATTGGAACTCCTCAATTAAAAAACGCTTATTCTAGATTTGAGTTCTTTACACACTTAACTAAATACGAAGAAAATCCAGATCGAATCCATGAAGAATGATAGAGCGTTACTATTAGTTAGTATGGAGTAAGCAACAAAGAATAATGGAAAATTCATTTAGTTTCAAGCCCTTTCCTGGTCAGTTGAATCGCTATCCACCAAACACCTACACTTTGAGGCATGTATATGCGACACTACAAGGCCACTTGTTTCCCAATTCCCAACCAAGAATATGTAGACATATGAACGGAGTTAGCGTCTCCTAAGGAGGCATCTTGTTGAATGTCATGAATAAAGGGATTTCACGACAAAAAACCTCACTTAAATGTAGATAAATACAATTTGAATTTAACCACGTTCGAACGAAAACACAGAAAGCAAGCGAATCCGAATTCAATTATATTTTAAACAACATTAAAAGCTATTCTGCATTTCATAGAGTGGAGAAGCCTCAGAAAATCCTACGGCGATGGTAGAATGGGTTCCCCAGGAAATGCTAATTCTTAGGAAACACGTGTTGATCATCCATCCATTGAATTTTCATGAGAATCACGTGGCACAGATACCAGGTCGACAGCGTGGAAGCGAAGACTTTCATTTTCAATCAGGGAAATGACGTTTGAAAGTAACTCAGAACGATCCCCACGAGATCACTCCCCAAACTCAAACGCAAGCGATAACGGAAGCAAGGCAGGCTCACCCAGCAGTGCTATTGCTGTCTACACATTTGGCAATCCAGAAGCAGGTGCTGGGCTGAAGACAGAACAGTGTCCATCCGACACAAGCACCTCCTGCAGCCAAAAAGTGTGCCAAATGGTTCCTATGGTTGTGCAAATATTACTTGACATTCTTGAGACACGAATCCCACCCATCCATAGCTTGAGAGCGGGTCTGAAGGACAAGACGGTAGCTGAGATAGCAGCTATGACCGAAAATATCAAGCGAAATTCAGCAGTTGGGCTAGGATCTGCAAAACAGACTCTGAAGGACCACAGCACGGGAACGCTCCTGCAAGTGCTCCGCTACTACCTCTTGAACAACTACCCCTTTCTGTTCGAACCCACACACCAATTATGTAAAATGAGTGTAATCTTCCTGCACGTCCCTTATATTCCATCAGATGATAGGCGCCATTTTGCAACAGGAGAAGTGGCCAAAATCTGCGAAAAAATGACAACACGTCGGATCATGCTACTGTCGCTAATTATGCGAAGACTACATCTATGGGTCGAGAATCAAATTGCCTTTGAGGTAACCAATGATCCCAACAGAAGCGCCGAAGAGATCGCCTATGATGCGTATTCATTGCTGGCCGACATATTTGCTGATTGTTTAGTCCGTGTACCAACAAGGGCAAAAATGTCATTGCTGGAAATTGGAGTTTGCATTGAAGAGGTAGAGAGCATGCTGAGCACTCATGCGGTGGAAGAACCAGAAATGTCGAGCAAAGAAGAAAGCGAAGACGTGTCTGACGAGAGCATTCACAGTGCCACCCAATACTTAAAGAAACAGAAATCGCGGGAACATTACAAAAGGCTAGCGAAGAATATAAAGTTGGCAAAAAAAAACGCTAAGCGTGAGGCTGATAAAGCGAAAGCAAAAATGATGCAAGACTCTATGACAATTTCAAACGATCATTCGAATAATGACGGTTTTAGAGTCAATTCGGAAACACAATTGGAACCAAAAGTCGTAATCATACATGAACCAGTGGACGTGCAGGAGATGCAGATGATGCCTAGAAATGCATGTTCCGAGAAGCCATCATGTTCGCAACCGTCATGTGAAGGAACATCGATCAGAATAGTTGATACTGCCGGCAATGAGTGTGACCGGATTTGTCTAAGCAAGGAAATATCGTGGTGTGTCTTAATGCTACTTATAAGTGCAGTAGGGATAGATTTTTGGCACAAGGTGGCATTGGATGTGCTGACGACAAAGCAGTATCGAGAAAAGATGCGTAGGAGCAAGGGGAGAACGTGGAGGAGAATTGCAGATCTCGCACTGATTCGTATGAAGAAGTGACTGCCTTAAAGTGTTGTGAATTCTCTGAAGCAGGCAAACTGATGATTTTACATCAAATACGCCCGTTTCAGATGATAGTAGGTGAAAAAAATTCACAATGATAAAAAACACACATATAAGCTCAAAATTTCGCAGCTTATTAATAAACCTCCCAAATATCGTGGAGCGAATACTTCCCTGCACATCAAAACCGACCGGACTGGTAGTTTAGAGATAACGAAAAGCAGATATTTGCACAATATCAAATGGTAGTCTCATAACCAGAACAAGACTGTCGTTTCAATTTTCTGGCTGAATTAGCGATTTGTTCACAATTAGAATCAAAATTTTTGTCGGTCAGGGTCAGAGATGAATAGACTAATGGGAAGCACTTGAACCATCTCAGAGTGACTGGCATTAACGACCTGTTAACAGCCCGTAATCGCAGCTATACAAACTGTTGCACAATAAATTTACTCAAAATTTATTAAAGATTTTCACGATTTCATAGGTAAACAGTGTTCTGAGACCCGTAACATCAGTTCGCGACGTCGATGAAAAACCAGTTGAAATGTGTAAAAATGACGCCGGCAGTGGGGAAGCAGTGGTAGTAGAATGGAAAGTAGGAAAATAGCGATCAATAAATAACTTGCGCATGTGTCGAAAGCAGGAATACACACGTGGGCATTACTTCAACGAAGGCTTGAGCACAAAACGACGCGGTATGTCAAACGAGGAGGGCTGCGAAGCAGTTACAGATATCCCCGAATACAAGGCGTCCTTGATTGCGTATTTCACAAACGGAATATTGCCACACACCAAGGCACCAAGAAGCCTTAACTACAACAGCCTCCTCTACGCCCCGGTCAGTTGCACAACACCCGTTGTCTTGGTTGAACTCCTCAAGCACATAAGCTCCAAAGTTCCACCGATCACCAATCTTCAAATGGGAATGAGCAACAAGTCTCTAAACATGGCGGAGGATCTTCTTTCCTGCCTGCTCCAAAGCGACGGAGACGGGGATCACATTAGATACTTCATCACCTCTCTCCCCGTTGGTGTAATTGTTCAAATGATCCAAGTTCTAATGCTGCGCTTAGAAAAGCCGGCATTTTTTGCCTCTGGTGAATTTTGCGATTACATTGAAAAGAAAATATTCATGATAAGCCCACGACACGGAATGTGCAAGGGAGAGACCTGTCGTTGGAGTACGGGGCGAAAACTCGTGGCAAAGTGCATAGCCGCAATGAGCCATCACCAGCAATCTGCATCAATGACGGTTATAAAGATTTGCCAGAGATGGAGCCAAGAACACGTGGCATATAAGCTGAGAGGAAGCCCCACTAGCGACGCCACCCACGAGTACACGGAGGCGGTGTGCTTGCTGAGCTCCCTCTTCGCTACCAGTCTTATCGGTGTGCCAAAATCCCATGCGGTGAGAAGACATATCGCGGACGACTATGGAGCCCTGGCCAACTTAAAAATGATCATGTTCATATTTTTAGTTTGCATGGTGACACACGATGAATGGCACTTGCACGAACAGAGAGCGATGAAATTGGAGGTAGGCGAGAGTGATAGGTACGACGATGAAGAGGAAAAAAAGGGTATGCGATCGACCAGTAATGAATTAAGAGTTGCCGAAAAAATTAGCAGCAGTAGCCACCTTTCACAAAAAACAATAACAGAGGACTCTAACACTTTAAATACAAGAAAAATTTTAAACTTCCATTGCATACAATAAATTATAGATAAAAACGATAGCTTTCCCATAAAGGGGCATTAAGAAAACCGAGGTTCAACTTGGAAGTGGTGAGCACACATTGAACGCCAAAAGACCTAATTTAATTGGCAAGCGTTAATAAGAAGTCAAATAGTAAACCTTATAAAGCTAACGCATCAGAAAGACGCAAAACACTCCCACGACAGCAAACACATTTACCGACATAGAATTCGGGGATGTGCAAATGCCTCCGTCTAAGCATCATCTCACGACGCTCCAGACGTTCGCGAAGACGATCACGATAACGTGGATCAAGGTTGTGTGGGAGCAGTTCCTGATAAAGAAGTCTGAAAGAAATGTGCAGTCGACTCTAGGCTAAAGCTTCCGCGTTATTAACTCCAAAACTTTGATGAAATGGCCAAATATATAGAAGGATAGGACGAAACACAAAGTTGTAGTCGTTCAATAAATTCTACCTAGAAAAGCATACCGGAGATGTCGAGGAGCCTCCGCGGTTGGAGAGACTCCTGGAATTTTTCTATTTGGATCGAGACAATTGATATCTCTGTAGCTGTCCAGTTCCTTTTCTGTCACGATAGGAAAGTACTTTTTGTGGAACTCGGGAGGCATAACGCGATGACGACTGAAACGTTTTGAGAGGGCTAAGAAACTCCAATAAGGTAATCCAATGTAATTACCCAAAACTCCTTTCGAAATGACCAGGACGAACGGTGAAGTTTGAGCACACATGACAAATTACCTAAAGAGAAAATCACATCCTACTAAGTCCCACATCGACTTCAGAAAGCCACATGCTTTGCCCCAGACAGACACTAAGACTAAAAATCCAGATAAGATGACTTCAAATAAACTTATTTTGAGTGTGGCTACCAATTCTTTAGGCTATCTAACTTAAATATATTAAAGCAAATGCATTACTGGGCCCCAAGAAGGAGGTTAGGAGTAGGTCAATAAAGTAGTTCAATGAGCACAGTAACAAAATGAGAGATATCGACCATAGATAACCAAAAACACGAAGAAATTAGGAGTTGTAGATACTGTTCATGCGAATGCCCCAGCCAGACACAACTCGTTTTAGGATTTTAAACCAAGTACACGATAGGCTAAAATCCCTGCACTTTATTAGCCAATCACTGAGGTACAGATAGGGGTGTCATTTGCATACACATTTCCAAAAATGAGGGGAACGAAATGAAGGAGGAACAATCTTTTTTCCATTCGCTCAAAATTAAATTAAAACAGCTGGTCCAGCACTGCGGTAACAAAACATCTCTAAAGCGATATCTGGAGTGAGGTACGTATAGAACGATTGAGACATTTAAGAGATTTTTATTAAGGTCACAAATCAATTAACTTATTTAAAACGGCTGCAAAGCTGAGTTTTTTAGGCTTTGGAGGCTAATTTTAGGTGGACTAGCAGTAATGCACACGCCCCTACCAAGTCTTCCCTGAAGTGGTAGTCCTTTGCAGCAGTATTGTAGTAATTACACTACCAAAGTAAAAAGCGGCTGCTGGCATGGTCCAAAGGACCTGCCGCAAAGATGAAGCACCATCGACTGGGGAATAAGACCCCGCGCAAGTTGAGCCCGTACAGCAGTGCGCGGGAGGGACCGCTACTCCGCGGGCCGAAATCTAACTATGGAGTCTTATGTTCAAAATTGGCAAGGCTCTAGTTGGGTACGTGACAGTTTCTGACAATTTCTTGACTGTACTGATACACAGAGTCATCCTCCGTAACGAAAGCATAAATCGAACTTTATGTCTAGTTCAAATGAGCACACCTGGTGTTACTACCAGAAGCAACATGAACGAAACATCGCAGCACCAAAAGTGCTCAAAAATGTGGAAGAGTGACAACCCCTCTCCTTCATAAGCACGCACTAGGCGCCGTCGACTCCAACCCTCAGCCTCTTTCAACCCTCCCCATCGCAATCCGCCTCACCAGCGTTTTGCAGCATCGACACCCTACACCTCACGACACCGACCCCGCCTCAGGTGAACTAAAGCAAACAATACCGAATGGTTTGACGAAAAACGAGGCTCTTCTGAACTCCCCCCTTCCCGAACTCTTGGATGGGCACCTAGACTAGCTTAAAACCTGGAATGCAGAACTTGATACTGCGCCAGACTCAAGAGATTCTGTTCAAAATGGACCTCTCCGCTGGAAGAGCCCAATCCTTAAAATTCCATTTGCGATCACCACGACGGTTACGCTCCCGCAACCCCTAGCGCATATATATTTTGCAGGTTATTCGAAATACAAATGCACAATCCTTGTCTAACTAAACCCCCTTTACCTGGTTGGGGCAAATTATAAGGAGCCAAGGTGACGTCTGCAAGACAACAACTACCTAATGGTACATCTGACGCGATTTTAATAGGCACGTCAAATGTATCACCTAACACTGATAAAATTGCAGACTGTTCATGCGTGCATAAGACCCTGACTGTGCAGTGAGAAGGAAACGATGAAGAAATCACCACAAAACTTGTGATTATCTAGCCACCTTTGGCTAGTGCGCTGTAAACGAATGGTTTGATTCCAGTGTCATCAGAAAGGAAAGAGCTTCATGGAGTGGTTCATCCATCGTACAAGACCAGACAAAGGTTCGGGAGGTTTCCTGTTAAAAGGAGCACCTTAACAACACCAGAGGGCGTTTCAGCTGCGCAACAGTAGATCATGAAGTCGCGCTCCTAAATCCGCCACGGATAAGTTAATCAGGCACCTTAAAAGCTAAGCGGACCTCTACTAAGATGCATCCACCAGGTATTGCGACCACGAAAGGAGCGAACGGTAGAGGTAAATGGTAGTAAGCATATCGACTTCAATAATAGCCGATCCCTCAAGAATAGAAAGAACAAATAGAAGTCGTATAGCAGGCAACCAAACTAATGATCTCCATCAGCGGAAAATCCACCTTACCTGGTACCATAAGGAACTCAGCTAGGCGTATCTCCGGAACAGGTCTTAGGATTATTTAGAAGATATTCACACCAGTACAGCAAAAATCCCACATTGACCGAACCTTAGGATTGACCACGTTTACTATTGGTGAGACCACGCAAACTAGGCGATTGTTGAGTCCAATCATGGAATTCATCACCACAAGCGAGAGCATTCCAAGCATCAGGAGACAGACACACTCCGAGTTCTCCAGATTAGCAACACTAATGCGTCCGGCTTCCTTACCTAGAAGGAAGGCAGAGTGAACCAAGCGAACACATGTCCATATCTTGAAAGAGAAGCAAACCCACTAACACATAATCTAGCATGTTCAATGAGTTCAGTAACGATATCCTTCCTTCAGTGCATTCAACAGGTACGAGGCGATGGGACCTGCCTGGAGGAGAGAGAAGACTTCTACGGCTGGCCAGGTGGTTTGTTAATTTTAACAAGTTTACTAATGCCGACAAAGCGGAACAGATGAGATCATGCAGATATGGTATGAAGCTAAACACTGACGGAAAATATGACTTCGTCAATAACGCTGCTGATGACACCGGGGAGGCTCTATGCAGAGGAAAGTGCCAATTAGAGAAGGCTCAAGACTGCCTACTCTTATCGCCTTATTTTACACTCAACTGAAAACAATCCAATCCATTTTGCACAAACTACACACAGC
Organism: Taenia hydatigena; assembly: GCA_036345935.2. Classification (NCBI taxonomy): domain Eukaryota; kingdom Metazoa; phylum Platyhelminthes; class Cestoda; order Cyclophyllidea; family Taeniidae; genus Taenia; species Taenia hydatigena. Next base: position 7,873,286 of record JADWOT020000009.1, read on the forward strand.
GCAGAAGCGTATCAATGGTCCCAATCCGAATGATTCGATGGACAAAATACCACAGAGGTCATCAGGATAATTTTTGCTCATGAGGAGAGCAGATATCAGGCGCTAAAAAATACGCTCGTCATGAGTGAACCCCCGAAACGACTATGAAAATTAAGTTAATACTGCCGAAAATAGTCTAAAGCTGATAAAAACATAAAAGCTCACGACACATAAAACGACTTACCATTGAGTTAAATGGAATTCAACGCAAATGAAGTGTTTCATGTCTATATCTATATTCTTTGCGTGGCACCAAATTGATGATTTCCAAGCATCATACCGTGCATCCGATTTCGAAAGTAGCGACAGTAGAACACTGCAACAAAGCAAACTTAATGTCAAATCATTATGAAAAATACGTAAGTCAGGCATAGTTAACCACCATGTTTTGATCGCTGTTACAAGGTGATCCCACCGGCATAAAATCGGACTACCCGTCAGAAAGCCAATGCGTGATGCTGCCAAGATGGCACACCGAAGCAAAACTCCATCATTTACAGCAAAATTATGCGATGGAATGGAGTCACAAGTATCCTCTCCGACCAGAAGCTATGCCGGAATAATTCCCACATACGATGTAAAAATGCAAGGTATTTCAAAGCGAGTGTCCTAAAGCCGAAAACAAATAGCTGTCTGATTACCACTCCAGCAACAGGGCTTTCCTTTTACGCTTCGATATCACAAGCTTAATTACGCGGTTTAGCGCGTCAGAGATAAAAGCATCCCACAATATGGCCAAAAAAGATTCGTCGACCGCCTTGCATATTCTCTGCAAATGGATGGAAGTCAGAAACTCAACTGGATTCAGTGCCAACCCTGACTCCAACTAAAGATGTTTGAGGAGGCATGATTCCAAGCATTCACGTGAGGAAATACATTACCGCGCGGGCGAACAAACTATAATAAAAACGTGTTTTAAGTACAAAAAGACTACGCAGAGGAACAATAAGGGATGGGCTGCGTAAAAAGTCGGTACTGCGACAGATAATTGCATCAGACGGCGCCTGCAAATAAGGCAAAATCCTGATCTCGACGATATCATAAAATCAAATAGAGTGACAATCGCATAGACGACTAACAGCACCCTTGTTACAAGAGCCAAGTCGAAACATGCGAAAACGAACGCTCACAGACCGATACTGCACCAGAGTCAAATTTACGCCAGCGCCTAGCTGACTCGAACCGGATAAAGGATTGATTTAAATGCTTAAAATAACAAAACAAGTTAATGCATGGGTTTTCTGTATTGCAGCATTTAGGCCTGAGTCCTTTACATTAGGTATTCATGATGCTAATGCATAACTTGTTAATTTCAACTCTCACAGAGGTATGCAATTCTAGATTACTGAAACACTTATAAACTCCAAGCTGTACTAAGCGGATTGCATGCATTACAGCTTTTCACTGCAGAAGTTAAGACTTCCATTGTAAAAGAAGCCTCGTCCTTAAGGCTCTTTGTGGCCGGCCTTCTGCTTTCTCCACAGACCACAAAGGACGTTCATTGGAATTTTGCTGAAGCGCTAAGGCGCTTGACTCCAGGGCTGGTGGTGCTTTGTGTTGACTTCATTCTAAGGGGTATTTACATTCTGTTTGTAAATGTCACTGAAGGAATTCACTTCCTTTATTCTGGTCAAGGCTGAGCGATGTTTCTTTTCAAGTGCAGCACATTGTTTTATTTCAGTGCTGCTTGGCTTCCAATATGACCTCAACCAGTTACTAAAAAGTGGAGACACCATCCGTTAATTTAATTCAAATATCTTCATTTGAGCTTCATGGAAGGTTTCACAGTCGATATTTACAAATGTCGCTGTAGTACTTTGTTTGTTGGAACTACTTGTTTTGGTCAGAGTCGTAGAGGTGACCGTATTGCCCTAGCTGCGTAGGACTATGTCAGCAGCTTATTTCCCTCTGTCCATTAAATATGTATATTCTACTTTAGCATTCTGCCTTCTTTTGCCTTCGAGGGAGCCTCGGGACGCTACAGTCGCAAGTAAAATATTTCATCAGGTATTGGCTGTGCGCTTGCAGAGCACGGGATCGCATGTGGTTTTAAGGAGTGGATGTGATTCTGATATATTTTCAGCTGTGCTTCTCTCCAGGCTCTGCGCTTACCATCAGATGCCTCTTAAGGAGCTTTGACGTCCAGTGGTTAGTGAAAGAAATTGGAGCAATTTGATTTTGAATCAAACCTGTTAACACTTTCATCGGTGTGGCACTCTGTGTAAAGGGGTTCTTATCTGCTCACGAAAGGGCTAAGAGGCCATATCCACAACCTGTACACGGTTGTGCAATCTGTGTAGTCTGTGCGGGTTTCGAGTTAAAAAGCCAAGATTTTGCTGAATATTCAACTAATAAATGTACGAAATACTTATATTCTTTAAATGTGCTTTGTAGGGCAGAGGCGGGAAAACAATTTGAATCTGGTGGCGGAGCGGCGCGTCGACTCAGAAGAGTTTGATCCATCCCCGTCCCAAATTCTCGTACTAGACCTCGCCGTACTATCTCCCTCCTATAATAAATGTGTCGAAACGTGCTCCGACTTCTAATAACAAGGGCGACCAGAAGGAAGAGGAGGAACCCTCTACAGAGATATTGCATTGTTCGGAAATCAAAACAACATTTCGCTTGTTTGCATTACTGGATAAATATTCGAGCATCGCATTACGTATGCATAAAATAGTCAAATTAGTTAGTGGGTTGGGTTACGGTGGAAATTTAGTGGCTTCAGGATGCCTCTTTCAAGATGTCCTTAGCTGAATTAAACACCCCAACAATCTTCACTCCTCTACCAATGGAAACAAGTTGTCTTCGAACTCCAATTTCGCAATGTGTTGGCTCTGTAGACGGGAACTTAGGCCTAGCTACCTCTGTTTTTGCTTCATTCTTATTCCCCAACTGTCCGGTCAAGTTCGCGTGCAGTTACCCAATTGTTTGATGGTACTAAAAGGTGATAATTATTACTTAGCGAAGAGAGAACCTTCTTCTTATTCCATCCTCAGGTTTTAATCTTCTCATGGGTAGATTTATTTGCATGAGATTCAAGGTCTTGAGTTGCTATTATAGGGGTACAAATAGGACTGTCTTTCGACTAGCTAACTAGTCCTGACTTTTTTCCAAGAAGAAATTTACATTGCACGCCTTTGAGGTGTACCATAATCGCCGTTCGGAGCTTCTAGGAAGAAATTTGCACTCAACATTCCCTTCTTCAGCCCATTGCATACGCACACACACAAAGCAGGAGAAGTGGTGCATGCCTTAAAGCGTGAGGTGAGCTATTGGTGGATCGTCTGGGTAACTAACACTGGAATGCAAAAGCGATTTTTGCTTCAAAGCCAGCTGGTAGACAGAAACTCTGAGTATGATGTACTTTTACAACGTCAATGGAAGAAGCAGAGAATAAGCCATCTGTTTATGCACGTGCGTGGGATCCATTTGCTAAGCTTCCAACTCAAATTTCGCAGTTAATTAAGGTAATAACCAAGCTGATTCATGACCCACCTGTGAGGCTAACTTAAAGCTGCTCTCAATATGTTTGTTTCGGATCGACAAGTTAACAAGGACACGTAATTGTTCATTTTTATTAACAGAGATTCAGTAATTGCAGGGATCGCAGAGCTGACAAAGTTTAATCACATCAGGTTCGACTAACATTTTATGTAAGAGTATGTACGAAAGGAGAAGAAATTAATGGAGACATTTGAGCGAATCTTACCAACGGACTGACGCATATCCATGATTTATAATTTAATGCATGCCAACGGTCGCACACATTTTACAGGCATGTACAAGATGCCATTCAATGGGCCCTGCTGAACACCTCGTGAGCTTCTTTTGGTTGGATGATAGTGATTGCTACCACTCAAGTTAGCTTAACAGCAAACTGAATGAGTAATTTCCTGTTACAGAAGGAATATGAGGTACTCGCTAAATATAATATCATTAGTGGCCGTGCTACTTCTATTAAATACGTTCGCAAAACAAAGGCATTAGGAACTTTTTAAATGCTCAAGTTACTACTTAATTAAGCTACCCTAAAACCGACTCAAGTGATTGGTCACTCAACGCATGGCAATTGTGGATGCACCGGTTCTTCAGTCACATCCTTAGGTTACTCCGTGACCTATCGATTTTCCTCCACGTGGTTGGAAGTGTAGACAGCTGTTTTGGCTATGGAGGAAGCACACAGCGCGACAGCACCCTCCTGCGTGCCACTCCTTCAGGGCATTCGCGCCTCCAAATCCGCTGACAGTCCTCCTATCGAGAGAAGAGACGCGAGTTATCAGGACAGCGTCACAGGCGCTAACACAACTGCCAACTTTACTAAAGTTTCAGAGTACCTACAGTCAAAATATGCTCAACTTTACACAGACCTCCTTGCATGCTATCAATTTCTCGAGCAGGAAAATGCCAAACTTCTTCAACTTATTCGTGGAAATCAGAGACCAGATTCGCCCCCACGTCGCATCGAGAAATTGTTGGATGAGTTTTCTTTCAAGGTTGCCACAGCCAAGGATATGCATGAACGACAGACAATTGAAGAGGGCAGCGTAGAAGGTCGTCAGGCTTTTCTGGCAAAACGTTGGAAGGGGCGCTACTACGCTTTGCTAGAATTGACAGAGTGCTACCTCAACTTACTCAAAATTAGATCATCCCTTGAAAAAGAGGAATCTAAGAGCAACAAGGAGGCAAGTGACCTGGAGCTTCTGAATGAGCTTATTCGAAGTTTGGATGATATCATAGGGCCGTGGGTTGTTGATAAAAATAAAACCGAAACTGATGAAGGTGTGCCATTAAAAGACTTAAGCTGTGGTGAACCAGTGCGTGGCAACGCTCGTATCTACAGCGGATATGCGGCAAACGACCTTGTTGTTCCACTCTCTAGTGTCTTTCTCATGGATGTGCTTTCAAACCATAAACTATGTACTCAGAAAATAAAGCAGCATTTGGAATTAAAACCACAAGTACTTCATGTTTTCCATAAAGAGAAGGAGCGACGTGACCAACTAAAAAGACAATGCGGTCACCTAAGGGATGAGCTTAATGCACTGAGGCGGCACTATGCAGCTGCATGTATGCAATTGAAAAACCTAGGGAGCACCCAAGATGATGACACCCAAACGGTAATTTCAATTGCAGAAATCGCTGCTCGGAGGAAGGAGGGGGAGGAGGAAGAGGAAGAGGAGGAGGAGGAGGAGGAGGAAAGTCATGTAAATACAGATGAAGTGACAGAGAGAGTGCCTGGGGTGCAAAAGCTTTGTAAGGAGAAGAAGAAGCTAAATAGTCAAATTCGCGAGATTCAAAGTGCTCTAAAGGAAGAGGGGGCACAGTTGGCTTTGATCATGAAGCGCCTTCAGCGGGTGACCGGCACAGTTCATGCATTTGCTCGACTTATCAATGATAAACCTGAAGGCTCTCACATTGAATTGATATCCCAAAATAAACTTCTTGTCAACTTTAAGGACTGTTTCATCCTTGATGGAATTCATAAAGCCGAGGAAGGAAACGGCGCACTGTATAGTGATTTGAGTGGACTTGTGACGAACTGTTTGCACGATGGCCCCGTAACGACTGTCACCCTTGGACCAGGTGCGGAAGACTTACTTCTCTCTGATACCGAGGGACTGGCTTTGCTTGAAGTAAGGCATCTCATTGGCCACTTTGAGACCTTAACTGATACAGACTTCCACCTCTATGCTTTTGCAATTGCGTGCACTTACAGCTGCATAGTAAGCCTTGTTGGGGAACATCCTGCAGCCGAGCCCATCTGCTGCGAGCACGTCGACCCAGATTTTATGGAAATTGGCGAGAGTTGTGTGCGGATTGAGAATACTGAAGGTTTTGTAAGTTTTTTGCGTTGGATAAATAAAAATAAGGACGCAAAAGAAAAGGGTCAAGTCGCTCTGTTACTGCGGCTGGTGGGGCAAGATCGAATGCAAAAGATCGTTACGCATACCTCCTGGCTCTGCTTCTATCCCATCTTATCCTCCGTTGAAAGAGATGCAATGGCTGGTCTTTTTCAGGCCCTTCGAAAGAGAGCCAAATCGAATGTCGCCGAAACCCCTTTCACGCAGATGATACAGAAGTCCCTGATTGGAAGGACTAGGACTATCATTGTCTTAAATGTCGATTTTGATCGCGAACAAGCACCGGAGACAATTGCAAATCTCGCCTTTGCAAATGATGCTGTTAAAGCTACAACTGAATCTGCCGACCAACTGGCAGAAAGATTTGTTCCCCATATTTAGTTCTGTCATCTTGTGACATTGTTTTAAAAAGTTTTATATCAGGCAACCATGTCCTGTAATAAAACACCCTATATTTGCACCAAAAATCCTACTCTAAGCGATATTTATTATTGTGGCTGCACCATAAGCTAAAACGATTGCCATATTTAAAAAGCCATATAATTATATGGTAGGTGGCTTTAAATAAACAAAAGGCACTGGAACCCTCTGAGGGGTAAACCGTACATTTTTAAGTGGGTACTCTATTTTATAAAAGAATTTATTCTGCTTCACATCTAAATCCCCAGCTACACTGATTTTCTACAGGACTGTCCCATGTAGGTAAAAGGCTGTTATCGAAGATAATGAATTGAATAAAAATGAGAGAGGAAATAGCGGCACATTTAATCATCCTATTGAGTTAAGAATTAAGAGTCTGGCTTTACAAAATATATATCAAACCGAGGCGATGGCATTCACGTTCCTACCACTTCCACAACTACTCGGCTCGCTTGGCAGTGCCCTCCTGCCTTACCCGCTCAAAAGTCGCTACACTGTAAGCGGCCTTTGAAAACAGTTGCAAGGATTCGTCTACCCTATGCAACATATTACAAAATTCATGCGTATTTGCAATGTGTTGATGAACCTTCGCCAGTAACGTCTGTGTGTTGCACACGCTCTCCTCGGTTTTTCTAATAAGCTCTTTCTGTTCTGACATGTTTCTGCCCACAAGTTGGTCGGTGTCAGTGAGACCATCGACGGCTTTCTTTAATAAAGTCTTACTCCTTGACAACTCGTTGTCCAGTTTTTCCATGAGTTGATGCACAGAAAGCAATTTGGGCAATGGTTTGGTCACTGTTGATGCAGCGCAGTTGAAGTCAGCAAGTGGCATACAAGAATCCTGGCTGTGGTCACTATTAAAGATGGTCCAGTTGTTATCGTTCCACTGTTGATTTAATGATTCCAAAAATGGGGGTCCCTTAACCGGAGGTAAAATACAATTTCGGGTGTTTAAAACCGACGCATTAGACATACAACGCTCGGACTGAATGGATTGTGTACTCGGAGCCGAGCCAGGAGGACCTTTGAGTGCACTCGATAACCGGTACTTTGCAGATTGCTTCAACTTCGGCAGTGATTCTGCGTATATCTTTCGTCGGTATAGACAGGAGGTAGCATAGACGCTCTTCTTAGTATTAGTTCCCGTTGATTTATACCTAGCTCTATAATTGGTAGGATGATAGACGTATAGGTCTGTGGTATTCTGGGCAAATACCTTTGTCTGTTGAAAGTATGGGTGCGTAAGTGTTTCACGAGTTGGTGCTGCTATGCCATGCGACCTGAGTTCCTGGCTCAAGTTATTGCCCATGCGGAGATGGCACCGGTTGAGATCCGACTGGGAGTCAATCCTCGTGCGATCAGCTGTCTGCAATCAATGCGTTGGATGCTTTAAATATAACAGAAGCGACGCACAAACCATGCTTGATTTCCTCCTATCTTACATTTTGATCCAAAGTTCAAAATAAAAGCCCTCTTAAGGCAATACGCTTATGCTACCATTTACCTTCTGGCAAATCGCCAAAACATTTTAATTGATGTACCGAAACTCCGAAGCATTGTGCCCTCTAGATAATCAAAAAAGCAAGTGAGACACACGAAAAAAACATTCATCAAAATATTAACCTTTTTTAAGGCCAAAATAAAAATCGGAAGGACAGAATGTAATGTGTAAATTTCTACTCCACCTTGCAGTAACACGAAGTGCCGCCCACCCCCCAAAGACCTGTTTGTTGTGCGCAGAACTTCATTGTCAATCCTCCAATGTAATGCGTTTTTCGAGGGCAACAAAATCGAGAGTTTTAGGTTAGCACAATATACCAAAAGGCTACCCTTCACACTCCATTCAGTGGAAAATTAAAACTATTTTTTTGTAGATGTTGCGATAATAAAAAAGTTCAATGTCATCTTAATGTCGCTAACCACCAAAGTACTCGGCCCCTTATTGCACTTACAAAAGATTGAAGTTTTTTCCAACCAATTCATCGAAACAACCTTGGATATTAATGAAGTTAAGTATTTGGAACACAATTCTCAAATTAGAACTAGTACGATATGAAGGGAGCGATGCTGGCCGCTTGTGGAATATTGTTGGTGTTTATAGGTTTATGAATCAGCGGTGAATGAATCCATGCTCTTTCGCATCGTGTATGTGGAAAATAATGGGGCTCAATTTAGCTAGTGGCTTTTGTGCTTTAATGATGCAATTATTTGTAAGATTTTGCCTCAAATTCAACTTCTGCGATCGCTGCACCCAGAGGTCACAATAGCTTGTAGCTTTTCCTTGTTTCTAGCACTAAAATTTTCTCCTCATAAATGTTACTTTGAATTCACTGATAAAAAATTAGTCAAATAAAATAATTCGCCTTTCTTATAGACTTCTAAAGAAGGGCATTTGTTAAAAATACGAAGTGTTGCAGTTTCTTAATTTCAGTGAACGCAGACCCTTTATGCTGGTTAACGTACGCACTTTTTAATCAAATCACTTTCTGAATAAATTTCGGCTTTAGCTGTATTTCAGAGACTATTCAATGGCTCTTGGGTAGGATTTGGCTGGTCCTGTGCAACTTATTTAAGCAAAGTCTCAAATTCTCGGTAACAATAATCCCCTACTATGAGAGCTGTCACGTTTTCAAAAATCCTGTTACTGACGGTCCGGAGATACGATGAGGTGGACTCTTACGAAATGAGAGCCTGCCTTCACATTGTCATGTGCCAGCCTGCACTTGCGCGTGATGCCTGACTTTCACAATTACCTCCACTTGACTAGGGAGACACGAACCACCCCATCAATTAGCGACAGACATTTTCTAATACCGCGCGCGGGTGGTCCTGCCGGCTCATTGACTAAACGAGACCAAATGAGGAAAGACGCACAATTTTCCTCCTCCTCACCAAGTGGCCCTCGACATTTGCTGCCCATGTATATGGTCAACCACTGGTATTGCGGTTAATCGACCTCCATGGCGTGGACACTTGCTCCAATAGTTTTCTTCAGCCTCTCACCAGAAGTTCTCCTTGCTTGACTCGCATGTTTACGGGGATTAAAATCTACTGAGGAATTAAATGAATAAAGTTGAGGGGAGAAGGGAACAGCCCATTAATAAACTGTTGCAGATATCGATAAGAAATATGATCATTTTCTCGCGTAAGTATAAAAGTTAGTGATTATCTAAGCAGTACTTAAAAGGCATCATTTGAAAGCATAACCGAGTTTCCGGGCCAATAAAAAAATGAAAAAATTGGTTGTTTGCTTGTTTTTAAGGAAAAAAGCATTCACTTGACTCTAAAACATATTCCCATTAAATGGAAGGCAGCCACCACATTGAAGAGAAATGCACCCTCGGTTTGGTCGGCGAGCCAAATTAGATCCGCACGTGGTGTGTTAGCACACGCCACGTGTGCACTACCGAACCAATTAACCGGAAACAAACAAATTAAGGCGTCTTTTTAAGTAACCTAAACAGATATGTAGGGAGGAGTTGTGCAGGTACATTCAAACATACAAACTGTCGCTGTCAGAAATTGTATTGTTTGTATGTGAATATTTGAAGCTGCACAAAATTTACTCAAATATGGGAGTTCAGGCTTCGAGTGATTTTATTAAAACATCTTGATGCTATTAAATTATAATGGCATCCAAGATCAAACTTGTGGCGCAGCTCAAAACAGTGACGCGTTAGACTTATCTGATAGTCAAAATTGTCTTTCAATTTGGAGAACGAAAGTCCAAAAGCTTGATCGAAGGCTAGAATGCTATGTCAATAATTTACATTGGTTTAGCCAGAAACGCAAATTGTGAGATTACAATGGGGAGTTTTTAGTGATTTTGTCAATTTTTTATAATTATGACGCATTGGAAAAAAGAACGTAATGGATAGGTCAGCAAAAGAGAACAAAAATCTGGCTGCGTTCATTCAATGAGGGCATGATAAGCGGTCAAAAATGAATCGTCCTTTTGGTGAGAATATTGAGGAGTTGTGGTAAAATCAGTTTAACCATGGTGTCACCAAGTCAGCGTCCACCTAATTACCCTAGCTACGCCGGGAGCAGATGTCATGCATCTACACACGCACACATGTACACATACACACCTTCCGTTGCAAGGAACATGACGTTTGTCACCCTCAAGCAGGTTGGATGGTCGTGGCATTTGACTTGGTGCAAAGATGATCGTCATCCAGACTAATTAGGACAAGTTGCCATTTTCTCAAACTAACCAGAGGGAGTAAAATGTGTTTTGCCCACGATAAACAGAGTGGCTTAATTCAAATTGCACATGAATATCATTGCTACAACAAGGAAACCTCTCAGGTTGTTGGTTTTAAAGGACTCCTTGATGCCACTTGCCCCTGCTATTTGTGCGATCAGATCCAAGAGGATCGCCAGTGTTGTCGAAGTCAATGCTAGCGTTCGCCGATAAGTTGGTGAGCCCAAGTGAACTTTCGTGGATGGGGCTAAGGCGACTGTGTTTTGTGATTGTGAAAAATACATACTTCCCGCCTTGGGTTCAGAGTGGCAATTTATTAACGTTGATTACTGTTATCTTAAAAGAAAAGGGTCAAACCATTGTGACCTTTTATGATGACTGCTTTTAAGCACATGTGCATAATTCGAAATCACACTATTTTAGCACAAATCCGCACCCCTTGGTACTTTGATAAATTGTCACAAATTTTAAAGATTAATCATCGAAACTATTGGAAGTTAAAGTATCTTAAAGGAAATGTGGTAGAAAAATATAATGCACCTAATTTGGCAAAACCAATTTTTTCTTTAAATAAACTAAATATGGGGTTATTTAAGTTACCGGAAAAAAATACTTGTGGAGTTATTAATTGAGTTGCCTCCGAACTTTGTTAATTAGTGTCATGGGTTTTGGAAATCTGTACCATTTGAGCAGGGCCTAGTATCGTGTCGCTTCAGCTAATACTTAGCAGTTCATTACGAGGGAACTTTCTTTTCCCCATCCCCTTTCTCCCCACTCTATCAAATGCAGCATAAACATACGTCCAAGGCAGTGGCGGGAATGTGGGGTGGGTGAGGGTGACATGTGGGGGGGAGGCAGACTATGGAATGCGCTCCTAATTACCTTCACCCGACGCTAATCAGACCAGCCACTAATTGTATAAATAATCCCCGTCACTTTGCAGCCCGTTGCCGCTGCAACAGTTGCCTTTTGGTGACCTTTTTGCGTAAATATCGCCGAAATTCAAATTTACCGTCTCCTTGGCTGTGCATTGTTTATTTTAGAGGCACCAACTCGTTGCAATTAAGTGGAACTAGATTGTCGCATACACTCAAGGCTCCTAATGATTCAAGCAAAGCCGTGGCGGTGTCCTTCACATGATGAGATTCGCTAATGACTCCAAGGTTGCTTGTATGCCCGTGGGTTACCAGGATTTCCATAATGAAATTGCAGAAGAATGGGACACAATACAAAACTGCACTTTTCTTTTAGCGCCATAATGGAACCAAAATTGAAAGTCTCAAATCCTCATTACTTTTTATCTGAGATTTGCTTTGAACAGATTGGATTGGTTCGAGTTACGCAATTGCAGTGATCTCCTTCAAACAAGGAAATCACACTTATAGAGTTTGTTACGTAACATCTATTTCCTCCTAATAGATGCTATAGTGATATGGTATAAATGAAAGACTAGGACTTCAGAAAAGATGCACGAGATATGCGGAGGCTGTGATGTAATTAGTAATTTAAAAGTCGACACGCTACAAGACAGCATAATATCCCCAAAATTGGTAATCGGTTTATGCATGGTTCAAGATTTTTACTTAATTGCTTATTTATTGCATTGAAACTAAGTTATTTTGCCTCAATCCAGTTTCATTTGCTGCATTGAAATAGAGGCGATTCAAACGAGAGAGTGCAGCGCGATTTTGCTGCTATCTTTAGTAGATCCACCGGTGCAGTACTTGAGTCGCTCCGACGGCAGTGATGCTGCGGCTGTGCGTCATTGCAGACTCGCGGGTTAGGCTCTCGGTGCCAGAGTGGCATGGTGCACGTACATATTCTGGCATGGGTGCTGTTTTGTTTCGTCGCAGCGCCAAAAATTTGCGTCTTCGTTTCTCAGCCAATTTTCACAGACCGTGGGTAACCAATTAATTAATGGATTGCAAACACCATTATATAAGTAGCAACGATGAGGAGAAGCCATGCTCATTGTGCATGACTGCTCAACATTAACTCGGCTTCTAAAAAATTAACTCTTTAAAGGTATTGAATCTTCCACCACTAGCTTTGAAGAAACATATATTTGGCGTTTCATACTTGGAAATTAAATTTGAAAACGAGTCGAACTTATCTACAAGTTACCAAGCCACTACATGCTAGAATGCTTAAGTCCTTTCGAATACTTGCAATCAGCCCCAAACGGAAGAAGAATGCATGTATATCCGAAGTCAATAAAGGTAATAAAGACCTACTACACAAATTAATAAAAATAAAAATGCAAACTTATTTTAGGATAAAGTAAGAGCGAATTTCGATAAAAAATTAGCTTTAGACTGCCGGGTCTGATTGCTACTTGTTCACGAGTTTGCGTTGTAGTAGTCAGAAACTCAGAACTTGCTTTTTCTATGAGCAACAGGAGGGTAGAAGGATACCGACAACGACGATAAGAGATGGGATTTAAAAACTAGGTGAAAAATTGTGGCGTGGTATTTTTTGTTGTGCATTATGTCGAGAAGTGCGCGCATGCGCTGCCTCCACTGATTGGATGCTAGTAGGAGGACTTCAACGCGCCCCTAATTCCCTCTCCCCCATTCTCCCCTCCTCGTGTGCCATCTCCGCGACCGACAAGTGCGCTAAGCAGACATGCACGCACCTGCACACACGCAAGCACCCGCGCACGCAAGTCAAGTGAAACACCCTTTCTGAGGAAATGCGCAAGATCCGCCTACCGGACAGTTCCACGGTTTTCTATTGGGAGGGCATACATGATCAGGTGAGTTGAGCATTTGAATTAGCCTTAAATGTTTTCACAAATGCCTGAAGCTATATTAAGGAGAGTATCATGCATAACCCAACTAAATTCGATGTGCAATTTTAGTGTACCAGATTTTCTGCTTACCACCTTTGCCTTGAGACACTTATCAAATGCCAAAATTCTTTGCGTTGAAGCGTAGGGTTTATTTGGAAGCAATGTTGCATCTGAATGCTAAATCATTTGTAAAGTAGGCATTAAAAATCGCGTTGGTTGTAAAATTTGGCAAGAATTATTTTTTGACACATTGTGATGTTGATTGTCCTGCTGAAGGCCTATCACATTGGAGCTACACACAGCCTAAAGCTCTTTTGGTGTATTGTAATTGGTTAGCCTTCACTTCTGTCATTCACTAAAGTGCCAATGCTTTTGGTATCCTGTTTTCTATTAGAGGCTCAAATGATAATATTCGTATGCTTTAGTTCCAAATAAAGGCTAATTTTGACAGTCTCTACCAAAACGATGTCTTATCGAATAGACTCCTCCTCGAATTGATACACATTTAGGCTTATTTTTACACGACATTCTGACTCCTCCCATTATGGGGGTGGGGTTGCACAAGGCGTTAATAATGCCAACGTTGTGACAGCAGTGTCACCTATGTCGAGGTAAACGTAATTAATTAAGCATTATGACACATTTAGCTTGATAGAATCCAATTTTCTTTCTTCGTCAAATTGCATTATCGTCTCTTCAGAAGATGTTGATCTTTGGGACTTCATGCACTGTGATCTGTCTAGGAAGAACACAACGTAATGGAAGACCCGCACAATGAAAAGGAGCATAGATGTGCCCTTGCATTTGCAGGGATCAAATTTCTAGGTAAAAATAAAACAATAATGTTATGACTGCTTCACGGACAATCAGCCTACGATTTAGTGCTCCATCACCACAATCCCATGGTGATTCTGTGAATCTTTAGGAAACGAGGAGATTGTGAGATCAGCCGTTCGAAATTTGTGGTTTCAACCTTTATCACAAATATTTCCCTTTGCCTGACGAACTTGAGAACGTGATTAGCTGAAGGGTAATAATAACGTTGTTATCGCATGTTGGGTGTATTGTCAATTACTTGTTGGTAGAAAGTGATTAGGGAAATTAGTTGACGAAGATTGTCTGATTGCCCTCAGGCGATGCAGAGGCCCTTGGAAGTTCCAAATGGGAGGCGTTCAGTCATTTTAAGGCTCGGAATAATAATTAATCCACAGTTTTTAATTAAAGTAAGTGTCTCAAAACCATTTTCGATTTCATCAAAATAATTTCAGTTGTAGTCGATATTTCTGAGGTTATCAAAAGCAAAACAAGGAATAATATTTTCAAATGATTACAATGCTTTCGTGGTCGCATTCGAAACAAATTCACACAGACCTCCTAAATCCTTAAGCGATCTTAATTGAGCCAGCTGCTAAAGGCACATTGACAGGATTTGCGTGCTTTTTGACCTAGTAAACATTTTTCTGAAGGATTTCTAATCCTAGGTCTCTGAGATCGTAAGTATTCAGCTATGTTAAATCCAAAAGGGAAATTCGCTCAAGGCTAATGGTCTGCAAGGAATGGTACCTGTTTAATTGGCTTGGTGTGCAGGACAGATTTATGGATGTTTGGAATGGAAATTACCCTTGTATATCGAACACTCAGGCAAACGCTTAGCTGGACTACATATAATCTTCTAATTCCACATCCGTGAAAGATTTGACAAGTTGAATAAAATTTCACTGGCATCAGTGACAAGGGAGGACACATTGTCACCACGACGCAACAGTTGTTTGAAATTTAACTGCATAATTTGATTCTCCCTACTTTGTCAAGGATGAAGAGAGGATGGAGGGGGAGGGGGGGGCAACATCCAATCCCCCCAACTTTACCTTCACCCTATGCTTTAGTCACATCCTCATTCTCATCCCTGTCTGTGAACCGATTGACAGGGAGGGACTGTCAAAATGCATCAGCTAATCAAACTTCCTCTGGCCGTCAGTCATTGAATTAAATGTCTTCTACACCTGACAACTGTTCTCCTTGTTTAGAGATCTCCAGCACTCCACCATCTCCGTATTATGCTGACATGTTTAATAGGATAGTGAAAATCAAGAAAATAACTTTGGGTGCACAGATGTAATAAGGAGATTAGATCAGTGGACTAATTGCATTCAGATGTTGCACACCCAAGGGACCACATATTTGATTAGTTCAGCAATCGTGATGGAGACGGATTGATATTCTTAATAATTAAGAGGCAGAATGTAGAGGAACTAAAAACAATGTAGAAGGCAAACGCTGTGGATTTTAAACTATCTTAATGAAAAATAGCTATCTATCATCAATCACAGGCAGTAAGCTGAAGCTGCCTGTTTTGGGTATGCTTTCCACACCATCATAGTTGCCACACAGCTATGTACAGTCGATGGCAGTAAACGTGATGCTGAGCGCCTAGACAGACCGGTAAAAAAGAGGACGGAATTTCGGCAGCCTTAGCACACTTTGCTTAACGGAAATTTCGTAACCCGAACGAAGTTTAACTGATAATGGTTAAATGTGCAGTGCTTTGTCTAAAGAATGGCGCGCGCATGATTTGTCAACAATATTCACTAAACTGGTCAATCATTCTGATGAAGCAATTAATTATGCTAAATCGCTTTGTAAAAATGCCTGAAATGTGCTTTCCTTCTCAAAATATTTGTTGGTGTAAGATTTAGAGGAGGGAGGTTTCCTTGAAAATTATCTACTCGTAGTGGCTACATCGTTGATAAAAAGCTTTTGCCGCCTTGGGATACTTCAAATTAAATTTCCGAAAATCTTATTTAGATACCATTAGACCTCTTAATTTTCGGAGTCAATCTATCAAGCTGCTTTCTTCAGAAAAAGGGTAGATATCTCGTAAGATAGGGTAGGATGGATCTGTACCGTGGTAAAGTAATTACTCTTTGGTACTCCGTATACCGTAGCAGATCGTTCATCGTACTAAAGCGAGGCCTTTTAAATTTTTGGCTGCAATTTAACTGAAGCACTCACTGGGTCAATTAACTCCATTTCCCTCAAGCAGTGATTAGTGGACATTGCTGAAATGTGATTACAGTCGTTGAAGACTCTCTCTTTTGAGAAGTGGGAATTAAGCCGAGCTTTGAGGCCGGAGGGAGGAAGCAGGAGGAGGAGTAAGGAGAGTCGAAGAGATGCAGTGTGGACGTGTAGAGAATGAGGATTCTCCTCATGTTAACTCGATTATCCAATCAAACCGAGACTGCGCTCTAATCAGATTCTGCATTGTGTGCTCGGCTAAACTAATAAGGTGCGTGCACGCGGGCACTGGAGGTTGAAACTAAACGAGGCTAAAAGAAGACGCTAAATCCTTTTTTTCTGGCCAATTAAGCTACCCTACAACAAGTGGGTGTTGGCAGAGGGGAGGTGAGGATGGAATAGGGCTAAAATTTAAATTAAGCGAATAAATTCTTTAATCCCACGACAAAAAGAGAGCTTCAAAATACTCCGTCGTAAAGTATCTCTTAAATGAGACATCTAAGTTTCCTTGTAAGCTGATCAACTAGAGATTGATGCAGCATTTCATTATTTTTATCGAAAAGCACAAAATAAGAGGATTACACAATCATTTATCAATGAAGGCTTAATTGCCTAATTGATGTCAAAATAATTTTCATTATTTCATTCATGCGGAAAGTAGTACATTGGTTTCCTTGCGTGGAGAATGCCTCACAATTAAGGACTTAACGCTACTGTTAAGCAGAGAAACATTCGTTCAACTATTCATCCTCGAAAAGCTCAAATCCATTTCCTCCAACTTCAGCAGCCACAAACTATATTTATAGCGCTGATTAAACACTTCTGCCTTGACATCCACGCTACACATTGCTTCTTTAATGCTAGTACACACTGATGAGAATTATCTAAGGGTCGACGTCATACTGATACCAAATAAGTAAGTATTAAGTGTATACTGGGCTTCACATTTGTCAATTTAAGTCAGTTCTATAATTACTCATGCATGAATGCTTACTTCGGACAAATAATTAAGCGTACGCACCAAATGACGGCCTCATAGTTAAAGAATCTAAAACTATTCAAACTCTTTAAAAGTTCTGTTACTTAGTATACGCTACAATGGGTTGGGTTCAATAACACACGGCAAGTTAAAGCCATTTTGTTGCTTTTTAGAGTGAAGAAGGAAGTCGAAATGAACCCTCCGATGATCGAACCCTTAGCTGTCAACTTAACAGTAATGGCACCGCCATCAGCACCTTTAGAAATGGAGGCAGGAAACAGCGGCTGCATCTACTGCCTGACGAAAGTTGTGCATCCGCGGTTGGGACGAGGTGAATCGTACGCCTGTGGATACAAACCTTACCGTTGCGAAATCTGCAATTACTCAACCATGACCAAGGGCAATCTGGCTATTCATGAGCAGTCTGACAGACATTTGAACAACGTACAGGTGAATGCTCTATCAGTTAGAAGGTATCCGTTGGAATCGCACCTTAAGAATTCTCCATATTTTATAGTAAAGTAAATAGCATCATCATTAATCCATTGTGCTCTGCTATGGCAAACTTTAAATTTTGAAATGTGCCATTAATCACAATCTTTGCTAAAAAGGTGACGAGAGAGGTGACATGACTGACATATTTAATGATCGCTTTTGATAGGAATATGATCAGCAGCAAAAACTACAATGTGTCCACAAATCCAGCGAACAGGACACCGCAAACCCATCAATTAGCACTATACCAACATCAGCGAATCAGAATTCACTTCCCGCTATGAGTTTCTTCCCCCAGACCTATTTCGCCTTCCTCGAAGCCTTCAGCCAGAAAGATGGCACTTGCCAAATGAACGACTTCAGTCCCAACCTCCTTGAAGTAGCTGACCACACGCTCTTCTGTCAGATTTGTGGCGTCTTTGGTACAGACAGCGTGGAGGAGCTAATAAGTCACGCAGAGCAGAACCGCATACCCACGAACCTTGATTTAGCCAATCAGCAGCTGACCACCCACGCATTAGGGATGTGGCACTGTAATCTATGCGCATATAGGAGTCCTCTGAAGGCAAATTTCCAGCTCCACTGCAAAACTGAGAAGCATGCACAGCGACTGAGCCTCCTGCTGCACTTGTGGGAGGGCAGGGAAGGGGGACTGGGAGCAATTCTTCCCACTTGTAACCTCCTCCTCCCTCCGTCCCCAAAGAGTAGCATGTACTGCCAGCTGCGCTGTCTACCCTGTGGTTTCTTTACGTGCTCTGTGCACAAAATGCGCGTTCATTGCCAGACACCGGTGCACAGTTTTCTCGCGGGCATCTTTGGCGCTTTAGTAAGGAGACGGAGTCAGCTGAAGTTGTCACTTATGACGGCTTCCGAGGGAGGGAGTGTTGTGAACGGTGCGCGTGCTGTTTATGCATGTCGCAGATGTGAGATGACTTGCACTTCTTTGACAAGACTGATGCAGCACTTCCAGTCCGCAGATATTCATGTAAGCTCTTTGAAGGCAGCATTCAATATCGCCTGAAAATTTCCAACATACCTTAAAAATTTTAGCCCAATAACAATTTACAAGTATTAACTGATTGCTGTGGCTTGTTAAAACCGAGTTGTTTTATTGTGGCCTAATGATTACGCCGGCAGGTTTAACACATGAAAATTGTGTTTAATACGTTTTAGAACACTAACTACGTTTCAGTGAATAGCTGAAGCTGCAGGCAATGCACATTTGAAATCGCAGTATGACCACTGTAAAGCACAGAGTAATCTCAGTACTAAGTCTATTACTAAGAAAGACGATAGAACGGTGTTTCACTAAAGCTTGCAGTTTAATAAAACTTTAGGACCCTCTGGGCCGGCATCCCTCCGAACCGGAAGATGTGACTGTGTTCTGGGAATTTGACAACGAGAGTGGAATGCGGAACCAATTCGCAACGCTGACGGAAACAGCACAATTATTTCAAGTAGCAGATGTAAGAGGTGGGTGTTTAGAGGACAAAGGAAATAGGAACTGAATTGTTCCATAGTGTCATGGTGGCAGAGAACATGGTCACAAATGTGGAAGCTCACCGAGTGCTTAAAGAAAAAAACCAAAATGACCCATGATGCATTTAGGTAATAAGCGATGGCAAGCTGTCAATTTGCATGGACTTTATGGGTCACACCTCATTTTCTTGAGAAGAATGCTGTCCAAGAGAATCAGTAGATTTTTATTTTCCATAAGGCGATAATAGGTATTGCAGAAGTGGGTACTAAGGAAGACGCTTGTGGTTCATGTAACTTGTGAAATGTAATCTCACCTCTGCCCAAATTTTACTTTAATGCAAATTCAATGAGGCTGAACACCAATAATCATGCTTTTGGCTGAGCAACCGCTTGAAGTTCACCGCACGTCAGCGAAGAATCTATTTAATTGAAATGTGTCGTAACACATTCATGCTATTCATTTCTAACATTGTAATACTATAGTTGAAAGCGTATAAACATGTGCAACATAAATGCAAGTTTACCTACTTTTCGTAATTTAGAGCCAGACACATGCCGCAAGGAAGCGGAAGACGATTCCAACGCCCATACCGGGTCACCACTTTTGATAACAACTCAATGGGATAACGAAGTAAGTAGGGGTAGGCAACCCTTATCTTTGAAAAAATTCATGAACGTTGGCAACTGTTGCGTCTGTTAGGATTGATTGCCAAAGGCACACAGAATGGAATTGGCAGGAGACTATAGCATAGCAGCTTGCTTATTTTCAGCACCATGAGTGCACTTTTATCCTATTCATTGACTTAAATAGGTCTTCAACATTATTTTGATGGTTCGGTCAATTGGAACTTACTTTGACTGCATTCAACCGCAGTAGCGGGGTGCACGAAAAAAAACGAATGGGGACAAAGAGGAAAGTTTACCTGCCAATACGAGTTGCATGAATTAGGTTTTTCAGTACTTCCAAAAACGTACTCTGATGGCCTAAAAGTTTCTTGAGACTAAAGATGGCAATGCCAGAACAGACTATGGATTGTCAATGTACAGAGAACTGACGGAGTATTCACAGCATATTGGGCTATGCCGCCCACGTCGTCCAGTGGAAGTAAAAAAGCGGCGCTTTAAGTGCTCGCTAAATGAAGCGAGGCGTTAAATATTTAAAGCATTACAAAACCCTTTTTCATTTTAAGTCGGAAACGCAGAAGGCAGCAAGTACAGCCTCTTAATTCCTAGACAAACGTGCATGTAGTGAAAAATGGATTTATTCATACTGCCGACATTATCTAAATCATGGTTTCCACAACAAAGATTGCATTGAATTGCTGAACAATTTTGATATCAATAAATAGCTCCTTCAGGACATCCTTTGTTTTCAAAAATGTCTAGTTACAGAAGCTTACTCGACTTGTTGATAAGGCTACTCTGGGCACACAATTTTCGACTTTGGTTACAGTTACAGGATTCAGTGGCGTTCAAAAGCGAAACGGGCAATTCACGAAACAGCCCGTAGCGTTTAATTACTTCTGAAATGATGGCAAAACGCTTTAAAGGACCATTCGACCAACATATTGTTAATTAAGCTCGGTTAAAATCCGTCACCTCTTTGTTCGGATTTGAACAATTCCCTATACGCAGTTATTAATGCAAATGTGCCATTTAAAGTTGTGTGCACTTACCTGAATGAACGTCAATCAAACTAATCTATCTGCAATTATGCCGATGGGCGATGAGGCAAACGCGACTCTGCATGCATTAAAGCCAGAAAGGTTTTATCCTATCAGCAGGTCACATGTTCATTAAGCCTTAATTTACTTTCAGGAGACACCGTCGAGGTTTGAACTACGACGATACAATTCAATGGGTAAGTGGCACATTAATTAGGCATTTTATGTAGTCTTGATTCTCAAAATACACTCCGATTGCGACCTTAGTGCTAAACGCCTCACTGGATGACGAAGAAAACAGGATTCGACGTCACTCGGCTCCACCGACAATCAATGCCGAATCTTTATTTACTTTTGGTCAGAGGTGAGGAATCCCCTAGTTTATTACAGACCTTGTGTAAGACAAAGAGTATTTGCCATGGGCTGTGTGTGTGAAATAGGATCTCATAATGTAATCTCATTAAACTGCAGAGTAAACGACCAAACCATTGTCACATGATATTCCGTTGAACAGTTCGCAACAATCATCCGACATTATTAAACAGATTATAGTTAAATGCCCTGATATTAAACTAAAAAGGTACCAGTACATGGTAGTATGTAAGCATTCAGACGAAAATTCGGCTTTCAAATATGCACATTTGTGCATGATGAAAAGAGTCGTCGAAGCTTCCCATATGCCAAGTTATTCTGACAAGTATTCATGCCATGCATTCTACTTAAAAAAGCAAGTAGACATTCAATCTTCAAAACAGTGGACAGGGGGAAGAGATTGGCTGCATTCCTGTGCTCATAATAATAGCTTACCAGCCTTACAAACAAATGATCAAGGATGGTTCGGATATAACCATTATCAAATAAAATGACAATTCTAAAAGTAATGTCTGATGTGAAATTCGCGTCTGATAAATTGGGAACAGAACCCAAATTTTTATTGCATAAGTTAATATGTGATCCCATTTCTTTACTTAGAGGAGGAAAAGGATTGCAAAAACTATTTGCAATAAAGGCAGAGGTTTCGACTACTGTTTTTGTCCTTACATGTTTGTGGCTTTTATTAACAATGGACAAAAAATCAACGAATGTTTTACTACCCCAACTCCTAAAGTTGTCTAATCAATGGCTTTCTTTACACTTTTCCCATAACAGAAGCAAGAGTAGTGAAGGTGACAACAATGTTGACGTATCAACTATGCATACTACTCAAGTAAGTGGCTGATGTGAATATTTAGATAATGTTTACACACCCTTCCTATTACCATTAACTGTTGAGAGTTCTTGTTTCACAAAATCCTACCTCTTTGGCAAAACACTTACCGCGCATAAGCCTATTGGATTTTGGCGAACAATTTCAGGTAGCTAAAAACTAGGTACTGACCATTTGCCTCAAAATTGTTTATCAAATTTAAGCACAGATTGTAGAATGAAGTTGATTAATAGTTATAAATTACTTGCATTATTAGTACCTAAGTTTTTCATACGGCATTAAGGTTATAGGCAGTGAACTGGAGGAATATGAGAGGGCTAAATGTGAGATGCGGTATTTGGTCATTGGTATGAACGATATGTGCTGAGCTCTGAACCCAGGAATGTTACTTGATAGTCATAAAAGACCGAAGCAGCCGAAATGGTATCACACAACCCATATATCGGCAAATGGCAATCACACTCGTCACAGCTATTCTCACGCTATGCGTCTACGTGACATTTGAGGCTAGATGACACAGTTTGTGTGAAAACCGTTCAAAAGACGGTATCAGCTTTTAAGGTCCTATTGAAGCATTGCGTGTGCACTGAACGAAGGAAATTTTAACCTGATATGGTAAAAAAGGGTGCACAAATATCGCGCAAACCGTCTGGAATGTTAAGTTTACCTAAGCAAATAAACTGATATACATAAAGCTCTTCAAGAAACACCTTGCTCTTACTAGGGAAATTCTAAGAGGAAAAGAATCTCATCTGTACATTTAAGTAAAAATACACTTACAAAGATTTGTGTTGGGTGATTGGGAAATCAAAACAAGGTCCAAGAACGCACATCCACGGGCAGGGCACACCTTCCTCTGACGACTTACCAGCTGTGTATAAGTTGACTTTTAGATGTCGCAGTCACTACTAACCGGTGCAACTCGTCAGGCTCTGACAGATGCCGAGAACGCGCACTGCAAGTAAGTCTCTAGTCATCGTCGCTTGATGCCACTACCTTGATTAATTACTTGCTCCATAAATGAGAAACCACGAACGCCGCTACGTTAATGAGTATGATAAATGCGACCTGAAGCCTGAAATTCCTGTGACAAAATCTCTGCTTGGGAGCCTTTTGGAAGTAGCAATTTTAAGCTACATTTCAACATTCAATTTTCCTTCTGCGCTTCCGCTGCAGTTCATGCGCAAGCATTACTACCAGGATTGCATTTGCAGTTCAAGCAGCTCTCAAGCAAAATGCCCTGGTAGTTGATGCGATTGAGCCGGAAAAAAATGTCTTTGTGGTCATCATCAAATGACCATTGTATTGAGGTCCATGACTGATGTCAACTTCGGGATTGCCGGCAATATCTAATCACCGTTCCCACTTAGAAGTCATTTTAGACACAGTGAAGGACCGCATTGAGCTGCAAGTGATATTTTATTTAAAAATGACAAAAAATAATTCAAACCTGACAAAAGTTTAGTCATGAAATTCAAGTTGTGTTTGATATCTCTTTTCTATAAAATGCTTGTAAGTGTTTGACGCTGTAAATTCGAAAAGACGAATGCGCAATTGAAGCTGTGGTTTTGTAGCGGGCCATTTGTAAATAGGCTTCACACATGAATTATAATAATTTGATTGATGGTTAAGTGATTTCATTTTAAGGGATGTGACACTTTCGGCATTGACATCCAAAGATTAAACGCCTGAAATCAATAGCTAAAAGTCTCATTAATCATCCTGACGCCTAAATAGTTACGTAATGTTTTTATACCGGGCAATGAACTCAGGGCGCTTAACTACGCAGCGAGCGGAGAGAGAAAATCGCCGCGTCGCCACAAGTACATCTGTAAAGATCTCAGTCTATTGAAGGCACTTCCAGGCTTCCTTAACAGCGAAATGACATTCGTCCCGTAGGGGTAGTTGAGAAAGAAGCCTGTGAGCCTCTGTGTGGTTTTCATGAATCATGTTTAGCAAAATTCACACACGGACTCCATTACTAGAGGTGAAGATGCTAATACTTATTAGCTTCTGTCGGCATTTTGAAGAGTGCTTTAACTGAGCCTTTAGAGAGGTTTTGGTATTCCTGCCAAAAATTATTCATTATTGCAACGCCGCCTGATTGTGGCACCACAGTCTAGACAATGGCTGGTAGGGTAGGAGAATTGCTGTCAATGTACCTCGGGCACCGAGTCTCGTCAATTGTTGACATTATTACAATTTAGGGTTCAAGTGATGCACCCTTATGCTGATTCAGCTCTGATTTGAAAGAATTTCTATTTGGAGAAGAATAGCTGACTGATTGTAGAAGTCACGGATTTAAAAGGACATTTGTTGTAAAAGCTGCTGAATGGTGGGAAGGAGAACTGGTGACACACACTTATTACTCACAAAGATTGCCTGTGACGCAGAACCCTATTGACTAACTTTATCACTGCTTTTTGATGAAGGGCTGTCATTATGAAGGATTACATTAGTCGCCTTACAAGTCGTGTCTTTTAAATATACCATCTGCAATCCCCCATTCCTGGCGGTAGCCTTTGAAACGGTGAATCGTTTCGGTGTCAACTATGTACCAATCAATCCGTTGAGCTCTGTGACAGATGACCATAGTAATTTCATTTGCCAAAATAATTGGATTGATCGGCGGCTCTTTGATTAGGAGTAACGTCTCCACGAATGCTGCAAGTTTAATTATGTACTTGCGCTTGCCCTGTGTGAAAGAGCATTGTCGACAGCTCAACCATACACACACACACACACACACACACGCACAAGGTGAGTTCCTTCACCAATCAAACAAAAACAATTTAGAAGAGTAATAAATGTGGTGGGCACAAATGATCTGACCTGTTCCCAACTCAAAACAAGCTCATCAGTTAATCTTATGATAAAATCTAATCCTTAATCTTAACATTAATTTTATGACTGTTTAACAAAATTTTCTAAACTAATTTTTATTGGCAGCGAAATAGAGTTTTTCTGCCAAAAAAGGTTTGACTTAAGCCTCGGTTTTAAAATCTGATTAACTTTTTATTAAAGAGTGCATAAAGTTGTGACAGTGTGGAGCTTGCTTCGCTCACTCGTAGGTGCAATGTAGTGGATTAAGTTGAATGTAAACCTACAGACCTCAACAGTTTATAACTCTACTGACATTGCTGCTGACATGCACGGTTCAATGTTTACTCTTGCTGTGACTTAGTGTAACAGGGTGACGTAGTGGTGTCACCTTGAGAAGGACTGTAGGTTCCCGACTTCGGGGTACACAAATGTGTTTTACGTGAGGGCGGAATGTCAGAACATAATGTGACGCTAAAAATTTTCCTAGCAATCTCGTGAGGCAAGCACGAACCAAATTAGTAGCACATGCGGTGAGTGAATCAGGCTCCAACCTTAAATTAGCTCTAATCGTGTCGAACTGCTCTTGTGCCTTGTTTATCAAAACTCATAAAATCATTGGAGGCTGCATTCATGTCTTATACCACGCAGCATCTCACCATTCCATTCGACTCAGAAGGATGGTCTACAGTTGGTGTTAGTTTTTAACACCCAGTCCCAAATAAATATTTTGTAAGCATGCGGCTATTCCCCTGACGTAATCTATGTGCTAACCGACTCCACGTATTCACTGAAATGGTTCCATAACTTGTCCAATTAATGTCTCGCACACTACCTTGAACTGCACTTTCTCTGTCCTTTTCCCGTGGTTCAAAGTCGCACAACAGAATATCAACCTCAAAGTGTTTCACTTGGCTGACCCGACGGATATGCAAATTATGACGAGGAAAACCCATTTAAGCCACTCTCTCGATGCCAACAACAAAATTATTAAATAATTTAACAAATTGAAATTGAGACGTTTGAGTGCCTTTCATTATAAATTTAGGGGCACACACATTTACAAGACTATTACCTGCAAACAAAAAGTGGGGTTAATGTATTCAAAAGCGTACTAAACCATGATAAAATACATGAAAGTGGACTACGCGTGAGGGTATGAAATACCAAACCATTAAGCTTTCAATATTATTAAAATAATTTGATTTTTGTAGATTTCAAATTTTGCAAAGCATTTCTGAATAGGGTAGGTGATATGTTATCCGATCCACCAGCAAGGCTTTGTTAAAACCTATTTCCCTTACAACAGGAGTGGCGTGGGGCACTCTAAGTTATGGTTCCAACATTCACCTCACTAAAGTGACATTTGAATCCCATTTAAGATAACCGTTTCTTCATTAGCTTAATTATTTTGTTTTTTTCCGCTTTTTTGCTTCTTTGAGAAGTTTTTAGATTTATGGTGTATTGCTGTACTGTATTGGTCAGTGAGAGATCTCAGTAATCCCTGATTCTACACAATTAACGAATCGAAATTCTATAAAAAGAAACCCCAAACGTGGCAGCAGACAATGGTTTTTTTATTAAGTTGATACATTTGCATAAGCGAATATGAGAATGCAGTAAAAGTCACGTCTGGAGGGGGAAGAATTTGTCTACTCTGTGATTTGTCATTCCTGTTTACCCCTATTTTGAACGCACATCCATACATGTCTGGAGGATGACAATTGGCAAATAGCAATTAATGGTGGCAGATATTGGGCCTTCAGAAGCGGTACTATTCTGGTGGCGGCAGCGCGTTGAAACACGCGAGCACCACGGCGTGCTAATATAATGACATCTCATGAGTTTAATAGCTCATTTCACCATTCAACTCAGCTGAAATGTAAGCCTCCCAATGTTCCATTACCATTCTCTGTTTTATCCTGGCTGTAGCTTTATCAAAAACCTAAAATGTCTTTCTCAAAGATACCTCTTTGATTATTTTATCATTAACATCCTACAGTGATCTTATGCTTCCTACCTATCCCGCAAATACACGGCCCGTATCTATACATAACTTTTATGCGCATAATTTACTTGCACTTAATGTTTTGAAAATGAGAGAAAAATCTCACGATGCTTGGTCACTTGCTCAAAAGCCGCAAGTTCGGTCGGACAGCTAACCAAAGCATACGCGAACTCGATCATTTACGTACCCTGCACAGGCCACATAGGTAAATTAACTTATGCAAGCATAGTCAGGATGAGGCTACTATTCGATCACTGAATTGCAAAATGAATCACTTGATTGTGACATAGGCGCTGGACATTTACAGAGTGGAGACATGGTTTAAACTTTGCCAGTATAATCAAGCCTTCATTATTAGGCACGACAGATAGTCTATAAGCTATTCTCTCTTAATCTGAGTTCACAGGATTGATACTATAGTGCGGAAATAAAGTTTATCTGAGTCATTGGAGGCATTGGTGAAGTTATGTGGATGGGTACAAAGGGGCAAATCCAGTCGAATGCTCACATGAAACTTTGCTAATACGGTAATTTGGATGAGCCGTGATAGGCAATTGTCTAGTTGGTTGTAACACTAAGATCACATCACAGAACCTAATCCAACTAAATGCTAACTCACATATTTTCAACCAAAACACCGTGCACTGGTGGCTATGAACAGGGCAATGCCTGCTAACTACCAAAAGAAATTCGTTTGACTGAAGAATTGCCCATTTCCCGTGAATTCGCTAAATTTCTTTTAAAAGAAACTGATGCTATGTGGAAGATATTATCCCAAGCTTTAATGTGGCATGTGCCAATTTGTGCTGATGTATTTCTGCCCTTCGGTTGTGGTTACGCGATAATTACCGCACCATAAGATTAGTGATGTGCGAAAAACGTGGTGTTTGCTAAGGTGGCAGCTTTTGACACACATTTTCGTAGTTGCTGATGATAAACATCATTCACCAATCATAAGGTGTCAGGCATGTCGAGTGTCAATCTGTCCGACTGACAGCCCCTTGGGAAAAATCGTTCTACCGCCACCCTGTCCTTTCATAATATAAACAAGCACGTGCACATTGATGATCGCATTTCATCTCCCTTCTACAGGATGCACATCACTGCTGACCCACTTTCCTCGTGGTTGAACTGCGCCAACTTGCAAAACTCCGAACTGCTTCAAGAACTCGTGAGGTTGATTGATGAACAAAAACAGCAAATCATTGCTCCACGAACATGTGACGGTCTCTTTGCTTGGTTTGGTGCGGACAATTCTTTCTGTTCTCTCATAATATGCTGGCTAAAATACCAGTTTCCTCAAATGGGCGGCACTATCTCCGATGAATTTGTTGCTCTAGTTCTTGAGCTCATTGCACAGCAGCCCAATGTGTCGGGACGCTTTTTGGATTTGCAGGAGTTGCAACAGCGGCAAGCATTTAGCACATGTCAAAAGTGCTCTCCTCCACGACCATTCCTCTTGTCCTCCTCCATGAGCCTTCACTTCAACATCCACCACAACGAGGAATTACCCGCCTTAATTCTCGAGGCTGTGGAGAAGATGGAAAACACGGTGATAGAGATTGTGCGTGCCATTCAACCACAACAGTTTCTAGTGTCTCCGATGAAACGAGGACGCACTCGGTTATCATTGAATCAGTTGGAGGTTCTCCGATCCAATTTCTGCAATTCAAATCAACTCACTGAGGCAATGATTGCAGATATTTGTGAGAAGACGGGATTGAAAGAAAAAGTTGTAAAACACTGGTTCCGAAACACGCTATTCAAAGAGCGACAGAGATTCAAGGAGGATTCTTCTACTTTGGACATTTCCCAACCTCTCGCTAATCAAGCATCTGCTACTGAACACCCAGACGAGATGCGACTAATGGAACGTACCACGAAACCAGCATCTTCCACAAAGCGTTTTAGAACACCCATTTCGTCAATTCAGCAGGCTGTACTTTTACAATACTTCCAGGCCGATCAAAATCCTAGCAGGCGACAAATGGACATCATATCAAGCAAAGTCAACTTGCCGAAACGCGTTGTACAGGTATGCGCATTCTCACTTCATTAAAGACCAGAGTTTATTTGCCAAAGGCATCGAAGGATAAAAACTACATCTAATCTAAGTAAATTTTGATATTTTTTGGGACTAGCAGGCCTCCAAGAAAAGCAATGAAATGCATAAAGAGTATGCTTACATCACTTTGAAAGGAATTATATGACTTAGGGAAATGCTATAGTTCGAATAGATATTTCGGTGGAACCGTTCACAGTACTTTAATGCTAGCAGCTTGGATAGTATCAGAAATAGCAGTACCATGAAAATTAGGAAGCAGATTTTGATATAAGTTTACATTTCATAACTTATGACGCCTAAAATTTCATTGAATAGGTATGGTTCCAAAATGCCAGATCCCGAGAGCGTCGAATGTTTATCAAGCATGCGCCACATCAATCACAATCACCAAAGCCAAATTTGCTTCTACCACCTTTTCCATCTCCTCCATGGCAACCTAAGGAAGCATCCACTCAAGCAGCACCGCTCAGCGAGCTGAAGTGCTTGGTCTCAGGTGCAGATTCTACGAATGCTCTGCTTGACTCAACATCTGTCGATAATCTGCAACAGATTTTTAACCAAATCTTTACTCAGATGCCTCCTCTTGGTATAATGCAGTTGCCTGCATCAGCACCTGGACAGTCGCCGGTAATATCAGCATCCCAACAGCTACCTTCACAATCTTCCGAAAACTACGAAATGGATTCTCCTCTCGACCTATCTACTGTTTCCTACAGATCCAATGACCATCAATCGCCCACCTTGCAAAATCTAAGCCCTCATGCGAGCAGTGCAGCCAGTGCCAATGAGACAAGGTCGGATAACTTTTGCCGACGAAACCGCACAAGCATAAGCTCTACTCAGGCACGATTCATGCAGTGGTTTTTCCAGCATCACAAGACTCCAACCATCTGTGAGTGTGAAAATATTGGCCGTGCGATAGGTCTCAGTAGACGGGTTGTGCAAGTGTGGTTTCAGAATCAGCGTGCCAAGGAGAAGAAATTGGCGCGTGCAACGACCACCTGCAGCGAGACCTCATTGCACCAGCCAAGAGTCGATTCACAGTTTCTGCTCGAAGGGAATGAATGCAAGCTGTGCGATGTAAAAATTAAGTGCATGAGTGAGGAGGACACTGCAGCGGTCACAGAACATATTTTCTCTAAGGTCCACATTGACCGACTCTTTGCCACCATCTGCCAGGGCGACTCGTGGTCAATCGAAAAACGGCAACAGTGTTTAACTGAATCAAAACACTAATAACCTCTTCCTCATTTTAGTGTCCTTTAATGTCTTACTGCTAATAAAAAAGATGCTCATGCATAATAGTCTGACTTATTGTTCAATAGATAAGTGTATTATGTCTTTGGTGTGAATTCGCATAGCAAATATTTTTGTAATGAAATTAAATCCTGAGGTATAATGGGCTTGGAGGCAATCCACTTTGTTGTAGCATTAATCCAATATCATTGAGACTGTCAATGATATTGAGCGCAATGTACTTGCCGGCAGAGACGCTTGGTTATTGCGAAAGAGGCCCTCTTACTAAGCCTCCTTCTCTCGTGTGTCCTTTCACACGACTATGAGGGCGACAATTAATTTAACTACTAGGGGATATCCACTTGATTGTTCGCATCATGTCGCGTCTTATTCTTCAAAAGTTCACATGTCTCTAAGGCATCACAGTGTTCGTGTGCACTTTTAAACATCATCTCGCAGTCGCATTTAATTGCGGATCAGAATACCGTCTAAAGTAATGCTTCATAGACAAATTTCTCACTAACGGCTCATCCTAGACCATAGTTGATTCTCTATTTAAATCACATGTTCCACGGATCGTAGAAGCGCGGAGAATTAACAGAAAAAGTAAAATAAATGCCTTATAAAAGACGGAATCAAAGCTTGCCTGAAATATTGAAAGATACATTCCCATAAGCTGTAGGCTCAGTTACTGTTCAAAGCCGCATATGAGAATGAATTGTACCTCACCTATCGCCAGAGAAATTTCTAAAAAGTTCACTTTCTTTTAAAAATCATTAGTTATTTAGATTAATAAGAGGTTAAAAAAAGGACTAGGCGGAATCGGCACATGCTTTGCACACGTGCTGCGGTGCTTTGATGAGTGCATCAACGTTGTAAAGCCGTGCCACGGAGGATTAGGTATGGAAAGATATTAATAAACCGTATCGGTCTCCTTTTTGAGTCACCAAAAAGGAAGTAAACAATTTCCTAGATTGAACAAAACCACAGGACACGACACTGGTAGACCGTTTTATGTCTGCAAAGTGAACAAAATCGTCTGAGTGCCAAGGTAAACTGATGTGAAAGAGACAATCATATTAACGCATGATAATAAGAAGTTTGAAAACTATCGACAGCTACCGGAATTGGGGAAGAGGGGCCATAAAACAGTTACGAAAAATTAACGGATTTAATCGCGGTTCAAAGCATTAGTAAAGGAGAATTGGTTCAGAAAATGCATAAAATTGTTTAGAACCACAAATTGGCATCTATTCTCAGATTATTCTTCCTCAGGCCATTGGATTTTGAGGCGACAAAATGTCAAAGATTTCATAATAAATCTGCGATCGGATCTTACATTTCTCTGTCTGACGTTGAGTTTTGGATAGTCCTTACAAGTAATGGCATAGAATTAAGCGGAAAGTTGTCTAAGCAGCAATCCGTATCCAACTTCCTTGATTGGGAGATCAGTGAGCTTTTGATCCTCTGCGGAGCATCATAAAACTTTATAAGTATGATGGTGATTTGGCAGCATTGCAAAATATATCACGTTCCATACCTTATGACATGGAAGTGAATATGGATGAATGCTTGATGGTGAATAGGCGAATTGTCAATGGAAGGCTAAGGTCACCTTGTGTGTCCATTGGACGTTTAGCTACCACGACGTGGCGCGCGCCAATCACATTTGGTTGCGCGGTTTCACCCAGCATTTGAGGATGTATTTCGCCTCCACTGTGCGTCATCTAAGACAGAACCATTGCTATCAGTAAGAAGATTCCCGAGTTTATCCCGCACCTATAAAATAATAGTCCTGAGGTCAACAACCAGAAACATACATGAATGGAATTACCTTACTCCTTTAGCCTTCATCAGCAGCAGAGTGTTTGAGCTTTGATATGCTAAGTTCACTCTCCATTTGGTGGGGAACCTTGGTAACAACATAATAATGTTCTTGATGTTGAAGCTATTCATTGGACGATCAGAAATCCTCCAGGGGTAACGATTCCTGGAGCTGAATCAGAGAGATACTGCATTCATTAACAGATTGACAACTCAGACTATAATATACTTTAATAAGGATATATAGCGTTTTCAACATCTTTGAGAAACGGGTAAGTTAAGTTTTGACAAATGGAAATTGTTGGAAGTCGCACTAGGCTGAGATGAATTTTGTACCACCTAGCGGGTAATACAGTTTTGAAATCCATAAACGACATAAAGAGCTACAATTGTTAAGTAGCATACTTGTGTCCAGCAAAATAAAACCGCCTAAAACGAAAGTTAAACCCATTGTTTCTCCTAAAACATAAGTCGAATGCAGACTGCGCCAGTCATTCAGTGGTGAAGGTGAGCCCTATGTTTCTTCTATGTCTGACCGTGTCATCTTGTTAAGTGGAGGTACTTTCTTTTGTCTGCGCATGATAAAAGAGGTTCAAACTAACGATGAGCATGCTCATTCATGCGTACGTCTCCTAGATGAGGAGACGCATAAATTTTGGTGTCTACAAGTGTGCCGATTCATAACACAAATAAATGCATAGTGCTGCGGTGAACATGAATCTTTGAAGCGCTAGATGCCGATCGAAGCGTCATCAACAAGGTGAGCGTAAAAGACGAACTTTGAAACCAAATATGAGTTTTAACAGGGCTGTAGGCTATTCAAAATTCTTTACTAGGCGAAGCTAGAATACTTCACCACTGGACTCTGCTCCATAAATACTTCAGATCAAAGTACAAATACAATATTTCAAAGGCTTTTAGTCAGGAAAGAAAGATTCTGTTCTACAGAAAATCCTCTCCTGGCGAGTCGAGAGATTGGATAAATGAAATGCATGAAGATTGGTCATGGGTATCCTTCCAAAGCTATTTTGCTAGAAGAATTGATGAGAACAATCATTAACCTGCTTCTTAAAATAATTATTTGGAGGATCAAGAGTGGTAAAAATCACGCATGAGGATCCACGAAGAAATGGAAAACCGTGGTCGGAGAAGAACTGCTTCTACAAACTCAATCTCACGTTGGGATTCGCTTAAGGGAAAGATGTGCTTACTTCTACAATCGGCCCAAATCAGAGACCGTCTTGTGAAATGAGAGAATGGCAGTTATGCACTCTTGTCGATGTCGCGCCGGTGCCACTACTCAACCTGAACATCACAGCTAGTCATACGCTATAATTAATTGACTTGTCTATGAAAACCGGAAAGCGGTACTCCTAGTCGCAGTTGCATTTGCAATTACTGGCTTAAGTCTTTACTTAAAAGTTCATTAACGTGAGTTTTACTGGAATATGTTTTATCAGGAGTGATTTCAGAGCCTTTCGAAACTGCATTGAGTGTAGCTTTGTCGCCTTTTGAAAGACTAACCCTGCTTGTACACAAAGAGTAGGCTATGAAATTATGACAGGTGCACTGCGTGCAGAAGGTCAGGAGTGGGGTGATAATCCTATCCAGTAATGATAAAATATTTAACGGTGTAATCGTAAGTAGCCTAGATTACAATAATTTCAAAGTTGAAGTTGCAAATGACCAGGCTGACTTTTCTAGCACGAGCCTGGAAAGCGTGATAAACACCTTCAGGCGTCCTCTGAGGATGACTTACAATTTCCACCTGCACTTTTAACGTGCTTTATGCGTCTCTTGGCGATCCCAAGTATTTATTTAGCTTGACTTCTCTCCCCATATAACTGACTTAAAAGATTAGTTAAAACGCCACTTTTTAGTGGGAAAAGACTGTGGATTAAGGAGGTGTCTTCGTGAATAAGTGATTTGTAATTGGAACTATTATAAATGCTGGATAAATAGGCATTTGCAAATCCAGCATAAAGCTTGATAAGTTAGAAAGAGGCATTGAGCCAGCTTGCGCCCTCCTCAAGAGATTTATTGTGTTCGCTGGTAATTTAGAAGCACTACTGATACCTTCCACCGCGGCAACATTGGGAAACAATCCCGTTCTCCCTACAAGATGTTCCTGATGCGAAAATGACACCATGGTTCTGAGTAGTCCATTTCAGACTCAACGCAAATTCTAAAATTGAGCTAAGAATTTAAACTTACGTGATACCTCATCCATTGTTTGACACCACGGTTTCTAAATGGACTCGAATTTGATTTTGTGACCAGAAACGTTCATATTGCGATCTCGGAATCATAATCACTGCTGGCCATACGACTACTGAAGATCCTCAACGATTGCTGTCAAATTCACGTCAAGCACTAGATTCTGCAAGATAAAAATGCAAGTATCAGGCTTAGGAGGTGGATGCGTGGTTTAGTAGATGTTGATGACACTTTGGAGGATGTCTCTTAAATGAATTCAATTTTAACGCTTCAAATTACCAATGAATGGGCTATTTTAGCCACACCAGCGCCAGTATTGAGGCTAGGCATCAAAATTTTAAAGGAGTCAAAAATTGGGATTTAATATGAAAAGAGAAAACTTTTATAGTCAGAGTTTTATGCAGGTCACAATATGTCGAGGCTTGAGCGTTCAAATTTTGACAAGCAAGGATTCCTTTCAAGTCTAATAACTCGGTTTTGCGATAAACAACGTGGAGCAGGGGTGAGACAAAGACATAAAAATACGAGCCAAGATTTTAGTGACACCTTGCAAGCACCGAACCGAAATCTTTCATTGGTATAATGGAATTTTACCTGGGGCTACAACTTTGCAAATTAACGAGGGGAATAACTTAATTGTGTGTCACGAAGAAGCGATTTCTGCACTGTGAGGCCAGCTTGAATAGAGGATTTCATTTTTATATTAACTATTTTGGAATTACTTTAAGCTGTCCAACTTCACCATGCAAAATTTTTACCTCTGCCTTCTTACCAAAATTCACTACAACAATGAAGTTTTCAAGTAGTTGAATATCGACGGTGTAGTAGTAGATTACAAAGCGACTTTTCCTTCGGTCGCCAGGAGAGGCATTCGCTCACAGCAGAGGTGGCCGCGGAGACAGGCAGAACGCCCAACTCTTGATGCCATGGGGGATTAAGGCGCGGTCAGGTGTACGAGCCGACCAAATGGTTTAAAAAGACGTAAGTTTCCAATGGTTAAATATTGGCCTCGTGAAAATTTGATTGGCATCGACTATTTATAAGATGAAAGGCCAAGGAGGCCTTTCAATCCCGCTTCGATTAATTTGCATTGAATGGCTATTAAATTCATGCAAATACCCCTAAAATTCAGACTTTTTTCAACATTGTTATGATATTTGCAAATTCACTCACAACTACTTGACTTAATGCACTTCTCACCACTTTTTTTTACTAAAATAGACGATTTGGCCGTTAAAGTTGCGTAATATTTTTCTCTAGAAGTAACTCTTTGAGATTTTTCACTAGAAAGCACTTTTAATCATCCTCAAGGTATGGATCGGTAGATCCTCATTTGTTGAAGGTAATAGTCCAGATTATACATTTCGCAGACTGTTGTAAGTTCGAAGAATGAAACTACCGACCCGAGGCAGATTATAACACATCTCTTGACTTGAAACGACTTTCATCTTGCATTACGTGAGGCAGTTCACTAGAACTGTCTTGTCCAAGTCCCCAAGCGCAAGCATCATTGCTTAGGATTAAGAGTTAAGCAGTTGCGCAGATTCTGAACGACACCCAGTAAAATACATCGGAAGAGCCTTTGAGCATGAATAAATCACCGAAGAGAAATGAAGTATGCGAATGTGACAAAAAAAATTATAGCCTATCAGTCAAAAATTTTAGTGCAGTTAAAATGGTTGGCAGATCTTGCGAAGAGATCACAAAAGATTAGTAGGTAAAAAAGTAACAAAGGTAGTTGTGCAACACATAGGAGGTAAAGCCTCCGTCACTAATGAAAAAAGTGATCCCACTTTTCACTTCTGAGCTATTAAAATGCTAATTAACTGGTGATGGTCCTAAGTCTACCTCTTTCCACCCATTGACGTAAGCTCTGGCACTAATCTGTGTGCAAAGTGGTTCTGCACTGGCAGATGCATTTCTGTGTAGATACCAAGCCCCAGTATGAAGGTAAACAAGCAGTGCAGCCTACGACACATATTTATTAGGCGAACCACTTGAAAGCATGCGATCACGCTGGTGAAGATGGTCCAAACCATCTTTTATGCACCAAGCCAACTAGTTGCAAAGGGCCTCACGATGAACAAAACAAAGAATCGAAAGCTTACCAAACGCCACCCCATGAAGCGGACATTGTTCCTTTTCAATTACTTATTAACCCCCAACTGATGGTCATCGCTGCTCCCCGTCACATAGTCTTGACGATCGCGGACATTCGTTTATCTCGTTGATGCTTTTAATTATTTAACTACATAAAGTAAAAGCACTTTCCCTGCATTGCAATCCTGTTTGACTGACCTAAAATAAAAATGGAGGGTGAATATCAGAATTGTGCACTTCGTTATGCTGCCTCTTGAGCCACAACCAGGATCGAAATAGTGAAATTCCTTTTTCGTCAACAACTAAGGCAGATTATTATAAGTCTGGAACTGTTGCCAGAAAATAATCAACTGCTCACAATACGAATCAATGTTTTGGTTTTCGATCTTGATTAGTTGCACATCTTTCACATTCATGTTTAACAGTAAGTAATGGTGAGACAATGTCAATGCTTTAGTTCTGATCCTGAGACAATCCACACGCCTTGGCATTAACCCGAGGCAATTAAAGTCTCTAGAATTGCTAGATACTCTCTTAATGATCTTGAAGAGTCTGGCAAGCGATCGCTCCTGCAAGCACAACCACAACAATCGCTTCGCTGACACAAAGCCGATGACCCAAATGAAATGAGTTTTTCTGATTGAACTTCAATTGCAATCAACAGGGTCAAACAACTGCCGCCTCACGTTGAGAGCAGACGCCGCAGAATAGTCAGCCCACTGACAACATTCCCACAACAATCAGTCATCAATTCAATGTACAGCTTCGCATTTTTGCGGCAATCAGCAGACCTTGGGAATTACTCGGGTTGACTTCCTCACGTTTTCTTTTTCCAACATCAGAACGTTGAAATAGCGTAGCCAGACACGTTTATCTCCATTATTTTATCAATGCAACTATTCACATTTTTATGACTTTAATGCAATGCTATTTTATTTTTAAACACTAGGCGCGGTTCACGTTTCATTTTACTCTAGATACTTAAACTTCCTAGCCTTCACTTCCTGAGTTAGTAAAATCTCCTGATGCTGAGTTGACGATTACGTCTCACAGCGGACTTTGACTGGATCTTTTTTAG
Source organism: Taenia hydatigena (assembly GCA_036345935.2). Taxonomy (NCBI): domain Eukaryota; kingdom Metazoa; phylum Platyhelminthes; class Cestoda; order Cyclophyllidea; family Taeniidae; genus Taenia; species Taenia hydatigena. The sequence goes on from JADWOT020000009.1 coordinate 7,910,794, forward strand.
GAGACACCAGTGTCACACATGAATCACGACTGATGTAATGCCTGAATCACAAGTGACTCTTTCAAAGGTCAAAAAAAGTCGAAAGCAATGAACGTGGGAACCAATTTACACAAATACAACCAGTGTACTTGTCAGCCACAGAGCAGAAATGGTGTGAAAGCCGCCCACGTTGGGTAAACCACATCTGCTCAGCGAACAGTCATGCACCCATCGCAAGGTCTGTTTACGCATTTTGGTGCTGGCTAATGTGTGATCACTCACTGCAGTAAAGTTAACTAGTGACACTTTCTAACGAACATGCTTGGAACGAAAGTTGAGGTTATTTACCGAAGCATGGCAAGACTACCGTTGCACACATTTTCCATTTGAAAATCTGGCACTGCCATTGGGCACAGTTCTGAGACACGACACAGCAGAAGCCAACTTTCTGGGACATCAAAGGTGGCAAAATAAAAATGTGGCGTTTTGACGCTAAGTTGTTTAGAAGCAGCTTACAAGACTAATTACGTTTCAAGGTCACCACACAAACTACACTTCATGCGTCGACCCAACCTGACATCTGCTTATTGGTGTAAGACCTCCACAGCGGTAGGTAATTATTGCTATGTTTATTTCAATAAAACAGCCATATTCGGCACACTTTGAATAAAAAGTGATCTTCATTGTGAACCACTTTTAAGCGACATATGTACATCATTTTACACCCGACGACAACAAAGCTTTAAATCCTATTTTTTAGTCACATCAATTCAGGCCCATGAAGACCCTTTGTACAAAGTGTAAAATGAGGGTGACTTATGCATCGCTTCTCAAGGATAACTAAAGGAGTAAATGTTACTTAAAATAGTTTTTTGGGTCCTCTATCGTCTCGCATAAATATGCTATCATGGGCATTTTTACTAGCAGCCGTCTCACCACGTCGGTGTGTGATTAAGTAGCTTGCGGTTTGGCAGTAAAATGCCTTCCGCCGTTCATCACTTTACCCTTCCTGCATCGACGACACATAGGAACGGCCATTCGTTTTCCACACATTCTAGACGGTGCTATAAAGTTCTCCAGGTGTCCAAAGTTCGTTATTAACGGACGCATGACTCTTAACCAAAGTTCAGTTTCTTTCCAGAGCATATTGCAGATAATAAAGACCTTGATTTTTGCCAAAGAAGTAAAGTTTATGCCAAAACACTCAATTTAACTTAAAAATCGGTCTTATCTGTTACCCAATCCTTGTTTCGCAAAATGCTCGATAAATTTTAAGAAGATAAAATTTTCGACTTTAAATCTCATCGCATCCAAGTTCCGTCCCTAGGATGGGATAAGATATTCTTAAATTATCATACCAAAAGATCTCAATACTAAAACACATTTCCCATTTAAAAATCAGAAAACAAAAATTGAATACAGCCTTAAAGCAGGTTGCGCTAAAAGCCGACACATAATAAAAAGCTAGAATATGTCGTTTGACATTATATGGCTTGGAAGCATGCCTCTAAGGCTGAATTACGTTTCAAAGTTGCTATCGCAAATTGCCCCGTGCATGACCCCTTTTAACAACTTGAATTTAGTTCAGTTTTTGAAATTGTATAAAATTGTTACTAATTTTATTTCAGTAAAGCTTTTGGTTACTGAATGCAAAGTTTTTACATGATCCGTTCTTTCTCTTCCAGAATACGAAAAATGCAACGTGCTAAAGTTATCCTGTTCATTTTTAATCTAATCATCGTATAAGTTACTGTTTACTTGAAGTAGCTCGGCCATTCCATCTAGTGGGCCGTTCGAAAGTCATGCAGTAACAGTGATATTAAAGGTACAGGTGAATTGAGCTACAACGGTAGGATCAGTTTATCAGTGCGCGGTCCTCGAATAAGTTTATCATAAATGCAACTTGGGGGTATACCCAAGTCAGATGTGAGAAAACCACATCGCCAGAGGGACCACGCGTTCTCACTAATGCACAGGCGCGACGAAGAAGGATTGGAGTGTCTGGTGTGAATTTCTACAGACAAGGTACTTAGCAAAGCTGGTAATTAGAAACCATAAATTAAATAGTCACTAGAACTGTTTAAGACCGTGTGAAAGTTGATATGTAAAAATCATGTTGTCATGCGTAGATGGCAGCGAAAATTATGAATCTCATTTGTAGGCGGCTGAATTTACGATTCATCTCATGCTCAGTTTTATGTGTTTTTGAGCCGTAAATCTGCAGACATTCAGTTTGTAAGGTACTTATTTGCACTTGACTAGTGCACTTAACTTCCTGTAATCTGCGATGGCCTCCTTTAATTAACTAGCAAGGCGAAGGCTTAAAAGAGACTCTCTTGTGCTATTTGATTGATAAGGAAACAGGACAACAAGTCCCATAAATCCTATAAAAGTTTATACGATTAATTTGCTCTTTTATAGGCTTGGAGCAATGAAATCGCGAAATAAAGACTTAAATTAATTAAGTATACACACCCACACAACAGACTTCCAATAGCCTGTAAAATAAACAAAGTACTCTTCGACTTGACATTTGTCCGAATCTGATGGGGATTTGCGAAACGCCTCTAGGCACCGCGTATTTAAAACTGACAATTAGACCATCTTTTCGCAAATTTTACCCTGAGACTTTAAAACAAAGCCTATGATATGCCGACAAACTCGCCCCTCTGCTGTGAAACTCAAACCATTGAGCTGTCGTTCCTAATGGGTAGAATCGGCGAAGAACAGAAGGCAGAGCCTTTGCACGTGGACGTAGGGAGCCTTCGCTCGACCACTAATTTGGGTTCGGTGTGGGTGAAAGTCGTCCGTCCTCGCAGAATTCTTAACGCTTAAACACACAACGAGTCACTGCTAGTAGTCCAGGAAAGTGCCACAACTTGCTTAGCATCTTATTACACGGCTCAGTAGCCTCATTTTAGGTTTTAGCAGTAGGTATAATAGCGTCTGATTTAAAAGGGCTACTGAGAGATCCGTCAAGCATTTATCAAAAATTTAGCAAAGACTTATAAGAATATCTTGCTTGTGGATCTCATTCCCATCAAAAAAACAATAATAAGAATGATTTGTTAAACTTCGGAAATGTGGACAGTCGAAAACATCCTATTTTAGGATCTGCTGTAAATTGAAAGCAGTGTTAGTGACAAATCATATGAAAGTGATTCAAAGGGCATTGCGTTAATCTCTTCCGCTCGAACACTACACCTACATGCAAGGAAGAATGTGATCAACGAAGCGCAGCGCTAGAAATTGAGTGTAAAATTTTTATTCCAGTAAACACTTTTCACCGAATGCCACGATTCGGAGGACCAGTTTAAACTAACTTCCTGTGATATGGTTTTTTGAAAGATAAACTAAGCGCTATGAGCTCTACTGGGAGTCAAAGGCCGAAATTTTATTACCAGGCTCAGCCAGAAAAGTCACACTTCTTAGAACTCGTAGTTTAGGGCGCAAGAAACTTACTTTAATTTTTGACTCCAACCGAGGCCATGCACACTTGGTAATTCCGTTTCACAAAGCAATTTGCCTTAAGGCCTCTACATGGGCAAAATCATGGTAAAACGACATCGGAAACGCTTAAAACGAATTTAAAATGGAGTTACGGTACCATTTGTTGGGAGTTTGGCCTCGCTGAAGACGTGCGTTGATAGGAATCACTCAAAATGACTACAAATGGTGTGAAGGTCTCCCTTAAAGTCTTAATAAAGCCTAAGAGTAAGGCAATCCTGCACGCAAGTGAGCAATCCCCATTAACTTTGAAAATGCCATCAAGTGACAAGCAAACTCAAATCCAAGAGATTTTCCACAATAATGCCTTCACATGGTAAACGCCATATGCCGGCATAGATGCATTGCGTCGGTAGTAAATCAACGATCCCCCCCAAAGTCAAGTAAGTATCAGTTTCCCTTGGGGAGATTATTTTTACCCAAATCATCCTTTCGATTCGGCCTTTGATTTGTCCAGTATACGTAAGAGGTGCATGCATTAATGAAATCTGCCCGCACCTGTACAAGGGTAGGGCTTAGGGGCGTGTGTAGAGATGCAGATTTGCCGAGACGGTGATTTGCTCAGTGAGCCGACCTGATAAACGAACCAGCGTGGCAAGTTCCAATCGCATAACAATAACATTAATCCTCCTTAGTGAGGAGATAAATCAAGCCCTTCTGAGCGCACGGAGCAGTCGTGTATGGTGGGTGCTTCTGTCGCAACGGCGTCGAAACGCGTGTGCGCTTGTCAGCCGCCGCATTGTGCAACTGATTCTGCTCACCGTTTACATAATTTATGACTACTTAAGACTTCTTCATTGTGGTTATACGGAGTGGAGAAACACGCACATTACATGGCTTAATGCTATTCTATACAAGTAATTGCAATGCAGTTTTCTGCTTGAGTTTTTAGAATGCCTAAGAAAGTAAGCGTTAAATGTGAAAACTATTAAACTTCTAGATTTCACAATTTCTGGGTTCTAATGTGTGTATCGTGTGTTTAAACAACATAAAAAGTAGTGCATTCTTCTTTTACCCCTTTGATGGGCACAACAATTTAAAACCCTTGTAAACATTGCATAGAACATGGTCCTAATAAATTATTAAAATTTATTGGGATGCTTTATGGGAATTTGCTTTTGGTGTTAGGCTTCGTGAGATAATTGTGCCTTGAGTGTGCGGTCAAGAGTGACAGCCGCAAGGCAACTTTGGCGAGCAATGACATGATTGCGCAAGCGGTTCGCCTGCGCAGAAGAGGTTTGCGACTTTGGTTGTGTTTCATTCCACGAATTCTAGTCTAAACGTATCGGATTATAAAGGATGCGAGAGAGCTAAACAATGCCTGGTGTTGTACAAATGTTATGATCTTTTTCAGACACATTTTGCAATTGACAGTGCTGTTGGTTGTAAAAATAGCATTGAAATTGCGGTGTCTATCACAAAGCCGGATGCCTTATATTGTTCCCACTTTATCTTATTTCCACTATCATTTGGCTGCAGTACCGAAAACTCTTTAACCTTGTACTAATAATTTTAACTCGTTTTTGGTTAAAGCCTCCAGCGCCTTGTAGCACTCTTGCGCTCTGAGCACCACAACTAGTTTCGGGAATCATAAGATTTTATGGTAGTTTTTACTGTCTTGAAGTCCTGAGTCCTCACGTATCCGCCAGATTAAAGACTGCCTTGGATGTTTCAAAACTCGGCGCCTAGTTCGTGAGAACCTGAAGACCGTGGAGGAACCAGATCTTCTCCTAATGGTGAACAGGAAAGATGCCTGTGGGCCAATAAAATATTAATTATTTCTAGACTCCCCTTCGTGAAAGTCCGAAGGAAATTCTACGTTTGTGGGACAGGAATATAAAGATGCTAGAAGTTTTACACGTCATGTTCATAGTCAAATACTCCGTTGTAACTTTGGCAGCCAACTCTATTATGGAGCAAGCTGTCCAGATGTACAACAAAAATCCTTGTCAATTTCCGATTCCAATTGCCAACCCATTCGAATTCTGTACTCACAGTATCAGGTATCATAGCGGTCGCCGTGGGAAAGTGGGAAATTAAAATAGTAAAGCAGATGTTTTGTTTATCATCCTTAAAATAAAGCATAAAATCGAGGGTTCCGGGGATTTAAAGTCGGTTTAGTTATGTAGGAGGTGGTGGCAGTTGTGTAACACTGTTAGTCAACTTTTGAATTCTGAAGATCTTAAAAGTCATCGCAATTTTGTCCATGGAACAAATAATGACAAAAACGCCTTATCCAAGGGGTTTTGCATCTCACAAAAGGTGTCTATGACAATGCGGATGATGCGTCCTTAGTAAATAGTAAAATCCATACCCCAGTGTGCGCCATTATTAATCACAGCACTTCAGGCTAAGATGTCTTTAAGAAATCTAAGTTAATTATTCATCCACTTTTATTATTTTTGTTAAGGAATAAAATCAATGCCATGAAAAAATGACTGATTTGTCTGCTTAGAGGAGCTGTTATATGAGTGATTACTGGAGTTGGCAAAAGGGCCATTAATTTTCTAGAGCGAAGGCCTTTGCATGACCCAGAAACACAATTATAAGTAGGAAATCAAAGAGTAAACAAAAACGCCACATTTTCAGATTTTCTTGGATTGAAACAATGTACTAACTCCCATACGCTTGCATGCATGCCGTGGTTCGTGAGGCGTACAGGAGGGTGAGCTTTTTGTGAATATTAACCGACTACAGAATAACCTATGATAATGCATAACAATATGATCTGTAGCAACTTTGATCCGCAAATTAGACTTCATGGTATTTTCTTCCACAATAATGAGCCCCATAATGAACAAGGTGCCTCTCCTTATTCCCACTGGCTTAAAGCATCAAATAAAAAATAGCATATTTAGAAATGCGAGCATAAAAAGGATGCCTAAAAGTCAAGGTTCCTCGTCACCCTCGGCTATGGTGGGATAAAAAAATGTGGAAATCAACTATTTTTGTTTGACGAGGAATAGGAACCGGAAAAACGCATCATTTCAATTTGCAAGCAAGCAACAGGCCCTCCAAAGTGCCCAGATGGTTCATTTTGGATAGAATGGAAAATATAGTGTTCACATTACAGTAATGCTCGTCTATGACCTAGAATAATTACTTTTACTACCTTTGCAATGACCCCATTGAATACCCTTCAAAGGGCGATAATTAGGCAGCTACTCCTAACTTAGTGAATATAATTTCATTCATAAGTTTTTAGTCAATTTGTGCAGAAATTTGCTGAAACTGGGTTAGAGCCGATAATATATTGCTTAAATAGGTCTCCTAACATACCACAGCCCGTACAATCACCCTCACAGAGAATGACTCAAATATCCCATTGAATTCCCAGCACTGTAAGACCACGTTCCATGATAAGTTCTTGAGTAAATTTTAAACAAATAGGCCAACCAACCTTGTAGCTAAAAAAACAAAGTTGATGGATTACATTCGTCGGTAAAATGATATTTTGAGCGATAAATCATCGCCAACAAATAAAGTAGACATCATGGCGAATGCATGCTTATAAAAAAGAGCAAGCGGATGTCCTAACTTGCACGCGGTTTTAAAATACCAAAGTTCTAAACGCGTCCACCGAATTTAACAAAGTAAATTTGGGCCAAATGCCACAGAACATATATGATAAATGAATACGATTTTAAAAAACTTCAGATTCCAAGCCGTTAAGTGATTGACTACACAAACAGAAATAACCGGAGCACAGAGGATTATGGTCTCATATACTGTACATTATGTCAATAGTAAATGCCGAAATCAAAAGGAAAACTTTATTAAAACTTGACAAATGTGCATCGCGGTTAGCAAAAAACTAGGAAGAAAGATTATTACGTCATTGAAAAATATTCCAGTCTTGATTGAAGTTCAGTTATTCGCATGTCCTTTAGTTGAAGTAAATGCTGCATGCGCCGAAGTTTGGCGTTAAGAATATCAACTGTTTCTTGAAGTTCAAGGCACTCCTGTACTTTCTGTTCGTAGACTTGAAGCATATCTTGAGCAGCGATATCACGAGGCCCATTATTGATGTTGGTTTGCCTCCAAGATAGACGGTTTAACGACTTCGATACTGAAAATGCCTTATTAGAAGGATTTAAAGATTGAGAACTCTTTTTCAAAAGAACCGGAAGGGTTTTTTCACTGACAAAGTTATCATTGCGTACGGAGGGAATCCTGCGAAGGCGCTGCAAATTGGATGTTGGCGTAACCACACTCGGCAAGACAACTCGAGAAGATTGACTTGTCGGCAATTCGTTACCATTAGTGTTAAAACCAGTCTCATGTTCACGAAATTTTGAACGCAAAAGTAAAAGCAATTTTTCAATCGTCCCAGGTTGCGCATTGACTAGAGATTCAACAACATCATCCGTAAGTTTAAATGAAAACTTCGAAAAAACTTTCCAATTCAGTAATTGCCAATTGTTTCGTTTGCCCTCAATTTTATTGCAGCTTTGAAAATTGTGAATATCGACGTATTTTGGGAAAAAATGCCTGATGACTTCCGCAACCAACACACCATCAGAAAAATCACGACTTATGTTTCTTTTCGGCCGAGATAAGGGAATAGAATCAACCCAAGCATAGAGATCACGTAAAACCTTCTGATCGAGCTCGTTAATCATTGCAAATTCGGTAGTATTATGCATCAACCACAATCATCTTAAATGCTCCCCATAAATTATTCAATTCAAGCGGTAGAGTCAGCGATGATAGCAACAAAGTTCAAGGGTATGGATCATGCCCAATTAAGACTCACAAACAGATACAACGCAATCGTATGATGGGAGCAAACTTCTGAAATCATGGTTTATTTTAATATATTTTGGTAGGCGGACTTAAAATAATACCCTACAAGCAGATACCAGCAAGCAGCAACACAGCATCATTGTTTTTGCGTAAATTGCCGTAATGGATAAGGACAAATATTATAATTGCAACATTGTAATAATTGCAATAATTGTAATAGCCCATAATAATGGCGAAACTTCATACCTTGTTTGAATTATTAAATTTTACCCACAAACAAGTTGTGCCATTCGTGGAGCTTTTTACATTTGATATTTTCTGTCAAAGGCATTATATCGCCTTCTTGCTCTTTTGAAATTAGTCATAGAAAGTTGTTTCGCATCTCGGACAGTTGTACTACTCAACACTGGTCTTCAATACATGACAAGACGTTTTCAACCGCCATTCGCCCATGCATAGAGCCTTGAGTCTGCTCTATAAACGCAACCGACCACCATGCACGACTCAACTATTAGTGCTGCAGTGTGTTTTGAAGAACACGCTACGAAACAGCAACTCGTCATTAACTTTTCCTGCATACGAAGTATTTGATTATGGCTTAAACAAGGCAATTTTTTAATTTCGCCGTATCAGGTGCTCAGGTCTGTTAACCGCATGAGGAAAGGAGAACCGCACTGGCTTCGTGCTGCCCAAGACAAAACGACATTCTACGGTGGGAGTACCACAATACCAATCACTAGAAGTGAAAATTTACTACATACTCAGATTCATCCATGGGGCCAATGTTTTACAAATATTTCCATTTGCTAATTTGTGCTCATTTTGATGTAGCTTAGTCATTCACTTGGGTTCATTTCAATTGGTGGAGACGTAGAGAAGGTGCCACTTGTTTTTGAAATCAAAACCTTAATGTAGACATGGCTGGTGGTTTTAAAATGTACTTCCCGAATGATTGAAGCTTGATACCACGTCTGCTGCAGATAGCTGGATGCGGGTTGGGACGATTGCCAGGGCAGACGCTACTTGTGGCCTTCCAGTCAGAAGTCTTCACGGCATCATCCACCTGCGGTAGATGTTCGTCGTATGGAAAGTCAAGGCTTAGTACTTAATCAAGAAAACCAGGATGCTTGCTCCTGTGGATAGAGTTCGTTTAATGTTACCACAAATGTAGTGTAGCGTCCCGAGGCTCCCTTGAAGGTAAAAGAAGGCGGAATGCTAGGGTAAAATATATATATTCACCGGACAGAGGGAAAAAGGCTGCAGGCATGGCCCGGAGGCCAGCCCACGCATCTAGGGCAATACGACCACCTCTGTGACCTTGACAGAAACCGGCAGTTCTAACAAACAAAGTACTACAGTAGTGCTCTCAATCCTCCCCGGAGATGTAAAAAGCCACGATGCTGGGGTTATTAGCATGGCCTGAAATTTGTGTCACGAAGCAGATATGCGGTCTGTTGGCTTAAGCTGATTCACACAACCAACTGAAATTTACTTCACCACACGTATCAAAAGCTATTTATTCCTGTTTTAAAATTATTAGCTGCGCTTAGCTTGCTTGTACATGTTTGCGTTTCTTGTTCTAAAATGCGAGCTGCTTCATTGATTCCTTTTTTAAGAAAATAGTTGTTTATGCAATATTTTTAAAGCAGTCAGATAACCACTCTGGAATTGCTGTTAGCTACATTCTGCACAATGCTTTAAGGGTTAGTGTTAAATAGGATAACGCATGTAATCAATGAGCAAAATGCGCAGCAAGACATTTCATATTATTTTCATTTAGTTCTTTAGTGTTAAAAGTGGTGTGATATTTGCGTGTTACATTGCAAATTTTACGGTTTTCGCTTTATTATTACATTATCTTTTAGTTATTCATCTTTTTAATACCAAAGGAAATTCGTGTTTGGATGAATACTTTTGACGATATCGGCACACCTTTTGAACGGTTTTTGAAGTGTTCTTACCCGTTTTATGATTCCGGTTGCATAGGGAGGGTGCCATAAGCGTGGAATTCAAATTTTCAAGTTACTTTCGTAACAGAGATAAGTGATTTTATCAGCTTAACGCCGTTGTTTGGCTGAATATGTGCACGAGACGTTACACGGATCCCGTATACCTTCAGTTCATCTGGGACGCTATCGAAGTTCCATTACCTGATAGAAATTGTAATTTCGATTTCATACTGCAGTTTGTCCGCAATGAACGTGATCCAAAATGCGACACCAAAAAGCTTAGTGAGCAATTGGGAAATGCGTTGAGAGATAAATGCATAACTCTTTCGGGATCGCGATACAAAAAAGCAGACTGGTCGTGCATTTCTCCATTTTCGGGACACGATTCGTAAGTCTCTTATAGATACAGTTAAATATCGTAGGTACTGCTTCCAATGCCACTTGCCTGGGCCTGTAGTCGATTGCCCGACTTGCTTCAGAGTCTATCATGAGAGTTGTTTCAAACGTGCCTTTGAGGCGAACACGTTTACTACTTTCCCGGACGAGCATTACCAAGACCTTGATGTGTCTGACGGGGTCTCTTCCTCTTGTCCAACCTGTAGACGTCTTGCCAACACCCACTTGGACAAAGAAACAGCTTCTTCTGATCTCCGCTCAATTTATTCTGTGGCACTAGAGAGAATGAGGGGCAAAGCGCCCTGGCGCACTCTTTATACAGTCGGTTATGTCGACGAATTTAATCGCAACCGATACTTTTCTTTTAAACAAATGAACACTCGAATTATTACCGATAAACTGAGAAATGGTCCTTCTTCCGAGGGCTATCCCAACCGCACTCATATTTTAGCGGACTTGGACCTTCTAATTCACAATGCAGCTGTTATTTACGGGTCGAAAGCCGACATGACCAACACTGCCCGTCACATACGATCGCTTGTTCAAAAGGAACTGCGGGAATCTTCACTCTGTGTTGACTGCTACCTGCGTTCAAAGGGCGGAAAACCAGATCAGAGACAGATTGTAGAGGCCTGCCGAAAGCCCCATAAAATGATCTGGTTTCAATACAGTAGCTGGTCTTTTCGACCCTGTAAAGTGCTTTACCAAACCAACGATGGCTATGAGGTTATCTGCTTTGACGGGCGCAGAGAGCGGCAATTTGTGCCGTTAAACAATGCTGTCGCGATGACGTTCTCGGCCTCTCATTTGGGAATGCGGATCACCGCCCCTCTTAAGCGTGCCCTCGTTGAAGCGCGAACATATGTGGAAAACCAGCGCAAGATCACACCTGATTTCAATCCCGGAGAGGGCTTGATGCTTTGCGATATCCCTGTTGAGTCTCTAGAGTCCAACTACTTTGACAGTAGCAATCTTGTCAAAAAGGCATCCCTCAAAGCTGGGTCAAAGAGGCCCCGAGTCCACGCCAAAAAGAAGTCGTCCCAAACCAGGCACTTTTCAGCCACAAACGCTGAGAGTAAGTTTTTACGAAGACTTTGAATGTCCTCACCGACTATTTCTAGTGTTAATTTGTCTGTTTGCTTAGTTACTGACAGGACTGAAACCATCCTTGATAAATCTCGTGTTCCTACTCCTTCGCCCTCAGCATCATGTGATACTCTTCGTCCTGTCTCTGCCGTTCCACCCACACATTGTCTTTCGAATAATGAGTACTCCTCTTCCCTCAGTGACAGCGATAACAATTCGAGCGTCTCTAGCTGTAGTTCGAGTACCAGTACCTCTGATAGCAAATGCCCCTTGTCAAAGCGCCCAAGCTACCGTTCGGTTGCCATTTCTCCTGCCGCAAAAAAGGCTGTGCTCTCCTCTCACTCATCGGACTCCACAACGCCTGCTACCACAGCTAAGGTTGCTGCTGCTGCTTCGCAAGCGCTATTGCCGAAATCTGCAGTCGTGCCTTCAAGTCGATCGTTCCTAAGTAGACCCGTTGTTACGGATAGCGACTCAGATCCCGCCTCATCTCCTTTGGAATCTTGTTCATCTCGCCCGGCTGGAAGGTCTTTGCCCTCTCCAATTCGCAAACGTCGAAATATTAGCAGCAGCAGTAGCACTGCAAGCAGTGGGACTATGGTTGAAAGCGATTCTTCTCTTCTGGAAAATAATGGCTCTACACTGAATCGGCGAAAATCTGGCAGTGCCAATGACAAAATCAAAAGGCCACCGAAATCTTCGAAAATGGTGGGCTTTTCATTTGTTTCTCGCTAATAGTAGGTCATGATTGAGATTCATATCACTCGAGCGCCCTATATCCGTTGTGATTTGTGTATTTAATTTTTTAGGCACAAATGGAGTTAAATTCGGAGAAACCTAATTCTCGTCGCCCGAAAGATGCGGCTTCTAGCATTACTACGCAGGAAAATACGGTGCTGGCCAGCGAGGACAGTAAGAATACCAGTACCAAGAGGGGTTCGTTGATTTTATGCAATCACTCGCATGAGATAGCTAAGTGACGCCGATTTCTTTTCCCACTTTATTCTAAGTAATTTTTACACCCAACTATTCAGTTTTTTCCTCTTATGATTCTTCACATTCGTCCGATGGTTGCTTTTGAAGTATTAACTGTGGTAGTTTAATTGAAATTTACGGGTAAAAATGCTGGGTAAAGCAACTGTGATTTCTGTTGTACTTTGAAAAGTACCCTCATTACGTGTTTCTGTCAGAGAGGGCAATTCAATTTTTATTAATTTGCCTGTAGGCAGGAAAGTCTGTGGTCCCTGCAGCAGTGCCTCCAAACCCGCTTCGAGATTGCATACAGTAGTAGAAAACAATTCTACAAAGCGCAATCCTCTTCCTCCAGTGCCTACTACAACCTCATCTGTCTCCTCTGTATCTCCCGCCGCTCTCTCATCCAGTTCTGGTATTGGTTCAAGCGTCAGTGGCGATACGAAATCTGTAGAAACGTCTCCCGGTGACTTGCAATGCAATGGACATTCTGGTACTACTCACGGCGATTCCACTGTGATCAAATCTGAGGTTTGTTAGCCCCCATTAAGTATCATCTACCTCTCCAGTTGATTGCGTTTGAGTGACTTACTGTTTATTGTAGGTATTTTCACACTTCACCTCTCTTCTATTGTTTTATGTCTCGTTGTCAATTATATTGACTTTTGGTGCAACTCATTCATGACTTCTGTTGCATAGCATTAGCATTGATGCACATGTCCTTTCCCATAGAGAACTTTTTGGTGCTTGATTTTTCTGAAACGATGCTTGCAGTTAGAAATTGTGAGTCATGTTTTTATTTGGGACTTTCTGTTAATAAACCAATGCATTTGCTTGAATAAAACCACTTTTCTACCACAGGACCGTAGTCAACGTTCAGTTCATGAACGTCTTGAAGCCTTGACGCTGGAGCGTGACATAGCTAACAGACGACTTCGTGAGCTGGAGCAATACATTAAGGATATGGAACAAAGGCATGAGAAGGAGATTCTTCAAACGAAGAGATCGGCTTGGTGTGTACGCTGCCTAAAGCAGGCTTACTACTACTGTTGCCCTGGCGTGGCCTACTGTTCTGTCAACTGCCAAATGAAGGATTGGAACATGGGTCACAGTCGAGTTTGCACGCACAGCAGTAATGGATCCTAACTTTGCAAATGACGACCAACGAGCATTCACCGTCTGATTCAGCATTTCCTGCAAACTTTTAAAGCTATATTTCCCCTTCTTTTTTACCTTTATTCCCTTGCTGTACATATCCTTTTACGGGCCGTAAACAATGGTCTGTATTGCCTTTGATATCCTATCCTTAGATCCCCATTAACTGTGATCCCATACCGTTTCCTGAAATCTATTGTGACTAGTGCAGTTTTCCTGGAACTTGGACGTATCGTTAGTGTGTATATATTCATTCACTGTGACGCTACTGTACCATGTGGTGACGTGGCTTCTCGGTGTGGCTAGGTCGGATTTTAGGCCAATTTATACTATCTTTCTCAGTATCACCACTTCGGAATGTAGGGCGTCCGCCTTCGCGTCATCGATAGCCATGTGTTGTTTTCCCTTCCCTTCTCTCCCTTTTCCCACCCTCAGCGTATTTAATTACGCTTCAGCGCACACTTATTAAAACGATCCATTTTTTTCAAAAAAAAAGGATTTCGGTTCAATAATTGTGCCTGCTGGACACCCTGTGTGGTCTCACAACTGTCGTGTCTGAAATTGGATCGCTGTTGTTCTCCTCGTGTTTCGTAATTGATGAACCTTCTTTCAAGTTGCGGTTCGGGTCGGTGCCGGTGGTGTGCCACTTCGACTCATGCTTTCAATACGGTAGAAGTAGTTAGCACCAAACTGCTCCAGTCTCTTGCTGTTATGCTTCGAAGTTTTGTGAGACCAACCTGCGTGCGGTGCATTTTCGGCATGGCTTCAGTTGTCGTGGGTGATAGTCTTGTCGGTCTGCCTTTCCTCCCACCAGCTGGTGGTTCCTGCATATTCATGGGGGAGGCAGCGTACTCTGGCACCATGACTATAGGGAGTTGCGGCTGCTGCGCGTCGATTTTGATCGATAGTCAGATCAGCGTGGCAGTGCCCTGATTGGGCATGAGCTTGGGCCATGCTTAGGTCAAGTAGGTTTCCCAAAATTACGGAAATTGTCAATACATAGACGCACCTAATGGAGGTAATAAGCGAAATGTGGGTCGTGGAGCTACGCTCAGTGGGTGGTGGGTGCGCGCTTAACTTTCAATGTTGTCTGGTGTGCGAAACGGTGTTTGTACGCATTAAATCAAATTCTGGGGAGGGTTATTGCACCACACCACATGACACTGATTTTGCTGCATATAAAATGAGCGGTTTTGCGGGTCTTTTGGAATCAAAAACCCAGCAACCTACCATTTGAAGGACTCGTAGAAGATCACGTGGATTCATTACGTGATACATGATATGCTATGATTACGTTCTGAACTCGCCTATAATTATTTTACTTGCTCTCCAGACGTCACCACACAATATAGAGGTAATATAACCTATCTTTAACCACTTAGTTCCCGTCCTTTGTGAACCCAAATGAACTGAGGGATTTATGGCCCGACCCTGCTGTAAGGTCATCCAATTCGAACGAACCACGATTCACTTCAAGCTTGGCTTCAGGCCACCTTTGATGGAAAGGTATTTGGTAATTGGGTCCTGTTCACTCTCTATCACTGATGTTTTTTATGAGGGGGTTACTGACAACGTGTATGGATAGCAGATCCCAGTGTTCCGGTTTGAGCAATAATATGCTGGTGTCGGAAAAGTTGAAGCCAGCACTCAACCATTTTTGCCCGCCTTTTAAAATGTGAGTCCCAACAGCTTGAAATCAGTGCACTTTTCCCGTGATTGACAGCCAACCTACTATGACGTGAGCTTTCTTTGCGATATATGTAAGATGTAACTAAAGTGTTGTCATGTGCTGTGGTCATTCAAGTGTGACCTGGCGGCGGTCAATCACACGAATTGTCTTTAAAGACATCAATAAGACGCAGAAGTAAATTAGCTGTTGCAGTTAATGCACACTGCTTATATTTTGCAGCCTTTATAACTTAATGCAACCAGTATTCTATTGTTAGCACTCACCAGTATGGTTCCATTCTTGGCATACCTTAATTGCCTACTGCAAAAGCCCCGCGCCGTGTGTCATTGTAGAGTCGGTGGTGTAGAAGTGCAAAAAGCAGTGCTTATTGCGCGTCTTGTGAATTACTCCTTGTGCGGAGACAAACTTTCGTCCTTGCAAGCATACGACGCATGATGGCCCAGAACTTTTAACATTTCTCTGCAGAACCACTTTTCGTATGTCACCCTTTAAGCCTTTGATAGATATAAGTAACTGGTTTTGTTGCCTTTGAACTATGCAAAGTTGGATGACTGCTTGCCGCTTCGGCGATATCGTGGTACAAATTATGGTAGCAAGCATTCAAACCAACTTCCCAACAAAGCTCAACCCCTCAGGCATAGCATTAGGCGGCCCATGAAACTGATTTACAATTATGACACTTAAAAAATTATAAAATTATTAAATGCTCAGGTGAATTAGCCAAAAAATGTACAAAACTGCTAGCAATGGTAAGGATGAAGGGAGAAAGTCTACGATAACTCACAGCACACCTTCTATCACACCAATCTCTCCCACGCCCTGTTGGAACCCGCGTGCCACATGCAAACTTCCGTGACCCTTGCCTCCTCCTTTTACATATTAAGCTGTGCGTGACAGACCGAAGTGAGCACTGACGCTAGCGGAAGAGCACCATCTTTCTTCTTCGCCTTCCTTGTGCACCTTTATAGTACATCGTTGGTCTTTGATTGCCTACCGTTCTATCCACCGTTTAAGTTGCCTTTATGCATTCCTTTTATGCATCCAATTTATTTCAAGGATCTGTAAGACTCGGTTAGTGCTTTCACGTTTTATGTTTTGTAGTATATTTGGCTAGTTTGGTGTGAATTCTGACAGGCAAACGCTCATTAATTTACCAGATTAGCTTTACGCAAAAGTAAAGGCAGTTTCTCAATCGACTCGGCAGGAGTGAATTCGACGACTGTCCAACACACCTTCAAAAAAGAAGTGCTTTTAAGACCTTAATGTTTGCGCTGCATTGAAAAGCTTTGCTTGTCATAATAGAGGGCCGTGAACACATACTTTTCATTTAGCGTGACCTTGTTTATCAAAGAGCAAAAAAGTCACATGGTTAACTTTTGGAACATCAGCCACTCTCTAATTGCATGGATGGGAAACGCCTCCGCTCCACAAAAACTCCGTAAACACACGCCACTTTGTCCCGTCTCAATGCAAATTCAGAAGGGAGGGCTGGGCTTTAGAATAGCCCTTTCTACCGGTTTCCGGTGTATTCAAGTCCTGATACATAAAAATGAATGCAAAAAAGAGCAACGGAGCTAGGTTTACCACACGGGGAGTACTGTTTAAAAATGTCAAACATTATTGGTAAGATCCGTCACATAAAGTGGAGAAGTTAACCAGGCTCACTGAAAATGGCTGATGCACAATTTCCCTCTGTCTTATATGCGCTGTGGGTAGTAAATGGCTTGATTAAGTAGCTTGTCCGGGATGCGTGGCAGCCATAAGTGAAGATCTAACCAAAGGGGATGGGCCGACGACCTTGACGCCTACCGCCACTCATTGGCCTACAAATTAAGTGTCCCGGACATCAAAGGGACAAAATCCGTGGTTGTTATGATGCCGCGACATAACGCGTGCATTATGCTGTAAATAAATGAATGTAGCGCAACGTCACAATAACTTCCTTTTATTGTAGTGGAGTGGGTTACGTGTGTTAGTCAAGGCGTTAGGACTAGTACAAGACTACATATAGAAAGTTGTTTAATTTTACGGCCTTTTGGCCCCAAAGTACATTTCAGTGCTAAGTAAAACGTAGATTCTTTGAATTCCAGACATTTGCATGATGCTACTGCATTAGTGTTGCCACAAGCTAGAGGCAGACATTGAGACAAACCATCAATGACCAACGCCTGTCAATTGCTCTAGCGGACTTTGAGCATCGATGTGTCGGTTCAGAATTCCCCGCCTTAGAATGGACAGTGATTGCAGAGGATTTATGAAAAGAGTGATATGGAAAGTCTACTTTGGTGTGCCTCAAAAAAAATTTGCGCGATTAAATCCGCTTATGTATGTGTGTAATCGTGGTCCCATTTGATTTCAGAATAACGAAGTGAAAATTTCAACTCCAAATTTGCAGACCTACGAATGAACATTAACGCTTGGTAATATGACGTTCAAATAATAGTTTTTATGCTGATGAAGCTGAGGCTGATTTATTTTATTTCTACAGAAGCTGCTACAGGCATGAAAGACAACGCTCGGTCGTGCCTATCACGCTAAAGTGGCGCGCTACTCAGCAGGCAGTAAACGACTAACAAAATAAAAAACTCCATAGTGTCGTAAGCTCTCCTCTCATAGCATTGACTCAAACCAGCACGGAAACCGATGCAATTAGTGGGCTAAGCACTGCAGCGGCATGTAGAACTGTTTTCCTAGTTTCCACTTCCCTCACCTTCCCCTGCCCACACCCCAGGCCGAACCGCATACAAACTAGCAGCGAAGCTTGTGTGTTTCTGCGTTCATGTAAGGGCCTAGACAGGGAAGCGCTGTGCCTCAGGCTCGTCACGCGCATGCACATGACTGCGGCCGATGCCAGGCCTTGAGGGCGCGTGTGTGTGCATGTTCGATTATCACGGACGGGGCAAAAACACATTTTCAACAGAGGAGATTTTGGAGCGCACAATTTGGCGCGTGCGTGCATGCCCACTCGCATGCACATTAGAGGAAGAGACTGGAGGCAGTTGCTGCGGTGGCCAATGGGATCAGCTTGTTTGCATAATTAAGACACAGGTAGGTCGGAGAGAAGAAAAAATACATCAAAGGCTTCAAGAATAATTTAATCCTCTATGGCAGGTAGGAGATACGAAGAATGCAAAATGAGTGAACTCAATTAGCATTTGAATCAGGGAAATTCACTTTTTTACTCATTGCTAAAGCATTCACTAAGCGATAAAATTTTGGGACATTTGGGTGGAAGGAACTAAAAAAACGTCCCGTCATTAGTAACTATCTTCAATGGCTACCAGCTATAGCATTTTCTCCACCAGTAAAATTATGGAGCAATTAAGCATAATAAACTTGCGTTAGATCAGCCCTACTCGGTCAGAAAGGACGCGCCTTGTTTACCAAAACCAGAGATGCTCAAATCATCCGCATGACACGTGAACGTGAGGTCAGAACTCAGAGGAACTTGAGTCACGTGCGCGAAAGGCCAAGTTGGTAAGACTGTTTTTCTCGGTAATTTAAACCCAAAAGCCCATATCCGCATTTCTTTATAGATTTAACAAGCTAATCACGCACAATAAAGACATGAAGATTCCGCTGAAATTACACGATTCTGTTTTGGCAATAAAATTAGCCAAAACATAGAAAAGACTGCCTTATTCAGATTGCATTACCCACAAAACTCATAATATACCGAGGCCGGCCTTCCCTATCTTAAATGACCCTAATGGAATCATGTGAATTGCCTCCCTCGATTGCATCTGCCTATTTTTCCATCTTCACATTTTTAAAGTACAAGGAAAAGTACTGCCTTTTACACTAAGTACATAATTTCCACGTCGTATAACGCGAGTTTGGCTGCTCCTCAGAATATAAGTTAGGAGGCAATTTTGACTGTCCCTGATCATTTAGCAACCATTGTGCGCAATATTTGCGTTGCCATCTGGTGCTCGGTTGGTAGACAAAAAAGTAAAAAGCCAAGACCAACTCGCATCTCTTTGATAACAACGAGCATGTTATTAAACCAATGCGGTTGTCTAACGGTCGGTCATCGTTTGGGTATTATGATCGAATGCGTTGATGGTCGCTCGGGAAAAACTAGCATCCACATGCTTCATAAACGCAGGGCTGTTTTTTCGTGCATGACTTTCTAGACAGTGATTGTGTTGTTTGTTTTTGCGTGCGTATGTGTATGGGTATGTGTGACACCAAGGTCATGCGTATTTGCCTCGAGCTTGAGGTCAGGCTGCTCTTATCAGAGAAACTCGGTGTGACCGTGACCACCGAATCCGCGTATTTATTTGCAAGGAAAAACACTTCCTACAGCCATTCTCTCATTTCTGTTATAAAATAGTAATTAAAGCTAAGTAAAAAATGTGATGAAGTGGACAACTTCAGGCAGTGGAAGCCCGAAATTCTGAAGTAAGGAGCGGTTCACCGCCACGCACTTTTCGTGATCGATGTGTTGTACATTGCACGCTATCCATGGTGAATGCGAGGCGAATTAATTTATCTGTAGCCTCGGACGTTTACGCAAATTTGCGGCGGCCTTTATCTCGGTCAGCAGACACCACATCATCGATGCACATTTCATCCGGACCATTTGGATATGTATGTGCATCGCTTGGAAGTGCGATCCAGTATTTGACACAGTCACACCCTTTTTATGGCGACCACCGAGGCTCGATGTAATTGGTTTAGTCAATTTGCACAAAACCATTTGATAGAGTCAAGAGTTTGGTGGATTTGAAGGCCAATTCTCGTCACTGTGATATGGAATCACTTAGTAGAAATACGGCATAAAAATTCCCTTGAACTCACGGTATACTTTGAAGAAGAGTGTAACTTTTTTATTAGAGAATGAACGCTACAGTAGTCGGTAACATACATGGCTTCGGCTAGGATTTGACCAAATTTTGAGCAGATTGGAACCACTTTGGTAAGTGCAAATTGTCTTCAAATCAGACTCGCCCTATAGCTCTGTCTTGTCTGCTTGGCTCCGCAGGTCACGGAAAGATATTTTTTTACAAAAAGGGTTGATGTACTTCAGAAATTAGTACTGTATTTTACCAACTGATAGGTTTTTTATACAAAATTGCGTATACTTACGGTACAAGTCAGGACTTTGTGCAATGATTCAACGAGACAAAACTTGTAATGAGCAAGTCAAATTCATTAAAATTTGCTAACAACTGCACATCACGTGACTGAATCAAGTAACGGACGTTCAGAAGAATGAGCGACTTTGACAGACCGACAGAAATGTTGGCCGTCAGGCACGAGCGCTAATTCATTTTGCCGAAAAATGCAACATACTTTCCATCTTCTGGAACTAGCAATGAACAAGTAGTTTATCCTAACTCATTTCCTACCCTGTGGTTTAAGTAGTCAAAAAGTGCAATTTTATCAAACATCTGACATTTATTATTCTTCCTGCCCCGCGAGCGTGCGCATGCACACACGTGGTACGACGGTAAAGACGTGGAGAGCGAATTGCCGTAAGGCTTAGGCATTAGCACAACCGCGGTGCAAGCATGCATTCGTGCGTGCGTGCGTGCGCGCGTGCTTGAGACAATTCGATGAACCACAGCTCACCTCCACGCTTCTCTCCATGCACGCTCGCACTCACGCACGCACGCATGCACGTGGGCAGGTGCTGCGGCGATGCTCACGTGAACCAGCAGACGCACAGCCCATGCGGACGTTCCTGCTGCCTCGTGAGCCCATCGACTTATCAACATGCGCGCATCCCTTGGCCTCTGTGCTCACAGACGTCGTTGTCGTCGTCGTTGCTGTGTTGTGCAACTGAGGCAATACATAACTCTGAACACTGCATCTTACGCTTCAAAAGCCTGTCAATTTCATCTCGTGCGGTTTTAGGTGATTTCCTTCACAAGCCAACAGTCAAATCTAATCTCTAACATTAGGCAATTCTTCAGGTGAATAGTGTCTAGGCCACCATCCTGATTAGAATGACACCTGTCTTACCAAAACAGAGTGGGAGGTTTTATGAGATAAACGCGTTTATTTGTGAAGAGTGAAGACTGATCTGCGTCCTGACTAAACATGCGCACTAAGTGGAACAAGTCAACCATTCCAAAAAAAACACAAAGCCAATTTTACTCGCAATTTCTAAACAACATGTCCAATGGGAAACCGATAAAACTAAATTTCCACATAGATGCACCGTCAACCCACAGCGTTGAGAATAAAGGGCATCTCAAAAGCAAAAACCCCTTTTGATAGTGGTATTTTAAGAAAAGCCATACATTATAGTGCCAGAGCAAAGGTTAGTCAAGGAGCCTCCCTCCGCTACGGTTTCTGGCAAAGTTTATTGCTATATGCTCCAATTCCTACCCGATTATATTTAATAGCTTTGCTTAAAATACATATTTTTTTAACTACGCTTTTTTCAGTTTTACTAAAAGATCAAACTAAAACAACCACAAATTTGTGGAAATCGAAGGGTCAGAATTACGAAAAGCAATAAAATCAGTGGTAGTGATGTCAGTTTTGTATGTTCCCTTGGCCATCATTGAAGCCGAGTGAATTAAATTTCGCTTCAAAGAATTTTGAAGCTCTGGGTGAGACAAATTTATGATTTGTGGGCAGAGCCGCACTTTTGAAAAAAATTTTCAATTATCCGCTCGTTGTTATGCTTGCTTTTTGGAAACAAGTCCGAAATGGATCCACTTTCCATTACCACGTCGTGTTAAGCGATTGCAAAAGCGGAGAAAAGCACGCCTTTTGACAGAGTGTTGTTTGGCTTATGGGTACAGTCTCCGTAGACTGGAGACCAATTACAGTAATGCAACAGGCTTCTCGTTCATACGAGCGTGCGAAATGCAATTACAGTGTGAAGGCATGTCGAAGACCACAAAACGGAGGATACAAAAGTACAACACTGACATTTTATGCTGCAGCGCAATCAATGGGTAGATTGGTTCATACATGTTATAAAGAATTGAAAAGCAGTAAATAGATCTGGCAGATAAGATGTGAAGTCGTAGATTTCGACAGCACTGTTTAGACTTTTAGTTGGCAGGCGGAAAACAGTGTGCAGAAAGTTGTTCCATTTGAACTAACAAATTTACAATGGGTATAGGGAATGGTCAAGGAGATCTAAGAACTACTTGACAAATTTACTGTGTTCTCTGAAAAGACAACTAGTGACTCGGCTAGTCGTAATGCAGACGGCAGTCAGGCAAATGTTTTCAAGGGTAAATTAGGAAATTTTTAAAAACCAAAATTCATTAAGACACCTTTGCTTGGGAAGCGATTATTTTGACAACATAAATCAACCGCAAAGCGAGTGATTGGTGTTGTGAGGTAGGAGCACCGCTTTCTTTCATCTTCAATAAAAGGATACCGCCGCAAATTCTACTTGCATAAAACGTTTAGGTCACATAAGCAAAATTCTAGCCCGAGTCACTCCATTTTTGTGTTCGACTTTTATTTATCTGCTCGAATTTGCATATGATCGCAGTGCCATCTGATTCCACTTAAATGTGATGAAGTGAGACAGCATCCATTTCCATTCCAAAGACAAAAACATTATTTCTGGTGTGTTTTACGTTGTGAGATCGTGCAGTGGTCTGGAAGAACGGGGTTTCCTTCCCACTTACTGGCTGGTTTCGGAATTTGTCCCCAAAAAACCTTTCCTTTGCATTTTTTTTAGTTGCACCGTATCAAGAGAATCGATGACTGCCATTGCCATGGTCGCCGTTTGAGCTTTGACGGGAATGTCACAGTGAGCATTTGTCCCTACAAACCACTGCATAAACACACACAAGAAGGTACAACTAGTGTTCCGGGGACGAGGTGGCACGTGCCTTCGAGGTGTGCGGTGGTGAGTGGACCACATAGCGGTAGCCAGTGCTATGCTCGGTCGCGCAAAGAACAATAGACTGCAAAAGCAGTTTCTTCTTATAAGCCAGTCAGCGGGAAAATTACCCAAAAATGGTGCATTTTTCGCACGTAGGTGTGGAGAAAATGGGGGCAAGCCTAGTCTTTGAAGCCTACTAGTCGCTAATGTTTGTTTCACCACCCATGTTGAAAGTTGGAATTCATCTTTATTAATTAAAAGTCAAAATTAACTTATTTAAAATAATTTCCTTATATTTAAAAAGGGGAGAGCGTCTTCCTGAATGTCTCCCATTTGTCTTTTGATGATACACTTCTAAAGTTGAACTCCGTCTATAAAGAAGACGAGTTCTAAACGCAAAGTGGGGAAAAGTAGTGCGGGACGCAATCAAGCCCCCACGAGTTGCAAAATGTCATTAAACTGAGCTACACCAGAAACCGCACAAAAGTTCACTAACTTCATGTCAGGTAATTGAAAAGGTAAAAAAGCGAAAAACTGATTTTAGTAGAATTGCGTTGAATACCTTGGAGGCAACAATACATACATGCATAATAGTGTGAGAGTTAATGTGCCAATTCCTCTTACGATTCTTATTTTATTGATGTACATGCAGTCAGCGATGTTTAAAACAATACCGGATGCACTAGGTACCGAAAAAATTGAAGAGACATTAGTAAATATTAGGGTCAAACATGAAAACTAAAGCAGCAGTCTTGCGCTGTTGTTTATGTGGTCGAATTAATGCAGAGCTTGTCAGCTTATCTCGTCTTAAAATAGGTCATTGAAGAGCTTCACTTAGTGAGCAATTATGCCGACAGGCGGTGCGTTCTGCCTTGACAATGAATTGATAATGCGAGCACCTGGCGTAGGTAGGTGTTCAGTCTTCAACAGATGGGTCAACCCGATTGGTTTGCCTTAAATATTATTTGCGGGAGACTCAGGTCAAAGCCGTCTGGTGATCTTCGCAGCTTTCATTAAAAGCATTCACTGGCGTCATCACGGTGAAATTTGGTGCATGGAATGACTCACTATGACAAGCAGTGTGCCAAGTCGAAAGTGAGGCAGAGCCACATACATGCATACACACGTATACAGACACAGACAGAGGGACGCAGTAATTCCTCGATTCTCTTATCACAAACAATGAAATCAAGCAGCAGGCAGACAAGCAAGCAAAACAACAAACAAATAAATAACACAGAGGCAATAATTTACACGACTATTTTTTGCCACGAGGGTGATCAAACAGGCCTTTCGCACAGCAGTCTGTGGTGAAGATAACGAAAGCTAGTGATAATTCGTAATAACTAGACTGCTTCATCTATTTGGCCAAATGCTGCTAACGTAACGCAAAATTTTTTATGCATATTTTTATTAGAGTATGCTTGATACAGCTGGTTTAGCCATTGGTGAGCAACAATACACAACGCTTTAAATATGTACTACGTTGAAAATTCCTTTTGTCAATTGACTCAAATACATTTTTGGTAGCTAGTAAAGCTTTCGCGGTCGAGATTCATCCCAGTGAATCAGGAAAATCACCCAACGCCCTTTTGGCGAGCAAGATTATCGTAACAACAGGCAATTTAAATGTAGGCACCAAAGTTCCCCTTTTCTTACAAAAGATGCAAAATGAAGTCAAAGTAGTGCGTAAGACCACTAATAGCAGCAGGTCGGGACGACTACTGGCATGGTCCGAACACCATGTCACACAAAGCGGAAGTACAACCTGCTGATGGTCAAGTGCCTGACCATTTAAACCAAACAATAAATCACGGCATTGATACATAAAAATTAGCATAAACCGTCATACCTGACAAATCTGGCTGCTTTGTAGTCAGTGGTAAAGAACTCCAAATGGAAACCAAGCAACCGAAAGTTGGTGAAATTTAACAATGATGTTTCACATATCAAGAATTCTCTTCCTCATTTCTAACACTTGATTCTATTTAACGACATATTTTGCGACAATAAATTTAAGTTTTGGACATTTTCCAAGTACTACTTGCATTTATTGACCTCACATTTGAAGGAGCCAGGTGCTTACCTTTGTGCCTGCCGGAGAGGCAGAGGAGTTAGAATTCGCGTTAGGTTTAAGTGATGTTTTGATTCGCTTAGCGAGACTGCACCAATACTTATAAAGGCACTACTGACTTCATTTTATTAGCAGGCAAGTTAGGCCATTTCCATAAACCTTCGCCCCTTAGCAGCCGCGCAATAAAGCTTTTAACGGAAAGGAATACAATATTCTAGTTAATTTTGAGCAGCCCATGAAGTTACTATAGCATTACGCCACATTAAGAGATTTAAAGTATCTGGCACGTAAATGCTCAGAGGATGAAAAAGTAAAAATAAGCGCATTTTGAAGTCGAGGAAAGCTGGGGTTTTAGTTCCACCGACGAGGTGAAGAAGTGCTCTCGATCTATCGGAAGTAGCACATGCAAGACCATGCGATAATTCGCTTTGTTTTATTCGTAAAATTTGAACCCCAAAAAGAATACTAAAAATTCATTTCAAAATACTTGCTCATGGTGGTGTTTGACATTTGAGACCTGAATATTGACAGAAGAGACATAGTTATTAAGTTAAACAGAATGTTGGAATGCTCATCATCACCTTTAAAATACTGCTAACTGATAGCAGAAAGCACATGGTAAATGAAAGAAATTTCTTGATGCTTCTATCATTACTGAAAACTCGACTCAGTAGTTGTCCTCAAGAAGCAGGAGATATGGGATATGAAAGTGGCTTTACAGAAGAGCCGGTATCACCAAAATTGCATAGTACCTCCATGGGGGATTAAAAGAGCACACGCAGGGAAACATGAAATTACAACTCTCAGTCACCTTTTTTTTGAGAATTGTCTACAAAGCTCCTCATGAACACTCCCCTGACAGAACAATCGTGAGGCGGTTAGTATGCTAACAACGCGGCACCACAAGGAAGCTTTTAACAATTTTTTGAAGGTGATTGAGTTTTAAATCAACGATGCTTGAGATCGAAACCTGTATGGTTTGTTCTGCGTGCGATTTAAAGCTTAAACATCTTCCACAGTCAGCGCATTTATTGCTATGCTTGCTTTTATTAGAAGTACTTGAACAACAGCGAAAATATGCGGAGCTACACCCAATTTTATGGCTTCCAAGTCATCTGCCTGGATTACGGTTGATTTTACATAGCTCAAAGAGGTATTTTACTCACACTTGACTGTTCATTGTGACTTTGGCTAGCATGCATCCAATTTTGCTTTATTGCCAGTCCATACCCAGTGCTTTGAAATTGGAAGGTCGATGTTACTTCGGCGTCCTTTCTTTTGTGAGCCCCCATTACCTCCAGCCTTTATAGCGGATGTCTTCTATCCATAGTTAACAATCGGCCGATTTATATGTAAGCCCTCTTGGAATAGCCAAGGAAAGCTATTTCATTCCTCGTAAGGAGTTAAATGTCTTGAGGCCCAACTTCGCCTAAGGCGGAATATACCCAGTACTTTTATGTTAGGAAAGCTTTGAAGACCTAACAGCATGGGTAGCATAAAAACAGAGCTCCACGCCATCAAAGTGGGAACCAAATAATGGGATACAAGAAAATTGCCATGATAATCGTCCATCCTTTTAGCAAGCTTAGTCCATGTAAGGAGAGTGAAGTCTCTCTTGAAACAAATTTTTAATGATATGTTTGATGTACTTTTGTTCCACTTTATTCGATGTCTTACGTTGATGAGGGACCCTTTTTTCTTCGTATCTTCTGGCTTCCTAATGAATACACCCTTGAGCATTGGTGTCTGGTTTACTGTTCTCCGTTTGTTTAAGCTACAGACCATTTAACCTTATTTGAGAGTTTACATTGCAGGAGACGGAAGACTGATATGATCAGTTCAGTTAACGGCTTGTCACTGCAAAATTTAGACTCACTAAGTTGATTCATTGAAAGTGTAAAAAGAGGACAAAAATTGCTCGCTTCTCGAGGGTTTCACCAAAATTAAATACTCGTGTTGGTATTAGATCACACACACATACATGCAATTTTTCCAGACTACGAATTAAAGGTACGTGCTATAGTGGTTTTGGAAAAAAGTATTTGGAAAGGCTGTTTTGGTGCAAGAAAGTACATTGAACCAATTCTTATCGTGACCCGACTGCCAACAATTTTTGTGCATAGCTTTATAGCTTAATTTTGTGGACGATTTGTGCTTCATCCATGGGAACCCACGCAGTTCTCGTGGATCATTTATTAACAAGCATTGTTGAAGAACTAACTTACTACGAGAGGACATCGGTATTCTGCCTTCAATCCTGATTATGATTTTAATTACCCTCTTCCCATGCTTACACACTCATGTGAATTTGATTTCACTTATTAATTTTTTATTCTGCAGGTGCCCAGAACAGGAAACCAACTTTTCTGCAGTTGCGCTTACATGGAGATCGTAGGAAATCCGCAAATCAAAATCGCCTGAGCACTGTCTTATGTGAACTCTGGGATAATGGATTTCTCAACTAATAATAATTAATAATTAATAAGGCTAATATGGGCAAAGTTAACACCAAATATCAAAATACCCAGAACTATGCGCGTAAAATCAAAATAAAAAGCAATATTTAAAATGCAAAATAAAATAATCGTAAAAAGACCTTTGATTCGGATGTAAGTTTTTGAAAGTGAGGACATTGAAAAAAAATTTTAACACCCAAAATCCACTAATTTTGTTGTTAAAGTGGTGTGAAGAAGCACCACACGGTGCTTATGCTTAAATAACATCGTGGCCATGGGTTCTTTTCGCGCCTACTTATTAAGTCTTTAGTAGCAAGTATGATGTTGGTTTAAAATCAAAAGTGCATTATGTTGTTTATCTAGTAGGAGGTACCGAAACCCCTTAAAGCAGTCTTCTTATCAAAAAGAATATTCCCCTTGAGTTATGGATAATTTAGGCAGATGATAAAGTGGTGAAAAGCACTATTCAAAGTGGGTGTGACTTGATATTTTTTGAAAATATTTCGCACGTTCAAGAACCCAGTATTCTGCAGTGAAAGATTTAATAACTGCAGTTGAGTGCATTGCGGAGGGTGTCTAAGTCTACCTTTCTCTGTTTCTGCAATTCGGTAAAGATGTGATCTGTGAGACGTTAAATTTCTCTTACATAGAAAAGTTAGCCTCCTCAGAAGTGGGCATAAGTTGTAGGCGATGGGTCAGATCTAATAAAACTGCAGTAACTACCGTTTGTCGATGATAACTAGCCAAACGTCACCAACTAATCTCGATTGCTCTTCAGCATTTAGGTATGTTTAAGCTTTTGGATTTGTCGTACGGTTGCCATTTACCCTTACAATAGAGCACTAACTACATCAAAGCGGCTTCTGTTCGAGTTATTTATTACTTATGGCACTTAGCGTTCTTGAAAAGCAGTTTTACGATTGTGGTTTGAAAGTTCACAGGAATGGAACCTGGTGTAGCGGTCGAAGAAAGCAAGGCAAAAAATGGGCATAAAAGTCTGCAGAAAGTGGAAAATTACAGAGGTTATATCTTTAGAGCAAACGGAAATGGAATTACAAAATATTTGAGTGGATTGTTTAGCTTTAACTGCCAAAATGATCTAAAACAGATAAACTAAAACATAGAAAATGATAGCTGTAGAATCTTTATGATGGACTGTGGATGATGTTTGTTAGGATTTTCAATAAGGTTGTGGAAGAATTCACAGTGACAAATGTTTAAATTGAATGGTGGGAAAGCAAACGAGAATAAGACAGTGACAGGTTTTATGGTGGGATTGTAGATATATCCTGAAAGCTTGTCGCCACCAGCAAAGTATGAATGCCTTTATAGAGCCGAAAAGGGATGGGACAGGCACATGGCTGTTGGAAATAAAGTAATGTTAAAAGAAGGTGGTGCCAAAGGCGACAGACTGCTTCCTTCCGGTTAAGCCCAGCATTTATGCACTACTAGAGGGCATCGAGTTAACTTCAGTAAACAGCGTTGGTAACTTGAGTAAAGTTGTGGGTGTCACCTTTTAAACTAACAACTGATGCTCCTCCTAGATAAAGTACATTGACAGTAGAAGAAAGCGCGCTTCAAGTATCAATTTTTGTTTCAAACGACTGCAAGCGCACTTATTTATTTGCCCATTAATCGGGTACTTATGGAGAAAAATGGCCTTTATAATAAGATAATTGGGTCACCGCCAAAATTTGTGAGTGTGATGTTACAAACGGATTAGCCACTGGCTGAGGTCGGCAGTAGGTTTGAGATCCAAATGATGAATGAACTTGTGTGCTGATTAAGGAAAAGCTTCGCATTACAGTTTTTCAATGGTAGCATACATCCGCTCATGACTGGATTAGATTTCGAAAATGTCAGGTTTATCAGGGAAATAGCCTCAAACATCGGTAGCGGTGTCGCGTGCCTTCCAATCGCGACAGAGCGAATTGAAAAATAAGCTAAATTAGAAGGTGAGTGTCTCTTTTTGTTAACTTTTGAATGAGTGAGACTCACAACTATCCGAATGCGCTCTAAAATAAGACTAATTAATGTTAGTATTGCCGCCAAAAATCAAATAAATGGTGAATTTTGATTATTGATGGAAGACTTGCAACGCAACCGCTCTTACTCTATTCAATCAAAATCATTTATGACTATATTTCTTCTTTAATCATCAAGAGTCGCTAACACAGCGGTAAGCACCTGCGATGATAACGTTTCAGTTGTTTTAGGAAGCTTTTGCTCGGTGCCCTCCCAGAACTCAGTGCTACCCCACGCATTTCCGTAGGGTGCGCGTGAGACTTTAACCCTGTTTGCACGGGCGTAAGCTATTTCTGTCACAAATATTACTTACCTTTGTAAATCATTTTTTTCGGTTCAGCGCCTCTTGAGCGTGCCAACGAGGTAACTGCGTCCTTAAGAATTGATCAGAACGAAGATCCGATTTCGTGTGAGAAAGGATGAAACTTGGTAGAAAATCTGAACGGAGCAGACGGTTTGAATTAAGAAATTCTATGGACTTTTTTTTATTCTAATCATGCAGAATTCACTTGTGCACTGCGTTAACGCCTTTCGCATGATTCGTTTGCCAAATGTATGACAATGGGAGTTGATGAGTTTGCCTTTTATTTGCAGTTTTTTGTGGATATTTTAACCACAGACTGTTGGCAAAGCAGTACATGGACCTCGCTCCTCCTAATAACCACCACTTTTACTCGAATCACTTTTGCAGATACGGCGGCAATCGGTGAGAGACAGAAGTGAAACTTAAAGTGCTAATTAAGGCGATTTGTCCTTTCTTAAACGCACAAGACTCAATAAAAGTCAACCGAACGAAAAAAAATTTATTGCAAATTTACTGGACTTGAATTGCGCTGATGAAATTTTGGTTTATTCTGTCGAAAACCTTTGATTTCGGGAATGAAAAGTACCCCACTATAAGGAAACTTAAAAAAATTTGGAGCTAACAGAAATGTAAAGGTAAGTGTAAAATATAGCATTATCATTAGTTAGTGGGGTGTCAATAAAACTTCGAATTCATGATAACTTATTGCCGAAGAGGCCAATGATCCTTGACAATGCTCCTCTTTGCTCGAGAGTAACAATGTCGAAATTATCCCTTAAAATCAATTTCTTTTAAAATTGATACTAGAGGTTGCATGTTCTTTTATGATCGTATTGTGAAAGTGGGTGACAGTACCAGCTCTTTATAACCTTTTGGCTGTGGTTAAGCTTGCCTTAAAAATTTTCCAAATGAAGCGAGTGCTTAATGATAAAACTTGGGAAGTGACCCATTTCGGTATGGTAAGGAGCAATCCTTCTGCTATTCACTTTATCGGCCACAAGTGGATGCAGCAACAGAATTCGACAGTCTTAGGAGCCCCATTTCCATGCACACATTTGTCTGCGTGGAAAATTCCTTTTATACTTGTTTCCACTTAAACATTTCTCACCTTTCGTTCATGCTAAACCTTGTCCACTCCTAAAATGCGCGAATAGTGTGTGTGCCTGCTGCCGAAAGTGACTATATCTGATTTACTTTTAACCGTGCTTTTTCGTTACAATGAATAAATTCAAATACATTAGGAGGCACGTTTTCTAGCGTATCTGTGAATGATTGCAGGCGATAGCGGATCAGGATGCTAAATGAAACATACCTTGCCAGAAAGTGCATGTGTTCTGCTTAGAGCAGATCTAGTTCGCAAGATTACTTTTAAAACCTTCAAAATTCAAACAATGCTTTTTGGCTTGGGCGTAGGATGGATAGATACTTGCATTTTCCGACTGGAGCATAATTCTGTCATAAATAGCCAAATATTTTAGGATCAGATGATGAGAGGATAAAAATCTAATAGCGCAATATAAACCTAATAAATCCAAGCGTCTTTTCTTTTCATTGACTAAGATAATTGTGAATAATTTAATTCAAGAGTTGCCATGGCAAAGCAACTCCACTATTTCTGAGTTTGAGGTAGCAACGAGAGCTGCTTGTATGACAAAGAACAAAGGAAGGTGCTGTCTGTTCGCTTAGTGATTTGATGGGCTTTGGAAGAGAGCGCTGCAGTAATCACCAATTCGTCACATTTGCTTTTTTGGGTGAACGCACACGCATAGATCAGAGAAATAAGAGGGGCAGAACTCAGGGACTAGCCAACCGAATGCCAGTCCTCCCTGCCTCTGTATAAGCTCGGCCTACCCGGCATGAATAAAACATCTGAACATGCACCTCGACTGGATACGACTTCATCAAAAGCATTTGACCACTGCTAAAGTTAGACCAGCCATCCTATCCCCTGTCACTAACCACAAGCCATCTCAGAGTGTTGTGTGGCATTTTTGGGAAGATGAATTCTTATAATGTGTAATGACGTCACACGGGTTTGCAGCTTATTAGGGAATAAAGAAAATTAAAGGTGGAAGTAAGTTGACACATTTACCTATTCTGTTTATTATATTGCAGCAGACGAATTGAGAGGATTTTGGTTAGGACTTTCAAGACATACCTGGAGCTCAAATCAAGCTCCCATTTAACAAAACCTTTCTTAACTGCCTTCTAGAATAAAATTCAAGCATTATGCTGCAAAACTTTGAACAATGATGTCTTGGCAAAAGGGAATTGTGCGTTGCAGCACTAAGTTTTGTGAGCAAATAGTTCATACAAATGACGGTGAAATAGTTTGTTGAGTCAGTTGAAAGCGTGCTCTAACCCAATTGTTAACAGAATTGATGCCTATTTTATTACATTACCAAATTTTAGTACAAAATACCTCTCTTTGATTTCTTTTGTGAAGAAAATCAGTGTTAGATAGCAGTGATACCCCACAGCATAAAAGGCCAGAAATGAACCCAACCATTTTTATTTGCTCCGACGCATTCACAACAGTTGAGGTATTG
Organism: Taenia hydatigena; assembly: GCA_036345935.2. Taxonomy (NCBI): domain Eukaryota; kingdom Metazoa; phylum Platyhelminthes; class Cestoda; order Cyclophyllidea; family Taeniidae; genus Taenia; species Taenia hydatigena. The sequence continues at coordinate 7,943,489 of JADWOT020000009.1, forward strand.
TGTAACAGTAATTTCCTAAAAAAGAAAGGAAAATCGACAATTGCTCTTGTGTTAAGATGATGATCAGGAAAGTGATAAAATTTAATTGACCCCTAAACCAGGCAAATAAGGAAGCATTGTGTAAATTTCTTCCATGTTTCTTACCTAATAGTCCTCTTGAGATTCAGCTTTAAAAATTGGCTCATATGTTTTAAGGCCTAATCGAATCTAACTTTAGGGATTGATGTTCAGCACAAAAGTGTTTATTCTTATTGAGGCCTAAAATGCCCGAGTGTTACACAACTACTGTTGTATCTTCGTCTTCTGATAAGATCTTTCAAAAAGCGTTAGTTCGCATTAAAATAGCTTGCCCTTTGCATACCTCTCATGCTAATTTAAAAATTTCTTTTTAATGAGAATAATCAAGAGGCTGTGACTGCTTTGCTTTTGGACTGCACTTACCGTGATTTGTTAACACCTAATAGCTGCAGCCACAGCAGCCGGTTCGTCCACAGTTGTAGAGACGGGGACCGCACCCTACTTGAATGCCACAACCGCACCCACAGCTTGGAAGACAGCAACAGCAGGATGCACAACAAGGGCTGCAAACACATCTAAAGGAAACATTTTACAGAGATCATGCTGGCGGACTAATTTGGTTCACTTTATTTGGTGCATTTAAAGTGAATGAAATTAACTAAGATGGAAGAAGCAAAGTTCGTTAGTCCGTGCGATGCGTGCAAAATTGAAAAAAAACAGAGTTACGAATCATGCTTCAGTGGCTGTGCTTCAATTTCGATTTCATTAGTAATGGGTGACAAAATTACTAAATGGATGTGACTATGTCTGAACAAAAATTATGAAGGCTAGGGGGGAAGTTGAATCAGACCTGGAAGGAGGACCTTCAGGTCAAAAGGATTATTTTAAATGTATTAAAAATCGCTCACCCTCCACCGTGGGAACCACATCCGCAACAGCCGAATTGGTCATAACCGCAGCCACACCCACCCATGCCATAGCTGCTGCCGCAACAGCCATTAGAACCGCAGTAACCTGCGGGACTGCAACAACATCCAGGACTGGGAAAAAATGCAACAATTATGGTACTACTCAATTCCCAAGCTCGGATCGTGCGGTCGACAACGTCCACAGGATAATATATATAAGAATTGCATCATTTAATTAAAGCCTTCCATTTGTGTTGCATTGTACAAATCAACAAACAAAAATTCCCAAGCTCTAAGGGCACGTGTTTGCCCTAAAATGCAACAAGTAATTGCATAAATTTAATAACAGACGCTAGTGGTTGGAAGGCCAAGCATAGAAAACACGAGTACAAGCAAATAAAAAGCAAGCGGAGAGGATCACTTTAACTCACCACATTATGGAGGCACTCGGAACCGATTTCTGATGGCGGCTTGAGGAGCCCAGCCTTAAATGCACTATGAACGTCGCAGTTCGAGTCCGTCTTGAGGTCAATAAGGTGACGACGATGTTACCACCGCGTTCTAAAGCCGCGCAGTTAGAGTGAGTCGTTGCGATCCTCAAATGCACTTTGAGCTTTCGTTGTCTCTTCAAAAAAATGACTTCCTCAGAAGTAATAGTAATAGTAATATGTTTTTATGATACTTTTAGCATATTATCATGATTCTAAAGCTATTTAATTTAACCAAATCTCCTCACCAAATAGATGAGGAGTATCTTTATTCAGAAATGGTTCATTCAACCGAGATTTCACCTGCAAAATGTGATCAAATGAGCTGGGTTATAGGACTTTTACCCCCCCCCCCCTCTTTGGAAAAGAGACGCATGTTACATTCCGAGTGACATGTCAGCTTGCAACAGAAATTATGTCTGACAGTTATGTTGCTGCAATTATAAGGTTTTACAGCACCAATTTAGCCGATTCTTCCCTTTCCTCCTCTCCCTTTCTACCAGCCATGCTATGAGAAGGTTGGTTGTTTCTAAACATTTCTATTATAAGCGTAGGAAAGACACGGGATAGTGGGACCGGAGCATTTAGGACGAGGGCGTCTCGAACTCAGAGGAACGACCATATTGGTCCACGATCAGGTTTAAGTTGTCTCCCCGCCTCTCGCCTATAAAGCACATTTAAAGAACATAAGTATTACAACCAAAGCACGAACAGGTGGAGTTCGATGCGCTTCCCGAAATCTAGATGTCATGAACAATGGTTTGAAGCCTTTCCAATTTTCCACTCTAGTGCATCAAAAAGTAGCCGAAGTACATTAAAATTTCATTAGGATTTCGGCATTCTCCGGTACTCGTATCCTTCCATGTCTAAATATTCGTGGTGCCTTTAGAAGAGCGTGCATATTTTGCCGGTGCCTAAGAGAAGGAAACTAGCGATGAATATAAAGCGGCGCAGTATTGCCACCTATATTTTCAAACCGGCCATAAAGTCGCCATGACACGATGTGTTAGGGGGCTAAAATGAATTAGCAACAAACCAGCTTTTAGCCTAAAGGGGGTGAAGGCTCTAAATATGTCACATAACTATCGGTCGTAAAGTAAAAACCGACAGCTAGATTTGAAAATAACCCGATTTTGCATTAATGCTCAGTTTGGCCCACAGAAATTGTAGACATAACTACGTACGACAAGATTTCTACGCACGAGAACTTAAGATTGCCTACAAATCACAAATGCACAGCCTAATTAAGCGTAAAATTTGTCCACTGGCCGGCGATTCTAACAATTTTCACCAAAATTATTAAGCGACGTGTCTTTGTAAATCATTTTTTAAATTAAACTTAATTACAGGGCGCAGATCACAATGTGTGCATATTTAAAATGTCAGATGATGGCGAAAATCGAGAAGCTAAACTTCTAGAACTGCAATTTAGCCCTTCTGACGTCCTCATTTTGCAACTACTGTTTCCTATTAAATTCATTAATATAGTTATGTACTTTAGGCATGCAATTGCTGCCAAGGAAGTTATGACTATTTTGTTTAAGAATGGGTGATCAAGTAGAATTTGCTCTGAATAGAGCTCTGCAGATGTCAACAGTTTTAAATTTTGAGACATGAATGGAAGGTGCAATCATTAGCCTGCAGCTACGAAGGAGGATAATGTTAACCAGGATTACGGGTGATTAACCTTCGCCTTCATGCCCAAAAAAGTACCAGCTGAAGAGAAAGGCAATTTGACTAATACCCGTAAAAGTCGCAAACGAAAAGGGAGCAAAATGTAGTAGTTTTTTTGTTTTGGATGCCATCCCGACGGGTATTCAATACACAGTTATTTGAATGCGCTTCTGGGGGACAAGCGGCCAGATTGGATCGACCTTGTGACCGAGGACGCATTGTCAATCCCCAAGAGGCCGTATTCTGATTCCAGCATAAGAACCTGACTGATTGTGAAAGTTTACATTAACATACTAAATGATGTCTTCCTCTAACCAATCTTCCCCATCTAGGAGTTCGACTTCGGAGGTAAAAGGAAGAAAACAGCAGTATGCATCAGGTGCATATGTCCGTAGTGTTGGCCTCTGTAGGCTGTTAATAAATTAAATATAGTTTGAATTTTACCCTAAGAATGAGAGACTTGCGCTGGCTTACAGGTTTTTAAACAATGATGAGCCGTCAATTTAAACAACTCTTGAGGAACGTGGAGCATTGTCAGAAGCAGCCATTCATGGACATGTTCTGCGCCTTTTCACTAAGTTGCAGCATTTATTAGGCCGTGGTTTCAGCGAATGGCTCTAGGTTACCCCGAACTCCAGATCACTTACTAAAGCTCTCGTTTTTGCAGCTTAGCGTTGTTAATTTCAATACTAATTTCACACTATGCGTTAAGAGTAATCGCAGTGCTTTGTTTCCAAAAAAATTGCTGAACTAAGCTAAACTTTACTATCAAGTCTGACCAAGGATGTCAATGTCGCACATTTATATTTAGACCCTTCTCAGTTGGGTACATTAGTATGTTCAAGCAGTGTGAAAATAAAATCAAAATGCTACTAACAACCTACTTAAATAGCACATCCGTCCTGAGATTTACTGCAAATTTGGACACGCATATTTACCAAGCGTTGTCTTGGCTTTATAAAATGGTTGGTTTTGGGACGCTATCGTGTGCTGAAAGTGAAGTGAACCCTCGTTAAAAATCCAGAATGATTTGTCGCCTCCATTACACGCACTTCCCTTAATTCTACGAGAAGAGTTTACCCTTAGATTGTCAGAAGTATTAAAGCAAACATAATTTTGTTATGGCAAAAGTTTGCAATGTGACAAAATGAATAATTGCCGACTTGACATCTACTTTGTCTAAAAACAGTTCATGGTAATAAGTAAAAACGCCTTCAAACGTAATACCATTGTGCATATGGAGGGGTGGTTGCCACAACTTCTTGCTCTTCATGAAATGACAAAAAAAGCAGGTGCCAGCAATAAGCATGTGTAGTTATAATACATTGAGGGGTCTTACACTACCTCTTTATGAAAAGGCTTTAGTAAGTCAACATATCTTTTTCGCATTAGGCTTCAGATACTAAAAATGTGTAAAATGAAGACAATCACTATTTTGTAAGCATTTACTTACAATGAGGAAGTTTTGTAATGCAGAATAAAATCCATTCCACAAAGTTGGAAGGAAACAAAACCGTATCAAAACAAAACGTGACAGTTGATCTTGAGGCGAATCGTATATAAAAGAAGCTTACATTTATTTTTTGTGGGTCCTCTTCTTACAAAAATCGTTTTACAAAGTGGACCATTTCATCAGTGTTTATTGCACAGTGGCGACGAACCACTTCTGGAGAGAAAAAAATAATGTCGAAGGTCCAAGTAATCAGCATGAGTGACACGAGCTCGGTCTACGCTCTGCCACTGTCTTTACAGCATTCAGTTTCGCTTGACACTTCTTCAGTCTCTTTGCGTACCTACACGTAGCCCCTGCCTTGGACAGTTTTGTTTTCAGTTGTTTATCAATTTGACTGCTAGAGCGTAGGTAAGTTGGATTAAAATCACAGGGCATTAACTGACATTTCCTTTCCACAATAATCCCATCACATTTAGGCGTAAGATATATCTGCCAGTGCTAATTTTTTACCCACCAGTGGAAATCGCAGATAGCATGCAATTTTAATGGAACGTCTGTCAGAGTCAGTGAGGTTTAAAATCCTAATATCCATCGAAATTACCAGCGTGTACAATTCAGAAACTTTTGGTTCATGCACTTCCGCAGAGTACACATAATCCGAAGCTTACCTCCACGTAATTAAGAGCGTAACTTTCATACGTAATCTTTAAGAGACAATGCTTGTCGATGGTTATTAAACAAACCTCACAAGGCAGTGCGGTGGTTGATTTAGAGTTGTGTCTTAGTAATTTATAAAGTGGTCACTGAAAATGTTTATTGCACAGGATTCTGACAAGCATAAAGACACGATCTCAAGATATCTGGGTAGATTTCAAAGGATGCGAAACGATTGTAGACCACCCGACAGGTTTGACCTTAGATACCAGCATTTGCACGATTTGTGTGTTGCGGAGACCAATGAATTCTGTGATACTATCAAAGGACTGGTATGCTAATGGTAATGTCAGGTAAACGTGAATTCCGAGAACAGAATGTCTTTCCAGCAAGGACTTTAAACCGCGTCTGTGAAGTCCTTAAAATACACGTCCTATAGCACACAGTAAAGGCATTGCATGTGTTAGGGAAAAGGGATTCTGCGTCATGAGAAAAGTTGGCGATGAGTTCAAATGCGACAAAGTAGGTGGGCTACTGCAAACTACTCATTTGTGCTGCTTTGGATTGTGTTCATGGGATTTTTATCACCTTTTATAAATCATAGCAAAGATGACAAAGGAAGAACTCTCAAATTCAACGAAGATCATCACCTACGGTACCGTTTTCTGAAGTGATGTAAGGCCCTAACTCAGTTTCTCCTCATATTGCATTCTCAAGGATGCCTACTGTTCTGCGTAATGAAAATACGCTCAAGTTTCAAATAATAAAAAATCTTAATGTAAACTAGACTCCTCAATAAAAAATATTCCATGCAGAGGGAAACGACATGGCCTATGTTGCTTGAGTGATCCACAAGGCTAACGGCACCCACAGGATGATTGGGCTGTTGCACGTAGGAAATGGGAGCAATGCTTTTAGTATTCAAGAAAAGCGTATTTTCTTGCCAAGAATGACCAGTTATGGAATTTTCTCACGCCCTTAAGTAACCTGTAGTTAAATTAAATAACTTCATTTTTCACATGAAATAACATTTTAGGACTGCCAGTTAATCAATGTAAACTTTGCTTGGGGCACTCTGGATTTCCAGTAAATTTCACCACCCATTTGCAAATACTTGAAATTCCTGATGATAACTACTTCATTCAAGACATGTTTTTAGAAATCCTTGTTTAATTGTCTGCCTAGAAACAGGCCCATTGTGCGATGAACGGATACCATTTGGTCTGTATTTTTTTAAATGAATGGCCATGTTATATGTAAACAAGAAATTTCACACAAAACGGGTCGGGGATTGAGCATAAAAGCTGCATTCTGGCACGCACTATCAACATACAATGCTTTGTTTGAACAACAATAAATTCCACAGGATCATCCCGAATCGTGTGTAACTCTTGGCTATTTACTCGATTCCAGTTTTTAGCATAGATCACAATTAGGGATCAGATAAATGATTTAAGCAGTTTAAAGGTGAAGCAATCTTATGGGGTTCATACTTGGGAGTATACTACCAGGAACAAGCCTGATGAGAACACAAACTCCAAACATAATGACCGAGAAGGGATAATTTATTTTGAAGGAGATTTTGTCGTTCTTATTGGTGTCATCAGGCCATACTCTAAAATTGGCCGCTTGAAATCTCTTGGAACCACATTGAACTCTTTTGGTAAATTTGTGTGCTCAAAACGGAAGTTACACACGTGAAAAAGAAAAGGAAATACCGTGCATTGCTACACGGAATTGGTTTGCAAAACCTGTGTTTTAAACTACAAGCGGCTTATGGGCATATTACTGCGTTCAAGAAATGTCATAGAAGATTCGCTTCAGTTGTGGAGAAGCTTGGTGGTAATTATTTTGGATAAATATAAAAAAACGTTGTTGCTAAAAACCTAATTAGAAAGTGGCTCATAAACGATAAAGACCATAACAATAATTCCCATTAACAAATGAGGTATCGTGTGTGGGATGCTTAGTGTCGTGGATAAAAATCTGGCCTGAGAATACGGAGAACAGCTAAATTCAAATAAGGCAATATTTTTTACGGAGAAAGTATAAAAAAAGTTTTAAGCACTTTGAAATGACAAGTTGGTTTTCGCTTCGCTATGCCACGATTAACAACTGAAAATATTGACTTTTATTTGCAATTTTTAGCCGGTGGTTCAATAAGGTCCAGCTGCCTCTCCACCAATTACCAGCCGGTCGCGAGCCAGCCAATCGGGAATTCCGATGCTGGAGTACCTATGCAGGCCACCGAAATTCCATTATTTACCCTTAAAGTAATGTCTTTCAGGTAGTTCATGCCGGCTGCCCATCTCCTACTTGTATAAGTCTCAAATAATGCAGAATGATTATCCGTCAACCACACAGTCGCCGATTAATTTCAGTACGTACGAGGCATGTTCCGACGATTTATATCCCACTTTGGCTGCGTTCAGTTCTACATATCATCAAATTCATGTCTTCTTATCTTTGATTCTTTGCATTTTCGGAATCTGTCTCAATGCCCTGAATGTGGTTGTGCTATGTCAGAAGCGCATGCGGAACTCGAACAACTTGCTTCTTTCGAGCCTGGCCATATCTGATGGTATGGTGATGCTTATTTATATAATCTACGATCTCGGGTTTCGACTAGTGGCTCGGTTAGAAAATGGTATGACAAAGGAATATGCTCACCTTCTACTGGTATGCATAATAGGACAAAATTTGTTTCACACGTTTTCTACATGGATAATCGTCGTACTTGCCGCATATCGCCTTCTCTACATACACGCAGGACCTCAGGCAAGAGTTGTGTGTGCTCCTCTGCGTGTTTGGCTCGCCATCGCCATGGTCGCACTGGTATCCATGGTTCTAACCATTCCTCTTGCCTTTGCTCACGAGGTGACTCAGTATCGAAAGCTAAATTGTGACGGTTCAAAGTTATACGAAGTGGATTATGTGGATAACACTGCACTTCAAACAATTCTCTTTTATAATTCCGCTCTTCTGGTTAAAGCCATCCCAATTCTTCTTATGTGGATCTTGAGCATAATACTGATAAAGAAGATCCGTGAAACCCAAATGATCCGGCGAAGACTTTTACCATTAGAAACCATGCGATCGTCAACCACTCTGTCTTCACCCAGCACAGGCTGTTCTGTTGAGGAGCATAGAATTCAAAAGCTTCGCTGGTTCTTCTTCAAGTCCTGTGGTGGTTTTGATAACTGTCGACAATCCGCTCAGCCCACGAAAATGCTTCTAGCAGTAGCGCTAATGTACATACTCACCTATCTACCCCAGGTACGATAAAACTATAAGTTGCGAGCCTCTTAAAACATGTTTTATTACTAAATTTCACCTAGAAAATGCGCAATACAATGCTCTGTAATAGGGATTCGAATTTGTATAGAAGGTTCTGTCAAAGGCGTTATTTCCCAATTGAATGCTTAGGCACCTTATAACAAATTTACTAAAAATTGTACCATGTAGATGATTAAATTGCCTCTATTATCCCATTCTTAGGTAATGAAAAATGGTTTCCGAAATTGTTTATTTATTGCTAGACGCCCAGCAAAATTGACATCAAAGTCCAAAACCTCGACAAAGGTCATGGCTTGTATGGGCACAAGTATTTATTTATTCACTTGTACCCAATAGTTTACATACACATTAAAACAACCTTCATTGCTGATAGGAATAAACAATATAATCAGAACTCTTTCATTTATTTGATATTATGGTTATTCTACCATCCAACGTATCAGACTTTTTTCCCATATCGGCAGAAAAATCTTCATTTTCAGCATAATAGGATTTTGTTAAGTTTCATTAATTCAGTGAGCTTTTTATTTTGATGCACCCAAATGAGGAAAAACTCTTTCTTTGCCTATGCTTTTCGGTTCTCGTCTCTGAGGTGTACTCTTCACCGTTCTGTAACATTTTATCACCGAAAGAGTAGGCATTGATGATAAATGTCTCATAACTCTACCAAAATCCCACATTCTGATCAAGGACATTTGCACTTCTACAATTAATTTGGAAACATTTTTGGATCCTTAATGCTAGGCCAACTGCACGCATTAATGTCCTATGCTATTGCATGCCGGTTATCAAAGTAAAGTAACAACTCTTCTGTAGGCGCCTCGGCCCTGGCATTTGCCCGTTAATCACGACACACTCAAGTCACCCGGACGGGAGTGCTTGCGCCCACGCTAACGGTGGACTGTAAAATCCGGTGGAAAGACCTTTTAATTGAGAAATGATCAAAATGATCTTAATATTTCCTAAACCAAATATCATTTCAATCACAAATTATGACTTAAATCCAGAGCAAAAATTAGCCTTTCCCAACTGAGCAAAGTCATGTATTAGGATTGGGTTTTCGCCTTGCACTTCGCTAAGCTAAGAGGAGTTGATCAAATCATGAGGAATTTCAAAGGCTAGCTATTCAGCTGAGGGCAAAGTATAATCCTAATGACATACTAATATTTTATTCATGAAAGCGCTCTAACCATTTCACTTTCAACGATGGAGCAGATGTTTTAGTACCTCGTGAATGATTAAAATCCATTACAGTTCAAGTGCACCGACTGAATCTCCCAAGAGGATTTCTATCAATGGGTTGTTTCCTGCGTAACCATATACGTTCAACAATGAATTTTAGTCATTTTACACCATCCTACATCTCATTGAAGTGAATAATAGCTATTCCTGTGCCGCGAAATCTATTTCAAAGGTAAATTGTATCCGAGGAATGTGATAGCACCGCATTGTGGTAGAAAAAGATATAGCCTACCATTGTAACCCAGACCTGATTCATTCGAAGAGCGAATTCCCTCCTGATGCCTTATTTACGTGCATCCGCAAATAAAAGTTCCAGCCTTGGTGAGAGTAACTAATGCAGGGACTAACCATGACAATTTTTGGATTTTATTGGCAGCTTCAATTACAATAATGAGTCGGATTTTCACGTCTGCAGTTAAAATTCCGCCAAAAGTGCTTTATTTTAGACAGATCTTCTGTTTATTTAATTTACAGCTTCAAAAGCGCTCGCGAATTCCTCCCGTTTATGCTAATTTCCCAAAACCCGTGTTTTCATTGTTTGCATTAACAATTGCACTTTATTTGAAATGGCCAAATGGTGTAGGAAGTCTGGACACACGCCACCATTCGATTCCACTTTATGCGTTTATTTGATGCCAAACGGTGAGTGAGCAGTAGCAAAATAATAGCTTGATTATGGCTGCTTCTGCACGAAGTTATATTCCAATGCTCTGCTACCACGCAACGATTTCGATATGTAAATCTTGATAACAGTGGGCAGCGATTTTCAGGTTTGAATGATGACTGCTAATTACTGAGCTTCCTCTGATCTATGCACTTCTTTGTTTGTGATGCAAAACATTGGGATTAGCAGCGGAAAAGTGAGCTGTAGGCATAATGTGGAGGATAGTGTCACTGTTGCCACGAATCCTCACTGCGACTGTGTATGCGTCGAAGGTCGGCTTCATATGTTCGGTCCTCCGCGCCAAATATTGCACTGCCGCTGAATTAAGGCGTGAACTGACTAAACTGCCAACAGAATTGCAGTTTTATTACTGTGCTCAGCATCCACACTCAAAATATATTGTGCAAAATAGGACCTTAAACATTGATAAATCCTCAAGAAAAAAGAGCAGATCTTTGATGTTGAACACGGAAAATAAAAAAAATAAGCCGCTTTAGTCTTTTGTTTCTTTCAGCAATATTTTCCATCAAATGGGAAATTTCTGCTAATTTTGAGCGGTACTTTGCTTGTTCATCTCATTTTAACGCAAATTTAAGTGTGCGCTGGTTACATTAAGACCAGGTCTTTACGTAACGAGCGGCGGCGCTTTCGCAATCCACTTGGTTGAACTTCATCAATTCATCAACCGTTGATGTCGTCGACATCCTCCCATACTACTTTAAGCATAATAAATCCCTCCCAGTTGTCGAGATTTTGCTATTTTTTCCAAGAGTTCTGATTTCACATCAGTGCATTTCGAATAAAATGACACAGATTTCCCATGTGGCTAAAACCACCTTTCCTGTAATTCTCTTGGCATCGTGTGCTGCTAAAATGAAAATAGAGCAGAGCAACATTCATTAGCACTGAAAAAATGAGAACGCAATTCACCAGTATCGTGCAGTGCAACTTTAAGTCCGAAGCTCCTGATACTGCCTATTTTGGATTTTAAAGGTATATGGATAAAGTAGTTGTGCATACGGTTCCGAAAACAGCAGTATCCGCCTCTCCCTAGATCCCCTCTCATCGGCGCAAAGCGTCGAAGAATAGCAGCTGAGCTGCACTTTTTAAGTTACTCATATTGAAAATGATCGCTGTTAATGGAATAATCGAAAATTCGCACAAGCGCACTAAAGGTGCCATCACAAAATTGTGCTGAGTATTTACGTTGGCTAAATTGTAGCTTCCACCACCGATGGGATAAGTGCCATTTTCGACTGTTCTTTTCAAAATGTAAAATTATTTAACACTCATGTGGTCTTACCCATGAAGAATTATATTTTGCCCGCGCAAGTAGCCAGAATTTTTTGATGCCGTTCATTCGACTCAAGTGCACTCTCCTGAATTATCTTTTGTTCAGGGATCGAATTTCGTGATTGTAATTTTAACAATTCATCCTAATTATCCAAATTAAGTTCAAATTTCTGTCCTCCACAACGCAATTTTATCTGCAAATATTCAAAGCAACTTATTTTACCAAAAACATTCACCGGCGAGCCGATTAAGTCGCTTCTTTAGCACACTGAAGCTGCGTCTGATTAAGGTGCCAATTAAACAGTAACATTATATTTTATAGTTTTCATTGCTATCACTAGTGTGTCGTCCATAGTAACTAGGATTTGTGATCTCGCAGGGACCAACTAGGCCCCGCAGTAGGTCACAAATGACAATGGGTGGATTTTGAATTGATGCACTAATTTTCCTTTTTTTAGCATAGACCAAAAGTTAGCCCTTATTGTTCTTAAATACTACATAAGGGTAGCTATTTTCAAGGGATTTATCGGTAAGGTATAATGCTGCAACCCCTTACCAAAATGGAGAGTTATCGACAATGGCTAAAACCATAGTCTGATAACGATAATGAAGCATCACCTACAAGGATAAAGAAAAATTAGTGATTGGAGAGACCCTTTTGTATACTTTGTAGTCTGTGATGCTGATCCTCAACCGCTACATGGGCCGGTGCTTTCAAGTGCAGGTGTACGAGCGACTGGGTGATATGATGGACCTTATGACTCTGAGCAACAATGGTATCACCTTCGTCATCTATTGCGTCATGTCTGCACAATTTCGAGACACCTTCATGGCTCTCCTCACCTCCGGCAAGAGAAAGTTGAGCCAACTCTAATCGACCTATTTCCATAGCCTTTTCTGACATTCCTCCTTATTTCAAGCCCTTCGCTTTCGAAGAATACACGTTTGCATTATTTTGCTACAAATGCGCGTGTTTTGGAATCTTTGGCACTTCAGTGACACCTGCCTAAAACTGTTTAGACTAGTGAGAAAGTGTTGTCGAGCCTCCTTACAAGCAGGTAAGTAAATGCAGCAAAATAAGCTACAACAAAAAAATTATGGCCAATAAAACTCTTGAATTAAGACCAGTTTTACATTTTTATTGGGTCATCATTGTGCTATGCATTAGGCAAACAAAAGTCGTACCAAAATGTTTGCAGCACCGAAGTTCCCTGCTAAACACTTACACAGTCCATTGCAAAGGCTTTCATTTCGCTTGATACAATGGATTAATAATGGATCAATGTGTTCGTAATAAAGTATGCTAACGCAGGTCTTTCAATTCCTGACAAAATTTTATTTGTCGAAGGGGGGAAGAAGAAGTTCGCCTTTTGACTTCTTAGCGCTATTTTTAAAAGTGACCTTGCTCTAAGGCGGTGGAAAGATGGGATAGATTTTGTTAGATAGAGCGGTGCCTCAAAAGGATACAGATTGGCCAAAATTCCATGTCTGGTCAAACATGAACTTCATATCCCCAAGTGAGGTCTTAGTAACGCAGGGTTTCTCTTTTAACAAAACGCACATTCCACATATTCAAATTAATGAGCAGAACAACTCGTTGCAGGCTTCTTACTGCTCCAAGTAGTTGTTGAACTATGTCAATTGCTGGGAAGGGATATTTTTTAAGTAGCAAAGGTTGAATGGTAAATCAAGAAGCCAAAAAATTTTTCAGCTTCAAATTGTGCATAATTTTAGTGAGGGCTGCACCATGCAACTAATTGTGATTTCAGTAAAAGGCTTGGGGAATGGATACAGCTTATTTACCACTAGCTCAGTGTATTTCCTTAATTATTATTGCCATAGGTAAATAACTCAACGCTATCATACACTGCTGCAAATATTCCGATACAAAACAGGGGTTGGAGTTAACGAAAGCCAACTCGTCTATTCCAGTTTGGCCTGATAACTGAGCTTAAATTCAAGCTTGAAGTTATTCTTTGGGGATTAAAATTGGATTGTCTACAGTGAATTTTCCAATGAGAATTACCACCATAAGTGAGTGATATTTACAAAATAATAGCCAACTTCGCCATTGCGTAACGCAATGCAAGCACGGAGGCTTTGATTGTTAGACGCAAAAGTCAGCAATCCGCCTTGGGAGTGTCATGCCACTCAGTGATCTTCATGAGGACCTTTTATTTAATGAGCTGCTTTATAGAAACGACACCGCTGATTTATCTACCACTTTGGCAGCGATTAAATAGAGGCAAAAAAACTTTAAGGCGCTGCAGCGTTTAGTGCAGATACGATCCATTTACGATGTTGTCAATTTTTTTAGTAGTGAAGTGTTAACTTGTGATACCGCACTAACAAAGTAGTTGAGATTGGTCGTCTGATAAATATTTACCCCATTTATTTCAAAACTTGTTCACAAGAAAGCTATTTAGAGCTCAGCCGATCGTTTCTTACGCTTTCTAAGTCTCACCTTTGTATTTTAAATAACACCTTCGTTTGGTAGGGTGTAGTCTTTAATCTTAACAATCCTGAAGTCATTGGGGATTGTCTGGGGCACATCTCGCCATCAGTAAGATATAACTTGACCACTTTGTGCAAGGTTCGTCGGCATTTTTTTTAACGCATAACGTTCCATTAACGAATACACAAGATGCACAGAGCCCGCCGGTCAAAGTTGACATAAAATCTACGCATTCAAGCGGATTCCCACACAAACAGTCCAGTTTTCCACAGGCACCTTCAATCATTCATGCTCTCATAAAACCGGATAATTTAGTTTAACTGGTGCATTTAAGTTTGGCCTTTGTCACGGTTTTTTTCAAAAACATAAACAGTCTATGGTGGAGCGTCCCAAGAGTTAATCAGCGAACCTTCAGAGTGCCCAATAATTTGTTGTTTTCTTTTGGAAACAATTGATTGTTCCCATTTATCTTGATACATGGTCATAATAGGTTGTTTCCTCCTGGCTGCCTCGACTCCACTCAAATGACATGCGCGCACATCGTGGCAGATCACATCGCGGGAGAGGTCGCCCAGTGAATGGATTCCATTTGTTCGTACCCATTCTTGCATGGAGTGAACCGCAGACTTTCTCATGTAAAGTAAGTTAATCAGAATGACATCAAAAGCAGTTATGCTGGCTGTTCAACCTTTTTTAATGAAATTCACGAATTTTGACTCTGCGGTTTAGGCGGTTGGTCGAGGACCAACACGCGCAAGTATAGTAAATGCCACCCCAATTCCTGTGCGTAAACACAACAAACGACTTTCTTGTTAATTACACAATAGGATGCGATTTCGTCTTTGTAAACACTCTTTACGGCAGCACCAACTGTTTCCAATGGTAAGTTTTTATCTGACTAAGAATAACTAACTTCAGTGTTTACGATGCAATTCTGCTTCGTTTCAGCAGCTACTGGGGCAAGTTTTATAAATAAATATTCAAATGCTACATAGTCGCACCAAAATTGTGTAACATACATGCTATGCATTTACTGGAAAATCGCAAATAAAGCATAGAATAAAACATTTTAAGGTATGATTACGGTTTTTAGTGAAGGCATTTAGTCTCTATTTTCCTGCCTTCTATTTTCGCGTTAAATGTTAATCAGCTAATTGTGTAATTAAAAGAGGAAACAAGCGCTGAAATCCCTAACCGAGACTGATCAAATTGTGCTAATTTGTAACCAGCGCCAATCTTGTATGTAAAGAGGACACTATTTTGAACCTAGTTGTGAGCCGACTGTTTTGATCACGCGTTGACCTCAATTGTCTCCATGCGGGTTGAATCGGCGAACATTCATGAACTTCACAAACTGTGCCCGGCTTCGTATTTGCACATACTGGGCTGGTGGATATCGAACTTGTGCTAATTTTCTCCAAAACAAATCACAAGAGTCGTGCTGATGGAGCGAATGCGTATAAACATCTCTGAAAGGTAGTTTATATTACCTAATTTTTGTAGATAAAGCGATTTTCTGGTAAAAATGAGATCAGATGTGGATGCGCAGTGAGTCAATTGTGGAAAAATGAAGGGTTCGCAATGATTTGAATCCGCTGACTAGAAATGTCAGTATTAGAGGGATTCCTCACAAATCAAATGAAAGAAAAAAATGTTTTTTTAGGGATTGCACAAACTCAGTGATTATCCTAGACTTGATCATCACTGCAACCAGCAATTGTTCCAGAAGGTTAGTGTTGGCGAAGTTGGCATGATCAATGCTGTAGCCTAGGCAAATCACCAAATATGCTTTTTATTGGAACAGAATTGTTATGCTGACTGAAAAGAACTCGATTTGGGAGACCGTGTGTTATTTTTAGGAAAATTGGCATCGAAATAAGACGGAAGGTAAAATACAGTTGCACAATATTTTGCCAGAGGCAGTCGCTTGCGGTAAGTGATAAAAAACACTCCCAACTTCGAAATGCCAAGTTGGCGAGTTTTGGTTTTTGTATGTCAGGAGAATTGGTCCTATTTTTTAATCCTACACATAATCAGATCTTTGTGCAGAAACTCCCACTTGTGCGGTGGTTGGATGTGAAAACCGATTGCTGACCACATGATCAAATTTTGGAAGAGCGTTTGCTCATAAACGAGGCAAGATCAAGCCAAGGTGCTTCCTATTCAGGAGGTTGAGTTTGTTTTTGAATTTGATTATACCTTGGAAGTAGCACCCAGGCCATCTAAGGATGGTTTTACTCAGTTGGTGTTCACCAGCAAGCAATATACGTGCATATTTTAAAGTAATGTAATTAGTTTCATGGGCGCACTACTTACCCATCAATCTCATCCCTAAATGGTCTACTAGCTTAGATTGTAAAACAAATTACAAGTCCCAATGGACAGTTTCTGCTTAGTTTGAGTCATTTGTGCCTACAAGTATGGGTGGAAATGAGAGAGAGGTGACATCGATGGTCCTCTGCATTAGCTTTGAGCGAAATCCGGCAGTGTCAGGATTTGTGCTACGTTACTGCTTTCCAGACAGCACAGTAATGGGAAGAGAGGATGTTACTCGAGCGTCTGGAAAACTTTTATATTCCACCCAGAAAGTTCGAGCCACACTTCTAAGGCCGTACTCAATTTTAGTCACTTTCAGCTATGGAAGTAGCCACTGTTAAACTCATCGTCTATTTTACGCATTAATTACGTCACAAAGGGATCCGTTTTCGTGTGTGACCATTTAAAACACCGATGTTATGCTACCCTCCTAATTTATTTAAACACATAAATTGGAAGAGCCATTATTCAAGCAGGCTCTTCAAAACATTTTATAATTGAGTTTAGGAAAGGCAGAAATGATTCGCCTTAGATCCAACTGATAGTAATTTGACTTGTTAATGCTTCTACGTCTGGGTCACATTTCATAAGCTTGGTTCAAGCCTACCTCCTGAAGCTTATAGCTATAGCTTTATAAAATTTACTAATAGTAAACCCATTTTAAAAAGTGAAAAAGTGTGGATGCAAATATTACTGACAAGGAAATGGAATATTACTTAGAACACTCCATCTACCAAATTCAAAATATTCAAGACGGTCTATTTTGGTTGCTCCCTTTTCAACTATTAGTCTGTGAGAGAATGTGCTTAATGAAATCACTCTTTCGTCTGTATAGGTCAATTTCGTAACCGGATTTTGTTCCAGACTGCTGACCCGCTCGGTGTGGAACTCCAACAGGGCGCCTGTTGTGGCACCTAGTGACGCCTAGCCGCATGGTGAATCTGGCTTCTCCTATCAATAGCATTTAAGGCATGATAATGACAAAGTGAGAGTCACACTCACGTTGGTTTTTGCTTGCCTTTGAGTCGTCTATTCGTGCTGGCATTGCTGATTGGCTGCAGGCGCCAGGTTCTCTTGCTCAGTCGCACACCGTCACCATGTAATCAATCGAAGTTTTACCTCACGATGCCTGCAATGCTACGTATGTTTGCGTACCAGAACTCCCTTTTGTTAACAATTACTTATTGGATCTCTTAGTTATGTTATTTAGTTTGAAGTAGTGAATTCCCCGACAACCATAGTTAGCAATTAAGGGGTCAACATGTTTTACACTCTCTCCTTTATGCTACTTAAATTATTAAAACAAGGAAAGTGGTGCCGTAATTCAATGCAGTTTTGAGTGACTACCCATGTAACGCGAAACACCCGTACCACTGAACATGTCCGACCTCCCTTTATACAGGCGCTTCAGTAGTAGTTAGCTTTCAAATGATGACGATAATTTGTTATTATAGCACATGGCGTATTGCAGGTAGAAAGTGTCAGTATTTTACTCAGGTATTTTTTTCGTAGGTCCAAGACTACCTGTATGCATGGAAATATATTGCTCTTTTATTAACATCTATGAAAGATGATTAAATAATATCCTGTAATCAATAATCAGTTTCATGAAGACCTGAGTTTCACCATCTCCACTTACTTTATAACACGATGAGACCTTAAGCAACAACATTAGCTGAACAGTGGATTAACACATTGTAGTTTATTTTCATAGCAAATGTAAAGAAAAATGCACCAAATTTACATGAAACGAACTTATTGGTCCACGGATTTAAAGGATACGAATCCAATGAAATTCTAAATTTCAGAAGCGCTTACATGGTCAGTCAGTGTGGGCCTTCTCCTTCAGTTGACATTGCGGGTGAGTGCCGAGCCGAGTATTACCCTGCAACCGGTTCGGATGCCGAACGGAAACGTGGAGCTGCAGTGCACCGCAAGTGGAGACGAGGTCGAGACCGCTATGATCCGTCTTGGATGTGACATTAGAAGTTGCAAAGTATGCAGAGAAAATTGCACTCTGTTTTCCCCTCTCAGTAATGGTAAGATGTAGACAGGCACACTTTGAGTTCAATCAATGCAAAAGGCTTGTATGTTTCCTTCTATAAAGAGATGTTTTCATGTTCGGGTGTGGTGTTTGCAGGCTGGTCATGATTTCGCAAGGTGGTGCGTAAAATGGTTTAGAGTGCGCTCCTAGCAAGCTTCCCAAATAGAATAAGCCAGAAATTTGTTTTGTTTTGGTGGCTAATTTTAACACTGCCTGAACTTCTTAAGTACGCATTAAAAAGCAAATAACCATTATTATCCTTAATCAGAAGTTTACTAGTCAAGTTTTCGCGATTTCCTCAGTTATGATATTAGTAACCAGTGCTGATTATTCACCTACTTTGTTTGGTCCAGGTGAGCGGAAAATTAATAGGTTTAGTTTTATCATTATGCAAGTTTAATTACAAACCCTCCATCGGGCTCGTCGCCTAGCCGCTGAAACATAAATCTCGTCCATTAAGAGGCCACGTGCAATGAGATTTCGAAAAGTACGAAAATAGGCTTTCAAAAGCTGGACGGGTAAAGCGCCCCCATATTGGATGCGACGGGCCAATCAGAGCACTCCTCAGGCGCACCTCCATAACTGAGTCATGATGAGGTCACAAATTCTGCCTTCGGGGAAGCACAAATGGTTCTCAAGACTTAAAAAAATTATGCAATGCAAATGCAACGCTGCTACACAAAATTTAATGTGACATCGTTGAATTTCGCTTATTTGTTATGATAGGTGGGAGAAATGAAACACCAGACTAGGGAGTTCAGTGCGGCTCAGTGTGAGAACCAACTCTGTCTCGAATTTAGGCAGGCTCAAGGGCTCACCCACATTTGTTGGCGCAGCTATGGCACTGGCTTTGTAAAAAGCAAAAAGTAGTAGTGCTGAATGCATCTCAAATCATCCAAGTACGTCCTGAATTTCAAGCAATGGAGCAGAATTGAAGTTATATATTAAACTTAAAAAGTAAGGAAGCATGCTAATCATACTGAATTTAAAAGGTGACAGCGGCCTTTCAATTCGGCACCTTTAAATGCAGAGCATGAGATACCGCCCTATATTTCTCTTTTGCCTTAAAGACACTGACTTTAATTGATTTGAGACAACAGTTGTTTTGGAAAGTCATTTTACTTCGTCTTATTTTGGACCTTGCTTACCGTACTGTCAAAAGTTGTCATCCAGTCGATGGTCTTAGTTGATTAACTTGCTAACCTCGTGTTGCAATGTAACTTAAATTTGAGTCGTCAGTGTTACAGTGTCACGCCATCTGTTCGTTTCCATGCCTTCGTGTGTGTACACACACCCACACACACCTCAAACTACCTGCTCTTAGACGTGATATTATGGAGTTGTAGCGGGTGGCCTCCTTGCTGACTGTTTATTGTGAGCAGCGAGGGCAGATAGTATTTGGTCTATTAGTGATAGCTGCATTCTTTGCCCAGGGAATAATACAGCCACCTATTACCGAGCATTTCCATTATTTTCCAAGTTACTTGTAAAATCTAAGATGCTTTAAGGTTTGTATATTTTTGGTGAATAATACAAAAAAATGACTAAACACTTAACTAGAAATGATTTAAGGGATCCTTGTAACTCTTTGCATTTTACCAAGCAATAAATAATGGTCTAAGTTGCGAGGCGTTCAAGAGGACTGGCAAATGTACAGATTACCCGTTTTATGCGTTAATAACAAGCAGAATATGTTAGAAACCTAGAACCGCAATTTCACTAGCTTGGAATTTATAAAATGACAAGCGTCATCTACATGCCACCAAGTATACATCAATCGCATCCTTTACGCAAATACACATGTTGTCAGTGAACTTGAGCATGCTTTAATGAACTCATGAGATCCAATCCAACTAAGACTTGCCAAATTTTAGGAGCACCATCATCATGAGATGGATTTTTTTTCGAATTCATAGCTTTTTATTCAAAATAACTTGTTTGTTTTTAAAAGGACAATCTTTACTGTTAAATCAATTAAAAATTGCATGTTGTACTGGTAGCGAAGCTTTCGGCAATTTTTGCTGACGAACCTCTGTTCCATCCTTACCCTTACCTCTTACTTTCGATGCACTCAACCTACTTAAGGAATTCATCAAAGGATCAAAAGTAGTTCTATTCCCAACTGTGTACTATGAACTAAAGCATCGTGGAAAAGTTCAGGATTTTAATGGAGGGATTTATGAAGAAGACGATAAAACTACAACGAAACATTTGTTGGCAACGTTTCTCGTTCATCAATTTTAGTGACTCATTATCCTTTCATAATTAATTAAGCAAATCTGCTAAAGAGCAAAATTTCCCTTCCCCCCCCCCCCCCCCCCCCCCCCAATAAACCCAACTCTTTCATACATAATGAATACATTCACCGCTGAATTTATTCAGGTCATCAAAATTGCACTGGAATATCCGACGACGGGATAATTAGTTGTCGATATAGCCGCCCCTCAGCGTCGACTGCTAGAGTTATCTACGAGTTGGGAAGTGCATCGGCCGGTGCCAGAGTAAATTTTTGGTGCATCTACCGTGGCAAGAGTTCTCCAATCTTCACTCACAAATCTCTCAAGAAGAAGTCGGGCCGAGCGGGAGCCCTTTCCAGACACAAAAAGCTCAAATCTGCGACACAGAGAAAGGAAATGGAACATCCGAACCCAGGTGGAGATGCGGCCAAATTGCGTGAGTCTATGCCAACGCTTTGTGCATTAAAAGCCCGTACACATACAACACTTATAAAATTGATGCAATATAATAAATTTTAATTTGCCTCAGCTTCAATAATTTTTAATAAAATGGGGTATTTGTTTTCTTTCGTCAAGCCAGTCTTTTGCTGTCAGCTTATAAAATGTGTTGAGTTTACCTGAACTAAACAAATTCATTACATATTTATGGTTAAATTACAGTCTTTTAACATACATGGGACCATACTGCTTGACTAAAAGTTAGCCTGGTTTTCAGAAGCTAATCGTGTTTACGGTGCAGCGAGTCCACTGAATTGTTTCCCTTCGAGTAAACAATCACAAACCATTTCCCCAATGAGGCAGCTCCAAAATTTTCATTTGATTGCATAACTTCTTAGTCGCTCTTTAAATTCTTTACAGAGATGCGTTTTACTGCGGAAGTTGTCTTCATCATCGCAATTTGCACGGTCGGGTCTTGTTTGCTGAATTTGATTTTCTGCGTTTGTTGTCAAATGTCAAGGAAGTATTTGAGTAAGTTATTTTTGCCTTCTTGATGGCCAACTTATGGAATCAGCTCCGCAAACTCTCAGCAAATTTGCTCATATTTTTGTATTTCTGCTAAGTGCATCTCATAACTTAGGAGACAGTTGCTTCAGGAAAGTCGGATAATGATCATGCGTAAGCCTTTCTAGCATGCCTCACTACTTCCTTTTAAGCTGAGATTGATTGAAGCAACTAAAAGGTGCTAGTCGCTCTTGAGAGGTAGCCAGTTAATACCATCCTTTTGCAACATTTGATACATCTTATGCTCTGCTTTCACTAATCTTCATCATTTCGCTATACTATTCACATGAATGAAATGTCACTGTAAATAATGAAACTAGGGCTTTTACTTCACCATATCAGTTAATATATAAGAATTCCATGAATATTTCAGCCATCCTCAGTGCAGTCATTACTATACATAAGGTGTATCGAGTTTTCTCACCATTCCGCTGTAAGAAATTACCACAGACTTTGTTTTTACGCGGAGTACGACCTTCTAGTACAGTTTGCCCACAGTATTTGAAATAGAGTGAATAAGACAAGGCTTGCTAAAGTAGGACAATGTTAAGTGGTGTTGCATTCATTGGGTTTTCTCGGTCACAATGAAACGGCCCAGGTATTAACCAGGATGACCTCCGTAAGGGTACACGTGTCGCTATGATTAGTTGCAACTGATTAGTAAAGCAATGACGTACCCAGGCGCACAACCTACCAACGATATAAAAGAAAAATTTCTTCTTTTGGTGGGTTTTGTATTCAAATTTTCTCAATGTCAGTTGACCCCTGAAGTTCCACAACGCGAACTTGGCGATTTATAGGCCTGCCCATCCAACCGCCATTTCATCAAGTAGATTTGATAGGCGAATTAAAAATATACACAGTGGTAATCAAGGATTCTCAGGTTTTTTAGAATACCTTAACGCGTAGTCTTTGAGTTCTCTCTAATCCCGTAGCATATCAACACTGGAAGGATACTTGGCATCAAATGCCTTCTTAGATGTCTTTACTCGTTATATGCATTAACGGGATGATTATGTACCACTGTAGTAGCAATACTTTGCAGGAACCATTGAGAATAGATTATTTTCGGCTGAGTCACCATAAATGTCTGTGGCTCTCAGAGCTGACATTATAGAAGTCCGATGTGTGGGCATCCATTCAGCGTGGCGGGGTTGCTACCAGACCCCTTGGCCGAAGTGATTTCGAGGTCCCACTGTTAAGATGCGTGTGTCTATGTGTGCAGCGCAAGCACTTTAATGGCACTAAACGGAGTTGTCCACGCACCGAACGCCTGTTCGAGACTAGTGCTACTTGTGCCGGAGGCCATATCAGCCAAAGCGGATTAGTGATTGCTTAAATGGTCCCTACCTCGAGCTGGTAATTTGTCGAAGTAATTTGGTGTTTAGTCAGAAGGCAAATGCGAATTGCCATTACCGAATTCCAAGTCCTATAACCAAAGCAATGGCTTTGGGCAAAGCTGCAAATGCATTCCAACTGTTAAAAAAGCCAACCTAACCAACAGTGTACTGTCGTTCAAGAAGGGAGCGCATACACTATTCAAAGTAAACAAGACGGAGGAGACCTGTAAAATCTTGGTAAAGCAGTTATTTACTTAGTATTCCATACATTCCAGGTGTCTAAGTTATTTGGACGCTCAAATTGTAAACAATGAGCAGTGGGGATAATGTCTAAAAAGGAGCAGAAAGCAGGCTGCTATCTGCGCATAGGGGATTGTGTATCTCTATGTATCCAAAGGACAGAATGGAACTATTACACCTCATTTACACCTACACCTGTAAGAATGCGTGAATACGGTTGAAGAGACGAAGACCCGAAATGGCAAAAAATAACTCATCGCCTTTGCCATCTATTCATTGCCAATTGGTATTAGTAGCGTGCGGGTCTTTCAAAGGATTTACACATTCTCCAGTGAGTTTGGATTGGCTAGATTTTCAAAGGATGTATCTCAGTAGGCAATAAAACCTCATGCACAGCAGTAAAATGAAAAGTACCGCTTTTCTCATCATAACAAAATCAAATGCATGGTTCGAAGCGTCCGCTCTCTTTTGTACACTTATACTGATCTCATTTTCCTTCTGTAAAAATGACGAACTTTGCTGCTTCATTCTGTACCCCTTCATTCAAGTGTTCGAACTTTAAAGAAATATTATGACGAAATGAACAGAGTAACATGGAGCTGCCTTGTGAAATCTACGATTGACTTCTTCAAAATGCAAATTAGCACCCATCAACGTTTGACCACTTCCCTGATAGACGGTCCGGCAGAACTTCTCTATGTGCTGATTTGAACAATGCCACATCTTAGTGTTGACATCTTAAAACTAATCCCATCGCCTTGCGTGTGTAGCTTTTAAGCATGGGCAATTTTGAATAATAAGTGTAATTGCATAAACTATGGAAACCAGCGACCCTGTGTTAGTTAGTCCCTGTGTTTAGCGATAGCTGACTCACAACTTAAGCATTTAAGCAGTGTGCTAAAATGTGATAATCAACAAGAAATGCAGGAGCACTTTAAGTAAATCTCGTACAGTACTTCTGCTTTCATCCATTTAACCTCATAATTCCCTTACATAGAGGATAGCAGCGTAAAAGTCTATTAAAAATGCGCTTTCAAATATTCCTAGAGGGACTGGCTAAGGGTGGCCCTCGAAATTCGGCGACGGAGACGTGCCTCTGTTTGAAGAGCCTCGCTGACACCTACCGCCCCCGACGCTTTGGCTTCGTTAGAGGTGGTCATCGTGGAGGCGGTGAAGGTGGCGGAAGCAGTGTGCAGTGGAGCAGAACGGCGGCGCAAAGCAGCTTCAAACTCCCCTTGACTGAGCCAACGCCGCGACGCAAGCCTCTCACTGCTCTCACATACTTCCCCTCCTACCACCACGAGCCGCTCTGCTCTCCCTCCGACCCGCCCCAACCACCACTCGAGGAAGTTATCTACGACGACGTCCACCAATCTACCATCTATCTAAGCAAGGGAGACTTGGCGTCGCAACATGTGAGTGTTGTCATGGTCTTCTTGCTTACTTTATTAATAGCACCACCTTTGCGAAAGAAATGACAGTTTTTTTAGTCATGGGTGCAAAATGAAAATGTAGAATCATTAGTGTTTTGTTAAAGCCATGCAACTTTGACCTTTCCTTTTCATTTATGAACCTTGGTTAATGTATAATGTTCTATTGTGAAAACAATGGGATAGCGCATTGCCATAATTGGGTCATAGTGCTAATTCTGGTTTGAAAAAAGAAATTTTGCAATAAGTTTGTGGTTTAACAAGTTGAATTGTGCTTTTAAGTAAACTTTTTAGCCGAAAGAAAGAGTAAAACCAAGAACACCAGAGCGTCATATTCTAGGTAATGCTTAAAAGTCGATTTATTGTGAAATAAATGCTCTTGTTGGAAGTTATTGCCATCCAATTTGCAAGGATTAAACATCCTCTCTTCACTTCTGGAAGTTACGGAGCTCTAATTTGATCCCATAAAGTAGAACTTTCAGTGCATTTTTATCGAAAAGTTTAAACGAAACACGAACATTGTAGCCGAGGTGGGTTATCTCAGCCCCGTCTTTCTGGTGGATGAAATTCAAGGTAGATAGGTGCTTGGCGGGGGAATCATGAGTAAAGTATTTACCAAATTGTCTTATGCAAGACACGTGCTACGCAAGGCCTGCTTAGTTTGGTGATTTTTGAGAGCACAATTGCTTGAATGTGATGTTTGAAGAACATCATTTCACTCATCATGCGGTTTTGCATTAATGTGACCAACCAACATAATGGAATTGCCTCTTATCACTCTCAGCCAGATGACAGGATTGGCTGCACCACTTTTATTAGCAAAAGTTTATTGTCTAGCAAACTTTTAGCTAGATCGGGAAATCTCACTTTGCGATTAAATATTAAGCAAAGGATGCAGGTGAACAAGAGTTATTTTTGGTATAATGGATTTGAAGTGGGGTGGTACTAGTTCTGTGATGTGACTTTGAGAGTCCTTGAAAGAGCATGGCATTACCGGTTAAAAAGTATTTTCAAGACGGTGGTAGCTTTGGGAATTCTAGCAATATGTCTCTGTCACGACAGAACCGGAAGTAGTTCCCGTGTAATACGCATTGCGTTTTAGAATTTGGTCTCTGAGGCATATCCAACAGGCGTGTCAAGCTCACCGGGCGGTGGACAGAACTACATTGTTGACCAAAATGGAATGGTCTACATGGCAATGGGCCATGTCTCCCAGACACCTCAGCAATTGAGGTCGAACCTCGCGGCCTCGAGGGTGACCCTCACCACTTTTCAGCCGGAAAATAGTTCCAAATTGGATCAGCAGAGCCAAGGGCGACGTAATTCATCGCATTCAGGGCAGCTTCCTTTACTACGCAATCCTTCAACATCATGGACGCCACGGAGAGGGAGCAATGATGCAATTCCAAAGACCTCAAATATTAATCTGGTAAGGCAATATCCACACAAATTTTACTCCCTCTTCTTAAGTTTGTGACAATAAGGCTACAACAGGGGTCCAAATCCCATATTTAATTTACTTATTAGGGCACAGTATTAAGTATTTTCCTAACCTCATTTAGTACTGACGGAAACACAATAGCCGTTTTCACGCGGCCTCGAGGGAGAAAAGTTTAGACTAGTTAGTTTGCGTGCAACTCTTGCTCTTGTTTAACGCCTCGTGGAGTCCCACAACCTTCATTGTGACGGGCAATAAATTTCGACACTTTCCTGTTGCAGAAAAATGCGATTAGATAAGAATGCGCCATTACTCTGTCCTATCAAAAATGGATCTGATTTGCACTTTCCACACATCGGCATGCATAAATAACCAAAATTGGATCATAAATTGGTTGTGTGAAGGCGTAGTTGAATTTGTATCCAAAAAAGGGATTCGGCGCAATTTGTAAAACAGGAGATGGCAGACTTTTCAAGAGAGAAGCCAAACTGGATGAAAGCAGGTGTTTTGGGTTGACAGGCACCTTTGCTTCATCATCACTTTTTTTTAGTTTTGAGATTGGGTGACTTAAATCCCTAAACCAAGTAAGGGAAGGCAAATTTTGACGTTTTAGTCATGAGAATAGGGCGCCTCCGTGATCACGAACTTGAAAAACACAAAATACATTGAATGAAGATAAATTGCGTTTAGAAGTTTATTAGCTGGCCTCGCTGTTTAAAACATAGGTATTCACCTTAAGCCTGAAAATGACAACAGTAAATGGAACATGAAACTTCGAATTTGATGCTTTTCACATATTTATTTTCCAACCTGCCTAGGCAGGAAGACTACAAACAAAATGGAGAATTAAGTCATAAATTTGTTTCCCTTTTGAAGGCCTAACTTTGTTTTTTTTTTAACTTTGCACGTTAAATACCCACTTCTTTCGTCTATTTTTGGTAATGGAGTACTTTTGAAAGTTTACAGGCAATTTTAGTGGCGCATACTCTTACGAGTATGTTTGCAAGAGACGAGGAGGAGCTCAACCTCAAGTGTCATGATGATTTCTCCCGTCCTCAAGACTTTGTCCCATTACGAGGAATCTCAACTCTTAAGAAACATTTTAATTTAGAAGAAAGTGACCTCATTCTTAAATTCGTCAGTTGAGATACGGAGACTTTACCAATCTCATCCTCCAAATAAAATCAAACTTCGTTCTGTCATGAAGGCATCTGCCAGAAAAGAAGAAAAAAATATAGTAGAAACCAGTAATGAGGTACAATCTAAGTCCCAGATAGCGCGGCTGATAAGCGCTTCATTAGAAGCACCTTTAAGTAATTTTGGCCAGTTGGTTAACAAACCGCCACTGCGCTGCGTGGTAAACTCGTAAATATAGTTAAAATTTGACACACAATGACACAGCTTGTAAGCGAGCCTAAAAAACCGCCAAATTTTACTGAATTTTGAGTCGCCAGGCAATATTTCAGTAAATTTTCTCGGAGAAAACAAAGGCATTTACTATTGTAGGATTTGTCCGGTCTTCCACCGCAGCCACTTCGAGCGGTCCCTTCACAATGCAAAACGAAGACGCCCTCAATTCAGTCAAGTCTGAATCCGCCAATTCCTTTCGCCGATCAAATCAACAGCACTGATGACTTTGATGACATATTCGATATGTCCAAGGACACGCTTCTACCGCGTCGTCACAATGAGACCAAGAAACCCAATCCAGAGCCCTTATGATACACAAACACTTCTCATTTGCAAAAAAAACTTTGCTGTAGAAAAGGCCGATCTGATTTTTACGGAGGTGAATGTATTTAAAGTGAACTGTAAAACAACGACTTCAAAAACAGTTTTTAAGTAACAATATGCAACAGATCTCATCTCTAAAAGCTTAAACGCTCTTCTTTCAATTACCAGCATCAAGATCATTGATAATCTCGGTGATAAATCATCGTCTCGTTTGAAGCTCACGGTAGTTTGCACAACTGGTCGGACGTATAAACGTGTGGATGCAATTTCGCTTTATTTATTGCACTGTCCACTGTCGAAGGGTAATTAAAGGATTTCATGAGTCCAAAATGGCAATTTTCGGTGCTTTTTTTGATGACATTGAACATTTCATGCATTTTGAAGCCAGTACTCGCAGATCGTGTTTTATTGTTACAGATAAGTGCAACTAAAAGTACATCATTGAGTACATCTGACCTTGTTGCGGGCGAATACTTGGGTGAGAGCAGTCTGTGGGGAAATATTGCTATTAAAAGCAGACTTAGCCATTCATAGGTCCTTCAAGTGTGTGAACCCACCAAATAGCTAGTTATTTTACCATCACATATTTTGTGGGGCATGAACATTAGTTTTAAAAAATACATACTGACCGGAGGGAAATTTAGTGTGAAGATTTAGCGGAAGAATAAACACAGCACTTTATAGGAATAGATTGTGCCTCACAATGCGTAAAATGACCGTGGTGATGCGGTGCAAGCAACTGCATGACGGACTTAAAATTCGCTGGAATTTCCCATTTCCCTTATTAGAGATGATCCCTTAGGAATAACGCCCAAAACGTTACTTACTTTTGTAGTTTTATGCGGGACCACGGCTGATGTTTCTTTGAATTTGGTGACAGAACCAGTGGACGAATTTAAGGCAGGACAGGAGGTCCTAAAACCTGCCACAATTTCAAATAAAGAGTCGGAACAGCGCGCCAAGGAGGGCACGTAAGCTCATGATTAATTCAGCAGCTGATTTTTTAAGATAATAAGAAGTGAATCGTTGCCTAATGCATCAGAACAAGCGATATTCAATGAACCATCAGTTTTAATGGTATAAGTACTGGTAACTCACCGAAAATGGCTGCAAAATTTGGCATCACCCGGGTAAAATTTCAGCACTGCGTAACAGTTTACTAGACAATGTAATGCGATATTTCCCCATATGGAGGAGATCGACTTCATTCTTGCCTAACTATCCACCATTCCGACAACATTACATGAGTAGCATATTCATGCAAAGTTAAACTACCATGCAACGGTTTTAATGGACAATTTTTATTGAGCTGAGTCGTATCACTAACTTATGGCTTAAATTGACCACCCGTACTGTAAGTCCAAACCGAACACCCCACTAAACAAAGCCACACGCCTCGTATTGTTTTAGGCACGCAAATGTCAAGCTCTTAATTCTGACTTAGCTAAATGGGCACTCATTTAAACTCACGATGTTTTAAAATTCGGTTACCACTGATAATAAATGGAATTATGAAAGCATCTCAGCCGAAAATATCGGCTTATGAAATATGTTGAAAAACTTGGACGAACACTGCGCATATGCACAATGTTAATAAAAATGGGTGATGCAATGCGTAAAGTGCTTGTTTTAGTCTCAGTTGTTGTACGTACCTTCACTTGGAGGTGTGCCCTTGAACCCCACTAGTAGGCCCATGCCCTTCTCTTCGTCAACAGTGCATGCTCTACCCAGGAATTATGCCTTCTTTTGCCTTCACGTGTGTCTCGAGGCGCTAGAGGTGTACTCACCTTCGAGTTTGTTGATTGATACTTTTCTCTACGTAGCTGCGTAAGTCTCCGCGAATTGTACCTTCACTGAGCTAAATGGTCTCAAAGGCACACCAGTAGGGTAATACTTATACCGTTGCTTGTAAGTTGAACCTCATGCTTGACGAGAACTCCCAGTACGCCAAAGCGGACAGAAGCTCACCACAATTCCCCCTTGAGATCGTATTATTCCCTAATAATCTGAGTTAATTAAAGTCACGGGGCAATCAAACTGCTCATTCTCAAGATAGGCGTACGAGAAGGCTGATAATTAAGAAAAGTACTTAAACAAACACCTGGGAGCACTCCAGGCTAAGACGCAGGCTCATTTAAAAATTAAAAAGATGTGTGTAATACATATGTTCTCGAAATGTGCTTTGTAGGCCAGAGGCGGGACAACAATTTGAACTCGGTTGCGGAGCGGCGAGGTGACTCCCTGAAGAGCAACTTATCTCCGTCCTGAACTCTCTTACAAGATCCCGCTGTACCTTCTCTCTTATCCATAATAGAGATGTCGAAGCGTGTTCATAGTTCTAATAACAAGGGCGGTAAGGAGGAAGAGAAGGAACCCGCCACAATGTGTCTTGTGTAATAATTTATTGCTTGTTTGACTCCAGGCGATGGTAAAGGGGTGCGGTTGGCCACATTCTCCATGCCGAGAGGGGTGATATCTGGGCCACGCCATGTATTCTAACCCCTTCTATACCCCATTTTGTGTATTCTATCCGAGTATTATGTCTTCTATTTGTTTCCAAAAAAGTACCAGGATACTAAGTCAGGTATTAATAAGTTAACCTAGCCTTTCGCATGCAGACGGTCAACTTTTGTTTGCAGATTTAAAGCTTATCATTGCAAATGTGGCAAACGATATAAAATGTCTTGTATGCAAAATGCCTAACACGTCATAATTCTGTTGCACTTAAGCGGGTGATTTAGTTATTTTAGGATTTGTGCTGTTCATGAGTCTAAAGATCTTTAAAAGCATAACATTTATGATTTTCCTCGTGTCTTTTTATAATACTGACGTGTCTTGATGCGAAATATTTTAATACAGTTAAGCCTTGCATTAATAACCAAAAGCTTATTCGCTGGATAGTGTTAAATGATAACTTCATATTAAGCTGTGCATGTGTAACTTATTTGCACAAGCATCAATTAAAACAACTTGCACGCTCTTGTAAGGACGAATAATTTCCGGTTGACCTATTTGTACATTCGCACATTTAGGATCTCGTTAACAATGGGTCTCCAACGGCATGTTAGTGGAAGTTTGAAGCAAACCAATAAAAGACACAAAGGCGGGAGGAAAACATCCGTATCCGCCGGTTCCGGCAATAGATTGGGGGTTTCAAAGAGGGAACTTCCAAGGAGGGCCAGAAAGCTTTTCGCCAAGCAGCAACGCCTGCGCAAGACTAAAGAAGTGGGTCGTGACTTATTCCCATGGATCCGTATCTTTAGATTTCCGTAGCTCAAAACCAAGTGGAAGTACCGATAACATGTCTTCTGCTGCCGCTGTGCAGCAGTACCGACTTGTCACTAGCAAAAGTGATGCTTGCTAAAGGCGACCCGAAATCAATTAAACACGAAATGTCCGGCGTTATCTCAGCGAAGAACTCATACCGGGCAGATTACTTTTATGCTCCTACCTTTAAGAAGTCATTCTGCTTCGTTAGCGGAAAATATGGAGACCTCTTTGGATGTCTAGATCTTGCACGTATTGCGGACTGGATTATATTTATTCTTCCTGGAGATGTGTCGAAAATTGACCCTGACTTTTACTCGGAATTAATGCTGGCGCTCTATTCCCAGGGACTTCCACCGTCAGTTTTCGTTGTTATGTCCAATCTTTCGAATAGAAAGGAGCTTCTTTCCATGATTCAAGTGAGTACTGCAGCCACGGTGTCTTTGCATTTATGCGCATTCACCTGATAGTTCTAATTACTTCCTCAAATAGACGAAATTTTCGGTCAGCGATGGTAAGGTGCGCGCTTTGAACTCGATTGGTGATGCGCGGAGTCTCCTTCGATTCCTCTCACAGTCACAGAAGAAACCGACGCTTTCAGCAGCTAAAAGCTATCTGGCAACAAAAAATGCACTGACAGTTGGAACCGCTGCTACTCGTCTTCGTAGTGGGATGCTGGTAGAAGCGATTAGTCTTATGCCACATGAGGAAAATGGTAGACTACTCTTCGTATAGTTTCCATTCCTGCTATTTGTTCAAAATTCCACTTTTACCGTACTAGTGCTTTATTAAGATGTTTGTAAACTAACTCTTTGCAGCTGTACCTGAGGTAGGTTGCGTAATGAGGACTGACTTGAATAAACTGTCTCTTGGAAGCGTATATTTGCGTTTATTTTTATGACTAGATGATTATAGTTGAAATCTCGGACAGCATGGTGATCTGGGTAGTTCAGCCAATCGTCCATTACTGTTGTAACGTCTAAGATCATGTTTATATGTAACACTACTTCCCCTTTGCATATGACGTTTTTGTTTGATAGTTGTGGTGCATTTTAAATCCTGCAGATAAGTAGTTTTATAAATAAACTTCCACTCGAGTTTATCCACTACTTTCAAGTACTTCTCCTTCCAGAGGGTGAAGTCTACTTGCGTTTAGAAGGATTGCTTCGTGGATGGGATCTCCCTCTCTTTGACCTTGTGACATCCTTTGCTGACCAACGGCGCACAGGTTGCCCGTACATGCATATAACTGGATGGGGTGATTTTCCACTAAGATCGGCTACGTGGACTGAATACAAACCCAATAGGAAGCCCCACCAGCCACCTCCACGGTCTTTTAACTGGAGGGCCACATCCGGACCGGACGAACATCTTGCTGATGCTCTCAGCACTGCGTGGAACAATTTGCAATTGAGTGATGATGATGAGGATTATGCAGAATTGGACGAATCTGAGGAGGGTAGGTACTTGCATGCTGTCAAAATTTAGTAGCAATTACAGATCGGTGTTTGAGTCTATTTTGCGTAACAACAAACTTCATTCAAGCGTAAAAATCCCATGTTTTTGTCATACAAACAGTTTTCTGTAGCTTTCATGATTAATGCTTGGCTTAACATCTAATTTAAGAACAGTTGATAGAACATATGGAACTTGCTTTCGAATTGTGTTACTCTTCATTGGTTATTTTAGACGAGGATCGAATGGTAGTTGATGATGATGAGGAGGAGGACGAGGTCAAGGTTGAATGTGCCACCTCGGACTCCGACAACGAGTCAGTTTATTTTGACGCTATAGACAGTGAGGCTACATCAAGCAAGGTGGTCTCCTTCAAGACTGAATCACTCGTCCCTGCTAGTTCCATCTCCAAATGCAAAACTCTGGCTGAAAAAATCAGGGCTGCCAAAACTGAACTTCAGTTTCCTGACGAGGTGTGGCACCATCTTAGCAATGCACAGATTACAGAGTTAACTTAGTCAGCAGTTCGTCCATATGCCTGATAAAATGTTGCTTTATAGGTAGAAACACCATTTGATGTGTCTGCAAGAGAACGCTTTGCAAAATATAGGGGGCTACCCAGTTTCAGTAAGTGCACATGGCCAACAAATAATGACACCTCCCTTCCCTATGAATACGGCAAAATATTCAGGTTAGTCGTACTTCTCAATGCCATCTTTCTCTACTTATGACTCGTCAGTAGGATCTCATTTTGAACATGTTTTTTGCAGATTTGAAAATTATGTTCACAATCGCAGAACTCTAATTAGGCACACGTTGAGATTATTAAGACAGCTTGCTGAGGAGACGACTACTGAACCTGCATCCATTCCATCAGGATCTATCACGAGCCTTACCTTGGGTCCTGTGCCTCAAACCCTTGGGGCGGCAATGTTGGAACTCCACACAGATCGTAACCACTCCCGGCCTCTTACTGTGTGGTCTCTGCTGCCTTATGAACGCTGCATGTCAGTGCTACATTTGACCATGCATAAGCGTCAACCGGAAGTCGAATCCATAATGGATGAAGACGCCAAAGGCGGCAAATTTGATCCCGACCCTATCATGGCGAAGGAACCTATGCTATTCCAAGTAAATGATCTTCCCTGAATTACCTGCATTTATTTAGAATGCCATACGATGGTCAAGTGCATGTTGTCAGGCCTTGGAGCTCGATATTAGCTAAATCTCTACTGCTTTGACCAAAAATAACCCATGTGAAGAACGGGATGATGAGATACACCAAAGTCTGAAAAGTTGGACACCTTTGGGTAGTTATGTGCATGTAT
This sequence comes from Taenia hydatigena, assembly GCA_036345935.2. NCBI lineage: Eukaryota > Metazoa > Platyhelminthes > Cestoda > Cyclophyllidea > Taeniidae > Taenia > Taenia hydatigena. The sequence continues at coordinate 7,977,466 of JADWOT020000009.1, forward strand.
TAACCCATTAATGTCAAGGATTAGTTCATTAAATGAGCTTTGGAACCTATCCACGAAGCATAGTAAGGGATCAGATCATAGGAGCCATTGGGAAGTCAGTGTCTCGTTATTGACACTCCAGGCTAGTCTTGATTATACCATTTATTATTTTGGAACCTGGCGTCTTTCATTGTATTTGGGTTGATTTGGACTTTATGAAGCGTCTTATTATGATATGCAGCAGCGTTGTGGACGACGTGGACCTGAGCAAAGTATGTCGTAGGCGCATTTGCTTCTCATCATAAGCTGCAAGTTGAAATGGGGAATCCGTGGCGTCGTTTTTCGTCCCGTCATTGGTATTAAATCTTATGGTCTATTGAGACCTTGCTATGATGCGTTGCCTCTATCGTCTTTTATCGGTGTCGCTCATTTGATTTCACAACTCTATGCTGTGAAATTTCTAACTGCTTATATTTTGTAGATATTTTGCTTTTGGTAATTTATGAGGGTAATTTGGCTCATAAAACAACTTCCAACGCACCTGGTTTAATGGTGTTTTGGATTTCCACAAGTTTATCCATGAAAGGGAACTGAAAAGCCGTGTGCCAACTACGGCACATCTGCCTTTTACTGGCAGAGGTTGTTTTGGCTTTTACAGGCATAACCGTCGCTGTCAAATTCCTAAGATCTCGAGCCGCAATTGACTTTTATCTTCTCTCGGCATAGGTGGGCATCCGACGTTTCACAGTTTCGCCCATCTATTCACAGACCAGCAAGGCAGCTAACACAAACTCTAAGATGGAGCGCTTCTTCACCCTCAGCTCCTCGCCCATTGTTGCCACTATGTACGCCCCAGTCGCCTACGCCCCGCAAACCGTTCTTCAGTTCCGTATCGACCCTATCAAGGTCCGTCGCGGTTTCCTTCCTTTACTCCAATAACCCTTTTTTTCATTAGTTCGTCATTTTATGTGACAGTTAGACATGTTTTAGACTACTATCACAATGCGTGTCGCTCAGAATTTTACTATTGTCTATTCCTTTAAAAAAAATTTTCCATGTCACTGACGCCACATAACGTGCCACCCTACTTGCCTTTCAGCTTATAGCCCGAAAATATATTTTAAGGCTGTTATAAGCTTCCACTGCCTCTGTTGCAGGCTACTCCCAAAACGGTAGTGAGCCGTTTGATTGCCACTGGCTCTGTTCTCTCCGTTGACCCCACAAGAGCCATTATCAAGCGCATCCTCCTCTCAGGCCATCCCTACAAAATCAATAAGCGCTCAGCCGTCGTTCGCTACATGTTTCATACACCAGAAGATGTTGAATACTTTAAGGTATGTCCCTTGCTTTACCCTTATCCACTTTTACTGCTTCCTTTTCAGAGTTGATCATCTTTAGTGTACAACTCCACGCGCAGGTTAGGACACTCATTGTTTCTCCTTCCTATGTGAGCACTTGGATAGAAAGCGACTCAATTTTATGATCGAGACCATTTTTTACAGAAGTCTGGACTCAGCTAACGAGGGTGTTCAAATCGTTCTCAACTCAATAAGTGATGCTTTCCTCTGTCTCTTCCATACAGCCGATTCAAATGCACACAAAGTCCGGGGCCGTTGGTCACATCAAGCAGTCAGTGGGTACTCACGGTCTGATGAAGTGTCTCTTCGATCGTCAGCTCAACGCTTCTGACGTCGTCCTCATGCCACTCTACAAACGTGTCTTTCCCAAAATGAACTTCGATGCCCAAGTAACGCTGAAGGTCGCGGAGATCAATCTGGCTGGTCGATTTGAGGCTACCCAAAATACACAACCTGTAGTCAGCATCCTTAAGTCCAATAAGAGTCAACAAGAAGCCGGGCTTGTGCGTAGCGTTGCGCTGACCCCTGATGAAGAGGCCTTATTTGCCTGAGACCTTGTATAGACCACTGCGGAAAAGGACATTACATTGTTTCCAACGTGCACACACACATCTCGAGAAAAACTACGCTGAATCACTAAAAGATCGTGCTTTCTCGGCCTCTTTTTCGCTATGAAAGTGTGCGGTAGAGTCCCTGCTCGGAGTAGTATCTCGGGCTGAGTCAATATCGAAGTTAGCAAAGTTAAATGGGTCGCTACACGGTTGTTGCACACCTTTGAGACAGCTATAGTTCAGAATTAGAATAAATTTGGTCTCCTTTACTAGAAATTGCTAGTGGTCAATTTGAGTATTAGAAGACCTGATTGCAATGTTTCTGAGGACTCCGTGAGGCCGCATCTGAGTCATTACTGCACAGTTCTGGGGTATAAGTCCACCAAGTGGTAGTGTTGTCTGGTAACCGAAGTTAGATTCTCTGGTAACCGCTTTGCAGGCGTAATTCGGTTCAAATAAACTATAAGAAGTCGAAATTGTTACCAAAATGTACCTTTTTCTGTACAATGCATCGAGCACAGAAACGGTTATGGATGACCAGGGGTTGTAAGAAACACAGAAATGACAAAGCAGATTAAAGGATTCTGTCGAAGGAGATGAGCATATGAACATTCGACGCAAGTTTACTTCTTGCTTTGGCGATGCTTTACCTTGGCGTTGACGTTCCCTAAAAGAACATGGAATTTCAATGATTCCAAGGCGAAAGCACCTCGATAGATAGCTTGACTTGATCTGAGTGTCCTACCCTTTCGAACACATGAAACGAGACTGACAGCCTCATCTGCACCAGATTGAGTTATAGGGAGTGTAAGCGATGGACACTAGGCTGCGTATTTGCAAGCACACGGTCAGATGTGACGATAAACTAAAGTTCATTAAGTACTTTTCTGTTGGGGACCAGTTATTAATGAACTCAACAAGAGCCCCAAGTAGCCTCATAGGATTAAAACTGAACTGGTTGCTTCTATTTTTGAGATCCTTGCTCCCGAAAGGCTTAAGAGCTATAACTTGCAATCTGGAGGTAAACCTGCATTCCTTGGGGGCAACAAAGATCACAAAGTAGTACCGTTTCCTGAATTAAGCTGACTGGGTGACTTCTTTGTTACGTATTCGTTAAATGTTGCGCCATCGCTCCCATTGAAGGCAGCTGATGATTTTCCGCTATGCGGTCTTCTGCTCGCCTTTTTGGAGACCCAATGCCAAATAAAAATGAGGACAAGAACACAGACACCAACTATCATCAGCCCAAGGAATATTAGCTCTACATCCATTCCTTCCGCGTCTTCCAGAAACTAAAACAGATAAGCGAATGAACCAAATTATTAGATTAATCGTTTTTTAGGTCAGCTAAATGGGCACTACACCGAACAAAAATTAGTACATAACATCACGATGTGCTTAAAATAGACCAAAAGAAAGTATTCAGGGCATAAATAGCATTGTAATGAAAGTGTACACACTCAAGCTAAGCGGAGTATCACGTGCGTGTTCATATGACTGTGCTTACCGCAATGGTTTCGTTAAAGAGAGCATGAGAGTAAATTTTGCCAGTTTGGTCGTGGTACGTCAGAATGACTGCCAAATCAAAGTGCTGCCCTGTGAGTTGTGCTGCTGGGACAAAAGTGTAATGGAGACTGGCCTAAACCAAAAGGGTATTATAATCAGCACGAGGGTTACAAAGAGAACTAAAAAAAAAACAAAGAAGACCAGCAAAACAAAAGCTGAGGTAAAAGAATATCTGAGATGGGTCAAGCTGGCGACTCATTTCTGGATTGAACTCTAGAAGCCTACCTGCTGTTTCGGTTCCAAAGTGTTCTGAAGACGTTGGACAGTAAAATTTTGAATGTGGTAGCCAAAGTACCTTGGATAATGGAGAGCAGCCTCAAGAAGCTGCAGGGAATACGAGTTCAAACTATCCCGACTGTTCTCCAATGATACAACGAAACTCGCTGGCTTCCCCGCTACAAGAGATATTGAACTCGGGGACTGCAGCTGGCCCAACGGTGGATTTATAAAAGACAAAATAGTGCTCATGTCCGGCGACCCCTTGTAAAATTCGTTCTCACTCGTCTAAAAGTTGTAAATTCAACTCAAATTAGCATGATAGAGTACCCGCAGATACTCATGCATATCACGCATCAATTTCCAAACACATCACGCCGGAACATTGCAAGACACTAGAATTTGCAATGAAACGCACATCTTGCGTAAGTATTATGAAATTAAATGCAAGCTGTAACTCGAGAAGACCACACATTGCAGTACAAAACGTACAGGCGGTTCGTTACTAGGTGCTGAGTGTGGCGGCAAAAAGGATTCCTCATCACTTATTTCTACCTCCTGACAAGGGGCTTCAATGGCTGAAAAAAATAAAATATAACACGACAACGAAAACAACGGACAGGATTCTATTTTCAAGGTGAACCTTTTTTCTGCATTCGAACACATTGGGAATGCTGGGTAATGTATTCAAAGGTATACAATATCAAGAGAACAAGACCACGAACACCAGAACGCCGATTCACCAAAGACCTCAACAACTGCGCGAAACGTGATGCATACTAACAGAGGACCACTTTATTAGCTTAGAAAATTAGGGACAGATAGCCCATCGAGACCTACATTTCAGACAAACTTACCGAGAAACAACAGCATAACAAGCATAAAACGCAGCATTTTTTGCAGCGCCCGCTACCCATGTGGTGAACACGTCAAATTTAACAAAAAATAACAAACAAAATTTATATGAATGATTTGCGTAATAATTGCAGGAAAAATAGAATAAAGATTACGCAATTAATATGTGTTTAGGGTCATCATTACCTGACGGCGCTCTCCACAAATCACCTGGAAAATGTCGTATTCGTATATGTTCAAGTACATTATTATTGGAGACACTGGTTTGTTTCCGAAATTGCTAGTTCACCAAATATTTAGGTGTCGGAAAGTCTTGTCTCCTACTGCAATTCACTGATAAACGCTTCCAACCTGTTCACGACCTCACCATTGGCGTTGAGTTTGGGGCCCGTATGATCACTCTCGATGGGAAGCAGATAAAACTCCAAATTTGGGATACGGTTAGTTTTTTACGTAACTTGCATAGCTTAAGTGCAGGCAGGTCAGGAGACATTTAGATCAATAACACGGTCGTACTACCGTGGAGCTGCTGGGGCTCTACTTGTTTATGACATCACTCGGTAAGGAGCTTACAGTCATTTACCCTTCTTCCTAGTCGCGACACTTTCTTGCATTTGACATCATGGCTGGAAGATGCAAAGCAGCATTCCAGTTCTAACATGGTTATAATGCTGATTGGCAATAAATCGGACCTGGAAAGCCGCCGAGACGTGCGGAAGGAAGAAGGCGAGGCGTTTGCTCGGGAGCACGGTCTTATTTTCCTGGAAACCTCTGCGAAGACGGCTGCGAATGTTGAGGAAGCTTTTATTGAAACTGCCAAGTCAATAAACGAGAAAATTCAGGAGGGCATTTTAGACTTAAACAATGAGGTATTATGCACTTTGCTTCTTATAGCTTCTTCATAGGCCAATGGTATCAAAATTGGTCCACATAACTATCCTTCAGGAGCTTCGGCTTCTGGTTCGAATCCGTCTAAAGGAACGTCAAGCGGCTGCTGTTAATATTTTCTTTGTATGCAGTTTCAGACGGATTGCCTACATCTAAATCCCTGACATTCCCCCTATCTGAGTCCCTGCCATGCTGCAATAACTCATGATATTGTCTTTCTGAGCCATCGTTGCTATTGTACTGTTCGAATGAGCATCAGATATTTCTCTCCTCGGTAAGTGCGCTCATTGGTCTCTTGATACGCGCACACTCTCTCCCATTGTTGTTTTTTTTGCACGTGGTCTTGTTCCTTCACTCACTGAACTCTTGCGTCCATGTCTACGAATCATAACCATAATATGTGAATATTTTATTTACTCGGGTCCTCTGTCATTCCTCACCTATATTATATTCCTGCCTTTGTGGTGTCTTTTGGGCTATTTCAATGACAGTGAATTATATTAATCGTATTCTCATTGTCGACCTTCTCGCTGTTTGGCCGCTGTTTTGATGCGCTCAAGCGCCCCCATGATTGCTTCCAGTCAGGGATCAGCAAATCGAAAATAATTTAGATGAGGTACGAATAAGCATGTCAATTTCCCCAGGTGTCGCCTATCTATTCCTGCTAAAAGCTCGTGAGCGTCGAATGTTTCCCAGCACTTTTTTCATTTCTGAAAGACGCGGGAACTTCCTCGGTGCTGGTCGATGTTATTCGTCAGTGGTGGTAATCGAGTAAGATTTTTTCCTACATTAACTTTTGCGAGTTTCCTTATTCTTTTTGACTAGATAAGTATGAAAAAAACGAGACCTTGGGTGTGAAATGCTGTCAGTTTGGAACTGACCTCTGCTCCATCTGCTTTTCTTTATCCGCATTTTCTTCACTCATCCTTCTGTGTAATGGAGTGTGCTACAAGTGGTTAGTTGGTAATCGCTTTGGAATGCACTTTACCAGCTTACGTCACCTTTTGTTTCCCTTTGGCGGTTTTCTAACTTGTATTTCTGTGTGGAGGCGATAAAACGGATAAATGATTGATAGTACTCAGGTTTGCATTTCGTTCCTCATGAGTGCGTTCTGTGTATTCCTCAGGAGCCTTTGATAGGAAGGCCGATCTACATAATGACCCCATGTCTTGGACACCCCGTTTACATGCATGGGTTATCATTGTGATGAAATCGTAAACTTTCACAATGCCTTTTGATGGCACGTATGTTTGTAGGTTTCAGCTGATCATTTGAGCTTTCGAAAATGCCGTGCTTGGCTTGCACGGTTGGATAAGGGTTCGATTAAGTACTTTTTTTGTGGTCTTAGTCAACCGGTATACTTGTCTCTACTAGGCCAATCTTGGCGAACTCAGGATTGCCATCTGTCGTATTTACTCCTCTCTGAGTACTTGCTATGCGAATACGGCATAAGTAGTGCAGCTTTAACTGCATAAAGTTGCGTAGCCCCCTTATTTGGATAATAAAACAGTTTTAAGGCTTAACTCAAACTATGACAAAAACGGTTTTTTATAGTACTTAGATGTACGCTTGTGTGTGAAAATCTTTTGATGTGGAGCTTCTCCTCTGCTGGTAAACTACTTGGCCTCTGTAGCGGTTGAATTTTGTTGCACAACAGTTGTGCTGGAAGAGCATTAGCAGTCGACTCATTCTTAAGGAAAAACAACCAATCAGCGTCTAGGATATTTGCAAATTATTTCAGTGCAACAAAAATATGGGGTGAGCATTTGGTTTCTCGGTTAGCCTGCCTACTCGGTGCTGGGGTATTGTGTGACTCACCTTGCTGCTGAAGACGTAGCAAGTGCCGAGGCGAGGGTCATGATGTGAGTCACCTCAACTTCCAGGATGGAGCTGCCCCCTCGTGTCCACTTCGCAGACTAATTAAAATCAACTCACCTTGTTTAGCATCCTCCAACACCTTTTCGAATGCCTCTACGGTAGGTATTGGTGCGAGACTCGAACCTTTACGCTGCCCAAATTCGTAAGTGGAAACGCCTTTGGCAGTTTCTTCAGCATATTTTTGGTTGGTTTGTTTACATCAAAACACCGGTACTGGGAATGCAGCCTCTGGCCTGATGGAGAGTTAAATAAGACCGCCAAAGTGGTTGGGTTGTAAAGTTTTGATTGCTGAAATTGGGGTTTTCAGATGCTGTGACAAATTTTGAAGTAACCACAATTCTCTCTGATGGTGACTGAGCAACAAACATTAAAATTGGCCGAATGAACGTCAAATGTTTTGTCTACTATTGAAGTAGCAATGTTACAGTGACGGTTGATTGCACTCCACCTCTTCTCTCCAAGACCAAGTTGCGTTCACGTTGGACTTGACTAAGTAATTGCATTAAACGTCGCTTCAAGGAAGGGCAGTGGCTCAGACTGCCACAATTGCCCCTTGCTTGTGTGATGCTGGAACTCTTCGAAGGTCATCTTAGTTATTAAATGACGCCAATTCAAGCTTCTGCACATGTAAACATTTATTTCCTTCACTCGACATTAATAAAGCAGTTTACTTTGCCGAGCTATTAACGATTTGAGATGGCAAGGTTCCAATTTGAAGCTGATGTATTTGTGCTACCTTATCTCCAGCTGAGTTTGAAGTTACTCTACCTAACAAATATCTAGATTGAATCCTATCATCACTTGGGATACCCTAGCTTTAAAATCAGCGATTTGAATGCGCCTAAGCACTGTCCTCACATCTGCGTTCACTCGGATTTTTATAGGCGATTGTGAAATCCTGTGCACACTGTGACACCCGTAACTCCACCACGTAGGTTCATGCGCCCTCGTGTTCTAGCCTGTGGCGTCAACCAAGGCTTCCAACGCCCACCTTGTCAGAAGTTGCAACTTGAATCATACCTGGCAGAGGTGGAAATCACATTTTCAGGTGTTTGTCATGTTTCACACCCTAGTCATCCGTGTTCCACGCACTATCCTCAACTATTCGAAACACTTTAACAGTAAATGGACAAAGTTGCATAAAGTAAGGCTTCATTAAGTCAGCTTTGTTTATTCTCTTGGCGTGGGCCTATTTGGGCATCGCGAGCTAAATTTGCCATTTGACTCACTGTTGGCTAACTCATTGAGTAACAAGTTAAGTTCGGTACATTTTGCCAAAAAAACAATCCCATTATGTCCAAGCCAATCTCTCAAATCGGATACCATGTATTTTGCGCTCTTATAAATATTAAAAACCCATTACTTGTTCGAAAACCTCATGAAACAACTAAATAGCCATGTACAAGCATATCCATGTACATGGTGGCTGATTAAGTGAATACGCTGAAGAGGAACAGATGAATGAATAGCGGCATTGTTGCTTCCAAGTGTAGTACCTCACGACTTTCCTGAAGGCAGAACACGATGCAGCACTCGGACGGAGTGCACATATTTGGCACACAGAAGGGATTTGAACCGCTGACGTGGCTCAGAGGTCAGCCCACTCGGTGGAGGTACAACGGCCATCCTTAACCGAAATAAGCGTATTGCATAGGCTCGAATTGCCTCTCGCGAATTTGAAGATTTGTGGTTAAAACCTTTTGGTACAAATTGCCATTTCAAGAAATGAGTGCCATTCTATTCCATTCTTTTCGACGAATGGTAAATAGGCTACTGCCTTGATGTGGTAACAGCGACGTCACGACTTTGAATGCGTAAAACTTCCAGCAGCAGTGGAATTTGGGTTCTATCTAAATTGGCACGCTGCGTTTAAGTCTAATAGTAATTACTGTTTTACTAAAATTTCTGTGTCGTTTATCAACGGCATTGTGGCGCCTGGGTTTTTTTTCAAAATACCTGGAGCCACTGTCGTGGTTCGGAGGCCGGCTCAACCGGCAAGATATCAATGACGGATTCCCAAGTGGATCCTGCACCAAAGCCGATGGTTAGACAACCAATGCATTGCAATGGCGTAAGCAGTTGTGCGTGAAAATGACTGAAACGATAGCAACAAACACAGGGGTAGAAGACAGACGCCAAATTAGTGAGTTCACGTGAATTATGATCATGTTCAGTGCAAGGTGAACCAAAAGATTGTGAAAGAATGTGAAGCTATATTTGGGGCTCATTTTGTAAGTTTTACTTTTACTTCTGAGAAAGTATCTAAGCTACCCAAAATGAGAGAAATTTAACAAAATTGGGGTGTTGATAGGGCTCATTTGGCTAAGCATTTGGCAGCCGGAAACCCTCAAATGTATGTTACCATCAGTTGTGGTGAAAGTGCTGGTCAAAGAAGAACGCATGAATCAAATTACCCATTGGAAGTCGTCCTTAGCACCATTTATTATTAATTTTTGGTCATTTCAGACATCGAAAGATGGTGACATCATCCACTAAATTCTGCATAACCTTTGAAAGCAGACACTCCCCGCACACACCTTGGAGGCAATGATATCAAAGTCGCAGAGTTTGGGACACCGACCCAACCCTCTTGTCGCTTCCACCCTTTGAGAGGCATCACGTGTGCATCAATCAATATTCAACCTGCCATGGGGTGCGCAAAGTCTCGTCCAGTTTGTTGCTGCGACATGGGCCGACCGTCCTCACACTCATGCGGCCCACGAAAAGCCAAGCGGCCACGCAGAAGGGACTCACTAAAGTGCAAGGCAAAGAGACCTCCAGGAGCCTATGCCCTCTTCCTACAATCTATGAAGGCCTGCTACAGTGGAGATTTGGCGGCATTTTCACGACTAGTCGCCGGTAAGTGGCGACACTTGGACGCTAAACAAAAGGCGGTCTATGAGAAACGTGCTCAATATCTAAAAGCAAAATACCACAGTCCATGCAAAAATTCGGCCTGTTCAAAGTACTTGACTTTCGTCAATTCAGCCTATAGATGTCTACGGCAACAACATCCAGACTGGTCATCCAAACAGATTCGCGATGTTGTCATGCAAAGTTATCGGGGCAGGCGATGCCCATGCTGACATATTGTTTATTAGTTTTGGCTGATGTTGTGTTCAGTCAAATTAATAAAATAAAACCGGAGATTGGACTATTTTTGATACGAGTTGAATACTTTACAGCTTACAATTCCCTGTTTCCGGTGCTACAGCCCTACTCTGCTCTACGGGGAAGAATGCAACAATGAGTATAACGGGTCCCAAAAGTTGTTGTGGTTAAATAAGCCTGCCTCCTAGTGAATCGAGCCCCATATAATAACCTCGATTAGTTGCATTTCCATCTCCTCCACCTGAGAGGAGAAACTTCTCTTTAAGTTACCAATAAATTTGGTGCATCACCCTGTGATGTTATTATCCTATGCACCATTGGTTAAAATTTCATTTTTATTGACTCGCTTAAAGTGAGCAGTAAGTGCAGCCTTGAGTGCCTGGCATTGAAGCCGCTCGTCGGCTGCTCGTGTGAAATCCGTGTTTCACCCAAATTCATCCTGGCACTGTTAATAGCTTGTAGATCAAAGAGCAGGGAAAAATTTACTCCACGTTTTGCACTGACTGAAGCGTTTCAGGCCTAATTACCGGCGAGTGTGCTGGCTTACGTGCTCGATTAGCTGGCATAGTAACTTCCGCTTTTGCAGAGACATAAATCACCCTCCTTCTCTCGACTACGCCTTCGCGTTGTTGTCATCACGCGGCAGCAACGCTGTGGTTTGTGCATCAGTGCGTCCACGATGGCGATGAGTGAACACGAGGCGCCTCATGTCCGCCTCCACCAGGACACTCACACAATGCATGCAAGTTTGAGCAAGTCTGTGAGGTGTCACGTTGGGTTTTTTTGGGTTCATTTGCTGATCCGAGTATTTAGTGGACTTTCGCTTCGGTTGCTTCTCCGACCGTGCGAATTCGCCTCTAGATTGCAGACACACAAATTGCATCCTAGCAAGAACTTCAAATTCTTAACTGGCACAAACGCAATTCCACGTCATTTAATTAACCCTACTTTCTAATAAATATCACAATTCAGATACAGTGACACCCACAAATTATTCGTGCATTGGAGACGATGTCGAGCTAATAAATGAGGCGATAAAAATCCCAAAAAAGTTCCTCACTGAAAATTTTTAATCGGTCCGATTCTTCAGTGCCTTGAAAGTTGCCATATTGCAAGTTTAATGCATTGGGGGGGGGGGGGGGGGGGGGGGGGGGGCTTGACACTTCTTTTGACGTATGCTGAACAAGACAAGCCACTCAGTCTGCAAGCTGCACTTTTGCTGTGGCGGAATGACCTTGCAACGTCAATAATGAACCTCCTTCTATACCGACTTGGCTTGATACAATTTTGCAGAAGACTCAAAAACGCTCATTAGTGGGAGCTTTAAGCAAACCCAAACACCACTTCCAGCGATTATAACTTCCCTGGCTAACGAGACCTAGAAAAACTCATCAATGAAAATTTATTGAAATCTCACACCTGCTTCTAGCAATCACTTTAACCTCGAAAACTGCAAAAATTCTATTAACATTGATTGATAACTTTGAAAATGTCTGTTATGAGGTTTTCGGCATTGCTTAAATGAAGACACGTGAATTACTTAAAGAAGTACTATTCCGCTTACTCCTTCAGTAATTGAATGAAACCCATGTAGATTACTGAGTAGTACTGAAAGGAGAACAAAGCATCTCCGTAAGGCCACTCTGCATTTAATACCTTATTCAATGGCTCTGCTTTCATGTAAACGCTCCTACTAACAGAGACAGAAGCATAAATTTAACTTAGTAAATGGGAATAAAAGGAATGAGCACGAGGCGTCACGGGCGAAGGGAGTTGATGCCGCCCGATTTCAAGGAAAATTTTGTAAGTGCTTCCAAAGCACAGACAGCGTTGCGATATCCAAAGCGGTCCGGTGTCTGCAGATGAAACTCAATAGAGATTAGAGGCTACGCATTAATCTGATGGTTGCTTAATTTCAAATTTAACTACGATGACTCTTCGGTCTCCACAGGGTGTACTCTCAGGTTGCGTTGATGGCCTTTTGGCTTTTCTACCAAGATGCCCAGCCTTCCCACCTGCAAACAAAATCCATTCCCATCATATTGCTGAGCGGCATTCCGGCCTTGGGTGTTACACTGTACCGCGTATTTACTTTAACTCGATCCGCACTTTTCTCTAGCGTAGTGAAAATAATAAGGTAATCGAGTATCAGTGAGCTTCTCACCTTTATCAGGAATAATATATTTGCAAAAAAACCGCTTTCTCCTAAAAATTCATCAGCTATAATGCGTACTTTGCAGTACTTTTGTTGTTGGCTTAACTCCCGCTTTAGGTTGTGGGCACTTAATTAGCCATTTCTGCCGTTGCCGGGTCGGTTGGCCCCTAAGTCATGCCAGTAGTCCCAGTCCCCTCTGTTCGTTAGGCATACATTCTGTCCGAGCATTGTGCCTTTTTTTGCGCCTCACCTTAAAACGTTTTAGGTACAAATGAAAACATTGAAAGCCACATTCTCGATAAGTGGTTCATTAAAGTTAAGTCATTTTTTTTCCAGTGAGGCAAATTTGAGGGCCGGACGGCACCTGCGGACGAGGCAAGACGCACAGCTGATTGGCCGGATCGATTGAAAGACGTGATTATCGACTGACAAAGCAGCTTGAAAGTCACGAGGAAATTTGCAGCCACCTTTCAGTCACGCAGTTTCAACAATTTATCTCAATAAATCAAACTATTTTAATCACAATTCAATATACTAATCTGAATACCGATTTCTTAGGCAACCGATGCGTCGACCAACAAGCGATGTGCGGCAGCGTGATGCCCGTCGGTCCGCAGTGATGGAGCAAAATAATACAAGGCGGCGCAACTCAAGTGTTCCGTTTAACAACTCCAAACAGGAGAAGTCACGCCTCTCTCAGGATAGCGAAACAGACTTCCTATGCGATCGGGCTGTGGAGTTTATGGAGTCCGGAGATATTTGCAGCATTGTGACGGTGGAATTGGCTGAACAGAGTGCTTATTTCGAGAGGCTACTTCGGTATCATAGAGGACGGGGAATTATACGACTACCTGAGTTTCTCAATGCTGGTTTTCATTCTGTGGTTGAGTATATCAGACGTGGTTCCACTTCCATCACGACGGACAACATTTATGACGTGTTTATCGCTGCTGATTATCTTTTGGTACCGAGATTAAAGGAAGAGTGCGCTAATTATATTCAGAAACTTTCAAATGACCCATCTACAGCAATTAATCTCTGGTTGACTGGCCGGTTGCTCTTTTGGCCAGAGATTGGCGACATGGCATTTCAAAAAATTTTGGAACATTTTGAAATCGTGTGGCCATCCGAAGACTTTCTTCAGATGGAAGCAGATGATGTCGAATCCATTATCAAAAATGACGCACTTAACTGCAAGAATGAATTGACCGTCTTTTCTGCTGTCATGAAGTGGATATCGTGGAACCCATCGAGGCGAATCGACGATGCACTCAAACTCCTTTGGAATGTACGTCTGGGCATGGCGCGTAATAGCGACCTCGAAAAGATGAAAAACCATGAGCTTCTAACCACTGTGCCGGACTTTGCACAAACAGTGCTGGAATGGCCCAACAGTATATATTCATTGATGGATCGCCTAGACGAAACCCAAAAGCTCAATTTGACTAAACCCAGAACACCACACGAAGTAAGCTTCAATGCTCTTAACCACTTTCATATAAAATTTTAGGGAAGCATGTAAATAATCCCATTCCCTTTGACGCTAGCTACAAACTACTAACCAGATTCTCTAAGTTAAGCACATTTGGCAGTAAAAAGCATTAAAATTACTTGAGTAAGATAATGCGGACAAAAAACACTTCCGCTAATGGGATACGCACAGCCATCGAATAAGTGATTGTGTCAGTTACGGGATCTATTTTGTAGGAAAACAAGTCAATCTGTGCATGTATAATCAGGATCAATCATCTGGGTTTTATAAATGTGTTTGATAAAGCTGAGATCTCAAGGTGCTAAGCTAATCGAGCTAATTCAAGCCAATTTCATCCATTCTGAGAGCTCTTTCAATAATGAAAGTTGGTATTAATTTGCTTTCGAAAATGAGCGATGGCACTGCAGACATGTTAGATAATTTTGAGGTTTGGTCTGAATTTAAATCCGAAGCCGTTATTGAATTTTATACTTCTCTTAGGTTCTTTGCGTATTTGGTGGATGGTGCGATGGTGAGGGTCCACGCGCAGCAGCCCAGATTTTTAGTCCTTGCAGCAACTCCTGGACCCTGTGGACGGAGATGGGCTGCCAAACGCAGAGTCCTCGCTACGAGTGGCTAGAGAGCCTCCATCCTGACGATACTGACGTCACCCATGTGGGGACTGACGCCGCTCCTCCCGCTTCCCATCCGCCTGGAGAACTTCCCGAGGGGCTCTACCGATGCGAGGAGCGACTGATTGGAGCGAATGAGATCTCTTGTCTCATAGGTGAAATTCCACGACGGGTGTACGCAGGCTGTGTGTTGGTGCGAAATCGAGTCTACTTAGTTGGCGGATTCGATGGAACTAATGCGCTCAAATCAACTCTCTGTTACGACTTTGAATTAGATTCGGGATGGCAAGTTTAATTGGAATTTTCAACACTGATAGACAGATTAATCATTACTGCTAAATATCCGTTTGAATAAATGCGACATAGCTACACGAAAATAAAAAAAACTTACAAAGTAGTTGGCAATCATTTTCTCATTTGAATGGCAAAAAGGTCTTTGTCAAAGCAATTTGCGAGACCTGCTCGTGTATTTGCCTGAAATGTGGCACGCTAATGGTAAGCCTTCACAAAATTTTGCTGTCACACACAAAAGTCTCCATAAATTCACGTTCGTACCAGTAAGTGTTGAAAAAAGTGGCTGGTATTGATGCCAAAGCTGTTAAACGCTTCCACTTGCTAAAAAACTACAGTTAGCTGTAATGCGACTCAGACAGATGTTTTGTAATTAGCAAAGGTAGGGAATCAAATGTCGCAAAATCTAAATTTTTAAATTTAACATACTTTTGCGTCTGTAGGTATGAAATTAGCTGTATGTACGAGAAGCGATATTACGTCAGCGTAGCCTACGCTTCTCGCTACATATACGCACTAGGAGGACACAATGGCGAAAACCAAGGTCGTCTGGATACAGCTGAGCGCTACAACCTGGATGAGAACCTCTGGCAACCGATTGCCTCTATGAATCGCATTCGCAGTGACGCCGCGGCAGCGGAGCTCTACAATCGCGTCTACGTGGCAGGTGGCTTCGAGGGGCGTAGGTACCATGATTCTGCCGAGTACTACGACGCTGACGCGAATCAGTGGACTCTTATAAGTCGCATGCATTCTCCCAGAGGTGGCATATCCCTTGTAGCTCATGAGGGTTACATCTATGCCATTGGTGGCAACGACGGAAACACCCGGCTCCGCAGTATCGAACGTTTCGATCCTACCACAGGAAAGTGGGAGATAGTAGGACAGATGAACCGACGAAAGAGTAACCTCTCGTCCACTGTACTCGGAGATGACATTTACATCATTGGTGGATGGTCGGATGAACCGGAAGCGGGTATTCTCAGTTTAGTGGAGAGGTTTGACACTAAAACACGAGAATGCATAGAAATTCGTCCTTTGACCTTCCCTGCCAGCGCCACTTGTGCCTGCACTTTGAAGAATCAAAGTCTTGTTACCAAGTTTGTGAATCCACAACCGAACAGCAGCCAGACCACCACAATGCTCACCGAAGACACAGCCCCATTGCAGAGGGGGCTCACCACCGACTCACGCGCCCCAGGCACTCCACCAAACCAGCAGACGATGTCACCATCCGAGGCCAACACTAGTAAGCATGGCACGGCTTTACGCTTAATTCGAAAGAACTTTTATAGTTGTCCAGCAAAGTGTACCATAACTTGAATGTTTACAAACCTTTCCACTGCAAAAAAGTGAAATTAGACTGACAATTAGGCTACGATCAAATATGCATCGAATGTTTTTTTATCATTATCAGTCCTTTTGATGTTCACTGATGGTGTGACCTATTGAAGTGTTATCACGGTCGGTGTCATTTCAGTGCTTTGGTATGACACTTGCCGATGGAACCTCATTAGATCAGGAGAGTGGACTCGAATCTGTGCAGAAAACTGCCTAATTTGAAAAAAAGTTGTTTCATGACGGTTCACAGTATTCCTCGAGTGAGCCGCCGGTACTACTCTAGGCGCATGGCTGAATAATGGATCATTGTGTTTGTGATTGGTTTGGGGAGGAGGGAGATAAGGCGAGGCAAAGGTGTGAACAGGGGCATTGCGTAAATTTTTCGACTCCGCACCCAGCTTCTTCTAGTCTTTACTTAAACGCCACCGAAAGTGGTGTCTTTTCTTCGTTTACTTCGCGCCCTATGTACATTGATTTGGAAAGTTACGCAATAAAACCGTGATACCCATTACCTCGCCTTATCTCTTCTGCATTTGGGGGTAAAGCGAAACCATTTGTGGAGCATTACAAAGTGTAACATTGTGCATGTGTAAAAGTATTTAACCTTTTAAATGCTCGGATAGGCATGGCGATCATTTTTGGTGTGAATTGCTTGATGCAGGGTTGCAGACTAATTAGTCTAGTCACCTGTGACTGATTTTCAGATCTGACTTCTATTTCCAAGGCTACACCATGCTACCTTAGACCTTTTGAAACGTTGCAAATGGAGACAGAGATTACGCTAAAAAAACATGCACCACTTTCAAAATTCACGCACGTTTTACGGTCCCCATAGAACATTGCTATCCTTTTTATAGATTAGTTTGGATTTAGTGAAAGGCGAATGCGTATTCACTGAAAAATTATGATAAATTACGATAGAACGAAGGATAATTCACTGCTCCTACACTTTATGCATGCATTCATCTATGTATGACTATTTAATTGCGAAAACTTTATAATTCAGGATTTGCGAAGACTGGTGTAGGAGAAAACTTATTGTTACTAATAACAACCTATTGACACATTTTCTGCTTCCTCCTCCATCCGTAGACATAAACCACGATTCAATGCGATTGGTAAACAGTTCGACTGCCAATACACCTCATTTGCCCTACAACTCCAGTTCCAACAACCTCTACTACGAGGAGATGCAGCTGGACAGCCAAGATTCTCAAATGGACCACACGAACGACTACATAGTTAGTGATCTTGAGGAGAACAGTTACACTTCGGTGACGTCATCTGCATCTACCGGGTCCTCAGGATGTTCCTCACCGCACCTAGCCACCGTACTTCCACTGCCATCACCCTACCAGCCCCTCACGAGGGGCGCAGAGGTATCCAAAGTAGTTCAGGGGTGCTTTTCCCTCCTACAATCTTCACCACCCACATCTAATCCGTTCAGCACACCTTCCCTCGTTGATGGCGAGGGTCGACGCCGGAAACTGCGGTCATCAGTTAGGCGCAACCTGTATTGATTTTCCCCGGACTACTCTATGGTACCCTCCGAACCGCATCACGTAGATTTTGATTATGTTTAGTCGAGGTAATTTCTAGCGCCTACTTTACTCTGATTTATTTCCCGCCCTCCTAGCACCACTACCCCACCCCCACGACCTTTACCCGCATAAAGTGTGCCGCTAAGCTGAGGCGCGCGTATTAGCGTCTGTGCATGAAATTAATTTCCAACATTTCAGTGACCGTTCTTTTCGTCCTCATCTATTATCAAATGAGTTTGAACCTTACAATCATAGATTATCTTCTGCATGTACACAATAAGAGGATGATGGGGGATAGAAAAGCGAAAAACTTATCAATTTTGATGTGTGAGGTGAGATAGGATGCAATATGAAAAGCAATATGAAAAGGTTAAAAAATGGGTTAACCTCAACTCTCACGCAGGTAGATTTAATTTACTTCAGCATCAATGGGTCAGTTCATTACAAAAGCTATCCTACTCGTGCTTCCTCAGATTAGTATTCCGCGAGCTGCAATGCACCCTTACCGTAAAAATCGAAACACTCCAATTGTAATACTTTGTTTGTTTGGACTACCATATTGCCCTAGCCGCGTAGGCTGGCCTCCGGGCCATGCCATCAGCTCATTCCCCTCTGTCAACTGAATGTATGTAAATTTTGCCCTGGTACTTTGCCTTCTTTTGCCTTCAATGGATCCTCGGGCCGCTACAGCAATACCGAGATGGCTTAATTAATTTATAATGGACACAGCGTGGTGCATAACGGAGAAGTCCAAAGCATCGTAATTCGTGCAGCATTTGGGTAATGAAGTTGCTAAGTGGCAGACAGCAAATAAGTGACTTCATGTGTGCTACCTTAAATAGATTTATTGAGGCACGTAATTTAAGTTGTGTTGGCAAGTGTTTTAACGAGCAACCTTTTAAAAAGCAGGCACGGTGGCATATGACAACCATGTTAATTGTCTGTATTGTGCAATTACTAGTAAAAAGAAATGGTTGATACGAAACTGAAGATGTGAAATGATAACCGGTGTGGAGAATTTTGCACAAGCATTATGGAACTAATATCACAGCAATAATCGTTTTTATAAAAACCTTCTTTTTCAAGCTATTGATTTATCTGTTCGTTCGCGTCTTATATGTCGAACTTAATAAATCTATCATATTTGTTTAAATTTGCATTCTCAACACTTGCTTGAAGGCTAATGTCCGACGTGTGCTTAGGTGGACTATGAGTCGCGTGCCCAAAGTATACTCAAAAACATTCACAACTCCGCGCCGTCCCTATGAAAAGGAACGTCTGGATCAGGAGTTAAAAATCATTGGTCAATATGGGTTGAGAAATAAGCGGGAGGTGTGGCGCGTCAAGTTGGTTCTCGCGAAAATCCGCAAAGCCGCTCGCGAATTACTGACCCTTGACGAGCGTGACCCTCGGAGGCTGTTCGAGGGTGAGTTTTTAAAGTTTTCTCGTGGTTGGGAAAACTGCCGTGTTTGATGAATCAAGTATCGTAAAGTTTTACTAGGCTCGTTAATGAGAGCCATTTTGAATGATTTGGAATATTTCATTGGAAATGCAATCGCCTCCTAGGTTCTGCACTTCTAAGGCGGCTGGTTCGTGTTGGCGTGCTTCCCGAAGACAAAATGAAGCTGGATTTCGTCTTGGGTCTCAAGATTGAGGATTTCCTCGAGCGTCGACTCCAAACCCAAGTCTACAAAATGGGTCTTGCGCGATCGATTCATCATGCTCGTGTTTTGATTCGTCAAAGGCACATCCGTGTCCGCAAACAGCTTGTTGATTGCCCAAGCTTCATGGTGCGCCTCGATTCCGCTAAGCACATTGATGTAAGTCTCAAAACTGCTGCTGGCAAGCTTGGTCGTGTTGCACGAAAGAAGGCCAAGAAGAGTGGCGATGGTGATGAAGAAGAGGACGAAGAGTAAATGTACTTGTATACTGTCTAATTCACGTCTATCGGTATAATTCTTGTTCTATTCATCGCATGGTTTATGAACAATTCATGTGAGCTTGTCTACTGTTATGCATTATTAGGCCTTAAGTGAACCAAATGAAAGCCCGCTTAATCTGTTCTATGGTTCAGCTGCGATATACTTGTACCTTCCGCCGTGTCTACTTTAGTACCGTTGTATCAGTATGACATTGGAGCTTGCTATGAGTAGCTTGCTTTTGGCCACCCGCTGTAGTACCGCAAGCACGATGGATGGAGGCTGGGTTGTCTCACCCCTTATTGACTGCTTTTTCCTCACGCGAGTCAGCCACGTTGGGTTAACGTGGCGTTACAAGCGTGAAAAACGTACGCGAGACCTCTCTTCCGGGTCTTTTTGCTACATCCGTTCTCTTTCTCCCACTGCTCCCATTGGCCGGCAGCTCCGTCGGCCAAGCATCAGTGGTATAACTACAGTCTTCTCACCTCAACGTAAGAAGACTAACATCTTGGTTCTGACGAGTTTTGATGGGAGTTTGTTGTAAATATTTTAAAAAGCGCTACTCCATTGGGTATCGGCTGAGGGGCCGCGGTCGGAAAGTTGAATCTACTAGTGTTTCTCTAGCATTACGCGAAGAGACGGGTTTTCGCACTCAATGCCAGACCGCTGTTTCCGTTCGCTTGTAAAAAAGGCTAGGTTGAACATGTTCCTTATCAGGCTTCGGCGGTTGTTACTACGCTGGTAAGAAACTGAGTATTTCAAGAAAGGAACATTGCAATGAGATAGACGGCCCCGCAGTCCTAGCAGATTTTGGTCGCTACCATTCGCAGGCAACTGAGGGTCCAAAGCGGCAAAGTCCCGCCACACCCCTGTTGGCAAGAGTGAGTTCAGAGCAGACGATTTTATTATTTACAGGCGGGGTTTGTTCCTCGAGCCTCTGATTCAGCTCGGGCGATGCGCCTCTCCTCCTCCACGGCGGATTCGATTTCCTTCATTTTGTCAGCAAAGTATCCCTCGAACCAGGCTATGTGATCTCTCTTTTCTTTAACAGTGAGATAAGGATTTTGGCCGAGGCCAGCACACACCAGTTCCATGAAGGCCTTTAGAGGTGCGGGCTTCTTTGTTCCAGCTTGTTTTTTCTCAAACCGATTCAGGAAGACGTGTTCGTGGAAAGGTGTATTAAGCTCTTCCCTCCAGTCTGGTTAATGGCATAACATTTTTGGATTTAGATTGGTACCTTGTTCATTGTCAATGGGATATCGCCAAAGCTTCCCATCCAGGGTCCACTGGATGAGCTCCTCAAACTTATTATGCGTCGATTTAGCACGATAAGCAGAGGCTTCCAGCGCCTCAATTTCCTTAAAGACTTCATTGTTGTAAGCGTCACCCGTAGCCGCTACAAAAAAAGAACAACTTATATAGTATACAGAGTTACCTGGCTCTTCAAAGGTCGTCCTGTCAAATATATTCAGTTTCGCCGGGAGCGGGAGTCTTAAGAGCAATTGTGAGGAAGGTGGGGTGAAATTTACGGCTCTGTGTGGCGAACCCGGGCGGATCGCCGTACAGGTCGAGCAGTGACCTGAACGAGTTCCTTTGATGGCTGTCCTTTCGCGTTCACGAAGTCCCGGAAAAGATCGCTTTTGTACAGTTATTAAACGGACAAAGCCAACTTACGCGAACTTTATGCCATCCTTTTCCTGTGCTTTGATCGGGCGCGCGGTTGAACGCGTGCCCTGAACCGATTTTTGGTCTTGTGAAGGTTCTGCAGCGTTTGAATCTTTGAGGTTGGTTTGTTTTCCTTCTATCTTTTGGCTTCCCGCTACGAGGAAGTCCTCAAGAAGTTGACTAGAATAATGTGGAACTAAGGACAAGCATTCAACGAACCTCGTGGATGGAGCCATTTTTGGCGGTGACTGGGAATGGTTTTGCTCTCTGGGTGGGCCCTTGCCTTTTCGCCGTGTCAATCGAGACGATTTGCCCTCAGAAGAGTATAATCTTATTGTGCCGAATGTCCATGGCCGTAACGGACAAATATGGCGGGAGAAGCCCAGTAGCATGCTCTGAACAGTTTCAAGGAATGGCAGCGCAAATGAAGTGGTCTGAATGCTGATCGCAACAACGTTGTCAAAAGCATACTTTGAGAGGTATAAAGCAATGCTAGCGCGGGTTCAGCAAGCTTATGCTAATAAAGGGAACTGCTGCACAAAAGTCGAATACAACTTCCGACATAAGCAGTTCAATGTTAAGACCGTATGCATCTAGGCGAAGGCGTCGCCAAAGCTGAAACAACTAGTACTGGATTTCTTTATATCAGCTAGGCTTTAAAGTAAAGTGAAAAGGGGAGATATATTACAAAATCAGCGGACACAGATGAAACACTACCTCCACCGCCGCAGAAGAACAAAAGGCCGAGTGAGACCACTAGGCAGGCGGAACTGCAGACCCAAATAATTTTCCGCCAGTTACAAATGTAGGTCATTTGCTTGGAAGGGTTCAGCTAAAGTATATAGTGGATTTGAGGAAGACATCCCAAGATGTTGAGAACAAATTTTAGCAAGTTTACTCCAGCAGGCGAAATAAGAGCTGTTATTTCACTGCTAACGGGGATGCATATGCTAGTTTTCTTCCGAATGAAAACAGGCATTTTTAATAAGGCTAACGAAACTGTCAAACGCCCGAAGAAGGGTTGTAGACAAGTCTTTACTTTAGTGGTGTGATGTTGGATTCGCTTGCGTGTAGGGCCACGTGATTCTTTAGTCTCCGTAGTTTGTACTTCCAGCTAAAGCTCCAGCTTTTTTATGCTGCTTAGGTTCATTACGAATCCAGATAAAGCAGCAGATTTTCAGCCTCGGAGCTTCTATTTAAGACACTAAAAATAACGCTCTTTGATCGCACGCTTCCGCGATTTTGACGTTAGCGTATTCTGCGGCACTTTTATTGATGTCGTTGCTTTAATAGCGTTATGTAAGTTACGTTTTATTACCCTTTATGCAAGTAAGAACGCGCCTCTTAAGCATAAATAATTTTGAATTCGAGACGCTTAGGGAATGATTTTAATTGATAAAGTTGTAATTAATTGGCAGAAGGCCAGTCCTGTAGCGTCCCAAGGCTCCCTCGAAGGCAAAAGATGGTAGAATACTAGGATAGAATACATACATTTAACGATCAGAGGGAAATAGGCTGATGGCATGACCCGGAGGCAAACCTACGCAGCTAGGGCAATATGGCCACCTCTGTGACCCTGACCGGAACCCGTAGTTCAAACGAACAAATTATTACAAGTCCACCTGGCCAAGGTACAGTGGCGGAATCCAAACTGTCTTCTTACCAAAGCTGGTAGTTAAACTAATCAAGCTCTTCTCTTTCTTAGAGCGTAATATTCTACGGTCCCCTTGGTTAACCTCCCGCGTTAGCCATCATAACGTGCTTGAAGTTCCGACCCTCGAATTATCATGCTGCTGAGAGGGTGCTTGAACGTAAAATCACTGGCCCTTCTGAGCACATCTACTAAATCTAGAGTTCCATCCTCTATGGGAATGTTTATAGCTATTCGTAGGGACATTGGCCCAAAAGCAGTTATACAGCGTAGGATGGAACTTAAAATCTTTCTCTGGGGATGGGATTCCACTTCAGACCTACCTGGGCATACCTATTTGGATCCTATCCATCTGGAAGAGAGTGGAGGAGATATCATATTTTCGCATGCTTGACGCCTTCACGATTTGTATCACTTCTCATTTTGCTCAAGGTAAAAGCCATTTCCAGCTCTTCTGCTTTTATTCGTCACTTATTCCCGCATTCACAACATATGCACTTCCACTTCACCAAAGTTTATCACCCAACAGTAAAGCTAAGATGGATGTCCTCCAAGATCAAATTTACCTTCCGCTGCAATGTAGTGCTCCGAAACTTCTTTGACGACAAAAGAATATATAAAGTACAAAGTGGCGGAGACCCTAATCGACTCTTTAACAAAGGCTGCAGCTGAAAACAGATCAACAGACTTAATTTTTGTACGCCCACGTGAGTAATAAAACCGCTTTTTGAAATAAAAATGCATCTACAAATCCTCATTGCATTGCTGCATTTCGCTCTAAAATACTTGGCGAGAAACGAACTCTATTTTTGCCATCCCTCACATTGGGGTGAGTTGAGTAAACTTACTTGATATATCATTCAAATATTGAAAAAAGTGAGTCGTTTATCGGTGCTCTTTGGAAGAGCAAACGTAGATTCTTCTCCCAGTTGAGAGTGAAAGACTCAAACATTTAAGTTCACTCCGTAAAATCCCAAATTTCGCTGATCAAAATGCAAGCTAACGTGCATGCTAACGAACTACAGAACGCAAGCTTCGTGTGAAACATCCTTGCAGCAAAAACCGAAAAAAAAACTCAAAAAATGGGCAAAAATTACGCAAGTGCGTATAATTTTATCTGAAGCACATTTTAAAAGAAAACACACCCTCTGATGATTACCTCAGATACCACAAAACAGCAGTAACCTGCACACGAAGTAAGGGCATAAATGAATGGCTTCGTCCCTAGGCCCTCCCAAAAAGACAGCTTTATATGCCTCGATAAAATCAAAAAATCCTTAATAATTTGTGCAGTTAAAAGAGGCATTAACTTTTATTCATCGCATTAAAAAAAGAAACATGGAGAACTTGCCCGTTTCGCTGAAAACCGTCTTGTAGTTCCAAACTATTGGAGCCCGATTTTCAAAAAGAACCTCTTGTGGCTTCATAATTTACGTGTAATTTATCTCTAAAATTTATCATTACCAATAGTGTAAAACGAGGAGAAGCATGTCAAAATGCATTGCTCTAGCAATGTCAGGTTCCTGATAAGCTCACTGTGAGCAGCGGAATCGCATGAAAGCACGACTCCCCAGCTTTCGAACGTTTTGTCTGGGAAGCGGGTGAGAAGCATCAGGGCAACACCAAAAGGGAGTGAGGAAAGTGCGCGCGGGAGGCGAAGCGTCCACCCAGCGTCCGCTGGTCACTGTGGCGTGATTTAAGGGAGCACGCGGCGACAGAGGTGGCCTTTGTCAGGTTTTCCTCCTCGCCTCCACCGGAAATTAATTTTCCGACGTTTCGGAAAAATCGGCACTCCTAGCGTTTCTACGAGTTTTTTTTTTATTTTTAATTGCATTGATGGGCGAAGATCACGCTTTGGGATGAATTCATAAAGGAAAGCACTCACATTATTAAAACTTTACCATTAACAGAGTTTTTTTAGCACTTCAAACGTGGGGATTATTGCATATTTATGGTTGTGCAATTAGAAAACATCGTACTAAGGCACGCCTTGTTAGCTTAGTTGTACACTCAGTTGGATATTAGGGACTGACCGTCCAATATTTTGCATTTCATGCTTACAATTCGGGAACCAATTTGATGCCAGTACCTTGCTAAGTAATTGAAAATAAGCCTTGAAATAATAGCCAGTAGAATACCTTTGGTATGCGAGAACAAGAAATGATGAATCACTGCCACCAGCAATCATTCGGACACTCACCGGCATTCAAAACGTTTCCATAAAACAACTTTTAAGCCATTCGACATAATTCTCAGACGTTGAGTTCGCAAACGCCTTCAGAAATCCAGATTCGAGGTCGCCTCAAATGAAATTAGAAGTGTCAAATTTGTAGTGCATACCCGAATTCAGCCACAAAGGAAAAGTGTTTATAAAACAGGATGTCTTAGCATTTGGATCAGCCTGTATTTAAAAAGACACATTTAATGAACCGTACAAAAAAAGACAGAAATCATTATGGAAAAATGATGAGTAGAAAAATAGTAGAGAAGTCAACGATTGAAAGGGCACGGAGAGATTCATTACCTACGCTGTCCTGTGATACGCATTTCTCCCCAAACATTAGTTGTAAAATTCAGAGTAGTTGCCGTAATTTCTGCCAAATAACTAACACTACAAATTTCGAGCACTTTTATTTCAGTTAGCACACGGGAAGCGTACATGCATGCAAGAACCGAACATCTCCAGTTGCAAAAGGCCGTTAGAGCATTAATATACTACTTATTAAAATTAAGTAAAACGTCTCTTTCATTCACAGACCCCATCATCTATCAAAGGGTGAGGTTTGTGTAAGTCCAAGTGGTTCAAGCTTTAAATATGTCTCATGCATTTTGGTCCCAATTTAAAAGTATCAAAACAAATTTACCACTACAGAGTTCTTTGAAATATTGGTGGTCATATACTGCCAGAAACATTCCTTAGTATGTGTCGAGAGAGGTGAACGAAGATGGACGCTACGGATTTCATTGAGAAAATGAGACAGTCCATTTATCGTGGCCTTGGCCTGGGCCGACTGAAATACTTAATAATCAGGTTCAAGTATCCTGTAGAGTTAAGTAAGACCAAGTTATTCGCATTGCATGAGGCAACATGAGGAGGATTATCGCCTAACTTGCCCATAGTGTGAGGTGCGCCTCGGTATTCAGCATCGAAGATTGTCAAGACCGATATGAATGAGGATAATTTGAGAGCACGCGCAGTCGTATCGTGGGCCATATCGGGACCGTTGGCAGTATTTTAGGATAGTTTTGCTTTATGCTTACGCGAAGAGACGCAAACCGACTCCTTTAAAACAAGGCCGGTTTTTTATTTTCTTAAAAACAATTTCGTTGTCAAGCCAATGCCCTTGCATTCGTGAGCTAATTTTTTTTCAAAAACGACAGTGTCACCTATTTTACTCGACAGATTTCCTTTCTGCTTACATTAGGTCACATACTAAACTTTTGGATGGATTTAATACAGGTGATATGCGGGCTGTTTTTAGCCCTCGGTTTTAGTAAAGTAATCACTTTGACCCTCCGCCACTGAACCCTCGCCGGGTAGGCTGGTCTCTGGTCCATGCCAGCAGCTCTGGTCCTGCTGTGCTTCAAAAATAAATGTTGAACCGAAGTATCATTTCTAATTTCAGCCTCAGAGAGGTCTCGGGGCGCTACAATATGACAAACTACAAAAATTCACGGAGTGGGAAACAGCAGACGGAGGAATGATGCTTCTTGAGCATGCTTTTTGGTCAAATCTCAAAATGCATGGATTTACTTAAAATAAAATGAAACCCAGCAACAGTTTACTTTTACTCTTCCACTTGATGCTCCCGTCTGCCTAATCACCACCAAAGCAATGCCAATTGGTGCACTGTTTTTAATTATGGTTCAATTTAGTAACTAATTAATGTCATCTCGCCAGAGAAATATTGCAAGTTCACGTTTTTGCTTTGGTACTGATTTCCGGTTTCCATTTATTATTAAAATGAAGTTAATAGACAGCATAATTAAAGTAGGCTGTGTCGCAGAGACATTCATGTGGTTTCCCATCTTATTGCTAGCTTTGATAGGTCACGTAGTGAAATGCCACTTTTCATGCATTGCTACTCAATTGGTACATTCCTGTAACGCGAGACAGCTTTGTTTGATTCGTAAACAAAACTAAATGTCGCACTTATAAGTCTTACAGTTAAGGATTAAACAATTGATGGGGCAGAAACCGGAGTCAAGCCAGAAAATTCCAAATGCAAATTTTGGGTCAGCAAAATTTGATGATAACCTTGAAAGCAAATCATCCGTGTTTGTACTCCATTGTGAAAGGGAAAAAATTGTGTAGGATCACTATTCTAAAGTTTTTTTTTTATTGCAAAGAAGGCTTTGGCATTGCAAAACTACATTAAATATTGACTAAACCAGCTCCCAAAATAGCACTTCTTGACAGCTCGCCTGGAAGTCTGTGGGAAGGGGTTTGAATGGTGGGCATTTCTAAACTGCTCGGCTCAAATGCATAACACTTGAGGTGTCACAAAACTGCAGTCATTTATATACCTACAGCAGTCATCTCATGTGGCGCGCTAGTCGGATGCACGAGACGAAGGTGCTGCAAACGGCGATTTTGAGTGTAGATATGGGCAAACTAACAAGACTGCTGGTCACTAATTAGATCCTAATTAAAAGCAAGAAGGAAGATCAGCATTCCTATGAGGTTGCTTACATATGCTTATAGGGAGTTTTGTAATACTAAACGTTAGAAGAAAAGCTTAATCTTTTGAGTGGGTTTCCTCACTCAAATAAGAAAATAAGACGGTAGAACAATTTTTCCAAGGTTGATTCATAAAAGGAGACTTACACCGGCAGTCTGAATGAAGTCTCAGAAGGCAGATGACCCATCAGAGCTGCACCTACTGGTATCGGTTTGCTGGATAATTACAGGACTGTGAGACGTTTAAGCGAAATTATAGCCTATTCAGTTCTCCTGAATGTCATTGAGAATGTATGATACAGAAGAGGGGTTAATTTCTAGACCAACGAAGGTAACGATAATCAATGAATTGGGTGATTGTGCCTCCAATGGGAATCGTAGTTGCACCACTGACAGTGATCAGTTCAATGGCGATGCGACGCTTTACGCATCACGAGGGGGTCACGCAGGCCACCTGTCATGCCACCCGAAGGGAGGGTCTCGGTGCAGCCCCAACGGACGCACACTCACTGTGGGTGTGGCCTCAATCAACAGGAAGACCTTTCGACGCAGCACTGAAAGTCACCTTCCGGTACATCAAGCCTTTCGTTTACAAATTTACCTTGCCAAACATAAATTTGGGCAAAACCTGACTTATTTCCTTTAGTCACGCTACACGCTTCACAGGTAAGGTGTGTAGGAAAGTGCATGCAACTTAACAACAAAATCTTGCTTATCTTTTCAACCTGTGAGTTTCTTAACAGTGCGCCAAAAATGAATTCCGTAAATAAAAAGTCGAACTGGCAATTTGGGCTCTTCAGAACTGTTGAATGTGAAACCCATCAAATTGCAAAACGTCGATTAACCATAAGGATATTTTTGATCATTTATTAAATTAAGTGAACAGAGATATTGAAGCATAAAATTTTAACGAAAAAGTCTGCATAAGCTTCGCATTTACACAAAAAGGTTTGAAGTGCAGTGAATGGACACCTTAGAACGCATTTGGGCATAGTGTTGAGAGGTGTAAGATAAACCTAATGCAAATGTTACAAGCGCGTCCAGTTTGCATGCTTCAAAGCATCTCCCCGGGGACGCGCAAGGGCGGACGGGCGCGTCAAAAGTGACAGAAAAACAATGCGACTCTGTAGCAGACACGTAGCAAATACGCCTGTGCAGGAAATAGTGGACATACACTGGTGAGGTCACAGGAGAGTTCAAGCAGCCTCACATGATTTTTCAGAAAAAGAAAACGCATAAACTTTAATATTGTGACAACAAATTGACAAAGGACTCCTTTGTGTGTGTGTTTTAAGTGCCTGTTTGACTTGCAGACAATTTGAGGTCTCCAGGTCATGTCTCCAAACTCCAGGCCCTTCTACACGCCTCCAAGGAAGCCCGAGAGTGCTGCATTATTAGTAGTAAAAACTTATTTTTATGTAGACTCAGTAATTTACGATAAATTTTGAAGTGATGTGTTTTGAAATCAACGGGAAGCTGCGAGATGATTGTCGGGCCTCATGCATAATTCGCGTTTGGAAAGCACTAAAACAATAACTTCCTTCCAACACCTCTTTATGAACAAATAACCTGTATCTAGAATATGACACTAGCCGAACACACGTTAACCGTTGTGCCAGAACTTCGCTTGATGTATTAAAATATGCCATATTTTAGCATTCCGTAGAAATTCGACTTGCCAGAGCATTGAAACAAAAATAACGTTAAACAGTCTATTTAGCCTTTACAAATATTTCAGAACATTCTCCCCAGGAGTGCATCAGTCTTTCGTCGGGAAAAAAGTGGTGCGAGCACCCTTCCTATCGGTAATGACAGGTTGTCAACTTTGAGCGGTTAGAAAATCTGACAGTCGAAGTTTGACCAACGTTGTTGCGATTTTTCATGAGGCGATGAGGAAAGGCATGCGTCTGCCAATGGAGATTACAATCTAACACTCCCGCCACCAGCAGCACATCCCAGTTTGGCGTCATTAAGTTGAGATGCATTCTCTATCTGATTGCAATAAATGATTGCGAAAATTGTTTCAAAACATGCTAGTTAAATTGCATGGCGAGTTTTTCCGAGGTGATAATAAATGCATGCATCTATCGTTGGGTGTGTAGGTTGGCAGGAAAGAAAGTTCAAGATTAATTTTAGTTATTATTAGTTGATTCACTGTAAATACAAGCAAAAGGTAAGACGCTCCGTGTAGCGTTCCGAGACTTCCTTGAAGGCAAAAGAAGGCACAGTGCTAGGATAGAATGTATATATATTCAGCAAGCAGAGGGAACGGAGCCGCTGACGGCCCGGAGGCCATCCCACCCGGCTAGGGCGATGTGGCCACCCAAGTGACCGAAACCGAAACCAGCCGTCAGAACAAACAATGTATTACACTCCGCCTATTGCCGAAAGCTACGAACATGGAGAAGAGGAATGCAGGGAATAATGATATAATCGCTTTAGTGTATTAGCGAGGAAGGCTCTGACAGCAAAACAGTTTTGGTGGGAAAAATGCTCGTGACACTCAGAGCCAACTGCAGCAGCATGAAACACAATACAATTTTTTTTTAAATTTAGGATTAATTTTAGATAATCTTGCCGTTGTAATGAATCGCGACGTTGCGTGTTGTTTCCTCTCTCAAGGCACGCATTTTTACCTTTACTTACAAGAGAGTAACGAGTATTATCTAACGATGTAAAACAGTTCCTGTGATTGGAATGAGATGCAAATGGAGAAGTTTTGCAAAACAATGACAAAAGGCAGTCCAACTACATAAAGTGTCTTTACGATTTCACAATGACACCGTGTTTGCCGCCACGTGCACGAGTTTTGGTAAAAGACTTTTATCTAATTTTAAAAATAATAATAAAATGAAAGTGCACTTGGCTATTGCTAATGGGACTGCCAATCATAGGCCTAAATTTTTGTTTCAAGTGTCCATTTGTTTTAGTTTTGCTTAATCCTACAGCCCAACAACATTGCTCTGACTGGTGCACGAAGTGCTCGCTAAAGCATATTGCATCAGGGCAATAGAAATTGAAAGCATTTTAATTCTGCAACACAAAAACAACAACCGAACAAACCATTGGCATGAAAATTGGATTACATCGCAGTAATCTACTTACCCTTTTGCATAGAAGTTAAAATTCTGGATTTAAGTCCTGCCAGTTGACCTGCTCATTGTCCAAACAGACGGACGTAGGTGATTCGGTCGTGCCGTAACTTCCGAAGGATGTAATACCGCAATCGCAAAGCCATTGGTAACAAATTTGCTACCAATACTAACAGTTTGGTCTTGCTTTGCGAATGTTGTCGTCTGCTCAAAGGTCAAGCAATTATGCGGTAGCCGATTAAAGTTTTGCCGGCATAATTAAAGTTGAAAATTATTATCCACTTGATTAGCTTACTTAAAGTTTCTTGAAATAGCTTTGTAAACTGAGATTCGGCTTGATTTTTAAAAATCGTATTTGAACTCACCCAAATCACGTCCGAGTGTGGCTGCACAGTAGACTGCTATGCAGGGAGGGTGAGAGCGACACAGCAGCCAAGTCACAACTGCTTGTTACGGTGGTAGCTAGATGTGGGCATGATGCTAAAAAAAAAAACAAAATAAAGAAATTCCAAACTAATGCAGATCCTAACACCATAGTAAGGGAAGGCATGACGAAGAAAGAAAAAATACTTAATCCCAACTGGTAATATGAACGTTTAATTAAGGATGATAGAAATAACATCGTTACTAAGCGAGATAAAGGAATGAGAATTCAAATGCGAAATTAACGCACCAGCGCTTCATGATGAAGCGACTATTTAGCTAGAAAAAGTCATTGTTTGCAGAAATCATTTGATGCATTCATTAAACTGATTTTTATGACGAATAAAGCAGAGCATCCACAAGTAGAGCCACTTGATTGGACAATGAATGGGTTGGACGTAAATCAGTGCTTCGTTCACCCGGATTTTCGGGTAAGGACATGATCACAAACGCAAACACTTCATTTTGGAAAGTTGGTCTTTTGAGCGAATAGATAGCGTTTATTTTGCCAAGAATAACCTACATATTTGTCCGCTCAATAGTGCTAAGTATGTAGAAGTGGTGTGTTTGTCAAAAGACCGCCTCGTCGACTGTGCATTCTTCAAAACAACAGATTTCTTTAAGGCCTTCTTATACCCCATCTGCCATACTAATAAGAGCATTAAAACACCCAAAATTGCTTAAAATTATGAAAACCTTGGAATCTCTTGCACTTTTTACTGTAAATTAGTCCGCATTCGATGGGAAGTAAAAGAGTTTTAGCGGCACGTATAAAGAGACGAACGGTTTCACATTAGACTGTTTACAGAATGTCCCCCTTATTGTAATTAAGAATGTCTCCAGTTCAAAACGGGGAAAAAAATTGAATTTTTGGATCAGTGGAGGAAGACTGGTTATTTTTAATTAAGCTTTGCACGGTCGGTGACCAGCATCGGTTCGCTTGGCTCACTGCAATGCAATACTGCAGAATTTGGCCGCCGTTTTTGCTGAAGACACAAGTCGCCTTTCTGCACACACCGGCTACTTGTTTGACTCTCGATTTTGGGGTCTCCAGCATTGTGCTTCCGCGGGGTTAGCCAGTCTTCAAGCCATGTTATTAGTGCCGAGGCCTTTTGTGTGACGAATTTGTATCATGCCTTCTTCTGTCTTCGGAGAAGTCTCGAGGCACTAAACCAGTCATCAAAATCCACAGAAAGCCACAAAGAGTTCGTTATCTGCATAACTTTTCATCCCGTATTTCCTTCTCATCCCATCGCATACCAGCATTTAAGTATCTGGCCCCATGCTACCTTTAGGATTAATTCAAAAATATCGGTTACACAAAGGAAGCAGCATGAATGATAGACAAAGGTGCCCAATTTTACAAGCTGGCTAAAAGTCAACGGATTTTAGAGCCTTGTCAGAATACATGGTCAGTTCAGATTAAAATTCATTGAGTGAGGCATCAGAATTTTTCGCTCAACTTTACAACTGCGAGACACTCTGCTCGGCACCAAGGCTTCGAAGGGTTCTGTGCGGCTGGGGCATTGATGCTGCAGCGCAGCACATCGAAGAGTACAATAGGTGCACGGGGCAACGCATTGCCTCCCACGTCACTTGATTTTTTAGTGGCCTGTCAGAATGGGGAAGTAAGACTATGATAAAAACTTCTGGCTATAAACAATAGCTGTATATTTTCAGCGACTAGTATTTATAGCAAAACGTCAAAATGAAGAAGTACAATCCAGTTATTTTGAAGTGATGGTGGATCTTCTCTTTCCAGAATGGCCAAGGTCAGTTGAGAGTAACACCTCATTTACCCTTAAAGTAATCGCTGCTTAGCCAGCGTTAAATGCAGGCACTTCTCCTTAAGTAAGCCAAAATTTAAAAAAATATCCTGATGTACAAATAAAGTAAATTTAACGACGAGAATTTTAGATAAAATGCGCGTTCCAAAGTACCCTAGCCGCCGTCATGGTGAAGTGAGCAGGAATGTGCAAACTATTTGCTAAATCAATCAAAAGAGACTTATTTAAATTGCAAGCGTATGCTCACTTTTGGCGCTACCGGACGCAAGACAGAGCTGGGCTGTGTTAAGCAACGTAAAGACATTTTATGGAGGCAAGACCGACGATTTCGGTTTGATAGAATGGCATTCTTATGAATGGTTACTTTGTGGATTTGCAAAGACGACCAGCACATCACGCAAGCGGTCAAACAGTTGTCTTTGGGCCAACAAAGCACAGGTTAGATGGCAGATGTTCAGCATTCCCTAAAATGCGTGCTGCGTTTGATTACCTGGACGCTTAAGCCTCCGCGGATTGTACTTCCGCCTCCAAGCCATGAAGGTTGTGAAGTTAAGCGGTTGCAATAAAACTACAAGAACACCTTATTCGTGCTTTAAGAGTAAATACAGAATGCATGGGATTAGCGACTGGTTAGAATGCTTTGCTTAGTCATCTGAGTTGAATTGCTCCATTTTGGAATGGATTTAAGTACTACCAGGCTGCATGATCCGAAGAGAAGGCGCTTATCATCATCAACTTTGGAAAAGTACGCCTGCCAACCGTGACTAAGGCCATTGATGGGGGAATGGCAAACATTTGTACTGGCCAAAATGCAGCAGATGACGCCAATCTTCCTGCTCGTTTGCAAGCAGGTTGCTTTTCATCTATCATCTTTTCATGTCATTAAATGGACTAATTCATCCAACAATAAGTAACATGGAGACGCCTAAGCATATTTTATGGTTGGTTGATTTACGATTATACTTAAAGATATGTCCATTCATTCCATAACAGGAGCATAAATGCGTGACTCTCCTCCGGAGCAAAATGCATTCCCTGCTTTTATGGTGCCTGCATCATCGTTTATTAACGAATAAAAACTAAATGATTTTCTTTTATTTGTGCAACTTTATGCACAACGCTAACACGTAAAGCAAACATTTCCTGTTTATTGGAACAAAGTTTCCAGCAAGAGTTGAAAGCTCAAAGCAGCCGGTTCCTGCTTCAAACTTTTTCTCCAAAAGGAAAGACGATCCCACAACCGCAGCAATCTTCCTAGCTTATTCAATGTTTGGCAGCTTGAAGTAAGCAGATTCCTTCCATCAATTTTTAATATTGTTTTCTGCAATAATCCTTCGTGGTAAATACTAAAAAATTAAAAAGCATCTTTGCATATAGTAGTTTTATGCTAAGTGAGACCCACCAACGGTAAACTAATCCACCTGTCGAGGCAGTTTACACCTCATTGAACGCATTCAAAGTTGAGAAGGGGAAATTTGAGGTGTGGAGCAGCTTTGTGCCACATCATGCAATGGTAAACAAAGTGGGAGCAAAGGTCATGCCATCATTTAATCGTTCGTTTAACCTTTCGTTCTGGCATCAAGGCCTAAAGGCTCCGCGCTTGCACTTCAGCTTGACGACATGGCCTCTCTGTCAGCAGCACACATCCTGTCCAAGTTATGCGATTTCTTTTGTCTTTAGGGCGGTCTTAGGGTGCTACAGTTGAGCAATGGGGAGTGATATTTTACACAAATAAAGCCTTTCAAGCAATATGTATTG
This sequence comes from Taenia hydatigena, assembly GCA_036345935.2. Classification (NCBI taxonomy): domain Eukaryota; kingdom Metazoa; phylum Platyhelminthes; class Cestoda; order Cyclophyllidea; family Taeniidae; genus Taenia; species Taenia hydatigena. The sequence goes on from JADWOT020000009.1 coordinate 8,012,275, forward strand.
AGTGATGTGTCACAGTGGCATTTGCGTTGTCGGGAAAAGTGAAAATGTGAGGTGATAAAGAACGGAGAGGAAAGAGATTGTGAGGCCTAATAATATTCTAGCAAGCTTAAACAAATCTTAAGAGTCGATTACTTTTTTCCCGACTTTGATAAACTTATGCATTTATAAGGATTGAGTAAAAAAGACTGCTAGCACACTTGTTTAAAAGATACCGTCTAAGTAATGTTTCGATTTAAATTATGGGAGTTTTTACAAAGGAAGTTTTATAGCTTTTATTCCCCCTTTTTGTGTTTTAAGTAACAACTTCTGTGGAAACGTAATGGCATCTCCCCAACTTAACAAATAGTTCCGTGAGTCCCGAACACTGGGCGTATGCATGCCTTTGGATGTAAAGAAAATTGTCGCTCTTTCAACGAGGGGGAATGGGACCATAAATTAAATAACAAGTTTATAATTCATAAGCCGATTCCCTACCATTCGAGCAATGAAGACGTCTTACATTTGACGAATTTGTGTTCACGTCTTTCCCATAAACCGGAAGGCCGCCTGTATTGAATTTTATCAACGGGAAGTGGAAAACTAGATTGATTTGCAGACGCAATTGGGTGTCTACTTGCTTACTCACTTCGTAACCCGAAAACTTGACATCAGTTAACTAACAATCAGTCCTCAGAGGGTTTTCAGAGTCTGGGGCTGTTATGCAGTACCGAGGGCAAGTTATGGTAAATATGTCTTATCTTTACGAATCGCAGACATACTCGACTGGCCCTGAAATTTCAAATGTCGCACTTTCTCTGGTACAATCGAAGTTGTTTTCTTGGTGGAAGCGTTCGAGGTCACACAAGCCACTGAAGCCAATTTTCATGTGACTTGGTAACTAGCACTGAAGTTGGAGCAGTTTGCCTAAAATAAATGTTCTTTTTCTGAAGTAAGATTTTTCACACAGATAAGTGATCCTATCTAGGAACGACTGGTTTATTTCTGTATCTGTAATTAGTACACTCGCGGTATATTGCGTGACATAAGTGAATCTCTGGCTGCCTCTTTACCTCTAAACAGAAAGTTACCATGTGAACTTGGTGAAGATTTATGCTTTTTGGCCTTATTTATCGTAGCTCATTTTCGTTCATCTATTTCCTTATGAAGGAATGATTGATTCTGCTTGTGAACAGTATAGCAAGTTCAGTGTTGCCTCCTCAACCTTGGCTGTGTGGCATACTAACAAACACCGAGGAGCATTTGTGGGAACCCTGCTTCACTTCAAATGCAAAATAGGGTGCAAACAATTCGCATTAATAATGCCAAGTGGTCGAGAGGCAAAAAAGTTACAGCCAAAAGTTACTTTGTTGCATATTTTAGCGTTTATAACCCACCAGCCATGTTGAAAGAAAAGATCCCCTTTTTTAACAGCTCCAGCAATACTTAACGGACCCACATCTGCAATTTTAACAAAGGCAGCAGATGAAAGCGAAATGACTGAATGAGACTTGAACTCCTTCTCACCTGAATTAAGGACCCTAAATCAAGGTTTGAAATGTAAATTTCACCTTTAAGAACTAGCATCACACAATTGACGAAAACTTATAAACCATTCCAACGTACTATCTGTCTTAATTGTAAGGCTTTCAATATTTTTTGAAATGTTGTGATAGTACTTCAAGTAATGCCTTTTATGCTACTCATTTGATTGTCAAAAGAGTACTTTAGTCTTGGAGTTAAGCCTAATTTGAAGCAAATTCGCAAGCTAAGGACAAAAACTCACTGTTTATACTAGATGAATTGTAAAAGGTTAGGCTCAATTATGTTTAAAATAAACCAGTGTTATGAATATTTATTCCTCAATTTGCACAACTTTTTGTAAATGAACAATTAAAATGCAACTTTCATCCTCACCGAGCTGCAAAAACTAAAACGAATACCGGTTTGCTATTTTTGGGGTGCTTTGTGGAACACAATCGAGGGAGCGAAAATATTTGGTCACGCCAATGTTCTCTTTGAAATTGGTGCATCGCTTTACGCTTGGTTGGGTGGAGTTGCGTTTTGTCAGTTGGCACACCGAAGGTCGTGCTGCTGCTCGAGTCTGCACTGGCCAAATTACCTGCTCTTTCTTCTTTCGGGGAAGAGCTTTGGGGTGCTTTTCGACTGGAGTTGATCCTCTCAAGGATTGTGTCATTGATGATGTTATTAAGTACTCGCTGGTAATGGATTCACTCAGTTGCTGCTTTCAGTACTAGACATCTCGAAGTACACTATGTTTACATATTTTAGGATTAATTTAAGCGCGACAGTAGCCTTCAGCCTTTACCTTGACGCTAAAAGCCATGAAAGCTATTTCTGCATTACTGGCTGTTAATAGGGAATGAGACGCTCACGTTGTAGTGCCACAGCCATTTAAGGTATAATGTGAGGAAATTAGACGAACGACTCCGTGCGACCTTGAGCCTGCACCCTTATAAACTAACATTACCATATACCATGCTTTATTTTTAAAATTGAGAATGATCACAAAGTAGCTTTGTTTTTGAATTCCCAAAAAATCCTAACAAACTTTCGACCCATTGCACTGCCCTACGGTAATAGCCGTGAGAGTAATTAGATCACAATTCTTATTCTTTTAAATCACATGTCTATGGATAATGGTCGAAGCCACTACTTCACGAACATCCCTTTGGTCTGTATGGCAGTGTGATCCTACATTGGCGAGTTTTGAAACACGATGGCAAAAACGAGATGTCGAGCGCGTTCCAAAACGCAGATACCTTTGTAGATTTGATCGCCGACATTCTAGTTGGACTACCCTTCAGTCATTGGCAGGGCCGGGTGACACCGCCCGCAATAATAACAGGTTTGACCCGCGCTGGAGATCATGGGTACTTTGGAGATTAGCAAAGTGAGTTCAGCGCTTGAGAGGACGGTCAGTTGGAATACTTGTAGTGCGTAATTTGTTCGTCTTAATTTTAATTAGCTGCATGCAAGCCGATCTGATATCTTCTCACACAATGCAATTTTAGGCAGTAAATCACTGAGGAAAGGTGTAATAGAGTATAGCAATTAACTTTCAACTGTTCATAACACCTCAATTTAAAATACGACGCCTTTAAAAAGGCAAAAGGCGTAATTATTTTGCCACGATGACCATCCAACCAGATGCGACTAAAATAGCATATTTTGCCTCGAAATATTTCCATGTGATCGTTGAAGGCGATTTTAGCAGTGAATTTGTCATCAGCTCTCACTGACAGCATCAATGCGCCTTGGCAGAGGAAGAAAAAACCCACGAAGCCTGTTTACCGAGCGCTTACACGCGATGCTATTCAAAGGTGGGCTCAAGACAGACTGATATAGAGACTGTTTCGCGACTGGTTTGTACAGACCCTTACGCAAAAGGAATTTATGCCTGTGCAATGCAGTAATGAAAACAAATCAATGGGATGCAAAGTCCGACCGTCAGACAACCAAGTTTTATTATTTATTTCAGATTTCCATGTGACGGTATGTACAATTAGCATAGCTTTTTCGGGTCGGGAGCACAAAATTCAAGAAAAATAAAAGTAGGCTCTTATCTGTGCAAATGACGCAACCATAATTTGTAAATAAAAAGGATTCATTCTGTTCCTCTGGTGACAGGCAGCAACCACGCCAGTGTTTGAGGTATTTGTAGTTAAATTCATCCCATAAAAATCAGGAGCAGTACATTACTAAAGAATATGGGATTTCTTAGTCTCCATGCCAAGCTCCTTGATTGAGCATGCACTGTTTTACTGCCTACAATTTGACCATAAAGTGGCCTACATGCTTCTTTATCAGTGCATGGAAAAGTGTTTATGCATTAAGGACGTCAATCAAATAAGTAACATATAATCCTAAGGATTTTATTAATCGTGCGCCACTGGATACTATTCGACTTATTAAAATCGCAAACAATTCCAAAATCGAGTTTCGAGATTGAACAGTGCTCCCTCTACAAAAGCAAACAATGCGTTTCATTCAGAGGATTACTTTGATGCACAATGAAACCAAACATGATGGAGCAACCACTTCAAGGGCCTGTGAAGAGCTGTAATTGTAATTATGCTGCAAATGTTAAGGGAACAAAGCAACAGAGTTACGTGTGCCAAAAAAATTAGAAGGCTTCCATCTTCACTAATTTGTATTTATTAATCTCACTTTGGTTTGCGACAGTACGACAAGGAGTGTGCAGGACCCATAAAATTGGACCATTTACATCCAATTTGTTTCCATCTGAGCTGCCACTGCTATGCGTGATTTTCTGCCATAAGTGTTATCTTCTGCGATCAGAGAGCCTAGTAAGTACAGATGACCATCGCGATGAGGCTGCCTATGGAAACTCTGGGTTATTTGTAATGCTAACCATAGTAGTTATTGCATACTCGGCTGCGTTTCCGTCGCGCCCACTCACTGCCAAATAGCCGAGGCGAGACCGAGGAGGTAAAAATGGATGAACTAAGCATTTCAGCCACAAACACGAACTCCCTGCCATTTTAAGCGACGACGGTGCAAAATCCAAGATTTACTGCTCATATTTCCCGTCTATGATTTCATTATGTCGCAAATTGTTTTAAATATAACTGTGAGTCTTGTTTCGTAAAACCCAATGGCAAAACTGACAGTAAAATTAAGGAAAAATTGCGGTTTTACTAGCCAATTAGTAGCATTATAGTAGAAAACTAGAACCTCTAACAAGCTGCTTCTGAAAAGTATTTGACTGGTTTTGTCAACATTGGTGGAGGCCGCAAAGGTGTCTCATAAAAAATTACCTCCTAATTTTCATCTGCGCAGGATAGCATCGCTGAGTCTGATAGATTTGCTATGAAACGCTTGCATGTTTTGTGAAATTCTAAAATATCCTGCATTGTACTTTATGGTATGAGTTGAGTGCGGAACGATGTATTGCTAACGTCAACAGGTGAGCAATGTCTCCTGTTAAATTTAGATGGCAAAAACACTTCCAGCTTCAATAGACCACTATTTGTTTATGCCATTTAAATCAATTGTGAAGGTAAATGTGGAAGATTCTTGCCTTGTGATAGACCTATAATGGTTAAGTTTCAATAACCCTGTTTACCATTCTTCCGAGGATGCAATAATTTATGGTTTACTGGAATTTTACCCCGAAGTAGAAGCACGTAAACAATTTATTAGTCTGTAATGCGCAACCATACGAGACTTTGTTGTTTTCCATTAAACCATTGATGCATCGTCAGTGTATTTTCCAACAAAACCATGCTTCTCCAATTGTGCAAAATACCGCCAACTGGGAGTTGGTTGGGGGTGAGGGGTGGAGGAAGGGGGAGGAAAAGGGGCGTAGAGTTGAGAGGTTGAATGGGAGTGAGGTAGAGTGAAGTGATTTGCGTTGGGTTGCGATGTAAAAGAAAACAGTTGATGCGCTTCTCTGATTAAATGAAACCGCCATTGGTGTCTTTGGAGAAGCCGAAGCATTATTAATGAATTAGGTTGTGTAAAGTATCTTGCTGTTGAACGGACAAATCTCACGCAAAATGCAGTGATGCACTGTTTAGTGGCCACGACCCAGCCAAAACGGTAAACACCTTCCAGTCTACGCCCCGCTTGTATGCAGCTGTAGTGGTTGAAGAAGTTTGTACGAAAGCAATTTACCGGTTAAGCCCCAGCTTGAAATTAAAGACACGCTTATAGGAGGCTGTTTTGAGCGTCATAAATGCTCTTCGGTGATTTTGAGGAAATATTTACAAAACAAATTATCTTTCGACGTCTTAGCCTTGGTTAATTTTTTTTCAAGCAACCCTGAATACACTGACACGATGGGTGACTTTTTTTAATTCAAAGGAGAACGGAACCGCCTCCAGGTGTGGAGACACATCAGCCTCCAAAGCTCCAATTTTCGCACATCCTGTACAAACAGCTGGCTTATCACTCACAATCTCAAAAAGTTGAAGCACTGCAAGTTATCTAGCTGTGAGCTCAACTTTTCTTCATTTGACAACTGTGCCTATCACTAATGTTGGCTTTTGTTTGACAAATTTTACATATTTCAATAGCCCATGGCGCTCGTCAAAACTGTTGCCTTGCGCAAGCAGTAGCAAAGGTACTAATGGAAAAGTTTTAAGAGATTACTGAAGCCGTTAATACAGCCTATGTAAATGAACGAGGAAGCATTCATTTGCGGCTATTTCGACACAGATTTTTTGTGATTTATGATAGCCTTAAAAAGCCAAACAATTAATGATTCACGGTGGAACCGCAGGTCGGAGAGGCTGTAATAAATCATAATTTTTGATGGTTTACATTTTCCACCCGCAATTTACGTTTAATAAATTCTCCTGCCAGTTAGCATAAAGACAAATAAAAAATTTAATATTTTTCGGGATTAGTTAAACGTGAAGAATGATTTAAGTGTACAAATTTAAGCTACCATGAAACATGGACTTAGTTTTTTTCGGCAAAAGGCTTAATATTCCACCGTGCACTGCCTGCCAATTCATGGGAAATCAAGACCAAGATTGAGCGTCTATTAGCCTGTCAACTCAAAATAAACTCAAAATAGCCACCACTGCAATGGATTTGACCATGTATAGAGTTGATAGAAGCAGGTGGCAGCCCGTCCGACGATTTCTTGCATACAGTTGAGGAAGACAAATTGCTAAACTTCCTCCATTTGCTTTTCATTTGCACAAAAGATTTTGGTGTCAAAGCATTTGACATTTGAGACGTTTTTTTGTACAAGAAATGCTAAGAAGAAGCGTAGGTTGCCCTTACAATTGAGCAAAACAGGACTTTTACCTCCGAGTTAATAGCAAAATGGTGGATTTCCTCAAAAGCTTGGGAAGGAGATTGTCGTATAGTTTTTGGCCTCAAAGACTCCTATACATATTTATTTGCTTTTTAACATCAAGAGCGTAAATTCTCATGTTCTCAACAGCATGCATGGAGTAATTTATTTTTGTTTCTGCACCTCAGCTTCACACGCTTGTGGTTTCTTTCATGTAACTCATGATCTATGGACTGTATTCATGCGAAATCTCAAGACATACAGCTAAAAAAGTGCTTACGAGACAAAAATCAACACAATGACACAAACACTAAGCGATAATGAGGGTGAATTTGATAATTACTTGCGTAATTTGTAAATGTCGCTGCTCCACATTGGGATGTTGTGGGAACTTGTAGGGTCTGGGTTATAGTAAAAATTTCCTTCCCCATCTCACAGTTCATTCAAAACTTTGAGAGAGAATAATTAAGAATACCGACGTCGGTAATGACACCACGGTCGTTTCTTCCATCTTTTTAGATTATGTGCATGGACTTGCATCAAAGTCGCACCCGTTTTGTCCTCAAAAAAACTTCAGCGTTTCGGCCTTTACACTCATTCACTGCTGGGGCTATTTAATATTCTTCATTTTACAGACATGTTCATTATTTTTGTACAAGATCGACTAGCAGGTATTTTTGACAAATAGACGGAACTTCTTCATTATACAATGCAAAAAAATAACTTTATAGTACTCATGATTTTAATGGACTGGCAGTACCCCCATTATCTACACGACTAGGGAAAGCTAGAGCAGTGGCATTTTAGACCAAATTTAACTGTTACTAGACTGAATCGCAGGCTTCTAACGCTTTAATTGCAAACTCTGCTTTTCGGTGTTTGTATAATGGTGGGTTGCAGGTCTCATAGGCGAATTAGCTGAACTCATCCAACCTCATGCTGGAGCTCGCTGATTGGTCAGTTGACCGTTGCAGTCTCGTTTTCGAGGGGAAAGGATGTTCTGGTCCTAATAACACATTAAGTTCAATTTTCCACTTTGCGCAGGTTCACTGGATCCACGACTGCAGCCCGCATCCTTAAGTAAGTTACAGGTCAACACTCGACCACAATGACCGTCCATGTAAGTCCCTCCATTTTTATTAAATAAATATTCAACTGAAATATTTTACAGGCTTCAAATAACCTCTCTGCTTGGACTTATAATAACATGACATAATTCACAAGGAAAAACTCCCTGTTAAACAATGATTGAACCCCTGATTGTGATAACCTTTTGTATTATCCAATTCCACACATTTGTGTCCTCATTTCCAACGGCGGAGTCAGAATTCGACTGCGTTGAATTGCCGCGGAAGCATTTGACGGAAAGAAAGAATTTTGCGAACCCACGCCTAGCAACGACTCTGTTGCATGAGGAGAGGCCAACTGTAAACACTTCGCAGCAGCGATTTAATGTACCCTGCTTTAATGCTTCCTTCCCAACAAGTTTGACTGTCGAAGAGGGCAGTGACGTCGTACTCCCCTGTGTGGTGCACAATGTGGACTTTAATTCTATCGTGGTAGGTATTTTATGTGCCCTGTACTCAATGGAAAAGCGACATTATTTTCTTCTTAGCATTAAAATAGCCGTACAAAATTCTAACCTAGTGATGTTTGGAAGTGCCCCTTAGAAATAGTTATGCCTTCAGCGGCTGGGTTGCTATTAATTTTACTGCCTTTGACCATGCAGCCGCATCCGCACAAGTAGGCAGCAGTTCCTTTCCAGTGCATATTAAATTTGAAACTTAACAAAGAATTTTCACCTGTCAGGATATTACTTTCCTAGAAGCATGTCAGTCTCCACACTAGAAAGCATTCACTAATATGACTCTTTAATTTCTCGTGTGACACTGGTATGAAGTCGGCTTTAAGCTATGCATCTTTTCATTTTCTTAAAGTTATTTTCTTTGAAATTGCTCGTGCTAAAATTACATTACTTTGCCTTTAATTGGATGAATTCGAATAAACATGTAAGTTCGCAGTATTTTGGGTACAATGGTTTGAAAAGGGCGAAAGTTTCTATTTTTAGAGTGCTCAACCCTGATTTTAAAGTGTCTCAAATCCTACGGAACTATGTTTGCAAAATCTGAAGGCTGAATTGCAGAACAATGAGTGGTAGTTGTAAAGCTTTTGCAAAATACAAGTTTTCTGTTCAAGTCTGCCGCATATGGTGTCGGTTTCGACGGTTGTACTGCAAACCTCAAAGCCTTGCCACCTTCTTCATACTTGAGAGGTGTTTAAAATTTGCCCCTTGGGATATGTAGATTTTGGTCTTTTTAAAAAAACCGCAAAATGACTTGTGGTTTTATATTGTATCCTAAAATTCCGTTGTCACTATCTCAACCTATGAAACGCAAATGCCTGAAGAGTAATTTTATAGGACAAAGTTAAACATAAATGATCTTTTAAGGCTGAATTGGACTTTAGGAGGATTGTATTTGAAATGTAAAAACAGCTGAGCATTCTATTACAAAATAGTCAAAAAATGGGTCGGCGCCAAAAATTCGCCGTGAAGATGAAGTTTTGAGTTGAGATTAAAAGACGTACTTTATGAAAATATAAAATTATTGCCTCACAGCGGTAGTTCTTGGTCTTGCTGGGAAAATATCAAAACGAGTGTTAGGTTTGCTGTTCGGTAATTTCTGTCACTGACACCGCAAATAGAAAGCGAACTTATAGTAAGAACCAAATTCGGCAAATCAGAATGCACCAAATCTTTCTTTTATTAGGCTAAAGTGAAGCTGATTTCATAAAAACGTGTTCCGAGTTTGATAAGCATCAGGATACAAATCATCAAGAAAGCATTTTTTTTCATTTTGGCACATAAAAAGACCCATTTGAGCATCGGAGTGATAAAGTAGGAGCCTCTGAAACACGAAGCTCAGTGAGCATTTCCTCTTTGAGGCACAACATTATCTCTTCGTAGGGAAGACGGATGTATTTCGCCATATAAAGTTTAATTTGTTTTGTTTTCGTTTTTATGACTTCTGTGGTTGTCAATTGAGACTCATTGGTGGTGACAGACTTGCATGCGCGCGAGCTTGGCTTCCTTCTTCTCGCCCATTTTGCATGTCTCCTTGGGAATCTGATTGGGATGCTTCGCTTGACTAAAAGTCTTGCTTATCCTTCTACCCATTTTGAGTTCTTTTCTGCAAAAAGGTTGGCATATTTAATGGACATTTGGAAAAACTAGCAAGCATCAAAGTTGCATTTACATTTTGTATTAAGATCAGATCTGGCGGAAACAATTTAAGGAAAGTCAGTGTGTTCCATTTAAAGGAATGAAAACAGATCACTACCAAATGTGTAAAGTCAAACACAAACCAAACTTTTGGAAGGCTTCTGCCAACCACGTATTTTATTACCCCGCACATCCACCGTCAGAGTTTCATCACACCTTTTTGAAGGAAGTGAATCAGAATGGAAGAAAAAGCCTAAATGAAGGCTACTGATAGAATGTAAGAATAGCAGTAAGTCACCAGGCCTGAGGTGGTTGACGGTCCTCCAACGCCACATCAGCAAGTGTGTTGCACAGGTAATTCATTATTTCGGTCTGCTTTCACATTATTCTCCATAAAACCGGCGAGGAGTTGCTGGACTTCAAAGTTGCGCCTCTGAGTCAGCATTACAAACCATTTAGCCGTATGCACCAACATCAACAACCTCCATTGACATCAACTTGATGGTTCATGTCCACTAATCCCTCGACTTATTTTACTTTTTTGCATTATTTAGAATTAAAGGGCAGTCATCGGTAACAGTACACTCATCAATAATGTCAAGCACAAGTTTTTATAACCCTTTTGTGGTCATGCTGCCGTGATTCTGAATGTTTTGTCAATTAAGAAATACTTTGTTGCAGAAAACGGAAAATGAGCAGGAGTTTTCTTGCATGCTCGGTAGACTCGATGCAAAAAAGTTTTTTATGCAAGTGCTCCGACATGGCTCTCTTACATTCGGCAATTCCCTCATCCTGCAGTCTTACCATGTCAATACTATCACGGCAGCAAATATCCATGTTCCGATGTCTGTTTGTCAATTGCACTAACAATGTTCTTGTGAATTTCAACCAGACTACTACATAAGGCAGTGATTAGACAACTTTATATCGCACATATTCTCTAGAATTTGCCCAAATGGACATGCTTGTGTAAATGTCTGTTGCAAAGTGGAGGAGGTGAAGCGTGGCCTCACACTCTGTAAGTCAAATTTTGCAGTGGCAAAAGCGCACAGTGTTTTCTTCTTCTGCAACGATAAAAAAATGTGATCTTTCCTAACTCAAATCGTTCACCTCCTGTGAACCGGAAACAGCATGAGTCTATGATCTTCAGCAATCTCTCGTAGTATTTTTATTTTACTTCCGACTTTTAGTTTGGAATGAAATTCCACCAAAGCTAATCAAAATCGTATTCTAGCTAAAATGTGCGTAGAAAATCAAAACAAAATTCCTTCATTATTTTACATGTCTGCTGGTTGAGGAAAAAACTGCCAACGATCTACTTAGGTCACTGGTTCGAGACCTAAGGAAGTGGTTGATTCTCCAATCTTGGAAGGCATTTCTTTTTCAAATTAAGCCAGTGGCGACTAAACTGGTAGGTCTATCTGAGTTTGCATTTTGAATTCCAGTACTGACCAGAAATGTGTGGGTTTCCATAATAATAACGCATTACAACGATCTAAATTCGAGATAAAATCAGGCCATATATTTCATGATTTTGCTTCGCATTCGGTTTAATTACATGCAAATACTCGACCTGGCCTATCGGCAGCAGCACTGGATAAGTTAATTCTTTAAATCTGCATACCGCCTATAAAAATTACTTTAATAAGGAAACAAATGCCTACTTATAGACTGACTTAAGTGATCTTCTCTCCCAAGTAGTTAAGGTTTTTTGCACATGGCAATATATTGATAGTAAACTTTTGAATACTTTGCTATTTATGTGGTCGGTCAGAGATAAGGTGGAAATCTTCTGGCCAAAGGCTTCGGCTAAGGGTGATAGCATCTGCTCTCTGTGCATTATTCGGCTAGCTTTTTGAAGAAGGTGCTGCTTATCACGCATTTTATTCATTAAGGCCGCAGAGATAATCTGCCAGATCACTGATATCCACCTCATCCATGAATGGCAAAAAAACTTTTTTTAGGGTACTGCAAATAACTTTGCTAATTACTATGATCAGAGCCCCGAATGGTCTCAAATCCCTTTTTTATTTGCTGCAGACATTTGTTAATTATACTAAAATTTTATGCTTAATAATAAAAACCGCTCTGTGACAGCGCGGTCTTCAGTGATACCGTTTATCACCCATGCTGGCAAGGCGCATTCTTTTCCTTTGGCAATTGTCCCCAAACAACCCACCACACAAGACCGCAATCACTCCAAATGAAGGGTCGAAATTGCACGAAGCCTAAACACTGCCTTAAACTGTTGGCAAAGGCCTAACATGTTCTAATGCTGTGATGGTTTTTGATAAAAAACGAATTATTACTTGAGAACCTCACAATCATGAGAGACTTGTGCTACTGAAAGCTTTTTCCTAAAGCCAACACTTGTAAGGTGTGCTAGATGCAGAGATACGATTTTTCCGTCAACCAAGAGGTGATCACATTATTAAACTCAACAGGTTGCATGACACGCTCCTGCATTCTTCAACATTAAAGGCGTGCAATGTGTACGGATAGGTGTTTTAGTCTCGTACCGAAGTATTTTAACGTTTTTTAATTTGGTCTTTAAAGTGAGAGCTTGCAGGAACAAGAAGCACAGCCATTGTGCAGGAGTCTTATGTGAGTTCAAGTGGTACTAAAAGCGTTTAGCAGTTTTAAGATAACTGGTCAAGCTAGCGTCTCCCCATTAATTATTTACTGCATTAAAATCATCACTGCTCATCTTAGGTGACTTGAGAACATGAAGAAAAAACCTCTCGACTGTTGTTTTTTGTTACAGATGTCATGGTGGAAAGAAAGAGCAGTAAGAGAGCTTGCAGTGGGAGACAATACCTCTGACAAGCGCTTTTCTATAGACAAATCCATTCGTGGAGGATGGAGCTTGAGAATAGCGAATGTTAGCATCAGCGACAGCGGTGTGTATATATGCCAAATCAACTCGAAACAGCTTCGGGAAAGATTCATTACTCTCAGTGTATCAGGTGAGTGAAGTTAGTAAGCTCTACAAGACATCAAATATTGTTGCTGTTAAACCCTCTTGTCTCTCCACAGTTCATTCACAAACTAAACGTCCTCCCCTACCAACTCTTTCCAGTAATGATGTGCTTGTCAAAGATGAAGCCATACATTCAGGGCAAAATTTTGGTAAGTTTCTTACCAGCAATTGAAGAAATGTAAATATTTGGGGTTATTCTGGCCTCCTTAATATTGCCATGAGTTCACCGCAAACGCTGTTTTCCCCACCTCCTTAAGCAAATGCTACCCTCTGCGAAAGTGTTTGCATTTGCACAATGGAATCGTAACTTGCGTTAAAAACGCAAATTAATACCGTTGCATTCGGTTTTTACAAATGTGGAAAAATAAGTGGCGGCGCATTAATCTTGGAAACTAGTATGCAAGTACATTAAGGCAAAATAGTTTCGGAAAATTACCAAAATACGCGGCAACATCAGGCACATCAACAGTTGTTTAAAACCTTAGAAAGAGTTTTATATAATAAGCATAAAAGTCGTCATCATCAAAAGTTGGGGTATTTATAGGCTTTGAAATTTAGCTAAAAATTGACATATTAACGACAACTAGCCAATCACTTTGGCTATGGATCATGCATCACTGTGTGACAGTTTTTAAAGGCATTGCTTAAAAGACCATAAAAATGCTTATTTCAGATCTCACCACACAGGGATCCTTGTGGAAGCCTTTTCTGCCCGCTCTTGGTTACGAGTGGATGCAAATAAAAACGACATCTTCTGCGCCCTATTTCCCCAAAATTATTTCCTTCTTAGTTTTTCCGTTATGTCTACTGGCAGTTGTGATCTAGATTTGTATCGGGACTGTCCAACCCTATACATACCCACCCGTGTCTTCTTGTACATTAAGTAAACGCTTTGTACAGTAAAAGGCTTTGCAGTGTGAAGAGTCCCTCTGCGCCATGCGATGGGAGGCATTGAGACAAATCTTTAAATTAATTGAGTCTGTAAAGCTTAAGCTAGGAGTAAAAAGGTGGGCCAGGTAGAGTCTGAATTTTACGTGGGACAATCTCGACTGTCATAAATAAGTACGGAAGGCCATTCAAACCATCTACTGTAGCCACAAATGTCACCTCCTCAAAAGTGTAAAAGTGGCATCAGGTAGTTAAAAGGACGCGTTGGAAAAGGTCATTCAGAGCATTTAATAGCCAAAGCATTGACCCATAAAACGAGTATGCAGATCAGAATTTAAGTAAAGCTAGTGGAACACGCACTATCAATCACTGCGACCAGTTTTCGATGGTGGAATTATCGCAGAACGATCCCTCGTGTAACCCATATGCACCGTATATTAATTGATAACCGGAATGAATTTGATTCGGTAGGCCCGGCGTTCACAAACATTGTTTGAACCAGAGCAGACATTTATAATAATTAATTTCGTTTTATTATGCCGACACCGATTCTCTATTTCCGCAGAAAACTTTTCCAAACACAAATTGAAAAACGGTTAACAATGAGTAATTTGATGGCAAAAATCTCAAATCATGGTTAACTTTGGCTTCACCAAAATCGAACTTTCACGAAATTAGATAAGATTAGTCTAGATATTTCGAGAGCGCATATGCACATGTCCATTACTGGCCCAAAGAACTTTTATGGGTAGAGTTACTTCTCTTAATTGACAAATTTCTTTTTGAAAACTATCTCATATTTGTGAACAAAGCGACCCCGCAGCAAGGTTAGAGCGCTGTCGGGATCTGTTGAAATCGACCGGCGGATCAAGCGCTGCGTGTCTTTGTGGCAACGCACTACAGTGGCACTGACTCACGTACAGCCAGAAATTAAGCTTACTTCGTCTTCCGGCCTACGACTTGAGTCTCGGTAATTCGTGATGCTCAATCTCGGAATGAAATCATTGCAGTCACTGCATTCACTCGTTCATATTCCTGGTTATTTGAGGCACTGCTCATCTTCCTCATCAGATGCGAAATCGTATCCACCAAAAAGAGGTGTGTTCACAGAGCAAATATTCTACTATTAATAATACGCCTAGTAGATTTGATGCTCCTTTAAAATATTTCCTGAATTACAGAACTAATAATTTTTAAGACGCTGACGAACCATAGTCTTCGTTTTTAAAAAGCTAGGGAGAGATAAGCCGTTTTTTTGCATACAATCCAGTCCCTCCACATCAAACACAAGAGTGGAGGCGCAGAGCTGCATCCTAGTGTGTTTGTTTAAATCAACTCGGCATGATTAACTTGTCCCCAATTAGCCGATGTGATAGAGTACGGCCTGCACGTTGAATGTTGCCCGTGAGATGGAGATTAATTATTCCTCCTAGCGAGTAGGATGCCTGAGTACTTTGCTTCAAATACTCTGCAGTGAAATGCACTGGGTTCTACAGACTGCTCGTTGGCGCTTCGTAGATACCCGTCGCCGTCTCTACCTCGCACCGCTTTGCGTGCATGGAATTCATTTTTGCATATTTAAGCGACAGAAAGGGTAATCAATTTAGGGTAGTCTCTGTAATCATTACAGTGATTACCAAGTCGCCTTTTACCAAAAAACCTTTTTGGGAAAGAGGAGATATTTGGCTCTGTCTCGAACGTATTTTGTGGCGATGCTGCCGTTGAATTACTCTGGCATAATGCAGCATTCCGCCACAAAGCTACTTTTTCCCATATTTGAACTCCTTGTGATGCCCGAAAATAAACACATAAAATTCTTGTTTTGTATTGTGTTACTTATGTACCATCGGAGTTCTACAAAATGCCTCAACTCTCTTCTCAAGTCGATTCAAATTGTTTTACGTCGGCTATGTTGAAGTGCTTTTGATATTGTTTGTTTTACCACTCTCTGTGCATCACTTTGCCCTCCCAACGACCGTATGGTGGGCTAAAAGCAATTCTGCGCACATGCTGCATGCCAGCTTTGCGCATCGTCTACTGCAGCGCCTAAGAAAAGTATCCATTGTGCGCCGAATGAAACGCCTTTTCGTTTTTTTTTGAGAGTTTTCTTCTCACAAACCAACTCTCAGTGTTCACATAAAACGGTGTAGAAATTAAAGTTGGAATTCGGCGCCACTTAAAAGCAAATTCCTCATCACCGGCGTCGCCAAGTAAATATGATTTGATGTTATAATCCCTCTCTCTCTCTCTCTCGCCCTCTCTCTCTCTCTCTCTCTCTCTCTCTCTCTCTCCTATACCACGTGGAATTGCGTAAAGGTGGCGATGCCCCGGTTTGCACGTCTAATAAGCAAACAGACATTTTTTACGAGGATGTCTACTGGTATCTGCTTCTATGGACCTAATTTTCAATGAATTGAGGAAAATAGTATGCAAAATGTGCACATTTTCATGAAGTAATGCAGTCAACTAAAAGAATAAAATGACCAACTGGAGTTACCTTGCACAGCTGATAGGGCAAGCACTTAATCCGCCTTTTCGGAATGAAAATCACTTAAGCGAGACATCTATTTGTCTCTTGATTCGGATAACTGCAATCACTTCATCGCTACATCGGACTCCATAAGTGTGGAGCATCGAACGCAACACGTGATTTGACACTGATGTGTAATTTATGGACTCTTTGTTTGTTCTACATTGCTTCAACATGTTATTTTGTAAAAACAATTACGCGCTCCAAAACACCTGTCAAAGCGTCGAAAAAAAGTAGAGAATAAAAGAAAACAATGGCGAGTGGAGTAACATGAATAAAGAATTGATGGGAAGTTATCTACGTAATACCATTAATAAAGCAACACAACTAAAATTATGTTAACAGGCCAACTCAGCCTTTAAAGATCTCAGAGTATTTGATTCCAAAACTGTAGCCATTACATTGTGGGCCAACTGCAATGCCACTAGCTACCACAGGGTGAATAAACTACCGTTCGTGAAGTGCTTTCTCGCTGTACTTGAGACTCACTCCACCTAGATAATCGAGTTACTAACTCCTTTCAGTAGAAATAGACACCATGGCAGTGGGGCATCCATTGCAATGGCTGCACGGAAGGCGTACTAGACCCTGGGGGGTGGTGGCATGTGCTGCTGTGATTGTTCAACCCTTTGTTTTAGTTTCATGGGCGCCTAAAGTTTCGCCTCAGTACTTCACCTGGGCGGCACGGACTCTAGACCAAGCCAGCAGCCTTGCAACCACTCGCTATGTCGCCAGCACATAGTCTGCCATAGTACTGTGACTTCTTTTGTCTTCGTGGTCGCCTCAGAGCGCTACAAATACAGCTATTCCGACTTCATTAACTAAGCTACATGCACTAATTTTAATTATAAAATTTTCTAGCAGTTTTGCGCTCTTTAACTGCGGAAGTTATGTATTTCAGGTGGAAAATTTTGTGTAAAATGAAGTAAGGGGTGTTTTGGGTTTTTTTTATGCTGATCTTCCAGCACTTTCATCGCAAATCTTTTAGACTGTTTGCAAGAATAGGTGAGAATCTTATCTAATACTTTATAATTCTAGCACATCCCTCCTGATGTGTCCTCGTCAGAGTGTCCAGTGCTACTTGAGTGTAAAAATGTGCTCCGAGATCAGTTTTGATGACTGGAAATCATCCTTCTAAGTAGCATATTCGTGAGCCTGTTGGAGTGACTAGGAATGCTGATGAGCCGCAACCGGATCATGTTCTCCACTTGTCAATTTCCAACTTATCGAATTTATTTGCATAAATTAAATGAAAAGTCCAGCCAACGCAAAAATACTGCCCATTTGTAAGGCTTTGACACGTTTTATGGGAATCATACATTAGGAAGATCTCTCATTGCTTGCGCTCTGTTTTCCCCTAGTACTTTTCGCATTCCCTGTAGGCGCCTTTCTTAATACATGGGGAAGTGTTTTACCTTAAGTTGAGAGTGGCCACAAAATATTCCCACGTGTTTCCATTTAACACTTCCGTGAGAGTATCGTTTTGCTTATCCCATACATGCACAGCAATGATGCTGGGTCGTGGACGCATTGTTCAACATGGGTCTTGGGCCTCTCCTCAGGTGAGAAGGCGTGCAAAGGCGTGGAGCCAGTGTAGTGTGACGGCCCAAATATACGGTCAAAATTTGTGATAATTGCGGCTCGAATCACTGATCTGTGTGTGATTTCGCTGAAAGTAGTGTAATGGTGATTAAGGATCACTTTGCAAGGTAGGTATCAATATCAGGATGTTGCGGAATATTTTGCGGATTTCGGTATAGCCTCCTACAATAACTTGTTGAGACTTGTAAAGTCCTTTAAGATGTGAACGTTTGCATTCCGTCTGCCAGTCAATTAGTTCCCTTTGGTATAGGATGCATTATTTGGATCTTATCTTGAAAGCGCATCCAAATTACGATCTAAGCTTTCCTTCAAATCTATCACATACACCACAAAGGGAAGCTGTGCGCTCCCATTTGTTTGCTTACTGACTTACTGGGGCAGATAATTGGTATTGGTACTCAAACTTCCGTTAGACGAACGAACGCAGCACTTATTATTCTCAAATGAGGCTACGAGGCAAGTCGCATCCCCATTCCTGAGGTGATGCTTGCTTTGTGGATGTCTGTGAGGGGCTGCAGACGCAGTTGTTGACTACGAAGCAAGCCAATTCCCAGAAATGCGAGGATGTTTACAATTCATGATAAGAATGGATAGCCAGTGTAAGTGTTCCCATAACTCGTGATTTCTGTCAAAATCGGCACTAGGAGTCATATTTATGTGTGGGAAAACGCCTTCATGTCGGTTGAAGAAAACGATGATTTTATGGTCTCAAGCTCAACCATCCATTCACTTAAATGAATCACATTCTAACGACGAAAACTGAAAAGGTCTTGGGTTGATCTCACGTTTAATGTTGTGGCATATTATTCTTTCAGGAGACATTTCACACTTGCCAATGAAGACTAATTTATTGGTCAAAAGGATGGAGAGTTATGTATTAGTTGATCATGTAACAACTGGGTTCCATCGTCTCAAGTATGTTCCCTTGACTTTTGACACAAACAGCGGTACAATAGGTGGATCAAGTGTTTGGTATTTTGGTGTCGAGCCTCGGGATTGTTCGCAGATTAAGTATGCATTCTGTTTTGCACTCCACCTAAGCACTGACCTTTTCCCTCACTTATTGTTAGATTATAATGTGCATCGAAATGGGCAAAAACTCTTCTTTTCACTGTGATTCTAGTATGTTTGAACGCATGATTACTACATGTCTGACTAGCCGATCGGCTAATTTGAAATGTGTTCGTTTAAATTAATGTAAAAAACACGCATTTTCTTGTGCATTGGCCCTTAAAATTCTTCAAATGAACAGGACACGACGAGCATTATTACTTGAGTGGATATTTAAAAGTGTCACTTGGTAAAACCGATGGCGACACAACCTTTAAACAATCCCTTGTAGGTGGGTGTTTCGTGACGGGCGTTGTCTTTTACACATAAAAGAAGGGAAGGCCCACGAAATGTTACCTCAGTAGCATCTTTCACGAAAACGCTTTCTTCACTCAGACATTTTTGCAGATGTCTGTATGCCCGATTTATTGCGGTCAAATTAACCGGATTTGTTTTGAAGAGAAGTGGCCCATTCGTCTGTGAAAACATTCACTCAATTTCGGCCTAGGAAGCGTTTCATGATAACGCTTTTTAACATGACATACAAGAGTCCCAAGTACAAATAGCCACATAGTTTGTTCGCGAGGCACCCAAATGCAAACTGGGTGATTCTCTTTGGACCTCGTGTATCCCAATTCTATTTTTCCATGCACTGACGAATTCAAAGTGACGCTTTCTCTAAATATTGCAAACTGCCGTGGCATTTTGACCCAGGCCACAAAACACTGCGGGGACAAGCGTCCAGTTCCACACCCATTTGAATTTGTAAGAACGGTTTGGGGCCAATCCGGCGTTGGGTTGATTCCACCTGGCCCGTTGCCATATAAACGCGTTGGTGTTGTCGGCAACTCAAATTACGCTGTTTGCTTGTACATGCTTATCGAAAGTACCATGGAATTTTCAAACTAAAGTACATGTAATTTCACTGTTTTTTTGTTATGTCGAATTCCAATAAACTTCATTGCATCCACTTTGATTTTACGTAAGAAGACCGGTGGTTGGACTCGCCTTCCGCTTGCGCGAGCTTCCCATCCTGTCGCCTTGACTGGGAGTGCAATATCGCATGAAAACAATTAATTCAAATATAAACGCAAAATAGATCAAGCACTAAGAATTCTAAATTTCTTAGCCTCTTGATCAAACAAACGCACTTAAAAGGCTATCGGCTCATCGAAGCTATTTCATTATTTGCATTTCAACTTTGTTTCCATTGCAACGTATTCAATGGGCAGAGAATTTCTTTTGTAAAAGGAACACTTGCTAGCATTCGTTAAGGTGACAAAATGGTAGTTAGATGTCTAAAGATACTGACACTGGATCACCTCTACCTTGGTGTTTCAGCAAATAGAACCACATAAATTGCTCTACTGCAATAAAAGTTCATTTGACAGGTCAACATACCCGAAGCCTAGACGTAACCATTATAAAGTTCCATGGGCACCTACTACTAGATTTAATAAGTGGCAAAGGGAAATGGGTGTTATTTCCGCACCTCTATTACATCGTGATTTGTGAAACCGTTTCAAACGGTGCGATGCCTTGAAGGCCCTTCCTAGCATCACGTTTTGACTTGTGGCTTAATGTTGGCACTCAAACATCCATAAACACTTGGTAGGACTTTGAGTCTCAATCATTTCTTTTGCTGGATTTTACAATGCAAATCTGATTTCGGCTCATTCCTTCAACCATGCGACCACTGTCCCATCGAACTTCGCTTTGTGCTTGTCATAATTTGCAGTCCTGAAACCCATCGATTTAAAGGGAATTTATTCTCTTAGGCATTTTTCCCTAGAGCCTCCTTCTAAAAATGTCAAAGTAAAGTGCCAGGCTTGTTAGCAGAAGTGTCCTCTTTTGCAGGTCTTGAGGTACTTTGGTTGCTCTAGAATTGCTTCAGCCGTCCCTTGGGAGGCGTGTTAACGTGCGCCCTTTCGTTCAAAAACTTTTGCATCTGGCCAGAGCATGGAAGCAAGTGCTTGCCCACATCGTGTACGAGTGTAAAACTTTTCTGCTAGCAAAAGCGGTAAAAGTGAAGCTGCGCAAAAGATTTATCTCCTCAAAGTTTCCGCGAATGTGCATGCTGGAGTTTGAGATGGGAAATTTGGGGAATGCAAATGAATTGTTTATTTGAAAAAAAGCCAAAATAAGCATCAAATGAATAACCCACTTGCTCTTTTAATTCAACTCTTGGCATCATGTTCATGATTTTGCGAAATGGAGTACCATTTTCTAGGTACACAGGCACACACTGCCGACACTGAGATCATTTTATTTCAACATCAAGCTTTCAAGCTAGTAAAAACATTTACCTGTCTCATTGGCTAAAATTAGCTCAACAAAGTGAAAGTAGGGAGGCATTAGTACGCGAAGATGATTGGATTTTCCTTGCTTAATTAAAATGGAAATTTAGCCGCTGCCTTCTACTCATGGTGCACGTGTTGTGGACCCTTGTAATGCCTTCATTGTCTCTCGTGGAACCTCAAACCTTCACTAACGTAATATCACTACCCTAAGTCCTCATTTTGTAGAGCTCTGTAATCATTATGCATTACACTTTATAATTTGACGACCTGGCTTACAGAATTAGTAGTGACGCAACTAAAAGGAACCATTTTCGGCTTTCCAAAAGTGTCCAAGTGTCCTAATTCCGAAGAAGGATTGTAATATCAGCGCTTCACACCTCACATGGTGACCATTTGCTGGACCTAATGAGGTGCCAGCCGATGTGTCTGGTCGTTTGAACTGTCCGTCCATTGGGGAATTCTACACACTTCTGGGGGGAGAAGAAGACGCGGCCATGATCTGCAAGTCATGCGCTGACAAGGCAGCAGCTCCTCAAATGAAACATTACATCACTGTGCCTCCAAACAAAGGAGTTTAGCGACTTCATTTGTCCTTGAGTAAACTTTTAAACTTATTATCAACATTTCGATGGCACCAAAAGAACATTTTTCAAGGCAGTAATTTTAAATGAACCTCTACTATGCATTGCTTACAAGTTCTTCGCTATGAATGGCTTGCGTCTTTATCGCAAGCTTTATTTAATGGATTATATTTTTGGTTTGCACAGTCCTTTGACCTCGCAAAGTGTCAACTGGCTTGCAGTCACTCTATTCGTAGCTAAGCAGTCAAGTGATTTTTTTTTAATTCAGGACTCCCATTTTATGGCAAAGCGACTCTTGGCAGTTAATTTGTTGTGTGCACTAAGCAAAGCCGTTAATAAAAGAGCTTAATGTTAATTTTATATTTTGTAGTAACTTCTTCATTACAGTGCTCTCTCATTTCCCAAAGAGCGGCTCATCAACTGACCGTTAGCAGTTCCTTACCATTACCTCCAGAGGTACTTCTTGCCCAGCACTTTGAAGTTAAATTGACGCATAATTCTTCCTGAGTTATTTATTTTACCCCAAAGACATTGCAATTTTGTTTTGTAAAGCTCTCTCCCTGCAAAATTTTCACACACACACATTTGTGGGAGCACTTTTAGGCTTTAAAAGGTGGTTCAATCATGCATTAACAGTTAATTAAATACCGTGGTTAAGCGATTTCATGCTGCCGTTTTTTAGGTCGGCAAAATACCACGACCTGTGAATGTTGCGGTGGCTCTTCAAAATTTCCAGCACTGCAGGCAGCCAGCCCGACAAAGGAGCAAGTTGGGTCAAACAGCCAGAACATGCGAGGTCATAGATGCACAAGGCACCCAACGTAGTTATCTCATCACTTCCAAGATCTCTACCACCACAAAATCATTTTTACCACGGTTACAGGGATCGTAAATGAGAGTGATAGGTACAAAGTGTATGCAAATGAGTTGGCCCAAACTCTAAGCAATAGTAATATCCAATCAAATACTGGACAAAACGGAATGGTTTTTATTTGTAGTTCTAATAATTTTAGAAATATGTTCCCCAATGCTTGAGTGACTTATTTGAAGGTTTTGGGAAGTGAACCATGGAAAATGTCAACGTGCCTAATTCACTTAGGCCTGTCACTTTATTTACAAGAGTGCGTTTCTTAGCAAATAAATAGGCTTCAGAACTTCTCCTCAAGGCGTTGCATAAATAAGTGCGAGTTTGTTCAAAGCTGAAACAGATCTACCAGCTCGTAAAAACAATGGCCAATCTTCAAATATATTTAGGCACATTTTCATAGCTCATTTCAACCTTTAATGTGCTTGAACTAGTCAAACATCCAAGCCAACACAGAAGGCGAAGGTTTTTGGTGCAACTAATAAGTCTTTTTTAGAAGTTTTCATTCCAAGTTGCATTTGATTCTCACAAGCGAGCGCTCCGCATTTGTCTGGCGTCTTGTCTTAAGTTTTAGGACTTCATAGGCTATTAACCTTAGAGAATGTGGCAATCCTCTGCAAGCATTCGATATTGATAAGTCAAATCAAGTCGAGCACTTCCAGTGGAAATGGTTTGTAATGAGTCTCCTGTCTAAGGAGCACCTGAGACGTTCTCTCGGGCTATACGAATAGGCAATTAACTATGCACTGCTGCTCGTTTATGTGCCTCTCTTGCTACGCTAAATTAATAGTTTCTCTTTTATTCATAAAATTTGCACTTAGCGACAATTGACTGCTGTAACTTTGGGTGAATACCACATTTACACTATATGTGGATAAGAGTAATGAAATCCGCGAAGCCGACTTTTGTTGCCCCTGGAATTTTTCGCATGCTATTTTTGCATTTCTTGCAGCCGGACGCTTCATTCATGGTATGAATTGAGGAACTTAGTGTTGACAGTGCTGCTCCAAAGCATTACCAATTTGATAAGACAGTGCTTACATCATCTCCACCTTTCAGCATGGCTGTCAATGCATACGATCACACGTTGGGAACAAAAGTTGGGCTCGGTCACTGCAACATTAAAGTGGAATGCTGATGATCAAGAGGCTCACCTAACTTTGCAAATTTATAGCCAAAGCTATAAAATATATGGTACGGGATTGAGACATGGTAATTTAGGCATTATTTTCATATATTTTTATTGGCAGTGTTTTTTTATCATGAATTTCTATGGATACAAGTGAGCATCTTTACTATCAACTGGAAACCCAAAAATGCTCGATTTAATGGAGCATTGGTACTGAATCTAGTTGAAACACAGCTATTCAAGACAGAAAGGTGGTAAAAAATTATTTCGGTATCCAATACCCACATAACCCTACAAATATTTCGAAAGGGCTAGTTTAAGGAACTGGCTCTCATTAATTTTGAATGCGGAGTTTGATTTTGCCTACACAAAGGCTGCATCTCATGTCAAAAGCATAGATTACCAATTGTGGTGAGATACGCCTCAAAAAAAAATATTTTTGTGCTGTCCTTACCTTTGTTAGTGCATTCTTGTTATATGAACTCTTCCACTACTTGTATAAGAAGAACTTCTTTAGTCTTCGTTCCATATCAGATAAGCTGTCAATTTTCTAACCGCTTAATAGCAAAAACTATTGAAGAACTATTTTGATGACTTGAATGAGAAATTTTTTGTCTCGTTTTTGTAATTCTTTCAACACCAACCACAAAAAATACACTCATTGGTTTATGGTTTTTAAAGTGATCTCAAATAATAAGGAAGTTGAATGACTTTCGAGGTTATTGCTGGAGGAGTGGCTTTAGTACGTTGAGTTAGATTTTTTAAATAATTATCGAAGCAAGGTACTTGTTGTAAAACATGTCTTTCCTACGCCAGTTTGGTGCAAATAAATGCTGCCAGAAGTGAATTTAGCGGTTAAAAAGGGAGAAGCTGGTTGAGAAGCATGTCACAAAGTTACAAGCGGCGCCTTTAAATACCAAAACACGCTTAATTTTTATACTCAGTTGAAATTTCTTGTATGGGAAGCACACGTAGGACTTGTATTAATCAAATCCACTCATCGCCGATTCGCTGGAGTTAATGTACTTATTTAAGACAGAATATCTGAGAAAAACCTTACCCTTTTAAATAAGTAGCGTAGTATTTTAAAGTAAAAGTCTACTACGATTGCGGTGCTTTTCAAAGAAATTTACTCTGATCATAAAATTTCACCGAGCGAAAGTTTCACTTAGAGGGCGTACAATATAAATAACCAAGCAAATTAAGGAGTAAACACATGATGAGCTATTGCGCTCCATTGCCTTTGATATTTTACTTAATTTTATAGCGTCCTGCATATTAAACTTACTTACATTCTTTTTTGTTTTATCTAGGCTGTTGTTCTTCTAGTATGTGAACAGTAGTGATAGAACCTTAAGATGGCATTTGCGATTGTAAAGACCTCACTTTTGCAAACTATTGCAATCGTCAAAATAAGCAGAATCACTTTGCCTCATCAACAAGACTATTTTCCTAAAAAGATTTTTAAAGACTGCCTAGCTTATTGAGTCTTTTAACAAAATTTTTGAAACTCAAATCTGTACAGTAACTGAGTTTTCATATTGAACTTCGCCAAGCTAAAATCTTTGTTTGAAGGCTAAATTTGATAAACTTTTGGAGAATATCTGTAAATGGCGTACAAATCAGATCAAATGAGTAAAAATGCCCTACTATTAACGAATATTTATTGCCACGTAGCTGAAACTAAACTAAAAAGGCACTACACTCCTAGGTATGCTTGATTAGTTATGCACGATGATTGTAGATGAGAGCGACAAGTCTCCTTCCCAAGGTAATTTAAAAATTATCATTAATAATATTGCACAATACACATACTCTGCATCGTAATGTTGTTGAAATTAAAAAGTAAAGCTTGTTCTGGCAAACTTAATATTTACGTTTGCTTTATTGATTTCGTGCAAAATCTACCAGTTCATTCGTGCAAGTTTGGCAAAAGAAATACATCGTCTTGCTCTTTGACATAAAATTATAAAAATTAAGTAACTTATAAAACAGATGCATTTTGTCTGCGGCATCACCCATATTTATCTAGCCAATACTGGCTATAACACCGCCAGCCAATTAAGCCTGAAGACGTCTTCGGATAAGTAGTTGGTGATGGCAGCACCTTCAGTCCACCAGCAGATTCTTCCACCTTTAATTTTTGAGGCAGAATATCTTCCACCTTTGGTCGAGATTTATCTATAAGATCAGGAATCTTATCCTTGATAATCATTGTGGGTGATCCGAGTAAAAATCCATAGTTTTTAAGAAAATCTCTCCTGGCCTTATTTTCTTTGCTAACAGTGGCACGAAAAATGCTATCTCGTGCAGTCTGTGTGACAATAAACTGATCACCCATTGCAGTTACTAGAACCACCTGCTACCGAGTTTGTTCATAAAACCGGGCTTTTAGACGCAATCATTCACTTGAATAAACTAAGCAAACAAAGGTTATTGTGTTTTGGTATGCCAAACAGATTGCAAAATCACACTATTAAGATATTTATTTTCCCAAATAATTGTCTTAGAACTCATGATTCGACAGCTACTTATGTGGCATTACGCATCTGCTAATGCCAATAGCAATAACTCAATTTTTTTGGTGTCTCATTTGGTTTCAAATAGTTAGGAACACTTCCACTAACAGTAATTGTGAGCTTAGGCTGTCATTTTGGTGTTGCTTTACTTCGGCCCCGACAAAAGGCAGTGCAATTGACTACGACTATTTACCACCGCAGTGCAAGACCTATTCGTGCTCAAACAGCTCAGCGATTGATGTGCAGGTCCGGTCCTCCCTCTTCAACTTTCTTTAAAAGAGCAAAGGCTACAAATTGGGGCACAACTCAGGGGGAGAGTCTAGCAGTCACCACCCCATATGTTCTTTTTTAGTGGACTCGAGACACTATCCTCGCAGTACTTTGTTTGCTTGAACTACCGGTTTCGGTCAGAGTCACAGAGGTGGCCATATTGCCCTAGCTGCGTGAGCTGATCCCCGAGCCATGCCAGCGGCTTATTTCCCTCTGCCCGTTGAATATGTATATTCTACCCTAGTATTCTGCCTTCTTTTGCCTTTGAGGGAGCTTCGGGACGCTACAAATCCACCTGCTTCGACAAATTTCTTACCAGGATATTCCTCGTTACATTTGCGCTCTATCTTTAGATTCGTTAGAGTTTAATATTCTGGTTTCTTAACTGTTAGCTACTTTCCAACAAACATTCTGCCATTATATTGCATTTGCTAGCTACATTTGGCACCTAAGGTGAACACGAATTTTACTCAGCGTTAACCTTAAAAGGCTCTTTGCATTAATACAAACTACTTTTGCAAATCACTGTTAAATACGCATTAAGCGTTGAATGTCTGCAAGTTATTTTATATTGTTAGCATAAGACCAAAAGTGAAAAGTGTGAATGCACTTAGTCTCTTTAGACCAGACGTTGATTGCGTTGACCATTCCAGCCACTGGGTAGAAACTTCGGTTTGATCTGTTTCATCTAAACGTGGAAAATGCTCACCTTGAATCTAAAGCGGCAAGTACTGCAGAAATAAGTAAGCTTGGCAAGGTGCTTATAACCAAGCGCAGTTAAATATGATTTCATTCATTTGAAGTGAATTCTTGTATCAAAGATCCTGATTTCAATAAACGATTACAATTCTCAAATTCACTAGCACGAGCAAGCCATTTTGAGTGCGCCCGATGACAAGGAAGTAGCTCAACGTGAACTCACTGGATTGTGAGGAATACGTCTGGTGGTCCAGAGCCGTGCTTGGCGCCGGGGTTTGGTGAAGTCGTGGTACAGATTTCAGCTCTACTACCAGGAGTGGGCCCTCGGGCAAGTCCAGTTCGTATCCACTCCCGTGAAGCAAGACGTTAAAATGTTTGCGGCTAGGATATTGAGCAGCCTGGTAGACAGAACTTATCTGAAAATTAACGCAAAGTTTACTTGCAATACAATCTAGAGTGACGTTTCTCACCTCCATTTTGTTAAAAATTGCAGTCAGCCCATATTTTATAGAATTTAAATTACACCGTACCACATGCATACTCTTCTTAAGGCTATTTAAAAAAAATTGCGGAACATTTAGTGCCGCTACCGCGGCATCATGTTCGAAATAATATTACAATGATAACAAATTGCTATAAAAGGGCTTCTTTCCAAAGTTGTCATTTTCTCGGAGTTGCAAAAGGCAACGGCATCAGGGGTGGCAACAATTAGTCCTTCCAAATTTATGGGCACATTTAAGCCTTTTTCTTCTGCTTGCTTTCAACATTCCTCCCATCATCAAAACACATCGAGGTGAGTCCTCTGAAAGCGCAATGGAGTTATTGGTGGGGTAACTTGCGTTCATTGGCCATTGCCTGGACCAACTCTACAGGTAGTCGTTCTCCTGCGTCTTGATCCCGCTGTGTGGATTACTTCATTGCTGTCAACCGACTAACCAAAGCATCAAGGGCCCATGGGGATCACTTTCGTGTTCAGCAGTTGCATGGAGGTATCACTTAAATAATCTTATTCTTTGATATTAACGGGATTTACAAGAACTTTATTGCCGTTTTGGTAACTGCGTTGATATGTCCATCCACTTCCACTTTGACGGGTAGAAACTGCCTTCACTGGATGCCGTCGTGGATGAACTTGTGAGTTCCAAGTGAAATCAGTCTGCTTGATGAAGTAATTTCACAACTACGGTCGTTGGATGGACATCGTTATCATCGCAGTAAATTACTTCGAATCGTGAAAATGGTATCTTTGCTGAGAAACATTAATCAGTTTTTAGTATTGCTTCCTACTACGGGCGCAAATATTAGATAGAAATGTAACTTACATCCCGAAGGGCTTCAACTTTGCACTGGCAGCGGGGATCATCGCCCAGTGCTTGATCCCCGTTACTGAGATGATCACCCGCCGATTCTCTGAAGTGCCAACGAAGGAACGGCGTATTTAGTCCAATTCATGATTACAAGCGGGTGACAATGTAGGTGGGAGGTGAGTGTATCTTGTGAAGTCCTACGTTAACGTCCGAATGTATCATTAATGGATCAAGAACGAATTCGTTGTCGGAACGGACAGGTTCAGATAAGGCGACACCTATGCGCGCCCATGTGGTGAGGAGGAATGCAGTAGATGACGGTGAGAATGTGCTACATGTGGTACTTTGTGAAAGGAACGCCTAGATACTGGCGTTCTACTCGTGTTTTTACTAGTGTCTGTCACTCTCAACTCCGTTATCGACAGCAGCAGCCCTGGAACATATACATTTATTGCTGTTTCGAACAAATAGACGCACACACTCTCTCTGTGTTGCTCTTTAGTCAAGGTTTGGCTCTCACTCTCCGGGATTTCGGTCACACCTATGGACACAAGCCCTCTTGTAAGGCGATGTAGGCCGAGGTGGGTGGTGGGGAAGGGAGGGGCGGCGAGTCAATGTTCATGTCTTTGTCTTACATACCCAAATGAGAATTTGACCTGTTCCAAGACGGATCACTTTCAGTGAACAAATTCTAACGTTTCTTTACCCCCCTCCCCCCCCGCAGCACTTGTACACACACACGCACCTCTTCGTACTTGTGTCTGCGTGTCCTGATAAACACATTTTCGTCCTCACACATTTCCCAATTATACTCCTAAGAAAAATAATATGATTTCGATTTTATTCTCCTAGTTTAACCGAAACCATTTATTTTGCTTTGGTCATTAATTCGCTGCTTTAATTTTCACTTCCCCTTCAAATTGACTTCAACAATTTCACTGTCGTTACCGTAAAATTAGTCACTGGCGCCTGCTGTAGCTTTTCTGACAAGAGACAATAAAGGATACGCGTTTTGGTTGTCAACCTTTGTCCCCACCAGAATGCATGAGAGTGATTTTGATAGCAGACAATGGGGTCGGCATGTCTAACACATTCATGAAAATAAATGGTACCAGCCACATCACTTGGCTACTGGCTGAGTAAAGGCACTTGCTAATGTACACAGCACCGGACAGGTATCGCCATCCCCATCATCCATGCTAAGGTTCTTTTTCGCTTCTATAATCCCCAGTCAAGATGTAGAAGCAGAACGCAAATCCCACTCCCTTGACAAACCAAATACAAGTCTGTGTAAATTATTCGTCGATTTCCTGACTGTAATTCCTTAGGTGCATTTCAAGGCAACGAAAAGCCATCTAAGTACAGTATCCTATAGGTGAAATCCTCATAAACAATATGATTATCCTCTTTTAACTCTTGGTAGGAGTGATTTTATGGTTCGAATTAATACATTTTGTAGCACAGTGAGTTCTTCCATCTCCGTTCTACTTTCCATTACAGGAATGCAAAACCGTAGCCACGCCTCGTTCATCAATGTTGTCGATGTCACCCGATCCAAATTTCTCCTCAAATAAAAAAAACTTTGGCATTTGTGTCTTTTTTTAGAGGAGGTGTCATTGTATAATTAAGCCGAGTGTCTGGAAAAATTGCGCTCTGCAACCTACACTTAAAAAAGTTTTTGACTTCATAGATGAGGGGATTAAGAAATACTATCATTTCTAGTGCATCATTGAGCTCCCACCCTATAAGAGGGAAATTGATGAATAAGAAAACTCACCAGTGAATGAATGAGTGGACACTTATCCACATGAAATAGGCAACACATAAGGAAGACATTTTTCCAGTAATACACTTACTTGGCATTTGAAGTGTCCCAAATTTGCTTCTCGTAGGGCATGCATACTTGACTTTTAACGAGTTTTGCTACTTCTTCAATCCTTTCCATGTAATCTCTGGCCTTGTCCAGATGAGATCGTAGGCTACTCACAATGTCTTCCAGTTCTGCTCGTACAAAGGAGGTGTCAATCGGCCTCCCCTTCACTGCAGACATGCAACTGGGCGCATCCTGGTTTGTTTGTTCAAGTAGACCAGTAGGCTCATGCACACCATCTCCCAGCATTTCGCAATCCTTAAACAATGATAAAACATTCTACTCGAAAACGTGCGTGATGTGTTTATTTGCATTTTGCAGAGATGAAGCTATCATAAGCATTACTAAAGGAAATAATATAAACCACCCGTCCTCATCTACTGCTCTGCAACCGGATCCCATTTAGAAGTGGAATGAATTGGACAACACTTTGACAATCCTTGGAATACCCACTCGGGGCCAGTTGTACCTACTCAATGGTACGAGTAGAGACATTGCTCCCAAAAACAACTTCAAAATGTTCTGCTCACAATGGCGCTTGATTGCATCAACTGCGACTACTTCGATCATCATCATCATCATCAGGAAATTGACTTCCATCGCCCGAGGGAAAAATTAGGAAAAGAGACTAAAATATTTTCCTTCAACACACAGGCTCTGTCCACGCGGGAACCGACCATTAACCCAATAAATAAGATAATTCAGGTTAGCGCATAGTTTAAAACAACATTACACATAAAATTCCGCCTTCCTTCAGAACCGTAGAACACTGCACTCGGTGATGCGTTGACAATCATGACCTTCCCTTGCTTCAGTCCGATGAGTCGCGAACCGTTAGCCTACATAAGTTTCGCAAACTTGGAGACTCCCTTGCTTCTTCCTCTGCATAAAAGACCTCAAAAGCTTTTTTCCTTTCTATTTAATCCAGAGTAGCAATAAGGTGTTCAATAGGTTAACTTAATTTAAGAAATTCAGCTACCAGATTGCATGCGGTCTAGCGAATTCCGTCAGCTATATGGTCAATTCTCACTACTTTCAAATTTCTCTCTAATTTTCAAGAATTTTTCATGACTCGATGGCTGTCTTATCATTCTTTCCAATCCCGTGGCGCATTTTTGAGTGGACTATTCAGTAAACAGAGCGGTGTCATGAAAAAAAACAGTCATCCCCGGGCCAACCACAAAAGCTCCATCAATCTTACTAGCACAGATTAAAGATTGATTTAGACCTCGAACCTGAAGGAGACAGGGCTTTGCAACAACCTATGGCTCTTTTTAAGTTCACATCTCAAGTTGTTAGCCGCGAGTGGGACTGAGAAGGCGTGATTCACACCAGTGAGCTAGGACTTGTGCGTGTGCGCGCTTGTCAAAATTCTCCGAAAGTGCCACCACAACGAGAATACGTGTCAATGGTGTTCGTCTGTGCTTGCGCTTCCACCACATTAGTCAACCTCAATCCCTTCCTCCAATGCTTGAAAATCACTCCTGCCCAATTCAACCGATTTCGTCAGACCTCATGAAGCAAAGCGACTTTTAGCCACGCAATTGATGATCCAATTCTTCGGTCACAACTTCTACTGCAATCATTGAAATGTACATTTGGATGTAAATCGGATGACTCTCATATCACTGTCATCCCCTCACTGAAGAGCGGGCGTTTCACCAACTGGTGGGAAGCTGATATTTGGCACCTGTTTAAAATCGGTGTGATTTTGAAATCAGTGCCCTTACTAGTGGACACCGTCCATCGACGTACCTCAAGGATGATGAACGTTGATGACTGAGAACGCATAAGAGGCCAGTTTGGCTTAGCATGACATTAATCATGCATTATTTCGTAAGCAGGCATCGGGCATCCCATAAGCCATGTGGCGCAATAGTCATCTCATGCATGAGTGAACATTACAATGCTTTATTTATCAATCAACGAGCCTGGTGTCCTTTTCAAGAACTGCTATTTGGGGAAGTAAGCGCAACAACCTATTTCAACTGCTTCCAAAGTTGTATGCAGATCATTGAATATGCTTACCTCAACTACACTTTGAATCTTCTCGATTGTGATGGCATTGATAGAATTATTTACGATGCGCAGTTGCAAAGTGGAATCGTAAGTCGCCTGCAATTGTTGTGTTACCTTTAACAGCGTTTCGACGTGAAATAAGGCCCCGCTGGAAGAAGATTCTATCGGACCGAGACAAACGTCCACCAAGTTGTGACATTTGTTGGCAGAAATTGCGTTCTCGTCCATGGTTTCAAAACACCTCATTAAAAGTTGTAACAAACCTGCATAGCAATGATCCGGATCCCTTCGCTTCATGTGCCATGCGATGGTCTAAAGAAGACAAATTCCGCAGTTCAAAGAAAGCCTAAACAGCGTAGCAGCACCTTATAAACAAGTAACACGTCACCCCCTGGCCGACTTCCAAACGCGAAAGAATTTGCTCTCCCCAGCTCTCAAGCTTCCACTCTGGCCAGGATGCCCTATTCATTGGTAGACCAAGTTGCTGTCTCAGTGCTTCCTTAACCGCTATCTCAACATTACTATCCAGCACTTAAAATTTCAAAAGAGCAGTATATACTTTGGTAGCAAAAGGGTTAAACACCAAGCTTAGTTAGTTTTTCCAAGACTACAGTGTGTTCGCAAAGCATGCTCATTTCGATGTTCCTTGTTACGCGCATAAGAACAGCCTGGGACTATAGTAAAATCTGTGGTAAACCAAATGACCGATAGCTATTTTATTGAAAGTTAACTTTTATTTTAGCTTTGACTCCTTACTCATTAGGGTCTGATAAACATCACATTCACACACGAAACTCAAGTCAGATCCGAGTAGCAAGATGCCGGCAATTGAAGTGTATCATAAGTACAGTAGCAAAGTAGTAGACGTGTAGGACTATTGTGGACCCATTATATGAGGTACATCTATCCTCAGATTAGATTAGACAGTCACAAATATTGGCCTTGTTTTGAAATGTTGTATTATCAACAACAGACTAAACTTCGGAATTCTCTATGCATCTACATGTGAGCTTTTCTCAAAGTATCAGATAAATTTATAACCCTTCTTTGTCAAGAGACTAAAATTTGTAAAACCCATTAAGTTTTAGGTTAAAACATTCTAGTGACTTAATGGTGTCAGATTCGTAAATCTCAGCATTATTTTCAAACACTGCAAGAAAACTCGCTTTTTGGCAGTCGAGGTGAATTGAATGTTTGTGCAAATTATAGAACTTGCATAATTAATTTAGTGTGAGAATAACAAAGCAAAAAAAACACAGCAAATTGGGTTAAGTGCGCGGTTCTAAAATTTTATTGTTTATAATAGAGGCCAATTCATCTTACCTTGTATAAATTCTCTATTCTTCTTAATAGAAGTTGGTAGTTAAGGCAGGTCGACATCGGCAAAACCAAAAGATCATCCTCAGCCAATAGCGCCTCTGTGTAATACTCATTGATGTGCAAACAGTTGTAAACAAAATTCACTTGTTCGTCCGTAAAGGATTTTAAGTTGGCAATGATAAGTGCTGGGCGAGTGAGATTCAGTCTTAGAAGTGATGTCTTTTTTTCCAAGTCCACGCAAGCACCATGCAGTAAGACTTCGGTTAGTTCATTAAAAAATATCGTAAAATAATAAAACATTTCTGAGAAGATCTGTGAGTTTAAATGTTGTGATAGAGTGCTAAGAGTGAGCACACAATGAAGACGAGGAAGGGCTTCCCGCATGGGAATAAAGAACATGGCAAACCTTTTAATTTGTTGATAAATATGTCCAAGCTTTTATATGATAAACCAAGCAAGTCGTCTTTTGTAGAATTTGCGGCCAACTTGCAGAAATTTAGATGGCTTTGTAAAAGTACACGGGCCTTTCGCACCCTATCTACAAAGCACAAAGCAAAAAGAAGACAAGAACATGCTTTAAAAAAAGATTTGGTAACAAAGTTACGTTTAAAGCAAAACTAAAAAAGTGAGCACATAAAAATTTGCTGCAAAAATGCCTATCTTGCCACAGGAATCAATAGCTATCTATTTTGTAAATACAGCAGTTTTAAGTTATCAGTATCAGCTCTGCACAAGCTGCGCTAAGAAATAAAATGACCTGATAATTTTTAGTTTCAGACTTGAAAAGACTCGCTAGTATTACTTGTTAGGAAAACAGATGCTGAGTTATTTTACTTTACCATAAAAACACATTTACGCGTTTTTACTCATTCTGACCCACCAAATTACTTGGAAGAAAACAAATCAATGCATGGAACACCCAAACTATCTACCTAACAAGCAAACGCCGGGAGATAAAAACACGAATGCACATAAGAGTCGGAAACACATCGACATTAACCGTGAACCGCAGGATATCCCAAATAATGAAATGATTTTGAAAGGGTTCTAAGGTCAGACAAGCGGCAGTTATCATAAAATCAAACACATTAACAAGAGAAGGAGAAGAAACAATCTGCACTATTAGTAAAACCTGCCGTAAAACTGCTTTTAATATTCAAATGCCAAAGTTTTAGTTCTACAAGTGAATCTTTTGATTTAATTTAAAAATTTTAGTGTGATAAAGTGAGCCTCTTCTGAAATCGTAGTATGAAGATAAAACAGAAGGCCATATATTGCTAACAAACAATAAAAAACGACTTCTGTTTTTTGTGTTGACGCCAGAGTGCAATTTGAGGAGAAGAAATGCTCTTAAAGATAAACGTTAAGCTAAATAAAGCTTCTTGTCGCCACGTTATCACATGAATGAGATACATGATTATGAATTCGATCGCATAATGTTATTAAATATATTCAAAAAGTAAAATTATTTGAAGGGAATCAAAGCATTCTAGGTTTGCTGAATTGTCACTAAAATATAATCAATTTTCTGAAAAGCTATCTAGTTTTCTCACAAATGTCACTAAGTCATTTAGTGGGTTTGCGGAGTGGTAGTGGATGGCTGTCCCGCAGCTTAAATTCCATGTTCTGTAACACGCAATTTTTTATCTGCGTTGATTATTCAAAGATGATTTACAGGCCCATGTTAAAAGATCCGGTGCTCGCCGCATTTAGCACTGTCGTCAACGCTTTCACTAGCACGTCGCCAATTTGCACATTCTACTTCAAATTTACCTAAGGTTATTTTAATGTTTAACTACCACAAATTCACGAAGCTGTAAATATTTAATTCTGGTCCTTTTTCCTTATGGTGAGTAATTATGTGTTTGTTGCAAGACTATAAGTGGAAGCCTTTGTGATATTTGATTCAGAAACCAGGTGCTACTATCCGCGATTGTCGTTTTTGATTAATAAAACATCATTTTTTATTTTTGGCCTGATTTCCCTTTTGCTGGTGACTCATTTTAGGTACGCTATAAATCTAAGTTTAAGAAGCTTGTTTATTGAATGAGTATTTGGTACCACTTGCTCAACTCTATTTTCTTACCAAGTGATGTTTTAAAGCCTTCTCCGTTTAAGGCATATGCTCACCGCTGTGTAGCTGAGGCTGTATCTTCTCCCGTTAAATGCAAATTTCGAAACGGTGAGATTTACCTTTCAACGGTTGGCTCAAAGACAAAATACATAAATGGTTTTAAAAGCGTCAAAAAAGCAAAATGCGATTATGCTTAGTAGAGCTTTGAATAATCCCACTTTCTCTGGTCGGTGCAAATGCTTAGTGACTTCTGGTGGTGTCAAAGTAAAGTAACGCTGAGGCAATTTTACCAACTCCACTTGTTTAATTTTTCTTTGATTGGTTTCTTAACGGGCACCGCTCCGAGTGCCTTGGCTCATTTTGGGAGTTATTGCGCCAAGTTCACGTACTGCTTGGCTTATGTACGCGACCCTTTCAAGGCCAGGAATTTCAATTCTGAATGCACTTTTGCCAAGCTTCCCAGCTCTTCCTTGACGTGATATTTATACGCCGAGGAGACGAAGATTATTTTTATCCCTGGGACAACCAAAACAACGCTTGTTGTCTAGCCCTCACTGATATCCGGGTGGACTTACTTCACCCGAATGCGACGTCGTTCTTCGTGATGCTTGTAAAATGCGTCAATCTCTCCGCATTTTCAGACATTACAAGTACTTCAAAATAATAAAAGGCTAAAAATATTGCCCATTGGGCTATTTAGAGTGAATGCGGAGTGTGATTCGTGCATCGCGTGGTAATAGCCTTTGAAGGTTCAAATAAAGACTTCATCCCATGGCATGCATATCGTGACGAAAATAGGCACATATGTGTGCCAACAGCAACTCAAATGTTGTATCAGCAGCATAATTATTAACTTCAATATTAAATGGGCACATCTCTCTCTCTGATTACAATAATTATGTGTGCTTTACTGTTGCATTGGTCAAATAATAAGCAAGTATTGTGCAAAATCGTAGGTTTTTGTCCTTCCCTCGTTCCCTGGTGCTGGGACGACTCGAAATATTTCCCAGAGGATATTATTCATGCACCTTAGCAACATCAACAAAACTAGCCTCCATCTCGTAGTTGATGTCATAGCAACAGTCAGTTTATTTTCCCCTCCTCCGTAAAAGCGTAGTGACACACCTTAAAAAGTGGAGGCAAACCAACTATGCAGTATGGTATGCCTTGGATTCGTAAAAAAA
This sequence comes from Taenia hydatigena, assembly GCA_036345935.2. Taxonomy (NCBI): domain Eukaryota; kingdom Metazoa; phylum Platyhelminthes; class Cestoda; order Cyclophyllidea; family Taeniidae; genus Taenia; species Taenia hydatigena. The sequence goes on from JADWOT020000009.1 coordinate 8,049,451, forward strand.
TGCACATCGGGCAGGCACTTTAAAGCAAACGATTCTGTAAGCAACACCTTTACAGTACCCTCCAGATCGCACTTCTAAAGTGTTACTTTTCATCTCTGATTTGCCCAATGGTTAGGTGATATCTGAGGTAACTTGGAACGCTAGTTGGGGTTGTTAGGCATGCATTTCAGGCAATACAGCGGTCTGCTTTGACAGTGCAGCTGGTTTCTTGAAGATCATTTAAATGTTTCGCACTATACACGCTGCCAAATGCGTAAATTGTGGTGTAGGGTAGGAATCTGCTTTATTTGAGAACATTTAATTTCCATTTTGGAGAGACGAATACGACTTTTTGTAACAGCATTCTAAAAACGTATCGCCCTGCTGTCATTTCCACTGCCTGGAATGAACCAACGCCAAGTGTCTTCGCTGCCACAAGCTCGATCAAAGTTGCAAAGGCACCACATAACAGCGCATCTTAAATTTATGCCCCTAAACAAGAATCTCTGGGTGCATCCACTTAATCGCAGACTGGGGCTTGAAAAACCTAACCGAGGTATGTGAAAGCAAAGCTGGTCCCCTTAGGAAGATGCTATTTTGAGACTTCCTTCTCTTAACTAAATAAATTTTGCACTGTAAGCATATTTTTATGAACTTAATTTAACCAATAGAACTTTTCTATCGTTGAGGAAGGCAAGCTTGAATTCACACGCATTTTGGTGCTGCAAGACCATTGCATGATATTTCAATTTGCACATGTAATGAATATCAAGTCAACCTCCCACCGACTGTCAAAAGCAGCTCAAATAATGCGATTGCAAGTTAACATTCATTACTTGGCAAGTAGAAAGATTACGAGCTACACACGACAAGAATCTTAAATAAATGACTTGTGCAATAGTGCTAGAGGCGAGAGTCACGACTTTCAACTCAAGCATTGGTTTGAGTGTTTTAGAAAGTATAATCGGCAAATCTGGCGAATATTTGAAACCCAGATTCAAGGTGACTGTTCCCTGAGAGCTTCTCAGTTCGTAAAAAATGTGCACTTTCGACTAACCAAATCAGACAGCATTCAGGAATCTACGAGCAAAAATGTTTACACAATTTTTTTCCAAATTCGGTCTGCTGTCTAAAAATAGCATCTCCCACTCCTCTCATGCGCAATTGCGGCGAAAGTAAACTAGTTCACCTACAAAATAAGCGAATGAAGACTTGCAATACAATACAATACTAGAAGTAATCCTTTTACCAATGCCGATTTCGCCCAAGAAAGCTAAAAAACTCTTCTCCCCACTCCCATTTCCAGTACCATTTTGTAATCAAACTGCCATCTCACATCACATTGTCCAGCGCCGACAGAAATGGGACGATGTCTCCCTCCCACCTCACCACCTCTCTCGTCACACCGGCACAAATTGCTAATCCTCCGGTGGGCCAGTTAGGCGACGTGAGGCATTCACAGTTATGCCGCCATGAGTCACAGGAAAGCTATAAACACTCCTTCGACTGGTTCACTTGTCCTGCCTCCTCCGAGAAGAAGCAGTCTTCCTCACCCACCTCTGAGCTGCATCGTGTCGAGTCGTGTGGACAGACAACGCCGGCGAGTGCCCACAGTGACAACTGTAGTCCACCACGCACACACGAACACGCACAACTCCAGTCGCGTGTAGGTTGAGTCGTGGGTGCCTTCAGGAGTGGGCGTGGGATGGGTTGGATCGTTGTGGAGTGAGTGGGTGGTGAGTGTATCGTTGGGAAATAAGCCGTGACCTGCTTGTTGGTCTAACAAAGGTTTGGGTACCCACTTCATTTCTCACCACGGATCAGTCAGTGAGCGCACAATGCGTGATGAGCAGCACGTCGTTGCAGCTTACGTGGAGGAAGTGGGAAACAGATTGATGGTCTACGAGCCTTATTGCCGTCTGCACGAACCACTTGCTCCTTGGCTCCCATGACTTCACCTTTCGGTTGATGCAGATGTGCACGAATTGCTCCATCACTCACGTGAGGCTGGAAGCAACGGTCTCGACGCCTCGCAGTCGCTTCACCTCAACTAATGAGGACTTGTCGTTCCTTGTCTTTCTCAATGGCGCACACCTGTCTGTGAGCGATTCACCACCAAAATTTATTCGTCCAAGCCGTGTCTGGGCGACAACTCGTTCTAGCATTGCGTTCTTCTCAATTGCCATCCACCAACCTCTACGCAATGCTGCTTTGAGCCCTGGAAACGAGACAAACTGGATTTGTTAGACAGACAAGTTCAAATCAAATGCGTCCTGCTCAACCGGTCGTTTGTGACGTGAGCGATCAGCATAAGGGTAAGGTGGTAGACAGCACAATGACGCATAGGGATCTTGAAGCAAATCCAACGCATACAATGGATATGAGCGAGCACAAGGTGAATCCGGCTCTACCTTAAGCTTGGCCAACTCTTTCTCCCTTAATATGTAATTTAAAGGCACTTTGTTACATTATTTTAGAAGGCATACTGATTGAAATGCCTTAGTCATAAAATGGGTTACATTATCATTAATGTTTCCTTTTCATCCCACCACAGAAGCGGGTTATTTTGATTTTAGCACAACCTGTAAAGTTTGGCTCAAATAACTAAAGTGCAGTTTTAGGTTCAAGAGTTCACTTTCGTGGTCGATGTGTGATGCATCACGGCTCGTATTTTTCGCCTTTGAGCTTCATCAATGGTAGTTGGGGCAATTTGAGTTGATAGTTCCAACGCCGTCCAGGACACAGACGCCAATTGTGCAACCATTCTTCTTGTCCTCCATTTCATAAAAACATTTTGTTTGTACATTGCATTTTCTATGCCACAATCTGCTTATAGCAAAAAATGATTGTGAAGTCTAAGGAAATACTTGAATTTAATGCCGTGACGTCGCTGAGGAAATCGGCCGAGCGATGCACGACTGGAAGGCTGTGGGAGGGGGAAGAGAGGGTGGGAGATTTAGCCCTCGAATCCACGCACTCGGAGCATCGGCTTGCTAACGTCCCACGCTTTAAACGAATTCACTCTCCACATGTTTACTCGATTTTTTTACCATCAACGTGGGTTTAATTCCAAAGCGCCGTAAACTTTCCAAAAAGGAAGACCTTATAACTCTACTTTCTACAAAGTATAATGCAAGCCAAGAATTTTCTCGTGTTTATTTGCGCAGAATTCATGTCGTGAACAAGAAAATCTTCATATTTTAGAAAATGATTGTCATGTTTTTCCTTTTCGTAGTTTTGAGCGGCGAGCATATTCAATTTTTCAGATCTGAAAGAGTATAAGCTCTTTCAACACGACGCAGTGACCATCATGGAGTCGCTGAGTCCCAGCTACCGCTGCTACTACTGCTACTTTTTTTTGATAAAATGCCAGCTTTTACAATTTTGTTATGAAAAAATGCTTACACACTTGCCTGATGAAGCATTGACGGTTTAAAGCGTTGAAAGAGGGGGCTGTGGCACAATTAAGTCACAGTGACTTGCGAAAGATGAAGTCATGTGGTCACAGGTTTGTGTGATGGTGTACCTTGTCTTGTTGGAAATTAAAAGCTCAGGAAAAATGCTCTTTGCCAATTACTTTTGTACTTTTGTGAGTGATTTAATCTTGCAGCTTCAGGTCAAACGTGATGTGATAAGCACACAAGGGAACTCCAACGGAAGCTTTGTCAGCAGCCGCCGGTTGTGGAGTGAGCGTCTTAAAATTTGGTCGCTTTTACTGTCAACAGTGCTTCTTAATTATCCTAGACCGTACTAATGGACAACTCAAAGTGGAAGTGAACTACTGATAGGTCAGTGATTCTGTAAGTAAGTTACTCGCATTCATTTCGCGAATGACGATCCACTGTGGATTCATGTCGCATGCACTGCCATTAGTAAGTGAGTGAGTGAGTGACACTGTCATTTTGTATTCGATCTTTCCAGCCGCTCTTGAATTACAAATCGCAGGCTTTTCCTTTCATCACACACACACACACACGAATGCGCCACACAAGCATCGGCGCGCCGACGACCGGCGCTTCTCGGTGGAGTGGGTTTGACCCGAGTCTTGCTTAAAAAAAGTAGTGCTGACCTTTTGAGGATTTGACACTTCGAGTGCTTTCGACGATGTAGCTCTACCTTAACTCACGCCCATGTAATCCACCTTCAACGCGACTGGATTGCTCATTCTCTGTGAGGTCGCGCGACGGACATGTGAGATGCACAACACGCTCCTTAATTGGACTTGTGTGAGAGTAACAACAGTACTTCAAACGCTTACTTCAAGTTACCTACCAAATCTCCTTCAAATGAACTTTTTGTCAAAAAATTTCTCCATACAAGTTGTAATTTCCTAGCTTCAATAGTACAGTTTTCATACAATAACACTTATAGTTAAGACAGGAGAGTTGATTAAAAAGTCAGCGCTAAAAAAGAAAGCCAATTCGGCTTCCATTCAATTCGAGTGAGAGGTGATTGTGTACATGTGGTTTGCGTCATGTCAGTTTTGTGAGAGAGTGAATCTCAGTGGACTTCCTCCGTCACCTCAAAAGCTCTCGTCTTGAAGCATGGCCGGAACGCGCACACATCATGTTCGTTCGTTTTGGAGAGAAGATACAAGACACGCAAATGCTTGTAAATTATGACCAGAAAGTGCGCAAAAAAACGTGTGTCGAAAAGTGAAATGGTTATTTCATTTGGCTCTCTCCATCAAAAGGATTTTATCAATTGCCATCGTTCAAAGTGAAGTGGAATTTTCATGCAATAATGAAGCACTGGAAAAATTCCTCATTTTGGTAGCTAAATTGTGCAAAAATGCTATTCATCTACGTGCTGTACAAAGTACAGTCGTTAACAACATATTATTGTTTCTGTAATAAAACAAAAATACTGTTCCTCTAAAAAACATAGAAGATATTTTGGACTGGTCTTTTCAAAAAATTCCCACATCATTCACAGTTGGGTGGGACAAAATCGACAGTTTCTTTGAGTTCTTCACAAATTTTGGTGCGCACCTGCGGGTGTGAACCATCGTCGCAGTTAGATTTCGTCTCGCAAAAAAAGGAAGTGCACGATGCCGTTTGTTTGGCTGAGCACGCAAGTTGGTGGCGAGTTTGTGGTCTTCCACAGGCTAAAAATTCACGCTAAAGAAAAAAGGTCTTCCATAAATCACACCTCCGACCTCACGCGCTCTAACAGGCTTCAAGATCGGATCAATGGAAGGGCACTTCGCCTGCAAAAAGCACCGCCTGGAAGTGAAAGACCACTGAAGCTTTTTTAATCACACAAAAAGAATCCCTGGAGGGATAGGCAAAGCATTAAGGCCCCACCGTATCATGAACACCCGAGTTAGTAGAGAAACTAACGGTAATTTAGTCACTGACTTCCCTCCGTGCCATTTATAAAGGTATTTGTGTCAAAAGAGCTGTGGTGCAGCGCAGACAATTTGGTGCTTTCCGAAAAAAGACACTTTTGCCTCATTTTGGTGTTTATTTGTTAAAATACCAAGGTGAGGATGCGAATGTGCAGAGAGTGATTTCTCCGCGCCAACTCGGGCGTACCTCGGGCTGCGCTTGCAAGGCGCTGCTTCAAATATCGTTGCCGCGCCTTAAAAGACAGAATACATTAAAAGTTGCGTCTTTGAAGTTGATATGAAACACTCTTTGCATTACTTGCTATCGTACTCTTCCACCATCAGTGTTGTTATGTTGGTAACGACTGAAGGCGTCAGAGCTCATCGTACAAGTTATGAAATTTCTTTACTGCTTTCCCTTCGTTTTCTCGCTGGTCGAGGGGAGTTCTGGCCACGCCACCCACTTATCAGCCTCCAAAACATGACATGGCTGCCTCCGAAAGCGCTTTCCCAATAAGAATCACCACAACAGCATTAGAGTCAATGCACTTGGTGCCAATAAAAACCGGAAATGACTTCGACAATAATTACTTAACTAATAAGTAGCTATTGATGGAATATGCAGAAATACTTCCATCATTTATGGGATACACTTTTGGCGTTTTGAGTATCCAGCTCAATGAAAAGCAAATTTTTGGCGCAAAGACGGGATTATCTTGAACAAATCCAAATTACGCAGCCTTAATTTATTGTCTTTCATATCCCAATTCCACTGCTGCCAGTGCTGTTGCTCACATGCCTGACATTTCAGGCAACGCCATTGTAGGGGCGTGCACCGCCACTCCTATTGGCCGCTGCCAGGTAGGAAAATAATTACGCTGCCTCTGCAATTCCTTACTGGACGCCTTTTGTGGAACCAATCAGGTGAGAGGCACTTTTATGACGCATCAAGTGGTGGCCGCATGGGTAAGTATAGGCCTAGGGATGCCTTAAACAAATTAAATGGCTCGCGATGCTATACCCACTGGCAGTAACAAAAACTGTCGCTTTGTGAGCACGGTGCTTCAGTTCATTTCTACATACTCTCGTGACGACTACCCGCAGACTCTGCTCTGCCTTTGTTTTGGCTAAGGTAGTGCTTCTCTTGTTCAAGCGCTTAGAACGGCGTTGTTGCACGGATTATCTTTGGCAAAAGCGGGAAGCCTTCACCATCATTATTAGCTACTTATTTTGAAGGGGCTCACCTCCTAATTAAAAATCCTCGCACCAGTGAAGACAAATCACTAATTATGACACTGTGCCAGTCTTATAGGCAAATGTAAGGCCCTGAAGTTCCTCTGATAGCCCCGTAAAGAGGAATTCAAACCCAACTCTCATTAGTAGTGACGCAAAGGAGACACACTCGATTCAACCGCATTCTTGAGGGCAAACTGTGCACACACGCAGACTTTGAGGTGTGTGCAATGTTCTATCAATAAGTAGCCGCTCTAATCTCATCTCGCAAATTTATTTACCCTCAGCACTCAATTAAACTTGCTTTCATGATTCATCCAACAAAGCAGTGCCTGTAAGAGAAGGCAGACGTACCAAGACGAGCAAAACTGCTGCACTTGTGTCTGCCAAATCCCTCCCATAATTTGTGCAGAACCAAGGGCGAGGCCATCTGCCTTTTCCAGAAGGACGCACAATCTGATGCGGGTGACTTCCAAAGTCCTTGTGTTTTATTTAAAATTTTTTCGTGGAGAAAAACTAAAAGGCGACCGCATTGAAATATGGGAAACACTTACGAATTGCTAATAGATATCGCTATGCTTGGGAGAATCAGCTAAAAATAATGCCAGTTTCCTGTCTGAACAAGTGATTAATTACAATAAAGGAGGCCACTACCCTCGTCACTGTGTGCTTCATTGCTTGAAGGCCTCCTGAACGGAACTGTACACTGCCAGTGTTGCTGCGAGAGAGCAGGCAAAGGATGCTTGTAACTGTGTTCTTGGAATGATATGCGGAGGTATCAAGTAAGATGCAGAAATCCTCTGATTACCATAAATAGACCAGCATAACAACTGTTTCGGTGCGAATATTGATGAATGTCGCAGCGTTCAATGGCGAATCCATAAACGCCAAGTAGTGACTTAAATTTCCACCGCCCCTTACGCCGTCCCAGGGGAATCTTTTTAATAAATAATGGAAGATGACAAACTGGATACAGTGAATGAATCGAATGCCATTCAAAGCAACTACGATTGTTCCCACTGAGATTTAGGGCCTTCGAATTTCCCAAGCACAAGCTTAAAAGGTAAAGTATACCCTTCGGATAAAAATGAAATTCTGGAAACTCTTTTCAAAAACCAATCATTTCAGTTAACCAAATTATTTGCTACATATAATCCGTGAGAGTGTTTTAGCATTGGGTGTAGGCATGAAATAAATCGTAGTGTTTGCATTGAAAAAAAAGGGAAAGACAGCAAAGAACAGTTTTCAAAATGGAGCAGAAAATGAAAATATGTATAGATGAGGGGAAGAGTTCGATAAGGGGTGTGGCAGGTCACAGAGATCGTCAGCATGAGAAAAAACCTCAACATTAAAAAAATAAAAGGCTTCATCGCGTCACGCGCTCATTATGGCTACCCGCTGTCCATTCACTGTCTTCGATTTGACAACTCCGTCCTCCTCCACAGTGACCGTCTCCACGCCGTCCTGAATGACACGTCGTGTGGTAACGCATTTTCCGCCAAGGAATTTTGTGGAGGTCGATCGAAAAGTGCCCTTTATGGGTACATTACCACTGCCACCGCCGAAAGTGAATTTCGATCCACCCTGGTGGACGGTTGCGGTAACGTTGGGAGAAGAGGAGAAGAAAGCGAAGCTCTGCGAAAGGCCATCTTTAGGCGAGATCATGCTCCCAGAGGTAGACATGAAGGAGAAGGCATGGGATCCACTTCGATCAGGTAAATGTGTGTTCGCTCGGCGCACAGGGTGCGAATAACGTGTGGTTGGATTTGTCGCTGGACGACTCGACTCGGCCCGACGAACATTGGCCATATTCATGGTGAATGGCTCCATGAAGCTGTTCATCATATTAATGTGCTCAGAGAAAAATTCACGAAATATCTCCTCGGGGTCACGAAAAACAAAGTTGAAGAAGTCATCGCTGTCAAGGAAGGAGTAGGCAGAACGACGCGCTGAGGAACGTGGAGCAGAGCGGGGTGTCCCCTCAGGATGAGAGGAAGAGCCGCGCAGACCATCCAGCCCGTACTTGTCGTAGATGCGGCGCTTTTCCGCGTTGGAGAGGATTTCGTAGGCAGCGCTTATCTCTTTGAAACGCCTCTCCGCCTCCTCCTTATTCGTCTCGCAGTTCTTGTCAGGATGCCACTTGAGGGCAAGACGACGATAGGCCTTTTTGATATCCGTTTCACTTGCTCCTCGATTGATTCCCAAAATTTCATACAAACAGGTGGTGCTGCTACTACCGTTCGCAGAAGGCATCTCTACACTTTCACTGTTTGAGAACTGAAAATTTAAGGAGCCCCTAAACTAATTTATATCACATAACATACATATAGATTTATGCATTGAGTAAGAAGAAATCTGATATCGCATACTATGCTGCTGGTCATAAGAACCCTGGAAAAACTGCACAAGAGTCGCATGGGGTGAGCAAAGTCGGCTTTGGCTGCAATACTACACAGGATTGTTTGCATAATTGTTCGAAAAATGAGAAGGTTCACTATTAGTTATCCACGCCTATACTGTCAAATGAAGGCTTTTAGCCAACCCCTACCTAAGCCACAGTGAAAATGACTTCACACTAACACGAATGATCCATGCCAGACCCAAAACCCAAACTACATGCCACCTGGAAGGACGAAGATTTACCACGAGTCCTCTCAACATGTGTTAATAAAAGAACCTACGAGAGAACAAGAGGAAAAGGTGCCAAATTCCCTAAAGGGCAGAGCATGTATCAATAGACATACGATAGAAGTCGGACGGAAAAAACCGAAAAGTGAGGCCCCAAAATAAACGAAATCTTTGAGCTAATTGGTCCAATATCTCATTACCAGTGCCTCGTCTCCAAGACAAGATTGCCCAATCAGAATTTTAAAGACCTACCTTGAAAAAGGTTATTAACCTTCAACTTCAGTAAAATTTCGCTAAGCATCTCCTGACTTTTAACCAGAGACCACAAAACATCCTTGAGTTAAAGTAATTAAATTTAATGCAAATTCGCAGTATTTGTCGCAGCAGGTTTTTATGAAATGGACACTATGAAATGCAATTAGCCTTCGATAATCGTCCTTATGCCCGGTCGGCTGATTATCATCAATAAACATATTAAAATGTGATCACACTGTATTTTTGAATCCTTATTCTTATCCAATGTCAAGTTTCTCAAGGTTGGTAAGTCATCGCAGCCCTAACTCAGATGATGAGTGATCAGATCAAACCTATGGCCGCATATTCCTGAACATGATTATTGTATTCTCACTTCGCAACGCAAAAACTTCAGTTTACTTTTGCATTAGCCTCTGGTTTCGAATCGTTTAATCTGCGAGACCGATTTTTAAGGTGATGTTCTAATGTTTAAAAAGGGGCTATGCTGTAGTACTTTGTTTGTTAGAACTGCCGGTTTCTGTTAAGGTCACAGGGGTGGCCGTACTGCCCTAGCTGCGTGGGCTGGCCTCCGGGCCATGCCAGCAGCCTATTTCCCTCTGTTCGGTGAATATATGTATTCTACCCTGCCACTTTGCCTTCTTTTGCCTTAAGGGAGCCTCGGGACGCAACAATGCAGTCAACAAGTCGTGAAATTTGTAACCCATTTAAAAACTTGCAGTGTCGTCTAGATTGTTAGAGCCTAAAAATCAGCTGTATGCTTCCCAAGAGTTCCAGTCATTTGTTTTTGTTAATTTACTGTTGGGTATTCTGAAGTGATCGCATTACCGAATCAGGTTTGCAACCTGCAAATTGTGGTCAGGTTATTGAACGCTCATTGCCATCCTTAACCTACTCTTTCTGAATATCTTGGGAGATCATAAAAAATTAAGGCTAGATGCATGGGACACCTTACAGTGTGTGCCCAGCGCTGCAATCGGAAATCGCTCCAAACTCGGACTGAGCCTGCCACGCCGCGTTCAGAGCCCCCACCCACCTGGGCGACTTTGGATCACATCAACTACTAGGCTCACCTTTATGCCCCTTCATGCTGCACTACGCTCTGGGGGGCTTTACCACCTAATTTTCTCCAAAAGCACTTAAACCAAGTAAATGAAGGTCCTGTCAACTGCCGCCCATAGCGGTAGATTTACTACGTCCACTCCACGCGAAACCAAACACCCTTAGGGCCACAATTCCAACTACATCCAGTCAAACTTATTCACTGCAATTTATTCTAGGATACGACAAACTTTTTGAAACACCATAGAGGCGTTACATATATCACAGCTTAGAAAAGATGCTCAAAAGGCAAGCATGAATATGTAAAATGGAATGGAAACGCAGCAGAAGGCAGCCATGAAGAATAGCTTTGGAGCGAACACCGACCAAATGAATAAGTGTGAATGAAAGAAGAGGCACACTACAGCAGAGGCAGTGGTGGCTGTTGTGAGAAGACCCAGAGAGAAAGCGACAACACTGTTCCTCACATGTGATCTGCGCGTCTTACTTCCCACCGCTCGCTCACTAACACCATAGTTAAGCACATATCTAAAGTAGAAGGACAGCTGCCAGAACAGCGGCCCTGCGTATGTATAGAGCAAAATCATCGTGGTTGACAGGATGTGTGAGTGACCTGAGAGTCCCACATAGCCTGCTGCCATATCGACGGTTGAGAACTTGTTTGAATTCCCCTGAATAAAAAGAGGGAAAGAACCATCAAGCATCAAGAGGATTCATTAAAGTCGGCAATAATATCACCTTACTTGTTGAAAGAAAGTGACCCAGCCCTCCATCCAGTAGAGCATAACGGTGAAGTATGTCAGTTTGGAGCGTGCTTGAGGAGAGGAGGCACGCAAAGCAGTGAATTCGGTGTGAAAGATTCGTGCTAACAGGATCTCCTTGATCATGACGCCAGTCCAGAGGAGGACGCTAGCAGTGCGACCCAGGAGGCACGCGAGTAAGGCAAGAGTGTGAACGGGACTAGGCAATTCCCATCCCTCACATGGCGAGGCGCCAAGGAGGGGTGACGATGCCCTGGCATCATTCGACCAGGCGGCGAGACGGGAGAAAAACCACAGACAGGCGGCAAAATCGACCGCTAACGCTAAGAAGGCAAGGCGAGCTGGCAGCTGCGAAGAGGTCCATCTGGAGGCAAAGAACTGGTACAAAATTTCAGCGCCGCAAACAAACCGATGTAAGGTAATTTCATTAAAACGACCAAAGGGCACGGCTCCATGATATGAAAAACCCGAGAAAGTTCAATGTGATAAGATGATGAGGCGTACAGCATGGATTTTGGAGGGTGAGATCAGACAATGCCTTTTATTAAGCTGCTCTGTGTGGATTCTTACCATATCACGCCTTAGTTGCGGTAGTTGATTATCTATGTCTTGAGGATAAACTTTTGAATCAATAGGGTGATGAAATTGAATGCGTGATTCCAAGCGGCCTATTGAGTGTGTTTTGAAAAGTTCCACCTTGGCTTGATAAGTGCGTGCAACTTTAATCACATGATGTGTCTTTTCGCGTTAGAGGTAAAAGTTGGCTTACAAAGGCGTCTCTAATACATTAGCTGGAGTATTACGGCGGGAGAAGAGGTTAAAAGCAAGCAGAGTGAAGCTTTTGACAAGTGAAATGAAGTATGGCATTTTTACTAGACTGTGTGGTTTGACTACAGTACACTTCGATACAGTCCTCTTGAATCGTAATATGAATAAATCAGGAGGAATTTAAGCTTACGAAGAGGAAATGAAGTGCATTCGACTCGGTTCCGCAGCGTGGACTGCAATGCGATAAATAAGCTGGGTAAGAGCGACCACAATGAGAGTCAGTACAGTGCGCAAATGAAGCCTGGAGAATCGCCCCGTGAATGGAGCAAGGAACCCGCGAGTGAGCAAGATCCCAGTCCAGGCCAACGACTGCGCAACCCACAGAAACAACGGGTGTTCCTCTCTGCAATTACAAGAGCGAAAACCACATCCACGCATTATTTTCAGACAAAGCTATGTAGTAACCGAATCGAGCTGCACGCTACCACGTGGCCTTAAATAATCTCAAGGATATACTTTAAAAAGAAGGCGCATATTTTGAAAAGAGAGCAAGTGCTTACAACCAGTCGGTAAGGTCCGGAACGTGAAGCCACTTATCTCCAGTCTGATTGAGCAATTTCAATAGAAAGCGGTCGAGGCAAAGCACAAGTGTGATGCAGACAATGCCGCCGCAACTGTTGCCGCCTTCACGAGCCGAGAGAGCTAACACGAGGAGTAAGGCGAAGCAATTGGTGGTGGCAAGAAAGTACCAGGTCTGGTGCTCCTCTTCTATCAAACTGCTCGCCGTAAGGGAGAGCAAATGAAGCATGAGAGCAAGGAGGGAATTGATCGCCAATAAAGTGTACGCCAGAATCCGCTGCCGGTGGCTCGGCTTATTTAAAATGTATCGGATTAAACGCATGAATGAAGCTCGCAATTTGTGATGCAAAGAACTTCGTCTAAGTTAAATACCTTTAGAGAAGAATGTTCCTCCCAATTCAAAATATCCCGAACGCCCGGTACCAAAAAAGATAGGGAGATCTAATGGGAAGAATTACAAAGATAAAAATTAGTTATGGATGTGAGGAAGGGATGTTAAGTAATCTTGCTTACGGCCGCCATCACGAGGCAGATAAAGCCCACCAAACTGACATTGACCTTGTTGTTTGCGTGGAGAAGGGTCCTTCGTTGGAAAGCAGTGAGTAGATTAACGACTTGTGCCGTTACCTCCTCCATTTCAGTAGCCATCCGACGGCATACTGGATGTGGTGGCACATTTGCTGAGCATAATCGCACCAAAGACGAGATTTCCGTGTGTAACTGATTCAGTTTCACAACTGAAAGGTACAAATTTCACCACGAATAAATTCTTTAGCGGTCATACGTTCGAGCATTCAACAACTACTTGAACTGACACCTATCCTGCACATGACAAATAATAAATGATAGGACAGTTGAACATCCAGCACTCTTAAGGCATTTCAGAACTACAGTAATATGAAATGTCGAGACATGTTACATTGGCAAATTTATTCAGTAAAAAAACCACAGAGACCATTCGAAATACTGTCCCATCAAAACGAAGAGAAATGAGAAGTGACCTACCATCACCCCTCGTCAAAAATTCGTGGTCGCAGACGGTGTCGGTACATTTGGTGAGCTTGCGTAGATGCTCAAGCAATTCGAGAAGGGTGACATAGCGATTGAAAGGTTGCGGCCAAAATGTCCGCAGGACTCGAAGAGGTGGCACCCCAATGCTACCCGCCGGGATGCCCACGCCGGTCAACAGCCCCAGCATCGTGGCCAGGTCCGTCTGGTCGGACTTGGCCTCGAACACGTCCCCATCAATCGCGCACATCTGTAGCAAAGATGAACCAATCCTCCTGATTTAGCTGCCTCACCCGTTTTGTCTATCATCCGGATACCTCCCTTTTATCTCAATCAAATTTGCTCAGACCCCATCTCCCATTAAAAAAAATTCTACTAAGCCTAATAAAGACAAAAGTTTGCACGTGTTAAATACAGTCCAGAGCCGCATCATTCAGATTTTTTTGCAACAGCGAGAAACGAGCAATAATGACTTAATTATACAGTTGAATTGAAAATGCCTGTGAAAATTATTGCGACTTTCCGTAGCAGATAATAATTACACAATTTTCTTAAGTTACGAATAAAAACAGGATCTAGGGTAGAGGAATGGTTGCGTCATTCCCCAACATTCAAATCGATCCTTCTTCAACTGCATTTCTAACTTGTAATCTGCTGGAAGAGCCGTCAAAAAAATGTTATGCATGAAGAAATGTTAGTGATTCATATTGCCCTTACGATATGAAAATTGAATGGGTCAGAAGAATTATTCCTTTCAAAAGTGCAGCTTACCGAAGTCCTTCGACTCTTAAATTGTGGGCTAATGAGAATCATGCTGGTGGTTAGTTCCGGGAAGGAGCTACCTCCGTGGCTACCTTGATCGCTCATTCCATGATCCCCGGTTAAAACAAGCAACCAGTCGTCCGTGGTTGAATTCTAGGCCCAAATTACAAACCATACTTGCATAACTGTTAGTAAACTGCCAGTCTCGTGAGAGGAAATGCTGTATAGCAATCACAATCACTACGATTATGCAGATGCATAAACTGTCTAACTTTGTGCAACTCTCAGAAACCCTATTTCAGTTTAAGAAATATTCTAAATAAATATTATAAAAGCTATATCAGTTACACTACCAGAGCAAAAACAATTTTTCCTATAATTATGTCCATTTCCCGCATTTTCGTTGGCATGGCGTCACCGTTCGGACCTTGAACATGACCAATGTGATCTAGTCCGAGATAGTGCAAAATCAGTAGATCCCAATCATGGAGCGCCGCTAGACGGCCATCGAGGTGCCGAGTGACATTATCGTCCACCTGAAATTTTAGTGAACGGAAATAGACCAAGTTATGATGAACAACGAGGCCTAAATACCTCAAAAAAGTCTGTAACATAGAACGAGGTAGTTCCATCTGAACGTTTAAATGCGCCAGGAAATAGTCTCATCCACGTGTCATCACCATACAGTTCCAAACGCCGATTGTTTGTTGCCATGAGTTGAACCCATGAGGGCTGCTTTACGCTAGATTCTTCCAGGTTATAGAGAATGTCGATAAATCCAGGGATGTTCCCAGTTGCTATGGCCTATATCAAGAAAACAATTACGCAAAGGAGAAAGGTCGTACCTTGATCCGTGGACTCGTAACGCTGGGGGAGGACAAATATGCAGTAAAACATTGGGCCACGCCTTTACCAATGATGGCGTTCAAGCTTGGCCAATTGATGGAATAATTCTTGGATGAGATCATATCCGACCGCAGCCCATCTACTACCATGAAAACGATGTTCGAAACTCTCGGTGCTTTTGGGGCAATAGCAGCTAACGAAGACTTCACTTACTAAAAACTGCGTCTTACAGTCAATTTTGGGTACGAGACCTGTTGGGTGAGAAAAAAGTCCCATCAAACAGAAATAGAGGGCGACAACGAAAACTCCAGAACGTAAAAAGATGATTACTGGTAAGTTTACCATTTTAGCGTCCTAAAAAACAGCAAAGAAATCGCAATTAGAAATGGATAGAAAATCTTTAACAAAACATCTACATTGTTAAAACGCAGGGAGAGAAGGCAGTTTTAGGTAACAATCAGGAATTAACTATTGTCATATAATAGTGAAATAACAAATACGAGTAAGTCATCAGTGAACTCCGCACTTGACAAACTTTTGCTGATGGAATGTATAAAATTGGAAGTCAACTAAAAGAAAGCGCAAACCTCAGCACTTTTGATCAAATTAAATAGCAATAGGATTTTATAACCCCGCAAGGCTCTCAAATAAATTAAAAAAGTATTCCAATTCCTACACAGACTCCCCACACCTTTGACGACAAAATTAGCTACTTATAAAGGGCACGTTATCGCGCACGAACCCACCAACGGATCACATTTGGGCTAAAGGTGGCGATCACCCGCGACCTAGAGACTGCCCAATCTTAGCTAAGTCTCTGACCGATTCCTTTACTTTTTCAACAAGTCGGAGGCATTTTATTTCCCCATCAATGCAGAAAATATGTTTGCGAAATATTTTGGAGTCTCTTCAGTGAACTAAATTCAAAATGCGCTATTGCTATATCCGTTTTGAAGCACTTATTGATTTTTTGTTGTCGAAAAACCTGTTTTGATTCTTCTTTGCGTTATTACTGCGCTTAAGTTAACAAGTCTTTCATCCGACACCTGTTCTTATTTCAAAATTTTAGTGTTTTGTTGCATCAGATGTAACATATTTGCAGTAAAATTATTTAACTTAGAAATTGCGTTTATTTTAGCCCACACCAAATTGATTGCGCGGATGTGTTTTAAATGGCTTGCAGCCTTTACATTATAGCGTTACAAACCAAGTAAAACCATGTGATTTTTAAAACCTAACTGGGATTTAACACTGTCATTTGGTTTCCTTTCTTGATGTTACCCATTTGTTGGTAGAAATTTCGTTAGTAAACAGGCATCGACGTTGTAAATTCCCCATTCTAATGATTCTGTGCACATATCAAAGTGTTGTGAAGGTACCGATCCAGGTGTAGAACTATGGTTAGGCTTTATCACTTCGTGATACACCTTTGGAACGAGTTGGGAGCGTCACATGCAATTTGTTCCCCCTTGAGTCCTAATTATTTCATAGATATTCTGATAGCTTTTGATCAATATATATATATATATATATATATATATATATATATACTTATATGTTTAGCTTTTTGGGCTGTTTCGGTTTAAGTTGGTATGCTTCGAGCTGCCTTCGAGGCGACCAAGCAATGCGTCAACGAGCCACCAAGTTGTAGAAGTGTCTCTGTCAGGGAAGACGATTTGATCAACTTTCAGATAAGTAAAATAATCAAATCTCCAGGTGAGCCCAAAAATGGCAGGAAGAGCAAGGTGTGGAGAATCAAGCAAGATCAATTGTTACTCGAATCTACCCTAAGGTCAGCAACTGCTCATGGCTGTCGTAAGGGGCTCAACCATATTATTATGCGGTACAATGTAAAACGCGGAGCATGATTCACTGCTTAAGGCAGAGCCCTCTTGACCGCTGAGTCATACAGGCTGTCACATGCATCACATGCCTCCAATTGCTCTCGCACTGTTTGCTCGCCCCGCACGGGACGAGTTCGTTTCTTATGCCTACCATTCTGGTGACCCACGCCGGAGGTAAAGCACCACCTTAGATGCCTGGCCTGTCACAAAACAAATGGTGTGGTCTATAACGTCCTTTGTCTCTATTTGGAGTAAGTCTGGTACTGGTAGGGAAACGCTGACTTCGAGCTCTTTCTATGCTTTCAAAAATTTGCAAGTTTGCAGTTTAGTTTAGACTGCAAATCCAAGTGCAGAAAGCCAACTTTAAGTATCCACACTTCAAATCAAGTTGAGATGACTGTATCGATGCGCCTTCTGGATTCGCCGTCAAAGTGGATACTAGTTTTTGCTCCAAGTGTGCAAAAGCTGTCGAATTAAATGCGGAGGAAAGGAACTCAGCGACTCCACTTCTTGCATGGACATCACCTTTAGAACCAAATTTCGATGCACCTTATTAATTTACACGGTGTTACAATTAGTCTTGTGGATGCGTTTATAAAAAATTAGCGTTGTTTTTTCCAGCGTTTGATAGATTTAGTTCTTCAAAGGCATTGGTGCACCAAAAAATTTCTCCCCTAAGTCGAAAACATTTGTATCTCCAATTCTACTCGACCAACTCACCTGCTGCTAACATGAGTTCGCAGATTAAAACCTGAGGACACATTTAATGCTGGTTATACACTGAAACCCGATTGCTGTTTGTTTAGCCCTCAGTTTTAGTAAAGAGGCCACTTTTCGTCTCCGCCACTGTGCCTTTGCTAAGTGGACTGGCCTCCAGACCATGCCAGCCGTCGAAGACCTGCTGCACTATAAGCACGTACATATTTAGCTTGAGTAGAATGTCTCCCTTCGTCTTCAGGAAAGTCTCTAGGCCCTACATTTTTGCCAGTAGAAATCTACCTCGATCTTGAGAGACATCTGTGCTGATTTTTACCACTGAGTGACAAACCTTAGCGAGGTGAAAGAAGTACTTATACTACGGATAAGAGAATAAATGACGACCGAGAACAGGAAAGCTGGAAATGGCTTCTAACCTCAGCAACAGGAAAGTTATTAACCTCGGAAGCGACATTAATTGTTAACCATCTGGAAAGATTTCATTGTGGGGCTGTTTGCCGTACCTGCATTGGGATAAGATATCAAGGAGAGGACTCGGATATGTATGCCTGGGCAGCGCTGAAGTCAGAACAACGTGGCAAGGCCCTACTCCTACGTAAGCGTGTTAAATTCCGTCCTTTGTCACATGACAGCTTTAGGCCAATGTTCCCACAGCTAGCCGGCGCATATCTCCGTCTCCGAATCCAGTTCGCGCAAAGGACAGAACTCTCGATCTAGTAGAATCAAATTCTTCACAGTTGTATGGAAATTCGGCTCGTGGATGCCTCTTTAAAGCACCGGATGCGTTGTGATAGCTAATGCGTAGAATTCGAACAAGGCGAGCTCCGGAGACGATGCTCAAAGGAGGAGAGGGGCTATATAATACCTTGTTTGTGTGCTTGTTTAACTCCCGGTTTCCGTGATGGGGCTACTGGGATGCTTCACTACTGTAGCTTCGCATGGTAGGCTGATTTGCAAGGTATGCCATTTTGCCCAAGTATTATGTCTTCTTTCGCCTTCTGGCAAGTTGCGGGACGCCATCTTAAATCATATGGCTTTCCTTTTATTGAAGGCCAACCCCATCCCTTTGCCAAAATGAAGGATCATTAATCAAGTTAGTGAACATAGAATACATTAACGAGCTCATGTTTAGGTTATTGTTGCCTTCTAATAGGTAGAAGTCACCTGCCGGTAAGATTGGCTTAGTAATGATAGGATTATTTGAAATCAGGCAATGGATGGTAGTAGAACAACTCTTCAAAATGCTAGTACTTCTGATGAAGGAGGGTGTTAAAGCTTATATCAGCACACATAATTATAAGATATGCTTGGAATTGCAAGTTTTATGCAAAGCATTGCTTGCTGGAGCTCGCATTTGGC
The DNA here is from genome assembly GCA_036345935.2 of Taenia hydatigena. Lineage (NCBI taxonomy): Eukaryota > Metazoa > Platyhelminthes > Cestoda > Cyclophyllidea > Taeniidae > Taenia > Taenia hydatigena. The sequence goes on from JADWOT020000009.1 coordinate 8,068,578, forward strand.
GAATATGTAAACCCAAATCTGCGAATGTTGGCGTCACGTGGGACGAGATTTCATCATAAAAGACACCATTTGGGTTTTGCAATTTTCTGATAATTTCAACTTAAACGCTGAGAGAAACGTACACATTTGTAAGAGTTGGATCAAGGCCAAAAAAGTGCGCTTTTAGGTAGAGCCCGCAATTCAGTAAATTCTTCTATGCTGTGGGGTCGTGCAACACACATTCGCGCTCCGATATCCACTGTACGCGTTGGATTTGCTTCAAGATCCCTATGCGTCATTGTGCTGTCTACCACCTTACCCTTATGCTGATCGCTCACGTCACAAACGACCGGTTGAGCAGGACGCATTTGATTTGAACTTGTCTGTCTAACGAATCCAGTTTGTCTCGTTTCCAGGGCTCAAAGCAGCATTGCGTAGAGGTTGGTGGATGGCAATTGAGAAGAACGCAATGCTAGAACGAGTTGTCGCCCAGACACGGCTTGGACGAATAAATTTTGGTGGTGAATCGCTCACAGACAGGTGTGCGCCATTGAGAAAGACAAGGAACGACAAGTCCTCATTAGTTGAGGTGAAGTGACTGCGAGGCGTCGAGACCGTAGCTTCCAGCCTCACGTGAGTGATGGAGCAATTCGTGCACATCTGCATCAACCGAAAGGTGAAGTCATGGGAGCCAAGGAGCAAGTGGTTCGTGCAGACGGCAATAAGGCTCGTAGACCATCAATCTGTTTCCCACTTCCTCCACGTAAGCTGCAACGACGTGCTGCTCATCACGCATTGTGCGCTCACTGACTGATCCGTGGTGAGAAATGAAGTGGGTACCCAAACCTTTGTTAGACCAACAAGCAGGTCACGGCTTATTTCCCAACGATACACTCACCACCCACTCACTCCACAACGATCCAACCCATCCCACGCCCACTCCAGAAGGCACCCGCGACTCAACCTACACGCGACTGGAGTTGTGCGTGTTCGTGTGTGCGTGGTGGACTACAGTTGTCACTGTGGGCACTCGCCGGCGTTGTCTGTCCACACGACTCGACACGATGCAGCTCAGAGGTGGGTGAGAAAGACTGCTTCTTCTCGGAGGAGGCAGGACAAGTGAACCAGTCGAAGGAGTGTTTATAGCTTTCCTGTGACTCATGGCGGCATAACTGTGAATGCCTCACGTCGCCTAACTGGCCCACCGGAGGATTAGCAATTTGTGCCGGTGTGACGAGAGAGGTGGTGAGGTGGGAGGGAGACATCGTCCCATTTCTGTCGGCGCTGGACAATGCGATGTGAGATGGCAGTTTGATTACAAAATGGAACTGGAAATGGGAGTGGGGAGAAGAGTTTTTTAGCTTTCTTGGGCGAAATCGGCGTCGGCAGGAGGGTTACTTCTAGTTGGGATGGAGTGCAAATCGGACTGGTGGGTATGTTAACAGACAAAGCATTGTATGGAACACTTTATGGTTGGTTTATATATATCGTGAAACCTGTTTATTTTGTCTGGAAGCCTGTTCGTAATCTTTATACTTTTCTAATAATCGAACAGGCCGTATTGGATAAAATTGAACAAATATTTGCGCTAAAGGTCGAAGGTCATGTGGAATTTTAACCTGGGTGAGGCGATGGTTTAGTTTGGTCTTTCAATTTAGTGCAGGTTGTTTGCTGGTGTCATCAATAGAACCTCCGGGCATATTTGAAAAATGGATAAACAGGCTGATTTCAATGTCTATTAAACCCTATAAACCGATCCAAAAATGACTAAATTCCAGTTTTTTTTATTGTCCAGATCCAATATTGGGTCATGAGTGTGCTGGTGTGTTTTGACCTCGGAACCATACACGAGTTGGTCGGTTAAAATCAACAAACGAGAATTTGAACTTCATGACAAGTCGCGTCCTCAGGCCGTGGGCTTGTGAGAACCGAGACCTACAAGAGCAGGTGACACTAGGATAGAGGCATTCGTCAGTTGGCAACAACCCAGCCTTCCCACTCAGGACGACATAATGCGCAGCGTTTGAAAAGTGCTATGCCACAATTATATTGCTGCAAAAATGTGCTTACAAAGTGCGTTAACAGTTCAAACCACGTGTTAAACGTGTACAACATCACATATTGCTGAAATATCTTTAGGTGCCGATCCTACGAATTGACGATCACCTATTTTTCATAAGAAAGTCTCCACCATCCATTGTATCTATCCCGGTTACATGATAGCCGCTTGCCGGCACCATAAAACTCGGCAGACAGTGCGTTCTTTTTTCATTTTTATTGGCCTAGGAGAACAGCAAATACTCCAGACCCTGTTGGCATTCCCCTTGGGTTAAACGCTCCTCCGCCATAGGCAGTTAAATGGCAACCACCAAAGCCAAAAGCTCCTGGTCATTCGAGCGATTACCTGAGCTTAAGCAATCACTTGTTTGTTTTGGCTGTCAAGCGATGGTGAGGTCAGAAAGAAACAATACATTGTCAATTGTATCGCTGGCAAGTGAAAGATGACCGCGTGCACACAACACATGCCTAGGGTCAGTGCAAAAACGGTGCAATTGGACCATTTTGGGGAGCGATGTTTGCATACCCCCGGTGAGAGTTTGTTTGATCACCGGCAAGACGTGCCCCAACACTTCCAATCAGGGATCAGGTGTCATCACCACTCAGCCAAGTCACAGAAAGTGCATTTCAGTGCAAGTGCTGTAGTGCCCAATCTACTACCGTGGTCCCCTCATTTCTGAACCGTATCAACGGTATACAACAACGCTGATCCAAATTAAGCATGACATTTTTAAGTGTCCAATTCCCGAAGGCACTACCTGCACTTGCGCAGTTCATTTAACCGAGTCACGGTCGCAGAACTACCCACCCATTGCTTTTGCCTAAGAGCAAACGAAGCACGGTAGGCAGGATGTGTATATTACTGGTTTCAATTAAATCTCCCAGCAGTAATTGGCCTAGAAATCCATCCTGCGTTTTTACACGAAACAGCCAAATTTAAAACCTACGAATTATGACAATAACTCTTTGAAAATACAGGTAACTGAAGGAGGGAAAAACAATTTGAATGACAAGTAACAGTTCCTAATCGAAATCAAACGCGGTAGCAACGCCACTGGCAATTTCACAATAAGCAAAAGCCCGCATCTTTTGAAAACAAAAGATCAGCAGATTATGGGCTGTGCAACGGCGATTATGAAAAACAGAGCCGCACGATGGAAAAGGCCAAACAAGGCCTACACTAAAACATCCAATACTGGGAGGAGGGCGAAGGGATGGTCAAGATAAGTTGACACGAATTTAAGCTTAAACAGTTGCTGCTACGACCAAAAGGCAACGAGTTGATTTCGATAATTATGTGTTCACTTTGTCTGCAGAACAGCCTTAAGGATGTGGGAGTTCTCCATCAGATGGATGGCCTTGCGACCAGTGGCTGGTGCAGCACTCGCAGGACGTCCAACATACCTGGAAAGGTAAAGAAGAGAGGAGCAAAGTCACAAGAAGAGATGAGGGTAACTTTAGGGTGTGCAAAATGCATATTGAAAAAGAACGAGTGAGTTTGCGGCTTACAGAAGTTTGGTATGCACACGGTTGGGCATCTCGCGCTGGATAAGATGCTCTATGCGTGGTCGCACGTAAGTCCAAGCGCCCTGGTTCCGGTGCTCCTCCTGTACCCACTGCACCGCCGCGTTGGGGTAGCGTTCCAACTCCTCTTTGATCAGGTCGTAGGGCAGCGGAGTCAACTGCTCGACGCGTGCCACAGCTATCTCCTTCGCGCGATCTGCCGATTCTATGTGCTTCTTAATTTCATAGTAAACCTAACGCCGCAAAGAATAAGTTTGCTCACTCCCAGCTCGCTAATCACTAAGTTTTACAATAAAATAAACTTTAGTGAGGGATTCCAACGACAGAAAGTACTAAAGTCATAGAAGCGAGGCAAGCGACTACCATTACCTTGCCAGAGCAGAAAATGAGTTTCTTGACATTCTCAGGAGCCTCCCGCGCAGGACCAGACTCAGGAATGAGGCGCTGGAAGCTGGTGCCGGGTAGCATGTCGTCAAAGGAGGAGCGGGCGTCCGGGTGACGCAGCAGTGATTTGGGCGTGAAAACGACCAACTGAGAAATGAGCAACACTTTTGAATACCTTGTAGTTTTCGCAACTTTAAAAATGAATAGCAAAACAAAAGGTGCATGCAGAGGATTTCTCTAACACTATGGAAGAAGCAATAAACAAGGGTTACTACACGTCGAAGAATATTGCAGTGCATTTGGCAGTCAGTACCATTGTACACTTGTTTTGTTCTGTGGTAACAACTGAAATATCTATACTATGGAAAATAATAAAATCCACAGAATTATTGACTAGGCAAAAATACAAATGATATGCCTGCATCATAGAACAGGCAAAACGAAAGTGGAATATGCGGTCATCAGCATGCAAACAAAAGAGAACTGAAAATTAAGGCGAAAAAAGTTTTCTAATCCAGGAAACCTTTTACGAAAACTTACTTTGTCTAAAAGTTAAATAAACCTACTGGTCTTCGGAAGGGCAGAAGAATTTGACGTCGCAAGACGTGGAACATGTTGGCCGGTGTGGTACTGTTGACAATAATCCAGTTGGTTTCAAAAAGTTGCTCCTGTGAGAAATTCTCTCCAAATACCTTACAAAACAATGTTTTACCTTCATTTAGCTGCCACTGGTCCGATTACAAGTAATTATGCAAGGAGTCGAGTACAACGTACAGGAATGTGACTTTCGTCGTCGTTGGAGAGTTGAAGAAAGCGTTCCATACGACCGCTGGAGTGTTCAGGGCCCATACCCTCCATACCGTGAGGAAGGAGGAGAACAAGGTTTGACTGACGCACCCATTTCTGTTGACCACTTGAGACGTATAGATCGATAACGCTTTGGGCGCCATTGGCGAAATCCCCGAATTGGGCCTCCCAGATTACCAAGGAGTTGGGATTCGTTAGGGAGTAGCCCATCTCGAAACCCATCACTGCGTACTCTGAGAGGGAGCTGTTGCAGATGGTGAAGGGCGCCTGATCGGATGAGAGGTGCTCCAGTGGCACGTAGACCGACTTGTCAATATCCTACAAAAGGGTTTGACCGGCACATAAATCGGTGGAAGGTTTAGTGGCACCATAGATGCATCTTGGAAGAGAGGTGGTTTTTTGAAACACTATATGAGTAATTCGGCTAATTGCGTTAAGTCGTAATTTCGTGTATCAATGAAATTGAATTCAAACGTGAGAAATGAAGCTGTGAGAGGGTGAGTAACCATACCTACTAGCTAACGATTTCTGGTAGATATGCACAATCTTAATGCCTAAACAGAATGCACGCCGATAAAAATGCCCCTTAGGGGGCAGCTCGTGATTACGGCCTGTAATTAGCTTGCACCTTCTAATGTGAACGTGGGTTGTGTATGAAGTACTTTCAAGTTTTAATAATCACCTCTAATTACCTCACTCAAAGGTCCTAAGCACACAACAGCAGAAAAAAAAACAGAAATAATGCATTCCGAATTCAAACCCAGAAACGTGGAAACCACAGCATCTTAAATGATTAAAGTGTATCTTCAAGGTCAGAATCATCGACTTCGAGATAGCCGCTAGAACCCAAGCTGCCTTTTCAATACATGGATGAGTGTGGGATACTCAAATATAAGTAGATATTGAGCAACCTGATGATGGAGGACTGCGTGTCGATGCGAAAAGGTGCCGCGTTCAACGTCTTGACCGGAGACACGGACGTGATTGCCGGACATGAGGAGAGAGCCGTAGGCGAATAACTCGCCCAAAGCCCAATCCGCCATACGACCCTTCACTAGCTCTGCACGACCCTTCAGTACTCGCTTTAGACCAGGGTGAACCACAAAGTTCGATGGATAACCACTCACGACTTCGCCTTAGAAATAACACCGAACAATCAACAACAAATCCTGAGACAGGCGTAGGCGCTTACATTCAAGATCTGGCAAAAAGAGAAGAACTTACCGATGTGATTCAACTGAGATTCCTCAACACCGGTGGAGGGAAGGCTCATAGGGTCGCGGTTGTCGAAGAAATTCTCCCAAGGAGAGTCGATCCAAGCACGGTTGTAAGCAACCGTCTGAGCTCTAGCCTCGGCATAGGCGTCGTCGCACTGCTTCTGATATGCCTCAATTGCATCCTACCATCGAATTAATAATGCCTCTGACACTTCCGAAGAGCACATACATGCAGTGATAGTAGGCTGCATTGAGCATAAAAACAGTTGCTCCTTCGATTCTCGAAATTTTAAAAGGGGCATCCACTGTTTGTACTTAAAGCACACCAATGAAGAAAGACCACTTTCATTCGCCAACTGAAGTGACCCAGATGTGGCATTTTAAACCGAAAGAATGCATAGTCATTTATTGCCAAAAGCGTTATCAACGAAATCGAGGAAACCTTATCAGCAAAAATGCTCAGACTGGAGAATTTTGAGCAAATTCAGATAAGACCTCACTAGTTAGAGGCGAAGAACTTCACTCAGAGTCAAAGTAAAAACAACGAAAAAGGACTCTACCAGTCCCACTATTTCAGAAGTCTATGTCCTTGTATTGGAGGCAGCTGCTTCGAATCGATTCAAGACCAAGGGCCCAAAGGTCACATGCAACTAGCACAGTTTTAGGAACAAATAATCAAAACATTGATGATGATATCACGCATCACATGTAGGTATCGAGTTCTCCCAATTCGAAACATTGCGTTCGGGGCGTTGGCACATTCACAATAATAAAAATTTGATAAAACCAGTCATCAAAATCTTTTTTGAGGGTGTATTGAAGCTCAAAACGGTTCAAATGGATGACCTTCCACTGAATGCTTTTGCAAATAAGTGAGAACAAATCCTTCATAGATAAGAGGATCGAAATGTAAAGATTTTCGATCAAACAATTATTTCCAGCCAATTAGTGTTAGAAGTGAACCTAATTTCACACTCAGCAAAGGGAGCACCTTAAATTCCTGATCTGTAATGATGCCTTCAGCAAGGAGTTGTTTGGAGTACTTCTCAAGAACGGTGGGCATCTGTCGGATGCGCTTATACATGAGGGGCTGGGTGAACATGGGCTCGTCAGTCTCGTTATGCCCAAAACGCCGGTAGCCCACGAGATCGATAACGACATCGTGGCCGAAGGTGGCACGCCACTCGGCGGCCACGCGGGCCACGTGAACCACAGCGTCAGGGTCGTCGGCGTTTACATGGAGAATGGGCGAATCAGTGACCCGCGCCACATCAGTGCAGTGGTTTGAACTGCGCGACATTCGCGGATCCGTCGTAAAGCCAATCTAAAAGTTGACAGTCAAAATGCTTTTTTCCTTCCCCTTCAAGAAACGATAGTATACAAATTTTGCACCTGATGGAATTTGACTTCATGTACCAACGCTATTGTGCCTAATTCACAGGGTCGAAGCTTTAAGCCCTTGAACTCTAGAGACCATGTCAATTTCAAAATAGCAGGTTTAAGAGCGAAAATACAGGCGATTAAATATAATCACTATAATGTTATTAAACGATGTCAACCACTATCACTTGGACCCGTAGAAGGTGCTCATTTCGGCTACGTATTGAGCAAGAAATAAAAACTACGAGACGCCAACGCAAAGAGGTCAGAGAAAAGTTGGCTTAATCAGAATTAGCAAGTCTTGTCCACAACAGGGTTTGTGTTAAGCATAAACTTTTACTTTAAATCGACAGAAAAATTTCTTGCAGGCCACGACCAATTAATCGGCCTGCAAGGGTTCGAAACGTAAAGTTTTCATCACCTAAAGTTGCACCAAATAGGTTTGTGAATTTGCGTATCCTTGTAAAAAACCACGGACACTTCAGAGAGTAACCACGACAAAGTAAAAAACGTTGAGTGTGACTAGTAGTGTGGTTTTAAAAATAAAAAGGAATAAACACGTGAGAAAGTTAAACGTTGTTGATTGAGAAGAAGAGAACGTATAAATGATTTGGTTCCATACCTGATTATTGACAACAATATGAATGGTGCCCCTGGTGGTATAAGACGGGAGGTTGCTGAGATGAATAGTCTCGTAGACGATGCCCTGACCAGCAAATGAGGCATCGCCATGCAGTAGAATGGACATCACCTGTTTACCAATCTCGTCTTTGCTAAAAAAATCACACAGCAGACATTATAATAGCTTTTACCTCAGTGCCATCACAAAGAACGGAGCGGCAACAACAAAGAAAGCGGCAATAGCAACAAAGAATCAACCTTTGTTAAAAACAAAGAAAACTCACCGATAGAACTGCTCAGCTCTTGTTTTACCCTGTGCAACAGGGTCCACCGCCTCCAAGTGGCTTGGGTTAGCACAGACAGCAATCTTAAACTCCTTCCCCGTTTTTCTGTTGACCCAATGCTGACTCATGCCCAGGTGGTACTTCACATCACCACTGCCCTCATCAGCCGGCTTTAAATTTGGATCAAACTGACAAAAGATATCGGACAGGGGCTTATGGCAAACGTTCGCGAGTACATTCAAACGACCACTGAAGAGGTTTAATAAGACAACGAAAAAGGAACCACGTTTGTCAACGATTTGCAGAAAATCAAAGCATATTTAATTCAAACAGCCTACCGGTGGGCCATGCCGATAACGAAACTCTCAACGCCTCGTTCTACGGATTCGTCAATGACAGTCTTCATTGCAGGTATTAAGACCTCACATCCCTCGATGCCGAAACGTTTTTCTGAGCTCCACTTCTTCGCAAGATACTCTTCGAACTTACAAGCATGAGTCAGACGGTGCAGCAGAAGTTTCCTATCCTCAACAGATAACTTGGTAATGCCTGGCGTCTCAAACCGCTGACGCAACCAGTCACACTTTTTGAGATCATTTATAAACATGTAGTCGACACCGATTGATTGACAGTAAGCATCCTAAAGAACAACAAGAAAATGAAAATCGGTCGATGTCGTTTTTGGCACAAAGATTAAAATCTACCTCTAAGCGTTTAATGATTTCACGAAATGGCAATTCAGTCTGATCACCTCCAATATGAGTAGTGAGCGGTAGACGGAAGACTTTATCCACGTCGGGGGTAACTAAATGAAGCAAGAAACTATTTAACTAACGGAAGTTATGGAATTCGGAAAGATACGTGTATTTTAAATAAAATGTTAAATGCGGCTAACCAATTTCGCCAAGATAACGACCGTATACAATGTCACGAGCAGATTCAATAGAGGTCTTAATGTTGAGTGGATCCAACTTGGCAGCCAAGTGACCACGAACCTGGGAATAGGAGGTTAGGATATACGGGAGAATTCGCAAATAAAAAAAATGAAATGTTTATTTTACAAACAATACCTGATAGGAACGAATTATCATTTGAACTGTTAAGTGGTCCTGGATGGACTTTGCGCTTACTCCGGCCGATACTGTCGTTTCCATGGGGGATACAAAGTGGACTCCAAATTGTTCAAAACCAAGGGTGGGTGGGGATATGTAGGCAGCACCCACGGATGCTCCACTGGATACATTACGAAAGTATACATCCCAGGACTAAAGAAAATAAATACACACAGAAGCTCGCCTTGTGAACAGAATTAGGATCCTTCAACCATGCCGCATATATATCGTCGATGTAATTTGAGGATGTGCCATTTAAGAAAGATTCAGCAACAACTTTATGCTGATATCTTATGGTGCCGGATACCCAACGATTTAGTTGGCATGATCTCCGCACTAAGTGAGCAACACACGGATGGATCATGAAAACACGTAACGAAAAAAACAGTAGGGACTTTGAAAAAGCGCGAGGAGATGAAAGAGGTGGCTGAGTGAATAATTCAAACACGAGAGACCAAACATAAATCCTTACTTTTACTAGGAATTTGAAATTATTTAATAAAACAAGCCTTAATTACGTTTGTGCTACTGCTGAACTTATGGTATGGGTGAAGGGTTGCTTGCAAATGGTCTCAAATATTTCTGTACCACAAATGCATGTACACACTTTCTCTAGCCTTTAGAAAAGTCTTGAAACGCTCCATTAGTAACAACAGTTAGCAAGAGCGGCTCTGAAAGACAGTTGTGTTGATTAAAAGCCTAGATTTGCAATATTTGGCAGTAATATAGATGAAATAATTAGCGGCAGTTTTAGAAAAGGTCTGCATACAATGCATGCCTTTGACAATGAACTCAGCCTTTTGCTTTGCTTTGAAGTTATTAACAACAAAATGACACTAGTTGTAAACATTCCAGAAAATTTCATTTGGGGTTTCCTGAACTTGCCAACATCAAAGTGTCGAATGAATAAACATACAATGCAATTTCATCGCTTATTTATTGGCTGGGTAGGTTTCAGGTAAAAAGAACTGGGCGGCTTTAGAGTAGGATTAATGTAGCGAGAAGTGATTGACTCAAAACCTTACCTACGAAACCGGTTTCGGTCAGGGTCACAAGGGTGACCATATTGCCCTAGCTGCGTGGGTTGGCCTCCGGGCCATGCCAGCAGCTCAGTTCCCTCTGTCCGTTGAATACATATACACACATATTCTACCCTAGCATTCTGCCTTCTTTTGCCCTCAAGAAAGTCTCAAGGACGCTACATTGGTGGGAGCGGAAAGCGGACCCGACTCCATAGAGTATCCATCCCGAACTCTACCACCCGTATCATGTTGCAGCGGTGCGAAAAAAGTGCATGTGCTACGGATTAGCCAGGAACGACGTCCGCCTTCGACATCTACCCTATCTGCGTGTTCTACAAGAAAGCTATTAACAACTGAAGCGACACTAGCCACGGACCACCCGGAAAGTTTCGTTCCGAAGATTACCCCTAATATACTTACTTTAGAAGATTGGCGTGTTTAAGCCTTCCTACGGACAGACTGATGGTTGGCAGAAACACTTGTTCTGAACTTTGTTCTCAAGCCAAACAAAACTCGAACTCCAATGCACTGCCAAGAGGGATCACTGACGTTGGTGTCAAGCATCGCATCAATCGCATCGAATGTCGGCGACTGGCGTAGTTAGCTCGTGAATGCTTCTTGCAGCACTGACTACGTTGTAACGGCTGACGTGAGAGGTGTACCAAGGGGCGCGTCGGAACGACGCTTGAAGGAGGAGAGGGGCAATGCAGTACTTTGTTTGGTTGAACTACCGGCTTCGGTCACGGTCACAGAGGTAGCCATATTGCCCTAGCTGCGTGGGTTGACCTCCGGGCCATGCCAACAGCGTATTTCCCTCTGACAGTTGAAAATATATATATATATACACATATTCTACTCTAGTATTCTGCCTTCTTTTGTCTTCGATGGAGCCTTAAGCGCTGCAGTCGTCAATGCACACGCATTTCAAAAGGCGCCAGTTGTGTGTGTGTGTGGATATTTTTCTCCAATTAATCGACGGGCCGTAATAAATCTGCTCCAGTAAAAGAAAAAAATTGCACACAAATTGCGTTTGCAAAATTTCTTAAGTGACTTGTAACTTAAAGCGCTCAAATAGCGAAATTTTGTGTTTTAATTTCTGATTTTAATCAGCAGTTTTATTAAGGCGTTTTTCGAACTCTAGTACAAACTTTCGAAACTACAGATAACGAGTGCGTGATTCCATGTTAAATAAAGCTTGGCAGCACTAGTAAATCGCAAAATGGCGGTTAAGGGATAATCACGAGTGCCAAAGATTTTCGACTGACATGCTTCAAGGTGACTGCACTTTGTTAAACAATACTAGATCTACGGCCTTGATTCCGGGAATCACTCACAATTTGTCGTTGCGGGTTCTTCGACCCGTCTGTATGTGGCGTAGTGTTTGGACTGCGTCTACACTTAGTGTTCTCAAAAGCTGAAGTGGCTAACAGAGTTAGTGATCCCCTTACACCTAAAACTATGAACACCAAGAAGAGTTCTACCTTACCTTTTTTTATCAGACAGTTGGAAAATGTGATCAATGAGGCAGAAAAGTCAGTCTCATTCAAAACAAACCTTCTCAAATGGGTAAGGATATTTAATTTATAAACGTTTTCAGGCGATCAAAGCAGACAATTTGGCGATGGCATTGAATCAAGCTCAATTTGTCATCGTAAAATCGAGTGAGATTGAAATGTTAAAGAGCGTTCACCAGCGCATTACCGACTGGGAGAAAAGCTCACTAAGCGCTTCACAACGGCAGGTGCTTTTTTGTTGTACACGATCATTGAATCGTTAGCTTGAGGATAGAGTGATTGCATTGTTAAAGACGGGTCTTCATTTAATTGATGATGTACCATCCAGTGCCTCATATGCTGAATTCAAGCAACTTGCGGAGTACTTGAGTGATGATGCAGATGAAATGTTTGATATTTTTCAACTGAAGACTGTTGATAATGATGAGAAAATGAGCCTCATTAAAAAGGTACGCATGACTTGCCATGATTCCGTGTTACAAGACAAATTTTGAACTGTTCGTTCGCTTCCTCTAGTTTATTATGGAGATGTGTATGGAAACGCCACTCCCCGAAGGAATGCAACAAATAGCTTTTGGTGAAAATAGCGCTTGGATGTAGGTAGTAATTTTGTTGCCACTTTTTAAAACTTTTTACAAGTGCATGCGTTTCAACTAGGTCATCTTTCGAAAATGCATACTTAGCTACTTCGTTCCAACGTTGCGTATAAGCACATGTACTTGCACGGAGTACGAATGCATTCAAGAATTTTGTTATTTCTTCGTCGAACTATGAATCGATCCCACTTTTTTTTACACATTCTTTTACAAACTGTACTTTATAGTCCCAATGGGGCACGTACAGTTGACAAAACATCCGACGTTGGCGATTGCTCTTCCGTTCCATGCAAACACCAGGATTCTGCATTTTCTAACAGAGACACAAAGTAATCACCAGAATGCCATGACTACTTCCTGCTGTGACTCATGTATTTGAATAATTTAATGATTATCCTTCACATTTTTAGCGGATTGTCTCCATCGGGCGAAAATTTCATCACACAGAAAGAAATACCAGTGGTATCAAAAGTCCCTTTAGCACAGCCGGTATCGGACGTGTACGTCCTTATAAGTGCGGATAAATTCTTTACTAATATTAAATATTTTTTGGAAGGCCACCTTTGGCTGATAATTGAATTTTTCGATGTCTTTAAATGCAATGCGTGAGACCTCTTTGGCTTATCCCCATCTGGAAAAATTACTTAAACTATTGCTTTTCGTCTTTGGATAGGAATTGATATTGTTTGTAAAAGCGGATATTTTTGTTGTTTTTTTGTCATTGGCACACATGCTTATGTAAGAACAATTGCTATAATGTTTTGAACTGAATTGCGTTCTTTTGACATTTAGCAGAATTCCTGTTCCGAAAGAAAAGCCTCAGGTTGCAGCTTCTACCACTAAAACCACATCATATTATTCACCCCAGTTCCAATCTATCTGGTCTCGCAACAGCACTCCAAAGACGCCGTGAGTTTCTCCTCATTTCGACATCGCTATCTAGGCGTTTCCATTTCTAATCTGTGTACGAAAACCGGAGTAGGTTGATGAAGGTAAATTATCGCTAAGTCTTTTACATGAATAACGACTCTTTTAAACGCCATTGTTGATCGCTGTTTTGGACATAAAGTGCAAAATTATCGAAACGTCATTTTAGCTCTCTTGGACATCACCGACATCTAAAATAGGTTTAACTGATGGAGATGTTCGCATATTTGGGATGTTTATGGTTGGTTTTCCTTCCATCGAGAATGGGTAGCTGAATCGAAGGCTGATGCCTATAACAAGTTTATTTTTGCTTCAGTTTGTTGGAAAAAGTTAGTCAAAAGCCTGTCATGGAGTCAAACACCAGGGCGGGTCGTAGATCTTTTGACCAGTTGGACAAGAAGTCAGTCATGATTGAGTCAAGTACCCACCTGTAAGTACCCAATCGGCTCCAAAAGGGTCGATTAGTAGGATTTTTTTACCCATGAGGTCTGGCTTTTTGATATTTCAGCGGCAAGGAACGCGAGGATATGCGAGTCGCTGCATCGCCTGTGGAAGAGTCTCGGGGGAACTACTTTGTTCGAAGCAATAACGATCTTCGCAAGTAAACTGATCATTCCACTTTTGTTCGCAAAAACTTTAATTATCGATAAGAAATTATGCCGCCTTACTGTCTTCTCACGATTGACACATTTTTAAACTGAAGATTTTACTTGTAGCTTAACTAGGGGACGCTATCATAATCAAAAGGAATCAACTGGTCGTCGTGTACCCTTGGACAACGAAGAAATTGTAACTAAAGAGGAAGCAAGGTGAGTTTTCACTGAATTCGCTTCTTGCTGGCCTGCTATGTGGTGTAGATCGGCGCGATTCACGTAACGCCGGCTTTACATTCTTCGGATCCCATTAGCACAAAACGCATACCTTGCTGGCGCTTATCATCGGCTTCTTAGGAGGCACAATGCATCGTCATTGCCGATTTATGCTTGCACATTCTATATTTTAGGGGAGTTTTCACGGTGCTAATGAGTGAAAGTAGTTGTCACCCCTTTTACATGTGCTTGGCTCTGCCTAAATCCAAGACTAATTAGATTCCGGGCGTAACAGGGCAAACAAGAGTTTTTGTGGAAGTATAATTTTGCGCTGCCGTAAGTCTACATCATTGAAGCCTTTTTCGCGTCTATCAATAAACAGCACTGCTCAAGCCGAGACGCAATTTTATAGTTACTTTAATCAGACTATATCGAGTTGGGATTTCCAGAAGCAGTCCTCGTCTCCGCCGTCCTGTTGTCACATTGGTTGACAAGATGGGATGTTATGCCTCTGATAGTAGGTGTAGTATGGAAGCACCTTCAAGTGTGTATTGATGCGAGTAGGCAGGTGGTGCGATCAAGCAAACGGTATTATTTGAACAAATTACATTGCGCGTTGTGGATCTACAGAAGTTTGGGCGAATTGCAGGTGACGTATACGTCGTGGATGTCAAATGAAAGCGTGAAGCAGTTGGATAACTAAGAAATGAAGGCTTAAACAAGCATGAGCTTCCAACGGTTTCTAGTGAGGTCAAACTTCCACATCTATTCGCAATACTGATTTGTCTGCGAGGCATAAACGGATGCATGGGTGCTGGTTAAATGTACGTTTAGACTGAATTTTTGGCTTTTTTTGAACTTTTGGTATGCGTTTGGTAATACCCACTTCTGTTGCAGTTCATTTGCTTGATTTCGTTTTAGCACTTCATACTTCAGTGATTACGACTACGCTTCCATTCCAAATCACACCTCGCAAGCGTCGTCCACAATAGGAAATCAGGCGTTTACTGCCAGCGAAAGGTACTATTTGCACTCACAATTTACTGACTCATTCTTACATATATTCAATTGGAATTTCTTCCTTTTCAAGCATCGGGGAATGTGGAAATTACTGAACTTTGTTACTGTCATTTTCTCCTTTGTCTTTTGAGTCTAAGTTTGCTTTTGGATTAAAAAAGCATTCCGCATTCCTACTTGACTCTAGGTATCGTTAATCCGATTTGTGCGTTCGTTCACGTATCGGTGGTAAATTTAACATCATTGTGCTTTGAATGGGCTGGGTTAACCGCTATGTAAAGCAAGCCATAGCATTCAAAATTTATGCGGTTATGCCAAGTCTTGTACACTTTCGACTGAGCTGCGCGAAATGCAACTGTCCTTCTCCCGATCGATTGCCTTGAATTGTTGACTTGACGTTTTGACGAAACTGCCTGCTAATCTGTGATATAGAATAACGCCTGGAGGCCAAGCGTCAGGTGGCGAGTTAAGCTTCGCCCACCAGTAAATGGCGCCTCCGACACAGACTGACCACCTTTGTCTTTTTTTATTTGGTCACACATCCTCTAATTCAAACATCATCCTGTTAAATTTTCCATAGCGTTAGTTGCATTAGTCTGAACTGCATTTATAATCTAGCAGAGGTTTTAAATGATAGGACTCCGCCTGGCTTTCAGCATCTTTTTAGCGTATAACTTTGGTCACACTAGTTGGCAGCATTGTATTCCTACGCGTATCAATATTTTATTCTCTTGTAATGTGCCTTAACATCTATTTTATTGCCTGGCGTTTTCTCAGACACGATTAACATCAAAAATGTGATTTACTTAGTTTTATGATGCGAGCGAAGTATTCCTTAATCTTTTTTCTCCCAATAAAACTTTTATCACATGACAAGACTTTTTGAAGTGATGCCAATAACTTCGCATGCTATCCTTTCGAGAAGGGTCCTAATTCGTGGGCTTGGCAGGGAGTCTAATGCGCCACAGAATTGCATTTTCATATTGCCAGATCTCATTTCGGTTACGCGTTCTAAGCTAAGCCGTTTTTGTTTCCCAGCATGTTAAAGGTGTCATGGTAACGTTGTAAAATTCAGGAGGGTCGTGCGCTAGGTTTTGATTTTACTCAACCATTTCCATCAATTTTCTTCACGATTAGTCCCCAACTTTTGTTTTGTGGGATTCAGCATTGCTGTCAGCCTTCACAGTGTATGTAATAGGAGGCACTGTTGTGTTATTTCAGACTCGAATCCGAAGGTAATCGCGTGTCATCGAGGAGCTCCTCATGTGACCGGGAAAAGGCCCCCTACGCATCGGCCAACGAAAGGTTTGTTATGTATACACAACCGAGTTCGTCCATTTCCACTCATTACATTTCGCAAAATCGTCTTTTAAGCCATTGAAACTTCGAGTAATTGTCACCACGTGTAGCTGGTATGGAATAAGTCATGTTAATCACCTGACCCCATTTCTTAGGCAGTCCCTTTGATTGAACAGGGAAGGAAGAGCCAAACCACTCAAATTTGTCAGGGAAATGCTTCGGATTGCGCAAATGTAATTGTCTTTGTGATGTTTTGTAGATCGATTTCTGCACAATAATATAATATGCTTGGAGTGACGTTCATTTGGCACTAATGACGTTGACAGCTACACCCAACACTCACCTCTCCGAGCAAGAATCAATTCTAGCTTTCTGTTACGATGTGTAGCAGCTCACATGGGCTCTCCCAAAGGCAAGAGCGTAACGTCGAGGTCCACGTAGATGTGCAATGAACCGTTTTTCACTGTTCACTTGTTCATGTTTTTGACTACATTCGCGATTAAGGTGAAAGGCTATGTTGAAACGGTTGGACATCTTCTTCCCTAATCAATCAAATCGCCTTTTTAAGCGATGCAAGCGGATGAGCCATCGAGTAGCTGAGGGGCTAACTTGACGCTTACTTTTCTTCCCTTGGATTCGCATCACACGGCACCAATGGAGTAGTGGCTATGCTGTCAATTACTCATTGTACGTATTAGGTTCCTGTCTCAGCGCTAAACTAGCGTCTATTACTATGTATTCTTTCAAATCAGTCAGTTTCACTACAGTGGTGCTCACCAGTCACGAACCAAAGTGGATTCCATAATTCTAATCCACAATTCGGCTACTTAAATAGGAAAATCGTTGATATTGCGTGTGAAAATTGAGGGGCGAAACTCTCGCCCACTGAAAAGTTGGTATTCGTAGCATCACTAATTTTGAGCAAAACGCTAGGGCGTTCACATGTTCAAAGCGTAAGAATAGGCAGACGCTTCATGAAGATCGTTGGACAGGTCTCGCCATTGGATTGTTGAACGAAAATAACAGGGGATGAATCGCGATCTGTTTGCATTGCAGTAATGAGGAATCTGCGCTTCGAGGCGCAGCGCCCATTATGCCGTGGTACTACCAGCGCCTTGATCAGGGCAACCTCTGGCGGCAGCGCAGTTCGGAGACCCAGGAGCTCGGCAGGTAGGCTATTTGCTCACCCTCTTCATTTGTCGACTTAACCACCAACTGTCCAATTTCTGCGACCGAGCCTCCGGTTCATGCTGCTCCGCAGTGCTGGTTCTCCCCGAGCTGGTTGGAATTACGATATTGAACGCTTTGGTACTCGTCAAATAATCAGATTCATCGGACTTATTAATATTTCATGACCATTTTTCACTCACTTCGATCCGGCATTGCTGCTACCACATTTACCAGTCTTTCAATGAATATGCATCTTCCCAGAAAAGCCTAAATGATGTGACACTTTCTTGAATGATGTCGATGTGCAATTAAAACAGCATCACTAGCATAATAAGATGTCTACTGTGTCCTGTTTTGTGATCCCCATCACCAATCCTTTCAAATTGAGGGTTTTACCCACTTTTGGTTTCAATTTTATGTTTGTTTGATTTGATTAGATCAAATTTTATCTCACGAATCACTCGCCCCCCGATCGGCGACTTTTTAAGGATTATTTGCGTAATTCCATTAACCCTATTACAGAATTGTCTTTTAAGTATTTCACAGGTTTCATTATGCATGTGATTCCAAAGTCCACTTGCTATCACCACCGTAATTAGTTTTAATATCTATCTCATATTGTTTTATGGCAGATTTATGAAAATTAGTTTAAAATAGGTAGTATTAAATCCCCATTAGCTATGAAACGTGTCTTTTGTGTTTGAATGTAATGTGCACATGTTGTGTACCGCCGCAAGACTCTTCTGTCGTAGCAAGCCGAAATGCTATCGCGGGAGTTTGGGGCCCGTTGGCTTACCTCGGAGACCAGGCCCGCAGTGGAAACGAAGCCTGTGAAGACTGAAGTGTCCGCGTGGTTAAAGCCACAAAGTCGAGCAAGGCACCTAATTACTACGTTTCTTGTACTTTATCCGGGATGATTGCACCAAGTGATCACATCCTTCTAAGCTTATTGCCTGTAAATTGGACGAAATTGGAAGTTGCGGAGTGGTTTGAAGCATTGTTAAATTAGTTAGTATCATTTCATTTGATGCATTTAATTCCCTTATTACCAATGGCGAAACGCCTTGGCACGCGAAAGGCCTGTAGAGCACCGCGCACTCCTCAGGTGTGGTATGGCTTCCCATCGTTAAAATTGGAATCTTTTTTTTTACTGACAGAGCTTCGGTGAGTGGAAGTCTCTCGCGCAGTAATCCGAACCGCCAAAGTATTCGCAACTTCCTCTTCAACGGAAATGCTGGGCAGGACGCCGAGAGCAAAAAGTAATGCGGTTGATTCTCATCTTCAAACAGTAGTCTACCAGTTTGTTTGTCTATGAATAATACTAAATAATCATGTTATTAAAGCTAAACGAAATAACCTGATCCTGATTAAATACAAACGCGACTCAGTCTTCCACGCAATAACACATCGTTTTTTAGTCTTCCTTCTGATTTGCCGTCACTTGCTTAGGATTTGTTTCTAGTCTTTTAATAATGTCTCTAAGCGACTGTATTTTGCTAGACACATTCTTCCACACTGAGTTTTCTTCGCATTCGTTTTACCGTTTCAGTGGAATATTTTTGAAAAGTAATAGCCTCTTTGCCGTTAGATCACCCTTGAATGGGACGAAAGCGGAAGTGGTGCCAACCACACAGTTGATAGTGCCTCCCCCCGGAGACGAGCGATCCGTTTCGCGCGATGGTTCACTAAGCAGCATTTCGCCTTTCCGTCCTTATGACGATAATGTCTCTAGTGGAAACATGCGGCCTCTTTCCCCTGCTGCCAAACCGCATCGCAACCGCTCGGCCAGCGAGATCTCTGACGTGGCCGTCGTTGGCGTCAGGGAGCGAGTCATCGAGATCCAGCAGCGAAACGCCACCGCGTCTCCCTCGGAAATTACAAAACAGCACTTTCCTCCGCTCAACCTCATTTCACAATTACGTCAAGAAATGTCCGAGCCCACGGTTGGCTGGCTCGAGCGCTTAAAGGGTCAGTTGAAGCAATACATGGAGCCCTCTTGCCGCGAGTATGACGTCATTCTCCGCTGGATCCTATCCTGCGGTTCGAGACAAGAGGGTGGCTATGCGCCTTTCCCCCTGCAGATGCCAGTTGACGATATTGTGAGTCGATTGACCGAGCGTGATGCTATCAACGACTCGAGAGGTGTATTACCTCCCCAGCCATTGGGAGAGGATAGCTATTTCAACTCAAACAAAATGAACTTGCATAGTGCCTCTTCAGGTAAGCAGTGAATAAGCACTAAAAGCACCTGTGATACCTTCCACTGAGATTGTGAACCAATAATGACTTTCTCTCATTACCTTGACCTATGTGGACGCACCTATTAAATGAGCGGTAATTTACCAGTGGGGCCTTGTGTGGAGTTTTGTTTGTAAGGATTGATAAGGGCTTTGTTAAGCGGGAAAGGAAGGTGTTTTATTTCTAGACATTTTAGTAAAGGTGAAGCCATTCCACATGGAAATGTAGGGGAGAAATTTAGGTCCAACTGTTTTGGTGGTAAAATGGAGTTAACGCGTGTGCATGTTGCAATCCTTTTAGGCTCAAAAACCTACCGGCCATCAATTAGAAAGTGGAGGTATGGGGTTCGCGACAGAAATTCCACCGTTTCTAGTGCTTCTGGTAAATCCGTTCGCTGGGCCTTTCCCAATGTCGCAACAGTAGTTGAATATAGTCAACAGGTCATCTCATCACCTGTCGAAAGTGTGTTTATATGTTGAGTCTAACCCGTACGCAATGTCTCATCTGACAGACAGTATTCACCTGGTACTTTTCGGTGTTTTGGTGCAAGTAAAATCATCGCTTTCCGCTTCTGCCGTTCCAGTTGGTAATTAAGCATGCAGTGCTTGGATCCGTTGTTCGAAGCAATTTCGAAAATTGGATGAAGGGCCATAAGTACAGTAAGATTATTGTTGGACTCTTGCACTTGGCAACTGGTTTTAAACAGACAGTATAATCGTAATCAGTTCGCGTAGAACCATAAAGCGCGCCATAATATTTACGGATTTGTGGAACATTCCGTGAGACGTGTCAGTCCATTAAAATATGTAGAAGTGAACAACCAATCCACCCCAGTATCAAACCTGCATTCATCTGGGAGCCGAATTACAGAGTCTTTGTTAGTTTTCTCTCGAAAAATAGTTTCCTCCTAAGAGTTGGGGAGATTTGTTCAAAGGCATGTAGAACTTCCTTCAGTCTACATAATTAAACGCGAAGTTTATAACTTACCAAAGTTTGGGCTACGTCAGTGGAGCACCGGATCCACGTGTGCATGTTCAAAGCGTTCAGTAGGTGAAAAAATGGAAGTAAAGGCAAAGACTGACCTCAGTTCGTGCATAAATAAATAGCTTAAATGCTCTGAAACTGATAGTGTAACCCGGCATGTACGCAACAGAAAGGGGTTAGGAGAAATCTAATGATCATTCAGTCATCAGATTGAGTAAGCTATCAGTGCTGAGGAGGTAATATTATTAATCAAAACAACAACGAAGAGCAAGCGACAATGACCATGCGGTGGGATAAACTTGCAAATTTGTTGCTTGTCGCAATGACTTAAGTACGAAATTTAATGCAACAAGATTTTTGTTAATGCTGTAAAAGCCCTAAATATTTTAAGGGGTTCCGACTATCAAACAAAAGCAAATTGCAAAAGCTTTTCCTATTAGGACGCCATAAGTAGCTTTATTTAACAAATCATTTACAAAGTAACGCTTGTTTAACTCTACCACATTTGGTATCGACCACATTGAGGCATTTTTGAAATTAGAGCGAAAACCCATGTATGCCAATTGGAAATTAGAGTAGGTTGATTTGTCCTTGAAGCTATGTGGATATAGATGTGGTGATCCGCTTCATTCTTCGGTGTGGTACGTTCTTCTATCAAAACGTGATTAAAGGCCTCCTCGTATACGTGTGGGAATCAACGGATATGGGTCATTTGCAAGAAACTTTATAAGGTGTGCTATTGAGAGTGATCGAGGCGTCGATGTTGTTGCTGTTAATGCTCCGGGTATAAGTCCCGAGCTTTTACTCTATTTAATTAAGTATAATAGTGTGTACTCACCATGCCCTGGAGTAATCAAAAGTAAAGCGACTTTCGAGAAACCATTTCACTCTGATGCTCCAAATTGTTTGATGCTGGATATTTGTGGGCGGAGAATAGCATATTTTGATTATAAAAATCCGGCTGATATTCCTTGGCATTGGATGGACGTTGAATACGTGTTGGACGCTAGCGAACATCTCGTTAAACTTGAAGATGCTGAAGTGTGTGAAAGTTAAATTTGGCTTTGTCAGTTGTTGCAAAGTTTGTCTCGGTACTTTGATTTTATTACTTTTAGGCGAAATTATTAAGATGCCTGGTGTAAATGCTAACAGACTTGCTGTTCAAATTGACTACATTCTTGAGCTTATATTATTGTGCATACTAAATCGCATACCTAAGTAAAAGTATAAAACCATTCACCGTCATACAAATTTGTGGATGAGTTACCATTTTGAGTCTCTTTATAGGGACATTTGAGTGGTGGTCGGGCAAGAAAAGTCGTCGTCATAGGGGACACGGTGGACATCCCAATTATATTTTATCCAATTAGTTATCGAAAATACCAAAGAGGCTGCAGCATTATTTCCTCAGGAAGTGCTGATGCTCTGGCATTTGCTACATTATTATACTTGCTTGAAAAAGAATTTGGCATAATTGAAGGAATGGCTACCATAATGACCGGCTTCTCATCTAATCAGCGTATTGTGGATGGACCAAGCAGTAATGTAGGTGTTTGCTCAAAATCCGGCGTTTGTAACTTCGAAAATAAGAATGGATGGCTGTTTTTACAACATTGAATTTTGTGCTTAGATAGGACTCGCGTGTTCATGTTGGCTCCATTCCTGCATATTTGTCTGTGATTATTTGTGGTAAAATTACGTGCTAATCAGTTCCAAAATTAATGTATTTCATGCTGTTGTCTATTTGAGCATTAAATAGACAAGATTGTACAACTCCTCTATTTTTAGCGGCGTTCTAAAAACTTAATGATTTGCTGTGTTTTATTAATTAACTTGTGTGTTTGTAAAGGAATGGCGATTAGGGCGGGGAGCAGTGCAGTCAATTATTCCCTACAATTTAAAAAGGGTTCTTCGCACGATTTTACAATCGATGCCAGATATGGCTGGGAAGATCTTGATTACCGGATGCTCCGTGCCGGTGGACTCAAGCAGTGCCATCGACTTCACCTGCCGCCTTTCTCGTCCTGTTGCGAGTGCCCGTGAACTGGCGGATATTTTAACAGAGAGCAAAACCCTCAAGAACCTTGAAGCTATTCATGTGAAATGCCAACCTGGATGGCTGCTTTCACAGTGGTGCCCCGAAGTCCCTGAGCTAAAAAAATCTGACCTTCCTAAGGTGGATTGCACAGTGAACCTCAACACAGCAAATCATTTAAACGAGCGGGAAATTCCCAATTCACCGGGAGAGGAGGAGGTGTGCTTTGCGGAAAAAAGAGGGACAAAGACTAGTAGGATCACTACGCTGGAACCATTACTACAGAAATCTGTAGAAATTGCTTCAAATATCGTGCATTTTTGGCAAGACGAGGCTGATTGTTGTGTTGGAAGGGACATTCTGTCCTCAGGCTGCATGATGACACTGGATGTGAATTCGTCCTTGTCGATTTCAGATGGTTCTCTCATGAAATTGATCGCGTGGTAAGTATTATTTCACCCAAATTTTTAGTTTGCACACATGAGAATTCGAAGGAGAGAGTACCATATATTCGCCATTTAACTGACAGAAATAATAAAATTAGATTAACTACTTACAAAACTTATGAACAAAATCCTAATAAACCCTTTTTTCTGTATTTCTACCCAAGGTACGATCGTGACATGTCCTTCTGCAAAAGAATTTTGGACCTATTGGTGTATATGCGTTACGTGGACCATAGTTAGTGCAGCAAACGTGTGACATTTTAACTGCTCTCTTTTTATGTTTCCAAGATCCGAAGGAGACTGTTTCAAAGCCAGCTGCAGGATGCTACATTACTAAAAGTTGCTACGTAATTTGATTTCTTCCCACTTTTTACTGCTGCATGATCTCGAGAGAGTCACTGACCTGCAGTAACTGCTGCAGATGTTGTTTAAAATTTGTTGTACAGCGGTTACTTTAAGTCATTTCTGCCGATTTGGTAAGGTGAATTAAGGGTACTTTGTCTGCATCTGTATCACGATTCACCAACAAAAAGTTGCACGTTAAAAGTTGGCAATGGTAACTCCAGGATAGGTCAGCTGAAATCGCAAAAACTATTGAGGACGCGAATCTCTTAGACTGTTTTACAAATGCGGATGAGTAGTGCGTTGGAGGTGAAGAGCGGAAATACTGAGCTTTTATTCATTTTCTTTCCCAGGCGTGGTGTACACGGCCAAAAAACGCAAATGATCGGACTTTGAGTCGTGAACCGTGAAACGCGAATAGGTTTTTGTAGCACCTTCAATGGGTGCATGCGAGTTTGATATGGGGGAGGATTGGCCCGACGAGGGTGCATCATGGCTGTCTGTGTGGGTGATGTGGAAGGAATTAAAGGTAAGTTAGTGACTCGCCATGAGAGGAGGAATGTAGCGATTGTAGAACTAAGCAAAGTTGAGCCTGTTGTTGCTAGCTTTACCCTCCAGGCGAAGTGGTCAGTAGCAGGTCTAAATGCGTAAAGGAGGAAGTAAGTTTGGGTGAGTTCAAGAGAGCTGCTAGATACACCTGGAGAGGTGAGGATCAGCTGGCGTATGTGGTGCTTGAGGCGAGATGTATGCCAGTCCATCCTCATCGGTGGTAGGTACATCAATGAATATTTTACCAGCATAGCAGATGATGGTATCACTCACCAGTTCAGGGGCCGGAGGATCTGTACTTCTCTTTAGTAAGAAGGGGAATGGCCGCAACACCATTTTGATGGATGGGTCTGAATCATTCGGCTGACATGAAGGGTGTGATGCTGAACAACATTTTATCCATCGCCACACAATTTGTGCATACTTTACTAACTTCGAAAATGTCAGGCGAGCCCCGTAGTGGCGTGACTACTGAGGTGTGAGTGCAGGCAGATTTCGTCGAAAACGCAGTGACGAAAGGCCTACCGGAAGAAAGGCGGTAGTTGAGTAGTGGGAAACTTTTATCATTAGCGGGATGTTATATTAAGAGCGAGAAAGGTGGTGAAACACTGAGCTGGGTCTTGTTGGCAATCTGTTCAGTTTTGAATCTAAACCCATGATAGTTAGATCAGAATTGGCGTGCTCCAGTTGTCATTGTCTAGAGCTAAGTAACCTATTTCTTTAACTGCACATCGGTTTCGTTTGTTGGGCTTGTGTTTGCCGCATATTATGAGAGAATATTTTAAGAAATGATCCTTCTCAGTGCACTATGAAACAGAAGCCCGAGACCTTTTTAAACACATGGCGTAAAAGAATGACTTCTATAAGTGTTTGTGAATCGCATGTTAAGGTGACCTGCCGAACATCCGAGTACGAACGTACCGTTTCGCATTTATGCCAAATGGAAGTGTTAGAAGAGGAAGTCCTTTTTGGGTTTTGCAATAAACAGCTTGTTACAGTGGGGCACATGCAGCTTACTGTGAGGAATACGACACGTGGAACAGCTGGGCTATAGGATCAAAAGACAAGTAAATCAATGGGACCGGTTCAGTTCCAAAGAAATCGGATTGCTGAGATGCCTTATTATTAGTTTTTCTAATGTAAGATGCATTTAATTAAGAGGTCTGTAGGCAAGTGAGAAGGCATTATTTAAGATGCGAATCAACTAAGCTGAGAAACTTGTAGACTACATCAAAAATTGGTCGTAGCTAATTCATAATAAATAAATACAATTAAGAATAACAAATCTTGTTTTTGGCAACAGCTTTTTTTATTTAAAGTATTTGCAAGCGAGCAAAATAAAGAATGCATTTTTGGCATTATCTAAAAATGCAAAACTTGGTTGTGCAGGCAGGTACAAGTGACATTCTGCTGATACTTGATAAAATGAGCCTTTTAAGCGTCTGCGCACATAGCATGGTCAAAATAACAGATAAGCAAATTTAAGCTTGCCTCCAAATTAATAACAGTGGATCAGTGAAATTCAATTCCCGACAATTGAAATTTGGCAGTATCTTTAGATTAGATCAGCCCAAAAAGGGTACATATATGAACTAGGAGGGACGCTGATTTATCGCTGAATGTGCGGTGGTTTCAGCAGTGTCGCTTTTTGAAATGGTTTGTTTTTAGGTGTAATGCTTATGCTCTCTAAGCGTGCTTTGTAGGCCGGAGGCGAAAGGGCAAATATTAACTTGGCCGTAGAGCAGTGTGGTTGCTTCCCAGAAGTCGACACATCCTCTGTAGTTCTTTATTTGTTTGAACAACCGGTTTTGATCAGTGGCTCATAGGTGGCCATATTGTCCTAGCTGCGTGGACTGGCCTCTGGGCCATTCCAGCATCTTATTTCCTTCTATCCGTTGAATATATATATTCTAATCTAGCATTCTGCCTACTTTTACCTCAAGGGATCTTCAAGACGCCGCACCCTTAGCCTAGACCTTCGACACAGGCGTTTTATACAGCCCTCAGCATACAATAGAGGTGTCTAGAAGCATCCAGGTTTCTAATATTAAGGGCAAAAGAAGGAAAGAGAAGGAAAGGGAAGAGTCGTCTACCCTAGAGGCCTCTAAGTAATCCGGAAATATCTGAGTTTGAACACTTATTTGACTGAGATACACCGCCGCGCAGTCGAAGGAGCAAAAAGCTGCTAAAATTCCATCTAAAAGTAGAGTGAAAAGGTAAAAAGGAAAAAGGATGCAAGCCTTTATTTACCTAATGTTTTGCATTAAATGGTCATTATTAAGGTTAAAAATACTACTTTCCAGTTAAAAACTTTAATTTGCGAGCATAATACAACAATTACTATTCAAAAATTAAAAATTTTGGCTCCTAATTCTATGCTAATTTGTATGCTCCAGTTAGTTACCACATTTAAATTTTACACATGAAAAATAAATTAATAGCACAAAATAACAACTTATTAGTGCAAAATCTTTTAATTTGCTGTTGCTTCTGCTTGTTTGAAACTTCCACTTAGATTAACTCTGCGAGACTGACCGATTATCCTGAGGCGCCTCAGTCGATCTCCTGACGATGTCTGGGTCAAGGTTGGCAAGCACTACTAAACGTCCGGCTTCAAACAAATCAAATGAAACAAGTAAAATGAGACTCCAGAAAAACAACAAAAAGTGGCTGCGCTTGGCTACTGTCTTTGTGTATGTCATCTCCGTTTCGCTAGCGGCCATCGTCTTGGCCATCTACTACAGCATATTTTGGAAGCCTACTATAAGTAGTAATTACTCAGCAAAGCCATAGTGCCATCCTAGACACATAAATAATTTTGCATTTAATTCTGTTCGGCGCTGCTTCTGACTGTCGTCTTGTTGAAGGTGCATCTGGACCGTCCCCAAATCATGACCCACCCCCCTGTGATCCTGCTAGTATTGCAGTAACATCAATGAGATTTTTAAATAAATAACTCGTAATGCGACTCTTCTGTTTTCGCCCTCGTCTTGCTGCTATCTAGCTCATCTTTGCCTGAGCGCTTCATTGCTCACTTTTAACTTATAAACTTGCTGTCGATTTCGCGGCCCTAATCGGCCAATTTTTTGGCACCCCTTCTGCACGCGCATGTGCTGTTTCAAATGCTCACTTGCGGAAGTTACGTTGCCTCTACTAATCAATTTTCAAGACAACGAGTAAAACACTACGGTAGTTTTCAACCGGTTTTGGAGTGCGATGAGCACATCCTGATATGACAGGTCTACAATTTAGATGTGTGAGGTTTATTAGGCTTTATCAAAATACAGAAAACCTGCCAAGAAAATAAAATTTTGAGGTACAGAAAATCAGATAATTATAGGGAGAACAGCAGCTGATGGTTGATCGTGAGGGATCATTCGCGAAGACGTGAGTGATTGATAACAAAAACAGCTAAATAGAAAACGATTCCACGTATAAACATTGGATAAGATCAAATGAAAGGTTTGAATAAATAGCAATATACTGATGATGGGCGAAACGGTTAAAGGTAGCACCTCTCATTAAAAGGAGCGCAGGAGTGTAGTGCGGTGAGGGTGTCAGCAAAAACGTACATTGAAACTTAGTAACTTGCCCATGGTTAAGAGGAAGATCTATTTCCTTCTCTAGAATGAGAGAAATTTATGTGTAAGCATTTTTATCCTGGTAGAGAAACGTCCCAAAACTCTGCTAGAAAGGTGCGGTAATAGATAAGCAACCCAGGGTTGGCGGCGTGGGATAAAACTTGGGAATGAACAGCAACTGCACGTCCTCACGTAACGCCAACTCACAGTATTTTCTCAGTGGGAGGTTCTTCAGCCTAAAAAAAGCAATCCATTGAAGGAAAGAAAGTGAGATTTGACTGCTCAATGTCCCACAAATCTAAATAAAATCAAAGTTTTGCTGTACATAATCACTAGTGCGGCCCATTCTATTTTAAGTGCTTGAATAATAACAACAAATACATAGATAAGGATCTAATCGACGTCTCCTAAGATAAAATAAGGTGTCAAAACATGTCTCCCGTGTTTCAATAATGGCGCAGTACCAAGTATGCCATCTCAATACCAATAATATGTGGCATAATTGCGGGAGAAAGTGTGTTATAACATGAAAAGACGCAAATGTCCGACCTTCATGCCCTTGTCCTTGTTGACGCCACCCTCCAAAGGCGCTTCTTTGGCAACCTCCTCCGCATTCTCAACTGATATTTCAAGCTTTTCGGGTGTTACACTTTTCCCACTTAAAACCGAATCGCCATTCATAATTGAATTCTACATCAATGAAATGGATAAAATAAAAGTCGTGCTGAGTTTCATTCGATGGGTAACAGAGGTGAGACTACGTGAAAAGGGATTTGCCGACATACTGATGGGTTGTGACTTTCATCAGCTGGGACTGATTCGAAGGACGTTTCGCAATCACCGGAATCTTGAATGAGTTGAGGATTCTATGAGTAAAGGTGAAACAGTGACAATCAAAGAAAATGAACGCAATGACCAATTTGTTGCTGGGTTGCACAATGCACTCAAATGTCTCTGTCACCTAAACAGTCATCGTTGTTCCTTGCGTGGCTATTGGATTCGAAAGCACCGATTTACTGTAATCAATAAATTACCAAGTTAAAAACGTTTGAAAAATAGAACCTGAGAACGTCCCACATGTGGGTTGTAACATTCATACGGGAATATTTACTGGTTTGATGGGAAAACAAAATTTCCTTACCCTGCCCGAATCCTCGGGATTAATAGATCCAGTCGGAGCCAAGCAGTGCGCTTTTTCTTCCTAAAACGAAAAGGAAGTTTTTAGCAATAGAAAGGTGATAATGCCGAATAGATTTTAAAAACAGACTATTAAGAGTTGAATATCGTTTTGTGTTTTGAATGCTGCCCTTATTGAAAACACAGAATAGAGAAAGACATCAGAGTTCAACAGTTTACGCGGTGTTACTGCTAGGATGACAAAACGAGAAAACACGACAGCAGAGCGATGGCCAACAATTTACCTCTTTTAAACATGTTTCATTCGTGTCTGGGGAAATTCCTACTGGCGGCGTTTTCTACAGAGAAGGAATGAAAATGCAAGAGGGGTTCATTCTAAACCCCTTATCAAAATGTATTTAAGGGGGATAATTTTCTTTGGAAACGCAAAATTCAAAATAGGAAATGAAAACAGGGGAGGAAATAAAGCGATACATTCCGATAATATGGCATCATACACTATCAGGTGTTTTGGATTCTTCAAAACCTTCATGAGACAGTCTCTACAATAAAAAGAGGATCATCTGATGGCGGTTGTCAGGTCCCCATCTGAGTAGGTGTAGTCGTTGTGAAAAAATGCCAGATGAAAATGGTTTGATGGGAATTGCACAGACACCAGTAAACTCTGAAATATTGCCATTAAACACGATTTAGCAGTTTTATTCAAATCTAATTTGTTCCACATTATCACTACAATTGCAAGGGATTCAATGTAACCGGGAGATTAAAGCAGTGCCCTCTGCCTTACCCTTTTGGGATCGGTCCCGATGACTTCTATGGGGGGATCAGTCGGTGACGTTTTCTACACAGAAAGTGTGAGGAGAAGTTTCGAATAAATTTGTCGCACGACTCATGGAATCATAACTAGAGTTAATCACTCTCAATCGTGCAAATTGAAGTAAAAAGGAATGAAAAGTAAAGGAAAACTAGTAGGCAAATAATTTAGACAATAATGGCATCGTACCTCCTCAGATATCTGAGGCGCCTCGTGTTCGTGTGATGGATTCTGTAAAGAAAAAATTATCTGAGAAAAATTTGAAGCTGTCGTATCACTGACTAGAGGAAATGTCCGAATTTTTCCGATCGAAATGTCCTAGCTACGAAAATCCAACTAGAAAATTTATAAATGCCTCAACTGACACTCTACACCAATACAAATAAGGATGTTTTACCATAAAGCATAGAAAATATGTGCTAGAAATACACAAGATACAACGCAATAATTGGAGCATTGAATTTGTGATCAAAACTCCGATTGACTAAATGCCATTTTACTCAGCCTCGGGGACGTTAGCCAGTGACGTTTTCGATGCAAAAAATGTCACACAGACCGTGAAATTGTAATTACAGTAGGACGAAGCATTCTGTTTGACAAATCAAATCGGAATTTTGTAGCGAAAAGTTGGGAATATGAGTAAGCAGAACAAATTTTGATAACTAAAGCATCGAGCATTTTCAGGTTGTTTTAGATTCCCCACATTCCCGCAGTCATTCCAGCGAAAAAAAAAAAAAAATAAAAAACTAATGCGTTTGCTATCGAAGACGGCGAGGGAAATCAACCGCCACTGCCCGAATGTTATAATACCTAAATATAGCACCAATTATTTTGCTCTATCTTTACTATTCAATTCAGTCCCTTTCAATTAAGTGTCATTCGTAGCCGTTCGGATAAGAAAATCAGGACATCAAGAATGTTAAAACGCGTTTGTAAACTTTTAAAAAGCTAGGAAAAGAGTATTAACTAATTCCTGAATAAGAATATTCAGAAGGATAAAATTGGTTTAGTTGCAATCACTTGGACCAGATTGCACTTACGTTGACTACTAACAAACCATTTCAGCCTTAAAAAACATTCAAAAGTCAAATCTACTATGCTACAAGCTGAGCACACATTACTCTAAACAGGCAAGTAAAGTTTTTATTGTCCTAAATCATTTCTTTGCAATCGCGACAAGCAGATCCAAAAGCAAAAAGACTTCAATCCATAGAGTGAATTGGGTAAGCAAACATCTGCCCGGAGTAATATTTTTTGCTTAATTAAAAGTGGCCTGTTGGATCTGTGGCCAGGGCACGTTTTTCATCGCACCGTTCACATTCTTTGACCTCGATTCATCATCACAGCAATCGATTAGCGCAATTCCGAACGCATAAATCAATATTGATCGATAATAATAAGAGTTTAGAGGAAGCAAGACTGCTTTACCTCGTCCCTTGGTCTAGAACTCGCCACAGAAGGATCTTGCTGAAATAAATTTAAAAGTACTAACGTCCGAGATAAATGGAATACAAATAATTTCTAGACAGATAAAATTATGACGATGAATGATTCTACAAAATGCTTCAAATTATGAGCATTGGTGGAAATGAACCTAATGCATTCGACTAAAGTTTTAGACAACACAAAACATGTTTAAAGTAATACGGCAACACTTTTAAGCAAACCTGAATTCCCCTTATATCGTCAGAGGCTTTGGTCTGTTCTGAATATTTCTGAACTGACTCCTACGAAATTCGCAAAGTTGAATTGAGATGTATTTTCAGACATAGTTTATGAAATTCATGACAGAAACCAAACCTCTCCCAATGGACCAGGTTTGCCAGACCCAAGGCCTGCCTGTGATGATCCATCCTCCTAGAAGAGAAGGGGAGACAGAGAAAGTAAGATTATATTGGGATTATGACAGCAAAAGGATTCAAATAATCAAAATTTGCCCCATTTGGTTCATCAAGCGCAAAAAGTCACTAAATCACAAAGTGGGTGCTGGGAAATCAAAAATATCTAGGTGCAAATGCATGCACAAAATGGCAACAGTAGCCACCTCTTTAGAATTCCTTTCGAAATCGAACTGCCTCATAAGCATAACTAAACTTTCTGTTCTGACGACATAAGCTTTCTTCTCAACAAGTGGTTTAAAATAGGAAAAATCGATCTGGAGGATTTCAATGAGTTGCCAATTGAAGTTAGCTTTGAAACTTCAGCTGGAGTAAAGGTTTAACACCAAAGGATACTAAGCTTTGTAAAGGATGAATTGAGCTAGCATACCATTACATGTGGTTGTGTTTCAGATCGAAAATTAAAATCACCTGGCCAAAATGCTAGCTCCATCATGAACTGATCCCTAAGCACTTCCATTATCTGGCCGGTCAAACCCTCCCGATAAATGAACGCCATGGTTCCTTTCAGTAAACGAACGTGAAAAAAACAGACATCCCAATGGCGAATCGATTCAACAGAAAAACTTACATCTTATAAGGGTACGAAAAAAGTGCAAAATATTAATGAAACGGCTTGGAATTGATTAAATTCGACGTGCTTTTGGGACCTCCCAAACTTTGTCTGTTTATAAGATTTGATAAAAACAATCGACTACCATTAAGCAGCATCGAACTTCCCGCACGTATAAAGCGTTCGTCAGATAAAAATTTACACTGGTTAACTCGGAAAACAATTAACAATCAGCCAAAATAAACATCTTCTGCTAGTAGAAGATATTTCTGGTAACCGTAAACAGGTCTGTGGCTGGATGAATGGGAAGATTAATCGGATAAGGAGTGTATCTTCAGTCAAAAGAGTACAGTTAGATTGAATAAATTCAATTAACAGGTTGAAAAGTATTCAATTGTAAACAAAGTCCAAATTGCTCCTGCAATGCGGACGGGAATTCTTGCGAAGAAAATCAAGATCTTTACAAATCTCCAGAAAACTATGCGTCTTCAAAGAAATCAATGCGATGAACAAGGAAAGAAAAGTTAGGGAAGGGAATCGAGCTTTAAGATGCTGCATCAACAAACCTCAAGTGCTTCAACAGCTTCAACTTCCTCAATTGATGCTTCTGAGGTGTCTCCATCGGTGTCACTTGCAGAACCACCATCTGAGGCTTCTGATGCTTCCTCGCTGTCGTCTATTTCCTCTTCTTCCTCTGAATGTTCCTCCGACGAGTCCACGGCCTGGTGGTAGGGAAGAGAGAAGTCGAGAGTCAACGCCTCAAGCCACCAATTATTCCTCAACACCCGGTATTGCGCTTTATGTTATTTAAATATTCATTTTATTAGATTTGATGAAATCGTCTACGCAAATCATGGGCTTCCTAAATACCATGAAACAGGCAAGCCTAATAAACAATCTAAACCGTCTTTAAGGACGAATTAAAACGAAACAGTGAGGAAACGCACCGCTTGATGTGATTCAACTACAATATTCAAGCCGCCATCTATGTGCTCTTCCCTGTCATTCGCCTGTCCGGGATTTACATCTGCATGTTGAACGTCGTCGACCTGTCCGGAAACGACACAAACAAGGTCATCCTTCGACCAGGAGGATATGGGTACTGTCAGAATGGGGTCCGAAATGAGTGGAT
This sequence comes from Taenia hydatigena, assembly GCA_036345935.2. Lineage (NCBI taxonomy): Eukaryota > Metazoa > Platyhelminthes > Cestoda > Cyclophyllidea > Taeniidae > Taenia > Taenia hydatigena. The sequence goes on from JADWOT020000009.1 coordinate 8,102,007, forward strand.
CTGTCACAGTGAATGTCTGATTCATCATGCAGCAAGGGTGCATGCGAAGGAACGGTGCAAGCGGGGTGGGATTCGTTTGACGTTAATAATCAGTAAAACCGCATCAATTCATCAAAAGATACACGTGTACGAGGGCATATGTATAAAGCAGTAATTAAGGGGCCCACATAAAAGTATGTAAGTGAAATCAATCAGGAATATAACACAACAAATAATTTTCGAAATTAATCGCCGGCGGGATTCCCATAACACAAGCGACACACGTGAACCAGGAGTTTGTGTGGCATTGACATTGACGTACGTTTTTAACAGTAAAGGGGTTCGAAATGAGAAGCGAGTAAAAATATTTAAGTCACTTTGCAAAGCAACGTACTGGCTTTTAAATAAACACAATCCAAGATCTCTCATCATTAACGCTTAACTGAAGAGTCAAAAAGAAAACGTGAATGAAAAACAGACCTTTAGATCAACATTAAGACGATATTGGTCATCGTCCGTCGAATTGCTATCCTCTGGGTTTTCAGAGTTCTCGTGTTTCCCGACATCAGGAGCATAATCTGAGGAGGAAAGAAGAATGGCCAATACCGTCCATCGTGATGGATACAAAAGCACACATGCGCATCTATCAAAACCAAAAACAGGCGAGAGGATGTGATGGTAATGCACGCGAGAATTTGCAGCAAAAGCTGTTTGTGGGACTGACCGCGGATTATTGGGCATAAACAACTTTAGTGAATTCACCTTCAACCTCATTCTTGCTTTCGAGGTGGCTATCAGTGGTGCCTCTCCAGGTTCCACCTCGACGAGCCGACCTGAAACCGCGTGTTTTACCCCGATAACGGATTCCGCCGCGTGGCTTCTCACCGATCTGGTTGTCTGAAAGGCATTCACTCGCATTCTCAGTGCCAGGACCAAAAGCACAATAAACAAAGCTTTTACTGTGTGTCACAAGCCTGATACCCTTACATCTAAAGTAATGCAACAACTTCTCCTGTAGTCATAGCATGTTAACCGCTGCTTCTGTCACGATGTTTCATGTACGCACGAGAACACTCGGATAAAAAATGTCAATAGGTAGCTATCTTACTCTAATTCATACATATCGCCGCCCACGGCAAGCAAATGAATGCAGTGGGGATACATTTAAATGCAGTCACTTGACAGCGCACACATGAAAATGCATATGAAAATAGTTATCTAACAGTCACACAGATGACCGGTGCATTGGCCAGTAAGGCTTCGAGCTTTGATTAGCTAATGCACAAAGGTAGAGGGGTAAAACTGAGCTTCCATAAGTCATTCCACAAAGCCCATTCGCATAATCAGGTTAATACAACAGTGGCTTTGGGAAGCTGCGAGTGTGGATCAGCCATGCATATCATTGGAGCAGCAAAGCAGGACAACGGCCAATGGGGATACACCACAGCAACCCAAATGCCTCCATAACGCTAAGTACTCGCAGCACCGCTCCTGGCACAGGCATTTAACGAAATGACGCAACGTCTTACACTACAAAAGAATGTTCTGTAATAACAAATTCGTGCAAATGTTTTTATTTAAATTAACAGAACGGGTGAAAGCCAAATGGAGAATGTTTACATCGCCCAACATTAATTTAGAGAAAAGACAACACCCAGTTGAAAAACACCACCAACAAATGTCTTAGAAACTGTAGCCATCCAATTGCAAATCAACGTTTAGACATTAAATACCCTTGAAAGTTTACATTGCAATCAATTAAACATGAGCCGGATAGCACACTTTTGCTTGCGTTATTATGAACTTGGCAAACAGTCAAGGTTTGATGAGAGGCCAAGGAAGCAGGATCATACCAGCATGAAGCCCACAATGAATGGCAGAGCGAAATGGTCATTTCACATTTGTTGACATCTTAACAAAAAGAATCTGGGGAAGCATAGGAGCCTCTTAACTAAATCTAAACAGAAACTTTCAAAAATTCAAGAAGTAGGTTAAAAATTTCAGGACAATACGAAACTCACAACCACTACAAAATAACAATTTGGTTGATGTGGGTATGGGAACTGGGCTTGAAAAGGGATACCTATCAGCCATCTGTTGCAGCAACGTCTTTTACTCAAAATTTTAAAATACGGCAACGCTATTTCACGGAATCGACATACGTTGATCATGAGCGGTATCGTTATCTGGAACTCTGAATGAAGCCGCCGCATCGTCACCAACACCACCTCCTCTTCGACGCATTCTGCCGCTTCCATTGCTTACTCCTCCGGCACCACCGCCGCGTCGGCCACCAGAGCCTCGATCCCAATCACCCGTCCTTGCTGTGGAAGACATACCTCTTCTTCCAACATTTCCACGTTGCCTTGTTCTTACTACCAGGATGTGGAAATGAAAGCGGAAAGGCAAATGAGTCTTATAAACATTTAAACATGAACTACCTGACAAATATTCTACAATTACTCATTTACAAGTAATATGCCAAAGAAACAAACAAGCTAATAACTTGGGCTTGTATTTATCTAAACATGGTTTCCAAATCCATGCATCGCAAGCTGAAAAAACACCCATTGATGGGATGACCTTCACCAACCTGCAAACTGAATCTTAAAAAAACAAACCTATGTACCATAAATGCGGAGCAGCGCTGACACTTATGGTCACCTTGAAATCGGTAATTCATCAAGGTTCCAGAGGTATCGGGTTTCCAATCCAGAGGCAACATCGAGGGCTCGGGAATATTAGATAATCCCTCTCGGAACGAAAGAGACCGTTGCCTTCCTGATGTTTCAGACCGAATCCGGGGTTGACTAAAGATGGTCGTGCATACTGTTTGAATAAAGTCATTCATCAATGTCTCTACCCCTAAAATGCACGTTTACGAAACACTCCATTGGTGATTGGATCAATTTCTTTCAAACAACACTGAACTACTATTTGAAGTTTTTGGTACCCATGTGTGACTTCCGATGAACGATTTTAAGCCCCGAAGACAAAGAAGATGGAGATAAGATCAGCATACCTTGGTGAGTCGGTGGGGTGCCCATTGTTAGCAGACTTGAAGATGGGCCTCACCGACGCTTGTGAGTGGTTGACACCCTGACCCCGGCGACCGATCGAAGAGGCACTCGAATTGTGGCACAGGTTGTTGGACACTCGAACAATTAGCCCATTATTGTGTCGAGTGCGATGGACTATTCGCTCGTTTTCCATCTCGTAAGGGTGGCCTACGTACCGACCCCTAGGACGGCGAGGTCCATCGAATCGACTAGAACCCTCGTCTTTGCTAGCTGAATGCCAAAAAGTGTTAACGCCATTGCGATCATTGTGATTGGAACAAGCTAAATTGAGCTGCTTAACACGTGCAACGCCAACGCCTTGTAGTAAAAGTGGTAGGCAACTAGTCGTCTTGCGACTTTAACACCAAGCCAACAACATCATATCGATGCCTAAGTAGCTATTGTTGCATGTGAATACACAAAATCTTGAAGCAAAATAAAAGTATTTTAAAGAAAAATTACTTTGCTGCCGATGTCAGAATTACACAACCGATGTCGAACTAGCACTGGAAACGGGGTTTTAGCAGGAAAATTAGCGATTACATTGCCAGCAACCCGTCATTAATCAACCAATGATTATTTCATAGTCAAAATGCCAACGAATAAATATGTGGAAGGAGGTGACAAACCGCGTGCCCTCCTACCCCAAGGCGTCAAAGCTTTGGACTCGAAAACATTGGGGAGTAGCAGGATGTAACATGTTTCGGTTGCGGTTTAATTATTTGCTCCATCGGTTCGACATCAGACATTTGCTTACATAGAACATTAATGGAAAGGAGATTCCATTATCATAAGCGAGGACAGTCGGCCACGATGTTAATCCATCCGTCCAATCAACGCCGAATCACATTCACAGTCAAAAAAATGTACGAAAGCGGCACTATAACGAGTACGATCCCAACCTTGCCAGACCAACTTAAAGTTACCCAAGGACAATAAAACACTTATAGAGGAGAGATACTGCCAGATAAACCGCGAGAGAGCATAGATGGCAAAGATGACATGGTCCATCAATAGAAAATTTACTGTCGCATTCTAGTTTCAGCTAACAATAAACAAGATCGCGTTATAAAAGTAGAAAGTGGATGAAGTTCCAAAGACGAAACAAACGATGTCTAAAGGAGAAAAAGGATTCACGTTTACTAGATTACGTATAACAAAGGAATGCGCAGTAGAATCCCACCTTAACTTCATTAAAACCGACCAGGCACAAGGATGGCCCAGGATGGATACTAGAAAGCCTATTAAATACCATACACAGCGTACAAACGGCTGAACACTATAGTATCAAAGCCACCAACTTAGAATGATGCATTTAGACCGAAAGATAAGTGTCGACAAAACTAGAACCCATGAGAAGCTAATCGAAGCCAATATCAATGCAGCAAAAATGGCCGCAAGCACTATTAAGAATCGCACAAAAAATAAGCATAAAATTATCAATGGACTTTGGAGAGAATGTAAGGAAATAAGTGAAAGAAAACGTACCAAAACGTACGTCGCCTCGCATTCGACTAAAAAGTTAAAACAGAAAAATGGACAATAATAAGCGCCGTCCGTTATGAAACTCCTATAAATAAGAGCTCACGTTCCGGCAGTGTGACTTTTCATACGCTCTTCATTTCGGTGTGAACTCATAACGTTTAAACCTGAAACTTAAAAAGCACACTGCATATTAACGCAAATAAAGTCGATGACAATAGCTTGTATGGGTACATGGGCATCCAAACACCGTGGATACCTTAAGACACCAAGTTGACGCGAAGCAAATTTATCGATTATTGGCTATCATTAAATCCACGAGAAAAATCGAATGGAATTCATTCATATGCATGTGGGAAACATTGACCCATCTAGCATTGGGGTCCAAATGATGGGAGAAAGTCTATAAGTTATGCCAATCACCAGATATCAGAACACCATAAAATGAGTTGCACGACTCCAGAAAAGTAGAAGCATGTGCCAATCCAGCGCGCACAATTAAGTATAGCAATTTATAGTAAGCAAAGTGGAGGATAAGTGCAACTACTTAATCATATGAACGATAACAGCAGCGTATAAAAAGATGCATGGGTAAGCAACAACAAATGTTTGGAGAACATACGAACAAAGAACCAGTAGCTAATTGCTAGGAAGAGCAAAAAACTGGCAGCAATAAAACTTCAAACTTAGAGAATTACTCAAGTGAGATGCCCATAAAGCATATGGGCTCCAAGGCAACGCAGAAAACTTCCTTTTACATTTCGTGCACAAAACATTTTTATAAAACTGAAAGGATGAACCTTCAAAACGCGAAAACGCCTCAACTTTACAAAAAGCTTTACAAATGGGCGCAAAAAACGAAGGAGCAAATTAGCTACATAGGCTTTACAAAAAGCGTAAAATTATACAATGCAAAAAAGATTAACGAGCGCCTGAAGAATGTGATTAAACTGGATAGTGCAATTTGTTGAACATTAAAGCAAGTTGAGAGCTCAATAAAATAAAGGCCCAAAAGCACAGTTAGTAACAGTTACATAAAGAAGAAGCAACTCTTATCAAACTCCAGTTATTTTAAATTAAGTTGGAAAAACATAAGTATGGTGAAAATACCACAAAACCAAGTTTAGCATAAAGCCAATAAAGGAGGAGGGTATAACAATCCAGCCGCTACCTCTCACTTGACCTATCAAAAACTGGTTTTGCTGACCTTGCAAAAGTAGTAGTTCTGGCATCTTCTTAATAAAATCTGAGGAGTTTTTGATTAAACGATACTTGGAATATTGCTCAAGCTAACTTTATTTTAAATATAACTTTTTTGTTTTTGCGTTGGATTTCTACTTTGTTTTCGGACTACTTAAAAAAATTTAAACAGCTAAAAATGATCGACGAAAATTAGCAGTCTTAGACGATGGCACATGAGAATTCTTGAAGCACAAATGGTTGCAAAACCATGATTACTTAACAGATAAGTGAACTAATGCGACACTTACAATGCTTGCAACGCGCTTTTCGCACAAGAAGCGAGCACGCTGCCGAGAACCCGCAAACGGCCAGAGGCCGCCGGGCCGCCGCCCCCCACAAACCTACACCACCGCCGTCCAACTGAGTGGAGCCCCCAACCCGAGTAGTTCGAGCCCACCAATGTGTTCCACAACAGGCGAGCCGGAAGCGAAACAGTTTGCGGCAGACCAGAACTCCCGTGCGGCCACATGAAGTCACTACCCCCCGCCTAAAAATGCCCCTCCAGGGGAAATTTCGAAGGGTCGCTACCAGGTCCCGAAAGTCACGCCGGTGATCTGAGCCACGACTTGCCGCGACTCACACGGTTACATTGGCAGATTCAAATAAACAGACAAAACACCGAAGTGCGGGTGTGATAAAAGCGAACATAGGGGAGTCTCCTCCTCCTCATCCAAGCTATTCCTAAATTTCGACGAGAACAGACTTGTTCCAGGTGCGACGTTTGACAAGGAACATGTAAGACGCATAGATATGACACCGAAATCGAATGTAAAAATACTTCGATGACGGATACCGCTCCTATTGAAATGCAAATTACATCTCGGGGAGTGTGAGCAACGCGGAGCAGGGTATACATGTATTCCACCAACAACTCAAAATCAATAGATATTTTCATAAATTTCAATGGTCTCGAAGCTGTTCTGCGATATGCCCGTGAGATAAAAAAATAGCAGACATAATATTCAATAAAAGAATGCGAGATTGCGTGCAAATGACCTCAAACTCAAGAAGGAAATTATCTGACAGCTTTACAAACATAATGCAAGACTGCATTGAGAGCCAGAACCCAACTCTCTACATCTTCAATTAACCGTCTTCAAGTTTCTTTCGTAGCCGTTCATCCAGACCTCTCTTATATTTCCAATATGACATTTTGTCTGAAACACTCATAGACACATTCCAAGTTTGACATAGAAGGCTGGAAAGAATGCAAAATTATTAAAGCCAGCCAGTACTTCGCTAAGGATCCTGCAAATACGCCAGCCATAATCGATGCAGCTGTTGCACTCCGCGCATTTGCTAAGTGGTAATGGAATTATTTGCCATACCTCTGCGAATAAAATTCAATGTCCCAACTGCAGAACCAACGCAGAGCCCAGATAAGATCGCAAATTTGCCACAGCCTCTGCCCATTATCTCGCGCGGTCAACAGATAGATAGTCCAAACAAATGTCTTTTTCTTTGTGAGACATGAAAAATAGACAAATAAATGCAAACGCAAGGCAAAATTTTAGCGCAGGCGCATCTTCCAAATGCATAAGCTAGTAAAAAACTTTTTAGAATGGTTTTACTTTTTGTGAATTGCTAGTAGCCAACTTATATGCGAATATTATTCTTGTGTAACTCTGATGTTTTCGCCTCTTCACGGTCCTGATAATAACTGCTTAACCAATTTTCGACAAAGGGAAGTATGCTATTGCATTAAGAAGAGTTTTATTAATTTCCTATTTTTATGTCTAAACGACCGACATTTACCAAATTTTATGCCTTTTTTCATTGGCCCTTACATTCCCCTTTAAGTAAGTGGGTGTTAAGCCCGATGACTCATCGCGCCCGTAAGAGCGGGATCGTAGAGCCCCTTTTCAAGGAAAAACTGGTAAATTTATTTCAGAGCGGAGTACTGTTATTCTGTCTTCCTCATTTCTCATGGCTAGTTGTTTCATAGGCACCATTGTAATCGCTCTTACTTTATGAACCGTCATTTCGTGCCGTGTTATCCTGCTCAATTGAGTGTGCAGAAGTTCGATTCTCGATTTTAGATAATCACACCTTTTAAGGGAAGTTCTTTGTCCATGAGTGAATGTCTGTTTTGCAGATGAGTGTTTTGGCCATTTCAAAATTGAGATGTTTCACACAAATAGACGGTATTTCTGCCCACCTCTTTACGTTTCTCTTATGGAAGAACTGTCGACGCTTTACCTTTTGAATTTCCGCGTCGTTATGTGTAGTCACAGAGTTTTGGTCGTTTGCTCTTAGTAACTTGATTGTCTGGCCTTTAAATTTTTATGCGTTGTTCGGGGATGTACCAATTATGCAACTTATGCATCTCGAATTCCTCAAAATCATGCACATTGCTTAGGAACTTTTGTATTCGAAGGTCGTAGGGTGGCTGATCCTTGAATCATTTTACTTCCAGCCCGAGGATCGCTTCGAAGATTTCACAAATGCCACTCCATGGGAGAAGTAACCTTACTGTTGTGTTTTTGCCTATTTTCCACGTTGACATTTTAGGTTTAACACAGAGCTTCAAATAATCTTACTGGACTGGAAAAAATCACCCAGGGTTCCACAAGTGCGTCTTTTATGTACTTATCTAACCTGATTCACTCTAGTAGGAATTGATTGATCACTTTTTTTTCAGGCAGTAACTTATCTGATCTTTGAGTTTCAATTCGCTACATACTTAAATTTTTTGCGAGCCTCAGCACTACCGGATACTGTTTGCCGTTCCATGTTTTACTTGCTACCTTTGAATGTGTCTGATGACTGTTCCTCTTAGGTGATCTTGGAGCCTATCTCTTTGGTGCGATGTTCATTTGCCAGCTTTGATACGTTCGAATTTAAAGTAGAGCACTTTGTTGTTCGTCCGGTCGCATCAACAAGTATGTTTCCTGTGTTTTTTTCGTTAGTGATATTTATCGTCCTCTCAGCAGTGCTGTCAAGACGCACTATATTTTTCGATTGAAATTCGGCGGATTCGGAACTTCTTATCTGCTGGATAATCTGTTAGCCCTGCTTGCACATGATTAAGTGGGAATTTTTTTTCATTGGTGGTGTAGTGGATTCATAGGCTGTCTTTTTTTCAAACCTTTGAAAGGCTATTTGATTTATAATGGGTTCATTTTTACACCATGCCTTCATTTACGGTTTTAATGCAAAGTGCTTAAATCTAAGTGTCGAATTGTCGAATCCTGAATGTTTTGCGAATCCATATTTGATTCTGCTGACATCATGAACTGTAAAGTGAAGCAGTTTCACCTATGGTCTGTCATGGATGATTTTGTTCGTCGTCTCTACAGGGAGATGTTGGCTCTTATGTGCTTTCTCGCCGCAGTCGAGACGCATCACAGATAGAATAGCCACTTCAACATCTTTAAATCTTTGTTTTACATGGAATGTTATTATATGCGGTAAATGTGACGCATGTATTTGTAACATCTCACTTGAATTTTACTTCTTCTTTTCGATACCTTAGTTGCTTCATTGCTTTAATTTTGCTTTAGAGTACCTGAGCAATGAGTTGACTAGGGTTCTCCTTGTTGCATCTTCGTAAGTTAATGCATATTATCGTGCTGATGCTTTGTTATGGGTGTGAACGGTATTGCTTCCATTCGCAGCTACGATCTCGATGAATTCGTTTTGGTCTCTCCTGCTGATCCTAAGGCTCGACGACTGGTTGGAACTACCCGAATTAGATTGTTGTTGAGTTCTATCGAGATGGCTCTTGCTGCGTCTGCCTGGTGAGTCAATAACTAAACATCTGTATTACTTTTAGGAAAGACCTATTATGTTGCATAATCTTAAATAAGTTTAGAGCCTTTTGCTGTACTCCTTTTAAAAATTATGCATATTGCTGAGGAGGTGTTGCTGATTGTTTAGCTTTGCTAAATTTTCTCTGATCCCATTATCAAAATTGATATTGCCCTTGATGACAGGAAGGGACGATGGAATTAAACCGGGACCTTCAGGTTAATAAATAACGATATGGAATGCCATCGTAGCGGTACTGCATATGATTTTTCTACGTGTCCTTTTTCTGCTAGCTAACCACGTCCTGAGCCAGTCTGTTCACTGTAAATCGAGGGACCAGGCGAATGGTTATGCTTCCACGGAATAACGTATGGTGATTAGGTTTGTAGTGAGCAACGACGCAATGCTCACAGCTCCTCATCTACTGAAGACCTCAACCAGACTGTGCGATGATGGCACGGCTGGGATGGTTAGGTTTCTGTCAGTGATGGTCACGGTCGTGGTAGTTCGGATGCACAGAAGGGATTTAACGAACAGTCGGTGAATGGAAGCGCCTGAAGGGAATAAAACTTGTTGTTAAGTCGCGGAAAACGGGGACGTTGAATGACGGGGTGAACCAGGACATTCACCTATCTCTATGTCGAAGTTACCCTTCAGGTACCAGTTGAGCGCTGAGATGACTGTTTAAAGGCGCCATATGACTGTGTGGAAACAAGGCAATTTCTCATCCTTCGTTAAACGAATCTTGCCTTGATTTGAGCACTGGCAAAAAGACATGTTATTGAGTGGACGCACGTCGTGAAGCTTGCGGTAACTGTTAAACCCAAGAATGGTACATGCACAATTTCATTTACTTCTCCCTACCCTGTGCCTGTGCTGCACTCTAAGCATACCTCTTGGTTTTCCCTGGTGCGTTCAATGTCATTAAATTTCTCGCATCTTTTTTTGAATCTATTACTTCCAGGCTTGTTAAATCGTGACTGGCTGACGTGAAGTCTTGCTAGCTTGCACTAGTGGCTTTGTGCACCTTTTTCCTGCAAAATGCTCTGCTAACTTGGACCTCAAAATCAGGTAGACACATTCTGCGCATGCTCGAAGCTCCGAAACTTAGGGTTTCGCTCCTATTTTGACGCTAGTGAACTACCAATGTTGGTCTCTTACGGAAATGACAAGCTATACTACGGGTTGCGTTTGTCTCATGGCGGTACTGTTACCGACACATCCCCTTCCGGAGTCTTTGTGCCCGATTCGGGGCTGAAAAAAATTGAATACGTCATGGCTCCAGCCTCGCTGCCTCATACGGAGGTTCATCTGGTCAAGCTTCGGGAAATCTTTCTCGAGAAGGTGGTGCGTTTAGCATTTGTTTATATTCTACAGGCATCTTTACCGTGCCACTGATGTTTTTTTTTTCATTCCTTGTGAAAAGGCCAGTATTTTACCTGCCGCGGTTCTTATCTGCATGGGCTACATCACCATAGCTGTTTTCACTTTTTGATATTTTATTTCTACCAAAGGCACCTTGGTTTGATGTAGGTTTCGTGACATGCTCGGTTGAATATCATCCCGTAGTTATCATAGTGATGCGGTATGCATATGTTGTGCCACCTGTGGTTGCTCATATAACTCACGTGATAATTACTCATCACACTCTGTTGAACGTTTGCGCTGATGAATTTGTGGCTTCAAGCGCTCTGAGTATTTTTCTCAATCTTTCTTTTTCAATCTTCCTAGAGTCGTTGATAAAGTCTTTTTGGCCTATGCTGGGTTTTGGTTGTCGGAAGGCCCACGGATGCGATATTTCAGATGGAACCTTCATATGTAACATCGTAGTTTCTTCAAAATGAGGCACTGTAAAAAGGCTTTTGGTAGTTTTTTATGAAATAAGTTAGAAACTAAATGTATCTCTGTGCGTTTATCTTATAATCGGTTCTCAGCATTCTCCAATATCGCCTTAGCATTGCGCCATAACTTCAAGTGATTACGGAATGTGAAGCACGTTGTATCTCTCATTTTGATGAAAAGTGTGTTGCTAAAATTTGCACTCGCGTTGTAGGGGTCCCGTGAAGAAAAACCCAATGTTTCTGTTCTCCAGTATTTTCGTATGGTCAAGCTGACGTTCCAGTGTGCATCATATGCACATGCAGGTGCGTATTTTTTTCTCGATTTGATGCCATATTGCATCCACTTTTTCTGTGATATTACTGCCTAGACTGTGTTCTGTATTTTTTGTTCATAGGTTAGATACTTCACCCTTCTTAAGCAATTACTCCTCTCGTACATGGACACAATCTTCCTTACGTTTTAATTTATAGATGACAAAGCGCAGTTTGTTTTTTCACCTGAGCAAATATTTACAGAAGTCTCACTTACTATGTGAGTTTCTTGAGGGCATTTGTGCTTCTTCTACTTTAATTATCGTGCATCTCAGCATTTTATCATTTGATTAATGTCTAGTTAGTCCGTTTGTAAGCAAGTCGAGATCTCGATTTTGTGCTGTTGATTGAGCTGAAGGAAATCTAAGTGATTTTGATGAAGTACATTATCATACAAGCCTATTCTTTTCATTACAGTTTATTTTAATTCATTAAGTTGTTGCGTTCAATTATAGAGAAATAAACTTGCTTGCAGATGCTCCCAAATTGCACTCCCATGCCATTAATGACGATCCTGAGTTTTGGTAAGTCTTGCCCTTTGAAACTTCCCAAATTCCAATTTTATTCAAACCTTGGTAGTTATTTTACAAACATTTGCGTAACAATTTTTATGTTAAATCACTTTTATCTCTCAAATTATTTGACATTGGGATGTTACCCTTTTATAGCTTGATCTTATTGCCCAAATCGCACGTACACTTAAATCTAACCAACCACTCTTTTATGCACGAGGCAATAATAGCCAAATGTAAGAATCTTATCATGCTATTTTATTTTTTCAGTCTCGTAAAGCTCGCTCCGATCGAATGGTCTGTGGATTGTGTGCTTGCTGAAGTAAAACACTGTCTACTCGGTGAGTTGTTTTTGCATATTTCAGTTTATCAAAAGAACTTAAATATATACTGTACAATTAGTGTCAACGTAGCTCAGACTGATGGCGCCTGCTTGCATTGTCATCCCTATATGTAGTAGTGACCAGTTTTTTTTCGTCCAATAGATAATGTATACCATGTGATCACCCAGGCGTCGAACATCAGTGAGTGGATTTTCGCCTTATCTCGTTACCTCTCTGCATGCGATTTTACATCCCAATGTTATGATCAGAATTAAGCGTTGATGTACGATGAGTGATAGTATTATTCAATCACATTCGTCGACTTCCACTTTTCATTCAAGCAATTCAATGGACCTTAGTGTGATTCATTCTCTCGCATTCGATCCTTCAATTGGATAAAGCGATTCACAATCTAGCTTTGTGTTTTTGTGATTTATTTAAGCTAATTTGCCAAAGGATACGGAGTCCCTTCTACGTGATGTGTCATGCTCTGACTTCATGGTGAGTCCGACTTGTCTTCATTGCACAGTGTAGTTGACAAAGTCTACACCCTAACGCTCTTTTTCAGCAATCGGTGCTTGGTGCATCGGTCACCATGCCTGGCATACCGGCTGCGTATTTGTCGCCTGAACTGCCGTCTTCGGAGGCGCTAAATGATGTAGGTTATGACTTTTTTATAATGGCTCTAGAAATCCATATTACTTATAAAAAATTCGTGATAATGCAATGATCTTCAGTACTTATCAAGCTTGCGACCTGTTCGTCGAAAATGATGTTTCTTTATGTAACGTTTGATGGTGCATTTGCGCCTTATAGTACCTGACCAGAACGCTGGGGTGCCATTATACGGGTGCAGCCATACGCACTTTGTTGATTGCCCTGCACCATTTGATTCTGCGCATCTATCCCACCGACGTTCTAACGGTTATCGTCGGCTCCTGGTATGTCTTCCTTAACCACCTTCGCCACACCCCAATCTGTGGACTCTTTCTCGTTTCCAATGTTGGGGAAGATTCCAGCCCTGCATCACCAATCGATCAGGCCCTTTTGATCCTCTCCCAGCATCCAAGTTGGTTCCTTTCATACCATTCGTAACTTGTTTATTTTTCTGCTATTTGTCTGCTCCCAAATGGGCGTGAAATTTAAACAAAGAACACCGCCAAATGTTAAAATACTTTTATTGCCCCATGGAGTCGTTCTTGGGAAGGCAAAATCAAAACAACCTTTTGTTATACACTAATGTTCTCATTAAATTCCTTATTAGAAATGAGCAGCAAAAGTAGAAATGAAGTGGGGGATAATTTTCTTTCAGAAGCGCTCTATCCATTCGATTCCTGATGCCTATAATTCTTCTCTTTCAGAATCCATATCCTTAGACCACACTTCGTCAAAAGGCAGTGAAGAAGAATTCTTTGACGCTGTAGAGGACCAAGTAGTGCACCATGCAGGTAACTTGCTCCACTCATCGATTCTAGTACTAGTGTCCCTTGCTTTTCCTACCCTGGGCCAGGAGCTGGATGTCTAGTGTTTTTCAAACCCACATTTCCATAATTTGTCTCTGAATTTTCGAATTTAAGGTGTCGAATGAAAAGCGATTAAACCTCCTAGCATCGTTAATGTCTCGTCTATTTGTTGAGAAAACTAGCAGCATTCGCCTCCATTTGTACAGGAACCACAACTCAGGACTGTCCAGCGTGCCGTAGTGTTTTGGAGGAACTGGCGAGCGCGTCGCCCTCGTCCGTTGCTAAATGGATCACACCCTACATTCTTGCTCACCACATCAGCTTATTTCATTGTTTCGGTGTGTTTCTTTTAAATATAATTACAAACTTTTCATAAATGCGGCGCCACATGTATGCCCGGCGTATCACACTTTCCTTCTGTTTGCAGTCATTCCTTCCTTAGACTAGGTGCGCATGTGATGGTAACCATCCTCTTCGCCAGTAACGCTTTTTGATGTTTAAAAATTGCTGTATTACCTTCTTTATTCTAATCAAGCTCTGAATCTGCGTACATCTGCGAAGATTTATAGTTTGAATTTCATTTTCTGTTACGAAACTCCAAGCTAATTAATCTCAGTTCTCCTTATTCGGGTTTTTTAAGAAATCTGTTTATTTAAGGTATTTAGATTTTTAAATCTACCGAATTGCCGCCTTATTCGTCTCATCTGCGTTCTTTCAGCTCTACCATCTGCACTGACCACATGGTATTGCGAAAGGCTAAAAATTTTGCGTAATGAAGTGCCAGAGTTGGCCTCCAATTACCAGGTAGTGCAGATTTCCTAACTCTGAATCTGGTATTCTGACTACCAATAAGTAGTGTATTTCCTTGTTTTGCAGTCACTATTTCAACCCGTCATAGACTTCCATCGACGAGCCTTGTGTGCTATTAGCCTAAATACCTTCTTCAAGTACTGTGGTAAGTTTATCCACCGGTCGTGTTCGCATGTAGACACACCTCGCCTTTATTTTTCGGGGTTATGAAATAACTTAAAACAATTCGGAGGCCATCGCCATGCGATGATGCCATGGGAGCCATGCATGGTCCACAAAGTGCTCCACGAGTTGATGCTTATTTGGAATTCTCGAATACTTCTAAATAGACTCTCGACCAATTTAGATTCCGTTGAGGCGCTGCAGACAGTAGTGTGCGAGCTGACTAATCGCCTCCATGCCTGGAATGCCTATCAGCCATCGAAACTCTCGAGAATCGAGTACTTCAACATCTCCAGGGCAATGGCTTTCCTCCTTAGTCCCGAGGTTCGCCCTGTGTTTGTTCAGGGCCTTGTTAACACTTTCGGCGATCCTCCACGAATCCCATCCTGTGTACCGGTAAATTCGAGCTTCGGATAGTCTGCATCAAAGTGGATGGCCACGCTGAATTCATTAAAAGGGACTTGATTACGCAAAACGCTTAGTAATATAACCAAGGTAGCTCATTGTGCATAATAGAGATAGCTACTTTTTACCAATTTTACGTACCTTTTCTCCCAATCAATGTTGGCGATAAACACATCTAACTCACCCGGGGTTTCACAGTATCACTTCCTCACAGAGAACAATCTGAGTGCACACTGTCTCTCTCCTTTTTTTATCAGGTTTGCCTCTTAGAGGATTCTACGGGACCCTTGAAGGCGGAGCTGACCATACACGGAGCTAGTCTGGAACCGTTTCCTGCCTATCGATTGGTTAGCATAACCGCCATCCCTTGTCTGCGAAGGCCCAACCACAAATTGAGCGGACCATCGCAACAGCGACTCTTTGTCTGTATCCGTTATACTCCAACCACTCCTGAGGATTCCCTCAGTCTTAAGGAGAAGCTGGATTTCATTCGACGTGGGCAATGTGACTGTTCGGACCTCCCCACTGACACAGACCGTGACGAAGTTTGCACTTTGTACTTTGCTGGTTGTTTTGGCGAAGACTGTGACATTAGATAGTGACAGAAGAAAGATTGATTTTTATCGACGCGGGTCTAGGAAAACTGATGGCGGAAGTACCATCGCACTCATCAATGTATGGTTGTAAAAAAGATGCTAGATCAGTAGAACGTTAATGGATGTAATTCTACCAATCCAAAAGTACAGTAAAGCACTAGGATCTGAGGCCAACGCCGGTCAGTGTTGCATCGAGTTGTCTTAGCCAGGGGAGTAGGAGGAGGATTTTTCGCCGATAGGCTGTATCCATGCGTTTCGAGTTGGGTGAGTAGTAAATGGGGTTGTGCTCCATGTAGAGGGTCTTCAGCTGCTTCATTGGTACGAGAATGTTAAGCTGATCCCACTCAGCAACGAGGTTGTCATTGAACCAGAATTCCTCAAGTTTGTTTAGGTGAGATATGTTCTCAATCTTGCTTATTCTGTTTCTGGATAACTCGAGAGTCTGGAGGTTGGCAAGATTATCCAATCCCTCGATTCTGCTGATACCATTGAAACTCAGATAGAGCTCCTCTAAACTTAACAATTTATCCAGTCCCTCGAGCTTTGTAATTCGGTTGCACTAGACCAAAAAAGCCCCAAGTTAATTAGTATTTGAGGTGGTGATAGCATTTCTTAACGAATTATGCACTAGAAGCCAGGCAAATCAATTCCGGCCATGTGACAATTCGACTCAACACCCATAGGGTCTAAACCTACATCAAACGTTTGACAAATCTAAGCGAGAAGCATTGGCAGTGAGTTGAGTTCAAGAGGGGAGTGTGTACATCCACACCTACCTGCAGGCTCAATATTTTAAGCTTCGGCAAATTATCCAGTCCCTCAAGCTTTGTAATTTTGTTATTTCCAACAAACAACTCCTCAAGATTCGGAAAGTTCTCAAGGTTCTCCAGTTTCCGAATCTTGTTCGCACCAAGCTCAAGCATGGTCAGGTTTGTAAGGGCTGACAAATTCTCGATTTTAGAAATCTTGTTATTGACAAGGTAAAGCTTGGTAAGGTTTTTCAAGGAATCCAAGTTTTCTATCACACGAATTCGGTTATAGCTCAGGTCCAGTACCTCAATCACCCGCAAAACTCCCAGATTCTCAATCTGCAATGATGTAATTAGAAGTTGCAGGAACAAACACATAAGTTAAATAAAGTAGAGAAGTCAGAGCGGCAAATGAGCAACTAACCTTCGTAATTTGGTTATCGTACAAATCTAGATCTACCAGTATGTCGGCAAGGGGTTCAAAATTTTCAATGACCTTTATAAGATTATTCCTAAAACACAATTTTCTTGCCTAAAACTCGGTCAACGACTTTCGTATACGTACATTGGGTAAGGTTTCAAGCTTTGAAATTCGCTTGATTCGCCTATGATTGACATCGATATCTTCGGATTCCCTATCAGAGATTTCAATCTCATCTATCTCAAAAGAATCCTGCTCCTCTTTCTTATCGTCATTTTCAGCATCAGCCCGTGCTGATTCGCCAGATTCAACAGCAACCTTAGGAAGATCACCGCCATCACTCATAATCCCAGAACCATGCAAGGGAGACCGTTTCGGATGTGCATACGAGCATTCATTGGGTGATCCTTGCAACAGTCTAGTGCACCAGTAACAGTTAAAAAGGCTAAATTATGTGAGCAAGTGATATTAATTTAGGAATGTTACCTTGTTTTTATCCAAAACTATAACTCTAGCTGCGTTCTATGCATACTTTGCTGTATTTACAAATGTTGGACATAATTTTATAATTAAAAAATAGTGAACTACTTATGAACTGCTAATACGGTTTTTTGCCAATATATTTTAATTGATTAAAAAGCGAGTGCATGCTTCGATTTCTGCAGGGGTGTCTGTTCGGCGCTTTATTCCAATCGCGCGAGTATCGTTTCACTTGTCCTGGCCGTCAGTTGCGTGTGTTCTTCAATGCTACTCCGCTTAAGCACAACATTTGGGGGGTTTTACGTGAGGATGGGCGAGCGACGACCCTGTGCTCGTATGCAGATTTTGAGCTTCTGCATCAGATATCCACAGCCATCATTTCAAAGCGGTGGACAGGGAGCCGACATTCGTTGCGCTCCTTTCTGATCTATGGTAAGTGCAAGTTTGCATTCGCAAGTATTTCATTCTTTTTTAGTCAACGACATGATCTTGTCTGTTTTTCACTGCTTTAGAGTAAGCAGTTTCGGAAATACGTTCATTTTGCTACAGGTGGACGCCTGTTCCATCGGTTAACACTTCAGGTGGTGACGCATTGACTGAATAGGAGCCGACTTTCGGGGAGTTCACGGGGGGCGACGGTCGCAGCCCCAAATGACGCCCCTGTGCCGTTTCCTAGGGGTTCCAACAGATGTCTAGTTAAAATTCTGGTCGTGATTTCTCCCGGTTTCTCCTAATTAGCTATTCAGGCCTTGATTAATTTTGTGCTGCAAATTGATGCACTTGAAATTGCGGTCGAATCCGGGTTCACGCCCCGATGGTTTCTGCTGGGCGGCCGTTGGGCTCGTGGCTGGGCACCTACCACTGGCTTGCAGTAGATTCTAAGAGGGCATCATCGACGCGCACTGCATGCTCAACTCATTATTTGTTCGTGCTACATTCAAATCTAGGTATAGCATCAAGACATGTTTTGCGGAGACAAATAGTGTAAAAATTACAACAACCAAAATAAGGGATAATAGGTGTAGAAAGACTATGTCATGGTTCGGTGGGGGGGGTTCTGGACAAGACGAAGGAACCAGGTGGCCAGTGTTCGCCGCAGGGATTCATGCTCTGCAACGGCGATTAGTCGTGCCGCGTTACACGTGAAGATGCCTTCAAGTGCAAAAGCAGAGGATGCTTTGGGACTCAGTGACGAAGCAAGGAAACCTTGCGGCAGTGTGGCTAGCAACTCCGCCAATGAGGTCATTTGAGCATCTCTGTCTTCGGTCGAGCACTTCCTCATGAATCTTCTGTTCATATCGTGCGATGTTGTAGTAGACGCGTCAATTGTGAAGCGCCGAGACCTGTTTAAGAACTTCTGTAGACGCGAGTTCCTTTTGGAAGTCGATTCTGACAGCTTCCTCTTGTGCTAAGAAGATAATGCAACTTGCTCTTCATCAGAATTACCATGTTTTGAAAATAATTTCAATTAAACACACCTCATTGGTAAAAGCGTCAGAACATATCCCATTAGAAAACAATGGCTCGCAACGCTTGATGGGCGAACCATTAGCAGCGTGTTCGCTGTCCTCATCATGTAGCAGAAAGAGGTAGAACTGAGTCAAGTGAGTAGACAATCCGGTGAGAAGAAGGGCGAATTGTTCCACAGTGTGATCGCCGCCCGCATCAGGAACGAATGGTTTTAGCCATGGAAGGGGAGAAACAAACTCTCTTCTTCCAGTGTTTGTTTGAAGCTGGATGGGAAAGCGCCGGAAGTTGCCAACTCTCAACCTTGAGAGGTTTTCATCAAACTCGCAGAAGGCCGATTTTACAGACTCAGAGAGCTGACTGCAGTATGTAGCCGCCAGACCATTCTGGACGGTCTGCAGAAGGATCATTTGCAGTACCATTGCGGCTGAGCGCGACTTTCAAAATAAGAAGTGTTTTGACTATAGAAAATTGTTCATGCATAAAAATAATAAACGGTACAAGCATTCACCTACGTGTTGGTAAACGTTTGCAGGCGCTTGTAGTTTGAGTAACCTCTGGATGAGCTGTTTAAGCTCATCGCACTGGTCAAAATCGAAGAAAGCCGCGTAAGTGTCCGAAAGACAATTTAAAAGTCGCAAGCCAGAGCTAAGAGGCAAGCGTGTGAAGAATTCTGTTTAGAACGAATGCGAACACAAATGAATGATCCGAACGCAGAAGGTATAAAAGTGCTAATAAATGAGGTCCTGACCTAGGGTTGTGAGCCCCGTCACAGATGTCCCGAAAACCTCGGTGTTATGCGCAAATGTGCCAACGCTGAGTGAGGAATCGAAGAAGAGCAGTTCCTGAATAGCTTTCGAAACGGATTTCTCCCCATCCATCCCAATGTTGAGTAGAAGTTCGCCAATAAGATGAATAAGTAAATTGGTGTTCAACTGGCTTGAAATGATGCCCGACAGTGGTATGCTATCAAAGCGAAATGTAAATGTTTAAGTCTGGAGCAAGTAAGTAAGAGTATACCAATGTAATAACATGCTTAGAATCCGGTTCTACTTAGAAAAGTATCAATGACATCGATATCGTGACTTTCGACTGATGTCTCATTTATGGTAGATCAAATGGATGAGATTCAAGGGTTCATGATAAGGCTGATGTGCAGATTTTGTCCCAATATGGAATCGCAAAACTCAAATATTGATGACATTTTAGGAGGGGCCATATTACAACCAAAGCACGGAAATCGGCATTTCCAAATTGCCTATGAGCAAAGATAATTGTGCAACGAATGGCCAATGACGTCGGAAATTTTCTTCCATGGGGGCTGGGGGGATTTATGCTGCAGCATAAATCTGCACGCATTTGGACAGTTCCACTCATGGGTTTTTGGCTGCATTTCCAAAGACTAGCAATGATGGCCAAAAGTAATAGCATTTGCTTCATAGGCAGCTCACACGTCCAAGGGCGGCCGGTCAGCTTCATGCGCACAGAGGGGAAAAACCCTAAATTCGAAGGAGTAGCTAGGTTTCTCAAAGCTCTCCAATCCACCTCCAAGATTTGATTCCTCTGCATCCGCCTCCGCATCACCTTCGGCCAATTGGTCAGGCAGCTGAAAGAGCCGGAGTGCCAACTGACGCAACTTGTTAGACGCGCCTATTGGCCGCAGGTTGGCTAACTGGAGTCCGGCGTCGCTGGGGAGCAGGCGTCTGGCTCGATCATCGCACACGGTAGAGAGAATGTGAATCGGCAGGAGGCAAGCGCGAAACGCCTCCTGTAAGTGGGCGATCGCAATCTCCCACTGGTGCGCAGTCAGACATGTCGCGGTTGACAAGAGCAGGTGCCTGAAGTCCAATGTTCAAAGGCCCAGCAGTTGAAAATGACGCACACGAATGCAAAATTTTATCACCTCTATTCTCACCTGAGACATGAAGTTGCCAAGCGAGAAAGACGCTCATTCCGCACACTAATGCAATCAACCAATGCGTGTAGGCACTGATGTAGCATGAGGTTTATCCCCACCACCGAATTCGACGATTGCTGATCTAAACGAGCGATAAAAAGCAGTTGACGCAACTTGGCATAAAAATGAAATGAACGGGGAAAAATGGTTGATTCTACCTCTTCGTTGGAATCGAGTTATGAGATTACACACCAGATGGGTGGTTTGACCGACAATAAAGCTTAGTTTTGAGATGATGACGCCGCCATTCTCAGTTTCATCAGCAAGGTTGGAGTCTTCGCAGGTACCTGCTGACAAGTGTTCGCCGTTGTGAAAGTGAATGTATTCTATTTTAGAGTAATCATTCACATCACCAGTCAGCGCATTATTCACAATCGCAGTCTAAAAGGATTAATAGCGTATCATTGTGGTCTCATGGTCATAAGTGTGCACATCCTTTCAGGTGTTTATAAAGGCTATTTTGAGGTTAGGAATGAATGAAGATTATTGTCATTATAAAGCCCAGCACTAGTTCAATAGCTAAGATTGTGAAAACGAAGAATACAAAGTTCCATTAGAAAGCTTACTTGAAGCCGTGGCAAAAGGACGTGGTTAACAACAAACACCGCAAATGAAGGTCCAATAGCCACACCCTCGGCTTCAATTTCCTCCCTCTCGATGCCGTCTGTGAGTCGAGATATGGTGACGTCAACCTTACCGCAGATTTTTTCTATGCACTCGTCCAAAAGGTTTGTAAATTCTTCAAACACCGCCCGGTGGACACGTGGATTACAGTCCCAGACCGCCATTACAATGCCCTCTAGTGTTAGGAACCAGAGATGCAACACTCCCGAGGGTTGGTCAATGTCATCCAGACTACGAAGTGTGGAGAGATCAGGGTCAAACTGGTCGTAAAAGAATAGATTAAATAAAGAGTGGTTATATTTTGGTTATATTTTGGGTAACACACGACACCTTAACGCTAAGAAAATGAACTTTTATTAGAGGAAAATATGTGGGTAATCTCTTCATAGGTACGGCAGATAATAAAGAGGACCTACTGAGTCTGCATAGTGGAAAGTAGGCTCAAGAAAGCGTCCAGTGGAGAACCAGGGCGTAAGGTTTTTAACTCTTTCGTGGAGGGTGGGTGAAGTAAAGCTACGAACAGTGGGAAGAAGGCTCAGCTCCAAAGGTCCGCCTGCCACAAGGCGGGCCTGGCGTTTAGCCGACCGCAGCACGTAATCAATAGAGGGCGCCAAGATACCGGAAGCGGGGGCGTTGGCGAAAGAGCCCCAAATGTAGCCAAAAATCTCACAACAACGTGATAGTAGTGGGAGCGTCGCCACGCATAACAGACACGATGCTTCATTGGCGCACTCGACTCTACTCACAGTCTGCGTTTGTTCATCTGTAGAGCCTGGAGAGAATGAATACAACAATAAATTTATTTATTAGCTATTGAGCCTTACGAAGGAAAAAGTAGGCGCCTACCCTCACGTTCCTTCGGGCAATTAGCGTCAATCGAATCAATAGAGACTGAAGGAATCCGACTGTCGGAACAAATGTAGTCCAACTCGCCGGCGGATAGATAGCGCAAAAGACACCGAACGCAGTCAACGGCAGTATTGCAAAACACGAGGATATCGTCAGTAAACAAGAAAATCTACAAAACAAAACGCTGAAAAGATGGATGATGCGTGGACGCTGTGCAAAAAGCAGCTACACATGAACTGTCATCTGTCGATAAGTGGCGTCATTGAAAGGCTTGAGAAGTACATTTACGCGCACACCCTCCGAGACATTTCACAAAAAAGAGCGTAACAAGTTTACCGGCATTGCAAAGAATTGTGCTACTAAGCATCCATGGAGGCAAGGAGCAATCACTCACCTCAAAAATTTCCAGGACCGTTGAAATGCGTCTTTTGTTGGGAATGCTCTGAGTGGGGATCATATCCACATCGAAACTGACCTTGGGGAATGTTGTTGACATGGTATCCCCAGTTGCAGTGGTGCTTACATGAGAAGAGGGGTCGGGAAGGTGCGTTTCCCGCCGCTGCTGGTTCGCCTCAGTTAGAAAAGGGACCTTGATTGAACGCAGGGCGGCAAATATCGGACGCCAGCCCGAATGAAGTGCGCTGTTGCAGCCCTCTACAACTTCACTGATGCAACTTATAATCCTGTCTTGCAACTCACCATCACACATTTCTGTTCAAATAAAAAGAAATGGGAGCTACTGACAAGATGATAATCACCTACAATTTTCAGACCAACCAATGTTTGCTTTATCGGGAAACGAAACCGCCTTATACAAAACAGGCTAAATTTATAGCTAGACGGCACTTGAATCAAGTGAAAGCATGGACTTTTAAAGTCCTACATTCTTCAAACTGGGACTAAAGGCCGGACAGTCCAGCTGCTTTATGTCGCACTGATTGTACTCATGGCAATAACAGTAGACTTTAGTAGAAATGAGCAGTCATGATTCCTTTATATCGTCTAAAAATTTGGCTTTTCTTGAGAGGGAATCATACAATAAATGGTTTGTTCTAACGGGACTTTTCTGAAGACAAATCCTTTGCCAAGGATGGAAACAAGCAAATGACCGGAAGAACGCCACCCGTTGCTTAGCGTAAGCAATGTCGGAACAACCTTGGAAGCCTGTACTCTTCAGCCACTGCTACCGCCACCAATGTTGATAGTGCAGACCCGCGAATGACCGCATTTTATGCATGATGGAATATGCGAAACGTTCTGACACTACGCATTAGTGCATTCACATAACTTATTACTTTTTAATAAGGGATAATAGCTTTTGCTTTGTTTTGTTACTACGCCGAAAAGTAGTGTTAAGTAGACACAAATGATATCACCACTTGATGGTACCCAAAGAATTAGAATTTACAGGGACCAGAGTTTAAACACCTTTGGCATTAAAAAAAGACCACCGAGCGCAGGCACCACACGGTGAGGATACATACCGAGTCGGAGGAGAATTTCAAAGGGCTTGCAGAACATCTCGTTGACACTGAAGTAAGGCAGCTCAAGACGTGTAGTAATAGCTGTAATTGTGCATTCATGAAGACAGGCAAGAGCCCTCTGACTGATCAGCAGCCGCTCTGCATCCGATCCAAACGAAGTGGAGTCGTAAACGGAAGAGAAACAACAAGTGTCCACGAGGTGTTGAGAGACCAGAGCCCATGCGCGCAAAAGATGGAATAACGGTCGTTTTGGGGAACGAATAGCTCTCAAAAGTAGCTGAGTCAATCTAGACACGTAGCATTTTAACAAAGGTAGATTGGTTAATGAGAATATTACATCCGATAGACGGGTAGCCGACTCACCTGTCGAGGAACAGCGCTGGACTTTGAGGTTTGTGAGGATCGCAGTGTTCAAACGATACCGAGTTTCCATTTGAACTGGCCATTCCAAGCTTAGCTACCTTCACAAGTTCATCTTTTACGGAATTGACTGCTTGTTTCAGATTACTTGACATCTTATTTTCCACAGGAGTGGATTGCGGATGACTCCTAGCAGTTAGTTCAGCACTGCTTGCTTGCAACAAATAGTAGAGGAAGTCAATCAGCGCCGGTAGTGACAACACCTCAGCAGCAGTATCAAAAATCTGGTCAACTTGAGCCGCAAGTGCGCTTAACACAACTCCAGTTTGCTCTACTGTCAAGCACTCGCCTGCGCTAGGGTTGGCAGCGCTGAAGTTTCGCACGATCTCAGGAAGATCACAATTCTCATCGACATCGGTTCTGGGAAGGAAAACTCGAGTAAATACCACGATAACATTACAAATAGTAAGGAGGTACGGTGACGTACACTTTTGCGACGAGGGACTTAGAGTCACAGACGGCGGCGAAGTAGGCGTGTTCCAATTCACGAACGAGTTGACAGGCGTTAAGGAGATGGAGCCAGCAGTCAGGTGAATGGCAGCCAAGTCGGAGGGCATTGGAGAGAACGACGTGGATCCCAAGGACCTGGGCAGAGTGGAGGCGGTTGGGTGGGAGGGAGTGCTTGTTATCTCGTACAGCAACTGCTGCAGCGCGGGCTGTCTCAGTGAGTAGAGCAAAGACGGCTCCACAATGAGTCCGCAACACCTCTGAAGTGCTGCTGCTCGCCAGAGTCGCCAGTTGCTGCAGGCTCCGCAGACTCTCCGACAATGTTGAGCTCAGCTCACGAAGTTGCTGGCTCTGGCTGGCGGCCTCAGCATTGCCGAAGTAAAATAGACCAATAAGGTTCTGCAGTAGCGATTTCGAGACGCTTTCCGTGGACGATGACGACGACGTCTCTGTGCTGTAATTCGATTTTAATGGTCAAGGACGAATGACAAAAGGCGGTCTATTTCAAACAATGTAAAGTAACAAGTTTTTGCATGAAAATAATATTCGTCTAAATAAAGTGCGCTGTTGAAATACGCCAAAAGTAGCTTTGAACGAGTATGTTACTAATGCCATAAAGTAGAGGCTAAGAAAAGGTATATTGTACTAGAAAGTAGGCCCGGCCAGCGGATAAACGCGCCACGTGGTATGAGCTAGATACGCTTCATGTAGGTGCTACTGTAAGCACTAATGATGCTGAAGGATAAGGGAGACAGCATGAAAGAAGTCCACTTCACTAAATTGCATAGAAAAGGGTGGCGAAATGAACCCAATCACAACTTCGCAGATATTTTGATTCACACAGTGAGCATGTCAGATAGACGTCCAATTGTTAACTAAAAATAGACTAACGTCTTCTGTGGTATGCTTCTTCATTCGGACTTTCTTCCTGAACCATTGTAGGATAGATCTTCAGGCCTGATTACAGTACACCAGCCTCAGTGGCGATATGACCTTAGTCACCAAAATAAATTAGTTAGGTTACGGGTCATTTTGTTACTCAAGAACATTATAAGCTCCCTTCAGAATTTCACAAAACCATAAAATTCCAATGTATAGATCGAAAGCAAACATTAATACGGAAGCAGTACAACGGAAAAAAAACTAATATTGCATAAATGCTTTGTTTTCCATGGATAAGCTAAAGCCATTGCAAGACTCCGATGGCCTCCCCATCGCTTAAAGGATATCTAAGTCCCTTAAAGCAAAAATAAACATGACGAAATGCATTAATTGAGACATTATAAACACAGTTCAATGAGGCAAAATTGTTTCTACATCCAGCCACACTCTACCGAAACACGCCCATCATGATGACATTGCACAGAGAGAGGAGCTTAAGTGAAATACAAAATAATATTGTGACCGGAAGCACCCAGAAAAAGGGTAAATTGGCGGACGGGGAAATACCTCTCAGTGCAGGCGGTGGTAGAGGGACGGCGTGAGGCGAAAAAGGAGAAAGCAGAGAGGCCGGAGGGGACTCGGTCCACACAGATACCAACGAAAGCGACGGTGTTGGTGAGAGTCTCCACAATGCGCTGCCAGCCTGCCAAAAGGATGCGCGAGACCAACACCTCACCTACCCGTCGCCATGTCCCTTCCGCGCCCAGTGGCTCGTTCTCACTTTCCCCTTCCGCGTCTCTGCTATTACTTTCGCCAGATCCAATAGCTTTCTAAAGAGGTAGGCGTACAAAATCAAAGTTAATAAGCTAAGTATCCTTTCCTTTATTTAGCAACAAAAATATGAGGTCGAAGGATGCCTACTTGCTTTTGACGAAAACGAGACAAGATAAATTTGAAGATATCAAAGTGCGAGCCATTCTTCGTGAAACAGTAAACTTGGTGGCGGAATATGTCCTGTCACCCTTTAGCGAATTCAAAAATAAAAGATTAATAGCGAAAACCTGAAGTAATGTGAAGCCACCCATACAATCAGACAATGATGTGGCTTTCAATTTTTTGCAGCTTTACCAATAATTGCTGTGTAGATGCCTAAAATCGAGCAATGGAGAAAAGAAAAAAATAAGCTATTACGAGTGCAATCGGTGCGAACAAGGCTGATCATGCGAACTGCATCTTTGTCTGATACGAAAAACCTTAAGTTCGAAGAGGCATGAAAGGTATTAGCTAAAACGAGGTGAAGGCGGCTCAGACTCAAGAATAAAAAGGGGCATGTATTTTCAACACGGATTCAATTACGAAATACGCTGAGCGATTGCATCAAGCTTCATTGAAACCCAATGTGGATTCACCAAAAATTAAAGGCAACATTCCTGTCAAAACTGATCAGTCGAATAATTACATGAACTGACTTTATTCACTGAAATTACACACGGCAAAACAACGAAGAGTGGCTCACGTCGTATGTCCAGCCGATTCCATCGGATTCGACGAGCATTTCAACGAGACAAGCGCCACGGAGATCATTGCCCTCACTTTTGCTAACGGATCCACGGAGGAGTTTGAGATCCAGGCCGGAAGTGCTCAGAAGGTCCTGATGTCGAATTCCGCGATAGATCTGCGACAACCAGGTCTCCGAGACGTAGAGCATGAGACCTGTCCCGAGGATGGAGTCCAAAAATCCGGTCTGGTAACACACACGTGCATAAATATGCATTGAAGGAAAATACACCGACAAGACCAGCAGCAAAAACACTTAAAAATTTTGGACTAACTATGAAAATTTCTTCAGTGACCCACCTCAGACATTACCTCCACCTCGGCCTTGTTCTGATTCGAATAAAAGCCGGCCTGAAGGAGGCGGTAGTTGAGCGTTAGAGCGCTGATGGTGGTGACATAGACGGCGTCAGCGTTCAAAAGGGTACTGCTCACGTCGTAGACATGCACGTCATCGGCAAGATCGGTGAAGTCCATGGGACAAACCACACTGTCTGACACACTCGATCGCCGCTCTTGAAGAAAAGGGCATAGTCGTCATATTTATCAGTTGAAAAAGGAGGAAGATACAAAAGCGCCCCACCTTTACAATAAGCGGAGCTGAACTCTAAAAGGAGGTTGTCGACTTCAATTATTGACTGCGCGTCCAAAAGACTGGGGATGGTCTTCATGAGAGACAGCAGATAATCGTGAGCCGCCCATCGGTCCACTTCCAATGTGCGAGGTAGCTATATCAAAAGGACAAATTTCAAGCCTCTCTCGCTCAGCCTTATTTCATAAAGAGGAAGAACAATTAGATCGCTAGATTAAGGCTAATTTTATCAGTATCTTTGTATGAATGGCAGTGAACCTGCTTATCAAAGTTGCAGCCGCCAAGGTCGTAGTCATCTCTCCGCTGCATGTAAGCACTCTCACAAATCCTTAAAAGGTAGTATGTTCGAGGCCTTATAGATGTGACCGCTTTCTACCTTGACAGAAAACTCACATGTGCATTTGGGATGCCACTTTCCCACAACGCTTCTTGACCATCCTCGCCTTCAGTGGGAACTTCTGAACAGAGGGAAGTAAAAGTGGTTGCGTCCATGCATGTAAAAAAACCTTTTGAGGATCGAGATACCCACCTTCTGTCGGTTTCAGCTGAGACTCAATCATTTGAACAAAGGCTTCACACAGACCCTCACCTTCAATGAGGGCAGACAGGGAATCTGAAATGAGATTCACACACTTGGCGCTGGTACATACCAGAGCCTGATCCTTGGTCAGTGAACAAGCGTGGACAGACTCGAGGATACTAAAATGAATTTAATAAAGAAGATTAAGGCTCCTTTTTCGCGTCTTCTTTGATTTGTAATCAACCCAATCATTGCGATTTCAACGCCATTTCTTTGATAAATATACTGATAGTTGAGACCTCCACTACATTAAAATATTTGAAGCGACAGACACATTCGCGGTAAATATTTCAGTTTCCTAGAATTTGGAATTCCATTCCCTCACAAGAATTAAGTTTTAAAAAGTCAGCGATGAACCGCATTAAGATCAGTCGTCTCTATTCGACTGAAAACCTCAGAACATTGAGTCAAATCTTGTTGATAGTCTGCCCTTCTCGATGATAAGGATTCGACTTTTGGAACATGCTGCCATTGTATTGCACGGACTTCACCTCGCGACGCTTAAGACCGCATATAAAAGTGAGGTCAACACTGAGACTTACGTGAAACAGGGTGACCAATCTCAAGCCGACCGCCTGGTGGAAAAATAAGGCGGAAGGGAAAGACACTTTTATGCTCTGATCTACAGTAGATCAGCATGGAATCGAATCATGTCGATTGCATAGGATGACAATTCCAATTGAGATATTGATATGCAAACCAGAATGATTCGTAACATTGTCATTTACCTGGCTGCATAATAAATCATACCAAGAAAATAAGCATCGTAGCTGCGCATAATCAAGTTTTTACAAGACCTGTGAGAGCTACCACCAAGGGAGTCTAAACTAACATGTCAAAGATCCGAAAATCCGACATCTGCGGTTCGCTGCATTTGAAAAAAGGTTCAACACCGTTGCTGGTTGAGAGCATGGGAACAGAAATAAGCGGTCCAGTAATGCAGAGTAGTCCCTCAGTTGTGCTTAGAAGCTGCAATAAGGAAAATGCACCTAAATGTGAGCCAGAAACTACAGGTATTTAGGTGAAACTTTAAAAAGTCAATGATGATTTTAATTAATTTGCTAAGATTCTAGTGTCAGGACCGATATTCGTGGTAGTTTGAAATAAGGAAAATTGCGATCATAGGAAGAACGACTTCAAGAATTAACAAGCGCTGTGAAAGCAAAAAACACGTCCACCTTCCCGCCCATATCTTCCATACCGATGAGCCTGAATAATGCCTAATCAGCACGTGATTCACCGTTGTGGATGCAGTGTCTAAGCCCCATAAATGGTTCATTTTGCGGGCAAACGTAAAATGTCTGTAATATCAAGGTTTTAATAGGGCAAATGAAGATAAGAACCTACGTGAACCCTGGTTGGATCAAGTTTTGCACGACTGATTTTGGCGTAAATGGTATTTGTAGTAACAACCATTCAATGAAATCCAAGTAAGCCTGACTACCATTTTTAACCACTGCCAATAATATTAAAATGGCATTTTCGATATAAAGCATAGACATTTACGCACAAAGTTAAAAAGAACATAGCAACTCACACCGCACACAGCGTCGAGAGCATTCTGACGGTAAGTAGGTGGTGGATAGAGGAGCATCTTATGAAAAAGCGATTCCAGCATAGGTCGGAGTTCGAGAACGGGCCCCACCAAGTAAGCGAGGTCAATTACAATGCTGTTGAAGCGGTGAAATATGCGTCAAAGGGATGTGCTTTATCAAATGGCAATGGGTAGTTATCTTTATTGTATAAAATATACAGATTTTAACGAAAAAAAATAAAATATAGACAAGTAACATGTAATCTGTTGACTGAAGAGGGAGCCAATACAGAATAATGTCCACCAAATTGCTGTTAGAAATCAACTTGTGCTTGGGGGTGGAATTGAAAGGCCTGACTAGACGTACTCATAAATGAGCTTTAATCCTTCGGGCCACAGAGTTGGAGGCGCTATAGAGCTGGCAGTTCCATGGGTCTGACGATCGACTCCACTTTCTGTTTGCGGCTGCAGATCCGATGTTGAAGTGATGTTTCTTTCTTGTTTCGGATTACTCAAAAACCACATAAGCACAGGACACACTCGTTGCCTTTAACACGAAAAAATTATTCAAGCACGCATCATTTGTACCGCTATGTGAAAACTGACGGATAACATACCAAAGGATATTTAAAAATACTCGGTGTCTAATCAAGGAAACAGGAAGGAGAGACATGGTGGTCGCAATTGCCTGCAGGTACATGGGTATTATCATTCTATTTTGCGTAGGCATATTATCAGGCATAATTGCCTCAATGAGGCATTTAAGAACGCCCAAAATCTGCAGCTGCGGTTCGGATAAATCAGAGGCACAAGAGTTTTCACCACAAAGAAAAGCGTAGACAGACTTTGACGCGGTCGCGGAACTCGGTTCAGCAGCCTAATAAAACGTTTAAAATTTTAAGATCTAATATCAATAAAAGCTCAAGCCAATTGATCCAAAGAACAGCTTTGAAATTCTACGCACCTGACCGTCGACAGGATCACTGTTTTTTGCCACAAATGCTTTGACTGCCTCGATCAAAGTCGTCTGAGCAATGGATGCCTTTTCTTTGTTTCGAGCCAAAACATATTTAGAATTTAAATCCGTACATATCTAAGATAAAACACCATTTTATAGCACCCCGTTACTTTTACGTTGATATTTACTAAATTTCAGTTGGTGATTTGACTACAAATGGCTAAAGACATTGAATCAGCGAAAACCAAGACGTAATGCTCCAGGGTAAATTGATCGTGGCCAATTAACTAGTCGGTACATTGCATAAAAGCAAAACGGCAACTGGACAAATACTTAAAGTCGAAAAAGAATTGCACAAGTATGAATAAGTAATCAAACGGGCACTTCCACTCAATCATTGTAATTAGTCTGAACACAATAAAATGCAGGCATCTTAAACACATCAACAGGGAAGAAAGTTCTCCTAAGTAAAAGCACACGAAACTATGGATGAAAAATAATGTTTCAAGTGACCAAGCAATACCTGAACAATCCTCAACATGGAGTTCACGGTTAGACGACTATTTTTCGAGCCACACAATTTCAGCAAAAGCTATGCACACCAAGATGATCGGTAAAATAGGGCATACTTTAAGGAAGGCGATCTGCGTAACATCACTGAAAATCGTGCAAGGAGAAATAGTATCAAGAAATTGGAATGTCAAGTCTGTGTCTCTAATTGGATCCTCTAGTCCATCATATAGAGCATCGGAATCCACAAACGCCTATGCTGTTATTCAGAAAAGCAATTGTACCTCAAGTGCGGACAAAGCGTCGCCGTTCAACCTGCTGTTAGATGATTCCAAAGACACCTGTATTGGTGCCAGAATCAATTCACGTAGCTTATATTTGGGGAACCGAAGTAAAATGCTATCATCATCCAAAGCACCTATACATATCACTGAAGCAAAATAACAAACTGAGGGCTTCATCCGCCAATAATAGTAGAAACTGCCATTTTTCCGACACACTATCTCTTCTAATCAGTTCCAGCGCAGATTTAAGGGACGACATTTTACATCTTAAGCCACATTGCACAAATAACAAAGTAATATCACTGCCCCAACACCGAAACTCTGATTGGATTAGCGAATATGTGAGAAGCGCAACATAACCGGGCGGGGTTTGTACAGATCAATTTAAAATCCAATAATGACCCTCACATAATTGTATTAGCAACAATGACCGATGAAATCCATGGACCAAAGACAATTGCAACCTTTTTCAAACTATACAAAAGTGAGGCGTCTGAGCTGTGAAATAATTAACCTAGATATATTTTTAAGAAAAATATTGCTGCGTGTCTATAATTAAATGCAATTAAATTTTTCCCTAAAAATACGCAAATGCGGGTTTTAAATGTGTGGAATCCATTTTAGGCTGTGTGATTTATATGCTAATCATAATGACTTTCTAAGCATGAATGGTAAGTTATACTACGAACGTTAGGTTTCATTGTTGTAACCCACTTGTATAATTTTTGTTTTGCCTTTTTTCCCGTGTCTTTGACTGCGAATAGCATTTCATCGGATGGCGTCTAGCGCGTCTGAGTCGTCATTAGATGACTTAAGTAATGATGACGCGTGGGAAACGGAGCTTGAAATAGCCCTCTTGAGTGAGACCTTCATTTGCTTATTGTTTGCGATCGTTGTAACTGATAGTGCTCACGCTACGTAGCTACGTACGAAATCATAAATTGATTCTTCTTACGTGAATTAATGCATGGGTGATGTGATAATTGGCTTTTGATCCTTACGTCGATGCTAATAAGCAATGGACATTAAGTATGGGTACTACGTCTGAGTCCCAGTTCAAAGAACAGTTTTGTGTTAAGTAGGAATGCGCGGACAAGTAACTGTTGCCCTTAAAACCCATCGTATTTTACAATTT
The DNA here is from genome assembly GCA_036345935.2 of Taenia hydatigena. Lineage (NCBI taxonomy): Eukaryota > Metazoa > Platyhelminthes > Cestoda > Cyclophyllidea > Taeniidae > Taenia > Taenia hydatigena. Next base: position 8,134,870 of record JADWOT020000009.1, read on the forward strand.
GTCTAGAGGGCACTGATTTCGCAGACATCAAGTCTATCTGCCGAATTCGTCCTGTTCCTGCTAGACTACGTCGCGACCTATGGCGTTCATGTCTGCGTGTAAACGCTAGCCTCGTAGGAATGTCAAATTTTGCGGAAATATTTGATCTTCAAGCTCAAGAGCAACTTCACGCAGCGTGTGAAAACGCCGCATCGGACGTCATTGCCTCCATCTCAAAGGCAATGTCGTCCAACTCAGGTGTACTCAAGGAGCCTCCAAATCTGCTTCAGCTCACCAGCGATTTCGAATCTGTGCTTACTCATTTTTCACAATCTTACGCCCTCCCATTTGTTCCAAGCAATGGGTGGGTTTCTATTCTCTCTGCCCTTTATGTTGTTCTTCATCCTATTGATCGAGAGGACCTCTACGTCTGTTTCACCTCTGTATACCATCGCTTCATACCCAGTGGAACACAGGGTAGCCTGCATGCCTGCAGCGTTTTTCGTCTACTGCTGCAATATCACGAGCCTGAATTGTGCAGTTTTCTGGACTCACACAAACTCTCTCCAGAAGTCTACGCCAAGGGATGGTTTGACGGCCTGTTTGCGGGCCATCTGTCCAATGAAGCTTTGCCTGCTTTTTGGGACATATATTTCCTTCTTGGGGAGCCACTGTTTGGTATGCTAGTTGCATTGGTGCTCCTCGTCAATGCCAAAGATAGGTTGATGCAAAAAGAAAAGGATATTGGTCAAAAGGTGGTAGACGAAACCTTATCTTTTGATGACAATAAGCATGTGGAAATGGTCGGGCGGGAGACTGTGATCACTCCTCCAAAGTCAAGGGGTTCGTTTTTTCTTTTATTTTTTATCGTTTCTCATAGCTAGGAATAGGTCCATCAAAATGCCAGCGTTATGAAGCTAACAGCAATATTAACAGGTTCAATTTCAATGCATTTAGTGATTATTATGAGGTGTACTTTGGCAAATTACTTGGTTAACCTAGAAAACAAATGAGATTTCCACTCTTTTTAGGTTCCATTAATCATAGGCTAGTTCATAAAACTGCTGTGATATAACTTATGCGCTCACATCTGCTTGTTTCAAGAGGAATTACTGGTTGAGTTGCGAGATTTGCCGAGACCGATGTGCCCGTCGGACCTGGTGGCATTGGTGGAAATAACTCAGGCGTATGGTCTCAAAACACCCTCCTCCTTCAACATTAACTACCTCCCTTTTCTCTTCGGAGCACCGAGCCCTGATAGCGACAGTCATCTTCTGGACGGAGCACTCTCGCTGCTGATTTCGGTAGAGGAGGTGCTGGGCACTCAGGCTTTATGTCGACGTCTTCACCAATCGCCTCCGCGCTTGGAGGCGAGAATGGATATGGAGGTGGAAGAGGAAGAGGGGGACGCGATTCGCTTTTTCCTCGTCGACTGTCGGCCCGCTGAGCAGTACAACGCCGGCCATCTGGAAACCGCCTTCTATCTCGACACCGAACTCATGCTCTCCAACCCGCCCGAATTCAGCATCAGTGTACAGGTGTGTCGCCTTTGCTCTTTCCTTTGCACTATGTAGTGCCATATTGCCGCGGCAAAATGTTGGTAGAAATTGTTATTGAACTGTGGCTCTATTCTTTCCTCTAGTAGTTTTCGTCACTTGTCCACTTTTACGGCCTCCTGCCGTCCTTATTGCCTTATTATTCGGAACCCTCCTTCAAAAACGTTCACTTTTGATATTTATGCTAATTATCCTGTGTTGCACCTTTTGATTGCGGTATCAATGATTGTTTCCTGTCATTTGAAATGCAGACCTGCGGTTGCCCCTACTAAGTGAAAACCTGCGTACCTACTCATTTGTTCCACCGAAAACTTCGCGTTTGCTTGCTAGTGATAATGGTTGAAATTTGCTTCGCCTGTCAGAGGAGTTCTGTCGAGACGTAAATGGTTCGCCTTGAAGTGAATCGAATGCGCAAATAAGCCCAGTCACTGGACTCATTTGAACACCTGTTTTCCCATTTAACTTTGCTAAGACGTAGTTTCTTATTGTCAACACTTTGTCCACAAATATCGCTAATTCATTAGTGACAAGCGCTAGGACTCTGAGTTCAACTAGTTGTGGCGAATTCAGCGTTTCGCTTACCCTTTTAGGCCTTACTGCAGACTCAAAAGCGAGGAATTGCTTCGGGGTCGAGGGCCGTGGGTGAGCACATTGTTTTCATGGGCAGTGGTCGGTTGGCAGAGGATCGTGTGGCCAATATGGTAATTGCGCACTTTCTACGTCTGAACACACCTTACGTGAGCATGGTAGACGGCGGCTACGCGGCCTTCCACGAGGCCCTTGGACCTCTCGAATTCAATCGCCTTCTAGTATCGCATGAGGAGGACCTCTGCTTTGTCTGCGCTGCCAATCGGGGCCAGCAGGCAATCCGTATGGCGCGTACGATGCCTCCATCCACCGTTCCTGCCACCTCCAAGTTCTCTGGCAATTCTCTCTACTCCAAAGTCCCTCTTATTGCGCCCACCTCCACATCCACACAGTCGCTAGGTACTGTCTTTGCGAAATTCTCTAATCTGCTCAAAAAAACCCCGGTTACAGTCTCTAGACAGTCTCAGATGGTCCCCACCGCTACATCAGCTCCTCCAACCAAGCCGGCCTCCTATCGCAACACTGCTGCTGTCTTTAGCATCGATGACGACGATGATGAGGATGACGAGATCCCAGAGTTTTCTCTGCAAACGAATCCTCATCAACCTACCAAGGAACCTACGGACAAGAAGTCTCATTCAACTGTGGTCACAAACCTAGAAGCTTGCATGCCGCGCCAGTTAATTGATCTTCAGGGGTGTCGAAGAATGCCTGGTGTGACTAACAGTTTTGACTGTTTGCTTTTGGGTCCTGATGAGATGCCGTCTTATCGCGGTATTATTCTCGTGACGAAAAAGGACATGATAGTGGTAAGAGAGCGCGAGAAACCTCTGTTGGAGACATTGGGCAACTTTGTTCAAAAGACCTTCCTCAAAAAGGTGGCGGTCTCATCTAAGGCTGCTTCAGCTGCTGGAACCGAGCGCTCCGTCGATGGAATTGTTGAGGTTTCATTCCCTATAAGTCAGTTGACGAAAATAACGTCAAAAAAGGTCACTCCAGAGGTCATTACATTCCATTGTGTTTCCGACCCGTCTTTGGGGACTCGGCAGTTCATTCGTTTATACATCCCCAAGGCGGGCGATGCCGTCAAGGTTATAAAGACCGCCGTTTTCAATAGCAGTGGAATCGGTTAATACCCTTCTAAATTCTTCCCAATCTGTGATTTTTTTCCGTATTTTTGCTTGTGCTTGTGATATTTTTCGACTGTGCTGAGTGCGTCACACGCCTCTCACTTCACCCATCCATGTACACATGCCTTCGGCGTCATTTTTACTGATCTAATCATTGGAAATAAATTCCATTCGTAAAACAAGTTCCTTTGTTACGTGATCTAATTTTTGGTCTCAGTCATGATTGGATAATCGTTATAGAGTGATAAGAGTGGGGTGTGCATGTTTGGTCACTTTCATGTGGTTGTGACGTTCCCTCCATTTTTGGCGCAGCTTTGATGCTATCCGTATTAGTAGTTGCCTGCAACCAAACGGGATGGGGTTCTCGCCTGAGTTAGGAGCCATGACTCGGGTAGTCATCATTAGTGTCTAAGCTATCCTGATTATGCACGCCAGCATTTGAGACTTGTAGACTACCCAACACTTGGCTAAACTGTGGGGAGCAGGCGTAAGTTTGCGCAGATTACAGGCGCAATTCTTACAAAAAATGAACTGCTCTTTGCCTATGCATTCAGCCTATTTTTCACTTGATTGAACATTCCTATGCTCTGTCACATTCCTCCAGGCTGATAACCTTCCAACGAAATCCAGTCTTTGAAAGTCTTCGTCAGTCGATCCTTTCAATTTCTGAAGTCAGAGGGTGGCTGGAGAGATGGAAGAGCCAAATTACCTCAATGTAAAACTTGACGAAGTGTTCTTGATCCAGAATAACGGAACTGTCTACGCTAATCCGATTGCCAAAGACAAAACAGCGGTCGATTGAAAGCAAGGATTCACAAATAGCATCACAAGTGAAAGGGGTGACGACAAGAATGCAGGGAGGGGAGACGGAGATACGAGAGACTAGACGACATCGGCCCCTCCGCCCTCGAGCGGTGTGTTGGCGAGGAGGGTGCCGAGAGGACGCATAAAGAGCGGTTTCTGGCTTTCTTCGCGAGCACGCAGGTGTAATCGCAAGAGAGTGTGTTCCAGCACACCTGTGCGTATTTCCATTGCAACATTCTCGGCCTTGAGACGCTGGATGGCCTGCTTGATGTGCACTACGGGCGAGCCATCGGTCATGCTGGAGCCGCGCTGCTCCATTTCCTGTTTTACTCGCTCCACCTCCTCCGAAAGTTGTGCCAGCGCCTTGCTCCGCTCCGCTATGTTCCTACTCGCCTGCGCATACTCCTCCTTCACCTCGCTTAGTCGGTCCTTGGTGATGCGACAGAAGAAAACACGGAGCTTCTACTATTGGCCTTCAGCATTCCCTATAAGCTAAACCTTTTCCGAAGCCACACTATTTGTATGCATAGGTTCCATTTAAAGCTATAACATACTTTAAATAATTCTTTAGGTATTCCAGCACACACCACTGGGAAAAAAGGGTCTTTTTCATGTAAATATGGTTTTAACATTTCACTGTATGCAATTATGATCTTAAGTTTGCCTGTTTGTAACAAACTCAAGACTTGCCATCGCATTGCCATTGACTATTTAGGCCACGTATCCATTGGAGAGCAACGCTGGATAATCTGATCACCAAACGATATGCATTCCAGTCCGTCAGCATTATTAATAGTTCAAAAATACATTCTACCTTTGATCTTGAATGCGATTCTGTTACTGCAAACAACCTTCAAAAGGGATCATCTGCTAGTAAAATCACGGCCAAACACAATTCATTTTTTAGTAATGGTGCTATCAGTTGAAAACCTAAAGCAAGGCTATGGAGAGTTTCTGGCATAAGTTCCAATGGCGAACCCACTCTGATACAGTTACTACTTGGAACTTAGTATCATTTTCCCACATAACTGCGGCAAGAGGTCAATGTGCGACCTATGTGGCTAGTCACATGGAAATATTCAAAATTTGACTAGCGTGCGATGTAGCGCTATTTTTATCACAATTAATGAAGAGACCTTGCAAATAACTTACTTGAACACATCTGTACTCCGTGAGGACACGATCAATTTGGCTATTTATGTACTTCTCCCTGCTACTGATCTTGTCCAGCCCGCGCGAGAGGTCCTCCTGGAGGGTTTTGAGGTGTCCACGGGACTCTGTGAAGCAGACGTTGATGGCACGATTGTGGTGGTCAATTTGGTCGAGACGACTGCGCCAATCCCTCGCTTCAGCGCAAGTTGCCATGCGCAGCTGCGGCAGCACACGCTCCACCTCCATCTGCCAGTCACCCCGCTCCACTGCTGCCGTCGATTCAAGGGCCACCTCAGAGGCTTGTCTACTGCATGGACGCCGAACCGCCGCTTCCGTCAGCAGGCCACCGAAAGGGCCATGAGAGTCGATGAAGGACGGTTCTTCGCCCAAGGAGATATCGTTTTGGACCGCGTTTGGAAGTGTCTGTGACCCGCTCATGTCTAAAATATCAGGATAGGAAATAGGTATTTGTGATGCGCATCATAATGGCACTCCGTCAGGAAGCCGAATTCAACTGCAAAACAATGTCTCATATTATACGGTTGGAACTACTTTGAGTGCATAAATTTTATGCCATTAAAATGCTTTAAAAAGAACGAAATAAAAATAACATTTAATTAAAAAGGAAAACGAGTTTGTTTGCATGGCAAGAACATTTGTAAATCTAGTCTATTTTTTAACTACTACATGGCCTCACGAAAAGTTTAAATTGCTTAAACTGCTGACAATCTTTGCGAAACTACTTTAAACTTGAATAATGAAATTTTAACCGCATTTTTTTGTCTTACGCTCTAGGTTTACAGCTCTTAAGTCGTTTTCATCATCGTCGGAGTCCACGTCCACTTCTGAATCGCAGATGATGCCGGGCCTTAGTTCTGCGGTAACCCCATCTACGCAGATCTTGTTTCTTATCCACTCCACCAAATCACCTTCCTCTGAGGTCGAGACTGTTGTATCCTCGACTATAGATGCTACACTTTCCGCATCTACCTTTTCATCCAGCTGTGGCGGTTCAAGAGCAATGCATTTTCGCTTTATAGCCATGTCGGCCAATAGATCGAGCACATGTATACAGTATTCCCCACAGCCAGATTTCAGTTTCGACGGCGGAAACTCGGGTGCCTGACCTATCAACGATCGGAGAGAATCGAGGACGGTGGCGATCGTTGCGTTAGGATCATCATACTCTTGTGGCACTTCCATTGAAAATCCTGCTTCGTTAATAAGCCAAGCAGCAAGACCAACAAATGTGTTGAACTGTTCACCAGGGTTTGTAGGAATAACGAAATAAAGCTTTGAAAGTCCTTTAATTCTGTTACGAGAACAATAGCTGTATTCATAATCCAAAAGTTTTAATTTCTCTAAGAGGCTCTCCATCATTTGATAGGGAAGAAAAAGCGATTGTGTTGGATTAGTGTGGGTGGCAGCGGAAGCCACCGCCGCTTGTGTTATTTCATCATGTTCGTCCGCCTCCAATTTTCCTCCTTCCATTCTCGAAAAAATGGGTGCAGAAAATGGCCTATTATTTATAATACAAAAGATTGTTAAAAAAGGAGAAGATAGCCATGCCATTAAAAAGAAAAAAGAAAAGGTGGTTGTTATTAAAGACGTGCTACACTAGCTGAGTACCTAATGATAGCAAATCAATAAAAAATATCATGACATCAGCAGTTCAATGTTTCTAAACAATGAAGTTGCGCATCAAAGCAACACCAAATTAATTAACAAACAAAAGCGAAACTTTTCCACTACTTTTATTAACATTTTGCGGAAACTTTTTCACAGATCTTGCAAAATTCTCAAAAAATAACCAAGGGCATTGCTAACACACAAAGAAATTATATAAGGCATGAAGTGGTGCGACTCCATTAATAAATTTTTTCACACAAGTTTAAGCAAAACTGTACGTTTTATTCATAACAATTGCATAGATCTGAACTGCCTAAAGGCAAATTAGCGACATTTATTTCAAAAATTGCGGAACATTCTTTAGGATAAAATCGTGTCCGTCTTGAAAACAACTTTGAGCTTAGCAAAAGCAAACAGACACAAAGGCATCTTTTCTTCTTACATACAATGCAGAGGTGCTTTAAGTGCTAAATTGGTTCACTATCCGAAAATGGGAAAACTGGATATATGATAGGTTATTGTGAGGATCAAACAAGCCTCTCATTATAACTAGGACACTGGATAGGTTAAACAATTCATTGTTTTATTGCTAAATAATTGCTTACTTAAAAAACTATTATAAAATACAATCAAATAATACGCAATTTTTTTAATTTTTTATTTTACTTTAATTTCAAATAAAGCCAATAAATTTTAAATTTACAAAAATAATTTTTTTAATTTTAATTTTTTATAATTTTTTGTTTTTGCTCTTTTTTTGTTGTGCGAGATTTACGAACGTGGTTGGTCTGCGTGTGCGTTGCTTTCTTATGCTCTGACTTGTGATTGAGTGCTGAGGATTAATAATATGCTAGCTTAGGAACGCTTGTTTTCTTTTATTATCTCCCTTGCAACACCAGCCTTTTGTGTGTATTCCTTTGCAGCAATGCATATTACTCCCGTTTTTTAGGCAGTGAAATGGCCTTTGCTGCAGTTTTTGATGTAGTTAAGAAAATTTTGGAAGAAGCTCTTCCTGCGAATAAGCATCATATATTATCTCTTGCGAAAACTGATCAGGAAAAGCAAGCGAAACTGAAGGCGGAAGGTGTTTTTGACGGAGGAGACTTGTGTAATCACTCGTGGAGTAAATCAGAACGCACTGCTTGGCTTCGACATGTAGGCATTTGCTACTACCAATTCTTTAAAGTGCTATAAAAAACCTGTTGCTGCTGCAGGTGTACGCAGGCCAGTGAATATTGATTGTCTCTCGGTAGAAGTATCTAAAGCTAGTCGTGCCGAAATTGAGTGCGAGAAAGCACGTGAGCGACGACTAAAACGGCACGCTACTCAGGGCGTTGTCGCTCTCTTTAATGCTGTGAAGCAGCATCAATCTGTTTTGGAAGGGCGTTTGGACTCCGCAGGACCTCTGGTTTTCCAAAGGGAGAAAGTTGTTTCAGGTTTCACCACATCAGACTTTCTTGACCGCCTTTCTGCGGGTCTTCCTGGCGCAAAAGCAAAGCCAGCTAAAGAAGTAGTCTCTGACATTTCCTGTGCTCCGAAGAAGAGCAAACCTAACTCATTATCAGTAAGTCGTATCTGCTGAAATTACCTCTTAAAGCTTCCTCGTGTTTGTACTCGTCTGCGTTCGATTGTTTCAGAAGACTTCGCACACTATCAAAGTCAAGAAGGCGTAACTTTAATTCGCGTCGTATTTCCTGAGAAGTTTGTACAGAATCTCACGAATACATTCTTGCGTTCTATAATTGTTCTTCTCTCAAAGGCTTTCCGGACTAGTGGCTATTCTTTTGCGTTTTTTGTTTCAGAACAATTTATAATGAACTTTTCTGCTAAAGACTCCATGTAAGTTTTGCTAGGTCGTTTCACTAAGGTACCTTAAAATTAGTGATGGCAGCTTAGCAATGTTCAAGCGCGTTAACTGTCATTCCGCAGAATTTCAATTTTAATTTTAATGTATTTCTTACCGCTATAGAGTTGTATTGTTGATTTTGTTTTAGCTTTGAGTGCACAGGTTCTTCAACCGCGGATTTCACATTATCATGCCTTGACGAAGGAGACTCGGGCCCAAAACTGAGCGTTAATTCGGTTCATGAAGAGACTAAGCAGTTGAATTTAAAGGAGAACGCATGCCCGGCCAAGTTAACGGACATACCCGAATTGAATGATGGCTCAGGTCGGTCATTATCGGTTTTGAAGGCATGCGTGCGTCACGACATTATGGAGCAGATATCTCCCATCATGTCTGAACTTGTTGCCATTGACTTGAAATACTCCGAATTGGCCCAAATAATTGCATCACAGGACAGGGAGCGAACGAAGAGGCCCATACAGGACTCTATTTTGGTTAACGATGACCTGAAAAGGTCACCACTAGAAGATCTGCACGCCTATACCATATCCGAGTTACGCTCTCAACTGGGCGCCCTGAGGGCCTTCATCCAGGACCTCGATGCTAAGTACTTTGAAGTAGCAAGATACGTGCAAGACCGGATTGAGAAGCTAGAACAGTGCAAAAGCGAGCTTTCCTCTGAGATCGAACGCTTGCGAAGATTTTATTAGATAGTTTTATAAATTTTTTGCCGTTCACCATTCAAGGGCTGTTACAGTCGTTTGCGTACGGACGGATAATATATCTAACTAGGAATCCTTGTGTGCAGCGTCCTTGGCATCGTTAGTGTCATTTGAGGGAGACTGTTGGCCAGTTACATTCTGCATTTGCTGTCGAAGCGCGTCCACCAGATTGGGGTTGGTTTGCCGCATCTGTTGAGCGAACTGCTGTCCACTGGAATCACAAGAAGCTAGAATCATTAAAAAGCACGATGCACTCGCGAAATAAACAAATACCAACCCAATGGACGATTTCGTGTAATAATGTGCTCGCAAAAAAAGTATTTCTATGTACTGAAATAGTTTGGAGCATTGCAGGAGGCGATGTATGCACGTCTAACACTCGGAAGATGAAGATAGTTATTTTACTGTTAAAGTGGTTCGATAACGTACGGCAGTGTTAGATGATAATCGAATAATTTACGTACTATCGAAGTAAATCATCCATATTTGGGACCCCCGATGGTGCATCAGTTCCCTCCGCGGATGGATTACCACCGCTAAAAATGCCTTGCACCATCGAAGAAACGCTTGAAATGCAGAAAAGAATGGAGTTTGGATTAACTGGGCAAGTTGGACGTACGATTATATTTGTCGACACGCTAAAAGAATTTTTAAAGGATCATGATGGTCTGCATGGTTTTTCGCCAGTAGTAATTATTGAAACTCGCTAAAAGTGTGTGGCTTTAGGCAATTCAGACATAAAGCTTGCCGGCTTACGTAGATTGCATCTGAGGATCCGACATTAGGCGTTGCGCCATGGTCTGCATCATCGGGTTGTTGAGGAGGGCATTAAAATCTAGGTTACCGAGACTGTTAGGGGCAGCGTTTGAGGACTGCTTCAGATGTGCCTCAGCTAGGGCCAGGCTCTGCTTAAAATTCGAATTAGTTGGGTCCAGTGAGATTGCCTTCTTGTAGGCCTCTATGGCTTTTTCGTATTTAGCCATGCTACAGTAGGCGAGACTAAAAGCAAGCGTGAGATTTGTGATATCGTTCATTTAAGAAATAACTAATAAGAGAAGCGCAACCAACCCCATGCGTCCATAAGCCTTGCTGTAGGCGGGGTCTATCTTCAATGCCTTCTCACAATCCTCAATACAGTCGTTGTCCTTGTTAAGACGACTTTTGGCAGCAGCTCTAAAGATTAGAAAAGGAATGAATGAATAACTGACAACAAGCCAAAGTAGAGTTATATTAGAGACCGAACCTGTTGCAGTAATAAATCGCATTGTTGGGATCCAAGGCGATTGCCTGGCTGTAGCAATCAATGGCCTCATCAAACTTGTCCAAAGCCATAAAAGAGTTGCCCTGTGTCTTCAGATTCTCAGCCTTGGCCTTGTCCTCTGCGGTCACCCGACGAGCACCTGGCTTTGAGGTCTACAGATCAAATATGGTAATAAATTTCTACTTACGGACATCGATTTCTCAAAGAGCGTTAGTAGATCTATATATGGTTCCGAATTTCCAGAAACCTCAAAAGCACTCTCGATGCACTGCCTGGCAACTGCATAAGGTCACAGTAAACATGAAGGCATAAGGTTACCCTCCAAGCTTTCGATAGTGTCGCAGGAATAATCACTTGAAGTGCATTCGTCCTTAAGGAAGGAAGCGATACACTGGTAGAGCCTAAGTTTTGTTTCTGATATCATCTAAAATCCAAGTGGACAATTCTACTTAAAAGAACGATGAAAATGATTTTAAACTGAAAACACATTATAAAAACCGAAAAGAGCTTAGATGAAGTAAAGTAAATCCGAAGAGAACCAGTAAAAACGAGGAAAAAAGCCAAGAAATCCCAAAGAAACTTGTTTCAACAGTGCAAATAAATAATACGAAACACATAAGGATACGAAGCAAAACGGTGCCCAGTAAATCTGACAATTCACAAAATTTTGACAAAAAATGAAGTTTTTTCACAGTCATCAAGGTTCGAAATCGATAAAGCGCCTACAGCATTGACCAAGAAACTAAGCCGCTATGTGAATGGCCTCGTGGGTTAATTTAATTGGACTGAAGGCAAAAAAGCTAGACACTTATAAATGAACAGCGCTCGAAATAGGTCAGTTGGGACAGTCTTTAATAGCTGGGATCTTTATTTTTCTGCAGTGAACCCAATTTGTCACAAAACAAATTCAATAATATTCTGTTGGGCTTAAGAAGCAGCAATAATAAAAGGCAATCCAACTGCGTTTTTACCCAAAAAATTAAATAGGTTTCCATAACGATTTCTTGCATTTGGTGTAAAGCAAAAATCAAGCATGTAATGCAAACTGGCATGGTACATCAATTAAGTTAATTGTCTAGGCTGATAAATACCGGGTTGTATGAAAATCGCGGTGAATTGGAGCGGAAGGTTTTTTTTTGAGATCCACTTTAAACGAAGCTCATTGTACCCATAAATTGTGCATAACCATTGATTTGCCGATTTCGATGGTAATTTTGCATACTTGTACTAATTAGATTCAATAATAGTTCAAAGTGCGCTAGCGCAGTTTGAAAGGCTTATCATGCATGAACGAAAATAATCGACGGTTTCAAGTGTGACATGGCTGAAAAAAGGATTCTTGATAAGCGAAAACTTGAAGGCCAAAACCCTGAACATCTTTTGTTGCTTCATAAAAATAGAAGCCATGATCAGACGAAATTTTTCTTTACGGGTGATTCTTCGCAACGTTGCGGTTTTTCTTATTTTAACAGGCGAACAATCAATAGGATAGGTAGCTTTTTCTATTCTCTTACCTAGTAGTTCTCCTGGTCATTTACTTTTTGTGCATTTATGTGGTCCTCTTCGGAATACTGACCGGCCTTCTCATTATTGTGCTGCAGCTCGTTATTAGTGAGGACAAACCCTATCTGACTGGTCAGCAAAGTCCTTTAAACCTTGCTCCTGGTAGGTTCACTAGCTTTGATACATCTTGGGTTGCTCTAGTTATGTTCTAATTGGATTTTGAAGACACTTTTAGTGGAGAATCTAGTACTTGCCTCCATGTTTGTTTTTCTTTGTGGAAATTTTGCATAATTGTCTGGTTTTGTTGCTAAAATTATAATGGACAATGCAAGAGTGCAGCTCTTTTTTGACTTCTAGTGGGCTATATTTTATGTTCACATAGGTTTTTTGAAGTTTTTGATCCGTATCTCCGCAAGGTATTTTCCGTAGTTTCGCTATTTTTGTCGTTTTTGGCCTAATGCTACTTTTGCTTTGAACTTTAACTGCTTTTTTTAGGCTTGAGTCGTCGTCCAAATATTGATTTTATGACATCACTTATTGCCTACGAATCCTCGAACCCACAGTCCTACATGCCCTACGTCCAGAACCTTCGAACCTTTTTCTCCCTCTATGAGGAAGTCAATATTAAACCTCAAGATGGCTTCGCCACTTGCGAAAATGGCGTCAAGACACCAGATAACCCCGAATTAGTGTGCAAATTTTATCCCATTGTGCTTGAGTCTTGCGTGAAGGAAAACAATTATGGCTACGATAGAAGCGAACCCTGTGTCGTAATAAAAATTAACAAAGTAAGCTTAAAGTTGTCGGTCCTGCAGCGAATATTATTAATTTTAAAATTTTTAGATGCATGACAAATAAATTCGGAGGTTTGGGACTGGACCTCTTTTGACGGAATGTCATATCTTATTAGTCATCCTTCAAAATTTTCGAACAATATCTACTTGACTGTTAGGTCATCTTCGTGTTGGTTAGATGCATTTTTTGAATCGCATTTCACTTTTTATGGGCGCAACCCTTTACAGTCTGAGAATTATTGTATTTTTTGTGTTAGTTCGGATACCAAAGGTTTTGATTCACTTAGTCGGTGAACAATGAACCACGGTTTAAAAATTACATGCAGTAAGCTTACGTTCGTCCTATGATGTTTACATTTAAATTCTTACAAAAATATGGGTTTTGGGGTCCTAATAACAACAAGTTCTGATAGAGCGCATTAGTGTGCACATTTATCCAAACATTTGTTAATAAAATTTTGTTTCATTGACAGAACTCGAATTTATGCAAGCCGTCTTAAATCCACGCAATTATCCACTTCCATCGCTTGTTTAACTTTAGATTCGGAGTCATTCTAGTCAGTTTTATTTATTTCTTATGGTATTTTGCAGGTATATGGGTGGCTGCCTGACATACAAAACATGTCGATGAGTAACAGCCCTTTACTTCGATGTTTTGGAAGAGTAAGTGTAAAGAAGCATTAAAATATTGCAGGTCAAATCTTCCCACATCCTATTTGTTATCACAATCATTCTTAGTACCATTCAGATCCGTGCTTTCGAAAAGTAAACTTAATGAATGGCAATTGGCTGTCACGCTTTTTACAATGTTGTTGATGACTCTTCGTTAGCATTCTCAACCTCGAGTGTCTCCTTTTCAAATCTCTCATGAAAAACTATCACTAATAAAATGCACCAGTTGCCATACGCAAAGCGAATGTATCGGCTATTCGCCCTCCAAATTCTCACTTTTTTCCTAGGCGTTATTTTTTAAGAGGAGTGGTCACTTTGATTAAAGCGACAAATATATTTTAGTACCAGTCGAACTTTGAGGCCTTTGGCTCTTTGCATTACTACCCTAACGTGACGATTGACGGCATTGTCTAGTAAGTTTTCTCCACTATTTCAACGTGGTCTCTTTGAATGCTTCTTTCTCTGCTAAGCAGAGCTTCTCACTGTCTACTTTAGTGGCATTTTTGACAGCGTCTATTTTCCCTACATCATCCAATACGCCTACCGATCGCCAGTCGTGGCCGTTCAGGTCAAAAATGTTCAGCGAAACAGTCTCTTCTTTTTATCCTGTCGCCTCTTCAATCTCAACGTACTCACAGAACCTCTCAACTTCGAATTACTCATCGACTAAACCTTCATTTATTGCCTTTACTCTCAACTACGCCTCTTGTTTGGTCCCCTGGGATAGAGGGTTGTGTAAATTTTTTGCTCTCCTTCCCTAGTTCTATCAAGCCTTGCCATGCAAGCAATGGATTTGAGAATTTTGGAAATGAATAGATTAGCATTAGGTTGTCCGAGCTTAAAAGTCACTTCAGCAATAATTCTGCTCTCTAGTCATTCAGTAACTGACTATTATATAACTGGGAACCGGCTTGCGTTTACTATTTACTATTCTTGGGACATTTGCCGCCATGCTAAACCGGAATGTGGTGCTCTACCAAAGTAGAATGGAAGGAAGACTGGATTGACTCATGAAAATTGCAGCAAAGTAAAACTGGTTTACGGTGCGCTGATTGTTCTCGAGTCCTTTAATAATTTGTCAATCTCTAAGGCGATTATCTTCGCAGGTCTCTGTCTTGAAACATTTGCTCTCTTGCGATGCTAGTGCCCCGATCGGTGCTAGAATTTCAGGCAACATTTTGTGGACGAAGCAAGGTTGACCCTATTTAGGGTGATCAAAATTAAGTTTTCCGTAAGCGTGAATTCATTTATTGAGGGTAGATCCCATGCTTAGCAAGGAAGGTTTTCGTGTAAGTCCCCTCTTCAAAGTCGTAGGGGTCGTTAACGGCCAGGGCTGGTTTGTGAGTCTCCACCTCCGTTACAAGCGGGCCTCCCCACCTCCGCCTCCTTCCGCTCCATCGATCTGATGCCTTTGATTTCTTTTGTTTTTTGAGACGGTGCGGGCTACGGTAGAGGAGGTGTCTCCAGTGCATAGCGGCAGCCCAGCTAATTGCAACGAGTAGATAGAAGAGGAGGTAGTAGGTAGGGGCCGCCCAGGTCGTCATCACCCGCCACACCTCCACACTGTAAAACCATCCCACTTCCGTTCCCGCAGTGTCGAACACTCGCACTTCAGAGACTAGCATGTGTTCCCGCTGTAAAGCAAGTACTCCAGCAAAAACATTTCTCTTACTTGTTCCTGCTCTACCTACACGTCTCTTTTGGGGGCACTAATTGGCTCTGAAAGTTAGCCCGATACATACACGAATTTTGTTAATGTTAATTTGGTTTTTAATAAATGGTGGGGACCCTCTTTTCTATATGTAATAGCTTGAATTTTCATTTACTGTAGAAAAGTTGGTGCCATTTTAGGTTTCCGACAGGTGTTAGTTACTTATATTTACTAAAAATTGCCAAATCTTATGGGTTCAATCAATACACACTTTGATTCTCCTGTGAAAGCCATTTTATTTACATAAGCATCGCAAATTTATGTGTTCAAGTCAAGGCAATTAGGGCATAGAGACTAATTGGACGAATCCAAGGCAGCTTTAAACGAGGCCACTTTGGTGCACATTATGCTTCGTTATGCTATAATTTTGTAGATTTTTACTGAAGGCTACGGTTACATTCGATAATTTGTTTTTTTGGGTAATTAATTGCCACTAAAGCTTTTTGATACCAACCGCTAAAGAATCATTGGTCTGTCACTAAAAAATTACAACCAAAACAACATATATGTGCTTTCATCTAATTATTGCCGCTTTCATTGCGATTTCAGGTTTATATGATAGCCACTTACAAGTATGTACTTAAATAATTTTTATCAAAATTTTTTAAAAGTTGTAGTTACTTTAGAAAGCAAAGGCCTTATTTGAATTCTCATTTTTAGCAAGTACGACATCAGGACTTACTTTGAATAGGCTATTGCATGCCGCAAATTAAAGGTCAATTTTTTGCCTAAAATGTGCGGTGCTTTAACCATTCGATGCTTCCGGCGGCCTACAGCATGCAGTTGGCTGTTGCTGGTTTTGTCTTGTATTCCTATTGCTTACACGTGCATGTCAGTTTGTAAAGAGATCCGCAATAAGGTCATATCTTTTGATATTTTGACTGGCTACTCGTGGTGAACCTATGCCACGCACATAGATCCTATCCACTAACAGGTAGAGGATAGTGATGTTTTTAGCACTGGCAAATATTTCATTTCTACCAATCAAATTACTCGCAGGTTGTGCACATTAATTAAAGGCGTTAAATATTATAAGTCGATTTTCACTATGATTTGGTAGTAAAATGGCATTCTCTTATGGTCTGAACTGTACGAAAACTTGCCACCTTTATAAGCTTGATTTGGTGATAAATACTATAAAATTTTGACCTGATTGTATGTTTTTGTTTTTAATAACGATAATTTTTTGCATCAACACTAGTGAATAGTTATTGTTTGCTGATTATAATGTAGATGCTTGGATTTAGTTAGTTGTGCTGCTAACTATTTTCTACGTATCTTGGTAATATAAGCTATGCATGCAAAAGCTTTAAGATTATATTTAATCACGACTAATTCACGTAACACATTTTGACCTGCAGTCTCCAGTTGCAAATATTTGCGTTCACCTGCTTATTCATCTGAACTGGGAGCTAATTATCACGGTCAAGGTAATTGCTGAGGCTATCATCAATTAGCTCATTTGTAAATCTATCTTTATTTAGTCCTGAAATAAAGGCATTTTTTATTTGCTTACCATGGCAACCAAAATAGTCAACCTCAGCGAAATCTTTTAGGTAAAAAATTAGCAAAGGTCTTAGCAACCAACACCAATCCTAATAACAAGAGCGATTGCCCTCACAGAAGAAATCAGTTTTTGTGTAACACGAATTGTTACAATGATGGGTACTGCTGATTCTGTCCAACTAGCGATAATGCAGACAAGAGTCATAATTGCTGTTTAAAAAAGCGGGTCAACGAATACATATACTTCGGCTATCGCCATAAAAGTATACCAGGACGTTACTTTTATGCCGAAGATTTATCGTCACTTACCCTAAGAACTATCTAAAATGGACACAGCTAAGAACTGCCTTAGATGTCGCCACCATTTTAGATGAAATACCAAGTCAACTTGGTAAACCACTAGAGCGGCCACTGGTGCTGATGGTGGCGAACTAAAGGTCTCTAAATAAATTCAGTACTGTATACCACCACATGGTATGACACTTGATAAAAAGTACCGCATCACAAAGGACATCCTTGGATCAGGTATTAATCAAACCCTTTGGCGTTTTAGACATGCTCAGCTGCAGTGACTTATGAGTAGTGGATTTTAATTGTTAAAAGGTTTTTTTTGGATTCTTCTGATAAAATGCTGCAAACGTTTGAAGGCAACCAATCCAGACAACATGCTGGTGTAGAGGATGAGTAGTTTTAGAAGTAAGTGAACGCTTTGCGACCTTAAGATACTATGCCATCGCTGTGTCACGAGGCAACACTAAAGTCTGTCTAGTTTTAGGCGATTGCATTACTATATCCAAGTCATATGCCTGAAGGCAATTAGGCAATTTCGCTCATCCACATCAAGTTCATCGCAAACAGTTTTGTTTCCTGAACACACATGGATAATATCACCGATTTGATTAAAAGCTGTTGGCATTACAATTGTGCATTGAAGGGCTTTTAGAAGCTTTCATTGGTACCTTAGTCTCGACCACCTCGATTCCGCCAAACCAATCAATGGCATCTTTGACCTTGTTCTGGTGGGTGCGTTTCTAAGGTGATCAAGCATATCGCCTCAACACCTCATTCGGTCAAAAGAAGACAAATACTGCACTACATCTTCAGTCAACATGGGCTTCTGGAAATGCTATCCACAAAATTGGGATCATTAATCACTTTGCAAGACTACTGTGACTTTTCCTGTCAACTAACCATTATACATTTCACTTTTACCCTCAATCCAACGAGAAAGCAAAAGTATTCGCTGGCACATTCGAGCAACTACCATAAAAATCACGAAAAGTTGTGGATGACTGTCAATGTTTTAAAAACGTTATTATCGATATTGCGCAGATTAGTGGATCATTAGGTCTCATTCTTAAAAATGTAAGTAAATTATCAGGAATATTAGTGCAAAGCTATCTCCAATTCTAATCTCTAGGTCGTGAGATAGTTCCAGCAAGATAGTGACTGTGCATTTTTGCTAATTTTTCGGTTTTCACTAATATTTATAGGCACTGATCTCTATTCATAATTATAGATGGCTTACCTTATTTCTGCGTTCTCCAGTGGATTTATTTTTAAATAGATTGGGCCCTTCGAGCCAACACTGCCAAGTTCCTGAACCGAAGGCGGTTTCCGAGGTGACGCGCAGCCAGCGAGCTTTCCACACACGCTCCGTGGCCTCGTGCAGCGCCATACCGAGGTCCCAAGATCCCACCAACCTACCCGCCTTCGTCGACCCCTCCGCTCGGGCACCGCCGTCGCCTTCGCATAGTTGGCTCTCCTCGGGGTGGCAGAGACTTTCTGAAGCTAGTAAGTCCCACGGCTCGTCGCTAGTAATCATGGACTCGTCAGGTATGGGATTTCCGCGGGGTGTGAATTTCCAGCCCACCCGCACCGTGCTGACATCGGTGCCGCGCAGAATGAGACCCACGAGGGGGATGTCCGCGTAGCAATCGACTTTATTTTGAAATTCATATCATCAATGAATAGATTAGACTGGCTAACAATCTTATTTGTCCCTCAGCGAGTGCCTTATTCGAGCTGGGTTGACTTGATAAAACTAAAACAAAGTAGCTACTTGAAATTTTTGAGCACAAAAAGAGCATTTTACCACAAAAGGATTCATTATTACAGCCACTTCCCCATTTACTCCCGACTTGATTAGTGCCCTTTAACGAACGAAACCAACCACAAGGGTTTAATCAGTTCATTTTAATTTTTTTCTGTAAAATGCTACTCTCAAAGTGCTTTACATTTTTGAAACCACCACTCCTCCGTGGTTCTCATTTTGGGTTTGCGATCGGCGGAAAAGCAGACGACAGCTATCAGTGGGTTCAAACTACTTTGGATTTGCTCTTCGAGTGATGATAAGCTGATCCACTCCACCTGCGCCATGCAGCCGTCGATTATACGGTGGTGGGTACAAATTGTGCAATATTTGACTCAGTGAGAAGATGAATGTTATACCTAAGCCTACTCAAACATAGCTGGGGAGGACTACGATGCAGTTGATAGACCTTGTGAAGTAAGTTGCTTAAGCAAATGCAAGACAGTTGTAGTTAATATAAGTTAGGGAGGTTATTAGCAGTTTAGGAGCATCTCTTGTACCATTCAATAGCCGGAGCTGTCAATGTATTTTCAGGTCTTAGAGGAGAAATGTCCAATTAGCGGATAGAAAGTTACCGTGTGTTGCCATTTTTACAAGGCAACAAGAACGACAAAACTAAAATACTTTACTGCTTTCATGTTTTGCGGCATTTGTCAATCCAAGGAATTTTTTCCTCCGTTCTCAAATTAAATATCTTTCCATCAGACTTTTGGCATTCTAGAGGTCTTCCATCACATAAGGCTTTACAACTAGATGTTATGTGTTAAACAACCACTTTATTTGTCATTGTCAAATCTCGTAGCCGTAGAGTAGTCTTGTGTCCATCAGCGTTGCAGGGCAGTATGCTTAGGTCATCGACTTGAGCCATCCAACTTTCAAATCTGGAGCAGTTTACTTCCTTTCAGTGGTGCTAATTTTACGGATAAAAGCTTTTATACAGGACTGCTAAACTAGCCATCGAAATGAAGTTTACAAACTTCAGTTGCCGCAACACTCAATGCATCTACTTGGCCTTTCAATGGTGGTCGTGTAGTTGATCCGTATTCGTTTTGTGTGTTGATCTTCACATTGTCGTGCTGCTCAATTCTTCCCTTCGGACTTTTTTATGACTATGTAGGTGAACACTATTGCTGTAGACACTTTTTCAAACGGACATTAAATTGCCTGCAACTATATTCCGGGCATCACCAAGTGGAAGAATAACGTTGTCTACCAAGTGGAATTCGAGTGTCATTTTTCGTTTTTGATGGAAAATTAAAACATGTATAAGTGCGATTCCTTTTGGCGTTAAGAATTAGGGCCGTGTGCTGCTCAAAAGCATAGGTTCGCAGACCTCAAATGGAAGGGTGGTTGTTGCACAAGCCATTGAAGGAAAAGACGGTGCGTAGACAAGTCGCAGATTAGTAAATATTGGGTTCCATGTAGCCGTTTGATGCAGACGCTCTGTCATGAACATCAAAAGAAGCCATTCTATCCCTCCTTCCCAATTCTAGCCTCCCAAATCAGCGATTTCGTGATGTAAAAGACATCCGAAACAACAGCTGGGTTAGCGTACAAGATAGTACTTAAAGTTTAATTGCATCACTCTTTATGAAAGAGGCCACTTTGGCGCTCCATCACTGTATCTTCGCCGGTGGGCTAGTCTCCACTCTATGCTAGTGGCCTTAAGCCCTACTCTACTTCGTCCCCACGCACTCCACCCCAGCGTTGTGTCTTCCTTCGCTTTCTGGGTGCTGCGTAACCTCTACAACTCTTGTGCACGCCGAACCCAAATGTTTACTGTATCTCCTGCATTGTCAAAGCCAAAACTGGGTTTTAAACTGCTTCAGCTTGTAGCTGTAAGTCATGCTAGTAAAACGCGTTTAAAGCATTTATGTTTAAAGTAGTTTTCTCTTTGATGTCTTGCAAATTTATTAGCAAGGCTCACTGCCATCAATCCTCTTGACAAATTCAAAAGTTAAAGGCTCGTTACTTTGGTGCTTCTTGAACAATCGCATGAATATTGCCTCCTGAATCTCAGCCGAACAATTAAACACTTAAACAATTTATAAGGTGTTGAGCCTCTTTGCTAAAAAAATTTATTGCCGAACTCAACCTGATTTTAAAAGTATCAGACATTGTTTTTACTGTGCATGCAGGAAAATCCAAGTTAGTAGAACCCAACCGTGAAATATCTTGCTGCAATGAATTCCCAGGACGTACTCAATACTGGCAGCTCGAATGGAACAAGCAATGGACAGTAGATGGAAATGTGGCAGCAATCGAACTCTGGGCAATTTCCTGCTCATAATTCGAATGATATACCATTCGGAGAGGTCGGTACTTTATAGAATAGACAGGTATGCCGTGCGATTAAAAAAACCTACTTTTAAAAATTGTAGTATCATGATCGTGATAGGCAGAAGAATCGATCTGCCAGGTCCAAGCATCAAAGAAAGTTCCCCTTCCATCACTGTTCTTGGATCCTTTTATTAATTGAGTCCCTACAGCCTTTGCCTTAGTTGTGTCAGCGCTCTCCTCCTTCTCCTCTTCCCCATTGCTGAAGTCCTTGGCTTCGGTGACCCGAATAGAGTGGATAGAGAGGAGGGTGGCATTTTTCATGTCCACGGTGAGTCCCTGGTCGAAGGTGCGCTTGCAGAGGAGGCAGGCGTACTGACCGGCGTCGGAGGGGTTCGCGGCGAGGACACGCAGTCCCACTCCGGACACTACGGGGATCTTCAAGATACCCATGGACTCAGCAATGCCATCGGAGCTCTGTGAGACGCTTATTTCAAGATAGGTGCGACGTCCGTCGCCGCTCCAGGGGTCGACAATGCGATTCCAGCGTCGGTGGATCCACTGCAGTGAATAGCGGTTGATGCCAGAGCCACTAAACGCGGTGAGGATGAGACGCTTCGCTTCTGCGCTTGTGTAGCAGGGCAGGTCAACCAAACCGCCTATCAACACATCATGGGAAAAGGGACCGTCGAAAGTGTACTCCGCCTCTACGTTGGTTAAGCGTCCCAGACTCGCCAGCAGCACGAAGAACACGTGACAATGCATAGCGTACCTCCGGTCGGAGGACCGGACTAGTCAATAGAAGGCACAATTTTAATTTTAAATTCATTTAGCTCGTGATCGAGATTCCAAAGGGCATGAAAATTGATGGAATTAATGGGGCAGTATATTTACCGCCGACGTACAGGGGTGATTAGAGCTACTGGCACGGTGTGGAAGTCTAGCTGTCCGGCGGTTGTACAAAAGTCGAGCTCCTAAGCAATTCGTTACCAAAACCGATGGTTACACAAAAAAGCAACTCATTGCCATTTTGCTTCATCCAGGTAATCTTTGTGACCTTGTTATTTGAATCCCTGTTGAATGGTGAATGTGCAAACATATCCAGATGAGTTTCTTAGCCTTTTTGTAAAATAAAACATTGCATAACGAAACAAACACGCGCGAATCCTGCTCTAATGAAGGGTTCTACCTCGTTTAGAGAGACCTCAGTCTCGACCATTTTGACCTTCAGCAGAGACCCCGTTATAAACTGTTGCGCCCGCACTGTAAGCACGATCTTCAAGTGATGAGGTGGTCTGTGACTTGAGGATGTGAGCCGAGGGGTAAGGAGTAGTAATTTCACTCAACAAATTTTAACATGCAAAGGCAGCTGCTGGCCACGAGACGTCAGTCGGGCTGCAGACGCTTCTTTTCTAACCACGCGCTGTAAGAAAGAATTGGCAATCAAACTGATGGTCTAAAACGCATTGTTCGTAGAGCAGGGCTTGGTGGCTACTGGCATGCCCACCCGACGAAGGCGCAGTGATGGAGCACTTGAGTAGCCTCCTTGACAAAACTGACACGCAAGTATCCAACGCATTACAGCATTACCCTCATCAAACATGGCAAAGCGCTTAATCTTTAACTCTAGTCGCTTCATTTAATAGGGACTCGCAAATTCCCCTCCTGCATATTTAAGTAGCAGAAAATTGTCTTTAACGTTGTGCATCTTTCCACGGGTTTATCGAATCCTCTGCACAAAGATACGACCGAGGTCAACTCGAGTCACATTGGACGGGCTCAGTCTAAATTTTATGACATGGGGATTCAAAATGAGCGGAAAATGTCGCAGAGTGCTGATAAATCGGCACCAATTGAACTTGGCTGTACGAAACGTCTCTTTCGTCTGACCCTTCACACTTGGCTGAGTGAAGAATTGTCTGCCTTACTAGTTCTCCTCACAAATGCACAAGCTCATTTGGATGAAATCGTTTAATTATACAATCTCGTGCGTGAAATTACAAATATTTGTACTACAACTGCGATTTCATTGCATGTGTGTTTTTATTTGATTCCATAAAATGTGTGTGGGTGTATGTGAAAGCTTTTGAGTGGCTCTAATGATTACGTATGCTTCCCCTACTTAGACACGCTTAGTCTGAATTTACTTTCCAGTTCTTTGGAACTTATCTGCCAATCTAAATTGCTAAACTCTCTATTTGCAATCAATTTTTGAACCAATTTCACACCTGGAAAACACAGATGGCACTCCGCTTGGTCATAAACTTAAATGTCTTCCCATCATTCAAATAATCACCCCGGACGCAATCTGCCCACGGGTGTCGCGAACCGGCTCAGGTGAAATGCCACCCCCGAGGGAAGGCGCAGGAATTGTTCAGCCCCACCTGTTGGCTTGCGCTTGAAGTGGAGCATAACTGTGGTGCTGGATGCCTAAGTTGGACAATGATTCGGTATGGTGTGGTGCTGGAGGTGTGAGTCATCAGACCGGATTGCTGGTGCTTGGATTCATGTCTTAAATCTGAGGGCTAACCAGCAAGCTATGCAACCAAACCCTCCTCCATCTCGTGAAAACCAAGAAACTGAATAATGTAATTTCTACGGAATACGTTCTGTGTGCGTTTGATCAAAGCTTTGATCAAGGTAACAGTTATGTTAAGATCCACCATCCACATTAACTGTAACTGAAAGCATCGCCCAGTGGTCTCACTTGCACCTCCTACGAACATCTCGCAATTGCCAGCGTCCGGCCTTTCCTTGAAGACGTCAAAAGGTAGCAAAAAGGTTCATCTTATTTCATGTCTGACAAAATGCAAAAGAATGTGCTGCCCCGCAAAATGAACTTCTATGGCATCCAATTTTCACAATTTATGAAGCTACCTCCCTGATCCTCCACATCTGTACACGGTAATAACACGCCTGCCAGTGCCAGTGAACTGTTAATAGGTGATCCACTTCGGCTACGTTTGGTTGTGCAAGCGCTAGAACTGTCGAAGTGAGGGTCAATCTCCGCTCGCTATTGTTACCTACACAGAGATGGCACTGAGGCTTTACGCTAGTAGTCTCAAGCAGAAATAGATTTGCTTCGGCGGTTCGAGCCGACAGATGTGAAAACAGTGGAAGAAGTTATCAAAGGTCAAAAACGTGGTCTTCGAAGTTTCTTGCTGACGGCCTAGTGATAAGTTAGGATTGGAAATACAGTGACTTGTACACAATCGCATTCACTGTTTATTTCGCACGTCATTCACAACGCTCTGTCTCATCACAACGTCCGAACTTGTTTACGCTCGGGTGCTGAACTTTCTGCTTTGAATGATACATTTGACTTAAACGGAAGGAGTATTTGTATACCGGGGGAGGAGTAAGTGGCTCGATTACGTAAGCACTTGCTGGGCTCATCTATGACTGTGTGAAGTGGTAATTGCGCTCCGACAGGAAGTGACTTCAAAAGTGAAAACGAGTCGCTAAGGAGAGGTCCGACAAGTATAATTCATTCTTTTCCTCCGGATCATACTCTAGCGCTCATCAAAAGCCGTCCGCTCTTCCATATCAACTCCGAAAGATTAATTTACAGATTTGTTTTGAACAAGTATAAAAAGATTAAGGAAATGACGAGATTTCACATTCAGGTAGCAAAAAGAGGAAGAGGATTGATTTTAATGCGTAAATGCCGAAAGTGGTAGCAACAGTGACAGCTTTGATTATTATCCCACCAGGAGAGAGGTAAAAGAGGAGAGGAAAGAGGAGGTCACTCGACGAGATGGGGCAACGTGGGATAGGGTGCAGATGGCTCCACTGGACCTGGCCTCACCTCCACCCCCAGAGAGGCTCCATAAGGGGTAGAAGGAGCTACTTCTCGTGTCACCAAAGCTGAAGATTCGGCCACATTGGTTTGATTGTAGGATGACGATACCTGAACCACTTCTGCATAGGCTAAAGTAAACATTAGTGAGTAGACGGGCTCGATTCCGTGGGAAGTGTGAAGTGCGATACCAAAAATTGATACTTCAACTAACTGAAGTAGAAAGGGTGTTTTGAGCTATCGGAGATTGAGTAATAATGCTCAATGAGAAGCCCAATCCTCTGAAGCAAACACGCTGAAAAGCCTTAATGATAATTACATTCAGCACGGATGGCCCGTTACGCGTACGAGCAGTTGACCGTATTGTAAGGAAAGCTTCGTCTGGTTGCGTACAATGCTTTTACTAGCAAAATCGTGGGCGAGGTGTTCCTGTTTGGAGTAAATCAAGACCTCAAATTCCCTATCGGGGAACAGAATGCACACCACGAATGAAAGAGATGATGGTTTTGTTTAACGAAGCGCTGTTCCCATGCTTTCGCGCTCGCGTACACACACAATCCATATAGTCGGGCAACAAGCGGGTCATAATGTCCTAACTCACACCAAACAAATGGGATGAAAGGTTATGTGAAAAAAAAAAAAAAAAACTATTCCTAGATTTCAGCAAATCACCACAATGCGTTGCGATCCACTCATGACATTTATGGGCCCACTGCAATAAATTCACGATTCATTTCTTTCCGCCCCAGTCCCACTCCTGCGTGAATTCCCCAGCTCTTTAAATTACCAGTAGACACATTACGGAGGAAAAAAGGTGCCACTGCGACTGTATGGACTAGGACAGATTCTAAGTAGTTTCACACTACTGCATGGGCAGAAGTGCCTCCATCAGAGGTACGATTTACATGAAGACCACATACGTAGATTCAGGGAAGAAGTAGCAAAGGCCATGACACATCCACTGGTCATATAAGTCAATACACGAGGATTTGAGGTAACGCCTACACATTTGCTAGAACTGTTTGGCATAAAACACCACAGACCTGGCGGTAAAGGCATGACGGTAATCTACGCGCAAAGAGCGACAGGAAAAAAATTGGTCTAACGTCCAGCCCCAACGTTCTACGATAGACCGTCATTTTCATGCGAATAATTTTGTTTCAGTGTCAAGCGCAGTGTGAAGTTCACTGCAAACTCTCCAATGACGATAATTTAAATAAAAAAAATGCACAACATAACTGATATGGAACCGAATTGGAAAAGCTGTGGGTCTTTGAGTTCAAGCTGATTATCAATGCGTCTTTCAAATCTAATACGTATAAATCAGATAATACTGCGTATTAAGGTAAACAAAGCCCAAAGCTACGCTTTTATGCCTCTCGTGACACACAGAAATGCAGAAAAAAGAAGCAATTTCATCCAGAACTTGATTCAACAAGTCATAATTGATGTTATCATGAAGATTTATGCATTTCGTGGCAAGCAATTCACTTGAAGCGGTCCGACCCGTGATGCACCTAATCGTGGTGACTTGATCATTTATTCCCACTCAACAGTTAAACAATTTCACGTAAACTTGCTGGAGCCATTTGGCGTCATTACGATAGTGTGTCATAAGCTAGAATCAAAAAACATGTTTCAGAGATTTTATTAGGAGATCGGAGCATGAAGCATTCATTTCAGTGAGACATCACTCGGATAGCCTTACCATAAACAAACTGCACTGCACTGCACAAACAAAGGTGGAGAGAGGGCATTTACGTGTCAAGTCGGGATATAAAGCAACTGCCAAAAAGCCCACACCTCTTCCTAATGGTGTTTGCACGAAGTAAGCCGAATGAATGTGATACGAAAACCACCCTCGGAGTCAGACGTGCCACGCGAATCCATACAAGCAAAAAAACAACCAGCCACTGCCAGTGTACTGACTGAAAATCATGAAAACTGATTAGCCTAATAAGTGAGACTGCGCTTTAGCCTTGCATAAAAGCTTCCTGCCCACCCAGGGTGACTAAAAGCCTATGTCTCAACGTTATTTTTAATCAGAGTGCCAATTTAGCCTAGCCGATTGATCAACTTGAGAGCCAGGCGCCAAAAAAGGGAAAGTAAATTTCTCACCCTAGCTACAGTCGTGAGATGCTTTAGGAGAACGAAAAAGGGAGAGATTTTTTCATTTGAAAGTCATGCGCTCATGTTAAAGTTACTCTTGTTTTGCTCTCAAATTGCGTGCACTGTCAGCTTTCGACTGATGTGAAAGAAATAATACTGTAAAGCACAGTGGAAATACAAAGTAGACAAAAAACGGATCAGTTGCTTAAACTCAAAATACCCGGTTATAAGGAAGAGAACCTCACCATCAAAACAGTTTAGCTTCACCTGCATAACATGCACGTACCGACAAGACGGGGAGCGATAAAGAGAATGCCGCGACTTACAGGGCGGAGCAGAGTCGGAGGGGGGGAGATTTGGCTCCGTAGAAGGGTGCCGTTGTTGGGAGCGGCAAGAGGTGGAAGAGCGTTGAATCCGTGGTGTTGGCGCATAGTCTGGATTTGTGGGCGGAGGTCGAAGGAGGAATGACGATGCTCTAACATCTACAAGACAAGCTTGATTCAAGCTAAATCGAAATCTCTAATGTTAAACGGGTTAGAAAGTTGGTGAGACCGTGAATAATCCCTAAATGGTAAGATAGTCACTAAGGCTAATACTTTTGCAAATCAAATAAAATGAGAGGGGACGGCGAAGTTTCCTGAAGCGAATTGTCCAATGGCCATTAGTAGCAACCTAATATTATGAAATTTTGTAAAAAATGCATGGAAAAAGTTGGCAATCTCTCTATGAGTTTGATGGGGATTAAAAAAAAAGTAACACAGGACCGAGCAAATAACAAGTGCCTCTTCCATTTGAAAAAATTAACGAATGTTCGGCTTTCGCAATCACTGCTAAGATGAACCACCGCAATAAGCACATGTTGAATAAGCAATTTGTCCCATGCACAACTGCCCACATCATAAAGGCAGAGGATGCTATTGTGCATTCAATTTTACGGAGAAGCAGTAAGATTTGACGATTCGGACAAATGTTCCCAACACAAAAAGTCAAAAACCTAACGTATTTGCATTTACGAGAAAACACAGAGGCGAGAGTTTAGCCTCTAACTGGTGGCTCATTACCATTTGTGCGTTCACGCAATTTAAATTGGCACAGAGCATACTACAAGATGGCATTGAAGGTGGATTGCAAAAATCAGTCAATTTCACGTGCACAGTAAAAACAATTCACTTGAACTTCCGATCAAGTAAGTATACAAATTTCGATAGAAAGACTTGGCTGACGGTGAAGAAATAGTGTTTCATGTGACTAATCAGTAATTAAATTGGATTAGATTTTCACAGAAATGTACCGTGAGATCAAGAGCACAAGTGAATACGACATCACGAACGGAAATCTATTAGTTAGCGGTAAAAATAATTGATAACTGCAATTCCCTACTGGACGGCTTGTCCTGATATGACTTTAGTAGAAACTTTCGTGACTAACTGCATTCATTTGCAAACACAAACACGATGCAACGCATTCTCATGAATCGAAGCCCACACTTATGAAGCAGGACCGACCTCACAAATCCGTTGGAAAACAGCATATCCACAGATCACTCCACAGCCCCGCGCAAGCATTTTTATACCCAGTTCAAAAACGAAAAGTAAACCCCAAGCAGCCCTACACTTGTAGGTATATACGGTTTCGCATCTTACAAAATGAGTCATTACTTTGATTTATTGGAATCAGTTAAAACAGAAGTCATTACAATTTTGTGAGATGTCACAAAAAATCAACGAGCAAGCGAACGACCCGTTTATCAGCAACATGCATCGCAAAGTATCCTTGGTGATGTGAAGGGTGTCTCCAAATTTAAAAAAGCACAAAACTTTACTAAAACACCAGTATACGCAATAACGCGCACAAGGGAGTGCGTAATCCAATGCTTAAAAAGGGTACAGAAACACAATTTAAACAAAATGCAAAGGTACTTGGACAAAATTAGGAAAGCAGATCTTAGTCCACATTGGATTTGAGAAATTGTAGGAGCCCTCAAATTTTTCGTATATCTGGGGATCGTGTTAAATGACATCAGTTAGATCGCAAGCTATCTGAGCCATGATAATCCAAGTAACCAAATGCGCAACTAACAATTATGGTAGTCTAAGAGAACTACTACGTGTGGAATGAAACAGTACCTTTAAACGATTGAACGGATCAGACTATAAATTTACATTTGTCATTAAAGACACTTCCGCGAATTCGCTAGAACAAATAGTGAAAATGAACAAAATATAGCTACGGGACGAACCATCAGGAGGTTGGGCACGTGGGGATGGCCTGCGATGTTGCAATTTCCGTTTCGTACATAGATAACAAGATACACAGGAAATACCAACAACAGTAACGATGAACAGACCACCTGTACAAAAGTAGTAAGCGTTATGTGTTAGAAGATAAGGACCAATTGCGTAAAAATAAGGCACAATACAAACCCCTCATCTTAACATGGTGAAAACCCCAGAGGTGGACTATAAATGGATCAGAAACAAATCCGCAGTTAAGGTTGTTGTGGCAAATACCCTCTTTAAAGATCGTGAACAAGAAAAACTGAGTGGCATAAAAAACGAGAGTTAACGAAAGACTTTGGAAGAACAGCAAGACCAGACATTTGGATGAGCATGGCGTAGTATCGCCCAAATCAAGAGCACAATAAACTCGCAAAACAAAGAAAATTGAGATAGGCTGTGTATGCCAGTCTTAAACTAAAATTTATGAGTAAGGTTACCATTCGCACCAAATGCTGGGATTACATACCAGCAAATACAAGAGACCAAAATACAGGTGTAAGCTCGCCAAAATCTAGCAAGTTTCTGTCGACCAACTCCCGCTTCATTTCCAGGCTACAAAAATCCGCGCGAACTTAGTAAACTCCACAGAACTTTACAATTATGATGATAGCGCTAAAACGGCAAAACCAACCAGCTTTACAACAGGAATGCATGCAAACGATTTCGTCTCGTTTAAAATCCAACTTCATACAGAAAACAATAATTTGTTACAATATTCTTCTTTAAAATGACTATAAAGACCTAAAGACGCTTTTGAGTTAACGAGGCTTTTACAAAATCGAATTAATCAAATTTAAAATAATTATTGGGGTGTAGTTTTGTGTGCAACTTTTACATTATCGATTCACATTATTTTCCTGATTGCATCTGTAGCGTCCCGAGGCGCCCTCAAAGGCAAAAGGAGGCAGAATACTAGGGTAGAGGGAAACAGGCTGCTGGCATAGCCTGGAGGCCAGCTTACACAGCCAGGGCAATGCGGTCACCTTTGTAACCCTGACCGGAACCGGTGGTTCAAACAAACAAATTTCTACATTGCCCTTCTCCTCTTTCGAGCGTCGTCCCCGGCGAGCCCCTTGGTACATCTCCCGAGTCAGCCATCACAACATACTCAGTGTTGAAAGAAGCACCCACAAGCTAACCATGCCAGTCGCCGACCTTCGACGCGATTGAGGCGATGCTTGACACCAACGTCAGTGTCCCTCTTGGCAGTTCGATTGGGCTTGGATTTTCGTCCGGCTCCCTAAGCAAGTATGTTAGGGGTGGTCTTCGAAACGAAGCTTTCCTTAGCGGTCCACGGTTAGTGTCGCTTCGGCTATTAATAGCTTTCTTGTAGAACACGGCGATGGGGTTGACACCGAAGGCGGACGTCGTTCCTAGCCCTTCTGCTATGGGATGTCAGAGGTACTCCCACCCGCAGCACATGCACTTCTTTTGCGCTGCAGCAATATGACGCAGGCGGCGGAGATCGGTATAGAAAGCTTATAAAGTCGTGCCCGCTTTCCGCTGCCACCAATGTAGCGCTTTGAGCCCCTCTTGAAGGCAAAAGAGGGCAGAATACTATGGTAGAATATATATATTTATATGTATTTAACAGGCAGAGGAAAATGAGCTGCTGGGATGGCCCGGAGGCCGGCCTACATAGCTAGGGCAATATGGCCACCCCCGTGACTCTGAACGAAACCAATACTCCAACAAATCAAGTATTACAGCATCGTTTGCTGCTGTGAAATAACTGGCATAAATGTCCATGTGCTGTGAGAGCTGAAGCTTACCGATCTTTCTACCTTAAAACACCTAATTGGGCGCCGTATTTTTTGTTTCATCACCAAAGGATTTCCCCCAAAGACCCTTTTGACAAGCGCATGTCAGCAACTGATTACGGCTGTTGACTCACTCTGATTAAGTAGACGTCCAAGTACCTACTTCTCAGCCACCCATCATCAGCATAATATCGCATGTATAAGAACCCTGATGGGCCCTTGACTCCACAACAGCCTCAAACCTGTTCGACTGAGGGCAAAGCCTCAAAGAGGCAGCGCACACCCACTTCCCCCTTTCACCCGAAAGTAAAAAGCGATATCGTGCTAATATCTTTTATACTTGAGGTCGCAGATTGCCGAGATGACTGTCATGATAAATGTTAATAAATTACAACATAATGTACATTTGATGGTTCTCCAGCATCATTTTAGACTTCATCCAGTAGTGTTGACTTGCTATCTTGATCAACCTTCGACTGCCACGTAGAAAGCATAAATCAGTTAAGGAACAAAGTACAAGAGGCATTGTTTACCATCAAAAGATTCGAGGGCAACAACAGCGATAACCTGCTCCAACTTAGCAAAAAATGAAACATCATAATCAAAACAGCGCCTAGCATCTTGTGGCATTAAGTACTCTGTAAAGTCTAACCGTCAACTATAGGCATTAGAGATTGAAAAGGATATCATTTCCCGAGGAGGTCAAACGTTCCTGTTCCAATACGTGTAGGATTGCCGACGATAATGCTCTCGGTCACACCTATAAAGGGTAGGGAAACACCATTATTAGCATCACTTTAAAGGAAACACACACGAAATGAGGTTTTTGACGCAGACTGTGGCGAAAAGACTTGGGCAGCAACTAATTACCTGCTAACACATCATCTTGAGCATGATACGCGGCCTCAAAGAGGTGATCGCCGGTCCGTTCAAACTAAAAGGAAAATAGGACTTGTTTAGGTTTTTTTTAACCCCAAAAAACAATAGGGACAATCAAAACCCACTGAGGCAAGACACAGCACACTGTTCTTCGCTTTCGCCATGCCACTACGCTGATAGCCGTAGATTTCACCCTAAAATTAAATGCAGGAAATCTAGTTTACTGCCATAAATACAGTTAGCGAACTGAAAATGGCCCATCAACTCATAAATAGGAGGTGAATAACAAACACATATAGCGATATTCCATCGAGAAACAATCTGTCAGCTGTAAATGT
This sequence comes from Taenia hydatigena, assembly GCA_036345935.2. Classification (NCBI taxonomy): domain Eukaryota; kingdom Metazoa; phylum Platyhelminthes; class Cestoda; order Cyclophyllidea; family Taeniidae; genus Taenia; species Taenia hydatigena. The sequence goes on from JADWOT020000009.1 coordinate 8,167,256, forward strand.
TCCTCAGGTTCTAAAATAATTTACTCAAAAATGAAATGGACGAAGAGATGAGACTCACTCTATTGGCCATGAGATCGGCGAGGAGCATTACATGGCGGATGTTAACCTCAACGCCGTGTCCCTGCATAACCGCAATGAGTTCGTCCATGACTACGCGACGGGCTGCCTCCACGCCCAGACAGCGTTCCACCTCGAGGATATTGTTGCTCCGCGTCGCCTCTGGCACCACCCCTGGCACGCACATTACCTTCATAGCAATTGACGCAATGAGAGGAGAGCAACAAATGTTTAAAAACTCCTCCCTGAGCAAAATGCCTTACCTCTCTCAATTTCGCACCTTCTACAAAAATGTTGTGTTTGCCGTCCTTATCCTCCTGAATTACTACCCGAGAAACACCAGGGATGCCTTTGACAACAACGACTTCGAGCATCTGAACAAGGAGTTCCAGACGATTCATATCGGCGGGATAGATGGTCAGATGATCATCGGAGAAGGTGACACGGGAGAGCTTGAGTCGTCTTGTACTCCAGCTAGCGTTTCGCACTGCATTTGCCACCTGTACTGCAGTGATTTCGCGACGCGCCATCCGTTTTACATCCAACTCCACGCGCACGCACACCTCATCGGGCGATAGGCACTGGCGCAAGCGAAGCGCTATGTCCGCCAACCGTGTCGGCTCTATCAACAGCTTCACACGACGCGCCAGACTCGCCGAGGTCGGATCTGTTATCGTCACGCTCAACAGCGGGGTACGGATGTTCGCCACTGCGTTCACTATCTCCCGCATTCGAGGCACACCCTTCAAGGTAAAATGGAAGGCAATGTAGCTCACCAAGGAAGCATGAAATTCGTTCTGTAATCATGGTCGTTCAGAAGTGCTCCTCACCTGCGTAATGTTCATGCTAGCGACACCGGCAAAGTGGAAAGTCTTAAGGGTCATCTGAGTGGCGGGTTCACCGATGGACTGACCGCAGAGGGCACCCACCGCAGTACCTGGTTCGATGAAAGCTCTCTCGAACGTCTTTTTTACCCGCATCAGAAAGAGGCGTAGTTGAGTGCGTGTAAGACGATGCGGCTCGGCTTCCACACCCTCTGTCACCTCTGCCAACCTCGAGCCTCGCGCCGATCGCATTTGGGGGAGGACGTTCTTCATGAAAAACGTCCTATACCAAGTAAGCAAGCAGTATTGCTCAAGCTCAATTAAATATGGTCAACTAAGTAATGAGAAGATCAAGCTCACTTGATGTAGGCGGGCAGAGCTTCGTCGACGTTCTTGAAGGCAGGAAGATTAAGAGCAGCATTTATGGCAATTTCCACCTCGCTAGCGGTCATTGAGGGCTCTGAACGGCACGGTGAAATGCCCTGATGATACGTACAAAATTATTTTATTGGCATTGACGATCACTGACTAATACCCAATTCGCTGCTCAAGATTAATTCAAAATAAAGTGAGACGTTGGGCCTTTGGAGAGTAAATGTATTCACCTTAATGTTAGCCAATTCGCGTCTGAGATCAACAGGAAAGTTTTCGACTTCCATTTCCCCAGGATCCAGTCCGTCTGAGCCGTAGCGGAACTGAACAATATCGCCACGACTGTCACGCACTGTTCCATCGTAGGTCACTGTCAGGTCTTCGAGGAACTAAGGCGAGGAATGAGGGGGATGACAAAGACAAGAAGTGGATATTGACGATGGCACGTGTCCTTACCACGAAAGACCAGTCTACGGAATCCCTATAACGATTAATATTGTAACTGTAGTGGATTGACATTTTGAAGTGATAAAGAGTACATTAATAGTACCGTTCGAAGCAAAATCATCAGTAATGCTGCACGACATTTCAAGGGATGACAAGTATTTCATGGTAAGGCAGTGAAAGAGAGATGAGAACAGTGTCGCAACAACCAATTTTGAAGTTAATAATACAATGAAAGCCCAAATATCGCACGTAAATGCGTCTGCTATGGTCTGCGTTGTGATGAACCTCTTTTGTAGTAGGCATTGCAGAAATAAAAGGACAGGATGTTAAGGACAGGATGTTTCATGCTATTATGAAATATTTTTGAATATGACTTAGGTATGATTCCAACATAGAAGCAGCTATTAAAACCAATCCTTCATGTTTGCACAGAGCCGGCCCGTTTACCACCTACGCCCTCATCAATAATAGCAGCATTTACATTTGTTTGAGACTAGTTCCGGATACCTTTGCCTGGTGAGGGAGATGGCCTACCTTGACGAGACGTCGCTGCATGTAGCCAGTATCGGCGGTTTTGACAGCAGTGTCGGTAAGACCCTCACGACCGCTCATGGCGTGAAAGAAGAACTCGTAGGGTGTGAGACCAGAGTAAAAGCTATTACTCACGAAGCCCTTGGCTGCGGGAGTGCGTGAGCCCGGCAGAAAGTGAATGAGACTGCGCGTCCCGTTGAGGCAGTCGGGGATGCGTCGACCCCCGATGATCTGCTGGCCTACACAGGCAATCATCTGAGAGATGTTGAGGAAGGAGCCCTTCGAGCCCGACTGCGCCATCACTAGCGGTGAGTTGGAGGGGTGCAGGGTGCGCTTGCATGCAGAGCCCGCCTCGTCGCGAATATTGGACAACTCCTGGCTTATGTTCGCCTGTTGGTTTATAATTGGCGATTAATCAGCGTCATTACTCATACACTTCCAGGTCCGAGGAACAACAGCAACGGTAAAGAGAAAACTGTTTGTGCGCAATACGCTATGGATCTTCGGGTGGACAATCAAAATTCATAAATTAAAAATACCAACAACGTTTCATCTAGGCAGTTCGTAGTCATGGTAGAACGGTTGACGGTAATAGCCATCCCACATGAAGTGGACAATTCTCGATTGAAATCACGGAGAAGGCGAAAGTAGGCAACAGAGATGAGCCACCTTTTCACGATGCAACAATGATTAACGGTAACAGTACACTCAAAAACAATTCTAGCCTAGCAAGCGTGGGTTAATGACAGATAAAGATACCCTGGTGATGATCACGATAAGAATGTACAAGGCACCCAGTAAATAATGGAAACATAGCGCTTCAGCAGAGGGAAAAGCCGATGATGGTGGTAAGCTAAACTTTTTTGAAGTCATATTCAATCCCAATTACTCTTAGTACCGACTTAAGCGCTTTCGACGTATTTCACTATCATTTGGTGAGATTATCTGGATCTGTGGTTTACCGCCTCTCAAACCATTTCGAAAACAGGGGTTTAAAAATCTCATTCAAGTGATCAGCACTTTGTTTAGAAGAGTTACTTGTGAAACCAAATTCAACATTAAATACCTAAGAAACCCAGTGGATTTCACGCGAAAGCCTAGGTAAGTCTGGTGGGAATAAGGCTACCGGTAAGTCAGGAATTGATACAAGCAATGCATTGTGCACCAAAATCTCTTCCGGACTAATTGGACTTAATAATAGCAATATTTGAACACTGTGTTTCTTCGACATAATCCGCAGAATACCGCCTAATGTAGCAGGAGGTCAACCGTCGAAACAGTACCGCTTCATATGCTAGCCGGATCTTTGCCCTTTTCCCAAAAGAAAACTCAACTTTGTGGTCGCAATGTAAATTCCTTTAACGGCCACTTATGGGTGGGATGGAAAATTACCAGCCTTCAAACGTAGTTCACGGATCAAAAAAAGCAACCAAAGGGAATTACTACATTAGGGTACTTTCAAAATAAGACGAAATGCAAGAATCCCACTACCATGACACCAAACATGAGGATACAATAGCAGTATTAGGTTTCAAAATGATCAAAGCCGAGCCCTTTAATTAAACGGTGGATACATTTGAAATCTCGATCGCCATTTCCGTCTCCACAATACGATCTATGAATGAACTCACCTCCAGTGTCTCCTCCGTACTGCAGCCGGGATTACAGGAGAGTGTGTTAGTCTCGTACTGGTGAATGTAGAGATCACACTTCGCAAATCTGTAACGGAACAAAAGAAAGTACAATGTGGGCCAGAGAGAACAGTCCCTATCCCCGGCTAAACGATCCTCACCCTTGGCTGATGAGTTTCTGCTTAGCAGCCACGAGTTTGGTATCAGGTGTTACCTCCTCAATGCCGATAGAGAAGCCGCGATGCGAGAGGTAGAAGAGGCTGATACGCGAGAGACGCCACATTGCGTCCGCGCAGGCCTCCCCGCCAAAGTCACGCAGGATGGAGTAGAAGATGCTCGACTTGCTTCCACTGCCCAACAGTTTCTTGTCCATGCACCCCGCCAACAACTCACTGTTGTCTATTACCACGACTGTAACGAAAAGTTCTGGATGTCATAGACCCCGATTTCTTACTATTGCAAGCTTCTCATGAGAGTAATGATTCGCACACTATAATCTGTCTGTCCACATTCAAAAAAACCATGATATAAAAGCGAGTAGCTGAGAGTTGAGCAAACTCTTTTTAGGAATTCCAATGAGACCAGTGCATGGCATCGTTAAGAAAAGCAACGCGAAACTACATAAATGTAAGCGCCTATCACAAAACACAAATTAGTAGTAGTGTTAACTCACACCCATCATTAGGACAGAGTTCTTCCTGTCTATTTGAGTAGATCGACTTCGTTGGTACACGAAGGTTTATTTTAACCTCATTGGAGGGATGGGGTGACATAACCAGACTGAAAATTTGTTTTCCCGTCCACAATCTCACGGGCTAGGAAATAGATCAAACGGCAATTAAGACTAGATCATGTACATCGCCAGTTTCACAGTCCTGAACGCACCCAAAGAATGGCTGGTTTTGGCAACTCGATTTCACAACCGATTTGCGAGCCTGCCACGAGCTGGCAGGCCAATTGACAAGCCTGATCGAAGGTGAAAAAGACGTCCTTCAGGGTGAGCATGTGAGTTGCTGTGATCAGATCCTGTATGGGTGATATCAGCGGTTCGCCATTTTTTGGACTGGCTATGTTTCGAAGAGACTAAAGTAAAACACGACAGGATTGCACCAAGATAATCACAATAAGGTGGATCACCAATGAATAAACAGACCCTTGTTAACGATGAAACTTATTAATTTCTCTATATAAAATTTGGAAAATGAATCCTTCCCTCATGAATGCTTATAAGAAAAACACGAAATTTTAAAGAGCTCGACCAAAACACCCGTAAATCAAATTTCAAGTGAGTCAACTTACAAGCATAAGATGTTTAGCTTCAGCGCGAGCTTCCTCAGTTTGCGGTAAATGCACATTCATTTCGTCGCCGTCAAAATCAGCATTGAAGGGTGGGCAACAACACGGGTTGAAACGGAACGTTCTGTTAGCCATCACGACAACCTATTCAACAGTCATTTAAGTTCTTTTACAAGATGCTACAAAAAGCAAGTATTCAATGAAAAACTACTATCCTACCATCACCACTGGAATAAATTAATTCATGCAGTATAGAAGTATGATAAGGACAGGGAAACAAATAATAAGACTAGTGAAGGTATTTATGCGACACACCTTAAAAGCCTGCATCGATACTCGATGGAGGGAGGGTTGACGATTGAAGAGGACAATGTCACCATCAATGAGGTGTCGGTCGACGATATCCCCAACACGGAGAGTCTTGGCTACACTTTCACGAACCTTGAGACTGGCCAGAAACTTTTTCACAACATCAGGCTCCTTTGCTGATTGGTCTGATTTGCTGTTGTGGGCCTTATATCTGACAAAAAGGGCGCCCGGATGTTTATAGGGACCATTCATCACAAGTGCCCGAAGAAACTCCAAATTGAATTGGGTGACGCGCTCCGGGTAGGTGAGAAGCTTTGCACAGTGGTCAGGGATGCAAACCTGAAATGATTCGGTGGAAGATACAAATAGGAGTAGACACACACTTACGTTTACATGGTCTTTGTAGTAAATAACCGACCTCATCGATGCGAAGATTTGGATCCGGAGAGATAACTGTGCGAGCGGTAAAATTTGTTCTCTTACCCAGCAAATTACCGCGGAAGCGACCGTGTTTGCCAGACAAACGTTGTAATAGACCCCGCATAAATTTGTGCTCGTGGACAAGCGGCAGCCCAGAGTGCTGAGAATTGATAAGACGGGCGATTTCCGAATGGAGATTGTCGAACGAAGCTATCCAGTCTGGCTCTGACAGGTCCTCCTCCAATGTCGCCGCCTGAGCCAGTATCCATTGGTACATCTGAGTTAAATCGTCTTCATTCCTAAAGATTCAAACCACCACCAGGATCTTACCAATGTATATGTGCAGTTACAAAACCCTAGAATACTTACGTCCCATTTTTCACCTCAGAAATGACTGAAGGTCTGAGAGCGCTCGGACAAACAGGAATACGTTCGATTATTAGATTCCGGGGATGGGAGAACCAATCGAAGTCAAAAGGCATCAAAAGTAAAGGAAGATCTTGGGTTGGAATCTTTGAAAAAAGGTCTAAGACACGTGACGGCCTTATCGCCACCTGTAACGGTGAAAATATTTCAGTCGTTAAGAGGTTTTATAATCAAACGCACCACACACTTCCGAGCCAAGTTACAAATTTCTGGATTCGCGTCACCTCCATTTGCATACTTTGTCAATTGCTTATCTACTTTCCTGGCAAGATTTTTTGATGTATCATGAACAACATATGATAAACCACTTCCTTTTTTGACGGTGCCTAAAAAATTCTTACGAAAACTTAGGCGCACCATTGACAGCGTTGCAGTGAGGACAAATCGTTGTTCGGCTAGCCAGCTTGTGCAAAGCTTTCCTCAACATTTTCTTCTGTATATACTCCAGGTTCGAATTAGAACAAATAGGTAGATAGCGACTCCTAGCCTGATCAGATAACAAAACCCGCGAACAATTCTAAAACGATAAAACACTAAGGATCGACGCACCTTGCAAATACACTGCAAGATCTTTACTATGTGCCAAAGATAACCAATATGAAACACAGGCATGGGGAGATCAATGTATCCCCAATGTCCAATACAAGTCTGGTGGTCCAATCCGCAGGTATCACACAGTTCGCTACGTTTTGTGGCGCCAAGCTTGGGATCAAGAAGGCCATAATCGAGACACCTTCTGCTACCCTCGGTCTCCAAGTAGAGAAGATATTTCAAAATGGGTACATGTGCAAGGCGTTCAATATCAGATTCTGTAGCCAGATGAAAACGAATACTTTTGCTAAAGCGCACAAAAATTACTTCAAATCAGGTTACATCATTCTAGGCACATCCGGAGGTCTGTAAAAATCCTTCATCTTGGAAAAATAAGCACCACTGAAGAAAGGCGCCGCGGAACGGCGCACGCCGCATAAAATCGAAAACTACGCAGAAAATATTAGCACTATAAATCAACTAATATTTTTTAGCAAAAGAAAAGCTAAGTACCAATGAAAAGGTTAAAGCATTATTAAATCTAAAAAATGGTTGGCAACTGGAGGGCCTTCCTCTTAAGAATAAAAACAATTGTGCGAAAGAAATTTTTTAATTTAGGCCTTTTTGTTATTAGTCATTTTTGTTTGCTTAGTTCTCAGTATCAAACACAATAGCTGGATGTTCGTTTTTTACTTGGGGTGGATTGCTCTCTTGGCCTTGCAAGTAGCCCCAATTCACTCCGTTGCACATGCATTGCTGTAATCCCTTGCTTGTTTGATTATCGGCTATAGTTACGGTCATTCGGATGGTGGCATTGCTAATAAAAAGTGTGCCAGCTTCTGGGCTTAATCAGTGGATCAGACCCCATCTCTCTGCTAAACACACTTAATCTGCCTAAGAACTATATCTTCTTTTGTTTTCAAAAGAGTCTTGTGGCGCCAGAATTAGGCTTTCTGTCGTATTCAAGGAAGTATCAGCGCGCTATATTTCATATGCTAAAATCTATGAAGATATAAAATGGAAAGTAACAAGCAACTTAAATCTATCGACAATCGAGCTACTTGGATTGTTTGACTGTGGGTTTTAATTTTGCACTTAATTGACTATATTGCCTTAGTCGAGCGGACTGACCTCCACGCTATGCTTACACCTCGGTCCCTCTTCTAGCTGAGGATATATATATATATACATATATTGTAGCGCCCCGAGGCTCTCTTGAGAGAAAATGAATAAACAATACAAAAGCAGAATATACATGTTCTACAGACAGGGAAAAATGAGCTGCCAGCAAGCTTTGGTGACTCGAGAAATGTGGTCACCACTATGCGTCCCCGATCGAAATCGTGTATATATATATGTATATGTAGTACTTTGTTTGTTGGAACTACTGGTCTCGGTCAAGGTCACAGTAATGGCTGTACTGCCCTAGCTGCGTGGGCTGGCCTCCGGGCCATGCCAGCAATTCATTTCCCTCTGTCCGTCGAATATGTATATTCTGCTCTAGCATTCTGCCTTTTTTTGCCCTCGAGGGAGCCTCTGGGCGCTACAGCCTGGGCTGCCGTTTTCAATCAGAGTCACAAAGGCGGCCATATATTGCTCTAGCTGCGTAGTCTGGCCTCCGGGCCGTGCCAGCAACTTATTTCCGCTTGCCCTGGTTTCCTGCTTTCTTTTCCCTTCAAGAGAACCTCTAGACGCTGCAATAGTTATGCACTGATTAATAGTTTTAGTTACTAATAATTGCCTAGGCGATTCTAAAGTCGAAACTCGATTGAGTAAGTCGAGATCTTCAGAGAATTGGCTAATAAGAATCACATTCAAACGAATTTTGTAATATTTCTGGATGCATCATTTTATTGTATTTTTTGAAGCAATAAACACATACCCATTACATGTATTTAGCATCGTAATACTAGTTTTTTGGGGTGTGTATTTATTCTTAGATTGAAGTAGGATATTGACAACCAGAAGCCCTACCTTATAAATTAAAGCAAAGTTTTAAAAAAGAGTTTTTTACAAAATTTTAAAAACGGAAGGTACCTTCCTATCTGTTTGGTTTTTAATTAACTAGATTCACAATGAAGTTGCGTGCCCTCAAGGCCTCTTAGCTTTGAAGTCTTACCAGTAAGCGCACTTGGTATTCCTCTGTTTTTGTTGAACGGCCTACAGCAACGTCGATTTTGCATGTTGTTAGTGCTTTCATGGTGGTTTTCCCAAAAATGCTTGTCTTCCTTCGCTAAATCTGTTTCGTCCCTAAAGATTAAGCGCTATCTTTGTGACGTCGTCTAATAGCATTTTTTTCTTATAGTACTGTGGTTTCTTGTGCTTGATTCCCACATTTTCACGTCAATCTTTGGTGGATTTTCCGGAAAATTGTATTTGTTTGATTTGCTAAAATGCTAATCATATGATTGGCGATGGCTTATCTTTGTGTAATTTATTTGCCTTTTTTATACTTGTAACAATGATACCGTGTTGCAAATCACTAAATCTCATTATAGCTGCGTCTTTTTGGGTTCGTCTGCCATCTTCTAGCGTGCTCAATTTTTAACAGCAACGTCTTTCGAGAACTTGTAATTTGATAACTTTTCATTAATTACATTAAGGTGTTTTTTCGATAAATCGTTTATCTTGAATCGGTCATCTTTTTCCAAATATTTGAACCTTAGATTTTCATATTTTTAACTCTGCTTTATCCTCTTCTATTTTAGTGTCAGTATTTCCCCCCTAAATGTGATTTTGGTATTCCATCACTGTCCTTTTTTCCGAATGTATTTCGTTTCAAAACATCTGACCTTGATAATCGCTTTTGATGCATTTATATACAGATCGATAGTCTTTATTAGATTCACTTGAAGTAACACAGCATTTTTTTGCTGTTCGTCAGAAAGAACGCAGTTTTAATGAGCTTTCATTTAATATGAAGTTATTGCGTTTTGGGTTTTTTGTAAGGGTTTTCCCACATGCCTCCTAAGTTGGCAAGATCTGGCATTCAATTCTCACCTACCTTTGCAATAGTACTTGCATTTTATTTAATCGGACTGAGGGATTCTGAGTTTTTAATTTCACTGAGTAGTTTTGTAGTCATCAATGCTTCGGTTTTGGACTTGTTTAAGATGAGCTTTTTTTCTGAAAAGGGAACATTTGAATGAGTGAAATGGTTGTTTTTTTTTCCTAATGTGCGTTAATTTATAGATGCGTGAATGTTCTAACTGCGTAGTTTTTGTTTAATCGGTCTGCTCAACCAAAATTAACGATTGTGTTTAGTCCCTTCCATTCCTCTTTTTAATTGAATCATTTAACGTTGGCTGTGATATATATGTTGTTCTATGGTTTTATAGATAGGCACGATTTGATTCTGCATTTTGGGAGCATTACTGCCACTTTCCGACCTCAACTCCGAGCATGGTGTAATGCTTTTACTGGAGAATCCAAAACCAGGTTCTCTTATGTATCCCTACTCGTCTGCTGCGCCCTCAAATCCCCCTGTGGTGATCACACCTGATTCCGACGCCACGAGTGCCATGCTCTTGCCAGGACAGCCTCAATCGCCTACTGCTATGCTCTATTCACCACCAGCTTATGCCCCCGGGCCACCTCAACAGAAACCTGCTTATTTCAACAACAATAACGGTGGCAATAGCACTGCTGGCGCTGTGACCAATAACAACGCCAATCCCAGCACTACCAATAATGGTGCTCTAACGGATATAATGTCCCACTCCTTGATGCAGTCTCCAAGCCCCCAACAGGCCAATAGTAACACTGGAAGCTTCTATTGCTGGCCACCTCCTTCCAGCACGGGTGCACCTGCCTCCACCATGGCCGCTGCACGGCTACCCCACCTAGCCCAGAGACGAGGCGGCGGTGGTGGTGCAGCTTACAGGATCTCCTCCCAGAATCCCCCTCCCGATTTCGCTCACGCCCAGTACTATTTCCGACAGCAGCAACAACAGCAGCAACTGGCTCCGCATAAGGCCGCTAGTGAGACTGGTGGCTACGGCTGTGTTTCCAGTAAGCTCATGGGGAGTGTATCCACCGCTACCACCGCCAGTAGTAGTAGCAGCAGCAACAACTGGAAGGAACGGCCACATGTGGGAAAGTATAGCCTGATCCGCACCATCGGTAAAGGCAACTTCGCCAAGGTCAAGCTGGCTCAACATGTAACAACGGGCATGGAGGTGAGCGTATCTTTTTGTTCAAGTTGACTAGTAACCCCTAACGACTGGCCCGGGTTAGTATTTGTTATAAAGTAGGGTTTTGGAGAAGAGGAATGAGGGCGAATGATGATAACTGGCAAGGAGGCTTAATAGCGTACCTGTGCCTTTACGTGTCCAAGTTTCTGCGCACACTCGTCCTTTCCCTCACCCTCGCTTTTCATGCCGCCTGGCCACCTGTTCTGAGATCAAATGCAGGTTGGGCTCAATTTGACCAGGAGCTCACTGTGCACAAGCTTCTGCAGAAGCTTAGAGCAGATGACGGTGGGCAAGGATTACTCTACAATATCAGCAATGGGGCAAATTTCAAAGCTTATGAGCGGATGTTAGGAATCGCGCCTTTGCGAAGTTTCATTTGGGTTCAAAGTCCTCATAAGTATCATATTTTGATTGGTTAGACTATTGCACTATATGCATGTGCATTATCAATTTTCATGCGATTTAATATTGCGCACTCTTTCATCCATCCGAAGTTCCAAGCCTTTTGTAAATTTGGGACATTTCGCTTCTGAAAGTGAAGTATTCATTCTGCGCTTTCTCTAACCTTTTTACGTACTTTTATGAGCCTTGCCTTTTGTGATGGATTAAGGATATTTTTGTATCCAATCTTTACATGCTTCATGTTTACGAAACAATCCCAGCTCCACCATTTGCTTATTTATCAGCTCAACTGTTTGGCCATTGTGCTTTGATACTGCATATTTTTACGCGATATAAGGTTGGGGATTTTGGTGCTTTCGTACTTCATTGCGAGTGGTTTAACTGTCTCTTCTGAGTAGCATTTGTTTACACCGTTTTCAACTCATTCTGTCTTGATGACCTACTTTGAACCATTTATCAAATCACAAGCTATACCACATCCCCATCGTACATTAGTTAAAACAGTTCGAGTTTCTCTTTCCCTTTCATTTCCTCGGTGTTCATTGAAGTCTTCCAAGGTCGTAACACCTGGATTGGCTAATTTTCTTTGCACAATTTTCGTTGTATCTTTTCTTAAAACTATCTACTCGAGTGAAGCAATTAAAGAGATTGATGTGTTTATGCAGTAACCACTTTTAGGTGTGAACGAATAGATTCATTTATGCGACTTCGAACTCCGTTGTCACATTTCAAGCGAGTGGTCTCGAGGCAGGCGTTTAGCTCCACCCTTTTATGCTTGAAAGTAGGTTCCAATGTTCCTCAATGCTAAGGAATGCACTCAGTAGAGTAACTGTGGTCATATCGAATCGCTTACTAAGGTGCTCGATAAAAACTGCGGCACTGACATTCCTGTTAGTCATAGTGCTCCTTCTTCACCACACCAAAACTTTCCTTGGTTATTTCAATTTCCAAACCATTATTTAAATTTCTTACCGCATGCTTTCAATGGGGCCCGATCTGAATCTCATTTTTCAAGTCAAAAAATGTACTTCGAACGATTATCGCCACGGGAATAACTTGCAGTAGAGCACTATAAGGAAATGAATGCCGGGCTTGGGTTCCTTCAGGTTATCAAAGGTATGGATAATTGCCGATAAAAATCCAACACCCCAAGAATGCTATCGGATATTAAAAATAGTAATTTCTGTGGAGGGTTTAGCCATTCCAAGGAAGGTCGTGTAGCCCAACGCCAGCAAAATGTGAAAAGTGGGAAGCATTAGGGGAGCAAAATTTCTGTACATCATTCTATCGCCTATTCGCAGGTAGGCGCACCGAACATCGATCAAATTTATTTCCACTTTGAAAAAGAAGGTTAGCACCGACATCTTTCACGTTTTAGTCCTTCCTCATGGTTTTGTCTTTTTCTCCTAATAGGGAATCTACACTTAAACCTTAAGGATACCAGTGATGCAAGAAGGACAAAACATGGCCTATTTTTTAATGTGGAGTGGAGTTCTCCTCAACTACTTTTTCCTTGCCATGAGTATGCTCTAGAAGAATTCTGCGAGCACTGGCTCACACGGCTCACACCCCTCAGAACTTAAGCATTGATCTCATACACACGGCATGCGAGTAGTGTGACAGTAGTGTGTTTTATGTTATGTATGCATGAACAAGTCAACTCCACCCACGGAATTCGTGCTTCAACCTGGGAACATGTAATAGCGTGCGTGTGTGTGTGTGTGTGTGTGTGTCATCCAGTCGTGTTCACTTTTTGGTCATTGTATGCGCTGTTATAACAAAGCTATTAATAGTCATTGAAACCTTGCAACCGATATGGGCCCAACTGATGGCTCACTTGCTTGTAAAGGATACCCAATCTGAAATGGGCGGCTTCATGTGGCTTCATGTCTTTCCTCAGTTTCCTTCACATTTTAAGTCACCCTGACTCATCCTCCTCTTTGATGTCTTCTGCTGCCACTGCCTTGGTCACACTCTGGATGCTTGTTTTCCTACCAAGCTTCCGGGTGAGGTGATCTGTCTGTCTGGGGCTATGCTCACTAGAATTCCCAACCCATTTGAAGATTTTGCATTAAAAGCATTACATTTCTGGACCGGATTGCTTGTGAACTTTGGTCCTCCTTATTAAAAAAAATCATCATTTTGCTCAGAAGCGATTTGAATGTTGACTAAACCTGTATTTTTGTGACGATTGTACTGAATATAACCTTTAAAGAATTGTAAATGCGTGTTTGTTTCCGCCTATTTGGCTTCCAAGTGAAATTCAACAGCAGCCGCTATACCAAAACATCAGTCGAAGTTTGTGCGTGCCCTTACAAACGTGCATTCTAATAGGCTTTTATGACCAGCGTTCTGCATGACTCCACACCTTGTTTATGCTTCATTGTTATCGTTATTAAGGCCGATCCACCTTCTGCCCTCGAAGTCATCAATGCAGCGGATTTAGGTCGTAGCATCATCCGATCGGGATGAGGCAAAGCGACTCAACAATTGGCGATGTCACTCCCTTAGCTTTTAACCAGGGACAAATAACCCGAACGGCTTCTGTAGTCATCTTGCCTTAGGGCTAGGAGGTGCTGTCTCGAGGTACGGCGAAGCGCAGGGAGCTAGATTAACGTGACCAAAACTGCTCCCACCTGTGTCCATTGCCAGGGCGCAGGCCACTCTCTGCGTGACTCGCCTCGCCTCTTTTGTCATTTCACGTGCCTTGTCAAATCGAAGCTACGTCGTGGCTTTTTTTTCTAGCCTTGAGTTAGCTCCTTTCGGTCTGTTACACACTTTGTAAAAGAAGGTATTCCCCGCTGCTTTTCTCAAGCATGACAATTTACTGTTGTGGCCTTGAGGTCCCACTAAATAGAAGTGCGTGCTGTCCTATCAGTGTGGGGTATACTTAACACACTGTCTTTTTTTTCACCTCTTTCTCATGCGTAGTATCCACTTTTCACCCATCGTTTCAATGCCGCATTCACTTCCACCACAATCTCTCCAATCGCCATTTGTCTCGACTATTTCTGCCGCGTAGTTATAACAGTTCTTTCAATCTGTTAGAGGACATATTGCGCGTTGGCAAATACAAGGTTTTTATGTCTGGTACGCTTTCTTTTTGTGAGTGTAGTTTGTATGCGCAGGAACGAGCCGACTTCACTTTCCTTACGCGTTGTTTGCAGGCGCGTAGCCGTTTTTATGGCCCGTTTGAGTTTAATGCGATCGTAAATCCCAAAAGTTGAATCTCTTTCTACCACCCTGGATACTCTGAGCGATAGTAGCCACGTTTTTTGGTGTCAATAAAGGCTCCATATATTTATTATTAATCTCATGGCCCTATAGAGGCGCAACTTTTCCTTCCAATCGTGTATCGTATTGCTAATCTGTGAAAATTAATTTATTTCCCTTCTAGGTTGCTGTCAAAGTCATAGACAAGACGCAGCTGAATCCGACAAGCCTACGAAAGGTTAGTCTCGTTCCTTCTTTTGGAGCCAGCTAATTTGATTGATGGTTTGTTTTAGGAGTGTTATCTGGTGTTTTGTTTTCTGTTTAACTGTTGTTACTATTTTTCATTGCTAAAATGCAGTACAAAGTGAACGAACCGTGCGAGTACTGTGCTCTTCCACTTGCAGATCGCCACCAAATTATGCTGGCGACTGCACCGTGTGATTGCGTAATCCTGTTATTATGCTGCAAATGTAATTTAGTACCCCAGACACATTCTCTCTTTGACTAGATCCCAAATAATTAAAGAGGCATAGTGTGGTTTGGTGCCATTGTTTCATCCATTTATTCAATCACCTCCGAGCTAGTTCAACAGAACACCGTTGAGTGTTTGCAGATCTTTTTTCTTCCCCTTTACCCTAGGCATTGACTCTCTTGTCCTCAAGCTTCCTACCTACACTATAATGTCTGTCAAAATTACCCATTTGTCGGCAGTGCTAAAGGAGGTCCTTCCTTTCCAAGCTTTCTATCTCCCTGATAATCTTAATCCATTTGCAGTCAGGGCACGAACTTTGAGTCGTTTATACTAATAGGCTCTCACCTGAGCTTGGGTGATGACACAATTAAATGAGCAAACATAACAGTTTGCTCCTTTTTAAGCCTTATTTCCAACTAGGGCATTAATATTTGTGCTATAGATGGCTTTAAGCTAATCCCCTTTGTGAGTAAAAGCGATCACTTAAACGAGTGGCTAATTATAGACCAGAGAGTTGTTTCGAAGCCTTTCAAATCGCCTTTCTTTTCACCTACCACAGATTTTACCACGGTTTCTATTATCGTCATTTTGTGTGTGTTGGCGGTCATTCTTCTAGTCAGCCTTCCCATGTTACCTCATAACACCCGATGCATCACTTTGTGCTGCTACAAAGTGCTTTGATCATTTAAGTTGTTTTAATGGAGCCCTTGTTTGGAGTGCGTTAAACTCTTAGTTGTGTTTTGAATGGGGGAGATAACCCACGCACGAATTAGCATGTAAGAAATATTACTCTTCAATTTTGATAAATTTAAGCAGTTTTTAATGAAAGAGGATCTCAAAATGAGAAAGTAGGTGCGGTATTAATAAGGCTACGAAAACAGTTCCACACTCAGTAGAATCATAGCACGGAAAGTATGAAAAAAATTGGCTAGGTAAATACCCGCAACCAAATATGCCGTTCGCGATGTTGCTCGGGATTAGCGTCCGGACTCCTACTCCCCCTTTCCGCCACCGTCCTCTCCCCACTGGTGGCGAGCGATGAATTATGATGTTTGCACGATTCCTGCTGCTGACTCGGTGAAATGCGCATCCTCTCCTTACTCTTGTGTGGTTTGGTGCCTGTTTGGGTGTGTCTTCGTTTGTATCCATGCTTGACTCCATTTTTCCGCGTTGAGTAGGCCACTTCCTTCCCTCCTCCCCCCTCTCCCCTAATTCCTTCAACAAAAACTATCCCAGTAAGGAGACCCGAAGGAGTAGTCTTCAAGCCAAACAATTCTATCTGCTCAGGCGCGCTCTAATCTGCCTTTCAGCTCTTCCGGGAAGTGCGGATAATGAAGACCTTGGATCATCCCAATATTAGTAAGTCACTTCTTTCCCTTTGCATTGCTAAAACTAAGCGCCATCACTTCTCCTCAGACTTTTTCCTCTTGTGAAATGTTGCGGGACGACTTCCGAATCCATTCTACTTCTACTTCTTCCATTGCTGCACTCCCGAGAAGGAAGTCGTCCTTACTTCTTGTGTTTGTGCGTAGGCGAATCTAGTGTATTGCTCATGTCTGAAAGTTCAAAAGGATATGTTGTACCAATCTTCTACAATCATTTGTGTATTATCCCGGTATTTCTTTCCTTGTTCTCCTTTGTACTCTTTGCATCCTCCCACGCAACATCCCTTCGATCAATTGCTTAACTACGCAACGTGTTCAAGTCTTGCGTAAGGTGTTAGTAATGTGCGCTTTTTATTAATTTTGCGCTTTATTTGCCATCTGCTTAATCCGCTGAACATGTGGGTCTCTTTCACGATTCTCTGCCTGCTGCTCTACCCTCATCACCGTAAAAACGCAATAGATTGAGTGTGTACTTCATTACTAAATTTCGCACCAAACAGTGCCTACACTGCATTTGTAACTCTGGGCCCTTAGATGCCGTCGCCTGGACAAATGTTTGTGCACACACTTAAAGCTCGAAAATGCATTTTGTAAACTCGTTCCACCTTTCCTCTTCATTGGTGCTGCGATAAAAAAAACGAAATGTATGGTACAATACGCTCCCTCCTGCGGGTGTAGTTGTTTATCCCTCACAATTGCATCCCTCGGTCAGGTGAAGTTTATCTTTTTACCGAATCTCCCTTCGATTACACTGCTAATCCCTCCTATGCAACAAATCCACACCTAGTTATGCATGCATGCATGCATTGTAATCCTCCTGCGAAAATGCACTATCCATTCTCGTTTTGGCTGGCAGTTGGTGCAAGTCTTATGGGCTTTTGAAGGTTCCTTTCCTTCCCGCCTGTGGCTGCAACATAGTCGACTTGCATTGGGATCATTTTGCGCAGATTTACGGGAGACATTTGTCAACTTCAAATGGACATCAGAGTATTTGCACGTGACAGTGGTTGTAATGGAATGTACAAGACCCCATCCCGATTGTAATTCTTTATCCAGACCGTTTTAAGCAGTAGACTTACCGTACGCATAAGAAAGGTAACTTTCTGCAATGTCGCATATGTCTCACTCCTGCCTGTTCTGCGTAGTTCAAAATGTCTGCGCACGTAGCACTTGAGCTTCCACAAGTCGGCGCTCTACGCCTTCGCTTAGAAGTTTGCTCTAGTCAATGCCCCAAAGGCTGGCATCTGGAGTCATAGAATTTATAACCTCTCATTTAAATCGTCTGTTAGTTCCGATTTTTATTTGATGTTTCGCTTAATTTTCTCAGCTCTATCCATCACCCTTACTTCGCATAACCTTTTATTGCAGTCTACATCGCGTTCCCGGGAGCCACTGTTTTGGAGTTGGAGTTCCGATCTCTAGATCGGATTCACTCCCCTTTTAATGGGTGGTAATAATCGTGTTCCACTTTAGACTGAATCTCGGTTTATTTTATAGTGATGCGATCAAATGGACCTCGTCATCTTCATCTTTTTTAAGTTTTTACTAATGAATGTTCATGAACTTTGAATTTTCTTCCTCAGTTCTTTGTGTTATGGGTTTGCAGCCATCACATCGTTGGGCGAATGCTTCGTTCGTTCAGATTTGTAACTATCTTTGATTCTCTGTTCTACCTCTGTCACTGCACGTCCATACACTGAGCTTATTGCACAGATTCTCCAGTGTACGTCACTGATCCTCGTAATTTGCCATCATTTTATTTGAATAATACCCCAATGGACTCCATAGCCTCCCCAGTCCACTCTGTATGAAAGCGTTCAGGGAATGCCAGCAACAAGCATGGGTTACCTAGTCACGCTCCATTGGAAAACTCCCCCTACTTTGGAACAAAAAAAACTATTCGAGTGAACGCTATTTCTGGTTACTCGATATTTTGTGAACCGCTTTTCCTGCTGTGTATTTGTAATTCAAATTCCTTTGCTAGCACGCTTCAGTTGTGTGTGTGTGTGTGCGCGTCACCTCGCCTCCTCGACGGAGTGTCCAAATATGTACAGCTGCTGCCAGAATCGCATTCGCCGGCAAGAATCCATGTTGTTTTGCATTAGAAAAAAAGCGTCTTTGTTCAAGGTCAGCGCTTTGATTCTTGTCACCATGCTGTGTGTATTTGTACTTCCGCACAAGATGGAATGGAGGTTTTCTGCATGCGGAAAGCCCCCATTTCCGATGTTCCTTTTGTCCAACTACTGCAATTGTTTTAAAAACATAAATACTTGCATCAGTGGTCAAAGAGTGACTCAATCGCGTGCTTATGGAGTTCGGTACTTTCTAAATGTGGTAAGCACAGCTGTCCGATTCGTAAACGCGATCCGGTCTGTGCGGGCGAAATCTCAAAACGGTTTTTCTACTCCGCACATATATATCAGTCTGCTTTTTCTTGATTTTTGAGACTTTATCAGCTTTCCTCCTCCTATTCTGACTCCCACTCTGATAACCCTTCCATCATTTGACGTGCATCGCCCAAGTATTTCCTCTCCATAGCCTCTGGCTTGCTATAGACCCGCTACATAACCTTCAATTTCCCATTCTGCTAAATAGTCCTACCATCTCATCACTATAGCGCAGTGTTTGTGAATTTTCCAATTTACGTTTTTAACACCGCAGTTGAATTGACCACACTCAAGTACACAGGTACGATTCATCTTGACCTGAAGTGAGCAGTGAAGAGGGAGAGAAAGAGCGAGAGAGCTCCTTTGATGACATAAGAGTACAAATGCGTGTTGGTATCACCGACTAGGGGGACGGAAGTGTGCTGCGCTTGTCCCATCCACCACCTCGCACGGCCTCCCCCTCTGAGGTGGCGTGGGTGGCAGAGGAGCGACTTAGTTATGCAAGAGGAGTACTCCACTCCCGAAAGTATTCCACCTAGCGTTGGAGATCGATCAACAGATTGTACCTTCTCCGCCTGGTCCTCGTGGTTTTTCTGTGCGTGAATTGGGATTTATGTGCTATTTTCAAGACATCCCAGCGTTTTCGCTTCCGCACGATTACTTGGCTTCAATGTGCGCCTGTGTTTAGCCCGGTTAGTTTTCCCCATGCCTAAAACCAGGGGTGATAGTGTTTCTCGACTGGAAGGCAACTCCAGTCCCCTTCGTGCCTCTCGTTTTCTTACACAGCAAACAATTAAGTCGCAGCACTAGTGGTCTCCTTTGCAGCCTATGGGATCTGCTTAACAGACTGCGTATGATTAAATACTGGCTCATTTTTCGGCAAAAAACTAGTGCTGGATTGATGCAAATGTGTTCCTGTCACTCAATCTGGTCTTCACGTGCTTACAAAGCTTCGATTCCCTTTAAAATTCATCACTAATTTCTACTAACGCTCCTCCTTCTTCTTGCCTTTAGTCAAACTTCTGGAAGTTATCGAGTCGGAGAAGCACCTCTACCTTGTCATGGAGTATGCTAGCAACGGTGAGTTATCATTTGCTAAACTTGGAGCTTATCTTCATCCCAAACCTGGCTTTCGTGAATTCCGCTGTTCAGTTATTCCCTAATCGTAATAACCACTAATAATTTGATGTTATAATTTATTTTTCCGGTAGGAATGTAGCAGGTCTCAAAACCGAAACCAGTTTCACCTTCTACTTTTTGTTTGGCGATTTTTTGCACAAACTGAGCTTTTTGTACTGGTATCCCCTGTGGTGTTTCCCCCTCCTAACCCCTCCATTCTTGATGCGGGTGTCTACAAGCGAGACACCACAAAATTACGTCTGATAGACGGTTAATACTTAAATCACGGTAGCTCAAGTGTAAATACAATTAAATGCGGTTGCATTTTAAGGTTTAAGCCTGTAACTAAAGCATCGCTTAGTCGTGAGCCGAGAGTTGATGAAGTGGTGTTGATTAAAGAGGGGGCTAACGACTATCCCTCCCACTGGCGAACTAAGTCACGCGAAGGAGAAGCTAATGATGTTTTAAAATTACCCCCTTTCAAACAAACCCCAGGTTAGTAGTTACATGAATATGCGGTAGGAGGCATCATTTATCACTGTCTTTGACTTTTTGTCAACTCTTGTTTCATAAAACACGAGTTTGCAATCACCTGCATCTGTCAGTACGAGGCTGCTTACTTGGTCTCCCTGCCACAGCCAGATTTTAGGCCATTCTTACAGTTCCAGCACTCTCGAATGCGTCCTCGCGATCGTCGCTTTCGCACAAACGCAGAGAAATAAATCTCTACACCTAAGCCAGCATATTCGTATGCCGTTTGCCGGCCTATTGCCTCCATGATTATGTATGCAATCAGATCAGCATTCAATCAGCAACCTCAATCTTCATCCGTACCACAATGCATTGTCACATCCTATTCAACTAATATCCGCTCTCTGTCACCTAACTTGTGCTACCGGGTTCGCCTTTTGTCTGGACTAACCATTAACGCCTTCTTTTGGTTCTCACTAATGTTTGTTTTATCCTTCCAATGCTATTGAATATCCTTGTTGATTGTTTTTCACTGCAACCGAACTACGTGGAGATTGATCTTGAGGACTTTTTTCAGTGCTAAACTTGCCTTGACATTCAAGATGTTCTTAATTTATTTTTTCCCCATTTCCTAATGCACGAGGTATGGTTATAGCTTTTGTCACCATTATTCTACGTCGTTGATCAGATTCTTTTGTGAATGTGTTATTTCCCAGTGGCTGTGTACCCTTTGTTGAGTACTTTAACCGACTTCTGGGACCCTATGTCCCTCAAATCGTTCTGGGACCAGATCGATTGCAATAGTGAACGAATTTTGATCCTGGTGGTGGCTGATCATGGCTTCCTCACTACTTTGTAACTGGGACTTTGCCTTTGCTTTCGTCTTTAGCACCCATTTATTATCTCCTGCAGGCATGTATGCGTGTGCGTACGTAGTTTGCACGCGGTAGTAAAATGTCACGTCTTTGTGTGGAGTGAATGTGGAATAATTGATTGCTACTGCTGCTACTGCCATTGCGGACCTAATGTCTCACTCTCCTACAGAGTATCTTGTCTTTTCACTTCATGGGAAGAATGCATCAACAAGTCACACGTAAGATCACATCCCACGGCCAGATCTGGGTGACCGATGAAGACACTTTGCTTTACCACTCCTCCCCCTCCTTCTGGTGGCGGTTACCAGACTTCATGTCGGGGACGCTCCTTTGTCCGGCATGAATGAAGCTGCGGTTCGCAGACGTGGACACACAGGCACGCACCCACACAAGCGTATGTATACATCAATCCTGTTTGTGCGTGTACACGTGCGCACACGTGTACCCGTGCTGTCCTCCAATCGATTGATTGGTTTCTGGTGCTGATTGGCTCTCCCCCCGTCCAACAAGCTTGAAAACGCGTTTATGAAGTTGCGACTCACGAGGACACTGAACAGTGTGGTGCTGGCCTTTCCTACACGTAGGCTTTAGTGTCGCCTCCGTTCGGGCTAGGTTGCTCCCTTTTCATCTCAACAGATGTCCACGTAGCCTCTGTTTAAGTGGGTCTTCGAGAACCCTAACTGCAGCCTTTCACTTCAGACATCGACCCATGGGTCGAAAATAAGATACGCAGTTTCGAACTCGTAATGCTTGGATAGGACCACCATTCAACCGAACCTGCCTTTTAATTGGTCATTGTGATTACTCATGTCTTTCGATATCATCGTTGCATTTTTTTGGTAGAATCCTATAAATGGATTAGTGCTATGGCCAGTACCCTCCCATATGTGATGGCTTCGTGTGAAGCAAAAGGCAATTAAGCAACGAGAACTCTTCGTACCATCAACTCCATCACACGATGTAATGATTTATTAAGTGTTTGGAGCTCGACATCTAATCTAGCAATGACGCAAATTAGTAACGCCTATTAATTGTGCCTCTCGACTTGCCACAAATAAATTTTTGTGCTTGCTAATGCCTCCTGTTGGAGTTATCACTGGATCTTGCAGTCACAAATGCTCCAATGCTACTCTTGCAAATGCCGATGGACGATAATTGCATTTATTCCTCTTTTTCTCTGAATTCACTTATTTCGAAGGGCTGGCCCTTAGTGCAATGTTGCGATCACAGTGCGGATACGGTCGTCCACTGCTTAAATCATATCCCCTAAATTGGACAGGAATTTTTTTCATGAAAGTGCTACCAAATGTAGTTACTGCTGGCGTCAGAACACACAAAGCGTTTCAAGTTATCTTGTTTGGGTTTTAAACAGAACTTGTTTTCGTTGCTTTTATTTATGGGATAAAAGTATGTTCGCAGTACTAGGAGTCTATCAGGTCTTCGCATCTGAAGGCACTTTTTCAAATCTAGGTTATCTTCTGTAGGCCTATTTGGATATCTAAGGGTGTTTCTGACAACTTGACCCCATCCGACGTTATTTTTGCGTCTGCTGTAAAGGCTACTATTCCGCTCCCGTGTTTTCGCTTGATTCCTCTGTCTACTTAGCCTTTTTTGTGTTTGAATATGCTCTCCCAGTTCTCTAAGTAATTTGGAATTCGGCGGTGTGTGCATGCCTGTATGCACATATTTGTTCTTACGTGACTTTTTAGATAAGTTTATGTCTAACCCTTCCTTACGTTCACATTCAAATTCAGTCGATGCAGTATTCGTGGCATTTTCCTTTCTGTGCTTACCTCGGGTGACGGTGAACTGCAATCGCTGCCTAATTTAACCTCCTCAGGCAGATTTGGATGGGTCTTCTTTTGCTCGTCATTATTCATCCACCACGGTTCTTCTAATATTCATGACTTCATTTGCATGTCTCACACTTCGTTCTGTGATGCTCATCGATTCGTTGAACCGAGAGGAATGATAGGCGGAGCTCTCATTATTCAGTTCGCAGAGCAGAACCCTCCTCGCTGTTATAGGCATTAAGAGTCGGTGAAATCGCACCTCTGCCATTTAACGTTTTATGTGAGGTTGATAGCAATTTCCTCGTATTGCACTTGCACCAATAGCTCTCACCATCTTCACACCTGCGTTTCATAAAATGGGGCCAACCTTCACACAGTTGTCGGTTAAGTAAAATTCCAGTTTTGTGGTGTTTTTTGTGCGCGTGTGTGTATGTGTGTATAATGTAAACAAATTCTTGCTTCTAATCAATCGACTTCTCTATGCCAGACTTATCTCACACATCGCTGTGTTCTACCATTAATTTCATTAGGCCTGTCTGGACCGTTCCAGACAAGATGCTGTGCGAGTGCGAATGGCTATCCTGCCCCATTTATTGCCGATCCCGACTTCTACTTCTACCAATGTCTCGACTGGGTAATAAGTGCTTTGTAATGCGCTCGCTTGTCCGTCTGACTCCTGGTTCATTTACGTAGACTTAGTCGTAGTCACAGCGTTTGGAGTTCAAGGACTAATCCTGGCGCAGCCTTTTTCACCATGGTGCGTCACTTGAGGTCACCGTCGACATCATCTTCAACAGTGGTAGTAATGATGGCATCGCTACTGACCTTAAATACGCCGTTTGTGTCTCTTCTTTATTTTTCTTTTCTTATCTGTCCTGATGTGCCCTTGAACCTACACGCACACGCGCCTGCACGCACACACACACACACACACACACACAGTTGCCACCTTATTAACGTTTTTTTACCATTCGACTGAATGCTTTGCTTTTGCTCCTTCTTCTTCTGAGTAGCACCTACAACTTCGTCATACATTTGCGTCGCATTCCCAACCTACAGCTGATTCTCCATCTTTAGAATGAGCAATGTTTTAATTTTTCGAAAAATAAGCCATTTACTACCTCTGTACTTGAGTTAGGCGTTACATAATGTGCAGAAATTTTACCGCCCGCGTGAATGAGGTAGCAACTTTGTGCCTTTATTGAAGCAATCGCTGCTTAATCCACGTGACCAATGATACTGGCTATTAACCTCTCTTTTTTCGGCGATGGAGGCTTTGGGAATTTTCTTATTCACCAAAACAATCCTGTTCAGTACGCAGAGGTTATCACTCCCGCATAAATTACATTAACCACGATTGTCTTCACAATGAGACGCCTTTTTGGCGTAGTGGGAACGCAAATCAGATTTCCCTTCCCCTTCAGCTGCTCCTCGTCCCGTGCATGATTCAGCTTGTTTGTGTAGTTCGTGATTTTGGTAACACTCACCCACACCGACATTTTGCAGACCCCTAAAGGTCATACATTTTAGACGAAAACGTGCTATGATTGCTACTGCCATCAGTCTTATTTATCAAAGAAGGCGAGGATTTCTGTACGCATTGTCCAATTCACACAAATCACAGTTGTGTCTGACGCAATTCCTATGGCTATTTCGGTAGGCGCTTTTGTATAAACACATTGGCGAACAAGGAATGCAGAGAATTGATGGCAGGCCAAAACCACTGGGCTGGCATTTTGGCGTGCCAGAAGTTGTGGATCGGAGCATCCGAGTGGGATCCACCATTGGTGCAAGATGAAAAGCAATGCGTTTGGTTATTTGCCGCTAGTCAATTGCTTTAGTAGGGGGTAGTGCTGATGTTAGCCAGATTAATGATTATCTTATATTCTAGGATATGTTATCGTTTTTTTCATGAATAAAAAGGCATTGTGGAATTTCGAGATGTTGGCAAAATTGAGAGTTGATGTAGTCGGTGGTTTTGGGGGATTTGTGAAATCACTTACTGCCCGCCAAGCACTCACTTCATCCTTTTACCTACGTGTGGTTGTTGAGCGCGGTGACATAGGCAGACGAAAGTATGACTTGCCACATCACTTGTGAATAATTTGCTTCCAAAGTACACATAGTGGTCGCGGCACTTGGCACAGCTAATAACGTCGAGTATGATTGATGAAATACTAACTAGGTATCAAATTCTTTGAGGCGTAGAAACCGAGTCATCGCTGAAGTTATTACGAGACGCACCCATTTGGCGGTGTTTGTTATCCATGTACAGAAGCGCTGGAAGACTACTACAGGTGGTAGTCGGATCGCGGGGACCAAAAAATGGCAATGTAATCTAATATATTATTAGCCGAACAAATAATCCCCTCTTGCAGAGGTATGGACAATGGTGACTTTAACCTCTTTTCTTCCGTCTTGCTTGTAGGTGAGGTGTTCGATTACCTCGTAACGCACGGAAAAATGAAGGAGAAGGATGCACGGATAAAGTTTCGTCAGATCGTCTCTGCTGTGCAATACTGCCATGCTAAAAACATTGTACATCGTGATCTCAAGGTAACTTCCCATCTATGGAAAAATAAACTAGTTCTTATGGCTTTTGCCGTTAATATTCCTCTTCACCGGAAGCTACCGATGCGGATCACAAGCGTCGACCGTTACTGCATAGACAGT
Organism: Taenia hydatigena; assembly: GCA_036345935.2. Taxonomy (NCBI): domain Eukaryota; kingdom Metazoa; phylum Platyhelminthes; class Cestoda; order Cyclophyllidea; family Taeniidae; genus Taenia; species Taenia hydatigena. The sequence goes on from JADWOT020000009.1 coordinate 8,193,083, forward strand.
ACGTATATATTACGCTCTTCCGTAGCAGTCTTTGTTAAGCCGTCACCATCTTGAATGGGTTTGCTAAGTAACTCCTTCTGTCACAAGGAGTTCTAGCAACATCTGTCCGAGTTTTGTGCAACACTTGTCTTACATTTATTCTAGCATGAAAAACTGCTCAGGGCTCCCCGGGTTCCCGTAGTTAGTGTACGTCAAAAGCCAACGCTTACAACAGCTTCCAGTCCTCCTTTTTTGCCTTCAACTCGGCGCACCAAAGGGTCAAACTGTGAAGCTTACAATACCTTTTCTTGCTTTTTTAACACAAAAAACTCGTTATAATTGAATCAGTCGCGCTATTTCAAGTCCATTTGTTGGGATTAAAAAGGCGGTTACTTTGCGCTCAGTGGGCTGTCAATGAAAGCGAGACTGTGTGAGGTCTAAGGCTTTCGCAATGGCTCTGTTTCCCAAACACTCTCCTCATTGATGCGGTCCGTATTTCAGGCAGAGAACCTGTTGTTGGACGAGTCAATGAATCTGAAGATAGCGGACTTCGGCTTTTCCAACAACTATTCGGCTGGTCGGAAATTGGATACCTTTTGCGGGTCGCCGCCATACGCGGCGCCGGAGCTCTTCCTTGGCCGCAAGTACGACGGCCCAGAGGTGGATGTCTGGTCCCTCGGGGTCATCCTCTACACCCTCGTCTCTGGCTCACTCCCTTTCGACGGCAAAAATCTCAAGGTTGGTACCCGTCTGCGTTTTGAATGGGGAAATGTTGCTTTTTGTACTGTTTCTGAACCTCTAGCGGAATCACTGTGGGGTCAAAATTATTCCTGATGGCGTTGTAGGATGTACGATTCTGGAACATCTGGTAAACCATTAGCACAGTTAAATCGAAACTTACTCCTCGCTGTCAGGCTGGTCCATATTTCTACTTACAGCTGGAACAAGTATCATTTCCCTCTCCGTGTGGTGACTTTACTAGCGTCTAAGTTCCGGAGACGAAACTGATTATCTTTTTATTAGACTGATTAGATGTCGAAAATCTGGTGCTAGTTTCTATGCCATTATCACCGTTTGCATTCCTTGCAAATGATGTTTCCTGTTGAATTGATGAAATTCCTCAAACATCGTATCTCTATTTATCACGCACTTCCTAAGATTAGTTGTACTATCAAAGCGAGGCTTAATTTTGTTTAAACAATGTTACTATTCTCATTTGATCTCCCTATAACTTTGTGACCCCCTTAATACCTCCACGACCCCCTGACCTTCCTGATTTAACGCAGTCAGCTGATAGCGTCATTCGGAATAAATTTACTTCAATCTTTAATGGGTTTCGCTAAAAAAATCCAGTTTCTGAGATCTGAAAAAATGTAACAATTGGTTGTGGAAAAGGCTGGATAAATGAATTTGAGTTGTGTTTTGTAAGTGTGTTCCTCGGGTTGTTGGTTTTTTATTTTCTGTCGAAGTACTACCTATTCCCGCTACTTGATGGTCGTCCAATCACCTTTACTTGTCACTGTCGGTGAAATGATCACCGTCACCACCTGAGACTTCCTACGCAAAAGGTTTAAGCGTGCATTGAAGATTGGTTGGTAGTAGTGCTGAAGATAGGTGTTGAGGTAAGGGCCAAAGTGCGAGGAGCTGTTGTTTCTGGAAGGTGGGTTGGATGAATCTCAATTTGTTTGTCTTATTAAAGCCCCTCTTAATAGATTTTGACCTTTGTGGGTATAGCTTCAAGAGACCAATTTCGACCGTCAGTGTTTTCATTTTCATTTTGCTGCACTCGAAAATCTCCACGCCGCGAAAAATTCCCAAGGCATGCCTACTTTTAAGTCACCACTGTTTCTCATAGAATTCCAAAGCGTCATAGTTGACTGACTAATCACCCCATGTGGCTCGGTGCTGTTCCAATCAATTTCAAAGTTTGAAGTCCCTTTTAAGTGTATGCCAACTTCGCGAGGAGCCAAATGGTTCCGTTGGACCGCTGAATCATCCGTTTATTAAAACTAGGGCGCAAATTACCCTGCTTTTCTATCGGTGCAGTAGACTTCGTTTCGATAGAGTTGCATAACCACTGCTTTAATTTTTTACGGGCTTCTGACCGCGCCGCCGTTGCCATAACCGAGGAGTCCTGGTTCGCTTTCCTGACTGCAGTTGCAGTGGTAGTAGTCGTCGTCGTTGTCGTCATCGTTGTAATAAAGGGCGTCGCCGTGCGCACGCCCCGCTTTTTTGTCCGCTGCCCCCACTCCGCCTTGTCCTGGGCGTGCTGCGCCAACCACGCGTCGTGATGACGCATGCGCACACACCCACGCACAGGCGCGCTTACGTACGCAACGCGCTCCCAGAGGAGGAGATGAGGGGGCAACAAGGCGGCGCTCGGCAATCAGACCCCAGGATTCGCGCGCCCTTGCCACCTGTCGTTTGGCCTTCTCTAAGACAATCGGCGGAACTGGCCGGGTGTGCGCTTCTCACAACCTCAAGTTACTTGCCTTAGCAAAGCTAGACGCGGAGGAGTGCTCGTGTGTGCCTTCGGTTGCTTTCAATTTATGCGTAATTGCTTGTCCTCACTATGCTACCGGTATCGGCCTTGTCTTGCGCTCATTCGAATTTCAAGTTCGTCTCTTAAGTACGACTCCCCTTTATTTTATTTCTTGATGATGTTATGCGTCAGTGCATTAGTGAATTTATTAGTCCACCTTCACTGGCCATTGCTAATATGGATGAATCATCAGTGTGTCATAGGCTATTTTTACCCCTGTGCATCACCGCCAGTGTGCCTAAGCCGCGAAAACATTCTCGAAGGAAGTAGAAGAGCCACCGACAAGGGCTTGGATGTCACACACACTTTTGCTTTACAAAAGAATTCACACCCCTGTGACTGCCGCCACCCTGGGGGAACGCCTTCATGCCTCCACCGTTGCGAAAATGCCAATTAATCTACTTGGCTCCTCGTCTTCGAAATTGGCTTGTTCTTCGCCCTATTTGTTCTGTACCTCACATCGTAATGGTTTGAACATTCAGCGATAAACAAACCCAATTTGTCAGATGCGTGATCCCGGTAGCCTCAATGGAGCAAACCACTGTGTTTGTGTGATTGTGGAAAACATGGTCGTCTTTTGCCTAAATGTATGTTGCAACGAAACAGTCATTGCGGCATAATTAACTGGATAACGCATCAGCATTTTGAAGCTTTGTTAATTTTTTGCATAAAAAGTGCTATGTCTGCTTCTTCTGCCATCTTTTCACCCTCCTGAACATCTCATTCGTTCGCCCTTTCGCTGGGACTAGGCGATAGGAAAGGTAACAAACTGGCCCTCAAAGTGACATTTGATTGGTATCCTGTCCAGTGTGCAACCATAGTAACAGTGGATGCTGCCCTCGATGCCTGCTAGACACTTCGGTCGCCCCTGCCCCACCGATGTATCCACCGCTCTCTCCTACGTGCTTTCTGTTTGGAGTGAAATAGCCGAAAAAATATGTTTTCTCCGAGAAACACAGCACATGAAATTTGTTGATTGATAGGCTCATGAATAAATCCCTCCAAGACGCTAATTCAGAAAAAACACAAGTCAAATAAGCGTCACTGAACAATTTATTGCGTTGAAACGATCCTCATTCTTCTCTCCCCAGCAAGCTCACTTTGGTGGTCACTTGGGCTCTTGCACGGGAGGAATTCTGTGGCTGAAAAATTGAAATCGTAAGGTGTGTGTTCTTTGCAGGAACTGCGGGAGTGTGTACTCCGAGGCTCCTATCGTGTGCCCTTTTATATGTCTCACGAATGCGAGATGCTACTCAGGAAGATGCTCGTTCTCAACCCGACCAAACGCGCCTCTCTGATAGTGAGTCTTCTCCTTCACCTCGCAAAAAAGTTCTTAAACTTCTCCCAGTCCCATCTTAGGTCTCAAAATTAATTGTTTTTCCACCATTGGACGAGTACGGGTCCCAACGAAGCTAACTGATTGGAACATATAATTATATTTTGTGAGCTAGGTAATTTACCATGCGCTCAGATGGCACTTCGGAATTATTGTATGCGCAGAAGGGAACTTATAATTAAAGAAAAAGCTTAGACTTGAATTTACGAGACTTAATTCACAATCAATTCACCCGACTGCCTCTTTTGTAATGAATGGTGATGTTTTTTGATAAGTTAGTTCTACCGAAAATTTTAGTTTGCCCCTTCTTCAAACACTATCGATGTGCGTTGATGGCTCTCGTTTAAGATGATGAGGTGCTTTCCTGCGTTCTTAAAGAGTACAAGTGTTTGTGAATTTTCATGCATGCATAAACCCCACTAGGTTCTTGAAGTTGGTCCTCACATGCACAGCATTGCTTTATAGGAGATTATGAAGGATAAGTGGTTAAACACATCTTTCGAGGACAACATCCTGCAGCCCTTCAAGGAGGATCTCCCCAATTACAACGATCCGGAGAGGATTCGTGAGTTTTCATTTCACGTCTCTTTCCTCCTCTTTCCCCAGTGCACCTCTTTTTTACTTTCCTCCCACGCAACTCGGGAATTTCGCTTTTTTGTGATGCGAACTTACTTCCGGGTGAATTTGATTTGGGGCTCTTCCAGAGGAGAAGAAAGCCCAAGTATCTTGGGCATAGGCGATCATTTTCCTTATTTCCTGCAGCCTATTTGTGATTTTTCTGACTCAGAACATTTCATGACACTCTACGGAAATAACCACCTCTTTTTTTGAATTAATAGAATGGATGGTACAGATGGGCTTCTCACGGAGTGATATTCACGACTCTCTGACAAAGCAGCGGTTTAACAACATCACTGCTACGTACATTTTGTTGGGTCAACGAAAACGAAAGTCGTTACCTTGGCCTCCCACCCTGTCTGGTGTCATGCAACCTCGAAATCTCCCATCGGATATGCCCGCTGCCGATGGGGGTGCTTCGTCATCGGCAGCGGCATGCAGCGGTCGACAACCATCCTCACAAGCTCGTCAACTCACCTCCACCACAACTTCTACCGCCGCTGCTTCCTTCCGCCGTCCCTTCCACAATCCCACTTCAACAGCCGACGCCACCAGTCGCAAGCACTCCAATGCTGAGATTAACAGCAGCTACACTTCTGATGGGCATAGAAAAACCAGTATTTCAGGTGCATCCACCACAGGTAGCTATCCCTCAACCTCTGCCCTGCTTAATCAACAGTGTATTTACTAACCTCTGCCTTGTCTCTGGCTCATAGGAGGGGGTCAGGGCAAGGTGACATCAGCCCCAACGGCAGACAATGCAGAGGGAGATGCAAGTATTGGAAATGCGCCTCTGGCGATAACAGATAATGACGATGTGAATAATGTCTCTATCCCGTCTAATACGACAATGGCTACCACCGCGGGCGCCACTGTCACCACTACAGGAACTTTGAAGCGGCAACAAACGCGACCGGAGTCCCAGCAACCAGTAACTAACATTAACACCTCTCCCGTCCCCTCTCCACCTCCTCCCGAGTCGTCCTCCACTTCGAAAACGCTGAAAAACCAGTTCATTAATTTATCCGCTTCTGGCAACTCTCCCAGTGCTGTCAGCCCTGTTGTAGGCACCTTCCAAGGTGTGTTTCTGTCTCCCTTCTGTCATTAGGTAAGAAACGAAGAAAGTCTGTTAAAATGCTTCTTGTGGTTCTGCTTTTAGATTCGAGAAATGGTCATACAAACGCCCGTCCCAGTGCCACTTCAGCTCAGACATCAAGCCGGTATGTAGGCTCTGTCCATAGAAGACCTATAACCCTTTTTATTGGCATTCAATCACGTTCTTTCTTCCTACATACAGAGGTGTCGCGGCCGCTTCCAAGCGCCCATCCTTCACTCACAGAACTATACGTGAGTTTTTCCTCACCGAAATACTATGCTACTCGACCTACAATAAGTAATAATGATTGACCATCTTGCTGCAGTTACTGGCACCGAAGATGACTTCAACGTGCCGATTTTGGCTCCACGGGCCTCCGACGCTGCGGTGGCTGGAGCGGAAACATCGTTGGGCGGACGCGTGTCGAAGCGGGACGACGCGACGTCTAATCCTTCGACAATCGTGACGACGACCAGAGCTCAACCCTACGAGCTGATCAACCCCGCGGCACTCGAGTCCTCCTTGCAGAACCCCTCCAATGTGACAGTAATCAGTAGCAACACTAACCAGTCGCTGTTTTCGAGGAATCACCCTTCACTTGGATATCGGTCTCTCCGGTAGGACATTCTTCTGCTATTCACTCAATCAGTATGAAATAGAGGCGGAGAAAGTGTGCATTGGTAAAGAGGTCAAACATCTTTTAAAATCAGGCCGTATTGATTTGGAACGTGTCCTTATTTATAAAAAAAATGACGTTGCAGTTACTCATGAGAAGAATAGTATGTTTCCATGACTGCTCTTATTGTAAATGAAGAGATTCACAACTAAATGCGATGCAGCTCTTGTGTGCTTTCTCTAATTGAATTAAACGTAAATTTACCTACCCGAGAAATACAGACGCTGGATAGCTTTGCCTCTAGTTCGTTTTTTCATAAACCTCTTGTTTTGAACCACGAGTGAAGATGTGACTGCCGTATCGCAAGAGTTAATTCCAGTGAAAAAAGTCGAAAATTTCGTGCCTCCTAGCTGAGATTCTACATTATTCTTGGGCCAAGCTTTTGATGTTTCTGCCTTTTGCCGAGGGGATGAACGATTGAAATATGGGTGGGCAAAATTTCCTTGACTAATGGTCTATCTTTCCAATTGGTCTGATAGCTCTGGGCGAATCACTCTTGCGTTGCTGAATTTCTGCGGTAGACAAAAGCACTGCATGCCTGTAACAAAACGATAAAATGGGGTCTCCTGGCCTTAAATGTCAATGGGCGCATGCAAATAAAGCAGGGTACGAAGGTTATTATGCTTTAACGACTTTGTCTTGGCGTTATCTACTAGTGGACAAGTGTAAATATATGTGAGGGAAGCGTTCGTGGGTAGGATAAGCAATCAAGCATGGCCACTAATTTCTTTATGTTCTCATGAATGGCTCACCTAGCGCGTAGAAATAAGTAATCAAAATTGGTGGCACTGCGACACCTGAACAAGTATGATATGCGGACAAACATTAATGCTAAAGTTGCCGCTGTTAACAGGTTGCCAGCGGATGCGGCGTCGGAACTAAGAGCTGCAGCAGCAGCAGCAACGCTGTCGGGAACAGCGACGATGGTTGAAGCGCATCCCCCTACATACTACAACACGGGCGGTGTCTACGTCTCACATCTTCACCAGACTGGAGGGGGGACGGGCCCGTCCGGCTACGCAGTCACCAAATCCGCCTCGCCCACGCAGGAGGTGACAATGGCCTCTGGGGGTGAGAACAAGCGTTCGGCCGGTGGTGGTGGAGGTTTCAGCATGCCTTTCAGCCGAAACGTTCCTGGCCGCTCGACCATCCAACACGTGCCTGCCTCGGAGACGCGCGACCGCCTCGCGCTGGAGCGGCCTGATCAGTGGTCGCGGCCCCTTGTCCGGCATCCTGGCACCGCCGCCCACATGGATCAGAAAACCACTCTTGCTGACCTCTACAACCAAAACCTCATTCAAGTGAGTTCATTGGTTCTCGAATTCACATTACAGCATCGAATTGACGTATCCTAGCGTCTTTGATGTCGACCATGCTCGATGATGGCACAGCAAAATATAGAGTTTGAGTTGATTCACTAGCACTTATCATTTCCCATTCAAATCTGTCTCTTCATTCGGCAGAATGTCAGTCTAACTTCATTGTTTACATGGGGGCTCCTTATCCCCGTTGGCAATCTGTTTTTGGAAATAGTCCATTTCAGCCTGTACTATTGACAGTCTTGCCAATCAGGTCGAGGCATTAGTGGACTTATCGGAGGGTCAGGTTGATGAGTGCCGAGGGATGCTGCACAAGTTCGCAGGTGGTTTCCAAAATTCCATTGTAAACGAGTCATTCCCAGTTATTTTAGTTGAGTGTTCACGTGGTTGACGGAAAGCTAAATTTGACAAATTAGAATAACTGGCAGCTGTGTTGTGTAGGTTAAAGGTGTTTCACCGAAAGAGGCAAGTAACTACGCTTTTATAAATGAGGCCAATCATTGCAGCTCATTTGACCATTGACAGTGGTTCGCAATGCCAACTACTTCCCCCGCTTCTTTGGTGGGCGCAAAAGTGATTTAGCTGTTTTGTGCTCAACTTTACTACTGTGTACGATTTTTTTTCGCTTGGCAACGCCATTTTGAGGCAATGAATTTCATTTTTCTTCTCATACACCTCAAGAATTCCATGTACACCCATTTGACATTAATTTATAAGAATGTTAGAACTTCTCCCAGTTTGCTGATGAGAAATATGTACCCTAGACTCAAACAGCAGGACGCCAGAGCCCTTCAGACCTCTCAGAGATCTCAGTGACGAGCAACTCAACAACAGCCAAGGCTCCTAGCAATTCTGACTCTGTGGACGACTTCGGGGGTGATGAAGACGGCGAGGACGATGAGGAAGATGAGGAGGAGTTGGACGTTGACGAAGACGTTGATGACGAGTGTTCCTCCGCCTCTACCTCAGCAAACTTTCGGCGTCGTCACCCCATTGGGGTCGGAGGCGGTGGGGCCCTGGCCCCTTTCTCGCGATCGCGTTTTAATCGGGACGGCACTCCAATCAGTCTGCAGGAGACACCGACCGTCGTCAAGGCTCGCGCTAGCACCCTCTCCAAGACAGAGTCGAGGAAAACTTCTGCGAACTCCGGAAGTGGGAGTAGTAGCGGTAGCAGCAGCGGTGGCGGATTCTTGCGAAACCTATCGATGCGTTTTTCGCGCAGGTGTGAATATTGAATATTCATTCTTTATTTTGATACAGTAGTAGATTTTTTGACACACTGCGCTCTACCAATTATGCACTTTCGAATGAGAGACAAGGCTATTAGCTGATTATAAAGTATCTGCCACGGTTTCTCGCACAAATTTTGCAGATTATACCATACGAGTTTTGCATAACCGTGGTGTGAATCATTCTCTTCTCATTTTCCGTAGCCCCCTAATTGACCAATTCAGGTAAACTCCCTGTACGTTTTTTGATGTGCGCGCTGCTTGCGATTTTCGTGATCTCGCACTGTAATGTGATTTGCGCGACTACCCTTCTCCCTTCCTCCCTTCCACCTCCCACTCCCACTTTTTGACCAAAGCAGTGGTATTGTGTCTGCTCCCTTGCTCCATCATATCTGCCTGCCTGAGAAACTGGCTTTCACCCAGGGTGTGTTGCGGGGCTCTCATTAACTGCATACTCATCTTTTTGCTGTAGCAGCACTTTTACCACAGGTTGTTCATCGCATTTGCCAATGGCGTAGGCATCTGGCCTACGTACATTTTAAATACCAATCAGGGGGTTTGGGTTAGTTGTTTTCCTTCATTTCCTGACTGGACTACGGAAACGACCGCTAACTCAAACGACTTCTGCGCAATTTTTAACGCCTGAAACTATGGAGACATTAATGACGCCTTATCTATGGACGGTCAAAATTTTCAGTACTTCTTTCCTGTGCAACGTATAATACTGCTGTAATTGTGACGAGCCTAATCATTCTCATTGAAAGTGCTGTTTAGGATAAGAAGTTGAGAAGGCTGTGTTTACATAATCTATTACAGGCCATATGTTGGCCATTTAAAATTGCCTTTTTAAATTTAATGTTGAATCCCTCAAGTGAAATGATGGAATAAGTTTTACTGCGCAAATGAAGCAATGTAATATTCAGCGATAATAACGTACGCTTTTCTGATTAACTTTTCAGCAAGCTCTTTAGGCTTCCATTCGGAAACGGTGGCGGCACCTCCTCCTCACCTCAACAGAGAGAGCAAGACACGACAACGTCGGACTACTCGACCTTGCGAAGTCTGCGAGGCGGAACCAATCCGTCAGAGGTGGTTCAGACCCCCGTAGCCACACCAAAGTTGTCCTCCCATCGTCTGACCACTGGTGGTGGTAGTGGTGGTGGTGGGATCACTCGAAGTCGCAGTACTGTATCCGGCGGACGTAGTAGCAGCTGCCGTGCCAAGTCACCCAGTCGCATTTTTGACCTCGTGGATCAGCAACAGCAACAACAACAACAACAGCAACAGGGGCAGCACCACGTGAGTCGGCGCTCGGGGTTCGTGCCAGAGACGCCGGCGACGACGGAACGCATCTCCCGTGACACCACACCGACCAACAATAACGCCTATGCTCGTTCTGCCTCCAGCGTCACCGCACCTCGCAACTCCCTTGTGGAGCATTCCATTCAGTCGGGCGGCGGCAGTGGAAGTGGTGCCGCCGGCACGGGCGGAGGGAACGCACGAGTACTCTTTCGGATGGAGAGCAACACGCGTCGCCAATTGGACGAGATGATGGCGGAGATCAAGCATGCCTTGCTGGCGTCCGGCGTGGCCTTTAGTCAAACCGATCACCCACATCGTCTGCATTGCACCTGGGTAGTCGGCGGCACCACTCCGGAGACGGACTTAGACTCGGGTCTCCCCGTCACCAACGTCACTGGCTCTGGGGAAATCTTGCGGCTGGAATTGGAGGTCTGCAAGCTTTCGAAGGAGGGCATGAATGGAGTGCGTTTCAAACGGCTTGCTGGTCCCGCGGCCGAATTCAAACGTATCTCACAGAAGTTGGCGGAGGACCTGAAGCTTTGAGGTGTGGCTCTTGCATTTTGTGTCTCGGTTCTAATAAAGCGCCGCTGGAAGATGCCCCCACTGTTGATGTGACGACAATATCTCGTCTCACCTTCCCTGTCAGCCACTCTCCAAACATGTAGAACTACCAAAATATTCCCCATTTTCGGCTTCACACACGCACCTCAGAAGAACACGAACACGCGTGTGCACTTATTGATGTGTTATCCCTTCACTCACCGACTCTCTCTTGTACCAGGAAAGAGTACTTCCGTACCTCCACTTCTTTTCGCATTTCAGTCTTATCTCCTCCTTCAGAACCTGACTTCGCACGCCCTCCCGCCCTCACCACCAGCGTTTTTCAGCGTTCCCCCCACCCCAGTGCACATGCACTCACCCACCTGCCCACTCAGCCCACCCGCCCTGATTTAAAACTGGCTTTTATTGTGCGTCATTGATGACGGTGATGATGACGACGACGAAATTCAAATATCTTATAAAGCAAGCCCATTTCTGACAATGAACGTGCATCGCATCAGGCCAAGACAAAATATTACGCCAATTTACACTCAATTAGCCGCTAGAACTGCACCGTGCATGATTTCTTGCGCAGCTAGCGATTCTGTCTTACCGCATAAGCCTCTGAGATTTTGCGTTCGGGATGGATTTTGGTGGTAGCATCATCCATAGTGAACTGAGGATTTGGTTACATCACATCATCCCAACTCGAGTCAGTAATCCAGGATATGGACATTAATGTTGCAGTACCAAAGATAATGGTCAAGCCCTCAATTCTATGGCGCTTTAAGTGGGGGAAGGGGGATTGGTCATTCAAAGCACCACGGCCAGGGAAGCTAGTGTCCGTCTAGATCACTCGACTCTCGAGAAGAGTGAAGAGGAACTGAGGAGCTGCACCCAAGTCAAAGCACTCGGCGCATGAGCCGATGAAGGTGAAGGGTCATTCGTCATGGCCTAGGTAGCTAGTGACTTGTTGCCCATCAACCGTTCCACCGTCCCGGTGACTTAGCTCTGTGCAGATGTAACTGGAGGAAAAAACGCTTGATACGAAATATCTATTCTTCTGGTAGAAGGATCTAGATTTGCACGTCGCTATGGTATATGCTGCAAAAGTGACCGTGGCCTGGGAAAATAATAAAATTCACTGCCAGGATGAACGGCAAAAGAAAGGCGAAACAAATCATGGGGCTAAGATGGATTAACATACATCCAATGGCCGAATGGAGGAAAAAGAACATAATAAAAGCAGCAGATTTCTTTGAAATGTACGAATATGTACTAAACTAGACACCGGTGGAACGGAGACAGAAAACGCGGATTCTGGCTAGGGAGAAGGAAAGAAGGAGGCGCTTTATCGTGAGATCCAGTCGCCCCTTTCCTCGTTTAAGAGTTCCTCCTTGTGAGCACGCAGGACACCAGCTGGATTGACCGGAATGAATTGCCAGCCACGGTAGTCGCGGTGGACCAGTTCAGATTCTTGGAACCACTTTTCCTCAGCACTAAAGTATGTTTACATAATTCTATGAAAATCAGCAAACAAAAAGCAATGATGAGAAGACATTGCAGTACCCACTGAAAAGCCATTTTCAGGGGGAGAGAAGATCTAAATACAACGTTTCAAATAATAGTACAAGTGCGATTTTGCCAATGGGAGGATGAAATAAGCGCTTACTGTGCTAATAAAGAACACGCTAATTGCATTACATGAGGACTAGTGACTAATAATATTCACAAAATGCAAATTACACGAGTTCCATGGAATCCATCGAACGTTTTAGGTAACCCAAATTGTTTTCATAAACGTGTTGAGGACTCCACATCATGTTTCGAGAAATGAACCGCGTAATGGGGTGCTTAGAGAAGTTGGCATAGAAATTCCAAAATACCTTGTAGTACTCCCAGTAACGTGGTTCATAATCATCAGGAGTTTCGACAAGTTCCGCTTGTCCGAAAAGTGTATTGATCAAAAAAGCCCCTAACACGCATGGAATCGCACCACACATAAAGAAAAAGTGCTGAATTTGGGTAGACTACGCATGAAATGGGCTCACCAACTCGTCATAAAATTTCTCATTGATAAATCTCGTTTGCCTTACGACCATTTTATGATTACTTGAGTTTCGACAACTCAAAGCAACGATGCGATTTTTCGACCACCATTTCTTTGCGTATTCTGCGTCCGATTTGAAGAAGCTGTAGGATCGCAAATAGGGAGCAAGTGCCGCAAATCTATGCTGCACAGCACCAAGCCCGCGAAGCATATTCAAACGGTGCGGATGCAGCAGTGCGATAAGTAAGTCTGTGCAACCTTATAAATCCAATTAAAACCTTAATTTAGTCACATTTTTGATGTTTAAAGTCAGAAATTTGATAACGATAAAATAATTTTAAAAAAGATGGTTTTTAATATGGTGGATTATAAGATTTTTGTTTTGCAAGGCAAAATAATTAAGTTAGTCTAAGCTTAATAGAAGTTATCAATTAGATAAATAATGCAACCTATAAAGCTTTGGGAAACTTAAGCATTATGCTATATTTGAAGTCTTTAATACGCTTTAATTGCATCTCACGAATCTGCCATTGCGAAATTTATTTCATAAAAGTACTGATTTTACAAATCATTGACACAGACTTTAGACTGTAATACTTAATTCTTTAAATGCGCTTTGTAGGCCAGTGGCGGGAAGTCAGTTTTGAACCACGTGACTGACGAACGTGGAGACTCCTCGGAGCGTGACGGACCTTTGGCCTGAACCCCCATTCGTCGCCTAGCTGTATTTATTGCCCATATACAGTAAAGATGTATAAACGCACTCAGACTTCTACTGGCAAGGGTAACCAGGAGGAAGAGGAGGAACCCTCCACAAGACAACTAACTTTTAGCGACGGTGATTGTAGTACTTTGTTTGTTTGAACTACCGGTTTCGGTCAAGGTCACAGGGGTGGCCGTATTGCCCTAACTGGTTGGGTTGGCCTCCGGGCCGTGCCGGCAGCCTATTTCCCTCTGTCCGGTGAATATATATATATATATATTTTACTCTAGCATTCTGCCTTCTTTTGCCTTCGAGGGAGCCTTGGGACGCTACAGTGATCCTTAGCCTGACCACGATCATTTTAATGCTTTGAATTACAAGCATTACACAAGGAAAGCCGTCAAGTGTTCTTCCATTGAGAATTGATCACTATATACAGACGGTTAAAAAACAATAACTGTAGCGTCCAGAGCTCCCTCGAAGGAAAAAGAAGGCAGAATGCTAGGGTAGAACATATATATTCAACGGACAGAGGAAAATAGGCTGCTGGCATGGCCCGGAGGCCAGCCCACGCAGCTAGGACAGTACGGCCACCCCTGCGACCTTGACCGAAACCAGTAGTTCCAGCAAACAAAGTACTACAATAACTACTCACCATAATCTCGGTTAGACTACATCGTTCCGCCTTCTGTATAACACTCTTGCAGACAGCTCTTTCTTTCCATTCTCTCCCTTTCTTCCACCCTTACTATGAGAAGGTTGGTTATTTTTAGACATCTTTATTATAAGCAAAAGGAAGATAAAGGAAAATTTGGTCTAAGTATCCAAGACGAGGGTGTAGCGTCTCGAGGCTCCCTCGAAGGCAACAGAAGGCAGAATGCTAGAGTAGAATATATATATATATATATATATATTCAACAGACAGAGGGAAGTAACCTGCTTGCCTGGCTCGGAGGCCAGCCTATTCATCTAGGGCAATACGGCCACCCATGTGACTACTACGGAGGGCTCCTCAAACTCTGAGGAGCGACCACTTTGACCGACGACCAGGTTAAATTTGTCCTCCCGCCTCTGGCCTACGAAGGACATTAAAAGTACATAAGCATTACAACTCTCCCTAGATATACCATACATCAAAGTTGTTCTTAGCAAAAACTCGTTGGAATTCGTTGCAACAATGATTTGCAATTCGAGGCCTCCCTGCCTGAAGTGCGCGATTTTGGTGCCTCTGATTGGTTTCGAGGCATGAGCATTCCCGCACAGACAAAGTTCCGCACAGTACTGGAATTCTATCACTTGTAAAAAACATCGTTATCGACGAGGCGCCTTTGCGACCCCAAAAATGAATTTGTAGTACTTTGTTTGTCTGAACTGCCGGTCCCGGTCAGGGTTACAGAGGTGGCCGCATTGCCCTAGCTGCGTAGGCCGGCCTTTGGGCCATGCCAGCACCTTATTTCTCTCTGCCCGTTGAATACATATATACTCTACTCTAGCATTCTGCCTTCTTTTGCCTTCGAGGGAGCCTCGGGACGCTGCGGCATTATTTACTACCAGCATTCCTGCTGCTGTTATCTGCTCTCCACGTAGTCCAGATAATTTGAATACCGACACTTGATCACCTGATTTAGCTAAAGCCAGCTCCACCTCTTAGTAAATTTTGCCGACAAGTTTATTTAATAAATCAACGCGCAAGCATATTAATAGTACATTAGGACACAGGGAAGTCATGTAAAAGTGGCAATTGATGCATCAACTTGGGATGGGCTCTGGCAAAGCCAGCACCTGTGTCTACCATCGGCGGTCTTGGAGCAGGCTCTAGGTGTATAAAAATTAAAAACTATTATTTGGGTAGCAAAATACCATAAGATTTAAATTCTTTTTCGGAATGCTTGAAAGGATACAGCTCTCTCCAGACATTTTGACGTCCTGAACACACACACACACAAATAATATTTAGCCATCTGTTTATGGATAAGTTAAAAGTTCACAGGAAAGATTTTAACTACAACGGCGTATAAAATAATCCGACCTATTATACGATCAGTAATCCAAAGAATATTCTAGAATACTCCGCAACAACGTTTTATTAATCTTTACTGATTTGTACGCACTAAATATACCCATCAAAAAGAAGAAAAACAACAGATCCAAAGTTACACGGGATTTTAAAAGGAAAGCACTTTTACAACCACATAAAAATAGGCGAAAGAAGAAAACACTTGTGGTGGCAGTAAACAATAATGCATCCGAAAGGAGTATCAAGCCCAAATTCTGAGCAGTTTTATATTCCTGATAGTTTGTAAATCGCATTCCTTTCCCGGAGTAGTGCTGTCCCTTGCGGATAGCACCACTGGAAATGCCACGCGGGACTGCGAGCTCCAAATGCCATCGGAAAGCGCCAGGCGTCAGGGGAGTCTTCAGTTGTCGTGGTAGAAAAGGCGTTTACTCTTTCCTCAGGCACAACGCTTACTATTTGTGCTTTTGCAGATCTAAAATAGGTTCTTAAAAAACAATAAATAACATAACTGGAATCTGCTAGAGCACCGTATGCTAACGAAAAATGGTATTTTCTCGAGGTAATTCCCCTTGTATCTTCAATTCGTAAAACCTTGTGCATCTATGCGGACCCTGCCAACTAACATATCCACCGGTTCCTTTCCGTCTGCCAACTTGGCAGTCCCCTTTAAGACGGCTTGCTCGGTAGACTACTGAGGTGTTCTTGTTCACTTGTGAGCTGCTGAAACCGTGTGATGTGAATAAAGGTAAACTTAATCAGGGCATACAGGAAATAAAGACATCCCCATCAACAACAATCCGTTAGTAGGCTATGGCTTTGCAGATGAAATTCTTTAACTAGGTACATATGAGTTTCCTAACATTTTCAGCTGAAGCACTCGGCCGACCTATCTGTTATCTTTGTACCAACGTGGACAACGGCGGTATTCCATCAAGTAGATCGAGCGCAACACCCAAACAAGGAAATGGCGGTGAAACAATGAGAATGACTAATTTTTGACGTGATAACTGAAATGTCTGCCTACAGGTGAGAGCAATAGTAAATAAAGTCCATATCCTCAGGATCTGTCAGGGGTCGGGAAATGCAACTTCCACGAGGCATAAGCTTCGCCAAATCTTTTTCCACTTTAATATCATAAGCTTCGGATCTAACTCTGATAGTGAAGGCATACCATTGTTGTCATCTTTGCGGCAAACGACTAATTATAAATGTATTTTAAGCTTAATAAGGTTCTTTGTTTCTAAATTTAGGAAGCAGTAGGTTACCTCCTTTGGTTTTGAGAAGGTAAAGTATTCTCAATGCCCAGGTCCGATCAGAAAGATTGATCTAACTTGGTAGATCCAGAGCACCATTGCAACAATCGTGGTAAATGAATGGACGCCTTCACCCTCTTCCGTGTGGTTCTCTTCGAACACTTCGTTGGTGACTTTCCAAATGACGCTCTAACCAGAATTGCGCACGACGCTCTTGATGTTGGCGAGGGCTTCATGGACGCAGCATTTGAGAACTTGCCTTATGGGAGGTCGGACTGAGGTGATAACCGAAGCTGATAGCAAACGAAGTCACGTACAACAAAATCCCCATATATGTAGTTTTTGATGTAATTCGCGGCATTCTGTATGCGCCATAGCTTAAAGCGGACATTTCAAATCGTAGTCAGTTTCAAAGCAGCCAACTCCCAACGTAATTACTGTGCCATTGCAACCTCCAAAACAAACGGAGGGTAAATCACAATCGGAGGTGCTGGAAACACAGAAAGACAGCCGGGGGATGCGAACTTTCACTAAACAAAACCACAGAGTAGATTTAGCCAAATGACTTTGCGATGCAATACCCCAGCCTCGTTTTTAACCTCGCGGCTGGCCGCGAACGGTAAGTGGATGAGCTTGTGGTAAAGGCGGGAGCCTGGAGGCTTTCGCACGCCTGTGAAAGGCGTGTACACGCTCTGAACTGACCCGGAACGGCGGCCTTGCGGATGCTGAGGGCACCATCGGACTAACCAGTGAGCATCCACGTGTGAACAAACGAGTTTACGTGTAAATTGGGCTTCATAAATACTGCCGTTTGGCTTCCTAAATTTCGCAACGCATTAAACCATTAAGTTACTTCACTTAGGTTAAGCACAAAAAACGCTAACATATAATTAAATGGAAGTAAACAATCAGGTAAACAAGTTTCTCCTGCTTCTGGATACTAGTTCACTGTAGTAACCTGTTGTAGCTTGAAGGGATTTGGGAGATACGGTTGTTTGTACGAACTAGAGAGCCTCTTACCGTGCTAATCATGACCGATCTCCTAGTCAGAAAGCTCATACCGTAAAATGCGGTTTGGACCCAACGCAATTCAAGATTGCCTGGTTTTTGAACCGAACTCAGAATCTTCCCGCCAGATTTGCATGGCATTTGGTTTTGAACAACTGGATTTTGCTTCTGAACCACTCACACAGACACGACGATCGGGCAGATCCCTTTCTTTTGATAGTGAAGAAATGAGTATCGAAACTGATTAGGATAAATCAAGGTTAACGTGACAAGAATAAAATCGTTGACACCTCCATCAACCTGTCAAGTCACAAAAGTTCAGCAAAGGCGTACGAGATGTCACGCTTTAACAGATGGCGGACAGTGGGTCGCAAAGACTCGACTAAAGCTTCACTTCTCGTACTTTGTGAAAAACATGCATTCAAGGAGGGACTGTTTGCTGAACGATGCAAGGAGAAATGTCCTTTTCTATTTCAACATTCAGCTAAAGGGAATTATTATGGATAACAAACTTATTATTCACCTCTTTTGTGTGCATATGTGTAGCAGACTGCAGATCCAATCGTTCACTTCCTATCCCTCGCCAAATGTCAGCCACCTAAGTCAGAGGTAGGCTCGACACCTAGGGCCGCAAAGAAGCCTCAAGAACAGTAAAAACTACACACAAGCCTAGGAGGCGACACTTGACCTGCTTGTGAGATGATAAACACGTTAAGGTGATTGACAGGCACCGCCTCATCCCTTGCGCTCTCCTGATGACATTGCTCCAGGCGTTTATCACCTCTTTTTCGTATTAGGCAATCGCACAAGCAACCCAAAATAACCTTAAGAGGTGTATGTGAGGTGGAAAGGGGTTCACCTACAGCCGGGTCGCTTGCTTCTGGGTGTAGAGGTGGGAGTTGCAAGTTTGTGTTTCAGTTAGAGGAAGATTGTAGCTTGTAATAGTGATAGTCTTAAAGGCTATTTTTAACTACTCCGTGTAAAAATCGAACAAGCGTACATCCTTCAAGGCAAAACAATTGGGAAACTGAACCACTTCAAAGGCACACAATTTTATAGAAGTGAACACATTTGCAAATGTAGGCTCGAAAAAAATTTCCATAACAAGTTAAGGTATTGGTCATGACAAGCTAAGCTGATGGAAGGATGCACTGTTTCAAATTTTATTTGGGTCCGTATCCATCCTTGCCACAGTTGTCCACTGAATGCTACGCTTCAACGCCTGCTAGGCCACGCAGAACCAATTTTTCTGACCCAGACACGTAGGACTGACGTAGCTCTCAAGCAAGCTTAAGGCAGTCCATACACTGAAAAGTTGCTGACACGTATCTTACACAAGCACTATCCGCATTTTTAAATAACCAGAGGAAACTGTCTTAGCCAGTTGTGGAAGTTGGTCCACTTTAGTAGAACATGAAGCATACTTAGATATCAAAGAGGTTGGCGTAGTTGAGAACCCCAAATCACGCTGGCTTTATGGTGAATGAAGTATGCCATTCCACTACCGATTGGGCTGCTTACTCATTTTTGAATTTAGCTTCCACCTCGGCAAAAATACCATAAATACCCTGCTTGCCATAGTGGATAGTTGCAAAATAAATGGGGTAAGGATTGAAGCCAATGAGATGAAAAACGGTAGGCGATAAGCAAAAACTTGTGATGTTTAACGTAGTTGCAGAGCAGCAGCATGTTAGCGGGGATGTACCGCCCATCACCCTAATGATAACGCTCACAGCAACGCTTCTTGGCAAAATGGCAGACGAGCACCTCCTTGGCGCATTTTTCTGCACCTCTGCCTCTGCACCATTCAATTTGCGGTGAAGGAGGATTCGCAGGTCCTCTCACATACACCTGATCGGCTTGGCGGCTGACGGGCGGGCCGTGACCTCAACTCCTGTGTACTCCACCTCCATCTCGAACTTCGCCTCCTGACCACAGGAGTGCCCTACCTCGACAACCACCACGCGGCCTCACTCCGTGTATGTATTCGACTGTCCATCCAGAGATCCGCATAAGTAGACGTGCCCTAAGTTGATAAAGAACTGCACTAAGTTCTTCGACACTGCCCCACCTGACAAACATGAGGGAGGCAGATACTTTACTTCTTTTCTGTTTTACAATTAGTGCAGGATATGTATCGTTTCACAGGGGCTAATAGACAATGGTTGCATCTTTTGGCTCGACAGTAAGGCCTTAATGTTCTCACGAAACATGTTGCCAGTCTTCCGCTTTTAATGGAGACCACTTATTGTAGCTTGCGTGGCCTTGGGCAAAGATGGGTATTTATGACTACCGTAATGGGTAAACTACCTTTTTCTAATACCTTAAATGAGTATTAATGCATGAAAAATAGTTATAACACTAGGGTTTTGGGTTGCCGCGTTTACTGCGGAAATGTATTTCTGCAAAAACGGGCTATTGTTGAACTCTCGTTGCCAGGCGATATAAGGCTAAGGGCCGACCTGTCCAAGTATTATACCTATTTTGCCTTCAGAAAAGTCTCAGAGTGCGAAACTTGCATAAAATGAACACCTTTCTTATCCTAACAAATATGCGCAGCTTGCAAGCATTTATCTTCTCCAATAACTCACTCACCTTTAATCTATGAGACTCATGATAAATTATCGTTAAGTGAAACCTACGCAGACGTAAGAATTCGGATCAAGCTTCTAATGCCATTATAGCAGATTGCACTCCGTCAGGAACTGCAGCTTCATGCATCACTGTGGGGAATTTGCGCAATGAACAAGGCCGCATGACGATACTCAACCCTTAATCCCCTCCAGCAGCTATTCCAAACTTGACAGAGGTAAACTATCGCTTTAGCTTTCTGCAGCAGTGATTGGAGGTGTGACAGACGACGAGGCGATGCCTGCAGTAGAGGTACCTCGTCAAACGCACATCTTGACGACAGGATTCGCAAGGGCTTCAGTACTTCCTAGAGGGGGCAAGGGCCATTGTGTGTCACCAGTGGGTTACGGCTGACTCGACCAACGACAGGGAAAAGTACCTTCATTCCACCACCAGCTGGCAGAGATCAGACAAAACTTGTTCGCCGTCCGGATTGGTTCTATTGACCAGCCGAAGAATGCACCCGACATTCTACAGTGGGTGATTGTCAAAGCCAGACGGGGTTAGTGAGATAGCCAATGTGGATACGTAAGCGTGACTGCTCATTGTAACAAGTCATCTTTGGTTGCACAATAGTGATCTGTTAAAAGAAGTTGACCCAGACCCACCGCACGCGTGAGTGCGCACGTGCTATCACCCTGTCCCAGACGGAGACCGTAACCCCGATATCTGTTTGTAACTAGTAAAATGGCACACAATATAAATAAAAATGTTATTTTCTGGTGCTCTCGGTACAATTAATTGCAACGATAATGTACTTTGTTCCTCTGTGTGGGTTGGTCTCCCACACTGGAGCGTGGCCATTTGGTCATGCTAATAAACTCCCACCTCTTCAATACAGCCTATTACGACCCTAAGGAAGGCTGAAAGGCTAAAAATTATTATTCCGAACCACCTCGAAAAGTGATCTCACTACGTACTTCAATAAAAAGGCATTGAATTGCATTCTAATAAACCGATGTTCTCACAGTAGCATTCTAGCAACGGGTCTTTCTTCCTAACGATCAGTTGATAACTATTGACTAAAGCAGTCACGAGGTTCGAAAAAAGGCTAGCACAGTGAAGAAAGGGAGCCATTTTAACTGGGGATCATTTACATGGCCCTAACTTCTGTATTACTTCCGATCGCGCACACAAGACTTCTGTACCCGTGATAAATCCGTGTTTGGGATGGATGTATTTGGAAGAGTTGGTGCTCAAACTGTGTGGTCTCTTTGTATCACTTTCAACTCCCAATGTCATCTTGATAAAGTGTTTGCAATCTAAAGTCCACAGCCTCTCAGCTTCTCTGTACTCCTGATAATAAATGCCTCTGCATACTTGGATGCACCGTGACGTTTTCAAAGATGACTCGAAGTATTAACGTCTCACAGACTCATTTTTAACCAATCTATCACAGGCGTGGCTTCTAGAAATGAAGGCATTAGAACGCGGGAGATAGGAGCATACCAACAATGAACATTAGCAAATTCAGTATTGACGAAAGAGAAAAGGGTTGGGTTAGAGTTATGCGTAGTTTGATGAGAGGAACGAAGAAAAATAAAGTGATGAGTACAAAACGATGCCGCTACTGGAGGGGTAGAGGAAATAATGCAGAATGCAATTACGGGTACGAAAGTGAAGACAGAGGTTGGCTACGTGCAGTTGCACACCTAACGAAGCGGAACTTGAGGAGGTGGCGAGACAGCAGTGGCGATTTTGATGCGGCGAAACATGGATAAGATACCTGTAAAAAGTGACATCTCATTAATTTTATGGTAATAAGTGGAATGCGTACTAACCTAACATGGTGGTTTGATAATTACAGTTCACCATGTTCATCCACCTTTAAGTCGACTGATGCCGCGGAGAGAGATTCACAGAGTGTTCCAATGCAGACAAATAAAATGATCACGAAGTAATGACAATGGAGGGGATGGTTTAATCATCCGCAAGGCAAAAAATGAAAAAAACGGACTGCACAATTTCTAATACCAACCTTACCAACGAGTTCAGGCAAAATGTCTTCACAGCAATACGATTCCTGCTTTGCTACAGTGTCTTCCTAAGAGTTCAGAGGAGGACCACAACGAAACATTGGTAGTAGTGGAATCCGAACCCACTGCTGAAGGGCAAATACGTTTGTTTCCATTTCTGAATGATACACTGTAACCTGACGGGAGAAGGTCATCTGTCACTGAGGAGACGATGTGTGGAGGAAACTCCTTACGAGAGTGTTAGAAAAGGCGTCTACATTTGGCAGATTACTCAGTCCCACGTGCCGCACAAACGCCATCAACAACCGAGGAGACACAATTAGTGAACCATTTGGCAGTTCGTTGCCAAAGTGTCAACGGTATTTGGATGACGATGTCAATTATGCGAACACACGATACCTCCTCCACCTCTCCACTCACGAGGTAGACCCATGAAGACGTACAGTTGGAGGGCACTCAAGTGAGGACAAACTGCCAAGCACGTGCAGGCGCCAAACATGAATCCCGTTCAAACACTGAAAGCTCCGTCTTTTATTAAGCAACCCACCCTTTAGGTCAGTGTACATACTGCTTTCGATGGGGAAGATGAGATGGCAACAACGTGGACAATCATCCAGTTTGCAGTAGTATGAGGACAGTACATTTCTTTTTCATCAATACATTTTCGTGATGGGACGAAACCTTAGATCAGTGACAGTAGGAACAAATGTCTACTCAGCTGCACGTGAATTCGTTGACCGGTGCTGATGCCTCGTCGTGAATGATCCTTTGTGATGGTTGATGCGGGAGGTAGAACAAGAGGCTCGGTGGAGTGAGCCCTTAACATAAGAGAGAGTTTATGTAAGGCTCTCTGTATGTATTTTACCTTGTGTTTGATTACGTGGCTAACTAGGTCTTCTCTGATTGTGCTTCCACTTTGTCAACTATCCATATCGTTGTCAAACGAGTTTGAAGAGCATTTAACAAACAAGTAGCGGTTCGTATTGAAGTTAAGCTTATCGTTTTAGGGCACAATTTTGGCAACGATGCCGTGACAAGTGAAGTACTTTGTGCCTAAATGGATTTCTTTTGACGGCGTTAATTGATGGCGTGGGAGGCAAGACAGTAGAATTCGTGTTAGAGTAGAGACGCCTCCAAAATAGAATATGCAAGGTAAACACAAGCGGAATGACGCACTGGTAAGAAATCATAATTTTATTGGCTTCTATCCGTATTTGCCACTTTGTAACACAAAAAAGCTATCGCTGTAGTACTTATGCTGTTTGAAAATGACCTTGTAGGCGAGAACCGGGAGGACAACTTAAACCTACTTGTGGACGAGCAAGGTTGCTCTATGGACTCCAAGATGCCCTCGTCCCAACTGCTTCGGTTTGTAGTAAAGACGTCTAAAAACGTCCAACCTTGCCATAGCGATTGCGGTAAAAAAAGGAAGAGAAGAGAATTGCCTACAACCGCTCTCATTTGGATTACTTGTACACGCAAGAAATGAGACATAAGTACTAAACATTACCTTGGACTGCGCCATGGCGGTCCTTTTTTAGTATCGCCTTTGAAACGTGCATTTGGCATGATTCTGAAGAGCAGCACTGCTTGCATACTTGGCGTAGGACAGTGTGGGCTGGTCTAAGGCTTTAACCAGCGTTTCGTTTGTTCATTCCATTCAAGCAATAAACATGGGAAATTAATCCATCGGTTGCTCAAACCACGCATTCGCTGCATGGCGCGTCACCAACTCGAGGTGTCGTAATGGTGTTTTGAAGTGGTTGGAATTAAAATTCCTCGCTCTACGGACTTGACTACTAAGTATTGGGCTGCGAAGACGCTTAGATGCCTGATTTCCTTCCCTTTAACCTACTTTTACTGCAAACAAACAGTTGAATGCTAAAGTCAGTGCCTAAACCAATGAATTCACTGTCAAAATAGACCAAAATCGGCGTAAACTGCATTGCAGGGAACGCGTTTGCTGCATTAGATCGTATGCATATCTCAAATGTTGAGTTGGCTGCAGTGCAAATGGAAGCTTTGAGTCGGAGGCACTGCTGGGTGGCAGGAGGTGCGCTTAGGTAGTGACTCACAAAATGTGACGCAGATCCTTCGTACTAGTTATTCCAGTGTACAAACCCAGACTAGGGATACAACCGGGTGTCGATGTAGATGAGGTGTAGCCTTCGTTGCAGCTCCTATCCCGTTAATGAAATAGGTGGGATGCACATGATCAACCGATGGCAACTTGGTAATTTGCTAATTGTTCCCTATAACGTGGCTTACGTACGATTTCCACTTTACATCCAAAGAAACTTTTTGGGCCTGAATAAATTGACTGCAAGCAGCGCAGGTCAACGAGTACTGGGCACATGACTAATTTAGTTTAGTGTATGGTGATTTGCGGCTTTCCAAGATCTGCCTGAAGACTACACAACACTGGGGGCAGTGTGCATTGCCGAGGTGTAGAGGGACTGCGGAGCCACTGGCCTGGTCCAAAAATCATGCTACCCAGATGATTTAAGAAGGGTGAGCCTCAAGTGATTCACGAGTAGGCGGAGTAGTACACAGCCCCTCTCCTTTTGCCCATTGTCACCTGTATACCCTGATCTCATCAACTGGCCGTGACAGTGATCAGGCTTGCAATCAACCGAGAAAGAATCTGACTGCAACTCCACTGATCCCTCTTGACAATTCCAATGGATATGGAGTTTCGCCCTGACTATCACGCATGTTCCTCGCTAGTTGTAGGAGCACTGGCCTAAAACAAGGTTATAAAAAAAGATGAGATTTAGACTAGTTTCTCCTTGCCACTTCGTTTTCACCTTATCTGAATTCTATCCAACTAATAGAGAAGTGGGGGAGGAGGGGTAAACGGCTGCATGCCGAACCTTTCCAGATGGTTTCGTTTCGGTTTCGATTCCGGTTACCGTCCATGCATCACCCGAGTCCTTTCTGAGGTCGACTGAAGGCATAATCCTGGGGCAGAATGCATGCATTTGAGGGCTACTAGCATGACCCAGAAGTCAACCTCTCCCTCCGGCGAAGGTGCAATGGCTGCGTACCCAAGCGGTCAATTGCCCGAAGCCGAGAGTCGAAAAATCAACGCGTCACTTTTGACCAGGTTCGGGATCCTACTTACCATCAAGTTGCTGACACAATGATTTAATTTTAACGTTTGTTTTGCTAGGTGGGTTTGATAAATATGCACCGCCTTTGTTTGTGTGAGTTGACTTTACGGCAGTCAAGTGCTCTAAATTGGTGCTTAAATATTTCTGTTAGCACTGTTTTCGCTTAGAAGAATGCGCTCGAGGCTAAGAATGGGGAGAATTTAATTCTCCCTTACCCATTATAGCAGAGTGGGTTGTTTACCTTGGACTGGGGTTTCAAGAATATTTATTTTCATAAAACTTTTGTGTACTACTATGTCACTTTTACATTTTCTCAAAGCGACGTTTTGTAAAGCGGAAATTCTAGCTCTGCCTCCGTCAATCCGTTGGGCAGCAGCGATCACTTCTAATTTTAACACAGGTTTTGGTCATTTGCTTAACCTGTCGTTTGCACTTGAACTTTACCTGGAATCTAAGTTATCCCTTATGCATGTCTTCACATGCATTTGAGTTTTACAGATTGTCAGCTGCTGGTTTCTATGCGTGGTTTGGGATGGGGAAACACTGTTGTTTGCTAGGCCAGATACTAAGATTAAAGAGGTTCCCACCAGAATAATAGGCTTTTACGAGATTGCATATACTACTGATGTTTCGCATAAGTAAGAGGGATCCTGCTCTGTTGTGGATTGTAAAGGAAGCCCAACAATTCACACAAGACCTGTATTTTGCACCGTTTGGGTGAGCATAACAAAACGGAATGGTCGCGCAATGGCTGACAGCTTAAGGTTAATAAAAATAGACTTTTACACAAAAGAACTACTTAGTTTTATTGTTGACGAATATTAAAGAATAATGGGGTTTTGACAACTACAGTCCGCAGTTCTCGTACAAATATAGCCACAATAACGATTTGCCTTCATCGACTGTACAAATTTTAGCAATATTAGCAATCGCAAACACTCTGACCAGCCTCCAAAAGTTGTTTAATGCAAAACATTAAAGTGCTTCGTAAAAGTGTTGCAGAAAGTTCAGAGCTATCTTTTCGGCACCGTGGTGAAGAACTGGACATGTCAAGAAGCACTCTACGGCCTATTCTCCTACAAAGTGACTTCAGAACAGAGCCCTACTGACTACGTACAGCAAAGGCAGTTCGTTGAATGGAGAAAGGAACAGCAAGTGGATGCTACACTTTCATCTTGAAGGCGTGACTAATTGGTAAATTTGCTGCATTTGGGATTCAGAGCACTCACAAGTGATTGTTGAGGGACAAATGCATCCAAAAAGCGTCATTATTTGGTACTAGTTCGGACTGGAGTTATCATCAAACCATTCCTCTTCGAAAATGCGGCTAGTCAGGCAATAGTGGTGAATGATGTTCTCTATCGCAACATGGTGATCCAGTTTTTTTAGCATAACCCGCAAGCCATGAGTCGAGACGACATGCGGTTTTAACAAGTCGGTTCCAACTGTCATACGGCTTGAGAAACAAGTAAATTTCTGCATGACCCATTTGCGATCAAGCAATTCGTTTGCATGACTTCCGATTTCGGCCACGCTGAGTTGGATGGCCGCATTGCCTTTGCCAGATGGGCTGGCGCCTAGACCTTGCCAACAGCCCCAATCCCTTTTGTTAGTCGAATGTGTACATATTCTGCTTAAGTATTACTATGCCTTATTTTGCATACAAGGAAGTCTTTAGAAGCTACATTCGTGGCAGCGAAAAGCAGACCTGGCTTTAAAGGATTTGTAACCTGATTTATACGGCAGTGCCAAAGAAGTGCATATGCTACAAACGGAAGAGTCGATGACATTGCATAACAGAAGGGTTGGGGATGGCATCCACCTTTGGCATCTATTCCATCCCCGTGTTCCGCGTGGCGGCTATTGACAACGGAAGCGGCCCTTACGTGAACGCATAGAGACGCCTAACCTATTACAGTGCAATTAAGTCATTTTTTGGATCGCGGAAATTCTCGAGCTTTTACATTATCAAAATGGAAATTGCGAACGGCCCCACTTCTCAATTTGGTAACACGCGCGCAGCACTCTGTTTGTTTGAACTACCGGTTTCGGTCAAGGTCACAGAGGTGGCCGCATTGCCCTGGCAGCAGCTTATTTCCCTCTGTCCGTTGAATATATGCATTCTCCCCTGGCATTCTGCCTTCTCTTACCTTCGAAAGAGTCTCGGGACGCTACAGCGTGCATTTTAAATTTTTCACCGGAAAAGTCGCTTTATTCAGATTCGCATACTTGATAAAACAGATCCATATCCTGTCATTATTTGACATGCTTTATTAACTACACCTTTTGGCTAGTCAAAATTATTAGTAAAAAACACAACTGATGCCCGAAAAGGAGACATTATCTGATCCTCCAACAAAACTTTACTAAAAGGGCTTACTTAAATGTGATACGCAACTGCCCAATTTAACTGGACTTATTAAAAAAGAAGTAAAGGACCGATAAAGAAAACGTTGTAATTGTAATGCTTTGTTTTTTGAACTACCGGTTTCACTCAAGGAGACAGGTGGGCATATTGCCATAGCTGCGTAGGCTGGCCATCGAGCCGTGCCTGCAGCTGATTTCCTTTTGTCTGTTGAATATACACATATTTTCAATCCTAGTATTCTGCCCTCGTTTACCTTCAAGGGGGCCTTGGGACACTACAAGTGCTTTGATTGTTTGTTTGAATAACCTCCAGGCTCTGGGACCCTCGAATCATACCTTTAGCCTCTAATTCTAGACGCCAATAATATGCCTTTTGACATGCTTCCTTGAATTTACGCGGCCTTAGGTGAGAATTAGGTTGTTACAGTACTAGGGTTGGCCTGTGCATAGAAATCTTCGATTAGCAGTTCCAAAATGCAGGAATACTTCGGTCACAAAACTCTTCAGGCCCACACTTGTCTAAGTTACGTTTATTATTAACATGGCGTATTTTGATTTGCAGTTACTCAAAGTGCATGCATATTTACATAATCGCACTCGTTAGATCACTGTATCAGGGCAATGTTTGGGCATGGGATGCACTGCAAACTAACACTTGTTTTGTAAATGAAACAAAAAAGCCGCGCATGCTGATGAGTTTTGAAAAACAATGACACAAAACAGGAAATTCACACTCTGCTTTAAAACACCTGCTCACATAATGCAATTCAACCCGCTTATTTCCACTTCAAGGACGCTATGAAAACAGGTATGGGTGGATTTGGAGTTGTGTATGAACATAGGAGGGCTTTACTGTGAAGTCCCATCAATTACGATAAGTCGGGTATAATATTTGTTCCTTGATTCAGCATACGTATCGCTGCTTGGGTTCTTTGAAGTTCATACATCCATAATATCCTTTATTTACAAATCCTAAATGTGGTTACAGCATTGAGTTCTATTTGCTCGTCTTTTTACGTCATGATATGCAATACAAGATGGTATTACTGTCAGATAGGTATCATTTACAACGTGGGTTTCACTGAGTTTGTTTTGTATTCAATGGAGCATCGGGACAATTCTGTTGTAAATGTCATGCACAAAGGAACCTATCCCATGTGATGCAGCAATTTTAAATGATATTTTTGAATATCTAACGTGTAATAATTGTGGATCTACGCCTAATTACGGGTTTTTGATGGTGCTGTAAACCCTTATTCATTTATAGTTAACTGACTTTGTGAAGTTGCAGGGTTTTTCGTCAAAATCATCAAAATCAATTTACCACGAATTCATTTTAATTTTGCGTTTGGATGGAAACCCATAAATTGACTTTGGATCCCATTACCATGCAAAATGCTTTCAAACTGGTTACATTTAACTGAGTCTACATTTTACTACTCTGATTTCAAACTCGTTCAAGTTGCATAACCCGATGCTGGTCTTTTCGTGGCGGCTAACACGTCTCTTTTACTCTCCTAGACAAACACGCAACACCTGACCCTACTGAACGCATTAGGATCCTTACGCTGAATTGTTGGTTAGTCAAATTCCGCTGCGTATTTCTTACCAAAACACTTTGTTAGGGGCGTCTTTATAAAGGGGATGTCAGTTCAGAAGGACGTACGTATTGATGCCATCTGCGAGCTACTCAAAAAGTCAGAGTGCGACATTATCTTCCTTCAGGAGGTATGGTTGCAATCTGACTTCGAAAAAGTCAAATCCTGTCTAAGCTCCACCTATCCACATTGCGTCAAATTTTACACGTAAGGTTACACTTCCTCAAAATCAGCAAGCGTTGCAGATTATTTATTAATTCATGGGCCTAAAAATTTTCAGCCACCTCTTTGGTTCGGGGGTATGCATCTTCTGCCGATGGCCGCTTGTATCCTTCATGACAATGCCCTTCTCCATCAATGGATACCCTCACTATCTACATCAAGCTGATTGGATTGCTGGAAAAGCGATGGGTTATGCCTCCACGATCACGCCCGGTGGATTCCGTTTGAACCTTTACAATGCACATGTAAGTACGCGACGTTAATTGTGCAATAGGTACTCACATAGAACGATATTATTATGCACCACATTGCGCATCTATTTCTTATCTTGCGCGCATTAAAATTCCAATTTCATTTTGGGTCTTGCCAAATGATTAAATCTTGAGTAGCTACTTATAATTGTGACCATTTTAATTACTTTTTCTTCAGGAGGACATAAGAGGGATTTAGCAAATGACGGTGGAAAATAAACTAACGATCCCACAAGTTATGTAGTCATTGAAGCATACTAAGAAGTTAAGATTGTTTTCTGTGTTCACGCTGTTTTGCAGTTCAAATAACTGTCGGATACAATTTTCTGCCTGTTCATTTCATTGTTGCTCTGCCTGCGATAAGCGATAGCATTTCACCACAATGCGAATGCGTGGCTGTTTGAAAGGTTAACCAAAAGCGTGAAATCTCATTCGTGTTAACACGTAATCATTTTATGCAGCATCACTGTCTCGGCAGGACAGCGTAAGCCGCTTTGAGGGCAGGGCTCGCTTCTAGTATCTGGCAGTTTATAAAATCATTTTTAGCACAGGCATATATCGAAGTTATAATCACTCCGAGTAGGGATGAAGAAATAGTTACTTACTGCACTGCACAAAATGTGCTTTTAAAGGGTTTGCATAAGAATCAATTACGCAGTTGGATTTGATTGAAGCGTTTCATAAAGTTCAGCAAGTTGAACTTGCCCAAGACCTCAGTATGAAGAGGCTCAACTTTGTTACTCGTAATTGCTGTTATGAAGTAGCCGCGGTGCTAAACAAAGCAATCGAAATTCTATAAGTTAGATTATTTGGAATTGCAAGTTTTTGATTTTCAAGATGATATTTATTCCAGATGTAAAGATGCTTATCATACCCGAAACCTCTTTCCGAAACATTTTCTGTACTTCCCTGAGATGAATCCTACTTATCACTATCATTAAAGGGGCGCGCCTGAAAGTGCTTATCTTTGCCATCCAACTAAAGCTTTGCTCGTCTCTTCAGACTCACGCTCGTCACTACCTGAACCCAGACGATGACCCCGTGGAGGGCCATCGACTGGCGCAGGCCATTGAGATGATGGAGTTCATCAGGGCCTCTGCGGCTTCAGCTGACGTTATCTTCATCGGCGGCGATTTCAACTTGGAGTACTATACCACTGCTCTTCGACTCCTCAAGCGCTCTCTCAACCTCAAGGATGCTTGGCTGGATCAGGTACACCTAATTTCATCACACTCCAAGGCGTTTGTTTACTTTCTTCTTATTGTTTTTTGCTTAACCTCGATCGACATGCTTAAAAGCGGTTGATTTAATGAGTTATTTTGTGTCTCAAAATGACTTTGCACCCAACACAAATGTCTTCATTTCGCTTGTCTCATAGTCGTCTCATTGCGCTTACTAAAGCTATGTAAACATCATCGTTTTGCGTTTGTGACGTTAATTGAGTCTTCTCGAGAGTGCGAATGCATTTTACGCTGATAATTTACATTTTTTGGGTACCCATTCAAGTGAATTGTTAGAGTGCGAAGAAATTACCAAATAAGGTGACGTTTTTATTAAAAAAGAATCTAACATCAAACAAATCTCGTAAACGATGTGCCAGTTCCCGGTGAGCGTTTGGCAACTACCTACCCGCAAATAATCTGAGGCAATTTCTTCATCACGTTCAAGACTGTGATCACGCGCCTACGTCTAAAGCACAATCTTATGTCTCTTCCCAGTCAGATGTAGGCGATAGCTCCAACCAAAAAATGTGACTTTTATTCAAGGTCAGCTAGGAGATGTTGATTAGGTGAATGCAAATGCACTAATTAAGAAGGATAGATGAGGTTAATGTTCCTCCTAGGATGTATGGGACCTGAAATGGCGTGAGAGTATGCGAGTTGACAAGACTGGTGATAGTGGTTAGTTGTAGAGATTTTTTGTGAAACACTACTCCTAGTAGACGGCTAGAAGACCAGTCGTGAGTGTTGAAGAGATGGAATTGGAGGGTGCGACATGCGAACGCAGCGATTGCCCCTACGCCCACAAGAAGTGGACTGCTACCACGGGGAATGGACTTCGATTGGACTACATCTTCTACCGCTCTGGCGTTGTCAATGATGGCTTGTCAAGTGAGCTCTTCATTTTTTTTGTCGTAAGGATTATGAGTAAAACTTGCGTTTCATCCAAAATTGAATCAGGGCACACTTTCAATTAGCTTGATCTGTTTATATTAGACTTAACAGGCAACAGCGAGTAAGGTGCATTAGTATTTAGCATGCAATGCTACACTCACCTCTGAATGCGGGATCTCGTGGTAGAACCTCAAGTCCAAAGTAGCTCACGCCTTCAGACGCTCGAGACCTTTTTATTTGTACCGAATCAGGAAGGTGTAAATTAGATTTGTGCAGAGGTGTTGTGATGCTTCATTAAGCTCTCAATACCCTCCGACACATTTTTACCTTCTTCACCTGCAGAAGTACTTTAATAGACAATGACGCAGCATAGTCACATCCACTCCTACTTCCAATGGCATATGATCTGCTTTGGCGGCTGATTGCACTTCCGCATCCTCCCTTGCCCATTGTAAATAAAACGGTGCATATAATTTTTTTTGTTTAATTGAATATCAAACGGGATTTTCTACTCCGGGCCACTATCATCTTCCCTTTGAGCCAATGTTCAACAGATCTCTTAACTTTGTGTGTGGAACCGCTTTAGTGCTCGCGAGGAAGTTGATTAGTATGTCGCTTCGTTTCTCAGATCTTCATGCGACCTCCTGAAAGGCTCTTGCATAATCTGCGTAGTCATATTCCCCCAGGGAGTTTTCCAAGCGTTTCATGCAGTCAGGAGAAGGGAGGAATAAAAATGTGCTTTAGTTAAAATGTACTTTTATTGCGTGTTGTCAAACCAACGCCTTTCCTCGTTGTTAGTGAATGTCGTGTGATTAAGACTGTTGAGCAATGTGTCACTAATGTGGACGTCTTCGGTTACAGCCGTAACAGTGGAGTGTGAGCGATGCCAAGTGAACATGGCAGAAGTGCCGCACAAACCGGGCGTGTTCTACTCCGATCACGCTGTCGTCACTGCGGAATTCTTGATTACGAGGCATGAGGAGTCGGTTGCTGAAGGTAATTCGAATTAAGTCTTTCTAGCACATTTTTAAATCTTAATAGGGAATTTATTCTGCTGATTTGTACCCATTACAGATCACATCATCTCACTCTCTCATAAATGTTTGTCTTGCAGTTCCAATGAGTAGCCTAACCTTCGGCTAGACCCTATTAATTACACCGAACCCGAAGGTGCATCCCACCACCTGTTCATATTCTTATCCTCTAGAAGTTCCACCAGTGAACTCTCACGAGACATTGGAGACCATCCTTATGGAGGCAGACGGCATAATTAAGAAGCAGATGGAGATGGAGAACAAGAAGAAGATAGTTCACCTCGTGACTGCCGCTGTGCTCATCTTGGCTTTCCTTATCCTCGGGACCGGGGTGCCAGTGTGCCACCCGGCCTACAAGTTCTTCGCCTCGGCGTTGCTCATGCTGGCCGGAGCAGGAGCTTTCTGCTTAATTTGGGGCAACGTGATTGGCAGACCATGTCTCATGAGCAGTCTCCACAATGCCAAAGCTATTGTCTGGAATCATCTCAGAGAATTTTGTCAGGAGCCCGCAAGCCAGCCCTAAGGCCGACCTGGAAGTGACGCGTCAGAAAGTCTTATCAACCCTTTGTTATAGTTATTCATTTATATTTTGAATAAATTTAAGTTTTGCGGATCAGGTCGCCATTATCCGAGGCTATTTTCTGAGTGGCTAATATCGTGCAATAACAAGAGGATTATGTTATCGAAGTCGAAGCAAGAAAATTTAGTGGGTGGTGTGTATTCATTGTGCAAAGTTCACCTGATGGATTACAAACCCCACCGCTGAACCAACCAGTTTACACACACGCTATGGCTACAATCGTGGATTGTAAGAATGCAAACATTCGCATTTCTCAAAAAGAAAGAAAATATTGTGACCATAAAAGGGTGTTTTGAAAGCGGTCGTCCGTAGAATATCAAGTGTTGCCGTTTCGTCACTTGAGAGGACTTGGCGTAGATTCTAAAAGCTGCATCAAAACTGGCAATGATCTGCAACACCCGGATCTTCTCCACAGGAAAGCATGGCGCCAATAACCCCGAAGCCCATGCCACCAAGATGACTGAGTAGACTGTGAGGCTAGAGAACGCGTGAAGCTTGTTTGTCAATTCCTCGAAGGACACGTAAATTTGATCTTAGCAAGAATATACTGCTCCAGTGAGTTCCTGTGAGAACAACAATTTTTTTCAAAGAACTGTAGGCATTTACCATTTGGATGGCCTAACCTTCACTCGGGCGTTTGTTCTAATAAAACATTCATTAGTGCGAATAGTTCTGCCTTGTTTTTCCCGCAAGGAAGCCACAATTCGAAAGTGGTCATTGGATATGAAGTTTAACTGTGGAGAATGCATGTATTAAAAGCGTCGCAGCATCACCAAATCTAGTAAGACGATAAATAGGAAAAAAAATATTCAAAAATGTAGGTTGCAGAAATGAGGACGGAAGTCTTAGATTATGTGATAAAGCAGAACACGCATCACTTCACGATAGCAAAAATTTAAACAAACTTCGCCATTCGATTCCACGGCATAGCCCGTCAACCGCTGCTCTATGAAGGCAACAAATATTCATCCATTCTGGTCCTGCCCATTCACATTCCTGAAAAGACCCATAGTGCGACGATAGGGTTCCAAGGAAATCAAAAGAGCTGGGGACACTGGCAGGAACCAGAGGCCACGCCAGGAAGCAAAAGTACAATTTACGAAGATCCAAACGCTTGCGTAATCAAATCAAAGTAAACAAGTAATGTGAACTTTACACAGTTCCTCACCTCCGTTATGTATCCTCCCTGCCGGTCGCTCTCTTCTATCCCCCACACTGATCTTTGAATTTACTTTCAACTGAGTAGACATTTGTTCTTGCTGTCGCTGGTCCCTCCTTGCAGTACCACTAAATCTAAGGTTTCGTCCCATCACGGAAATGTATTCATGGAAGAGAAATGCACTGTCCTCATATTCTCCCCCATCAAAAGCAGTATGAACACTGACCTAAAGGGTGGGTTGCTTAATAAAAGACGGAGCTTTCAGTGGTTGAACAGGAATCATGTTTGGCGCCTGCACGTGCTTGGCAGTTTGTCCTCACTTGAGTGCCCTCCAACTGTACGTCTTCATGGGTCTACCTCGTGAGTGGAGAGGTGGAGGAGGTATCGTGTGTTTGCATAATTGACATCGTCATCCAAATACCGTTGACATTTGGGCAACGAACTGCCAAATGGTTCACTGATTGTGTCTCCTCGGTTGTTGATGGCGTTTATGCGGCACGTGGGACTGAGTAATCTGCCAAATGTAGACGCCCTTTCTAACACTCTCGTAAGGAGTTTCCTCCACACATCGTCTCTTCAGTGGCAGATGACCTTCTCCCAGCTAACATTATACGAATAATCCTTTGACCATGCCGTCGAGCGAAAAATACAGTCTGAAGAGAATCAAATACCAGAACACCAAACCTGGAGATTACAACTTGTCCTACAAATAATAGCACTTATTCTTTTGAAAGGGTTTTGTACTACTCCGTTTGATTAACTCTCGCTTTTGATAAGAGGTTACTTGAAGGCCCCAACATATTCCCCAGTTAGGCGACTAAGCCATCTGTCCATGCTCAAGCCCTAACGTAGGTCAATGATACACATTCTGCCATGCTACTATACCCCTTGTCGTCTTTGGGAAGTACCAGGTTGCTACATCATTACTAGTGAAATTCTAAGTCCATCAGCTGTGGATAGGGGAATCAGCGAAGATCCTAAACAGAATGGTCAAAGATGGCATCCGAATCCGGCAATTAGCTTAATTCCGTGTTCTACAGAAACGCCATCAACAACCGAGGAGACACAATCAGTGAACCATTTGGCAGTTCGTTGCCAAAGTGTCAACGGTATTTGCATGACGATGTCAATTATGCAAACACACGATACCTCCTCCACCTCTCCACTCACGAGGTAGACCCATGAAGACGTACAGTTGGAGGGCACTCAAGTGAGGACAAACTGCCAAGCACGTGCAGGCGCCAAACATGAATCCCGTTCAAACACTGAAAGCTCCGTCTTTTATTAAGCGACCCACCCTTTAGGTCAGCGTACATACTGCTTTCGATGGGGAAGAATATGAGGACAGTGTGTTTCTCCTCCATGAATACATTTCCATGATGGGACGAAACCTTAGGTTTAGTGATACTGCAAGGAGGGACCAGTGACATTAAGAACAAATGTCTACTCAGTTGCACGTGAATTCGTTGACCGGTGCCGATGACTCGTCGTGGGTGAGCCTTTAGAGAGTTGCCTACATGTGATGGTCGATGCGGGAGGCAGAAGGCAAAATTATCGGTAAAAGGATGCTTAACAGATTTGAGGGACCGTGTGGAGTACGCATTGCTCGTTTAATTATGCGTTTGATTACTTGAGCACGTAGGCCTCCACGGATTGTGCTTTCGATCTTCGACATGACTTTCGGGCCATATCGGTGGCCCAAATCCATACTGTGTGCTAAATATGCATGCTTAAGTATTAGGTCTTATTTTGTCTTCGGGGTGGTTTCTGAACTCTGCTGCACGGCCTGTTTCATCTATTGCTCCATAGGTAGAAATTCTAAAAAATTTGACCCGTTTTGCAACACGTTGAATTTTCTTAGCCATTTTAAATTTGACAAGCACATATACCATTGCATAATATTGTGCCTCGAAAAAATTGCCTTTGTTCATTTTAATCAACAGCTACTATTTATCCTACCTTTAATCCACTATATAAAGGCGTCTCGTGTTTTGAGTCAGTGTGTAGATTTACTGGGGATTTCTCGGTTCCCTTAGTACGTAAGGCACTTCCAATCTTCCTCTTTTTAGTAAACTTGAGGCTTCATTCGTGATTTGGTTCACAGCTAGATTATTTACTGGGAACATTCTATTGGTGATAGCGGGTTTACTTAGAAAATTATGTTTGTGTCCTTTTGAGGTACAAATTGTAAATATTTTTGCTGCAAGGGGTCCTTTGACTCCAAATTAAGCATGCTTGATTTTGATTCTTCCGACTTTTTTCGTTTTTATGTAGTGGCTTGGTGGTGATATTGCTATATTATAAACGTCTTGATTATTCAATCGGTAACCTATTTAAAATGATTGTGCAAACTACCTATGACTTCAGATTCGATTTTATCCGCTTTGGCCTCATACCATATATTTTCTTCGAACCACATACTTTTGTTATGTTACCATATGCATCCATCTCTTAGGGACTAAATGGCTTCTGGTGACACGGACGACGTAAATTATTGGCGTGAGAAGGCAGAAGAATATAAAAGATTGTTGGTTTTTTCTATTTAACTTCTTATTGATTAGGTGGGAAGAAGAAAAGGAGGAATTTGGGGAATTTCAATGTAATTCTAAGGAACTTGAAACAGAACTTGAAACGCAGTTGGAATTGCTGGAAAAGAATAATGCAGAACTACAGGCCAAGGTTGAACGTCTGTCTATTGAGGTGGAAACCAACAAGGCAGGTGTAGTTTTTATATTGTCCATAAATGGGCTATTTCAGTGTATACATGAATTCCTCCTCAGAATTTGCTGTTTTTAGTCATTTATTGCGTACTCGCTTCTTTTATACAGGACAAGCACGATGTTCTCGTTAGCAAGTTGAATAGGCAGGTTACAAGTCTACAGGAGGAGGTCAACACTCTTAAAGCCGAAGCGCTTCAGCAAAAGCAATACATTCGTCAATTGGAACAAGTGAATGACGATCTTGAGCGGTCAAATCGCAATGCTTTGGCATCAGTAGAAGACATTGAGGACCGTCTGAATCAAGTCCTTGAGAAGAATGCCCTTCTTGAGGTGGAGCTTTACGAGAAGGAGGAATTAAATGTCCGTGTACAGAGATTAAAAGATGAAGTTAGGGGTGAGGTAGCCATATTCCTTATTGGAGTCTCTCTTTTTTGTGGAAAGTACCAAAGTTCTAATGAGTTTGTTCTAAATAAATTCCATTATTGGTGAATGAAGGCGATTGCTTTCATGCGAGGATCTACCGTTTTACCGATTTTGATGGGATTATTCTCATATTTATCGTTTGAAATTTTCCCTAGACCTTAATCAAGAGCTTAATCACCGGTCTCGTGTCCAAGTGTCCCCAGAAAAGGCCGTTCTACCGCCGGTTGCAGTTGAGCAAACAATGCGAGGTAACATAGTTACAAAATCTAGTGCTTAGGTATATTGTATCTTTGGCATGTTACTCTGTTCTGTGTTACCCGTCTCGAACACGTCACACACTCGCTTTTTATAGTTTCCGCTGCGAATGAGGTTTGTTCATTCGGCTTTTTGAATCAGATTTCATATCCCAATGTCTCTCTATAATGATCTCTTTATGAGATCCCTGTTAATCTGAGTGCGCGAGAATAAGCTTTTTCTTGGTGCGTACTTGACTTCGCGGTTAGCACACACTTTCTTTTGGTGTGTTTTGAGACATCGATGCACATTCCTAACATAAATATGCCTACATACGCATAGTTTGTCATAGAATTCTCATAGTTCTGCTGCGTCATTTTTTTGACCCCTTTTAAATGTGTGTTTTCGTTTGCTCACATCAAAGGCTCTTTGCATGAACATCCGTCTCAGTGAGTTTGTGTCTCCTTCGGGACGCAAAATCACAGGATTTCTCATGTCTTGCTTGCACCACTAGATAGCTTCCCCAAAGAGCACTCATCGCCCGATTTAGTACTGCGATGTTCACACTTGTATGAGAGGTTCCAGTTTGGAGTTGCTGATATCTTTTCTTCCTTCCATGTCATGCCTACTCCCATAGTGTAGACTCCATAGGAAGGCAGTGGTTAAATCTTCCCACTGTTAAATGAATTACTGTCGCATTTTCACCTGCAGACACCTCTGAAGCCTGCATGCAGACGGAGGGAGGCAGGACACCTTCTCTTCCCACCACTCCTCGCCCCCTAACTCCCTCTACCCGAATCGCTGCCCTCAACCTCGTAGGTGACCTTTTACAGAAAGTCGC
The DNA here is from genome assembly GCA_036345935.2 of Taenia hydatigena. Taxonomy (NCBI): domain Eukaryota; kingdom Metazoa; phylum Platyhelminthes; class Cestoda; order Cyclophyllidea; family Taeniidae; genus Taenia; species Taenia hydatigena. The sequence goes on from JADWOT020000009.1 coordinate 8,232,014, forward strand.
TGTAAGTTTCCTGTGATGAGGTATGGGTTAACCGCTGTGATATGTCCGTACGATTTCAGCACTTTCAGAGCAGTTATTTCACTTGCGTTTTTAATCATCCCACGCCATGGTTTGTCAATCGCGAATCTCCACTCCAGTGGTGAAAAATAAGATGCACTAGCGGCAGGTGCGAAATTGGCGGCAAAATTCGCATCTTTTGTTAAAGAGAAAAAGATACCTTGCGCCTTTAATGTGACTCCATGCTTATGTTAATGTGGTAATGAATGATTCGTCTGGAATATCGCTCCCAGATCTAACATCTCGGTTATATGAGGCACAGTCTATGCAAATGAAAGACAGCTATTACCATTTTTCGACTCATCTGCTCTCACCTATTGTGTGCACTTTCATGTTAAAGTTTTTTCCCAATGCAACACGTAACACCACGCAGCATTAGTATTTTTCAGCACTCAAAATGCTACAACACCCCTCTGGCATTGTATGAACGCTCGTCTGACTTCTAGTGGGTTTTCTTTCGACTTTGGCCTTGTTTTTTGAATTGTTGCACTACTTTTGAAGAACTTCGTAAATTGGCCACAAAACACGGGCACGCAATTACAGGGGCTTGTCATTTTTTTAAATAAATTCCATTCCCTATTTTTTACTTATAGCGGTGTCCGTGACTATATGCTCGTTCATAGGATAATCAAGCGCATCCCATATCCTACTCGTGCTCCTCAATGTTTAAAGAATAACCATAATAGTTGCCTACCGAAATATGTGGAGTATTAATGTCTGAATTGCTAAAAGGATGACATTTGTTTGCTGATCGCTGTTACGCGTAAGTGAACTTCATTACATCGCGTGACTGCTTTCACAACTACGTAATTTATAGACGCCGATATCACCTGAACCTCTTTTTCCTCTAAAAGCGCCTGACTCCTGCAGACTCCATCTCCTTTGCCACTTTGCACTGATTTATAATCCTAGCTACGTCACTTCCCGTGAGTTCTATCATTGTAGAGTTGTGAACAGGTCTTGCCTAGTGTACCGTTCGCTGCTCGTTTTTCACTGCGTTGACCATGTGACGGTAGATGAGGCTCTAACTCCTACTTTTTTTCGTGCGCTAATGCGACACCTTTCAGTGTTCAATGTGAATCAGCCTGTGATTCAAATTATTAATGTTGACTATGAGGATCTGTGAATGAAGTATGAGGGAACATGGAATGCCAGAAGCTCACTTATTTTCTTTCATTGGTGATTTACATGATGGGACAAGCGAATTTTGAGGGAAATAGCCAATCCTTCTAACCCAAGATTTGTTGTGATTGTAGTCTCCACTTAGTTCCTCATGTGCAAATCACTTGCATAGGATATGCTCCCACGCACACACACACATTGAGTGAGACGTCGATTTTCCCAATTCGCATGGTTAGTGCGGTCCGCGGAATGAGCTCTTTGCTGGCCTCGAGTCAGTTGATTTGATTTTCGCCTCGTTATCATTCCGGCTTTCCCAAGTTAATCAGTCCTTCTCGGCGACTCCCTGTTAACACCTACTACTTTTCCCATCGCCAGGCGGTGTTTACGCTCGCAAGTTGGCTACTTTAGGTGCACATTTTGGCGGAAACACCAACCACAGAATTTCCCACGTGCATACCAGGAGTCATCGTTTTCTGTGCACCTTTTATGGGATTCGCCTGCGTGTGTAATACGCAGTCTTCCAGACGTGGTACTTGGCGCACACACATCCTGCCGTCTAATTGGGAAGTAGCGTGTGCTGTTAGCTACCTGAAAGAGTAACCTCCTCGCATCAAATTTTAATCTCCCTGAGAACAATGGAGATCGTGTGTTCCCCTTCCTCCTCAAACACTTGCACTTCCCAACTTGCCTGTGTTATTTTTTTTGTTCTAAAATCTTTCCGCCCTCATCTCTATGTTCCTTTTTTTACCCACTGATTTTCCTGCCCTGCGTTGAGGACCACTGGGGAATAGCCTCCCGCTTTTTGATTGTTTAATGCTTGATTGGAATGATATACTCGTACTATGGACTGATGGGCGGCCTCCATTTATGTGTGGCATCTTGTGGTTTTTAAGCCACTCTCGGTGATGAGATCCGCGTTCAACCAAATTTTCGTTTAGTAATTTCACTTGCTTACCCTCATCTGTTGGTATTTAGGGTGTTATTGAAAAAAACTTGGGGTACTGTTTTCATTCAGAATTTGCGTTTCTACTCTGAGTCCCACTTGCCTCCTCCTCCTCCTCCTGCGTCCATTGTTGCAGCATTCACGTGATCCTACTTGGCGCACAATTTGGTCCGTTTGGTATCATGCCATGCAGCGGAGTGAGGAGGATATTTCGTTGTTATTTACGGTTGCGCCTCACATCTGCTAGTGGCAGTGTGACGCAGTGGTGCTGTCGATTAAGAGCGGCGCGTGGGCGTGGTTGCCGTTAATTTTTGTTCCTTCATTTAAAGCCCCAAATCACGTGGGATTTCAAGATTGTGGACATTTACGAATGCAAACACCAACAGTAGAGAGGGAAGATTGGGAAATCAAACACTCAATTGAGCCACACCAAAGTGTGGGAAGCTTTAAGTCTATTTCACACTGTAAA